>JADWQK010000385.1:0-1248913 GCA_017933935.1 Sesamia nonagrioides
CCAATAGAAAAATTCTCCGCCTGGGAGACCCAGCCACATGCACAGGATTGCTTGGGCCTCGTGCTGCTTGCTGGCTGGTCCACACGGCCGCGATTGTCCCAAAATCAGCACACCGTGTCAGAAGCCTTTCTTTTCTTTAAGCCCGTCCAGGCCGTCTGCCCGACGCCCTGCCGGTCAGATCTATCGACATCGAAAAGCCTTTTTTTCCGATCGCTACGTGACTCCACAGGTATTTTCGCCTCCTTTTCTTTCTTTTGGCTGTCCAGAATCTCTCCGTGCCAAACACCCGAAACCAAATTACCCCTTTGAACGGTGGGAGATTACCCCGCTTACAAGATTCCAATCTGCAGAAATCCAAAATATAACTTGGTCTACAAAAATCCCTTAATGAAAAAAATACGACAATTCATTTTCACAATGAAAGCAGCGACCATTACGTTGTTGATCTACCAAAAAAAAAACCATGCAATCCCAACATTACAAAACAATACTCCCCACAAACTTGGGAACTTGACAAAAAAACTGTCACACTGAAACGTCAAAACGACAATAAATGTCACAGATAAAGCAAAACAAATAGTAATAGACAATTAGTATCAATAACCATAGACCACAAAAAGGTGCGTTTCCCTATGCTTAGTAAAGGCAAAAAAATAATAAATAAAATAAGAAATAATCACAACGTTACAATACCTCCCCTCCTAGGAAAAGGTTCGACCAAGGAGAACCGCTCGCTGCCCTCAGCGAACTAAATAAACGAAGTTAATGGGTAATTAATGATAAGTATTGGTCATAACAATGAGTAGTCCAACCAAAAAAAAACAAAACAGAACAAAACAAAACCCTGAGCTTGTTTGATCAAGGAAGAAACCATTAAAAAAAAACACTAAACCCAACACCAAGCTTCCTTCCTCGGCCCATATCCCTCGATCGCCTCTTACGATCTGCACGGAAAGAGATGCAGCTGACACATTCTAAGATTTTCTTTTGTCCCTAGGCCAGCATGGGGAAACAATTTCTCATTAGGGCAATAATCCCATGAGGAAAACTAAAAAAAATATTTAGTACAAATTAAAAAAAAAATTCGGCAAAGCGAAACAAAAAAACGTCGCATATACTCTCTCGAATACGCGTGCATGTGTTTCGAGCAGCACGACCTCCACCTGGTTTCAAGGACAATCCGGAAATTCAAAATGTGGTAAGGAAAAAAAAAAACGTTGACGGAACCAAAATTAAAAAAAAATCGAACGCGTTCTTTCGATCCACTGATACAGTGATAACAACAATTCAGTAATACTGAGAATACAATATATCTTGATCCTACGTAAAACCCCAAATAAATAAAACAACCCGGATCCGGTAATAAAAAAAACGTAGGAAACAAGACTGGTTCCTCAACAACCATACTCATGATAGACAGACAGCCATACGTTCCACGCGAATCCTCTCTTTTATTAACATTCATATATCCTTATATCCTTCGTCTTTATTAACACTAAGCGCTTAGTGAATTTACCTTTCATTCCTTCATTCTTCCTTCATCATTCATACAGAGTAATGAGTCGGAATAAAACCATTCAATACACCTACCAAAACGGCGCTTAAATGTCAACCATTTAAACTCCACAACGTATGCAGTCATCTCCGTGAACAACCGGCGGTTCGTAAACCGTGGCGGCACGACGAGCTCGCGAGATAACGGCGGGTCGTGCGTCCACGGAAAACAGACACACAGCTGTATCACTTCGACACTACAATGCGGCTGCTGTCAGATCATCAAAACGCTGAAAAAAAAACTAGTGACTCTTCAAGTCTTTAATATGCCATGACCCAATGGGATGGCCATCTAATCTTTCCAATTCGTAAACTAAGGGCGACAAAACGGCCTTTACCCTGCACTTCTCGTACTTGGGTGCTAACTTAGCCATTTTAAACTTAGCTGCATCACTTTGCGTATAGCAGCGCTTCCAAACAATATCCCCTACTGAAAACTTAGCCGGTCTACGGCGTAAATTATAATATTTAGAATTAGCCTCATGTGCCCTTAACAAATGCAACCTAACCTGACCAAAATGTCCTTCAAACAACCTAATTCCCCAGCGTATTCGTCGCGAGGCATGGCCACTTCATACTCCGCCTCAGTATCTCTGTAGAAGGACCCGTTTACGACCGGTTCCCTACCATGTACTAAAAAGAAAGGAGAAAACCCAGTGGACTTATTTACTGCACTGTTTATAGCAAACTGAATACGGTGCAGTTGCTCATCCCAGTTCCTATGGTTTTCTTCCACGTAGGAAGCTACGGCCGTCATAACTGTCTTGTTATACCGTTCTACCAGATTAACCTGCGGCGTATAACGTGGGCAATAATGTATTTTGGGAATGTTGTAACGTTTCAGTAGATTCCGGAATTCCGATCCCGTGAATTGCACTCCGTTATCTGCAATTACGGTTTCAGGGACACCGTGAGCTAAAATAACATCCCGTTCAAAATGTTTTGCCACAAGAGCACTGGTTGCACGACGCAATGGAAACAATAAGGTATACTTTGAAAAGCAACATGTTACGACTAACAAAAACGTAAATCCTGCTCGGGAACGTGGTAAAGGACCTACCAAATCTATGGACACTACCTGGAAAGGTCTATGGCAAACCTTTTGTTGACCCATTAAGCCTGGTGTAGCCTTTGTAGAATGTTTATAGGCGGCACAGACGTCACAATTTTTAATGAACTCCACGACATCCTTATGCATGCCTGGCCAAAAATACGTTAAGCACAGCCGTCTGTGCGTCTTACACACCCCCAAGTGCGCGGCAGTAGCTTCACAATGGTTTGCCCTAATAACTTCCAGCCGATCACCCTTCTTTACCACTTCCTTCCAATCAAACTCACTCAGTAAATTATACTTGCTCTTGCAGTAACGATAGAGCTTCCCGTCCTTGACACAGAAATTAGGAAAGTTTTTAGGAAAGGCTTTACAACCATTAAAGGTCCTGTCATACCATTCATCTTTCTCTATGTTGTCGGAATCATTCACCGCTTCTACTTTCATAAGCCTGGACAATGCATCCGGAACGACGTTGTCAGAGCCCTTCCTGTGCTCAATTTCAAACTCAAATTGAGACAGTCGGCAACCCCAACGAGCAAGTCTTCCAGTTGGATTCTCCAAGTTCATGAACCACTTCAGCGATGAGTGATCCGTCACCACCTTGAAAGGTCGGGAACCTAAATAGGCTTGAAATTTCTCTACCGCAAAAATAACTGCCAGTGCCTCCCGTTCGGTAGCACTATAATTCCGTTCCGCTTTGTTCAGCGAACGGCTAACATATGCAATCGGGTGTTCGTACCCGTCTATTGTTTGGGACAACATACCACCTAAACCATACGCTGAAGCGTCACAATGAACCGTGAACGGTTTGTCAAAATCAGGGACAGCTAAGACTGGGGCAGTAACCAAGGCGTTCTTTAATGTAATAAAGGCGGTCTCTGCTTCCTCTGACCACTGGAAAGGTGGTGCCTTTTTACCCTTTGCTGTCAACCTGTTTAAAGGAGCTGCGATTGTTGAAAAATTTCTTATGAAACGACGGTACCACGAGCATGTACCCAAAAATACTTTTACATCCCGCGCAGTTGTTGGAGTTGGAAAATTCAAAATGGCCGATACCTTTTCAGGATCAGTACGCAACCCGAACTCGTCTACGACGTAACCAAGGTACTTTAGCGACTGTCGAAAGAATTTAGACTTGCTGAAATTTATAGTGAGGTTGGCCATTTTCAGTTTGTCCAACACTCGTTTTAACAGAACCATGTGCGTGTTAAAATCTGAACTACATATTACTATGTCATCGATAAAACAGAATACCATGCCATTTACAATATCGCTCGTTAGGTTATGGTCGAACAATCGATCCATAAGGCGCTGCTGACGAGCAGGCGCGCCACAAAGTCCGAATGGCATAACCTTAAATTTGAACAACCCTCTGCCAGGAATTGTGAAGCTAGTCCTCTCTTGCGAGTCTTTACTCAGTGGAATTTGCCAAAAAGATGAAGATAAATCGATGGAAGACAGGTATTTGGCCTCCTTTAGGCTGTCAAGAATCTGGGGTATGTATGGAATTGAATAAGAATCCCCTTTGGTTACCGAATTCAACTTCCTACAATCTAAACAAAATCGCCAATCTCCGTTTGATTTCTTGACAAGCAAGGCTGGATTGTTCCACGGACTCTCACTAGGAGTAACTACATCTAATGCTAACATTCTATCCAGTTCCTGGCTTAAGAATGCTCTCTTTTCCGGCGAGAGAGGATATTGTTTCGTTTTAATTGGTGGTGCATCACCAGTATCGATGACATGTTCGATCAGGGTAGTCCTACCTAAACCCTTTTCTTCAAAAGAAACATTCTTAAATTGTTCAACCATCGCATCAGCTAACTCCTTTTGTGCCACTGTTAAATGTTCATACGATTGAATTGTACTAATGCGGTCTGAATTTACTGAGTGTTTAAAGTAATCTACCGGTGAAACTCTGTAGTCAATGTTGTCAAATATTTCTGGTGCTAGACGAAAGGCATGCCAAAAATCTACCCCTAATATAACATGAGAAACTATGTTGGGGTTCAAATGGCCCCACGTTGGGCGCCATTTGTCAGTGTGTAAAATTTGAGGTTGCCCGGGTTTTACTCCCTGACAAAAAAAGAGAAAAGTAGAGGTTCGGCTAATCGGGTGTGAAAATAAAAAAAATGATAGTTTGTTGGACTACTATGTTTTAATTACAAGCTTTTATATGTAACAACAGGAAACTATCTTTAACTCTTATTAAATGTAAATAAACAATATAGCTTTATTGTTAACCTCAAAAAGGTTGGGTCAATCCTAGCGGCTCCAAGAGTGGTCTGTTGGAGCGTCCAGGTTTCACGCGCAACAGTAGCCTAGCAGATTGCCCACTAACTCTAGCTCAGCTTACTCAGGCTGTGGATTTCATCCACTATGACTACAGAATTATACAAATCCAAAATGGGGAAAATTAAATATCAGAAAAGGTCACAAAAGGTCACAAAAGGTCACAAAAGGTCACCACCGGTAATTTAATAGTAAATGAGTTTTCTACGGGTACAAGAATGTTATTTAAATTGAGATAAGAGGGTACTTGCGACACATCCTTGGAAGTTCCTGGCCTTCTTTGTCCTTTAAACCACGTGTCCTGCCTCTCCAAACCAACGGGGTTGAAGGTAGAAGAATATGACAAAAATAAAAATAAGACACGCCCAGGCGGCGCTCCAATAGAAAAATTCTCCGCCTGGGAGACCCAGCCACATGCACAGGATTGCTTGGGCCTCGTGCTGCTTGCTGGCTGGTCCACACGGCCGCGATTGTCCCAAAATCAGCACACCGTGTCAGAAGCCTTTATTTTCTTTAAGCCCGCCCAGGCCGTCTGCCCGACGCCCTGCCGGTCAGATCTATCGACATCGAAAAGCCTTTTTTCCGATCGCTACGTGACTCCACAGGTATTTTCGCCTCCTTTTCTTTCTTTTGGCTGTCCAGAATCTCTCCGTGCCAAACACCCGAAACCAAATTACCCCTTTGAACGGTGGGAGATTTCCCCGCTTACAAGATTCCAATCTGCAGAAATCCAATGAAAATATAACTTGGTCTACAAAAATCCCTTAATGAAAAAAATACGACAATTCATTTTCACAATGAAAGCAGCGACCATTACGTTGTTGATATACAAAAAAGAATCAATGCAATGCCAACATTACAAATCAATCCTCCCCACAAACTTGGGAATTTGACAAAAAACTGTCACACTGAAACGTCAAAACGACAATAAATGTCACAGATAAAGCAAAACAAATAGTAATAGACAATTAGTATCAATAACCATAGACCACAAAAAGGTGCGTTCCCCTATGCTTAGTAAAGGCAAAAAATAATAAATAAAATAAGAAATAATCACAACGTTACACGAGCAACATCTGGAGCGTGCGCGAGAGCGCTTTCTCCAATTAGAGCGTGACGTTCAAAAGGAGCGTGATAAGGAACTACGCTCACGACGTAGTGGGCAGCGCGACGGCCGTAGGGACAGCGAGCAACACGAACGTCGCCGGCGCTGAGACAGCGAGCGGCGTGACCTTCGTTTCAACAGCGAGAGGCGTAGACGTCGCTTGGACAGCGAGCAACCCCAGCAGCATTAAGAAGAGCAAGGGAAGCGTGGCATCAGACTGGGCGTCGCTCCAGGTCTTGTAGTCCGTTGTTTACATCAAAAGATGTTGCTAAAGTCATTCAATCTCTTAAGAACAAGTCACAGCCGGCTGAGCAGAGTGCGCACTCAAATAAAAATTGGATTATAAAAATATTTTACTAGAATTTGACCCAGGTATGGAAAACCAACGCATGCACGTCTGGCTTCGGAAAGTTAATGAGTGCGCTTCTGTTTACGGCTGGGACGATAGGACAATAATACATTTTGCAATGCTAAAACTCCAAGGACTGGCCAAAACTTGGTTTCAGAGTTTAAATACTATTCGTTTTACATGGCCGGAGTGGCAAGAAAAATTACTTAACGCTTTTCCATGCGAACAAAACTATGGTTAGTGCTTGGAGGACATGTTAAGACGTAAGAGTAGGATTAACGAACCATTCGAAAATTATTTTTACGAAAAATTAGCTCTGACAAATCAATGTGAAATAACTAGAAAACGAGCCGTCGACTGTATCATCCATGGTCTTAGCGATAGAACTGCCAAATCGAGCGCGTTAGCTTTACGCTGCTCAGAACCCGATCAACTATTACAATTTTTGTTGAGTAACAAGGAATATCCTTCACACTTTCTTTCTAAAAATAAAAATAACTATCATAATAATTCAAATACAAATAATAATACTGAACAGGATAAAAATAGAATCAAAATCAAAGCATTTATTTCAATAAACCAGTTAAAGGCACTTTCGAATTGTCATGAGGCCGGTCAGTCAGTAAGGTGAAGCTAGTCGCCCATCCCAAAGAGTAGGTAGGTACCTATGGAGAAGAACGGGCCAGAAACTCTATGGACACTCTTTTCATTTTTTTTTTCATTTTTTGATTTACAATGGCTAACACAGAAAATAAAACAATGTGTATGTCTAACTTAAACCCAAATGCAAAATTTACTAAACACGTCTTTATTAGCGGCGTACCGTTAGTAGCATTCGTAGATTTTGGGAGTGAGGTTACCCTAATCAGAGAATCTAGTGCTTCTCAGTTAGGTTTCATACATAATGGGGTACCTTCAACCATTGAAAGTTTCGGAAACGAGATTTTTCAGTCTTTAGGGTCGGTGACACTTGAATTATCAATCGTTGGGGTCCAAGCTAGGGTGAATTGCAAAGTTGTTGCTGATCATTTCTTGGACAAGCCCATGCTCATTGGCCAAACGTACACCGAACAGCCTCACATTGTCGTCATCAAGGATGCAACCAAGTTGCAATTCCTCGATGTTGGTACGGAAATTCCCTCCGATTCTTACGAAAACGATGTTAGATGAGCGTATAGAGTTAGAACAGTAGGTTATACCAGGCTGTATGGTATGGTCAGTACTAAGGCGGCTACGGAGACTATTTAGTGGAAATATATTGTTGAGTGCCTAAGTTATAGGGAAACCTAATGAGTAGTATGTTGTACTTGGTGACATTTATAAGGTAAGAAATGGCCTTACAAATATAACTATAACGCCATGTTCAATACCATGTTCAATTCAAGAAAATGTTGTGTTCTCTCGCGCAGAGGAAATAAAACTTGTTACCAAAGTAATTTCTGTCCCAACAAAATCAAATAATAAAGAAAAGTGACAACATTTTGAAAGAATTGATGAAAAACAAATACAAATTGGTGACCCTTTGCCCGAAAGTGATAAAATTAGACTCTGAATTAATTAAGAAAATATGAACACTGTTTTGCATTTAATTTAAAAGATCTAGGAGGTACTAACGCCACGCAGATGACTATTGAACTTAACAATAATGAACCTGTCGTATATATACCATATAGGCTGTCGCACACCGAACGTACTAAAGTCCAAACTATGATAGACGGAATCTTGGGAGCAGGTATAATTAGAGAGTCCATATCAAATTACTCTAGCTCTATAATTTTAGTTAGGAAAAAGGACGGCAACGTGCGTATGTGTATTGATTACAGAATGTTAAATTCAAATACTGTGAAGGATTGATGAGATTTCCAATGCCAATTTAAAACTAAATTTATCTAAATGTAGCTTTTTGCAAAATAAAATAGAGTATTTAGGTTACGAAATTAGTTCATCAGGAATGAGACCCAGCGAAGCCAAGATTCAGTGCGTATCTCAATTTTCACGACCTGAAAATGTCCATGCAGTTCGACAGTTTTTAGGACTGGTGAGCTACTGAAATTTATCAAAGATTTTGCTGAGGTAGCTTCACCGCTTACAAAGTTGCTTGAGAAAGATATAAAATGGATGTGGGCCGATAAACAGGAGCAGGCTTTCCGGTTGCGGAAGTCTAGGTTAGTAACTAGACAAGTACTTGCCATATATGATCACTCGGCTGAAACAGAACTCCATACCGATGCCAGTAAACTAGGTATAGGGGGAATATTGCTGCAGCGACCATAAGGTAGTACTGATTCACTAAAACCCGTAGCATACTACAGCCGGCAGACGACACCAGAAGAAAATAACTTCATATGAGCTGGAGACTCTAGCCGTAGTTTGCGCTCTAAAACGTTCAGAGTATTTTCATTAGGAAAGGAGTTTAAGGTTGTCACCGACTGTAGTGCTCTACGCTCTACGCATACCACGAATAGCTCGGTGGTGGCTCGCTTTGCAAGAGTTTAACTGCACTGCGGAATATAGAGCAGGTGCAAGGATGGCTCACGCGGAATGCACTCTCAAGAAATTCCGTTTCAGGTATAATTGCACAAGATACGTTACAGTACCCTAGTATTTTAATTATTAGTAACATGACGACTGGTTACTTACCCTCCAACTAAACGACACTGAGCTGGGTAGAATCCGAGAAAACTTAAATAGTGACATAGACTCCAAGGGCCTTAACTACATCAAGGAAAATTATCTCATTAAGGATAATAAACTTGGAAAAATTCAATGGGGTCTCAATAATAGTTTACAAAAAACAATAGGGCGTGCCCCTGCCGAAGTAATGTTTGGAACCTCAATAAATAGTCAAAGCAACGCAGCACTGAATGAAATTACAGATGTTGCCCGCGAGTCCAATGATTTTTCATTAGTTCATAAAGAAGTTAAAAGTAGAATCGATAGGAAACAGGAAAAACAAAAGGAATATTATGACAAAGGACGTAAGCCAGCTCGAACGTAGGTATAGTATTGGGGATTTGGTTAAAATTGTAATCAACATTTCAAAACGATGGCAAGTGCACAAAGCTTCTTCCTACTTATGAGGGTCCATTCAGAATAGTGAAAGTATTGGGAAACGACAGATACAAAGTAGCACCAATACCAGATTTTGCAGGAATGAAACATAGATGTAAAACTACTGTGGCCTCTGATCGTATACAGCCATGGATACATATAACTTCTTTGGCAAATGATGATGTTGATACTATGGATGATAAAAGTGACGATGATACAACTTTATTAGATGGTGATCCGCCGTGACGTTATAAAATATGTTCATGATTTATTTGGTAATTTAGATTGTTGTTTCTTATGTTTGTTTAAAGTTTATATAGAGATTACGTAAACGATACAATAATTGTGATAAAATTTATAGGAATACTAATGTCAAGTGAGAGTCTGGCACGAGACTTCGTGAGCGAGCGAGTTCGTGATCCGATCTCACTATGATATTTTAAGAGTTACGACGGATGAGTCGGGCGCGAGACTTCGTGAGCGAGCGAGTTCGTGACCTGGCTTCATCATGTCGGTCGAATTAAGTGTGTCAGGTGTGTGCCAGGCGCGAGACTTCGTGAGCGAGCGAGTTCATGTCTTGGCCACATTATGACAAGTCGGGATTGATGAGAGTCGGGCGTGAGACCACGTGAGCGAGCGGGTTCATGACCTGGTTTCATCATCTTGACATAATGTTTTATGTAAATATAGTTAACGAGAGTTGAGTGCGAGACTTCGTGAGCGAGCGAGTTCGTAACTTGACCTCGTCTGATTTAATAGAAAAATATATGGATAAAATTTATAGAAATGCTAATGTCAAGTGAGAGTCTGGCACGAGACTTCGTGAGCGAGCGAGTTCGTGATCCGATCTCACTATGATATTTTAAGAGTTACGAGCACGACGGATGAGTCGGGCGCGAGACTTCGTGAGCGAGCGAGTTCGTGACCTGGCATCATCATGTCGGTCGAATTAAGTGTGTCAGGTGTGTGCTGGGCGCGAGACTTCGTGAGCGAGCGAGTTCATGTCTTGGCCACATTGTGACAAGTCGGAATTGATGAGAGTCGGGCGTGAGACCACGTGAGCGAGCGGGTTCATGACCTGGTTTCATCATCTTGAAATAATGTTTTATGTAAATATAGTTAAACTGGTAAGCGAGAGTTGAGTGCGAGACTTCGTGAGCGAGCGAGTTCGTAACTTGACCTCGTCTTATTTAATAGAAAAATATATGGTGATACTGATCCACAGACTTAATGATGTATTTTTTATGTAATATGAATTAATGGAGAATGTGTATTTTTCTTTTTTTAAATTGCCGAGTGTAAGGTTTTCAACTGATGCGTGTATGGGGTCATACACGTTGTCAGGATGGTCGAGTGTAAGGTTTCATTATTAAATAGCAAAAATATCAATACCTACTATGAAGGTTGATTTAGAAATGGAGGTAGGTAGGAGAAAAAGAAAAAAAAAAGAAACTGTCAGAGGGGAATGGTAAAAAAAAGGAAGGCGGTGAGGGGGTTTTTTCTGGAAGGATATATGTTTTGTACTGAGCTATTGTGTAATTACTGTGGAGATAAATAAAAGTATTTAAATATTAAAGATAAGTCTTTCCTTTGCGGGAGATACGGAGAATGATCCTACAGTTGTGTAGGAAAAATATTATCAGAACAGCGCCTCATAATACGGGAATGCGTATTATGACCTGCAGAAATGAATGAAATATGAGTATGAAGAAGTATATGTAGGTTAATAAAATAACACTACAACTTTCGCATTTATAATATTAGGATTGATTCTGTCTCTCTATCTATTAAGACACATTGTTATTACTTTATCTATGTACGTTTTTTGCTCAATAAAGTAATTATTATTATTATTATTATTTCCTTTATTCCATTTTATGTACATATAAATTATATTTTTAAATATTTCTAAGTACATAAAAATATATTTAAAAAAAAACATTTAAAAATATAAAAAATAGTAGCCCACCGGTATCGGGAACAGGGTCCAAGCTACCGGCGGTCAGGGCTCCAGAGAGAGGAACTTCCTGACGATGCGAGCCGTGTCCAGCAGTACCGCTTTCTGAATCAAACCCTTGATCCAGCTGCCTAACGAGAGCCTCCTGAGGTGTTGGTCGAGGCTCTTGGCTATTAAGCCATTGGCTGTCACGACTACAGATACAATGATTGCTGAATCCACCTCCCACATGTCGACAACCTCGTGAGCCAAGTCAAGATACTTGATTTGTTTATCTTTCTCAGCTTTCACGAGGTTCTCATCATGTGGGATGGTTATGTCAACAATCATTGCACGCCGCTCTGTTCGATCCACCAGCACTATATCAGGCTTATTGGCCAGAATAGTCCTGTCAGTGATGATGGATCGATCCCAGTACAATGTGATGTGGCCATTTTCGAGAACTGGGTCGGGCATATACCTGTAGTACGGCACCTCCGATTCCACAAGTTTGTATTTAAGAGCAAGTTGCTGGTGAATTATCCTGGCTACAAGGTTGTGTCTATGCAAGTACTCTCCGTTAGCTAGACGAGAACACCCGGAAATAATGTGTCTAATTGATTCTCCCGGCCGGTGACATGCCCGACAGATGTCAACGGTGCCGTCTTTCACAATGAATCTCCGGTAATTGTTCGTCATCATAACTTCGTCCATAATTGCAAAGACAAAACCTTCGGTTTCCCCAAAGAGGTCACCGAAACGTAGCCAGGCTACGGACGCTTGAAAATCTACATCTGGCCCGTGTAGGGCTCGAAAGAAGCGTCCGTGAAGCTCTTTGCTCTTCCATACCTCCAAGCGATCATTTGTGTCAAGCACTACTGGTTTACGCCAGTTCTCTTTAGCCAAGGAGAGCGGAGTGAGGCCCTTGTCAGCCGCAACCACATCTCGATGCATCCCCACGTCGGTTTCTAGAAAATATTCACTGAGACTGCATACCTCGCGATTGTGGAGGGTCTTGGCGTTTAAAAAGCCACGACCTCCACATTTTCGCGGGATATACAGCCTCATAACCGATGACCGTGGGTGGTGCAATCGATTTGCAGTCAGCAGCGTACGGACCCTCTGATCCAGGGCGTCAAGTTCGGTTTGAGTCCATTTGAGTATGCCGAAAGAGTACATCAATACTGGCATGACCCAACCGTTGAAAGCGCGCACCTTGTTTCCGCCTGATAGAAGACTATTAAGTACTTTTTTCAGGCGGCCAAAGAAGCGTTCCTTCAACGATTGCTTCATGTCAGTAACATTGATACCCAACGCTTCCGACATACCTAAATACTTATAGGTTTCGGATGCAGAGAGGGCTCTAAGGTTTATGGAACTCGTGAGTTGGGTTCCCACGGATTCCATAATCTCTCCTCGCTTTACATGCATGACCGCACATTTGTCCACACCAAATTCCATCCTGATGGAGCTACTGAAAGTTTCAGTAATTTTCAGTAGCTCCTTCAGTTGTGAATCGGTGTGAGCAAAAAGTTTCAGGTCATCCATGTAGAGGAGGTGCGATATAACCTGACCACCTCTCCTCAGCCGATAGCCTAGACCTGAATCCTCTAATAGTGTGCTTAGAGGATTCAATGCTAAGCAAAACCAAAGTGGACTCAAACTATCGCCCTGAAATATTCCCCGCTCGATCCTTATCGGTTCGCTATTCCTCTGAAT
This sequence comes from Sesamia nonagrioides, assembly GCA_017933935.1. Lineage (NCBI taxonomy): Eukaryota > Metazoa > Arthropoda > Insecta > Lepidoptera > Noctuidae > Sesamia > Sesamia nonagrioides. The sequence goes on from JADWQK010000385.1 coordinate 13,061, forward strand.
ATTTCGACATCCTGGATAGCGAAGGACTGTCCTCCATGTCCTCATACACGTCATCAGGAAGGTGCGTAGAGTTGCATCCACTTTATACAACTCCAGCACCCGCAAGAGCCATGTATGTGGCACTGAGTCATAGGCCTTCTTATAATCTATCCAACATGTCGACAGATCCTTTCGGGAACGACGAACCTGTTGGCTAATGGCCATATCAATGAGGAGTAGCTCCTTAGTACCGCGGGACCCGCTCCTACATCCATTTTGAGAGGCAGACATGATGGAGTTGCTGTCAATATGCGTATTAATTTTAGATTTCAAAATGGATGTAAGAACTTTATAGACCGTCGGTAAACACGTGATCGGCCTATAATTTTTGGGTTCCGCGGTACTACCTGATTTATGGAGCAGGTGGGTTACTCCAGTTGTTAGAAACTGGGGTAGCGAACCAGACTCTAAAGCAGTCTGGAATTGAGATGCCAAGCGAGCGTGCGACCTGGAAAACCATTTTATCCAAAAGTTGTGCAGCCCATCCGGCCCTGGAGACTTCCAATTAGGCAACGGACGGACTGCACGAGCTACATCTTGGGGGCAGATGGTAATAGCCCCCATTTCTGGTACTGGATCGCAGGCTCGCTCAACAACCCGAGTCCAACTAGCTTCGGTGTGACTGACAGGCACCGACCAGATATTGCGCCAGAATGAACACGTGGCATCATCATCCGGTAGGCACGTGTCAGTGACACCTTGGTCTGATCGCTCCCAAGCTCTATAGACCCACCTTTCATTGCTTTGGAAGGTGCGATTCTGGGTGTACCGTTCCACTCGTCGTTTATATCTTCTAATACGGTTCGCCCATGCATACACTTTCTGCTTCAGGAAGTCGATGCGCTCCGTGACACGGGCCAAATAATTCTGAGGGCTGGTATTTGTACCTGAGAATGCCCGCCTCACAAAGCGCATCACTCTAGGACGAGTATTTCCCTCCCTGAAGCAGATTAGTTTACCGATGAGTGCTCTAGCCCCACTAATACGACGTTCAATCCTGCGCTGCCAAGCTGGTACTACTGGTTTCGGTCGTGTAGCTCTAGAGTCACTGGGAAATTTGACATGAGCTACACGACAAGCTGCTACAGCTGCGCAGTACAGGATTGAATGAGTATCAGTGAGGTCCTCGCAGGTATCAAAATAATCTGATAACTGCGCATCCAGAGCAGCCATCAGTGCCCTATTTCTGTTATGCATGGGCAAACGTGGCAAGCGTGGTCTCAGTTCTGCCGGGGTGAAACGATATTCCCGAATCGCAGCCTCCAAAGCATTTATTAACTCCTCATTGCACTGGGTACTTACATTTGTAGCCCTATCATTACTCCCCTCGTCAGCATAGTTTGTGGGCTGCGGTGGTATCTCCGCAGTCTGCGACTGGTGAGCAATGATACGGTTACTCTGCATTTCGTTTCGCAGGCGATCAAGCACAGTATCATCCAACATATGATTACGCTGGATAACCCGTACCTGATCCGACAGTCGTTGCGCCGACACGTTGACAGCTGGCTCAAGCACCTGAAACAGAGAGAGCATTCGAACACGGTACGCGGTCAGGTTGTTTCCTCCCTCTGTAGCCCCATAGTATGAGCGCATGACATTTTCATTGATGGATTGTGTCCATCTCATGCGCTGCACACTTCCGCCGGGAGCTGGGACCCTGTCAGAAGCTGATGGGCCTCGAGGTCCTAAGCGGTCCGGCGGCCGGCGTCCTCCCCGTCGGCGAGCAGGTGGTGGCGTCGTCGGCGGAGAGAAGTACTCGTCGCTCGAGCTCGACGCAACTGCCGCGGCCGGGGTTGTCACAGCGCTTGCAGTGGCGCTGGAGACCGGCGGCGGCGAGGCGGAGCCGAGCAACGAGTCCGGAGATGGTGGGCGTGCACGTCGAGCAGCAGATCTTGTCAACATTTCATATCACTGTTTTGTAAACTTGTGTTCGAGGTGACATGACAGATGTCACCTCCAATGATTCAGTATTTTTATCATTGTAGATAAATTTATATACTTTTTATATAGTTTTTTAAATTGTTTCAGCTTTTGGTTTTGGTTTTGGTTAAATATTGCACAGTATAGAGATAAAAACTGATATAAAATATTATTCCTTAATATGATGAAAAAATATGATGTTGACGTTGCCTTTTTTTTTTTTTTTTTTTATTATTATTATTATTATTAAACAAATACTGCAACTTAATTATTTAATAAATAAAGTATTTATTCCAAAATAATATTTCCAACAAAGTTTTTTGACCCGAAATAAAAAAAAAAAACTTCAAAATGAAAACCACCAAAATGTTTACTAAGCCTGTTAAATAAAGTTACAATTTTTGAGGTTAGCCGATGTTTGGGCTCTTCCAAGAAGAGATTATATTAGGAAAAGGGTAAATGTCCCGGTTGCGGTCATAATTTGACCTCTCTCCGTAGTCCTTTTGAATGGCCTAAAAGATTTCATTTGGTCGTATATTTCTAAAATCTATCTGATCATCCATCATCAATATTAAATGAAACATTCTGACTCTGATTTCTTTCTGACGAATATAAAACTGTTTTAGTATATTATTTTGAGGCAAAGGAAAGTTTCTTTGAGTTTATATCCGATTATAGACAAGACCGTCCATTTTTCTTTGAATTAATTATGTTTCTTTTACTTTCTTAACTGTAAAAATATTAAAAACAAAACTCTGCTAACGAAGGTCTATTGTCGTGTTGGCTGATTTTTCTCTTGACTTTAAAACCCGAACCCGAAACTGTCAAATACTCCCAATCAAATTTGAGCCTTAAAACTTGAGCCGCATATAAAAGTGTAAAACGAACCCAGGGTCTCATGCTCAGCATAAGACCTGCAACCACTAGACTAACGAGCAGTCAAACTTACAAATCACATCTGTACCTGAAATGGAATTACAAATGAGAGACCAACCTCTCATTTGTAATTCCATTTCACAATTAACACCCGTGATTTTCCCATAATACTAAACTAACGAACCGTGTCCTCTCTCGTCATACTAAATTCGGGGAATATTAACTAATGTCGAATCCGAGGATGTCCCTGAAGTCAATTTGTTAACATCTGTTTCAGGTCATTGGTGTGACGGATGAATGGAGATGGATTGAACATGTCAGGCACGTTCTTGATAGATTTTAGGGCGATATATGTGTTAAGGGGTCGCATTGAGGGCGAAAGAGGGAGTCAACTAAATATGTCAATGTGTGACAAGGGGGGAAAGAGACATAAGTTTTGTGACACCACATATACCATTTGGTGAGCAGTGAGCAGCTCGCCGCCTGATAAGAACCTGGCCCGGGTCGAACGCGCGTTGTGTTTCACGCGCGCCTCATAGAGATGTCAGCACATCATGACGTGGTCCACGAGGACTGATACCTACTGGGCCAGGGTTGCGGGTTGGTTAAAAAAGAAACCGTGGCCCTGGCGCACAGTGTGCAACGTGCGAGGTCATTTGATGATTACCCATAAAAAAAACAAAAAAGGGCGGGGGGACGAGTCATAAGTTTCGTGACACCACATATACATCTAAAGTATTAAAAGTTAAAAGTGTAAACTTCCACTCTAACGAAAAGCAAATATGCCGAGTGTGTCAATTCTATTGAAAGGATTCATTCAAAATTCTAAAATATCCCTATGTCCTCACATCTAAAGGCGAACACATGAATAGGACCATCATCAGTGAATACATGTTTTTTGTGTGAAGGGACACGTTCCGTGGGAATTAAAAGCCCAATGTAGGCTTTGATGAGAAAAGGGAAACATGCATGAACTCAACTGTCACTAATGAGACTTACTTTTCCATTGTTACTAAACTTAATCTTCTTCGTCTTCGTAACGATGGCACGACAGAATTTTATATCTGGTTGGCCCGAAACTTTGCCACTTTCACGTCGTCAGAGGCGGCGCAGAGGTCACTTTGTTTTCGGGCATAGAAAACAGGATACAAAATGGAGCATCAACCAAATCAAAGCGTTTATTTCAAATAAACCAGTTACAGGCACTTTTGAATTGTCAGAAGGTCAGTCAGTCAGTAAGGTGAAGCTAGTCGCCCATTCCAAAGAGTAGGTACCTATTTAGAAGAACGGGCAAGAAACTCCATGGACACTCTTTTAAATTGTCAAATTATTGATACAAATATTTGATTACATCATTAGTTTTGAAATCAACCGTGTGAGAACGATGCAGAAATATATTGTACGCTAAGAGCGTCCATTATGGAAAACACACAAAAAAAAGTACAACAATTCAGAAATTTAAATACGCCGTGGCAGCTAAGAGATGACCAGTCCCCTCTGACGGCGTAAGTTCACGAACATGACGTATGGGTCAGCATCATTTAGCTCAACCATATTGAAGGGAACCTAATGACCCAACACGGCAACACACACGCCACCACCAGCGAGACATTTGAGTGTGCATGGTTTGTAACATAGCTTCAGTAACACACCCCCTACTGTCTCGCGTTTTAATATAGTATGTCGTGGATGGCGGAATCGTTTTGATAAGAGTTGCTCATTTGATTTATGTAGTAGTGGGAGAAACGTGGTGACGTTATTTTGTAATGGCGGCACTTGATACAGTCGTTTTGGAAATTAGGGATTGTCGAACGGTCACTTAACTTTAAGAGGCGGACCAGGGCACTTCTGCGAGGCGAAACTGTCGGTTTGCCTATTTGTTATGTCCTATGTAGTTTTTACCTTGTTCAGATTAAAGGGTATATTATTTTACACTTTGTGCTTTAATTCTAAACTTCACCTACGAAATCTTTTACCACCACACCAAGATGGTGACGACTCTACCGCCCCGTCGGCGCTGATGTCGTCCTATATACATATATAGGACGAAATCAGCGCCGACGGAGCGGTAGAGTGAGACGGGAAAAAAAATGAATGTTTACTGTGTAGGTTCTTCAGGTGTTGTAGTATTGAAATAATAAGCGAAGGTACACAGGAAAAGAGAGTTTAATTCACAGCAGACAGTCACATTCACAATAGGCTACACAACACAGAAGAGTACTATAGAAGAAGAAGGAGTGATATGAAGATTAGACTATAGCGTAGAATAGAAATGAGGAAAGTACATAAATACAATATTAAGCGCGGAGAAGCTAGAATTTAAGTCAGTTAGCATGCGACAGCGAACGTATCGGTCAGCGGACTGGCGGCGCGGGCGCGCGAATGAAACATATGATGTTTCCGTCTCGCTTGCCCTCATAGCGCGTGAGACGCGCCGAGAGAACAATAGGCGCGTCATAACATGGCTGCCGGACAACTATGAAATATCTACTAATAACTTATACATAAAATTTGTTTGTTTATAAACGTTAATCTTTGGATTAGTGCTAAGTTAAAATTACGCTAATAAACATTGGTTGACACTTATGTCAAGTGTCACTACATCACCCCCCTCCAGAGACCGTCAAGGGCGATAATAGTCGGGAAATTTAACGCGACGTCCTGACCGCGTCGTTCTAACGACGCCGTCGTCTGACGAAGGCAAGTTCCGGCTATCCGCGTTGGGTGAGTAGTGCTGAGTGTTAGTGTTGAGTGGTGGCTGTGGGGTGTTGGTGTTGTGGTGCATGTTAGTGGTGGTATATGGTGAGGATGCTAAATTGTCAGGATCACGCAGTATGAAGGCCGGTTTAATGCGGTCTATCGATACGGTAACCTGTTTACCATTAACCATGATTTTAAACACCTTTTCTCCTCTTTCTATGACCTTATGAGGACCAGAGTATGCCGGTTTCAGACTTCCACCAGCAGTGCAGTCTCTAAGGAAAACGTGGGTAGAGGAAGCTAATTCTTTGTAAATAAATGTTTTAGAACTGCTTTTGTGCTTACTTGCTGGTGTTGGTTGCAGATTCCGGAAAATACTCCGAAGTCTTGACAGGTATGTGGTTATGTCGACGGTCTCGTCAGCCTGAGGGTCGAAAAATTCGCCGGGCAGGCGTATTGGTTGACCGTAAACAAGTTCGGCTGCAGTAGCGTGGGCGTCCTCTTTATAAGCGCTGCGTATGCCTAGCAGGACTATTGGAAGAGATTCCACCCAACTATCGTTTGCGTGGCAGATGATCGCAGCCTTGAGTTGACGGTGGAATCTTTCCACCAGTCCGTTACAGGCAGGATGATATGCAGTTGTTCTGCGATGTTGGAATCCTGCGATGTCAGACAGGCATTTGAAGAGTGTCGATTCGAACTGCCTACCTCTATCGGTAACGATATCCGATGGGCAGCCGAAACGAGCGATCCAGCCACTCAGTAAAGCCTTTGCCACTGTTTCTGCAGTTATTTCTGCTAACGGTATTGCCTCAGGCCATCGCGTAAAGCGATCGATGGCTGTGAGACAATAGCGGAAACCTTGGCATAATGGCAAAGGTCCTACGAGGTCGATATGTATGAATGCGAACCTCGATTTAGGCAGTTTGAAGGCTCCTAGTGGAGCAAAGACATGCCGCGTGGTCTTAGAACGCTGGCAAGCCAGGCAAGAGCGAACCCACTCTCGACAGTCTTTTCTTACACTAGGCCACACATATCGGTCAGCAACTAATCTTGCTGACGCCGTGGTGCCTGGATGGCTGAAAGAGTGCAGGCTGAGGAAAATGGTCCTGCGTAATTCTTTGGGGACAAAAGGTCTTGGCGAAGGGGTGCTGACATCGCAGTACAGCTGTGTCTGCGATGCTGGTATGCTGACTAGCTGCAGGCGTAAAGCGTTTTCCCCTGTAAGGAGTTGCTTGAGCTCCTGGTCCTCCAGTTGTGCTGCAGCGATCCTTTCAGCGGTTACTGGCTGGGTAATCTCCTCAACACGGGAAAGGGTATCCGCCACGACATTGTTCTTCCCGGTTATGTGCCTGATGTCTGTGGTAAATTGGGCTATGAGGTCCAGATGGCGAAATTGTCGTGGGGAACAGTTTTCTTTACGAGAGTGGAAGGCAAATGTGAGAGGCTTGTGGTCTGTGTAAATAACAAAGTCACGAGCCTCCAGCATGTGTCGAAAATACTTCACACTTTCGTAAATGGCGAGCAGTTCGCGGTCGTAGGGTGAATATTTTACCTGTGCCGAGCTGAACCTTCGCGAAAAGAAGGCAAGGGGTTCCCATGCTCCTGCGTTCAGTTGCTGCAAGACCGCACCCATGGCTTTATCAGACGCGTCCGTGACCAACGCCAGCTTAGCGTTGCAGTCAGGATGAGCCAAAAGTGCCGCTTGACATAGGCTTCTTTTGCAGTTCTGAAATGCTTCGTTCTCTTCGTGTGTGAAGGCGACTGGATGTGAACCCTTAACCGATCCAGTAAGCAGGGCGTTAAGGGGAGCCTGGAAGTTTGCTGCGCCTGGGATGAATCTGCGGTAAAAATTGAGCATCCCAAGGAATCTCCGTAGCTCTCTTACGGTTTTGGGAGCGGGAAAATTCTGTATGGCCTCGACTTTCGACGGCAATGGCCTAGAGCCCTTGGCTGAGATGTGGTAGCCCAAGAAGTTTACCTCCGCTACTCCGAAGACGCATTTGGAAGTATTGATGACCATACCGTAGTCCCTCAGTCTGGCAAAAAGCTGACGCAAGTGATGCTCGTGGGTCTTCTGGTCTTTCGAGTAGACCAAGAAGTCGTCCAGGTAAGCGTACGTGAAGTCCAGACCCCTGAGCATTTCATCTACGAACCGTTGAAACGTCTGTCCGGCGTTACGTAGACCGAACGTCATGTAAGGGAATTCGAAAAGACCGAACGGCGTTGTGATCGCAGTCTTTGGGATGTCGTCTGGATGCACAGGAATCTGATTGTAAGCTTTCACCAGGTCGATCTGAGAGAAAACGGTACAGCCAGACAGACTATGAGCAAAGTCTTGGATATGTCGGATAGGGTACTGGTCCGGGATAGTACGTGCATTCAGCATCCTGTAATCACCGCAGGGGCGCCATCCGTCATCTTTCTTCGGCGCTAGATGAAGAGGCGACGACCATGGTGACTCGGACTGACGACAGGTTCCGCATTTCAGCATGGCCTCAAATTCGGCCTTAGCAATTTTAAGTTTGTCCGGGGCCAATCTACGTGGTGTACAGGACACTGGCGGCCCTGGTGTAGTACGGATGTGGTGTGCTGTATTGTGTTTGGGAGTGCGGTGTATACCATGTGGGCGAGTGATGTCGGGAAATTCCCGTAGTATGTGTGTATATGCGGAATCACCCAAACTTACCCTCACCGAGGAAACATCATCAGAAAGACGGACAGGCGACGCCGGGGTCGAGAGCGTTGTATGATTGTCGGTGAGGCGTTGGTTCCTGCAATCAACAACCAAATTATAAAAAGATAAAAAATCTACACCTATTATTGCCCTTGTAACATCGGCGACAATAAATCGCCAAGCAAAGTCACGGCGCAACCCTAGGTTCAGAGTTAAATTTATGAAACCATATGTTGATATATTCGTCCCGTTCGCCGCACACAGCTGGTAGTTGTTTTTCTCTAGCCGTTTTGATATTGCCGATCGTGGGTAGACACAGAGATCGCTTCCGGTGTCGATCAAAAACTGCATCTTCGACTTTTGATCGGTAACAAATAAGCGACCAGCACTCGGACAATCATCAGTCGCCATCACTGATTGCCCTGCACATTTCCCGACGTTGGATAGTCGCACGGCTTAACGCACTTCTTAGCCCTGTCCCCAAAATTCTGATGGTACCAGCACTGGGGGAAATTTCGGTAGCTGGAGTGTGACCTGCTGGAACTGGAACGACGACGCGTACAACTCCTGGACCGTTCTCTGCCTCGAGATAGTCTGTCAACCCTCTCTGCTAACTTTTCCATCTGTCGGGTAAGGGCAGCGATCTCTGAAGTTATACCGGTACTTGTAGCAGTCGTGATAGCTGAAGTTGATGCCAACTGTGTACCGACCACGTCGTGGATTCTGTCAGCCAGCTCGGCCAACTCGGGAAGGTCTGTCCTGCTCTGCGATGCCACTATAGCCTGTGTGCTGCTAGGTAGGCGGCTCGTCCATATTGTCCGCAGGAACTCCTCTGGGACGTCTGGACCAGCTAGGTGCAGCAGGTGGCGATAAAATTGAGACGGCTTCCGATCGCCTAATTCCTCATGCATGAGGAGCTGCTTCACCTTTTTCTCACGTGACGCCGATAGCCTCTTAATGAGCTCACCTTTGAGTTTTTCGTATCTTTCTGTGGCCGGAGGGTAGGCTATTATGTCTTCGACCTCCGCCGCGTACTGTGGGTCTAGGTTCCCTATGACGAAATAAAACTTCGTTTCATCCGATTTAACGTTCGACAGGATAAACTGCGCCTCCATCTGAGAAAACCACAGTGCTGGCTTCTCCGGGTAGAACGGTGGGATTCTCACACCCACACGGAATGTTTCCGCTACTTTTTGCTCCTCGTCATTCTGTGCAAATGTTGATTTGCTCTGCGCCATCCTGGTGTTCGAAGACGGGGTCACCAATGTAGGTTCTTCAGGTGTTGTAGTATTGAAATAATAAGCGAAGGTACACAGGAAAAGAGAGTTTAATTCACAGCAGACAGTCACATTCACAATAGGTTACACAACACAGAAGAGTACTATAGAAGAAGAAGGAGTGATATGAAGATTAGACTATAGCGTAGAATAGAAATGAGGAAAGTACATAAATACAATATTAAGCGCGGAGAAGCTAGAATTTAAGTCAGTTAGCATGCGACAGCGAACGTATCGGTCAGCGGACTGGCGGCGCGGGCGCGCGAATGAAACATATGATGTTTCCGTCTCGCTTGCCCTCATAGCGCGTGAGACGCGCCGAGAGAACAATAGGCGCGTCATAACATGGCTGCCGGACAACTATGAAATATCTACTAATAACTAATACATAAAATTTGTTTGTTTATAAACGTTAATCTTTGGATTAGTGCTAAGTTAAAATTACGCTAATAAACATTGGTTGACACTTATGTCAAGTGTCACTACAACTGCATTAACAGACATCTGTTAATGCAGTAAACATTCATTTTTTTTCCTGAAATCTTATCTAGCCAAATTCTGTTATTGCGGTATCTACAACGCCCATAGACTTCTAGTATATAGACGTGAAATACCTACAGAAAAAACGTGCCATCGTTTGACATTTGTTCGAACATAATATGGCCGCCTCTTTCTAGGGCTGTCACTGTGTATTTGTTTCCAAAGATTTTAATATATTATTATTTTTTATTATTATAATTTTTTAATATAGTCTGTCTGTTATATAATTATTTTAATTCTCTCGTTTTCTGTCGGCTTCTTAGATAAAGTACTTATTCATTTATTCATAACGTCACGTCTTTATCCCTTACGGGGTAGACAGAGCTTGAGGTTATAAGAACAAAAGCCACGTTTAGCGCGTTGGTAGGTGCATAGGCATAGATAGAAAATGGAATCAAAATAGTGATGGGTTGCTAACCTCATCGCTTAATGAAATGATTCTTAAACTTGGCCAATTCCCTCGACCGGTTTTTACAGTCTGCATGGGATGAGAAGCAGCATTAGAAAATTCATATTTTACATAATATGCACACATTTCCGCACCACCTATGATTAACTCATAAGTGGTGCGGAAATGTGTGTACTTGGCGCATTTTTATAACGTGGTTTCCCCCGTAGCTATACTCCACGATCTATTGTAATAAAGAAAGTTTGAATTTTGGCTAAGTCAAATGTCTATTTTGATTGGGTTACTAGATAAAAGGGTCCTCTCCCTCCCTCCTCTCAATTATGATCCTTGTTTGAAAGTATCTAAGTGTAATTATATTGTATAGACATTATTAAGTGCAAAAGGTGCAATAATAATAAAATACATTTATATTTTTAAATATATTCGTTTATTAAACTACTAGCTTCCATAAGCGGGTTCGCCCGCCTTTAAAAGGTGATCTATGACGTCATTTGTATCCCGTCGTCATCATCATCATCATCTCAGCGTTTATCCCGGTTGCATCCGCGGCTTTCGCGTTGGAGCCCGGGGTCCGCTTTCCTGCACATTCTCCTTCATTTCGCACGATCTTTAGCATCCTGTGGTAAGAGCTTGTTGGCAAGCATGTCATCTCTTACAACGTCAAGCCAGCACTTCTTTGGTTTAACCCACTTGTTCCGGCCCGGCGGAGGCGCCATGGCAAGACATTTGTTACCCACGTAACATGCCGCTTGCACAATGTTCTTGCATGTGGTAAACATGTATTATATGTTCTTCTTCTGTTTGAATCTATAAACAAAAGATAAAATCAATATCTATTATCAAAATAATTGAGTAGATAGATAATTAAATTATTTTTATTTAAAATATCATATTTCTTCCTTTAAAGTGACAAATTAAAAAATATATTTTAAATAAAAATAAAACCGCCTTCAAAACACACCCAATAATAGATAATTGAAATCGGTGCTAAACCAAGTACATATGTTGGTCCCCGCTACACCCTGCGCATCTAACATATTGGCACCGACTTTGAAATCTGTTTTATTTTTATTTAAAATAATTTATTTCTTCATTTTAAGCGAAATAGTTAAAATTCCCTATCTCAAAAACTACTGAACCGATTTTGATGAAACTTGCAGTATTCACTAAGTTGAACAATGTCTAATATATAAAAAAGAATACCGAAATCGGACTAATAGTTCCAGAGATATGCGAACACAAACATAAAAACATACATACATATTTACATACTACACTTATACAATTCGGCACATTTGTTCAAACGCTGATATAGACTAACATATCCGAAAACAAGGCATTTTTGAAAATATTATATACATAACAGTTCGAAATGAAAACCTCCTTTTTATGAAGTCGGTTAAAAAAAAATTTTGGACAACCCTAACATATGTCAGCAAATTACGTAAACAAATAAACATTTACAATAAAGAGAAACGTGCTTATATAGTGTAAATAAGTGTGTATTTAGTAATTTAACGACTAATAAGTAATCATGGTTCATTTTAGTTTGAAAATTAGAATGATAAATGGTGATTTAGCTAGAAAAGAGGTAACTAACCTATGAAACGTCAATTGAGCTTGATTTCTGTTGTTTCTGGCACCACACATAACAATACAGCACGCAGGCATATTAAGTAATAGTTTTGTCACACGGTACACTACAAATCCACTTTAAAATGTCTTGTATATTATCAAAAAAATTAATTTTCGTTAGGTTACGTATCCCGTTGACAGCACAACTACCACGAAATTGTAACCTAAGATGGCCGGCGTTGGCACGCTGCCAACAACTGTCAGTTCATTTTAATAGTGTTACCATAATTCCGCAGTAACAAAAATATATTTGTCTCTTTTGCCAAATGCAAATGTACTGTTGAAAAAAGAGACAAAATAATGTATTACGGTTTTGTACCCTAAATTACATATATATGTATAATGAAAAATTGTATAGCTTGACAACAGCATCTCCTTATATTTCTATCTCAATGACAACGCCACATGCGAACAGCGCGTCATACAAACGTCACGCAAACCCTGAATCTCGCAATCAGAGTTTACCGTGAACCTAGCATATACACCCGACACCAACTGTCGAACAAGTGCCCGCTAGACACAACAACCGTCTGGTAGTAGGAGCTGCCTTTTTCTATAGAGGATAAGCGAGTTGTAAATAGTAGAAAAAGTAAATGTAGTGTTATAAAGAATTTTCAGTTCTTACGAAACTGGCACACATACGCTCTTTTCATTTATTTCTTAAACATTAGTAGTATTATAAATACGAAAGTAACTGTATCTGTCTGTTACGCTTTCCCGCTTAAACCTCTCAACCGATTTGTATGAAATTTGGCACAGACAATCTTTAGACCCTGAGAAAGGACATAGACCTACCTTTTATTGAAAAAATTGATATTCCCGAGGGAAATCTAAAAAGCGCGATATAACCGAATTCCACGCGGGCGCAGCCGCGGTCGGAAAGCTATTTTTTTTTTTTAATGACTGAGGTAATGTTTGTCGTAGGGACCTCAGACTCATGTATTGATTCTATAATAACAGGGTAGGCGGGAGGCGCAGGACCGGTCGTCGCGGATATCCTTGGGGGAGGCCTATGTCCAGCAGTGGACGTCTTCCGGCTGAAATGATGATGATGATGATGATGAGGCTGTACTTCGAGGTTCCTGCTACCCTGAACACTTAGAATCACTCAGGTCAGTATTTCGCAATGTAGGTACTGTTATGTCCCGTCTACCCGCTCCGTCTTGCCTGCGCAGTCCAGGCCTGTGCATTCATGACTGTACAAAAAGACGTAACATTCGGGACTGCGCGCGCTAACGTCTTGCCGTCCACACCCACGTGCTTTCCTGCGCAAACCATAGATATAGGAAGTAAAAGATACACATAAACGACTCGATACTGAGTCAAAAAAATATATACACATGTGTGCGTAAATGACAATGTTTGAGTGAAAACTAGTGTTGTCCAGGATGGCTTACGATAAATATTTCATTATCGATTATTTATATAATAAAAACCATTTTCCGCTAGTTTCAGATATTCATAAGTTATTTCAGGCGCAATACTGATTGAAATTGTAGTACAGGAATAAAAGCACTTTATTTTTAATTAATTATTTATTCCAAAATCAAAAATCATCATCATCATCATCAACCTATTTATCGTCCCACTGCTGGGCACAGGTCTCCTCTCATACAGAGAAGGATTGAGCGTAATCACCACGCTTGCTCAATGCGGATTGGCGATTTCAGACCCAAAGTCCAGGTTTCCTCAAGATGTTTTCCTTCACCTTCAGTCATTGGTGTCCAAGATATACTTAGAAAGTACATATAACTTTAGAAAAGTTACATTGGTAAGTACTTGCCTGACCTGGAATCGAACCCGCGCACACGTACTTGAGAGGCTGGTGTTTTAACCACTAGGCCACCACGACTTCCAATCAAAATACAAATCAAAAATATTTTATTCAAATTAGGCTGAGAATCAGCACTTGAACGTCAATATTAAACGTCCGCCTTTCGCCACTTCCTAGTGCTTTCGCTGGGAAGAAGTGACGGAACAAACTCCCCAGAAGCACAGCTGTCTGTTTAATAAAAAAAAAATACACATGACTTTATACAATACTATGTATAGTAATGAACACAAGAAAATACTACAACAATGAAATTATTGACCATATGGTAACTAACTACACCAAAAAACCAGTAAAGCAAAAAAAATATTAAAACATCATTAAAATAGAAATGTAAATAAGTAAAAACATGATACTATTATATACAATCAAAATCAAAAGTCATTTATTCAAATTAGGCTGAGAATCAGCACTTTTTGAACATCAATATTACATAAGAATATAAGATATGTCGTGTCGAGTCGTATATATGTCGTAGTGGCCTAGTGGTTAAAACACCAGCCTCTCAAGTATGAGTGCGCGGGTTCGATTCCAGGTCAGGCAAGTACCAATGTAACTTTTCTAAAGTTATATGTACTTTCTAAGTATACCTTGGATACCAATGACTGAAGGTGAAGGAAAACATCTTGAAGAAACTTGGACCTTAAGTCTGAAATCGCCAACCCGCATTGAGCAAGCGTGGTGATTACGCTCAATCCTTCTCTGTATGAGAGGAGACCTGTGCCCAGCAGTGCGATGATAAAAAAGAGGTTGATGATGATGATTGCATAAGACAGTCCCCCAAAACGCCCACCCATCGACAGTCCTTAGTGCTTTCGCTGGGAAGAAGTGGTCAATTCGCAGAACTGAAGCAAAATTTACTAGAAATAACTACGACCACTTTCAATATAATTGTTATTATATATTGAAAGAATAAAAACTAAAGAAAATCTTATTAACTATTGTTTAGTAAAAAGAAATTAAAAACCCGGCGCTAGTGAGTTCCAGTACTTTCTTCCTTTAGTAATTTCTAGATATAATTTGGTCAAATATGTAGTATGGTAATCCAGTTACGGTGTCTTTAAAACTAAGTTACATTTTATCGATACTTGTGACGTAACCGCTTTGTCAAGCACTAGCGTAAACAAACAATTTTAATTTTTACACAATATTTTCATAAATCCTATTTAAAATTACAAAATATACTTACATACAACAATGGGAATAAGTAATACATTGAAATTACTTTTTTCTCATCGATATAATTGCATAAATTTGACAAAATATGTTTCGGAAACTTAGGATGACAAAATCGTATTTACCTGTGAAAAGTGTATTGATTCGGGTTATTTCTTTTTGTCACATCACATTCACACACAGAACAAGACACCATAGCTGAGCTTAAATCTTTTTTGTTCTTTTATTAAGGGATTTTTAAAATAATCACAAAATACACCACGCCGCAAAGCACTCATTGACTCTAGGGGCCCTTTCTTGTGAAAACAATGTCTCAATTGCAATTTATTTTTTGTCTCTTTCTTTCTCCTCTGAAATCAACTGGATCGGGATCTCTCGCTCACACGCATTGTGTATCTTTTGCGTAGCAAAAAAATCCTACATCTATGGCGCAAACTGACGACGATAAGACGGAGCGTGTAGACGGGACTTTAGACACACGCCACAAGATCGTCCGACCTGTACACTAATCGCGTCCCACACAATCAGTCATCATCATCATCATCCCAGCGTTTATCCCAGTCGCATACGAAGCTTTTTCAGCTTTGGAGTCTGAGGTCCGCTTTTACCAGTCTAACTGCTGATATGGCTAAACTTCGACATTTTCCGTGAAGCGACTGCCGTCTGACCTCCACAACCCGAAGGCGACATCGAAGCATTGCAGCTGACCAATTGTGGGACTTTTTGAGGGCTCCAACAACCCTTTAACGACTGCCACTAGACGTTCAACACAATCAGTCTCCGTCTGAATTTTTTTGCTCCACACTAGGTATTACTCCTATATTGTGGGTGCGTTTACAAACATGTATGTAAGCTCACATACACAAACAGCCAGAATCTGTAGGCGATATAAATATTATTGTTCATTCATTGCTTCATATGTCCCAAAACTGTGTTTGTTCGACAACGTAAATACAGTAATGAATATTGTTGAACTCAGAATGAAGCCCATTGCTACTGGACGTATTCCAAAAACCGAAAATACTGAATCCATATCACGTCAGTGTTTAAAATCGATCCGCTTTGTCCCTATTCTTGTGCCCCACAAAGCGGATGCGAGATCTCGATACAAACCTCTTCCATTGTCCCACAGTCAAGTTGTAAGACTTCTTGACTTCTACTCTTGAAAGCCAACATATAGCTCTGAAAGAAGGTCAAGTTAAAACGGCCCGTAGACTTGCTATACTTCATCGGTTTGGGTAGGTAACTAAGTGCCGCGACACACCTGCGGAACTTCCGGCGCCGAAAGTTCGGCTAAATACGCTCGCAGTGTATTTCAAGTGCCCCATGACACATCAGCCGACATTATGCCGCGTTCAGCGTAGGGCCTAACCTTCCTTAGGGCGATTTTTTGAGCTAAAACGCATTTAATGTGTTTTGCATAGCAAGCGACACATCACGCGATGCGTAGCGCGGCCGAAAGTTCGGCGGGCGTAGCTGGAAGTTCGGCGTGTGTTGTGCATCGCGTGCGTGGCGATAGCGAAAGGCAACGTCTGCTAAGCCCTCTATAATAGCTAATATTCTAGCCTTATATATTAGTACTAGCTGTTGCCCGCGACTCCGTCTGCGTGGACTTCAGTTTACAGCGCGCGGCGTAAATTAAAAACAGCTCAGTTGATATAAAATAAGCGTCTCAGTGGAGCAATATGTAGTACGTTCGCGTTAGCTCCCGTTTTCATAGCATTTTTTGTTACTGCTCTGCTCCTATTGGTCATAGCTGGATGTTATATAGCCTATGTATTTTCTCAGGCGTTAGACTGTGTGTCAAATTTCATTACAATCAGTTCAGTAGTTTTGGCGTGAAAGCCGGACAGACAGACAGAGACAGATTCAGCAAATGGATGGATATGGTTTAGATCAGCGTTTCCCACCAGGTGGGTAATAACGAAACAAAAAAAAAACAGGTTGCGGCATTATTTATGGAAGCAATGCTGCGACTTCAAATAAGTACCAGGATTGTCGATTTTATTTCTTGACTTAAACGACACAATGATGATCGCTCGGCGAGCGGATGGAACGGAACATATTAGCGATATTTATGTTTTATTGTAACTAGTACCGATTTTAGTTGGGTCTAAAAACTTAAGTGGGTCACAAAGGAGGAGTCTGAAATTGATCGGTAGTAGAAAAAAGTTTGGGAAATGCTGGTTTAGATACTTTTAATCGTTATGGGGTGACAGCGAAAAAAGCCTTAAATACGTCTTTTGTAAGAGTCCTCATTGTTATAGTTTTCACAGAGAGAATTGGCACAGCTCCAAAAGATTTTAGATGAGGATAATATCAATTTTATTCCTCACGAAGTTCTAAGCAATTTTGCACAGGAGCAGAGCTGAAAGTGGACAGTTCGCTTGCTATATTTATGTAGTGAAGCATACGAATATTTTAACGTAGACCGCATATAGGTTAGTTTGTAGGATGCCCCCCGGCAAAGTGAACTGTCCGGCCGGAAGATAGCTGGGACAGACTGGATGTAGAACGCGGAGGACGGGGCGTTTTGGCGCAACTCGGGAAAAGTAATGGATTCCGATCAAAGGCCGCCCATGGAAATTTCGCAGAACATGTATGAACTCCCCTAATTACTAACAAAACACCCCTAGACCTGACTTGCCCCCCCAACTAGCCCCCACCGTCGTACCCAGATTCTGGCCTAGTGGGAGCACTAGGCCAGAATCTGGGTACGACGTAGTAGATTGTGTTCCGAAAAATCTTTTCAAGTAGACAATGTGTTTGATAATGGTATACTGGTAATTCTTCGATAGCTGAACTGCGTTTCTTAGGCGCGATTTCTGGGAAATTACATTCAAGTACACTCAAAATGGGATAAGGACTTAATGGATTTACAGCGCTGCACTCTCCGGGTTATGATGGAGGCCTCCACAGATGTTCATTTGTTCACTTTGTTGTTGGTTTCAAGGGGTAATGATTGATTTATAGAATTTTTATGATTGCCGGTCGGCGCGCGCCATGAAGCTTTTTTTTGATGTGGTGTAGCAAAGAGAAGTTGGTTTTTTCTTGTAAGTTTTTTTGGGTTAACTTCTAGGACTTTAAGGCAGAAATATATATTGTAAATAAACAGTTGACGGATGGGAAGGAACCGGGAAATTTGAATGTGCTTGGTGTAAGAATGGTTGCATGCTTTAACACAATGTATTTTGAATTTTTAAAATACAGTGAAACTTGGTTAAGTGGGACCTGGATAAGTGAGAAACCTCCATAACTGGAACTCTTGCTGAGGTCCCAACACTTTGGCACTGAATTACCTCTGTTAGTGGGACGAGTTAAGCCTCTATATCTGGGATTTGTTCTTTCGATTTATCATCATATGCATAAACCTCTGTAACTGAGATAACATTGTTTGTTTACTCATTCATTTGTATGATTACCTTTAAGTATATGCATAAACCTCTGTAAATGAGACAGATATTTTTTTATACCTGTATATCTGAGACACTGGGTAAGTGGAATACCTCTATAAGTGAAACGACATTGTAGGTCCCTTGATGTCTCACTTAACCAGGTTTCACTGTACTTACATCCGTTCCCTAACACAAATAAACACAACCCTAAGTATTTCCGACAGAAAATTACAAACAAAGCTAAACATGAAAAGTAAAATACAAAGTTGTATTTAAGCTACATACACTCAACATGTCTGCCAACGTAACAAAGCTTATTTATTACACGTCTTTGAAAACAGACTCCTTAATGCAAGTTATTCGAGCGTGCTTGATGCTCCCTGAGAGGTCATTAAAAGATGGTCGACCTCACTTATTAAGTTAATGCTTCATTAGTTTTTTTGTTTACGTTTTCACCAAATGAATGTAACCTTTACACCAAGCCGCCCAGCGTTTCCTTTACATGTTTTCCTTCACCTTTTAATCAGTCATTAGTGTCCAAGATATACTTAGAAACTACATGTAACTTAGAAAAGTTACATTGGTACTTGCCTGACCTGGAATCGAACCCGCACACTGATACTTGAGAGGCTGGTGTTTTAACAACTAGGCCACCAGAATGTGGGATCTGTTTAACAAGTCTTTCTCTATAAGTATTACTCATCTTCCCAATTACACATTTTCTAATATCATATACCACACACATAATTTCTTCGGTTTTGATATACATACTCAAAACTTGTGCATGTTTTTCAAAATCAAATCAATCATCAATTGTTTGAAATATTTATTAATAACTAGCGGCCGCCAGCGACTTCGTTCGCGTGGAGTTAGTTATACTTCGCTCCTATTAGTCGCAGCGTGATTTTATATAGCCTAAAGCCTTTCTGGATTAATGGGCTATCCAATGCAAAAAGAATTTTTCAAATCGGACCAGTAGTTTCTGAGATTAGCGCGTTCAAACAAACAAACTCTTCAGCTTTATACATTAGTATAGAGTTAAATTAATCTATAAAGCATCACAGGAGTAATGTGCTGTCGAAATTGCTGCTAATATTATTTTAAGTAATTTTACTTACATAAGTTTAAATCTCTTTTCAAATAAAAGATATCTGAGGTCATCGGAAAACCTGATATTAGAGAAGCCGATGCATTCCTAGTTTCTATAATAAATCCTATACTGTACAAGCAGGTCGGCCATGGATTGATTTGCCCGTGTCCGTAAGGCGTACTCAAACTCTGTCCACTTTTAAAACTATGATAAAAAAAATACACTTCCTCTCTCTATAAACATATTATTCTATTTTATTTGCTCTTGTGTGATATTTATTAATTAGATGCATATATTTATCTAAACTAGTATACTACTTAACGTACATATTTATTGTATAATCTATGTAAATAGTACACTGTAGACTACCTATACTATTTCTCAGTGGCGGCGTAGCATAGTTTGGCACCCGGGGCGACTTTCTATCGAGCACCCTCAAAATAAAACGACAAATACATATTAAACGTGTTTACGTGATTTCATTTTGCTAAAACACTCAATGATATTATCATCAGAACTCCGAACCTTGGATTTATGCCCCCGATAACGCCTGAGGAAGTCCAGACTGCTCTTCGTCGCATGGCGAATCGGAAAGCTGTCGGAGCTGACGGAGTCCCCATTGAGGCCTGGAAGGAGATGGGTCCTCACGGTGTGGGCATGTTAACGAACTTCCTGAACCGCATGCTCTTGTACGGCAAAATCCCGAACCAATGCAGGCTGAGTATTATCACTCCAGTCTTCAAAGGCAAGTGCTCGGTACAGGGGTGTGGTAATACCCGCGGTATAAAAGTCATTTCCCACACCACGAAGACCTTTGAGAGGATTTTAGAGTCCCGGATCCGGCAGAAGAGTGCTGTTTCGACGTGTCAATATGGGTTCCGTCCAGGGTACGGAACCATGGATCCTATCTTCGCCCTAAGGATCACCATGGAGAGATATGCTAATCTGTTGGGCGCTGAGGTCCTAAGGGGTACCAGAAGCCTATGTTGACATAATTCGAGACATGTACCTCCTTCCGATTGCGTTATTAGGACCGCTGTTCTTGAACCCTTCCCCATCACCGTCGGAGTTCACCAGGGATCCGTCCTTAGTCCGTTTCTGTTCAGCGTGATATTGGACGTCTTGTAAGACAGCATCAATTCACATGAGCAACCTCCCTGGCTGCTCATGTATGCTGACGGTATCGCGCTGGCAGACGCGGACATGGAAAGGTTGGTGCGGCGGGTGAATGTGTGAAAGAATTTGCTTGAGAACGGAGGTCTTAAACTCAATGTGGCGAAAACGGTGTACATGGTCAGCAACACGACAGACCCTATGTCTTTGTGCATAGGCGGAGACATGGTCGAGTGCACAGACCAGTTTAAATACTTGGGGTCTATGCTCCACGCGTCCGGCGACATTGATTGCGACGTTAAGGCACGCATTTCCGCAGCTTGGGGAAAATGGCGTGAGATGACAGGTGCTATTTGTGACTCCAAAATGCCGGTTAAGCTTAAAGGACAGGTCTATAAGACCATCATTAGACCTGCTCTTCTGTATGGCAGTGAGGCGTGGCCTGTGCTTGAGCGACACAAACAGGAGCTGCATGTCACGGTGATGAATATGCTGTGATGGATGTGTGGAGTTACGCGGAAAGACCGCATCAGGAACTCCCGCATCCGTGGCAGTCTTCGTGTCCGTGACATGGCAGACAAACTGCAAGAGGGTAGCCTACGCTGGTACGGTCATGTCTTACGAAAACCGGCATGTTACGTGGGAAATAAATGTTTTGACATGGGCCGGAACAAGCGTGGTAGACCAAACAAGTGCTGCTTGACGTTGTAAGAGATGACATGCGTGCCAACAATCTCACACCACGGGATGCTAGAGATCGTGCGAAATGGAGGAGAGGGTGTAAGAAAGCGGACCCTGGGCTCCAACGCGAAAGCCGCGGCTGCACCCGGAATTATACGCTTGGATGATGATGATGATGACTCAATGACATTATCAAAATTTACTTTCCTCTCCTTTTCAATGAACAATATGGATAGACTGGAATGTCGTGTTTGGCTCATTGTAGATCTTAAGTAAGATTTTGTCACCCCTTGATGTTTGGCACCCGGGGCGGACCGCCCCCACCGCCCCCCCTTTACGCCGCCACTGCTATTTCTCTCTCCTTCCCCTTAGTATTCCATCCAAAGGCTGTCTGTAAAAGATAGCTCTTAGCGATAAAACCGCCCATTGTGTCACCCTTTGTAAAATCTTTTTATTTATGTTCTGTAATCTATATGGTGTAAAATCATAATAAAGAGAATTCTATTTTATTATTTATTCAGCTGATATGATACTTTCTAGGGTTGTAACGGAGCTTCGCCTCCGCTTCCGTTACTGCGGAAGTTCCGCAAGAAATCGTATCTTCGCATCCGCCTCCGCACAATTTTTGCGGAGTTATAACGGAGGTTTATTTACGTATTTATAAAATAAATAACGCGCAAGCTGCGACGCTCGACAACCGTCCGGCCGCGTTTGAGCGCGAAATTGTCAAGAATCAACTAGTGCGAGGCGGGAATGCGGCAAACACAATTTGTTTTCATTACAAGAAGCTAATATTTTTTTTACCAAGTATTCTACTATTAATATACTTAAAATAGAAATTTTGTTTTAATTAACCATAAATTTAATTTTTTCTATATGTACTTTCACCTCCGCCTCCGCCTCCGTTAACCTCCGCATCCGCGGAGGTGAGACTCGTCGCCTCCGCATCCGCCTCCGCCTCCGCTAACAAGCCTCCGTTACAACCCTAATACTTTCCATATCAATAATTCTCCGAAATGTTTAATCAAGCTATTTGTACTAACACATTTGACGTATGAGTACCAATTGGAAAGCCTCAAGTAACGAACATTCAATCAACTGTTTCATAAGTCAGTCATTTGACTAATTAAATGTTCTTGTTTGACTGCTCTAGATATGGAGACTTGACTTCTACGCTGTACCAAATTACCACATAATTTAACCAGTTTTTAGTTATCTATACTCTATACTAATATATAAAGCTGAAGAGTTTGTTTGTTTGTTTGTTCGTGCGCGCTAATCTCAGGAACTACGGGTCCGATTTGAAAAATTCTTTTGCGTTGGATAGCCTATTAATCCAGGAAGGCTTTAGGCTATATAACATCCCGCTATGACCAATACAAGCAGAGCAGTAACAAAAAATGTTGCGAAAACGGGGGCTAACGCAGCCATACATATTGTTACGGGCTAGGGGTACTTAAACGCCGGTTAAGGGTTACGAAGTTTATTGGCAACGAAGGTACAGTCGATTGTAGGCAATGACAAGTAGAACGTAGCTGATGTCGTACCGAAGTCTTCTCTTACGTCCACGAAGTCCGTGTTGTAAACACACAATAACGCTACAGATATTTCTTCACGTAGTACTTACAGTTCTCGTTATAATTGTCGCAGTAGGTCTTCTTTAAGATTGCTTCTTAACTGTCGCTGTTTTCGTATCGCTAGTCGAGTGTAGACTGACTGTGTGCCGGCGTCGCGGCGCCTTATATAGCCCAGCTGATCGAACATTCCAGATTCCTCCAGACGTAATAATAATAGCACATAACCTCGAGGTCACTCGGAAGTACCTACGGTAATACCCGGAAACGGGTTTCTAGAAATTTCGATGTCGACACTTTGTTGACAAAACTGTTGAGACCTGTACCATTCGATAGGCCGGCCTAAGTCTAGTAATGCGTTTTATTATTGTACCTGGAAAATGTCTAGATCTGGAAAAATAGGGCTTAAAAGTGACACACTGCATGTCACGCGATATTGAACCTTATGCCATCGACATAAGGTCCATTCGTAACATTGCCCCCTTCTTAGTAATGCTCGTCCCGAGCATGATTTGATCCATAATAGCGAGCTAGGCGGTCTACGTGTACGACCTTCAGCTTCCCTCTAGGTCCTTTCTTAATCCGGTAGGTGACATCGTTTATTCTGGTTATTATCGTGTACGGACCCTCCCATTTGGCTTGGAACTTTGGACTCTTTCCTTTTCTCCTTATGGGATTATGTAACCATACCAAATTTCCCTCTTCAAATCCGGGCACGTTAGCTTTGCGGTCGTATCGGATTTTCATTTTCTCACTGGTTTTCAGACCATTCTCTCTCACTAGCTCATGTATTCCATCTAATTTACGCCGCAGGTCGGCCACATAGTCGACGGCTAGAATAGGAGTGTCGGGAGGTGTTCCGGTTAGTGCATCTATGGGTAGTCTAATTTCTCGGCCGAAGTTGACTTTCGCCGGTGTGCAATTTGTGCTATCATGTGTTGCAGGGCGGTATGACATTAAGAAGAGGGGAATGTATTGGTCCCAATCCCTCTGGTGTTCTTCTACTACTTTGGCCAAATGATTCTCTAGCGTCTGGTTGAATCTTTCGACCATTCCATCTGACTGTGGGTGATACGGTGTTGTACGAGTCTTATGTATCCCGAGTAGTTGGCAAACCTCTTGAAATAGTGAAGACTCGAAGTTTCTACCCTGGTCAGAGTGTAACTCCAAAGGAATGCCAAATCGACAGAACACCTCGTGAACTAGCTTTTTGGCGACTGTATGAGCTTCTTGGTTAGGTACTGCAAAGGCTTCTGGCCATTTGCTGAAATAGTCTTGCATGACGATGATATACCTATTCCCTTCTTCAGTAACAGGGAATGGCCCAGCTATATCGACAGCAACTCTTTCCCATAGTGCACCAACATTGTACACTTTCAGCCGACCTCTGGCTCTCGTTTGCGGTCCCTTTACTGAGGAGCAAGCTACGCATTTTCTACACCAGTCCTCTACGTCTTCGCGGCAATGCACCCAGTAGAATCTTTTCCTCACCTTCTCCAGGGTTTTCTTTACTCCTAGATGTCCTCCGGATACTCCGTCGTGCACCTGTCTTAGCACTGACGCGACTTTATCACCGGGAACAACTATCTGTAAGGTGACCTCCTGACCACTGGGTGATTCCCATTTCCTCTTGAGAACTCCATTATCAATTATCAGGCTGTCCCATTGAGCCCAGTAACTTTTTACTGTTGGGCTAAGCGCTGATATTTCACTCCAAGTGGGCCTCTGGCCACGTTGCTTCCACTCGATTACTGCCTTCAGGTCACTGTCGTCCTTCTGTGCGTCTTTCAATGATCGATTATCCCAGTCTTCATCCAAATCATTCACCTGGATAATCCGTACGTTCTCTTCCTGTTTGTCACAATGTCGGCCGTTACTTCCTGAAGTAACCTGGCGACGGCGGTCCTTTTGTCTTGCCTTTTTCTCGAGGCGCTTCTTCTTACGCGCCTCGTCCTCGACTTTCTTGTCCCGCCTTGCGTCTGCGTCACTCGACGACCTTCCGCGCGACCGCTCGCGCTCGTGTTCTTGCTTGCCGGGACGTTCGCGTTCCCGGTCTCGGTCTCGCTCCCGGTCCTTGACGCGTTCCCGCTCTCGTTCAGCGGGTCGCACGCGGTGCCCGCTTCGATCGCTCCGCTCGCGCCACTCGACTCGCTCGTACGGGCGCTCGGGCTCGACCTTCGCATCGCGCTTGCGCCACGTCATCACCGCGGCCTCCTCACGTGACCAAGGAGTTCTTCTTCCCTTAGCCTTCCTGGGACAATCAATTCGAATGTGCCCCTTTTCGCCGCACTCATAGCAAGTTGGTCCTCGTCGGGCTTTTATATGTGCGGTCACTTCTCGAATACGGTCGTGTTGTGGGCCATCTTGACGTACAGCTTCCACCTCCAGAGCATGCGTCAAAGCTGCCTTCAGGGTTTGATGGTGACCCAGACGTACTGCAGCCCTGACTTCTGCATCTCGAATCCCATCAGTAAATAATCGCAGAGTAGTAGCGCCAATCAATCCCGGTGTTGATGCATACGCCTTCCGAACCATCCGTTCTATTTCCGTGGCCCATTGTTGCAAACCCTCGCTGCTCTTCTGTATGCGTTCGCGGAGTTGAGCCCTGTAGACATGTTCCAGGTGTTTCTCTCCATATCTAGTCTCCAACGCTTCTAATAGACAGGCTACGGTATTGCAATCGCCGGAAATATTCTCGAGGATTCGTACGGCATCACCACGCAAAGCAAGCATAAGGGCGGTTAGAGCTTGATCGTCGT
This sequence comes from Sesamia nonagrioides, assembly GCA_017933935.1. Taxonomy (NCBI): domain Eukaryota; kingdom Metazoa; phylum Arthropoda; class Insecta; order Lepidoptera; family Noctuidae; genus Sesamia; species Sesamia nonagrioides. The sequence continues at coordinate 38,753 of JADWQK010000385.1, forward strand.
CCCAGTTGTTGCCTTTCGCGACCTTTTCGAATTGAAGGCGGAAGGCCACCCATGACGTTGTTCCGTCAAAATGAGGTACATGGAACGTCGGCAGAGCACTGGGTACAGGTATCACACCTTTGATACTTCCTTTCTGTACTCTTTCTATTTCTTTCCCAAACTCCAGTATGGTATTGTCTAGTTTCTCTATACGAGCATCTTGTTTGTCTATACGCGTATCTTGCTGGTCCATACGGGCATCTTGTTGTGCTGTTTTTATTTTAAGTTCGTTGACCTCTTCTTTGGTTTTTTTCCATTTTTCATTTAATTCTAATACCAGCTGCTGGGATTCCTTTATTTGTGCCTGAGTTACCGCCTGAGATTGTTGTATCTGTGCCTGGATTTCTGCCTGGGATTTTGCCTGAGATTGTTGTATTTGTGCCTGGATTTCTGCCTGGGATTTTGCCTGGGATTCTGCCACACTTTTAATCTGTGCCTGGGTTGCTGCCTGGGACTCTGCCATACTTTTTATTTGCACCGTCAAATGGGCCAGCAACGCCGATAAATCGCATCCACTGCTTCCGGGAATAGTAGTGGTAGTAGGCGCACTAATAGGTGTTACGACGGCCGCTTCTGTTTCGGGTGCAGGGACACCAAGCGATTCTTCCTCTTGACGCGCCAAATCCATCGCTGCTTGTCGTCGCGTGCGAACTCTTTCGTCTTCCCTTGGCGTGACCGGCATCCCACTTCTGACACCAATTGTTACGGGCTAGGGGTACTTAAACGCCGGTTAAGGGTTACGAAGTTTATTGGCAACGAAGGTACAGTCGATTGTAGGCAATGACAAGTAGAATGTAGCTGATGTCGTACCGAAGTCTTCTCTTACGTCCACGAAGTCCGTGTTGTAAACACACAATAACGCTACAGATGTTTCTTCACGTAGTACTTACAGTTCTCGTTACAGTTGTCGCAGTAGGTATTCTCAAAGATCGCTTCTTAACTGTCGCTGTTTTCGTATCGCTAGTCGAGTGTAGACTGACTGTGTGCCGGCGTCGCGGCGTCTTATATAGTCCAGCTGATCGAACATTCCAGATTCCTCCAGACGTAATAATAATAGCACATAACCTCGAGGTCACTCGGAAGTACCTACGGTAATTCCCGGAAACGGGTTTCTAGAAATTTCGATGTCGACACTTTGTTGACAAAACTGTTTAGACCTGTACCATTCGATAGGCCGTCCTAAGTTTAGCAATGCGTTTTATTATTGTACCTAGAAAATGTCTAGATCTAGGAAAAATAGGGCTCAAAAGTGACACACTGCATGTCACGCGATATTGAACCTTATGCCATCGACATAAGGTCCATTCGTAACAATATTGCCAATAATTAGGAGCTGAGCATGACTAATTCTACGCGAACGAAGTCGCTGGCGGCCGCTAGTATTGTATAAAGCTGAAGAGTTTGTATGTCTGTTTGTTTGTTCGCGCTAATCTCGGGAACTACGGGTCTTATTTGAAAAATGCGTTGGATAGCCCATTAATCCAAGAAGGCTTTAGGCTATATAACATCACGCTGTGACAAATAGGAGCGGAGCATAACTAACTCCACGCGAACGAAGTCGCTGGCGGCCGCTAGTTCCAGAATAAAACAAGTAATACCTCATTTACTGGTTTCAAATATGCATGAAATACAGAGGACTGAAGATAATGTCCCAAAGAGAATTTTAAAAGATAATGTCGGTGGCTATAAGAGTAGGGTCTGACCAAAAAAATTATGGATAGACAGTGTGAAAAATGATATTGTTACGAATGCACTTTATGTCAATTGCATAAGGTTCAATATTGCGTAACTTTTAAGCCCTATATCATAAGACCTAGGCATTGTAGAGGTACGATATAAAAACGCATTGCTAAACCAAGGATGTCCTATCGAATGGTACTTGTAAGTTACGTAAGACATGTCACGCAATATTGAACCTTATGCCATTGACATAAGGTGCATTCGTAACAATATGGTTAGAAAGGGGGGACTACCCAGATGACGACTAAAAATGGAAGAAAAATACATGTAAGGTCTACTTCAAATAGATTGAGATAGCGGCAGTGGAATGAAGATGAATCGTCCCAAATATGTAAATGTAAGAAAAGGTATCTTTCTTAATAAAAACGTTATACATATATATACAGTTACATTATATAGTTAGAATAGTTACTAAATCAATGCTCGAGGAAATGACCTGGTGGTTCCCACCTATATGATTTGATGACAAACACGAAGAAATTAAAACAATGTTTTAATTTCTTCGTGTTTGAGAACGAGGCTTTTTAGCGAATTGCATATTTTCTTCTTTTTTTTGTGTTTATTATTATTATAGTGTATTACTATTTTAGATTTTTTTTAGATTTACTCCGTGGCGTAGCGGTAGCGAACGCGGCCGTTGTGCAATAAGGCGCGGGTTCAATCCCCGCACAGTGCAAATATTTGTATGCATGAATATGAATATTTGCACTGGTCTGGTCGTGCATCGGAAAGCACGTTAAGCCGTTGGCCCCGGTTGCCATACGAACATCTAGTGACAGTCGTCACGGGTTGTTGGAGCCCTCAAAAGTGTAAAATTGTTTTAACTGCAATGCTTAGATATCGCCTTCGGGCTGTGGAGGTCAGACGCCAGTCGCTTCATGGAAAATATCGAAGTTTAGCCAAAATCAGCAGTTAAGACTGAAGGGGACCCCAGACTTCAAAGCTGAAAAACTACGGATGCGACTGGGATTAACGCTGAGATGATGATGGTGAGTTTTGTTTGTGCGGAATAAACAATTTTTCTTTCGTTCCATAATACTTGCACGGGCATTCGCGCGTCGCGACAGTTGAGAATCTGCAATCGTTTAAATAAGCCTTAGAAATAACAACACATTTTATCAAATATTTCAAAATGTGTTACTATCTCAAATACATTCGTATTTAAACATTAGTAATAATATTCTGATTAAAAACTCAAATTGAACAGCTTTTTTTATTGTAATAACTAACGCCAGAAGCTGCATATCACCGTCAAACTTTTACAATAGCGGACTGACATAACTAACTTTAGATGTGACCTATTAAAACTAGATGGCGTTATTTAGAAAAAGATATACCGTTGGGGACGAAATTAAGCTCAGGAACGGCGACTGTACCCACGGAATAGACATTTTCATCTGTTCTGTGACCGTACCCATACAGTTATTTCAGTCATATAAGTACACTAGCTGCGCTACGCGTTTTCACCCGCGTAGGTTTCGATGTGCTCCGTACCTATTGGTCGCAGCGTGATGTTATATACCCTAAAGCCTTCTGGGATTAATGGGCTATCCAACGCAAAAAGAATTTTTCAAATCGGACCAGTAGTTCCCGAGATTAGCGCGAACAAACAAACAAACATACAAACAAACTCTTCAGCTTTATATATTAGTATAGAAATATAGAAGTATAGATTTGTAATCACTAACTTGAAAAGGTTTTCGATTCAAATAGCCATTTGTTCCATCAAAATATTTTCCACAAATTTTCAACTTTCCTGAAGCATTTATTTCAAATAAATGAATAAGTAAACATTATTTAATTATCAAAGGGTCCGTCAGTCAGAAAGATAAAGCTAGATGCCTATTCTAAAGCATAGTAAGTACCTATGGTGAAGAAACGTTCACCTGGCGATAAAAACTGGTGAAAATATTCAATTAAAATACAGTGAAAACGAGTTTTTCTTTTGTAAACTAACTCAATTATCTTTGTTTGTCACCGTAACTCTAATTTATGGTTTGTGAAGTCAGGTAAAATCCTTTTATATGTAAGTTATTCAGGTCATGAAGTAGGGTTTAATCTACTGACCTCGAGTGAGGTCACTAGTGGAGTTAACTTCTAGAAGTTATGGGTTCTACGACCGTGATTTGAACATAAAAATCACGTTTTACATTGCTATTGTTTTGAGACACTACCTAATTGAATTGACCCGAGTCTTGTTAGACATAAAAGTCCATAAAGACATGTTTTTATTTTTTATTAGAACAAAGCTTTCTTGTAATTTCTTTATACCTGCCAGAAAGCGTTTGGCTTTATTTTCTTTATGGTTCTGTTGTTATGGTTGTACTGTCACTATTATTTTTATAATCTCATTGGCAATTCTCATCATTTTAAGAACGTTATTTGATCTCAGTTCTTCAGAATGTTCCAGAACTTTTCCAAGTTTGTAAATTTTTAACATTAACTGTCGCTAAGATAAGGTCGTGACTGAATTTTGAATGTTTCTAATTATGAGAACTGGCCTTTTAGGACTTAAAACTCTTAAAATACTAAGAAAAGTTTAAACTGCTTTGCAGAAAAAGCCAGAAAAAATTCCGTCAAGGGTCGATCAAAGTAGTATTATGAGTGTCCTACCTCCCAAAATTGGCATAAAGGTGAAAACTCGCCCTCTCTCAGAGCGGGCCATTTTCTAAAGTAACTAATTGGAAAAAATAATGATATTCATGAATATAATCTACAAGAGGTAGAATCTTCGATAAATTCTGTACATTTTGATACTTGGTTTGTCAAGTTTGGTTGCGTATTAGGGAAGAAAAAGCGATCTTTACAAAAGAAATAATATACGTTTATATGATGCTTATATTACTTACTTCTGAATTTCGCATCGCCGTCAAAATATCTTGTATCTTTTAATGTTGTATCTTTACGTTGTTATAATAAAATCAAAACTCATTTGTTCAAATTAGGCTGGGAAACGGCATTTTCGGACGTCAAAATTACAAAGGACAGTCCCAAAAAACGCCCGTCCTTCGCCACTTCCCAGCGCTTTCGCTAGAAAAAAATGGCGCAACAAACTCCTCAGCAGCACAGCTGTCTGTTCAGTTACACATCACCCGACTGTATAAAAACAATCCTTGAAAAGTAACTGCCATTACAAGACACAGAACATTAACTTAAATTATTTATTCGCCTGCGTGGAATTCGGTTATATCGCGCTTTTTAGATTTCCCTCGAGAACATCAAATTTTTCCGGGATAAAAGGTAGCCTATATCCTTTCTCAGGGTCTAAAGATTGTCTGTGCCGATTTCATCAAAATCGGTTGAGAGGTTTAAGCGGGAAAGCGTAACAGACAGACAGACAGATAGAGTTACTTTCGCATTTATAATATTAGTATGGATATTGTGACTGTTGGCCACATGCGTTATATCAATAGTTTAAAAATGACAAGTTACACGATGTCAAACTCTTACCAATCCATTAATTTCTAATCTTATGGCCTGTCAGCCGACCGTAATTAAGAGCAAAATATCCTATTATTTTAAGTTAGTAAAAACTACACAAAAGCGTCTTAGAAAGCTATTCGTTGATATTTTATGGGCATCCCGAACTCAAAGAAACCCTTAAAATAAAGCATTTTAAGATTTTGGACGAAATTCTTAGAAGGTCGAAGTACAGCGGCCGGCATCGGCCCGCACATGGTAGCAATAACTTAGAGCAATTCAAGCCGACGGATTCTGTGCAAATTCCTAAAAGAATCGGCCTCTCGAACATGTGCATCTGGGACAATTGACGGACGGCTACAGAAAAAATGGTAGAATGACTCCAGCATGGACCTTTTGGTAGTGTGGGATTTTATGAATTTTAAACGGAGAGACGGGGAAAGGGCAGTCGGTTTCTGGCCGCGACAAGCGACGGTTGAGGGGCGATCTTGAACTGCGATAGGGCGAGGGCTAGTGTCCAGGCTAGTTAATTTAGGAGATTTGGGAAGTAGCCTATGTCCTAGTATATCGCGAAGTAGTGAGTGAAGTAATTACGTCAGACATAGTCGGGTTAAAGCCCAGAATAGATTAGTATAGTATAATATAATATAGAATATTAAGTGCGTGTAAGTGTTAGCGTGATTGGGTGAGTCATTTATTATAATAATTATCCCAGGCTGATAAGGTTACTATAGTTCCTGTAATTAAGCAGACAGATACGTGTCCCTATTTATTATTATAAATGCATTTATAGTATGAACTCAGTACGGGTGATGCAGCAGAGGAGCTACTAATGATAATTTATTCCAGACTGACTCCAGATAAACCATTCATGTGATTGTATTCAATCATTGGAGTTGATTTGTCTAGTTTTATGTGCCCATATCCTGATCCTTACCTTAGCGGGTATTTATCAGCTTCGGGTGGCTATAGGGGAAGGATCGTATGTACGGAGACAGCCCTCCGCCTAACTTGACCATGAGCCCTGATGCTCTGGACTCTAGACTCCTGACGACTACTGACTATAACAGGAGGGCAGAACCGTAATACACGCAGCTCATTCAAATCTAATTAGGCAAACCGCCTATCTAGAATCAGATTACCAGCCAAACGTTATTGATAATGTCCGCTTCCAAAAAGGTCTTGTCACAGAGCACTTGCGTGAAGACTTGACGCGCACACATTCCCAGGGAGTGGGGTAGGCTTTACAAAGTATCACTAACTGAATCAGTAGGTGTCAAAAGACACTAGGGAACGTATTTCGATAAAATCCAACCCGTCCGCTCTTGATAGGACATATTTCTGAATCGTCACTGTTTATCGAAACACGAGTACTACAAGATGCAATGCGTCTTTCGACTTGGGCAGATTAAGGGAATGTGAGGATGACGAGATTCCACCTCGGTGTGCAGCAGGAATAATCGCAATGAGTTCTGCTAGAGACTGAGTCTACGGTACGCTTGTACTAACTTGTGTAATACCTTAGAATTGGGACGGTTTGTCAAGGGTGTCAATCACATAATATATTTACAAGTCATAAACTCAGAACTTGTCTCCCTCGACAACAGGGAGCTTCGCAGTTCCCCTGTCCTAGGGTGGAGGGAGACATTTATTTAGTGTCTAGGGAGCGTGTTCTGTTAGAATCGTAATAGTATCCTCAGAGGTTCTATGCGTTAGGTCTAACAGAACACGTGCAACGAAGCATACGTTAATATAACGGTTCCCAGCTTCACTAAAGTGGGTATAATTCGTAGTAGATAAAGTAACGTGATCTAAAATTACTTATAAAGTGCAAGCGTAACGATCCCCCACCACGCCACATAATAAGGTTTATTACAGATGACGGAGACAGCCCGCGTGCAGCATTTATATAATAGTTCTTAATATATTACATTATATAATTTTGCTTTTCCTCTCGTCTTCTTAGCGTCATATCATATCTATTATTATAAATTGTATACTTGTGTGTCCTAACTGTGAATTCCCATACTAACTTCCTCTGACCCCCTCCGGTCCTTGAACCTTATAAGCGGGAACCGGGGGATTAATTCATGGGAATTCATTTCTTATATCGGTGGGAGGATAACCAAGTCTGGTGACGAATTCCTACAGTTACACGCGGGGTTGGGGCGTGTTTCCTCTCCCGCAGGGAGAGCGGCATTTAACTGTAATATTACCACAATTAGGAAAAACGAAAATTTTATCAGCCTAGGATAGTTTAGGTACACTTACATGTGGTGCCGTGGACCAGGATTCTCGTCATTAAATGTACTGATTCAATTCAGTGCAACGAGAAAGAACAATGTAAGGGTTACTACGAAATAAAGACACAACGTACACCAAAGAGACAATGGGTTTATACCTAACATAATTCTATGGTCCCCTACAAAGACGTTCAGTGCAACGAGAAAGAACAAAGTAAGGGTTGCTACGAAATAAAAACACAACGTAGACAAAAGAGCTAAAACTATTGTGTACGTTGGCGATGGGTTTATTACCCAGCATAATTTTAGGATTCTCCACAAAAACATTGGTAACAAAAAAAAAAAATGTTACGACGTTTACAATCACCTATTATGTTATCGTTTGGTAACGATGGTTGAAACAGCCAACTGTTGACGAGCGGGTTCGATTCCCGCATGATTATTTGCTAAGATGCTCAGATTGCATTACCATTCATATCGTGTTCGATCACCAGTGGAGTTATTATGTCTGTAATTATTTGGAATTTCTGTGTCACGGCTGGTGGGTTCGATTCCCGCATCAATTGTAGGATTTCGATTACGACGTTAATATATTTAGTGGTAAGAATGTTGATTGGGTGGCTGAGTTACTTAATATTAAGTTCAAATATCTGCAGAATTTTGTATCTGGCCGTAGGTACTTATATCTAGAACAAAGGGTTCGATCCCCTAAAATTGTGAATTTAGTACCTTTCAGTAAGTACCTAGTGATATAATACGTTTTACTCAAACCAATAAAGGTGAAATCAGTGTCTGAGAGGTTATATCAGTTATAATGGGTTCGGCTCCCTGCAAATGTGAGTGTTGTATCTGACAATATGTGGAGTCCAGTAATAAAAGTTTCAAATCGCTGACGATGCAAATATAGTATTTGGATATAAGAAGGTGTTTGTGCATTTGAGATTTTATGCGTGTAATGAGAATGCGTTCAGGAGTAAGGTACGCCTTATTACGAGTAGTTCTAATATAATAAGCGAATGGTACCGATGGAACGTGGATCTTATTTATAATTACAATGTACTTACTAGGGAGATATATCAGCTATCATCATTAGAAAAAAAAAATAACTCTCTCCAGCTCGTTAGGAGGCGATGCATGTATAACTGAATGGATACTCGTTTGGCCTTATTTTAAATTCCAGGATGTTAAGTCTACACTCTGCTGCCACTACGCTAGGTGTGCCTGAACCTCTGGGCCCTTGGTTTGTGAGTTGCGGTTGGTTTAAGGTTCCTTCGAAACCAGCTGTCATAAGGTGACTTCGACGGCAGTAGCTGTGGCGTGGTTCCTGTTACGAAGCTAAGTTTCACTTTTATTACGCACACTTGATTAACTACAGCTACGTGAAATATTTTGTTAACTCATAAAATATTGTAAGATCATGTTTTAAAGCAATGGTCTATAGTCATAAACATATAGGTAAATTATATATATATAAAGGATTTAGGAAACGGAAAAAGAAAAATTAATGTCAGCACGAGAAACAATAGAATAGACTCTTTGTTATGCGCACCATATGGATTACAGAAACGTGAATGTGAAGATTTTGCAAACGGTGACACAATGGGCGGTCTTGTCGCTAAGAGCGATCTTTTGCGGACAACCTTTGGATGGAAGAGTAAGGGGAAGGAGAGAGAGATAATGTAGATGGTCTACAGTGTACTATTTACAATTTCACATAGTTTATATAATGAATATGCACGTTGAGTGTATCATGCTAGTCTAATAAATATATACATCTAATTAATGAAAATCATACAAAAGCAAATAAAATAAAAACTGAGACATAACAATGCATCAAAGTCTGTCAATATAAATGCTTCTGTCAGAAATTCCTTACTGTTTTAGGAAGCTTATTGTCATATAAATATGACTTTAGTTGAGGTATCGAGTGTACACTAATCAGCTCCCTAAAATTCTGAGGCAACATGTTATAAATAATCGGAGCCACCGAAAAAAAAAAAACCCACTCTGGCGCATAAGTTCTGCTCTGCCCCACTTGATAACGTCTGTTTCTTGTGAACTTATCTGCCATTCGCGAAAATGTCAATGTCAGAATGTGATATAGAATAAAAATAGGGTTTACGACTATACTACTAAAACTTTCCTCTCTTTTGGTATATATATTAACTTATTCTGCTTATTTCTGCTACTTGTTTTCTGTTATTTAAATAAAATTTTAAGCGCTCAAGGACATTTCCTCTTATGTCATAAGCGTCACTCAGTATCAACGATTGGTTACAGCGAAATAATGTTTAGAGCATATAGCAGCTAGCAGATTAGTGTTCTAGTAAGACGATAACTGATTACACAGTATAGGATGTCTTTTCGAATTACTATAACTTGCCAACTCTTATAGGAATTCAAAACTGTTCTCGCCTCTTACAATCAGAGGGGGGCATCTAGTTGGAATCGAGTCTAATATGTTCATGTGCGAACTATTTCAGTGCTTCCTGGATATATCTGCCGGCAGCTGAATTAAGCTGACTCAACATGAGGAGCATAAGGAGAGGCCTCTGCCAGCGGTGGCTACAACATGCCGAGTTTAGAACGAGCGAGCACCGTAGGTAGCGTGGCTCAATAACACAAATACTCTTGAAGAGATCCTGGTATGTAAAACAATATTATAAGCATGCACAGGATTCTGGACTTAAATGGAGGCGCGGTAATGTTAGTTGAATTAATATACAAAGAGTATTTGCAGAACAGTAGTAGTTCGAATGTTATAAAACGATTGATACGTGTATTAGGTGAAGATTCTTCTACGACATAGTAAGAGCAGACCTTGCATCCAGTTGGAATCTTGTAGGATTGAATACAATAATGCTAATAATACATACAAAATTACAATATTCTAGTTGGTATTTGATTAAATGAATGCATCAGATAAGGGTAGGTCTACATAGGCATAGGTCATCCTATTGTGAAAGCTCATACGCTGTACTGCGTCACGCGTCTGATTTTCAGAGGGGGGAATGTGACTGTTGGCCACATGCGTTATATCAATAGTTTAAAAATGACAAGTTACACGATGTCAAACTCTTACCAATCCATTAATTTCTAATCTTATGGCCTGTCAGCCGACCGTAATTAAGAGCAAAATATCCTATTATTTTAAGTTAGTAAAAACTACACAAAAGCGTCTTAGAAAGCTATTCGTTGATATTTTATGGGCATCCCGAACTCAAAGAAACCCTTAAAATAAAGCATTTTAAGATTTTGGACGAAATTCTTAGAAGGTCGAAGTACAGCGGCCGGCATCGGCCCGCACATGGTAGCAATAACTTAGAGCAATTCAAGCCGACGGATTCTGTGCAAATTCCTAAAAGAATCGGCCTCTCGAACATGTGCATCTGGGACAATTGACGGACGGCTACAGAAAAAATGGTAGAATGACTCCAGCATGGACCTTTTGGTAGTGTGGGATTTTATGAATTTTAAACGGAGAGACGGGGAAAGGGCAGTCGGTTTCTGGCCGCGACAAGCGACGGTTGAGGGGCGGTCTTGAACTGCGATAGGGCGAGGGCTAGTGTCCAGGCTAGTTAATTTAGGAGATTTGGGAAGTAGCCTATGTCCTAGTATATCGTGAAGTAGTGAGTGAAATAATTACGTCAGACATAGTCGGGTTAAAGCCCAGAATAGATTAGTATAGTATAATATAATATAGAATATTAAGTGCGTGTAAGTGTTAGCGTGATTGGGTGAGTCATTTATTATAATAATTATCCCAGGCTGATAAAGTTACTATAGTTCCTGTAATTAAGCAGACAGATACGTGTCCCTATTTATTATTATAAATGCATTTATAGTATGAACTCAGTACGGGTGATGCAGCAGAGGAGCTACTAATGATAATTTATTCCAGACTGACTCCAGATAAACCATTTATGTGATTGTATTCAATCATTGGAGCCGATTTGTCTAGTTTTATGTGCCCATATCCTGGTCCTTACCTTAGCGGGTATTTATCAGCTTCGGGTGGCTATAGGGGAAGGATCGTATGTACGGAGACCGCCCTCCGCCTAACTTGACCATGAGCCCTGATGCTCTGGACTCTAGACTCCTGACGACTACTGACTATAACAGGAGGGCAGAACCGTAATACACGCAGCTCATTCAAATCTAATTAGGCAAACCGCCTATCTAGAATCAGATTACCAGCCAAACGTTATTGATAATGTCCGCTTCCAAAAAGGTCTTGTCACAGAGCACTTGCGTGAAGACTTGACGCGCACACATTCCCAGGGAGTGGGGTAGGCTTTACAAAGTATCACTAACTGAATCAGTAGGTGTCAAAAGACACTAGGGAACGTATTTCGATAAAATCCAACCCGTCCGCTCTTGATAGGACATATTTCTGAATCGTCACTGTTTATCGAAACACGAGTACTACAAGATGCAATGCGTCTTTCGACTTGGGCAGATTAAGGGAATGTGAGGATGACGAGATTCCACCTCGGTGTGCAGCAGGAATAATCGCAATGAGTTCTGCTAGAGACTGAGTCTACGGTACGCTTGTACTAACTTGTGTAATACCTTAGAATTGGGACGGTTTGTCAAGGGTGTCAATCACATAATATATTTACGAGTCATAAACTCAGAACTTGTCTCCCTCGACAACAGGGAGCTTCGCAGTTCCCCTGTCCTAGGGTGGAGGGAGACATTTATTTAGTGTCTAGGGAGCGTGTTCTGTTAGAATCGTAATAGTATCCTCAGAGGTTCTATGCGTTAGGTCTAACAGAACACGTGCAACGAAGCATACGTTAATATAACGGTTCCCGGCTTCACTAAAGTGGGTATAATTCGTAGTAGATAAAGTAACGTGATCTAAAATTACTTATAAAGTGCAAGCGTAACGATCCCCCACCACGCCACATAATAAGGTTTATTACAGATGACGAAGACAGCCCGCGTGCAGCATTTATATAATAGTTCTTAATATATTACATTATATAATTTTGCTTTTCCTCTCGTCTTCTTAGCGTCATATCATATCTATTATTATAAATTGTATACTTGTGTGTCCTAACTGTGAATTCCCATACTAACTTCCTCTGACCCCCTCCGGTCCTTGAACTTTATAAGCGGGAACCGGGGGATTAATTCATGGGAATTCATTTCTTATATCGGTGGGAGGATAACCAAGTCTGGTGACGAATTCCTACAGTTACACGCGGGGTTGGGGCGTGTTTCCTCTCCCGCAGGGAGAGCCGCATTTAACTGTAATATTACCACAATTAGGAAAAACGAAAATTTTATCAGCCTAGGATAGTTTAGGTACACTTACAATATGTCAGCAACGCTAATTACAGCCTCCGTGGCCTCCGTGGCGTAGCGGTAGCGAGCGCCGCCGCTGCGCCCTGGCGCTGTGACCTGGTGAAGGTCGCGGGAAGCCGATGGATGCGGGCAGCACAAGACCGGTCAACGTGGAAAGCCTTGGGGGAGGCCTTTGTCCAGCAGTGGACATCCATAGGCTGGGGTCCGCCTTGTTGGGGGCCTATTTACGCTGCATCTTCCGGTACGTGGCCGCTACTTCAGAAACTTACTACCCCGTCGGCCATCGGTTCTACGAGCAATGTGCCACTTAATTTTAGCGGCTTGTCGGTGACTTTGGTTCTTCTGCGGATCTCCTCATCTCTGATTCGATCGCGCCGAGAAACTCCGAGCATAGGTCTTTCTATCGCCCTTTGTGTAACTCTTAGCCTTCGTATGAGGCACATTGTGAGCGACCACGTTTCAGTTTCGTAAGTCATCACTAGAAACATACACTGATCAAAGACTTTAGTCTTGTGACACTGTGGTATCTTGGACGACGCAGAGATGTAGCGTAGCTTCGCGAACGCTGCCTAGCCGAGCTGGACTCGACGAGACACCTCTTTCTCGAAGTTGGACTGTTTGTCCCAGGTATATATAGTTATGTATACTCGTTAACAACTTCGAGTGCAGAGAAACCAACTAGAATTGAAGTGGGTGCGATATGAGAGTTCGACATCTTTAGACCCACTTAGGAAGCTCTGCTGAGATCATTGTGCATTTTGCCCAAGTCGTCCAGGGTCTCCGCTATGACCACGGTATCATCTGCAAAACGGAGATTAATTATGTACTCGCGGTTGATGTTGATGACAAGTCCTTTCCAGTCCAGGAGCTTGAAGATATCTTCCAACGCAGCAGTGAACTGGGAGATATGACATCTCCTTGTCTCACTCTAGGCTGCAGTTGAATCGGTTTCTAGTCCTGATGCTGGAGACGGACTGACATGGTGGCGTTTTTGTACAAACACTCACCCCAATATGTCGATAGCCAATTTGGCACCGCTGGAGAGACTGTAGCACCGCCCAAGTCTCGATCAAATCGAAGGCCTTCTCATATTCCACAAACGCTAAGCATAGTGGTTTGTTATACTCCTCGGACTCCTGTATAACTTACCGCAGCGTATATATGTGGTCTATGATGCTAAAGCCTTTTTGGAAGCCTGCTATATAAAGCCTTTGCGGAGCGAGACGATTCATGATGACCCTAGAAAACAGCTTATAGACATGGCTCAGGAGGGATATCGGTCTGTAGTTTTTCAGTAAGGTATTATCACATTTTTTGAAAAATAATACCACCACGCTCATGTGCCATGCCAAAGGCGTTTCGCCTTTGAAAATTACGGAATTAAATAGCTTCTGAAGCGCTTTAAGAACCGGTTTGCCACCCGCTTTCAGAAGCTCAGCCGTAATTCCATCATCTCCAGCCGCCTTATCGTTCTTGAGCTGTTTCAGGGCCATACTGTTCTCGTACAGGCTGACGTCCGGGATATCGTCGGTGTAGTGTCGGGTTAGTCTGGCTCTAGGATCATTGGCCAGGCTCACAACAGGTGCGCGTGGTGATGTGTATAACTCTCCGTAGAATTTCTCAATCTCACCCAAAAAGCTCGGGGTGGAAGTGACGATCCTAACATCCCCATTCTTCAGCTTCACAAGTGGGCGCTGTCGAACAGACAAATCTCTTGCGAACACTTGGAACCTTTGTTCAGCTCGATAGTCTCTTTAATACAATTTGTATTAAATTGGCGTATATCGCGAGTCAGAGACTTTGAGATTTGTCTGTTAAGGCATTTGATACGCGAAGCGTCATCAGGGGATTTTAAGACCACCTCTTCCATTAGCCGACGGGTGGGACAGGAGATCTTCTTCTGTCCTTTTGAAGGGAGGGTTCTAAAGAACTTGGACCCTTCCGTATGCAGTTTCCACAAAACCTGTTGTTATAGTGGTCCACATCTACGCATTCACCGAGGCATTCAAAGCGATTTTGCAGTTCGATGTGAAAGCTTTTAGAGTTTTGAGCTGGGTTGATGCTGGACGGAGCGTACACTTCATAAATCGAGAGCGTTCGAACCTAATCTTGAGGTTCAAAATGCCTCTAACAATACGGTGATCACTCCCGGTTTAAACCGCATAGAGCACGAAGACATCGATGAACATTTGACTTCTCGTTGATATTATGAAGTCTATCTCGTTTTTGGTCTCACCATCGGTGCTAATCCAGCTCCACTTGAGGTACAATGGTTTCTTGAAAAAAGAATTCATCACAAAGACTCCTTTCTTTTCCATGAAGTCCATTAGCATCTGAACTCGGGGATTCCGATTTCCAATTCTAAATTGCCCCACTTTCATCTCGTCCGCCTTTCGCATGCCCAGTTTTGTGTTAAAGTCCCCCATGACAACAGTGTAGTGGGTTTAAGAGGTATATGTGTGTCTACTGACGTCTTCATATATAACCTCCACCTCACTATACAGTACGCGACGCAGTACAGCTGATTTTCGCTTTGCGATTTCTTAAATCGAAATGTGATGCGAGAATACGGCGTGCAGGACTGTGCGTAACCACATAACTTCGAGTAACATTATATATTTCCGAAACTGCAATGGTTAATGAGAAAACTGGAACGCAAAAACGGAAACGGCCGCCATTTTGGTTCAAGTTATAATCCGAGTACTATAGATTTCTTTGGATACCCTTGAAAGATGTAGTGAAGAATGTTAATTCATAGGATCGACTCTTAAATCAGCAGTAAACTGTATGTCTTAAACTACTGTAACTATTATTTTAAAATAGGCTTGATCATACAATGAATGGACTGTGATGAAATAATTGTATTAATAATAAAATTGAAATATCACGTTCGAAGATTAAGTGGTCAAACTTGCTGTGATCTTAAATGCACCACTATTAGTGATATTTATACTCCAAAAAACACTAGAAGTACCTAAGTCGTGTTAGGTCCACAATCGAAGATATTAGTGATAGTAATCAATAAAGACCCGCTTCTTGGGTTTTTATTTGGGTTTAAACCCGTTTAAACCCAAAAAACCCGGTTTTAACCCATTTCCACCCATTGGGTTTAAACCCTCTGCCCATCTCTATTTACGACAATTGAAATTTCCGGTATCGATATATATATATATACAGTTACATTATAGTTGCTAAATTAATGCTCGAGAAAATCGCATAAAACATTGTTTTAATTTCTTCATATTCTAGTACGAGGCTTTTTAGCTAATTATATATTTTTTCTTTTTTTTATTTATTATGTGTTTATTATTATTTCAGTGTATTATTATTATAATGTGCGTTTTGTTGTGGTAATAAACAATTTTTATTTATTATGTGTTTATTATTATTTCAGTGTATTATTATTGTAATGTGCGTTTTGTTGTGGTAATAAATAATTTTTATTCATTATGTGTTTATTATTATTTCAGTGTATTATTATTGTAATGCGCGTTTTGTTGTGGTAATAAACAATTTTTATTTATTATGTGTTTATTATTATTTCAGTGTATTATTATTGTAATGTGCGTTTTGTTGTGGTATTAAACAAATTTTATTTATTATGTGTTTATTATTATTTATTTATTTATTTATTAAAACTTCATGCACAATGAAAAAAAATTGCACAATGGCGGACTTAATGCCTTAGGCATTTTCTACCAGTCTACCTTAAGGTGATGCAGAGACAAAACATGGTAGGTGCAAAGATTTAAAAGAGAAACACAAAAAAAAAATATTATAATAAATACATAAATACATACATACAAAATATAAACAGTAGAGAGAGATAAAAAAATATAGATAGAGAAAAAGAATAAATTATATGTTTGATGAATCTGCCAATTTCCTGCGTAAATATTCCCGAGCTTTAATTTTAAAAGTGTACCGACTGGTCAATGTCCTGATGTTCTGAGGAAGGTCATTCCAAAGAAAAACCGCTTGGACAAGAAATGAAGACTTAAGAAAACCAGAGTGGTGAGAAGGACATCGCAGAAGACAATTATTGGACGAACGAAGATTCCTATTATGCGCAGAGCATAAATATTGAAAATGAGAAGTAAGATAAGAAGGAGAACAGGGTTTGTGTAGGAGTGAAAACAAGGTCGTCAAAGCTCTTAGAGCTCTGCGTTGCCTGATGGGTAGCCATTTCAAGATGGACCGGTGGGAAGATACATGAACGTACTTACGAAGGTTAAATACGAATCGAATGCAGTTATTTAGAAGTCGGTCAAGTTTATTGAGTAGATCTGCATTCAGGTCGTAATAACACACATCACCATAATCAATAATGGGGAATATAAGGGATTGAACAAGCATTGCCTTTATGTGTGATGGAAGAACATTTTTTAGCCTATAAAGCGACCGCAATGTCCCTGTGACTTTTTTGCTTACACTTGCAACCTGCTTACGCCAGTCCAGGCAAGTGTCAACATACAGACCCAGATCCTTGACATCAGAGCTGAACGGAATGACTTTGTCATCATAGAAAACTGGTGGTACCACTAAGCCACTCAGCCTACGCTGACTAAAAGTACTCCCTATAATGATGGCCTGGCATTTTGTAGGGTTAACCGCTACTCCGAAACGATTAGACCAGTCCCTCACCACTCCCAAATTTCGGTTCAGCTCGTCAATCGCATCCGATAAATTGTCAACACTTGCCTGAGTATAGAGCTGTAAGTCATCAGCGTAAAGATGATACGCACACTGAAGTTCAGTAGTAATAAGATCAATAAAGATTGAGAACAAAAGTGGGGATAATATACCGCCTTGAGGGACGCCAGAAACAAGCTCGCACCAGTTAGAAGACGAATCTCTCGCGAGAACTGCCTGCTGACGCCCCCGAAGATACGAGGAGAACCAAGCCAGAACCTCGGAAGAGACCATAAGATGGGAAAGGATGGACAAAAGGACTTCGTGACTGACGGTATTGAAAGCGTTCGAAAAATCGATCAGTACTAAAACGGAGACTTTAGTGTCTTCCATTCCCCGCCTTATATCGTCAGTCACTTTAAGCAAAGCAGAAACAGTGCTGTGGCCGGGCCTAAACCCGGATTGGAAAGGACTAATGAGAGAGTTTAGCTGAATGAAGTGGGAGAATTGCTTATGGACACAGGCCTCAAGCACTTTAGACAAAAAGGGGAGGATAGAGATGGGACGGAAGTGGCTAAGAAGGGTGGGATTTGGAACTTTAGGTAAAGGACAAACATGAGCTTTCCTCCATAGCGAAGGGAAGTCACCAGTAAATAGGGAGAAGTTAATAACATGGGAAATTGCAGGAAGGAGCGGGTCAAGAGCCGTCACTATCATGTAACGACTGATGTTATCACACCCTACGGCTTTAGATTTAATAGATAGGATAATCTTCTTAATCTCTTCCGGGTCAACTGGGGTGAAGACAAAGGGGGTAATATTGGGGCGCGTCAGACCAGTAAGGTAGTGAATAGTTTGACATTTAGTATGACTATCGAGAGTTGGGACAGTGGCAAAATGACGGTTTAGATCGTCCAAACCAAATGTATTAGGAAGGTCTGAATACCGCGTTCTGCCAATACCTAGAGTTCTAAGGAATTTCCAAATATCAGCAGGAGAAGAGGAAGTGATATTATCAAGAATGTGGCGGCGTCTGGCGTTGCGTATCATCTGGTTACAACGGTTGCGAGCAGTTTTGAAGAGAGTCCAGTTATCGTCCGTCCTATCCCTTTTATATTTCCGGAACGCGCGGTCCCTACGCCGCATCGCCATCCGAACACCTTGATTCATCCATGGAGCAGGCGGCCGCTTCAGCTTTATTTTCCTAATGGGAGCATGAGTATCGTACAATTATTTCAGTGTATTATTATTGTAATGTGCGTTTTGTTGTGGTAATAAACAATTTTTCTTTCTTTCTATAATTCTTGCACGGGCATTCTCGCGTCGCGACAAATGAGAACCTGCGACCGTTTAAACAAGCCTTAGAAATAACAACACATTTTATCAAATATTTCATTAATATTCTATCTCAAATACATTCGTATTTAAACAGTAGTGATAATATTCTAATTAAAAACTCAAATTGTACAGCTTTTTTTTATTGTAATGACTTACGCCAGAAGCTACTTAACACCGTCAAACTTTTACAATAGCGGACTGACATAACTAACTTTAGATTTGACCTATTAAAACTAGATGGCGTTATTTAGAAAAAGATATTGGGGAAGACGTTTGGGACGAAATTAAGCTCAGGGACGGCGACTGTTGGCGACAGTACCCACGGAATAGGTTCTGTGACTGTACCCATACAGTTATTTCAGTCATAAAGTACATTTGTAATCACTAACTTGAAAAGGGTTTCGATTCAAATAGCCATTTGTTCCATCAAAATATTTTCCACAAATTTTCAACTTTCCTGAAGCATTTATTTCAAATAAATGAATAAGTAAACATTATTTAATTATCAAAGGGTCCGTCAGTCAGAAAGATAAAGCTAGATGCCTATTCTAAAGCATAGTAAGTACCTATGGTGAAGAAACGTTCACCTGGCGATAAAAACTGGTGAAAATATTCAATTAAAATACAGTGAAAACGAGTTTTTATTTTGTAAACTAACTCAATTATCTTTGTCTGTCACCGTAACTCTAATTTATGGTTTGTGAAGTCAGGTAAAATCCTTTTATATGTAAGTTATTCAGGTCATGAAGTAGGGTTTAATCTACTGACCTCGAGTGAGGTCACTAGTGGAGTTAACTTCTAGAAGTTATGGGTTCTACGACCGTGATTTGAACATAAAAATCACGTTTTACATTGCTATTGTTTTGAGACGCTACCTAATTGAATTGACCCGAGTCTTGTTAGACATAAAAGTCCATAAAGACATGTTTTTATTTTTTATTAGAACAAAGCTTTCTTGTAATTTCTTTATACCTGCCAGAAAGCGTTTGGCTTTATTTTCTTTATGGTTCTGTTGTTATGTTGTACTGTCACTATTATTTTTATAATCTCATTGGCAATTCTCATCATTTTAAGAACGTTCTTTGATCTCAGTTCTTCAGAATGTTCCAGAACTTTTCCAAGTTTGTCAATTTTTAACATTAACTGTCGCTAAGATAAGGTCGTGACTAAATTTTCAATGTTTCTAATTATGAGAACTGGGCTTTTAGGACTTACAACTCGTAAAGTACTAAGTAAAATGTAAACTACTTTGCAGAAAAAGCCCTAGTGTTCTTTTCGTTATGAAATTCCGTCAAGTGTCGATCAAAGTAGTATTATAGGTGCCCTACCTCCCAAAATGGGCATAATGGTGAAAATTCAGAGCGGGCCATTTTATAAAGTAACTATTTGGAAAAAATAATGGTATTCACCATTGGCGGATTTACATATTTTCAAGGTATATGCTATAAGGTTCTTGCCGCTCTTTTAACTCTACAATTTATTGTCATGTCGTAGATTATTTTTAAATTCCAACAATTTCATTAAAATTGCAATATTTGATTCTTTCAATAATCAGGTCTAGCAAAAAAGAAGGTGGTATCTTGTTGTAAAAGATGACAGAAAGCCCAGGAAGTGAGTAGGAGCCTTATGAAGCCGGTAAAATGCTCATAGTTTGTGATTATTTCTGGTGTTGTGAATATCACTGCTTTCGTGTAATAAGGTTGATGCTAAGCTTCTCCTATCAGTAATGAACAATTATTGTGAGAGAACTGTACAATAATATTGCGACATACTTCATCATAATCTCAACGTTAATCCCAGTCGCATCCGAAACTTTTCAACTTTGGAGTCTGGGGTCCGCTTTACCAGTCTACCTGCTGATTTTGGCTAAACTTCGATATTTTCATATTGTGACATACTTATGCGCAAAAAATGTAAACACAATCAAACAATTTTTTATTGGAAAATATTTTTATTTTTAATACCTACACAGTACACTTCAGTATACTTCACAATTTTAAACCTTTCTATAACTTTTTCAATAGTGCTAGTAACTCGGAAATCACATTAATTAACATCAAAATAAAGTTGATATTTCTTTAACATGAATCTAATATATAAAATTCTCGTGTCGCGGTGTTTGTGGTTAAACTCCTCCGTAACGGCTTTCCCGATTCTCATGAAATTTTGTGTGCATATTGGGGAGATCTGAAAATCGGACAACATCTATTTTTTATCCCCCTAAATGTTAAGGATAATCCACCCCTAATTTTTTTAATATAGATTTATATCGCTCTTTGCAGCACATGATTTAAATAAATAGTTTCGAAAATATTACAAATTTAAAAATTGTGGGCGTCGCATTTGCGGCGGTACCAGCCGGTTGGGCGGCGGGTTGCCATGTTTTCTATACAACGTTAACAGTTTTTTTTTTGTAATGTATTTAGTATCAGCATTGCACCCGTGCGAATCCGGGCGAAATAAAAGTATCTATCTAGTCTTATATTTAAGTAGGTACATACCTTATCATCAGCCAGTCATTAATCTCGAACAAACAATGCAGTACTTACTAACACCGCACATTATTCTACTGAAAACTAAATTCAAATAATGCGCTGTAATGGAGCAGATTAGGTTACAGAGAAGACTGAATTACGAAGGTAATGTCTTTCGGCGAGGCGCTCATTTTGTTGTCCCTCGAGTGATGGCATTTTTGTATTATTTATTTTATTATATCTTTTACTGAAAGGCTGTCTTAAATTTGAGTACTTATTTTTCTTTCGTAAAAATGGTATTGTATAATGTTTTAATGTTTATTATTTTTGTAAGCCTCGTTTTAGTAGTAGTATCAATTAATTATGATGATACGTTGGTAAAACTGTCATGCTATTGGGTTTGTGGCCCGTAACGACGTCAAAGATCTATATATGACAATCGGGACTAAATACTATATTATATATTATATTAAACAAAAGTTCCCATTTAGGAACATTTGCATTTACAGGTAAGTCTCAAAAGTGCATTACCACCGTACCTATTATTGGGATCAATTGTAACAGCACATACCTACTTAGGACCCATTAACTTAATCAAATTTTATTCCTTGGTAATTGGCAATCTGGGCTTCTCCCAGTTGCAATAATGTCCCTTTGTGCCGATTGGCCTAGTTCTGTTCTGTCTCCTGCTTGTTTTGGGGGGAAGTGGAAAAAATATCTTTTTTCTTACTCCTCCGCTATTCTTTTCTGATTAATTTCGTTGCGGGACCCAAGACAGTTGAATCGTTTCTCCGGGACTCATCGAGCTTCATTGCTCGGCGTTTTTCTGGCGGTCTCCACTGTTGATTCTGGCTTTCAGGAGTTGCAGTGGGTTGGTAACAGTGTGGCGGGTACCACTTTTGAACTTTATTGCATTAACAATAAGTGTCAAAAGTGGTACTCCACTTTTGACCCTTACTGTAAATTATATTTATGTACATGTACATTTTTATTTATGTACATGTTATCATCATCTCAGCCACATGAGGCCCACTGCTGGACATAGGCCTCCCCAAGGATTTCCAAAAAGAACAGTTGAACGGTCGTGATGGCCATTCGAGAGCTTTCTGCCCCATCAGCCATCGGCTCTACGAGCTATGTGCCCCGCTCACTGCCTCTTCAGAGAGCTAATCCTCTGGGCTATATCGGCTTTAGTTCTTCTACGAATCTCCTCATTCCTGATTCGATCATGTAAAGAAACACCTAGCATAGCCCTCTCCATAGCTCTCTGTGCAACCTTGAGCTGTCTTATGCGGCCCATAGTGAGGGTTCACGTTTCTGATCCATATGTCATCGCCATCAACACATATTGGTTAAAGACTTTTGTCTTTAGGCACTGAGATATTTTGGACGAGAAGACATTACGGAGCTTACCGAACGTTGCCCAGCCGAGTCGCATCCGTCAAAACAGAACGTCGAAACAGAAGTCCTTGAAGCCGGAGCTATCGATCTGGATCAGCTGTACATGTACATTCTATTTATGTACATTAAATTTACAAGCTATCTCTCAATTCAGATAACAATAATAATTAATCCATCCATACTAATATTATAAATGCGAAAGTAACTCTGTCTGTCTGTCTGTCGGTCTGTCTGTCTGTCTGTCTGTCTGTCTGTTACGCTTTCCCGCTTAAACCTCTCAACCGATTTTGATGCAATTTGGCACAGACAATCTTTAGACCCTGAGAAAAAACATAGGCTACCTTTTATCCCGGAAAAAATTAATGTTCCCGAGGGAAATCTAAAAAGCGCGATATAACCGAACTCCACGCGGGCGAAGCCGCGGGCGGAAGGCTAGTAATAAATAAATTATAATAATAAATAATTTTGTGGAAAAATAAAATAAACATTACGTGGCAACATATGTGGCAGTGGGCCGGGCACATTGCTCGTAAGACCGATGCCCGATGGGGCCGACGGGTTCTCGAGTGGCGACCACACACCGTAAGACGCAGCGTGGGTAGGCCCCCGACAAGGTGGATCGACGACCTGGGGTCACAGGAAACCGCTGGATGTGGGAGGTGTAGGAACGGTCGTAGTGGAGATCCTTGGGCTCCCCGCCTGGACATAGGCCTAAGACAGTGGACGTCTTTCGGCTGAAATGATGATACTGAACCGAGCATCAATCGAAGTTACCTTCCGGAGAGACTTCGTAGTATTTTTTCACGAATGACAGGATTGATACTTGTAGGAACATTGTCTTAGTAAACGTTAAACGTTTCCCTTTGATCATATCATTCAAATTTGCTGTACACGCCTCGATATGAAGTAATTGTGCCTTCATACATATTTACAAAACGCGGAGTTTCGGTATCAAAGGGACGTCAGTGGCAAGTCTTGTAATATTTTGTTTGTGTAAATAACTCTGAATGAGCAAATGCTTTTGCTTTTGCTTATACATTACACTCCATTCGCGTTAGCTTTAAACAAAAGAGGTTTATAAAAGCAGAGATGCACAACATTCAATTTTCGAAATGAGCTCATGTTTTTTTTTAATAAATAAAGTTTTTACCATAAATTTTTAACAACACGAAAGATAATGTTAAATAAAATAACGGAATACAAAAAACAATAACATAAATATGTTGAGGATTTTGATATCATTTTAATAAAAGTTGCTCATTTGATTTATGTAGTTGTAGGGCAAATGCTATGACGTTACTTTGTAATGGCGGTTAGTAGACAGAGTCGTTTTGGAAAATGGGGATTGTCGAACGGGCACTTCGCGTTGTGGCGCAGACTAGGGCATTTCCCCGGGACGAAACTGCCAGTTTGTCTATTAAAATTGTTATTGCCAAGATTGGAGGGTATATTTACCCGTCGTGTTTTAATTCAAAACGCCACCTAGACCTACGAGATGGACCTCTCTTACCACCACATCAAGAGAGTGACGACCCTATCGCTCCGCCGTCGCTGACGTCGTCACATTTAATAACGAAAAGAAAACAGTTTGCAGAAGCCGTCAGTATAGATAGCATTCATAAGTGACAAGTGAATGACAATCAAACAGTGCTATGTATTTTGGCGAAAGCCATTTTAATCCGGCAAAATAAGAAAGTTGCTGCTGCCACAACGTATCACCGGATTAGGAAATATTTCAGATTTAGTAGACTTACAGTAAAATATAAAGCATTCCAGGTACTGACAACCCTTGATTCTAAAAGTTTTTTAAAATGAGTTGATTTAAGTATAACTGATTATAATCATTTCAGTGTCAATCTTTAGTACATCCTAAAAACAACCTTTTTTAACTTAAGTTTTATGATTTCACGAATGGAGTAGGTATCGATTTATTGTTGAATGAAGAATTTTCCTAGACAATATTTTTGGACACTTATTAACTTTATTGGTTTTTTTGGTATTTATGATGTATGGAGAAAAGAGAAAAATATTGTGAAGAAAATTTTGAATATGAATGTCGATGACTATAAGAGTGAAGGTCATAGCACACTCAAAGGACTCTGCTCCAATACCGCTACCACCCAAGACCGCCCTAAACTAAGACTAGCGTAGACTTGCAGTCTACGCGGTGACTGCTAGCAAGCACCCAGCAGTCCACGCGGAGACTGCTAGCAGACGGCTAGCTATCCACCCATCGACCGCTCTCGCTTTTCGCGATAGACATAGTCTGGGATCGATTTCCATTAAAGCAACTCATAATTTTTACTACCCATGTCCCTATACACAATGCACGAACTAGGAATTATTGCTATTGCACTTGAGGATGAAGAGAGAAGCGCTAGAAATAACAGATGAAGATGTTGGGTGCATAAAATGCTGAAAACAATTGACTGAGAGGCAACGGCGCAGCGACTGCTAACATTAAGCGCGCGGACACCGCACCGACCACCCGTCTACAACGTGCGGCCAGCGAGGCATCAATTACCGAGCAGTCTGATGGCGGTAAGTTCGCTGATAGCGAGCTGCCTGCTAATTTATCATGGTAATCCATACTATCTCCCTCTGTCATGCTATCTGTCTGTCTGTCTGTCCGGCTTTCACGCCAAAACTACTGAACCGATTGTAATGAAATTTGGTACACAGATAGTCTTGAGCCTGAGAAAGGACATAGGCTATATAACATCTTACTATGACCAATAGGGGAAGAAGGAAGAGCAATAACAAAAAATGTTGGGAAAACAGGAGGTAACGTGGACGTACGTATTGCTCCCATCATTTTAACAGGCGCTTAATTTACGGGAACCACCGCGCGCTATAAACTGAAGTCCACGCGGACGGAGTCGCGGGAAACAGCTAGTGTAAAATAAATCTAAAGAGAAATATTTAAAGCCCATATTTAAATTATATTCTTTTAGCAGGGTTGGAGCAGAGTCGGCTAAGTGGGCTATGTCCTTAAGGGAGACCCTCGTGGGGAGATCAAAGGAACGATGAATGGACTGTGTAAATGATGATATAGTTAGAGTCGAGATGACGGCTAATAGAGGAGTATGGAAGAAAGGACACGTTGCGTCAACCTTAAATAAATTGGGATAAATGCAAGAGACACACAGAGATACACTTTCGTACTTTGGCCGTAAAAGTAACATTAAATTGTTAGAAGTCAGCGCGGAAACCGAACTAAGTACGAGAACATGCAATTTGAATCCTATAAATTATAAATTTCAGTTAAAATCAGTCAGAAATTGACACAAGCAATATGAGTCGAGATACATATTACATACTAGCTTTCCGCCCGAGGCTTCGCGCGCTTTTTAGATTTCCCTCGGGAATATCAAATTTTTCAATAAAAGCCTATGTCCTTTCTCAGGGTCTAAAGATTGTCTGTGCCAAATTTCATCAAAATCGGTTGAGAGGTTTTAGCGGGAAAGCGTAACAGACAGACAGAGTTACTTTCGCATTTATAATATTAGTATAGATAGACGTGAACTTTACTCTAGAATTGAGTTTCTTTATCACAAAGTTAGGTCAATTAACAATATAATAACTCATTAAAATATAGAACCCAGTAAACCAGTAAACAAATAGAAGACCTGCGTCCCAACAGCGCGAACATTATAAGGCGATACATTACAATGTCTTTTTCAATAATAAAACTAGAATAGAATTATATATAGTATATAAAAAAAAAACTAGGAATGCTTCATTTCTCATATTTCCATAAATCAGTTTTAATGGCGCTCTTGATCTCCTACAAAAAGAAGAAATTCAATTAAAATAAGGTTTATTTTATTTTAATTAGGTAGGTACGCCGTGATCGTTTTTAATTTAGCGTGTCTTTCTAAGCTGTTTGGGTAAAATATTATCTTTCAAAATTATAAAAGAGACATAATTACGGGTACCTTTCTTTGCCTACACAGTATCAGAATTTATGAGTATCATTTATTTATTTATTTTAACATTAGTGTACAGGCTTATAAACTTACTAGAGGAAAATAACGAAACAATACGTACGAAAGTAACGCTTATTTTTAAAGAAAATTCTTCCAGTATATCTGCATCATCTGGCAGAAAATTAATTCAAAATATGACTACACATGACTGTGTAACGGTCTAAATGATCATGCTTGAGCAAAGCCGTTCATCAGCTCAACATAATAAAGTGGTATAATTATCAAAAGTTTACACAAAATGTAACTAGATGGCGTTGACGTAGAATTAGAAGTCGCAAGCGTTGTGTGACATCGATTTGGTTGGGTTTGTTTGAATTTTAGCAAATATACTAGCTTTCCGCCCGCGGCTTCGCCCGCGTAGAGTTCGGTTATATCGCGCTTTTTTGATTTCCCTCGGGACCATCAAATTTTTCCGGGATAAAAGGTAGCCTATGTCCTCTCTCAGGCTCTAGACTATCTGCCTACCAAATTTCATCACAATCGGTTCAGTAGTTTTGACGTGAAAGCCGGACAGACAGACAGAGATACTTTCGCATTTATAATATTAGTATGGATTACCAACTATCGAACAATATACAGTATGGTTGATTTATTAAGACCTTCAACCATATTAGTACCTATATACATATTAGTACCTATACACATATGGTCAACATTTAAGTACTGAGAACCTTGCCAGCAGTTCGGTATTTAACACATGGTTTTATACACAGTGTGTAACAATGTCTGTGGACAGAAGAAAAAAGCACATTATGAAATCTTAAAAAGTTATTTGTCTGTCAATGAATCAATTTAAATAAATACCTACTTTATTATGAACTTTTCTCGGTGGTAGGCCTTAACACTGGCTGCCGGCAGAAGTTACCACTCTTCAGACAAATTCTTGCCGCCAAGCGATTCATCGTGTTCCGTTATGATGTCTGGTGAAGCTGTACGGAGGACGGAGCTGAGTAGTTGTGTTGCGATGTGTGCCAGGTACGATCGCCAAATGTTGTTATGTCAGGAGTTTGGCCGTGGAGGGTCTCCAGATCAATCTCCCTCTGGCGCAGCATTGTTGGTCGTATTGTTGAGTTTAACATTGCATCACCTCGCTCAACTATCATCTTCCTTCCTATTTACTCAGTTTTTTTTAGTAAATAGGCGCTTAATAAACTAGCGCGTTTTATCATCAACGATTGCATCACTGCTGCAGGATTACAGTCAAGCACTAGATTACAATTATAAAAAAAAAATAACGTTGAATTGAAAAATATTTTTCATATGTCAGCTAACCTCGCTAATATATCTAGGTATTATCTACCGACAGATTCAATAAAACCTATATGTACTCACTCAAGCTACAAAAAAATGTAAATATAAACTTACTACCTAAATAAAAGCCTTTAGGCATAAGGCGTTTTGTGTCATCTACAATGACGAAAAAAAAAGAAATTCAAAGATGAGACTATTCTTTCAAAATAAGAACACACACACATTGTTTGAATGTCAAGGTAATGTAACACAAAAAATAGCTGGATACTATAAAGTTCCAAATATAAAAGAAGTGAATTTTTCTAGTAAATATTGTTGTATTGGTAATTGGTAATATCAATCGAGACCGCTGTTATGCATTCTAATTTGTAGATATTGGTATTCTATTTTATTGCCAAAAAAATGCTTAAAAATTTAAAGTTATGTATTGCGCATTTTGCCCAAGTCTTCCAGGGTCCCAGCCATGACCACGATATCATCTGCGAAACGGAGATTAGTGATGTACTCGCCGTTGATGTTGATGCCAAGTCCTTTCCAGTCCAGGAGCTTGAAGACATCTTCCAACGCAGCATAACAAGCAGGAGACAGAACAGAACTAGGCCAATCGGCACAAAGGGATATTATTGCAACTGGGAGAAGCCCAGATTGCCAAGCACCACGGAAAACTTGTAGAAACCACTTGTAGAAACTAGAACTAATTTCCGTGCGTTCAGGCGCTTTTGCCATACCTATTATTGGAATCAATTGTAAAAGCACATACCTACTTAGGACCCATTAACTTAATCAAATTTTATTCCAACGCAGGAGTGAACAATTTAGGAGATATGACATCTCCTTGTCTCACTCCACGCTGCAGTTGGATCGGTTTCGAGTCCTGAGCCCCGAAAACGGACTGACATGGTGGCGTTTTTGTACAAACACTTTATCGCCTCACTGTATCGATGGTCAATTTGGCACCGCTGGAGAGACTGTAGCACCGCCCAAGTCTCAATCGAATCGAAGGCCTTCTCATAGTCCACAAACGCCAAGCATAGCGGTATGTTATTGTTGTGCCCATTTAATTTTCTCGATGGTAGGCCTCAACATCGGCTGCCGGCAGAAGTTACCACCCACCAGACAAAGTCTTGCCACCAAGCTATTCGTCGTGTTCCGGCATGATGTCTGGTGAAGCCCTAGAGCTGGAGGACGGGTCTGAGCAGTTGTGTTGCGATGTGTGCCGGGTGCGATGCGCCAAGTTGTTGTGTCGGGAGTTTGGTCATGGAGGGTCTCCAGATCAATCTCCCTCTGGCGCAACATCTTTGGTCGTGCTGTTGGGTTTAATATTGCATCACCTTTTTTTTTTTTTCGGGGTGGAAATCCTCATAGGATGTCCGCCGCCCTAGGGTGGGCGATGGGGTCTGTCAGACTTTTACTGACTAAAACCACCCCTGTGTCTCTTCTATCACGAGCGCGCGTAGGGCCGCGGGAGTCTAAATTCTTCCGCAGCCCCACACGCTCGTGCTGGCCCGGTCTGCCCGGGCCTCGTCTCCGGCACGGGTTAGTGGGGTGTTAAGCTACCCCGTGCATCGCCTTAGAGGCGCGCGCTGACACTCGCGCGCGCCTCCGCCTCGGGGTCCATCGAATAGGGGGCGGGGACTTCCCCATGTCCCTCGCCCCTGGACCCATTCATGGGGGGCGGAAGAGGGCGTTATCCGCCCTTTTTCGGCGCCCGGTGCGTCTTCTGCGGCCCGGGAAGGGAGTTGAGATCTCCCTCTCCCGTTCCGCAGCTTCCTTCTGCGACATCACGTCCTCGCAGAAGGACACCACCGCGTCCCACGACTGCGCTGCCGGCCATCCTCCGCACTACTGCCGGCAGCGTCAGGTCGCCTCCTACTTCATTTGTGAGGACATGGCGCTGCTCCTCCCAAGCTAGACACTCGGAGAGCGTGTGCTGCGCCGTGTCCTCCCCGCATTGGACGCAGTTGCATCACCTCGCTCAACTGCAGTTTTCCTTCCTAATCACACAGTTTTTTTTTTTTTTTTAGTGAATAGGATATTAATAAACTAGCGCACTTTACCATCAAGGATTGCATCACTGCTTACTATCACGCGGAATTGCTATCAAGCACTAGTTTACAATTATTTAAAAAAAAAGTATGTTAGAAAAAACATCTTGGGCCAATCCTAAATAGAAGATAAGAGGAGAAGAATGATATGCCGTGGGTCTCGTTTCTGTCCAGTTTCGGCACATACATCTTACTATATATAACATGGGAACTTGCGCTAGTTCTCAAACTTGCCACAAGTTTTCGGAAGCGATTGTCTTGGATACACTGTCCATACTGCTTCTAAGTTGTCAGTTACACATACTTAGTTAAGAACTTTCTGTCACTGATACTTAATAACAAGTAGTCTTATAAACTTCAAGAACTTTTAGTGAGCAGGGTTGCAAATATGGCGCGCAGATGGAGGACGCTAGAGTCTACTTCATTAATCAAGAATTGACTGGTAAAATATAGATAGAATATAAGTGTTATTACTGTGTTGTGGATAGGTAAAATGCAATAGTGCTTGACTGCAATCCCGCCTGATGGTAAGCAGTGATGCAATCGTTGATGGTAAAGCGAACTAGTTTATGAAGTGCCGAAGTGCCTATTCACTAAAAAAACTGAGTGAATAGGAAGAACGACGGCAGTGGAACAAGGTGGTGCAATGTTAAACCCAACAACACGACTAACGATGCTGCGTCGGAGGGAGATTGATCTGGAGACCCTTCATGACCAAACTCCCGACACAACAACACTAGGCGCATCTTACTCGCTACTCGTCTGCTCAACACAACTGCTTGGACCCGTCCTCCGTACGGCTTCACCAGACATCATGCCGGAACACGACGGATCGCTTGGCGGCATGATTTGTCTGGTGGGTGGTACATAATTCCTGCCTATCTCAGCAGGATGCTTCGACGTTTAAAAAATTCTTGCGACGCGGACATTCTGATAAGATCTTTTCTTATGTCACATGTAATTACATTATAATTAAGTAAATAATAAAATAGAATTAATAATAAATAATTAATTTTTAATACACGCGAGACTTAACCTCATTATTTATGCTCCAAGTGTCAGAAGCGCTCTGTGTCATGTATAACGTAATCTTTTAATGTCACACTATGAGTATATTAGATGACACGGGGACCTGACATGGCATGGCATGTTGATGACACGGCATGTCTTTATGAGGAATTTGGAGAGAAAAAGAGACAAGTATAGTATGTGTTCCGTTGAAGTCAACCATACAATCCCCCTTATTAAAAAACGAGATTTTACTTTGGTTCCAAAACTTAACCTTTGAGTCAGTGTTTGTATTTCGAACCCACCCAAAAAACCACATTGCATTTTCTCAAAGACAATCAAAGACTTTTTTTATCTATTACAATTATTTTTTCTTTTCTTTTTGTAGTGTCGCACTAGTTATGACTTTCAAAACTTTCAAAAGTTCTTCTTTCTTTCTTTTTTGGCTTCGCACGGTTTGTGCATTTAGCCAATGTCACGTAATGAATTATGTATGCCGAAAAAGACGGCCGCGTGAACCGTCTTACAAGGGAGGTTTGAGGCAAAGTCGTGATGTGGACACTATGCTACGATATTGCACTATTCTTTATGAATTATTTACTGAATGCACTTTTACTACATAAATCACGCACTTTTATTTAGTAAACAACACTATAAATAATTTTAAAAGTCCAATGAGAAATGAGCGTGACACTCAGCTTGACTTTCGCGCCAAAACTCTTATTTTTTCTTGTTTCCGATTGAATTTTCGTATAAACATCAGTAATCGGAATAGGCATTACGTAAATAAGATGGATTAAACCCAACAGCAGTCTGCCCGACCCGGGAATCTTACCCTTCTTAGTGAATGAATTATTTATTTATGAGGCCTAATAAGATAAATCCGACCTTCCAGGAACTATGTGTAGGTTATACGGTCTGTTCATACCTCTTACTGGGTTTGACAGGATTTTTTAAAGTTATGGATTACTAGCTTTCCGTCCGCGGCTCCGCCCGCGTGGAGTTCGGTTATATCGCGCTTTTTAGATTTCCCTCGGGAACATCAAATTTTTCCGGGATAAAAGGTAGTCTATGTTCTTTCTCAGGGTCTAAAGATTGTGTGTGCCAAATTTCATCAAAATCGGTTGAGAGGTTTAAGCGGGAAAGCGTAACAGACAGACAGATAGACAGACAGACAGACAGAGTTACTTTCGCATTTATAATATTAGTATGGATATAATGTTTGACCGTAATTTGTCGTCCTCCGTGCCGCAGCGGTCAACACGCCTGCCTGCGATGTGGAGGCCCCGGGTTCGATCCCCGGCCAGGTCTCGATGGAAAACGATATTTTCCTGACTGGCCTGGGTCTTGGATATTTATCTATTATAAATATAGTATCGTTGAGTTAGTATCCCACAACACAAGTCTCGAACTTACTTTGGAGCTAGCTCAATCTGTGTGATTTGTCCGTATATATTTATTTATTTATTCCGCGATGCGATGGTAAGTAGTGATGCAATCTTTGATGGTAAAGCGCAGTAGTTTATTGTGAGCCTCTATAGTCTATATGCTCACTCTAGCCTTGAAGCCCTTATTATAATGTATCAGAAAGACCGCTTCAAGCAAATTGATTCAGTCTTTCGATGGCCGCGGTTTAAAAGATGAGGCGAAGGGATTCGTCTGGAATTAGGTACATATGCTTAAGCATGACCGTTGTGCGTGATTGTGACCCATAATTTTTTATGCTATTTATATGCATCATGTTACGTGTACCTGGGACAAACTATCCAGTTAGGAAGGTCCAACTTCGAGAAAGAGGTCAATCGTCGAATCCAACTCGGCTGGGCTGCTTTAGGGAAGCCACGTAAAATCTTCTCGTCCGAAATACCGCAGTGTCTCAAGACAAAAGTCTTCGACCAGTGTTTGTTGCCAGTGATGACTTATGGAACTGAGACATGGTCGCTAACAATGGGCCTTATAAGAAGGCTCAAAGTTACTCAAAGGGCAATAGAGAGGGCTATGCTTGGGGTTTCACTGCGCGATCGAATCAGGAATGAGGAAATCCGCAGAAGAACGAGAGTAACCGACATAGCCCGAAGAATTGCAACACTAAAGTGGCAGTGGGCTGGACACATTGCCCGTAGGACCTATGCCCGATGGGGCCGACGGGTTCTCTCGAGTGGCGGCCACGCACCGGAAGACGTAGCGTGGGTAGGCCCCCGACAAGGTAGACCGACGACCTGGTGAAGGCCGCGGGGAACCGCTGGATGCAGGAAACGCAGGACCGGTCGTCGGGGAGAACCTTGGGGGAGGCCTATGTCCAGCAGTGGACGTCTGAAATGATGATGATGATGATGATGTTGCTTAGCGCAAATAAAAAGTTGTCTTTTTTCGCATTAAGGAATGTTGGCTAACTATCCTTAGCGATCTTCCCTTCAAGCGGATGACTGCTGCAGGCAATTGATTCAGTCCCTCAATGTACACAATATAAAAGACGAGGTGAAACGCTTCGTCCGGATCGTAGGTTCTCGTAATACCATGTCACTATATTCAGGTAATGGATTAACCATCTCACTTGTACCTGTGAATATTTACTCTCAATGACATACATGATTGAGTGCTCTAAGAGCTGAACATTAATGGTGACTTTTATATAAATAAAATATAAAAATATTTATTTTACAGATAATACAGTATGTTAACTAACAGAGGGCGTTCCCGTTAACCCGAAATAGTATAGCATACATACATGCTAAAAAAAATATTTCCATTCGAAAACAAAATGTTTTAATTTTTTTTCCAATAAGAAAATATTCAATAAAAATTTTAAATTGACATGTAAAAGAAACAGACTGTACACGCGAACATGAAAGACGGCAACGTCGCAATTTATTTATACATGACGACTACTATTTTGATTTAAAACAGGAGGTTTCAAATTTATTTCCAATTAGAATTTTTTTATTCGGCTTTTTTTATGCTTATTTTTCTATGCTGATATTTTTATTTTAATCTATTAATGATATATATTAACGAGTTTAAGGGAACGCCCTCTGTTATTTAACATACTGTATAGTAAACAGGTTTCACGGGTTAACAGACAACGACTCAGATGACAGGAGTGACATAAAATATGAACCACAGCCAGTTACAATAACTAGACAGACGAACTAGATAGTTTTAACGTCTTAGAACGACGACAGTACATCAGGCTACTGCATACAATGGGCACGCCACAATAGCGGCGGTAAGTCCCCTCTTTGAGGAGTGGCTAGAGAGGCGCCACGGCGCCTCATTTTCCGCCTGATGCAGGTCCTCACCGGACACGGCTTTTTCGGGAGGTTCTTGTTCCGTATAAGGTGGGAGGAAACGCCAGGGTGTCACCATTCTGTGGATCGCCCTGAGAACACGGAGGAGCATACGGCGGAGGTCTGCCCGGCTTGGGTAGAGCACTGCTGTGTCGTCGTAACGGCGATCGCCGGCGTGATCCGAAGCTAGAGTGCATGGTAGGCCATCACCTCCTTCCACGAAACTGTGATGCTGGCAAAGGAGGAGGCCGGGCGCGTATCCCTGTGCCCTCCCTCCTAAAGCTGCTCCAGGAGACGCCCGGTTCGGGAAACAACATCGGACTTCCGGCCAGCGTAGGCGCGGGCTGGCGGGCGGCGAGTGACGGGGAGCTTGCCGCCTGGTAAGAACCTGGCCTGGGTCGACGGCGCGTTGTGTTACACGCGCTCTTCAAAGAGACGTCAGCATATCATGACGGGGTCCACGAAGACCGATGCCTCCTAGGTCAGAGTTGCGGGTTGGTTAAAAAAGAAACCATGGCTCTGGCCTACAGGCAATTGAAGGAACACGGGTGGGTCGTTTTAGTCAGGAAAAGTCTGACACGCCTTTCCGCTCCGCCCAGAGCGGGAGAGGTCATTTAATGATTTCCCATCCCAAACAAAAAAAAAGGGCGCTTTATCTGTGCCTAGTCGTTTGACAGGAGATTCTCTACGCGATCGAATCAGAAATGAGGAGATCCGCAGAAGAATCAAAGTCACGACATAGCTCTTCGAGTCGCTAAAATTGGAGAAGAAGAAGAAATTGCTTGCGGGTTTTATGATGTGACTCGCCTTATAACAGATAATTTACCTTATGTTTAATTACGTTGCGCCTCTAGCCAAGGGCCTCCTCCGGTCGATTTGGTTACAATTTCACCAAAAGAAGTTTTTTTTTTAATAATTATAAACTAGTGCTTGACTTCAATCCCGCCTGATGGTAAGCAGTGATGCAATCGTTGATGGTAAAGTGCACTAGTTTGTTAAGCCTATTCACTTAAAAAACTAAGGTATAGGAAGGATGACGGCAGTTGAGCAAGGTGATGCAATGTTAAACCCAAAACCAACACGACCAAACGATGCTGCGCTAGAGGGAGATTGATCTGGAGACTCTCCACGACCAAACTCCCGACACAACAACATTTGGCGCATCGTATCCGCCACACATCGCAACACAACTGCTCAGATCACAGATACAGATACAGAGACACAGATACACACACACAAACAGAGATACAGAGACAGATAGGTAAAGTTAGATATCGTTTCATCTAAAATTGACTTTACAAGCTTGGCAGAAGTCGACCCATACTTTCTTACCTTGCTTTATCATGGTAAGAACTTTACACAATAGCAATTTTATTCCGTGTTGCTTTTGAAGGCTCGCTAGAAATTTCCGAATTAAGTATTACTTATTTTGTTCTGAGTGCTTGTTTTTAGGCTAAGCCGGTTTTAGTTGGAACCCAGATTAATATCTCGTAAAGAATTTTCAAATACAATAAAGGACTCCAACAAGACAAAGTAAACATTTACCAACATTGGTTTTTTTTGGCCACTAACAATGAAGGACCTAGAAAAAATTACATAATGAATGAAAACAGACTATATTCTATGGCTTTGTTAGGTGAACTCTTTATGGTTATAATTATCATCGTCATCATCAACCTTTTTATCGTCCCAGTGGTGGGCACAGGTTTTTTGTCTAGCGCTTGATTGCAATCCCGCCTGATGGTAAGCAGTAATGCAATCGTTGATGGTAAAGCGCGCTAGTTTATTACGCCCATTCACTTAAAAAACCTTAGAGAATAGGAAGAAAGACGGCAGATGAGCGAGGTCGTGCAATGTTAGACCCAATAACACGACCAACGATGCTGCGCCAGAGGGAGATTGATGTGGAGACCCTCCACGACCAAACTCCCGGCACAACAACATTTGACGCATCGTACCCGGCGCACATCGCAACACAACTGCTCAGACCCGTCCTCCGTACGGCTTCACCAGACATCATGCCGGAACACGATGAATCGCTTGACGGCAAGACTTTGTCTGGTGGGTGGTAACTTCTGCCGGCAGCCGATGTTATGGCCTACCACCGAGAAAAGTCTCCTCTCATAGAGAGAAGGATTGAGCGTAATCACCACGCTTCTCAATGCAGTTTGGCGATTTCAGATTTAAAGTCCAGTTTTCCTCAAGATGTGTCCCTTCACCATTTTATCAGTCTTTGGTATCCTTATAAATTACATATAACTTAAAAAAGTGACATTGGTACTCGCCTGACCTGGAATCTAACCCGCACCCTCATACCCGAGGCTGGTGTTTTAACCACTAGGCCACCACGACTACATGGTTATCATAAGCAAGTGAAATTGTAGGTGAAATGGCAGTGGGCTGTATGTTAATCGAAAACCGATCACTCATGAAACAGATGACGGTTTCACAGGCCATTGGTTTATCGATACCGCATATTGGCAAGCTTGACGCTTCCCCAATTAGATGGAGTGAAAAGGTAGCTGAATCAGACTACAGGCAAAAGGGGAGGTATATGGCCAGCAGTGACCTGCAGTAGACTAAGTTGTCTAGAAAATTATCTTAACTTAAGCCAAGCGTGATAATATAAAATATCATGACTAGCCCTTGTCCGTAAGGTGTGCTCAAATACTGTCCTTATTTAAAACTATGACTAAAAAAGCACTTCCTTTTTCTTTAAACATCCATCCCTACTAATATTATAAATGCGAAAGTAACTCTGTCTGTCTGTTAAGCTTTCACGTCTTAACCACTGAACTGATTTTATTGAAAATTGGTACAGTTGACCTTGAGAAATAACATAGGACAGTTTTGATTTCGGACTTTTGAAGTGTTCTCTTGGAAACGCAATATAACCGAACTCCAAGCAGGCGAAGCCGCGGGTGGAAAGCTAGTATCATTATGTTTTACTAGCCTTCCGCACGCGGCTTCGCCCGCGTGGAGTTCGGTTATATCGCGCTTTTTAGATTTCCCTCGGCAATATCAAATTTTCCCAGGATAAAAGGTAGCCTATGTCCTTTCTCAGGGTCTAAAGATTGTCTGTGCCAAATTTCATCAATCGGTTGAGAGGTTTAAGAGGTTAAAGCGTAACAGACAGACAGACAGAGTTACTTTCGCATTTATAATATTAGTATGGATTTGCCCTTGTATGATATTTATTAATTAAATCCGGGTACATCAAGGCACTGGAACAATTTGCCAGCGGCGGTGTTTCTTTCGGACTACAATTTGAGTGTTTTCAACGCTAGAGTGAATAGGCTCTTAATGAACTAGTGCGCTTTACCATCAACGACTGCGTCACTGCTTACCATCAGGCGAGATAGCGGTCAAGCGCAAGTTCATAAAAGAAAATATTATTTCAACTAGTATGATATACTTAACATACATGTATATTATATAATCTATGTAAAGATTACACTGTAGACTACCTACATTATTTCTCTCTCCTTCCCCTTAGTATTCCATCCAAAGGTTGTCTGTAAAAGATCACTCTTAGCGATAAGACCGCCCATTGTGTCACCCTTTGTAAAATCTTTATATTTATGTTCTGTAGTCTGCAGGGTGTACATAATAAAGAGTATTCTATTCTATTCTATTTTATGAAACTGCTTTTAAGCACAAAATTTTCTACGCAGAAGAGACCTTGACATTTTCATCATAACCTTTTGTGCGATTTGGCTCAACTATTCATATCCATTTCGTTAAGCATGATAACTCATTATCACCGAGTTATCAACGCGTAGGCGTAACTAAGGGTTAACTCACGCATAATGAATTCAACGTGCATAAAATTATGTTAAAACTTGCAGAAGTTTCACTGGCATAGTTATAATAGGCCTATAATGTCTCCACTGTTGGGCCAGGCCTCCTTTCGGTTCCGTGCGCAGTTTCTGGCTTGCCATCGGACGCGTCCCCAGGTGGCGGATAGGGTAACGGCCCCCAGATATGGGGGTTACCGGTTTACCGGCGCGGACCAAAACCAGATGCGGGGACTGCTTCGGCGGTCACACGTGCGGCAGGTCGGCCACCACTCGAGGTGGCTGACGTGACCCGAACTCCGGGTCACCGTCGGGCAACCCGGTCTCCTCATTGAGAGGAGCTGGGGGCCCCGTTTGCCTCCGGGCAAACGAGTGGGGCTAAGAGGAAGGACACCTCGCTAAAAACCCTTGGCTGCTGCGTCTTCTCGCACAAAAAGACGTACCCAGCCCGGCCCCTCCCTGTGGAGTGGAGGGACCACTGTGGGCCCGCCCTAGGCGGGAGTCGCCGGCGGGGGATTGGTAGTTAGGCTCTGCCATTTTCCCATGACCCCGCCACTCAGGCGATGTCGTTGTGCCGCTGTGGTTTTAGTGGGTATTGCCGGCTTCGGCTGGGCGAGTCCCACACACGCCCTTCGGGGTATGGTGCGTAAACGCATTACTACAGCGTCAAAAAAAAAAAAAAGGCCTCCTTTCGGTCACGGCTCCCTGTCGTACAGTGTGACACAGGTACTGTGGGGGAACGGCTGCTTCGACAAGTACCTGCATCGCTTAGGCAGGGAGCCGGACGCTCGGTGCCACCACTGCGTCTAATACGGGGAGGACACGGCGCAGCACACGATCTCCGAGTATGTAGCTTGGGAGGAGCAGCGCCGTGTCCTCACAACTGAAGTAGGAGGCGACTTGACGCTGCCGGTAGTAGTGCGGAGGATGGTCGGTAGCGCAGAGTCGTGGGACGCAGTGGTGTCCTTCTGCGAGAACGTGATGTCGCAGAAGGAAGCTGCGGAACGGGAGAGGGAGATCTCCACTCCCTTCCCGGCCCGCAGAAGACGGCGAGTGTCGGCGCGCGCCTCTGAGGCGATACACGGGGTAGTTTAACACCCCACTACCCCGTGCAGGAGACGAGGCCCGGACAGACCGGGCCAGCACGAGGGTGTGGGGCCGTGGAAGAATTTAGACTCCCGCGGTCCCACGCACGCTCGTGATAGAAGAGGCACCGGGGTGGTTTTACTCAGTAAAAGTCTGACAGACCCCGTCGCCCACCCCAGGGCGGCGGACATCCTATGAGAATGTCCAACCCCGGAAAAAAGGCCTCCTTTCGGTGAGAGGGAGCGAGACAGCATCTAACACGAGCGCCATGTGCGTGTTGGCAGATATCACATGTCTTTGAATTTTTGATTTTTGGTAGCCTCACGATATGTTCCTTGATCGTGCACCGTTTTCAAAATAAAGGTGAAGAAATAATTTCCACGAAGAAACTGACATAGCCCTTCGAGTCGCAAAAATTAAGTGGCAGTGGGTGGAGCACATTGCTCGTAGGATCGATGGCCGATGGGGCAGTAAGGTTCTGGAGTGGCGGCCACGTACCAGAAGAAGCAGCGTAGGGAGGCCACCAACAAGGCGGATCGATGTTCTTTCTGGTGAAGGTCGCGGGAAGCCGATGGATGCGGGCAGCACAAGACCGGTCATCGTGGAAAGCCTTGGGGGAAGCTTTTGTCCAGCAGTAGATCTCTATGGGCTGAAGAAGAAGAAGAACGTGCTTGCATGGGATCGAATCTGCGACAACTCATAAGTCGGGGCCGTTAACACTAGGCTATCACAGCTCCCTACATTTTTTTTTTTATATATTATAAACCAGTGCTTGACTGCAATCCCGCCTGATGGTAAGCAGTGATGCGATCGTTGATGGTAAAGCGCGCTAGTTTATTAAGAGCCTATTCACTCTAGCCTTGAAGACACTCAAATTGTAGTCCGACGGAAACACCGCCGCCGGCAAGTTGTTCCAGTCCCTTGATGTACGCGGTATAAAGGAGGAGGCGAAACGCTTCGTCCGGATCGTAGTAGTGTTAACAACGTAAGGGTGGAAACTCGCCGTACGACGGATCGTCCAATGGTGGAACGGAGATGGGGGAATTAAACCATGCAATTCCCTCGCACACTCCCCAAAATGCATCCTATAGAACACCGAAAGGTTGGCTACTCTACGCCCGTGCTCTAGGCTTTGGAGACCGTCTCGAGTTAAATCAGGGTCACAAATTAGCCTCTTCGCACGCCTCTCCACTGAATCCAAAGTAGCCAGGTGACATTTAGCAGCATCAGCCCAAATGTGGCAGCAGTACTCCACACACGAACGGACCTGTGCTTTGTACAACATTAGAAGCTGCCCCGGTGTGAAGTACCGCCGGACCTTCGCGATGACGCCAAGTTTTCTGGCAGCCACCTTGGCCTTGGACTCAATGAACCGCCCAAAGTTTAGGTTCGAGGAAATCTCAACTCCCAAAAGCTGAAGGCGGTGCACTCCAAGGATACATTCTGATAAGTAGGAGCCAAGGCGAACGGGCTCCCTTTGGCGGTGAAAAGACACGGCTGTGTTTTGGCGGCATTGAATGCTACAAGATTGGCTTTGCCCCATTCGGAGACTGCTTGTAGTGCAGCACTCGTACGCTCTACCATGATGAAATTGTTTCATTTGTGCTTCCAGGTTTCAACGTATTTTGTTTTAATTGCATAAAAAGCCTTAAGTAAAACGTGTTTGTGGGCTACGTGTTATTTTAAGAATTCACAATTTCTCTTTCTCAGTGTAATGTTACACACAACTGACTTACGGCGAAGGAAAACATTATAAAATTGCCAACAACACGCGGTGAGCAAGCATAAAATTCAATATGTATGAGCCAAGTAGACACCTCTACTTGGTTCATATATTTTTATTTAAATTTTCTAACCCTTGTTTCGAGTCTCTTCCAACTTTTGTGAGGTTTTGCGTAGCGTATATAATATAATAATTATATACGCTACGCAAAATTATTTTTTATATTATTTTATTTGAATTCTAAAATAATAAATATAATTTTAGAATTCAAATAAAAAACGTGAAATATATTTGATAAGAAGAGCAAGAGCAGTTTTTTTTTTATCCGACTTCAAAAAATGCTTCTTACCTCAGAAATGATGACTTTTTAAAATCATTCTTTTCTTATTCAAATAAGAAAAGAATGATTTGAAACGGGTGCATCCCATGTGGTGTCATTTCACTTTGATCCTGGAATCTAAAAGAAAACTTTATAAGTCTTAAATTCAATATTGCACAAATCTATTACGATTTTTTTAAGGCTTATCTTTTACTATGATCCCATAGAAATTTTATTGAAATAGGTTCAGTAATTCGGTTTTGAAACCAAAATTACGGGTAAAAATGAAAGTAAACGAAATTGCGCCGTTTGCTTTCCACAGCTCATTATCTGCCTAGCCTATGCTCATGTTGGGGTTAGCATCCAATCTGACCGAATGCAGCTGCATTCTAGACTAGCTACTCTATACCAGTATGACATGGAGTGCTGCTTTTCACAAAACTTCCAGTTTATAGTGTGTTTAGGAAGTCGGTTTTTTTTAATACCATCATGTATTTGTGGGGAATTTTACCGTCTGAGGGTGTTACAAATGTTAAACATATAATTTATTCTTTTTCTCTATCTATATTTTTTTTTATCTCTCTCTACTGTTTATATTTTGTATTTATGTATTTATTATAATATTTTTTTTTGTGTTTCTCTTTTAACTTCTCTTTTATATCTTTGCACCTACCATGTTTTATTTCTGCATCACCTCAAGGTAGACTGGTAGAAAATGCCTAAGGCATAGTCCGCCGTTGTGCAATGTTTTTCTTTGTGCATAAAGTTTTAACAAATAAATAAATAAATTTAAATTATATACTCCCCACAGGTATATTGTTAAGAGTTGTTCTACTGATAACATCTACACAGTGGTATTTAGCCATTAATCAGGGTTGCTGATGCGCATATTATCGTTCTACTAATCAACAGCACAATGGATCGTGTGAGAGCTTACTCGTTGTGTTAGGAAGCTCTCGATTATACAACACGGTGCTACATTAGTGACATTAACTTAATACACGAATGAGACTAGTTGGGACCAATGATCATTCAAATTAATCTATACTCTATACTAATATATAATGCTGAAGAGTTTCTTTGTTTGTGTGAACGCGCTAATCTCAGGAACTACGGGACCGATTTGAAAAATTATTTTTGCTTAGGATAGCCCATTTATCCAGGAAGGCTTAGGGCTATATAACATCACGCTGCGACCAACAGGAGCGGAGCATAAGAAAACCACGCGAACGAAGTTGCTGGCGGAAGCTAGTCTTACATATAAAATTCTCGTGTCACAATGTTAATTGACATACCTACTCCTCCGGAACGCCCTGACCAATTTTTGTGAAATTTTATATGCATACTAGCGGCCGTCCGCGACTTCGTTCGCGGGTAGTTAGGTATTATGCTCGGCTCCTATTGGTCGCAGCGTGATGTTATACTGGACTATCTATTAATATCTATTCTACGATGGGGTATCAAACGCAAAAAGAACTTTCCAAATCGGACCAATAGTTCCTGAGATTAGCGCGTTCAAATAAACAAACAAACTCGTCAGCTTTATATATTAGTAAGTCTAGATTTAGTAGGTCTTAGTAGGGTTGTGGAGGTCAGACGGCAGTCCCTTTATGGAAAATATGGAAGTATAGCCAAAATCAGCAAATCAAATCAAATCAAATCGTTTATTGCAATCCATAATGTACAGTTACAGGTGGTAAATATAATAATATAGTATTGGAAACAATTATGGACGCTGTTGGGCACAGCAAGTTTTAAATAAGTAGAGAGAGGAAGAGCGCTTCATGTTTATTTATTTATTATTTATTTAGTTTTATATAATTCTTATTCATTTATTTTTAATAATTGTATTAGAGTGAGTATTTATTCAATTGCTATCTCTTTATATTATATATATTATATTAATTGTTGAGTATTCATTCATTAACTATTTCTTAAATATATTGATATTATTTTAATTGTTACTCGATTAAAATTTGTTCATTATTATAAATGTATTATATATAATTAAGTATTTTAGTATATTAAATGTTTTTTTTTTTTCGTAAATATACCTTTCTTTACAGTTATGTGTTTTTGTTGAATTTATCTGTTAAATATTCTTGTAACGTATAGTAGCTTTTCCTGATTAGGTATTGCTTTAATTTAAATAAAAATATACTGGTTTTTTTCTGTTCTTTAATGTCTTCTGGTAATTTATTATAAATTTTTATTGACATAGAATATGGACTACATGAGTGCAATTTTAAGTTGGATGGGGGCAAATTTAATTTATTTCTATGACGCAACGTATAAGTCGTTTGTACATCTCCCCGTGTCTTATAGGAACCTGGATACTTACGGGCTAGTTTGCATAATTCCAAAATATAAAGGCTAACTAAGGTTAGAATCTTATGTTTTTGAAAGTAAGGCTTGCAACTGTCTGTTGATTCTATGTTAGTAATTATCCTTACTAGTTTTTTTTGCATGGTAAATAGGGAAGGAGCGTCTGTGCTATTTCCCCATAATATGATGCCATAATTAAACCAAGCATGGGCGTACGCGTAGTATGTACTTAGTGCGGTTTGTAGGTTTGTGGTCTTTTTTATTTCGCGGAGAGCATATGAGAACTTCGAAATTTTTGATTTTACTGTCTGTATGTGTGTTTTCCAGTTTAAATGAGCAATTAGACTGGTAAAGCGGACCTCAGACTTCAAAGCTGAAAAAGCTTCGGATAGGACTGGGATTAACGCTGAGATGATGATGATGATGATGACCCTCTACGACTAAACTCCCGACACAACAAATTGTTCTTTTTAACACAAAAGCTACCGAAATGATTCGGACGGAAATTAGCACAAAAATGGTTC
Source organism: Sesamia nonagrioides (assembly GCA_017933935.1). Taxonomy (NCBI): domain Eukaryota; kingdom Metazoa; phylum Arthropoda; class Insecta; order Lepidoptera; family Noctuidae; genus Sesamia; species Sesamia nonagrioides. Next base: position 82,707 of record JADWQK010000385.1, read on the forward strand.
ATAACCAGGATTTACATACAATATGTCAGTTTTTATCCTTCACCTTTTAATCAAATATTAATGTCCAAGATATACTAAGAAAGTACATGTAACTTAGAAAAGTTAGATTGGTACTTGCCTGACCTGGAATCGAACCCTCATACTTGAGGGGCTGGTGTTTTAACCACTAGGCCAGCACGACCATTACCACTCTGTGTTTCTAAAAGAAACAAAAAAAAAAAAATATTGAAGTTTAGCCATAATCAGCAGTTTGCCTGGTAAAGCGGAACCCAGACTCCAAACTTAAAAAGCCTCGGTTGTGACTGGGATTACCGCTGAGATGAAGATGATGATTTAGTAGGTCACCCGCGTAGTTTTCTATATGTTTTTTTTTATATGCTCCGCTCCTATTGATCGCAGCGTGATGTTATACAGCCTAAAGACTTTCTGGACTAATGGTCTATATAATGCAAAAAGAATTTTTCAAATCGGACCAGTACTTCTTGAGATTAGCAAACAATTAACAAATTCTTCAGCTTTTTAAAGTAGTATAGATAGCTTTCGTTTTATAGCTTTCGCTACCAAAACTTACCATAATTACAGCGCACTATTCAGCGCTATATTTACAATTCAACTTTTTTTTTCTTCGCTTCAAAGAGAGCCTCGTTTGGCTACAAATTAGTTAATTTGTAGGCAAACGAGGCTCCCTTTTGAGAGGCAACAGGCTATAGTTTCAGAAATCAGGAAAAGTTGTGTTTACCGCCAGTTTCACCGATGGTTGGTCACGTAAAAAGCTTGCAATTACGGCACTCGATTCCATGGCTCTCGTTTTTCACGGTCGACTCGTACCAATATTGAGCACAGCAAACTCTAATCTGTATGAATTATTACAGTTTGTGTGGAAATTTCTGAACTAGTTAACATATGAGTATTGTTGTATGTTTTACTACCTATAGCTGTTTTCAGTTTCATCATCATCATCATCATCTCAGCCACATGAAGTCCACTGCTGGACATAGGCCTCCCCCAAGGATTTCCAAAAAAAACTGTTGGACGCGGCCTACATCCAGCGCTACCCTGCGATTTTGGTCAGATCATCTGACCACCTAGTCGATGGGCGTCCAACGCTCGCCATTTGAAAGTTACTTGCCCAGTCATCATCATCATCTCAGCGTTAATCCCAGTCGCATCCAAAGCTTTTTCAGCTTTTGGAGTCCGCTTTACCAGTCTAACTGCTGATTTTTTTTTTGGCGAAACTTCGATATTTTCCGTGAAGCGACTGCCGTCTGATCTCCACAACCCGAAGGCGATATCGAAGCATTGCAGTTAGACCAATTGTTAGACTTTTGAGGGCTCTAATAACCCGTAACGACTACCATTAGATGTTCGTATGGCAACCGGGACCAAACGGCTTAACGTGCTTTCCGAGGCACGACCAGACCAGTGCAAATATTCATATCCATGCATACAAATATTTGCGCTGTGCGGGGATCGAACCCGCGCCTCCTTGCGCAGCGCCCGCTTTCGGTACCGCTACGCCACGGATACCTGCCCTGTGTCGGTTTCCTGACGATGTTTTCATTTACCGTATGGAAAGCAATGATGAAGAATTTACACAAAACAAAGCGCCCAGCGTTCGACCTGTATTCGAAGCAACAATCATAAGTGGCTAGGACGTTACTAATGTTGTAGTTCAAAAATCGCCGACCTGATCAAATTGTAGAACATGACTGACGTGCAAAAGTGTTAGGACAAACCTGGTAACAAATTAAAATCATTAAATAATATAAAACGTGCTAAACCCCATCCTCCGTGTTATACCCTTTCCTTTCCAGAGGCATCTTTGAACGATATCAAACGATTTTGGAAGGTATTTTTTAAACCCTATCTCTATAATATATTCGGTCAATTTATGAGAATTTTAAATAGGTACATTTAAAAAAAACTTAATACTCAAAATTATTATATAAAATATAAATCTAAACAAACTACAAATTATTTAACAATAATAATAGTATACTACCCTAAAGCTATTAACAATTAAAATACAGCGTTGGCGAATTCCTCGGCATCGCTGTCGACTGGTAACGTAACCAAAAGACTGTTTCAGCAATCAATTGTTCTTGTTCTTTTTTCAAGGTGAGATTCAACCTCAACTCTTGATCAATGGCGTCTGTGGAATATATACCACAATTTTGCCTATAACACGTGTAACAAAGTATAGAAATTCTTTGAAAATTTTATTTCACAATAATGGCGGATATCGCCAATGACAGTTGAAAAAAGCGGCCACGTGAACCGTCTATGAGATCTTCCTCATAGACGGTTCAAGTGGCCGCTTTTGAGGCCAAGTATTGCTGTGGCCACTATGTAGCGATATTTCAATGTTCTTTATGTAATATATATATTTACTGAATGCACTTTTTACTACATAAATCACGCGCTTTTATTTAGTAAACCACATTATAAATAATTTTAATAGTCCAATGTAAAATGCGCGTGGCACTCATCTTAACTTTCCCGTCAAAAAACCCAATCAATTGTTAATGTTCAAGCTTCCCATGGACATTCGAAACTTACCCATTAAACGATTTAAGAACCATATAAAGGCCAAACTTTGCAAAAAGGGGTATTATAAAATCATAGATTATTTAGAAGGCAAAAAAGTTTGGGACTGAGCTGCTCGCTTTGTTAAGCATTGTTATAAGCAATATGCGTAATTATAAGGTAAATTATTGTAAACATTTTCATTTTTAATGTCTGGACTTGAAAAAAGACGATGATCCCTGAGTTTGTTTCGGCTATTTCTTCTCAGAGGTAGTCAGTTAGGAAATGCCGGCTTCATCTAATTAAAAAATAAACATGACGTGTAAAAGTGATCAGTGATCCTACTTGCTTAATAAACGATTTCATTTCATTTCAATACTTTTTCCTTTACACGCTATATAAAAGAGACACTGACAAAGTCAAATATTTCTCCCATATTGTTTCCAATTCATTTCAAAATCATCTTGAATATAATCTACATCTCAACTAACCTCAGCATATGAATGTCAATTGTCAATACAAATTGCTTTATATTTGGCGCAGCTCAACAAGATTTGCTTTTCAATAGCAAATTGCTTCGAATGCTCAAAATATTACGTAGATTTTCAACAAGTTGTTGAATGTGAAGATATTTCTCGGAATGTAACGGCATACGGAGCACATAGAAATGAAATAAAATTAGGCTGAATTCATTTGTGGCGGTTACAAATTAATTAATGATTGTTTGTTCTTCTTGATTTATAAGTACACCTTAGATATCACATCTTTTATTCGTCATATCATCGAGCATGAATGTATTTTAGCTCTAGTTGGCCCAAAACTTACCCGTTACCTAGTTTGGTTTTCAGAGAAATTACTAATAGTTTTGTCTCGAGGTTGAAAAAGAGGATAAAAAAGAGTTTGTGTGTTTGAGGAAACGTTTTAAAACAATGCGACGGGAATAAAGGAGACTTGAAAAATGATACAGATTTCCGAAACTTATCCATTTTCTAGCGAAACGGTGACGGAAACGAATTGCTCCAGTCAGCAACGGTTTGAAAGACAGATTACAAATACTTTATTTCTGCGGCGGATCCTAAATGTCCCCTTGCTGAGTGAGGTTGTACTTCGTCAAATGGTAGAAAAATGTTCATCGTTTTAGGTTTTAAACATAAAAACCCTGAAGTTGTAAGAAAAAGTTCATTCTGTGTAACAAAATATTACTATCAATTGGAATAATTTTGCTAATCCAGTGCTGCATATGTCCGGAAAATGTGTCTGCTCAACAACGTAAACAACGCAATGAATGTTGTTCAACTGTCAAAATGAACCCCATTGCTACTGATAGTGTGTGATACGCAATTACCCTGCTATCTCGGTGGTAGGCCATAACATCGGCTGCCGGCAGAAGTTACCATCCGCCAGACAAAGTCTTGCCGACAAGCGATTCGTCATGTTCCAGCATAATGTCTGGTGAAGCAGTACGGAGGATGGGTCTGAGCAGTTGTGTTCTGATGTGTGCCGGGTACGATACACCAAATGTTGTTATGTCGGGAGTTAGGTCGTGGAGGGTCTCCAGATCAATCTCCCTTTGGCGCAGCATCATTGGTAGTGTTGTTTAGTTTAACATTGCATCACCTTGTTCAACAACCGTCTTCCTTCTTATTCACTCAGTTTTTTGAGTGAATAGGCTCTATTAAAACTAGCGCGCTTTACCATCAACGATTGCATCACTGCTTACCATCAGGCGCAATTGGGCTTATCGCGTGAGGAAACCGGCATGTTCTAGAAGCAAAAACTTGGAATACATGTGACATCTACCAACCCGCACTGCGCCCGCGTGGTATATTATGGCCCACTACCTCTCACGGAGAGGAGGCCTGTGTCCCGGTAGACATTATATAAGCTGATGATGAATGAGTAGTTAAAAGCCGTTTGTAGAATTGAAGTTGCAAATGATAACGTGCTTTACCTGGTTGTAAATACCAATAGCTACGTTTTTCAACTTTGGATTAATATAATTTAGATTGTCGCTTTGGGATATTTCAACGCTTAAAATATCTACTTCAAAATAATCTAAATATTACGTACGTATGTGTGTTATAACTTCACGAATTTCGATGAAATTTGGTATACAGATATTTCATAACCAGGATTCATTATCATCTCAGCATTAATCCCAGTCGCATCAAAAGCTTTTTCGTCGCCGATATCGAGCGCGTTTGGCGCTCTCATTGGTTGAGAGTTCTTACAACCTTGAAGCGGGCCAATCGATGAGTTAACTGCGCTCGATATCGACGATCGAGTCATCATCATCATCTCAGCGTTAATCCTAGTCGCATCCGCAGCTTTTCAGCTTTGGAGTGTGGGGTCCGCTTTACCAGTCTAACTGCTGATTTTGGCTAAACTTCAATATTTTCCGTGCAGCGACTGCCGTCTGACCTTCACAACCCGAAAGCGATATCGAAGCATCGCAATTAGACCAATTGTTGGACTTTTGAGGGGTGCAACAACGCGTAACGACTGCCATTAGATGTTCGTATGGCAACCGGGACTAACGGCTTAACGTACTTTCCGAGGCTCCACTAGACTAGCGCAAATATTCATATTCATGCGCGAGCAGTTCATAACCAGGATTATAGGATATTTTTTTATCTTATTCTCACGAAATCGATACTTACGCGGGTGAAGCCAGGAGACGCAGTTAATAGAATACATTAACCGGACTTGGTATATAGCAATTAGTTACAAGTAAATTTAATTAAACCCCTTTGACATATTAGGTACACCCACATCAGAAACAGTAAGCTGTATTGTTATTTCAATAGGCAACCCTATTCAACGGGAGAGGTTACGTAAACGTGGAACCCACAGCTAGTAATTAAGTGGTTTGGTAGTATTTAGTGACCGATGACTTATTTATGACAACGGACATACACTTCGACCAGATGTTTAAACTATTTGGATTCAGTGGAGAGGCCTGCGAAGAGGCTGGTTGGCGATCCTGATTTAACTCAAAACGGTCTGCAAAGCCTCATAGGCGTAGAGTAGCCAGCCTTTCGGTGTTCTATAGGATGCATTTGGTGAGTGTGCGAGGGAATTACATGGTTTAATTCCCCCATCTCCGTTCCACCATCGGACGACCCGTACGGCGAGTTTCCACCTTTACGTTGTTAACACCACTACGATCCGGGCGAAGCATTTTGCCTCCTCTTTTATATCGCGTACATCGAGGGACTGGAACAATATGCCAGCGGCTGTGTTTCCGTCGGGCTACAATTTGAGTGTCTTCAAGGCTAGAGTGAATAGACGCTTTATAAACTAGTGCGCTTTACCATCAAGGAATGCATCACTGCTTAAAAAACAAGAAAGAAGTATTTTGCAAGGACACATTAATCATTACTTAGTTTTTTATCATTTTCATATAAACTAAATACTTTGGCGAAAGTCTTCCGATTGTTTCATTATTGGACGCATTTGAAAGATTTGTCAGTTTAATTGCACTAAGCGGCAACTTCTGAGTATATCTTGGACACCAATGACTGATTAAAACGTGAAAGAAAACATCTTGAGGAAACCTGGAGTTTTAAGTCTGAAATCGCCAACCCGCATTGAGCAAGCGTGATGATTACTCTCAATCCTTCTCTGTATGAGAGGAGACTTGTGCCCAGAAGTGGATTGAGCGTAATCTGCATAATACCTACATCACCTAAAAAAATCAATATTTTTACGTTTTCAAAGTTATTTCGGATTAACTAGTTTGAATTTTACAGTAGTGAGCTTGCATATTATTGTAATAATGACAGCTTTTAATTGAGAGTACTCTAATCCTTCTAAGCCCAACATTTCGTATAAAAAATCAATATTTTTACGTTTTTGAAGTAATTTCGAAGTAACCAGTTCGAATTTCGAATTGACAGTAACGGATTCGAGTTCAGCGACCTTAAAAACCCCAGTATACCAAATTTCGCCAAAATCGGGGAATTCTGCGACTTTGGGCCGCTAAAATGGGGGTTTGGCCCCACTGTGCGTCGTACGGTGAGTATAGACCTTACGTTGTTGAGACCACTACGATCCAGACAAAGCGTTTCGCCTCGTCTTTTATACAGCGTATATCGAGGGACTGGAACAATTTGCCAGCGGCGGTGTTTCCGTGTGACTACAATTTAAGCTCTTAATAACCTAGCGCGCTTTATCATCAACGGTCACGCATCACTGCTTATCATCAAGCGGGATTGGCTGTCAAGCACTAGTTTATAATTATATTTAAAAAAAAAACGGTTTCGTATTGTTACTGCTCCACTACGATGAAGTTTTAACACATACATACCTCAGACTATAATGTTCCCACAACACAGACACAGGCCATAGGAAGCAGGCCTCCTCTCGGTGAGAGGGGCCGTAATCTACCACACGGGTCCAGTGCAGGTTGGTAAATGTCACATGTCTTCTAAGTCGAAGGCAGACTGCTCTCAAAACCTACCAATGGTGAAGGAAAACATCCTGAAAAAAACCGGCATGGCCTAGGGTCAAAAAGTTACGGGTCTAAGCCATGCCGGTTTCTTCACGATTTTTTTTTCACCATTGGTAGGTTTTGAGAGCAGTGGTGATGAAATAATTTACACAAAGTAAAGCGCCTGATGGGGTTCGAAACAACCACCTATAACTTGTAAGCCGCGACCGATACCATCACTACTCTGCACTGCGACTGAAGTTTTAACAGCAAGTACCATAAATCTTCTCCGTATTACATGTTAGGATACGTCAGGTTAACAAAAAAGTAAAACATAGTTAACAACTATAACTAATGGGTTCAGGAGAAATTGAAATTGTTTGCAAGATTTTTGAAATGGTTTTAAAAGCTTTGTGCTGTTAAATACAAGTTATTTTCTTTTATGAAAAATGTATAGCGAGTAGCTTTATGGAAAAAGGAGCAAAATTTGTTCATCAGCTGAACAGAATAACAAAAAATGTCATCACCGGTGGGATGGTCAGGGGTACACGTTTCAGGTCATTATTTGTTTGGTGTAATATAAAGTCTGTTAATATGTTTGGTTGACATACCAATCGATAGATGACGCTGTACCAATTCGCTTTAAAATTAGATCGCGATGTTAAGATTCTCCGTCGTTTTATGACCTTAGTGATATTTTTGAAAATAAAAACTTGATACTGGCATATACTTCCGTGTATTATTTGCCCTTTAGCGCGTAGCTTAGACCATCCCTAAACATTATTATTTATTTATAAATGAAAGGTATCCCACCAAAAACATTCTGTAAATAATAAAAAGTAGAAAAACTAAAACCCAACTACGACAAAAAACGACGCTGAAAAAGTATAAAACAAGATTTTCAGAATACTGAACTGAACAAAGTTGCTAATGCAAGTAAACGGACAGAGTAGACTCTACCAAGATGCCTTCGTTGTAAATTGACAATAATGTCATACAATACATTTCTGAAGTATGCAATATTCATTATGTAGAGATAAATTTTCATGTTTGGAAAGGCGTAGTCACACGTTACATATACCTACCTACCGTAGCACCTTGACAACGTGTGACGTGTGAGGCCTTTGTCCAGCAGTGGACCTCTATAAGCTGAAGAAGAAGAAATAGTTTATTTATCTCTAAAAAGTAATGGAATCTAGACAAAGTCGTACCGAGTCTAAGGTTCGTTACTGCGATTTTTTATTATTATAGTTAATATTGATTTATTTTATAAGATTTTATTATTTAACACAGTTTTTTTCAAATGGGAAGTTATTTAATTATTTATTTATTTAATACAAGCCACTAGGGCCCATAGAAAATACAATACAAACTATAACATAAAAATAAATGTAAACTAAGATATATAAAAAAAAAATATCACAACAAATACAATACTATACCATTATAACTTAAAAATACTATAAATACTTAACAACTAAAACTAATGTACACGGATCATCGGCGTCGTGTTTCGCTGACTGGTGTCACGCAGCCGGCCAGGAAACCGGCGGTACACAACACCCTTCGGCCATAGGTCTTCTTTCAGGAACTTGTCGAGATCATGCGTCGGAACACGTACCACAAACGACTTGAAGTACGTGCGGTGGCGCGGCTCCAACACCACGACCCTCACAGTGCATTTAGACTTATTTGCACAACTTAATTAGACATCCGAACAAGTACGTCGAATATACCAAATTTATTCCTATTAATATCTCCATCTTGCATAAATCAATCTATGTAGTTTACTTTGCTTTCCCGGAGCTGTTCTTAAGTTTAATGCAGAGTACGTCAAAAGCTCTAAACTTACAAGATAGTTTTAGTTAGTGTTCATTTAGAGAAGACAGCGCACCAGTTTGCTCGAAGCGGTTTTTGATGTATTTGCGCATTTTCTTTTTAGAGATAACTTTTATCCTAAAGAGAGTTTATATGATACGGTGAGTGCCTGCGAACAATCTGGCAGAAAAGTTTTCCATTATGTTCAATTTCCGATTGTACCAATAGTATTTACGTAATTGTATCCATCGATGTTCTCCGAATCTTAATGTTGATTTTCGTGCATCTAAAGTAGTTATCATCATCATCTCAGCGTTAATCCCAGTCGCATCAGAAGCTTCTACTGCTTTGAAGTCTGGGGTCCGCTTTACCAGTCTAACTGCTGATTTTGGCTAAACTTCGATATTTTCCGTGAAGCGACTGCCGTCTGACCTCCACAACCCGAAGGCGATATCGGAGCATTGTAGTTAGACCAATTGTTGGACTTTTGAGGGCTCCAACATCCCGTAACGACTGCCATTAGATGTTCGTATGGCAAACGGGACCAACGGCTTAACGTGCTTTCCGAGGCACGACTAACTAGTGCAAATATTCATATTCATGCATACAAATATTTGCACAGCGCGGGAATCGAACCCGCGGCTCCTTGCGCAGCGGCCGCGTTCGCTACCGCTACGCCACGGAGGCTGTCATGCATCTAAAGGTAAATGCATCGAAAGTAGTATGTTTAACTAATAATAATAAGCCTTCTTCCTACCTTCAGTATATTTCTACAATTTGAACTTTAACTTAGCTGCAAACATAGCAGATTTCTAAAATAGTTTGGCTAACGTAGGTACGCTTTCTCGAACGAAAGCTAACGGAAAAATTAGCTAACAAATAATCAAACGCGAAGACTTGACCGTTGAGAAGTGATTGGCTTCATTAACATAATTTTGTCTTCAGAACCCGATCAAATTAGGTATATAGCTTCAAACACAGACCGACGCTTCACTCTATTTAATTTCTTCCACAACCAATTCTCTCTCAACGGTGATGGAAAATATAGTGAAGTAACCGGCTGTTATATGGTGGATGTTATATGTTTTTTTTTTTATAAAAAAAATACGTTGCCCCACGCTAGGAATTTTAATTACCCCTGTATCGTGAGTGCGTTTACAAACACTTAAAGTCACATACACAAATAGCCAGACCCGGAACAAATATCTGTAGGCCATACGAATATTTGTTCCGTACGGGAATCGAACCCGCGACACGCAGTGCAGCTATCGATCGCTCAGACACTGCACCAACCGTGTCGTCAATTCAAAGGCATGTGACATCTACCTATAAGCAATTATTAAGCGTGGTGGATAACATCCCTCTCTCGCACTCTCTCTCGCCGGGAGGAGGCCTGTAGTACAACAGTGGTAAGATTAAACTAATTATGCTTTGACAAGTTTCATAAGCAACGTTATTTTTTCTTTATACGAGACCTGAATATAGTTTGTTCACAATAAGCAACTGAATCGATTCCAATAATTTTTACACCATGTTATATTTTTTCCCAAATATATTTAAAAAATGTTGCAGTGTGGTTACCGAGCGCACAACACAGTTCACAGCGGCTCATAGGACCGTATTATAGAACGTCACTCAAAACTCAAGCTCTACTTAAGTCTCGTTTCAAGCCATTTGATTGGTTGAAACTAGTTTTAAATAATGTTTAAGCAGATATCAATGCTTGAGTTTCTTTCTGGAATACGCACTTTATTGTCCTAGGGCACCCGCCACGCCGTACCGTTGCCGGCGCGACCGTAGTTGTTAAGTCAAGCAGGTAACAACAAGCTCATAACTTTGTGATTTTTCAGGATATCTTATTGAAATTTCGTGCATAATCTCTTTACATAAAAACCTTTTTTACAAAAAAAACGACCGACTTCCAAAAACCACTACAAAGTGAAAAATAACTAATTTCGGAATTCGGTGTCTTTGGTTTTTTTATATTCGTTTTTTGTAAAAAAGGTTTATTTTTCATTTTTTAGTTGTTAAAAGTACTATGTATTCAGTTGCATCTGGTCAGACTGGAAGCTGACGCAAATATAATATCACCACCATCAGATTTTTATTGTAGTGCTTTAAAATAGGTACTTAATGAAAATGCTAAGAAATGTACTAGTCGCCTCTGCAATTTTTGAAAGTTCCCCTTGTTTTCTCTGGTCATCCACCATCAAACCCTGATATCCTATCATGGGACCACCTTGGGAACGCCTTCTTTCCAACAGAAAAAGAATTATCACAATCGGTTCATAAAAAAACGAAGTAATGCGGGAACAAACATAAAAAAAGCATATATACGGTCGAATTGAGTAACCTCCTCCTTTTTGAAGTCGGTTAAAAATACTGGACACATGTCTCGGGTTTCGCATATACAAAAATAACTTTACATAAATCGGAGAAAGTATGTCTGTCTCTCGCTATTATCAGGCATTTTATTTACTGTTGGCATATTATGGTTAGTTATAGCTATAGCACAATAGAAAACCGCTTTGCATTTCAAATCTATACTAATTTATAAAGCTGAAGAGTTTGTTTGAACGCGCTAATCTCAAGAACTACGGGTCCGATTTGAAAAATTCTTTTTGCGTTGGATAGCCTATTAATCCAGGAAGGCTTTAGGCTATATAATATCACGCTGCGAACAATAGGAGCGGGGCATATAAAAAAAACGCGCGTGAAACCGCGTGGCGCAGAAAGTTATATTATAATTTACGAACAATTTAGTCATATGTAATGAAATGTACATACTCACACTTCACATTCATTCCTGTAGGTAAGAAATAGCATTACCATCCAGCATGGGTACATTTCTCAACGCTGAGAAATGTACCCATATTACTAAGGCGTCAAAATTTAGCATTCAGCTTGAAGACTTTGTCTGTGGGCTGTGGATGTTGCTCAACGATACGTAACACGAGACATTTGCAAGCACTTGTCTAATATCGATGATATCAAGAACTCTCTCTTTTATACCGTGTATATCGAGGGACTAGAACAATTTTCCGGTGGCGGTGTTTCCGTCACACTACAATTTTGAGTGTCTACAAGGCTAGAGTGAATAGGCTCTTAATAAACTACCGCGCTTTTCCATCAATGATCGCATCACTGATTAGGCGGGATTGCGGCCAAGCGCTAGTTTATAATTTATACATATAAAAAAAAGCTCTGCTAACACTGTTCTTGCACCAGCAGATCACATCTACCCATACGAACTCAGGCCAGACTCTGCCGAGCACCGCAAGATTCTTCTGAACGTCAGCGTCCTTTATACCGGCGCTCCATTGACTTATAAAATAACTCCGACATACATATACAAGTCATCATCATCATCATCCCAGCGTTAATCCCAGTCGCATCCGAAGCCTTTTCAGCTTTGCAGTTTGGGGTCCGCTTTACCAGTCCAACTGCTGATATCGCTAAACTTCGACATTTTCCGTGAAGGGACTGCCGTCTGACCTCCACAACCCGAAGGCGACATCGTAGCATTGCAGTTAGACCAATCGTTGAACTTTTGAGGGCTCCAACAACCCGTAACGACTGCCATTAGATGTTCGTATGGCAACCGGGACGAACGGCTTAACGTGCTTTCCGAGGCACGACCAGACCAGTACAAATATTCATATTCATGCATACAAATGCTTGCATTGTGCGGGGATCGAACCCGCGCCACCTTGCGCAGCGGCCGCGTCCGCTACCGCTACGCCACGGAGGCTGTCATACATATACAAGTAAGTATCCATACTAATATTATAAATGCGAAAGTATCTGTCTGTCTGTCTGTCTGTCCGGCTTTCACGCCAAAACTACTGAACCGATTGAAATGAAATTTGGTTCATATATAGTCTAGAGCCTGAGAAAGAACATAGACTATATAACATCCCGCTATGACCAACAGGAGCAGAGCAGTAATAAAAAATGTTGCGAATGCGGGGGCAAAGGCGCAGCCTTAACCGGCTTAACAACCGCTTATTTTATATCAACATTCGGACGGAGTCGCAGACAACAGCTAGAATAAAATAAGTTCTATATGGTAATGGAACAAAGTCGAAGCACTTAACAAATACAAACAAATAAGACTCGAATGCAAAAAGAAAACTAACGTAGAGAAGCACAAAGCAAGATTAAAAGTTTCTTTGTACATTTCATGTAAATGAAAAGCAAACAGGTACGAAAACATATTGAATTCGTAGAAGAAGTATTTTATTTTTGTATACAAAACATATGGGGTTTGTACTTAGTGGGAATTTCAGTCGAGTGCATTTTATTTCAGTGCTAAAGCCAACGGCGTTTCTACTAAAAAGTCCTGCAAGAATGTTTTTTCGTCGCAAGCGAATTTAAATTCACAATCACGAAAACAGTTATTTTGCGCTTAAGAATATATTACTGCACAACTTTTTGGAAGGGTGAAAATACTTAGTCTACTAACCGATTCATGTTTATCTCTTTAGTGCAATGCTTACAAGAGCTACAGTTAAGTACAAAGCCCACGGTTCAACTCCAAAGCCAGGTAGTGTTATAAGGTTTTTCCATACGAAATTTTTAGTAGCAGCCTGGAGGAAGAACCCAATGGATGGCAATAGGGTCATCCCCCTATTACATAGGACTTAAAAAGGTGGTAAAAAGTAATACTAACTTAAGTTTTAAACCGGTACCTTTAAACCAGTATTTCTCAAACTTTTTCATGACACGGTCCCCTTAGTATATTTCGCAACACCCTTCCCTCCTTTGCTTCTAACTTTAAATATCAGTCCGTCACTATGGGCCAATTTCGAATAAATAGAACATATGCATTCCCACAATCAACCAATGACATTTTAAAAACAACAGGGACTCCCTAGGGATTCACTAACCCACGCGTTGAAAGACATTGTTTAAAACTAATATTACATCACACTAAACCATCACTTTATATAATATAACGATCAACAAAAATTCATGATAGGATACAATCGTTTGAAGATAAGGAGCGAGAAATCGAATAAATAAATAAACGCTTGGAGGTTGAGGAAGGCGTAGGCAGCTCCACACACCGCTTCCACGGCGTCATGTACAGATTATGCTGAATGATTGAACCACCCACACTACGGTAAGCAATCTTTAGAAAAATAGGGTAGTAAGGAACCCAATTTAACAGTCAATTTCTAGATAAGGGTCTAATTTTGAAACATTTATATATACAAAATGGTGATGACAATACGACAATAAATTAAACATCGTGTACCTTAATACATTCTCAGTCTATCCATAAAAAATCATATAAATATATCCATTAGTTTAGTCACAGGAAATTATTTTTCATTTTTCGTTTTTAATTGATGAGGAACCGCTTACAGGTTGATGATGGCCACATCCAGCGTCTATTCAACTTTAATAGTAATGGCGCGAAAAAAGCAAGTCGATACAGGACCGCGCTGTCGCCGATCGGAGGGTCAGTGAAACAATATTTTATAAAGCATGTTTTATTCCGTTTCCAATTTTATGGGATTTACTTTGTTTGATTTTTTATTTTTATTTTTGATACTAGATTTTTTTATCTGGTTTAGGATTATTCCTATGAACCAGTATTGTCCGTGTGTTCATTTACTGTCGTATTATCAGCACCACTCTATTTAAAACGTTATTTTGTTGTATATGCGAAACCCGAATCAAGTGTCCAATATTTTTAAGTAAACAATCTACATAGATTCTTTACTTAAAAAATCATAATATCTTTTTAATTGGATATTATGAAAAACCACAAAGTTATGGGCCTGTTATCTTACCTGGTTATCCCAACAAAAATAAGGTCAACGCACCGCTAGCCCGCCCGCGCCTACAGCGGCGCGGCGCGGGCCTCTGTCTCACGCGCCTAGTACTATGATCTACCGTCAGCTATGTGGCGCGCTCGGCAACCACACTGCAACAATTTCTAAATGTATTTGGGAAAAATATAACATGGTGTAAAAATTATTGCAAAAAAATAACGTTGTATATATTTTTTACATACTATAAAATAGTGCTTAACTGCAATTCCGCCTGATGGAAGACAGTGATGCAATCCTTGCATTATGATGTTTATTAAGAACCTATTCACTCTAGCCTTAAAGACACTCAACCATAGGGACGAAGAGTTTTGGTCATCAAGATGACAGAAACATCAGATGTCATTGCGGACCAAGGCGGACATACACACAGCCTCGGCGCGCTGCGAGAAATGGTGCTCCAATGAGTATCCCGGGAAGTTGGGGTATAACATATCTGACGGACATCTAATCTGGGTTTCCGTCAAGAAAAGTAGGTGAAGCTTTTCAGTCTCTAGGTGGTGATGGACTACATCGAGATTTGGGTATAGACATCGAATATTACAGAGGTACTTGAGGTATTTACGATAACTTAATTCATACTACTGTTACGGGCTAGGGGTACTTAAACGCCGGTTAAGGGTTACGAAGTTTATTGGCAACGAAAGTACAGTCGATTGTAGGCAAGTAGAATGTAGCTGATGTCGCACCGAAGTCTTCTCTTACGTCCACGAAGTCCGTGTTGTAAACACACAATAACTCTACAAATGTTACTTCCCGTAGTACTCACAGTTCTCGTTACAGTTGTCGCAGTAGGTATTCTCAAAGATCGCTTCTTAACTGTCGCTGTTTTCGTATCGCTAGTCGAGTGTAGACTGACTGTGTGCCGGCGTCGCGGCGCCTTATATAGCCCAGCTGATCGAACATTCCAGATTCCTCCAGACGTAATAATAATAGCACATAACCTCGAGGTCACTCGGAAGTACCTACGGTAATTCCCGGAAACGGGTTTCTAGAAATTTCGATGTCGACACTTTGTTGACAAAACTGTTGAGACCTGTACCATTCGATAGGCCGTCCTAAGTCTAGCAATGCGTTTTATTATTGTACCTAGAAAATGTCTAGATCTGGCAAAATAGGGCTCAAAAGTGACACACTGCATGTCACGCGATATTGAACCTTATGCCATCGGCATAAGGTCCATTCGTAACATTGCCCCCTTCTTAGTCATGCTCGTCCCGAGCATGATTTGATCCATAATAGCGAGCTAGGCGGTCTACGTGTACGACTTTCAGCTTCCCTCTAGGTCCTTTCTTAATCCGGTAGGTGACATCGTTTATTCTGGTTACTATCGTGTACGGACCCTCCCATTTGGCTTGGAACTTTGGACTCTTCCCTTTTCTTCTAATGGGATTATGTACCCATACCAAAGTTCCCTCTTCAAATCCGGGCACGTTAGCTTTGCGGTCGTATCGGATCTTCATCTTCTCACTGGTTTTCAGACCATTCTCTCTCACTAGCTCATGTATTCCATCTAATTTACGCCGCAGGTCGGCCACATAGTCGACGGCTAGGATAGGAGCATCGGGAGGTGTTCCGGTTAGTGCATCTATGGGTAGTCTAATTTCTCGGCCGAAGTTGACTTTCGCCGGTGTGCAGTTTGTGCTATCATGTGTTGCAGAGCGGTATGACATTAAGAAGAGTGGAATGTATTGGTCCCAATCCCTTTGATGTTCTTCCACTACTTTGGCCAAATGATTCTCCAACGTCTGATTGAATCTTTCGACCATTCCATCTGACTGTGGGTGATATGGTGTTGTACGAGTCTTATGTATCCCGAGTAGTTGGCAAACCTCTTGAAATAGTGAAGACTCGAAGTTTCTACCCTGGTCAGAGTGTAACTCCAAGGGAACGCCAAATCGACAGAACACCTCGTGAACTAGCTTTTTGGCGACTGTATGAGCTTCTTGGTTAGGTACTGCAAAAGCTTCTGGCCATTTGCTGAAATAGTCTTGCATGACGATGATATACCTATTCCCTTCTTCAGTAACAGGGAATGGCCCAGCTATATCGACAGCAACTCTTTCCCATGGTGCACCAACATTGTACACTTTCAGCCGACCTCTGGCTCTCGTTTGCGGTCCCTTTACTGAGGAGCAAGCTACACATTTTCTACACCAGTCCTCAACGTCTTCACGGCAATGCACCCAATAGAATCTTTTTCTCACCTTCTCCAGGGTTTTCTTTACTCCTAGATGTCCTCCGGATACTCCGTCGTGCACCTGTCGTAGCACTGACGCGACCTTATCACAGGGGACGACTATCTGTAAGGTGACCTCCTGTCCACTGGGTGATTCCCATTTCCTCTTGAGAACTCCATTATCAATTATCAGGCTGTCCCATTGAGCCCAGTAACTTTTCGCTGTTGGGCTGAGCGCTGATATCTCACTCAAAGTGGGCCTTTGGCCACGTTTCCTCCATTCGATTACTGTCTTCAGGTCACTGTCTTCCTTTTGTGCGTCTTCCAATGATTGATTGTCCCAGTCTCCGTCCAAAGCGTTCACCTGCATAATCCTTACGTTCTCTTTCTTTTCCTGTTTGGCACAATGTCGGCAAGATTCTTCGCAAGGTCGTCTAGACAAAGCATCAGCATTATTGTGTGACTTGCCTTTTCGATGTTCAGTGACAAAGTCAAATTCTTGCAGGTGCTCTATCCACCTTGCTACTTGTCCTTCTGGGTCTTTGAATTGGAGGAGCCACTGTAAGGCGGCGTGATCGGTACGAAGTGTAAACTGTCTCCCAATCAAATATTTCTTGAAGTGTTGTAAGGTCTTAACAACGGCTAGAAGTTCTCGGCGGGTAACACAGTAATTTCTTTCTGGCTTGGAAAGGCATTTGCTGAAATATGCAATCACGACCTGCCTATCTCCTTGTGTTTGAGAGAGAACTCCTCCAATACCAACATTGCTGGCATCCGTGTCTACCAAAAATCGACCTTCCCGACTAGGGTAACCTAATACAGGAGTCTCGCACAACTGAGTTTTCAGTAGCGCAAATGCCTGTTCGCAGTCAGAGTTCCATTCAAATTGACACTTTTCCTCTGTTAAACGATGCAACGGCTTCGCTAACTCGGAGAAGTTCTTCACAAACCGACGGTAATATGCACACAGACCCAAGAAAGAGCGTACCTCAGTTTTATTACGAGGCGTAGGCCACTTCGACACGGCTTTTATTTTTTCAGGGTCTGTTCGAATTCCTTTCGCCGAAATAATGTGTCCCAAGTATCCAACCTCTTTCTGGAATAGTGTACACTTACTAGGACTGAGTTTTAAATTCGCTTCACGCAGTTTCTGAAAGACTTTCTCCAAATTGCGTAGGTGCTCTGCGAAGTTTCGTCCCATAATGATGATGTCATCCAAATAGACCAGGCATGCATCACCAAGCAACCCCACCAAGATGCGCTCCATTAGGCGCTCAAATGTAGCTGGAGCATTGCACAGTCAAAAAGGCATGACATTGAATTGCCAGAGACCGTTCCCAGGACCAGTGGTGAAAGCGGTCTTTTCTTTATCCTGCTGACAGATTTCCACCTGCCAGTATCCACTTTTAAGGTCAACTGTGGAGAACCATTTCATGCCACTTAGCAAGTCCAAAGTGTCATCTATACGTGGCAGGGGATAACTGTCCTTTTTCGTGGCATCATTCAACATCCTGTAGTCAACGCAAAACCTTGTACTGCCATCCTTTTTCTTGACTAGGACAACTGGAGATGACCAAGGGCTGGTAGACGCTTCGATAATCCGATTTTTCTCCATATCTCTTAACATTTTCGACACTTCCTGTTCTCTTGCAAAGGGGATACGACGTGGTCTCTGTCTTATCGGCTGTGTATCGCCCGTATCTATATGGTGTTTGACGAGCCCGGTCCTTCCCACGTCACTGTCGGTCTTAGAGAAGATGTCATGAAATTTATACAACAGTTGCTTAACTTTGTGACTTTCGAACTTGTTTAAATTGCCCTTACAATTTTCGAGTAGTGTCGATACATGTTCCTGCCACTGCTTATCACGTTCCTTTTCGTGCGCCTCTGTTTTTCTCAACGATGCTACATGGTCGCACACACCCACGATGCAATTCTTTTCAAGAATTATTTCTTTGTTACTAACGTTGATAATGCGCACTTTTGGTTTATCGGAAATCATCATCAGTGTCCTTGCTGTTATCCAGTCTGGGTGATCTCCAGAATCTTCAATTATAATGCAACGTTTACGGCATCCTATTGGTGATAGTCTAATATCTATTAAGGTTTCTGATCTTGGTGGTAATACCGTTCTCCTTAAACAGTACACTGACCCTTGTTTTCCACCTTGAAGAAATACTTCTTGTTCTGGGAAACTCAATACTCCTTTTGCTACATTAAGGATGCACTGTTGTTTCTTCAAAAAGTCCAGTCCTATTATGCAATCATCTGTAATATTCGCTACTAAAACAGGGTGCGTAAATGTCTTATCACCCATTTTCAAGGTCACATTCGTTTCACCAAGGACGAGTACTGGTTGGCCGGTGGCGGTTTGTAATCGGCATTGTGAAAACCCTCTTTTCCATGCTATGGTCCGAGGAAATAGCTCCGGTCGTGCAATAGTTCTTGATGCACCAGTATCCAACGTGAAACTGCATGACTTACCATTCAGTTCTCCTTCTATAATAAGACTGTTTCCATCGCCCACTTGTGATACTGTTATAATGGGGGCTTCAGGTCGACCAGCCAGTACTCGCCCCATAGCCCTGGCTGTTCTTAGTTTTAAATCCTCGGCTTCCACCTGTGTCCCAGAAGTACTTCTTCCCTTAGACTTCCTGGGACAATTGATCCGAATATGACCCTTTTCGCCGCACTCATAGCAGGTTGGTCCTTGCCGAGTTTTTATTATTGGGGTTACCTCGCGAATGCGGTGCTGTTGTCGGCCGTCTTGGCGTACTGCTTCCACCTCCAGAGCGTGTGTCAAGGCTGCCTTCAGAGTCTGATGGTGACCCAGACGAACTGCAGCCCTGACTTCTGCATCTCGGATTCCATCAGTAAAAGCTTGCACCGTGTTGGAATATGTAACAAAAAGATGTGTGTGGTAGGGCCATGTAATATGAACTCTATGATGTACTATTGTTTATGCTCTTTATTGTTATTGTTTATGCTCTCCACCAAAATCGTATAAAACTCGCGTAACTGGGACTGTGGCAGAAGCTAAAAAAATTATTTGATGATAATGGCTACACGCGGCGCATCGGATTGCTTCGGAACCTCATTTCAATTCGTCGAGAAAATTCGGATTCAATGTCTCAATATGTGACTTCGTTGTTAGAAACCAGTCAACGATTGAATAATACAGGATTCAAGATCAGTGATGAGTGGGTTGGCTCCTTGTTGTTAGCAGGATTACCTGAGAAATTTGAGCCAATGATAATGGCCATAGAACATTCTGGTATTGAGTTGACAACGGATGCCATTAAATCTAAATTACTAGATATGGAAGACGGAAGTGACGTTGGTAGTACGAATTCTACACAGAAAGCGTTTGCGACGAAAGGTTGGCAACATAAAAAGAAATACCAAACGCACGCGAATAAACAAACGTCATCGAAAAACGTCAACAAATCAAATGTCAGATGTTTCAAATGCAAAGAACTTGGACATTTTATGAATAAATGTGAAAATACTACTTCAAAAAGCAAGGAATGTAATGCATTCAGTGCAGTGTTTCTCAGTGGTAACTTTAATCAAACGGATTGGTACGTCGATAGCGGTGCCAGCTGTCATTTAACGTCTAAAAAAGACTGGTTGTTAAATACAATAAATCAACAACATTTGCAAGAGGTAATCATCGCTGATATAAGCCCCGCACGATGATATTGCGATTGGCGGCCATCTTGGTGACGTAGTCGAACTCGTACCGTCGGTACCGTTCGCAAGTTCAGTCCGCGCTTACCCACTTACGCACATCGAATATTTTTGTTAGCTTTTTGTTTTTGTTATCATATTTTATTGTTGTTCTTGAGTTTTGTTGTTTAGTTTTGTTAGCTGTTACTCGTTAAAATGAGTAAGAAATTAATTAATAGTCGTGCTCGTGAAATTATAATTAAAGTGGACAATTATTTTGTTAAAGAGAAAGAGGACTGTAAGTTAGTTCTTGAAAGTATAAATCGTGCTTTAAAAAGTGCTTCGGACATTTTAATACCGAAGCAACTGCTTAGAGTTATTAAAAATATTTTTAAAAATTCTATCAAAGTCACGGAGTGTGTGGCATGTGCCACAGGCGTTGCAAAAATACTGTGACGAAACTGAGACGAGAGCATGAGTCAGCAACAGCCAGTGGCAGCAAAATGAGAACTCCTACTAAAGGAAAAAGGCAGAAGAAGAAATATTTCGACGGGTTTTCCTTAACAGCTTTAAGAAATATTATAGATTCAATGTATACGGGTGAGGAGAGAAATACCCACAATGCGCAAAATCTTGGCGGCTTCAAAAGTAGACCTTAATTATACTGGTAGTGAAACTACATTAAGAAAAATAATTAAATGTGATTTAGGCTACCAATTTAAACGATGCTACCAAAAAAGACTGGCCCTAATTCAAAGACCCAAAATTCAAGCGTGGAGGGCTAAATATTTACGACGTATGAAAGAAAATGACTCGCTTGGTAATAACAAAAGACCCGTTATTTATCTCGACGAAACGTCACACTACACGGTAGAAAAATGTTGGCAAACAGCAACCGATGGAGTGAAACGGAACGACAGCCCCGGCCGCCAATGGATAATAGTTCACGCGGGAAGTTAAAGCGGTTTTGTTGACAATGTTCTTTTAATGTTTAAAGCAGACACCAAAACGGGGGATTACTATGATCAAATGAATGCTGAGAATTTCACCAAGTGGCTTACAGAAAAATTAGTACCCAACATACCACGCAACTCCAAAATTGTGATGGACAACGCCCCTTATCACAGTAGGGATGAGAATAGGCCACCAAGTATGAACAATAAAAAACAATTGATTGTTGAGTGGCTACAAGGTCACAACATTGACTTTCCCAACAACAGTACAAAACCTGAACTGTATTTATTAATTAAACGGCACAGACCGCCGAAAAGTATAAAATTGACAATTGAATGAAGTCGTTAGATTACCACCTTACAACTGCGACCTCAACCCCATTGAGTACATCTGGAACCTGCTCCCTAATCGGCGAACACATTTTTGTCAAATGATTGCGACTAGTTGGATCAGTTGGTATCGTTCAGGCCGCCCATTGGTCTGTTCGGTCCAAACGATACCAACTAGTCGCAATCATTTGACAAAAAAGTGTTCGCCGATTAGGGGGCTGGTAAAGATGAGGGTGTCAGAAAAGAATGTGGAGCAGTTGGAAAGTCGCATTGAAGCTCTGACGTTGGAGGCGTTGACGTCAATAACTCCAGATGACTGTCGAAAAGAAGTCAATCATGTTAAACGGCTTGAAGAGGAATATTGGAATAAAAATCGAATAACTGACGAGTTATTTGTCATAAATACGGCGACGACAGTGAATCGGAAACGACAGATACAGAAAGCAGTTCTGATTCGGAAGACTATATACATTTTTTTACATAATATTATCCTGGTTTTATTTATAAGCTGATAGATGTAGGTAGTAATTAAAACATGACTACTATACAGTGGACTCTGGTTCAATTCCCGCTCGCAAATTAACAGAAATGTAGTTAGAAAAAAATAGTATACATGTAAGAAAGATATACGAATAAGTATATTTTTCTTACGTCTACAAAAATTATTTCCTTGAAATTTTTAATAATGAAAGTTTATTTGTCAGAATATGGGTGAGTAGGTATACCTACGAAAGAATGTTAAATGCAAAATTAATATTAGGGTTAAGGGTTTATTTGTATTTTATAATTTTATTACACTCTTTATAAAGAGAGTATGTATAATAAAATTATAAAATACAAATAAACCCTTAACCCTTATATTAATTTATACATACACTCTTTATAAAGAGTGTAATAAAATTATAAAATACAAATAAACCCTAAACCCTAATATTAATTTTGCAATTAACATTCTTTTGCTAGCTGTCCTTTTGTGTGACAGATGACGTCACAACGCTGTTATTGTGACAAGGTTCCATCGCAATATCATCGTGCGGGGCTAGTAAAACGAAAATTCCTGTTGAAGGCTGTGGTGATGTGCAAATAACTACTGTTGTTGGTGATACCGAGCACGAGAACACAGTGATGGGAGTGTATTATGTACCAAACCTGGCTACAAATTTGTTATCTGTAAGCCAGTTAATAAGAAAGGGAAACACAGTGACATTTGATGCGAAGCACTGTTATATTTATAACCAAAATAGTAAACTTGTAGCGACTGCAGATTTGGTTGGAGGTGTCTATAAGTTGAGAATCAAGCAAGTGGATTGTTTGTTGACTTCAATGTCCCAAAGTGTGTGGCATAGAAGGTTTGGTCACCTGAATAGCAAAGACCTCAATGTAATGAGAGGTGGAGCTGTAAAAGGTATGTCATACTCGGACAAGGCTCAGGTCAGTAAAACAAACTGCATTGTGTGCTGCGAGGGAAAGCAGGCTAGGTTGCCATTCTCACATGTTGGCAACAGAAGCAAGGAACTTCTCGATATTGTACGTGCAGACGTTTGTGGTCCTATGGAAGCCAGATCTATTGGAGGAAAGAGATATTTTTTGTTGTTCGTCGACGACTACAGTCGAATGACATTTGTATATTTCCTGAAGACAAAAGATGAAGTATTCTCACAGTTCAAGGCATTCAAGACATTGGTGGAAAATCAGACAGGTAGGAAGTTGAAACTGTTTAGGACAGACAACGGTATGGAATTCTGCAGTAAGGAATTTGAAAAATTCTTAGAACTTGCTGGAATTGTGCATCAAAAAACGTGTCCATACACACCTGAACAGAACGGTCGCTGTGAGCGGTTTAACCGTACAGTAGTAGAGAAAGCAAGGTGTTTGCTATTTGATGCAGGATTGCCTAAGCGTTTTTGGGCAGAAGCAGTGAATACTGCTGTTTATTTGCGCAACAGATCAATCGCATCAGGATTGGATAACAAAACACCTGTGGAAGTCTGGACCGGAGATAAACCAGATGTCAGTAATTTACGCATCTTTGGCAGCAAGACCATGGTGCACACACCTAAAGAAAAAAGGTTGAAATTTGATAGAAAAGCGACTCAGTGTATTCTTGTTGGATACTCAGACACTGTGAAAGGTTACAGAGTTTACAATCCCAACAATGACAGTGTAACTATAGCTAGAGATATTGTTGTGATTGAGGAGGGAATTGAACAGAAACAAGATGTGATACACTTTGACATTAGTGATGACAAAGGCACTGATGACATTTTCCCAATGAAGAAAGAAAGGGAAGAATGTACCCAAGAAGTGGGGGATATGAAGCGCACAAGAACATTAGAAGGTCAGGAGAAGAAAGAAGTACCGAGCCACATAGGAAAAAGTTCAGGTACTGATGAAGAGGATTTTGAGGACTCCACAGATGTGCTGGAAGTTGGACTTGCAGAGCCAAAGCAAGATCATATGTCTCAGCCTAGGCTTGAGTGTCCAGTGGAGAAGCTTACTAAGCGTATCCGTAAAAAGCCTGATCGTTATGGCTATGGTGTTAGTAATGTGTGCATAGGTCAAATCAGTGATACAAGTGTAAGTGAAATAACTCTAGATGAAGCGTTGAATGGACCAGAAAGTGAACAGTGGAAATTAGCAATGCAAAGTGAATTTCAATCATTTGAAGAAAATGACGCTTGGGAATTGGTTGATGTTCCTCCTAATGACACTATTGTACAGTGTAGATGGGTTTTTAAGCGAAAACTTGATAATGATAATAAAGTCAGGTATAGGGCCAGACTAGTGGCTAAGGGCTTTACCCAAAGGCCTGGCATTGATTTTGATGAGTGTTTTTCACCTGTTGTCAGGCACTCCACTTTGAGATTGTTATTTGCTTTAGCAGTTCAGCTTCATTTGGATATTTGTCATTTGGATGTTGACACAGCATTTTTGAATGGTTTCTTAAGTGAAAAAATGTATATGATGAAACCACCAGGTTTTCAAAGTAGTGATAATGATATCAACAAAGTTTTGCTATTGAAGCGTGCAATTTATGGCTTAAAACAGTCATCAAGGGCCTGGTATCAAAGAGTTGAGGAATTGTTACAGTCCTTAGGTTATAAAAAATCTAAACTAGAACCATGTCTATTTACTAAAATTAATAAAGGTATTAAGATAATTATTGCATTGTATGTTGATGATTTCTTTGTGTTTTCAAATAATGAAAAAGAAACTATGTTGTTAAAAGAAAGTTTGTCATCAAAATTTAAAATCAAAGATTTGGGATGTATTAAGAATTGTTTAGGTATGAGAGTGGTAGTAGATAAGCAGAAAGGTACTATAACTTTAGATCAAGAAAGCTATATTGAAGAATTGTTGTTAAAATTTAACTTTTCTGATTGTAAGTCTGCAGAGACACCAATTGAACCTAAACTGAATTTGACTAAAAGTGAGAAATGTGACAATAAGTTACCTTATCAGAAACTGATTGGTTCGCTGATGTATGTAGCTGTGCTCACACGACCTGATATTGTATTTTCTGTAAATTTCTTGAGTCAGTTTAATAACTGCTACAATGAGAAACATTTTGCATATGCAAAAAGGATTCTAAAATATTTAAAGAAAACTAAGTCTTTTTGTTTAAAGTTTGCAGCTAGTGGTAATAGTCAGTTAGAGG
This sequence comes from Sesamia nonagrioides, assembly GCA_017933935.1. NCBI lineage: Eukaryota > Metazoa > Arthropoda > Insecta > Lepidoptera > Noctuidae > Sesamia > Sesamia nonagrioides. The sequence goes on from JADWQK010000385.1 coordinate 108,112, forward strand.
CTTTTGTTGATGCAGACTGGGCGAGTAATGTAATTGATCGGAGATCCTATACTGGATACTTTTTCAGGCTGTCAAACTGTGCAATCTCTTGGGAAACCAAGAAACAGAGTACTGTGGCTTTATCTAGTACGGAGGCCGAATACATGGGCATTGCAGAAAGTTGCAAAGAAGCTGTTTATTTGCGAAATTTGTTATTTGAATTAACTAATGAGGCTTATCCTATACCAATATTTAATGATAATCAGTCAGCCCATAAGTTGTCGGCCAATCCCATTCATCATAAAAGATCCAAGCACATAGATGTGCGGTATCATTTTTGTAGAGAAATAGTTGCTAGTGAAATTGTAAAGATCAAATACATGTCTACTTCAGAGATGCCCGCAGATCTATTAACTAAGGGTTTAAGTAAAATGAAACATTATAATTTTTTGGAAATGTTTGGTTTATTTGATAGAGATAAATAGTTTTTAGTTAGCAGAGATATAATGTAATGGTACATGGACCCTAATATTTTGTTAAGTGGGGGTGTTGGAATATGTAACAAAAAGATGTGTGTGGTAGGGCCATGTAATATGAACTCTATGATGTACTATTGTTTATGCTCTTTAATAAATCTGTCTTTGTCCAGCCATATTGTTTTTCACTACACACCGTAGTAGCATCAATTGCTCCCGGCGTTGAAGCATACGCCCTCCGAACAATACGTTCTATTTCCGATGCCCATTGTTGCAAACCCTCACTGCTTTTCTGTGTGCGGTCGCGGAGTTGAGCCCTGTAAACATGTTCGAGGTGTTTCTCCCCGTATCTAGACTCCAACGCTTCTAGCAAACAGGCTAGGGTATTGCAATCGCCGGAAATATTTTCGAGAATTTGTACCGCATCACCACGCAGAGCAAGCGTAAGAGCGGTTACCGCTTGATCGTCATCCCAATTGTTGCCTTTTGCGACTTTTTCAAACTGTAGACGGAAGGCCACCCATGACGTTGTTCCATCAAAATGAGGTACTTGGAACGTCGGCAAAGCACTAGGTATCACCCCTTTTATAACTCCTTTTTGTACCTTCTCATGCAAAAATTCTACTTCCTTTCCAAACTCCATGATGGTATTGTCTAGTTTATCGAAACGCGCATCATGTTTGTCTATACGAGCGTCTTGCTGGCCTATGCGCGTATCTTGCTGGTCCAGACGGGTATCTTGTTGTGCTGTTTTTATTTTAAGTTCGTTGACCTCTTCTTTGGTTTTTTCCATTTTTCATTTAATTCTAATACCAGTTGCTGGGATTTTTCTATTTTTGCTTGAGTTGCTGCTTGGGATTGTTTTATTTGTGCCTGGGTTTCTGCCTGGGATTGTTTTATTTGTGCCTGGGATTCTGCTATACCTTTTATTTGCAGCGTCAAGTGAGCCAGCAACGCCGATAAATCGCATCCACTGCTTCCGGGAATAGTGGTGGTAGTAGGCGCACTCACATTCGTCGGTGTTACGACGGCCGCATCTACTCCGGGTGCAGGGACACCGACCGATTCTTCCTCTTGACGCGCCAAATCCATCGCTGCTTGTCGTCGCGTGCGAACCCTTTCGTCTTCCCTTGGCGTGACCAGCATGCCGCTTCTGACACCAATTGTTACGGGCTAGGGGTACTTAAACGCCGGTTAAGGGTTACGAAGTTTATTGGCAACGAAGGTACAGTCGATTGTAGGCAAGTAGAATGTAGCTGATGTCGCACCGAAGTCTTCTCTTACGTCCACGAAGTCCGTGTTGTAAACACACAATAACTCTACAAATGTTACTTCCCGTAGTACTCACAGTTCTCGTTACAGTTGTCACAGTAGGTATTCTCAAAGATCGCTTCTTAACTGTCGCTGTTTTCGTATCGCTAGTCGAGTGTAGACTGACTGTGTGCCGGCGTCGCGACGCCTTATATAGCCCAGCTGATCGAACATTCCAGATTCCTCTAGACGTAATAATAATAGCACATAACTTCGAGGTCACTCGGAAGTACCTACGGTAATTCCCGGAAACGGGTTTCTAGAAATTTCGATGTCGACACTTTGTTGACAAAACTGTTGAGACCTGTACCATTCGATAGGCCGTCCTAAGTCTAGCAATGCGTTTTATTATTGTACCTAGAAAATGTCTAGATCTGGCAAAATAGGGCTCAAAAGTGACACACTGCATGTCACGCGATATTGAACCTTATGCCATCGGCATAAGGTCCATTCGTAACACTACGCTCCTCTGTTAGAATATTTCATGACTTGAGTTACTTGCTGAACTAGCTTTCCGCCCGCGGCTTCGCCTGCGTAGAATTCGGTTATATCGCGCTTTTTAGTTTTCCCTTGGGAATATCAAATATTTGAATAAAAGGTAGCCTTCTAGTCCTTTCTCAGGGTCTAAAGATTGTCTGTGCCAAATTTCATCAAAATCGGTTGAGAGGTTTAAGCGGGAAAGCGTAACAGACAGACGGACAGACAGAGTTACTTTTGCATTTATAATATTAGTATGGATTAGATAGTGTCCCGAATTCACGTGTTTACAAACTAAACCAGATTTAAGTTCAATCCTTTTTTCTTTTTATTTTAGTAAAAAAAGGGCGTATTTTTAGTAGCCATGTTATTAATCACGTCTAAAATTGTTTATCATCATCAATTCAGCCGAAAGACATCCACTGCTGGACATAGCCCTCCCCTAAGGATCTCGAATAAGATTGGAGTCTCTTCGTCTAAACTGTCTATGGAGTATCTTAATTTGAGAGGACAAAACTAATACTTTATCTCGTGTCCTTTTCTGAAGAGGACAGATAGCACATAAAATGTTTTTATACATTTAAAATAAAATATTTTTACATGGGTAATGCATGTACGGTCAACAAAATAATCAGTGCTTTCTAATGTTTTTGAAGTTCGTTATGAAACCAATGTTATTTTCGATTAAGATTTAAGAGATTACAAGGTGAAGAGAAAAATCTTGAGGAAACCTGGACTGTAAATCTGAAATCGCCAACCCGCATTGAGCAAGCGTGGTGCTTACGCTCAATTCTTTCTCTGTATGAGAGGAGACCTGTATCCAGCAGTGTAACAGTAAAAAGGTTGATGATGATGATAATGATGATGATTTAATAGAAAACGAACAAATGGCTTTACGTGCTTACTAAAGCACCAGGGGTATAAGGCACAAACCACACTCCACCACGTCGTCCTCCGTGGCGCAGCGGTCAACACGCCTGCCGGTTCGATCCCAGACCAGGTCATGATGGGAAATGATCTTTTCCTGATTGGTCTGGGTCTTGGATGTTTATCTATATAATTATGTATCTATTATAAATATGGTATCGTTGAGTTAGTAACCCATAACACAAATCTCGCTACTTACTTTGGGGCTAGTTCAATCTGTGTGATTTGTCCGTATATATTTATTTATTTTTTTATTTACACTTATTCAACTCTATTCAGCTTTTGTCCATAGAAAACAATTATTCTATATGTAATACTTGCGAATCCGTTCAGCTTTAGGGATGCGTACGCATTCAAAAATCATTCGGTAAATAAAAGTTTGGTTAATGGGTTAGTCCCTTAAGCCATCAGCTACATAAACCAAGAGGCTAATTGGCGACCCAGATTTGGTTCAAAACGATCTCCAAAGCCTGAAGCACAGGCGAAGAGTAGCCAGCCTGTCGCTGTTCTATAGGATGCATTTTGGAGAGTGTGCGAGGGAATTGCATGACTTAATTCCCCGTCTCCGTTCCATCACCGGACGACCGGCATATACGGCAGATACGGCGAGTATCCACCCTTCAAGTTATTAACACCACTACGATCCGGACGAAACGTTTCGCCTTGTCTTTTATACCTCATACATCGAGGGATTGGAACAATTTGCCACTTGTAGTGTTATGTAATTAACCTACATATACCTACACTTATGTATTTATATTCATAGGAGGAGGAGTGAGGAGAGTTTTAATTATGAATGTTGATGGCTATAAGAGTAGGGGAAGACCAAAGAAACGATGGATGGAATGTGTGAAGGATGATATGGCTAAGAAGGGGGTGACTGCCGAGATGGCTTCTGATAGGGATGTATGGAAGAAAAAGACATGTTGCGCCGACCCCAAATAAATTTTGTTAAGGGTAGGAGAATGATGAATGATGTATTTATATTCATAATTATATATCATTCATTTCTGCAGGTCATAATACGCATTCCAGTATTATGAGGCCCTGTTCTGGTAACATTTTACTACACCAAAACTCATAATTCAGCTTACAGACACGGTCCTCAACTTCAAGCCTAAGTTTCGGCGACTTAGTGATATCTTAGCGTAAGAAGCTGTACCTATGCTGTACTGTATTAATTTTTCCTAATCAACACAACGCTATAATTTAGTATTCAATAATGTTTACATATCTACAACAATATTTTCATTGTTAAAAAGAAAAAGGTTGTCATTAAATATGTAATCAACAGCGTTGGTAAAAACTGTCAAAATATTTTTGATTTAATTTAGTAATATTTCTATTCTTTTTTTATGAATGTATGATTGAGTGTTGAATATTGTAATGTGACTTTGAGTATTATTTCAAAATGAGTCAGTGATACTCGAATTAAAATGGTTTTGACTTTTTAATTTAAATTATAATCTGATGAGAAGACAGTCAGACAAATTGTTTCAGTACTTCAATGTAAGCGAAATAAAATAAGAGCTTCGCTTCGTCTGGAATTATTGTATGTTAAAGGATGACCGTGGAGCGTGGATGTGACCCATGTTAAATTAATAAATAAAGAAAAATTAATTAATAAAGATTGTTGTTGATTGTTGAAATTATTAAAATAATAATTATTTTTCTTTCCCAGCCGGGAATGTTAAAGGGTAGGTAACTATTCTTATCCAGATGGAACCTATATTATTACCACAGTTGGGAAACAGCTGGCCTGTAATTCAACACGCGTAGTCATTCTGATTGGCAAACCCGCAATGTGGAAAACCTTAGGGGAGGCCTTAGTCCAGCAGTGGACGTCTATAGGTTGAGAAGGAGAAGAAGAAATTTATTTATTTATTCATTTGGACTTCTAACAGAGAAAACACCTTAAATGCTAGAAAATGTAAATAACAGGATATGACCTTGTGCTTCTCCACTTATAAGAAGTCACAGCATGCAAATTTTAAAACAATGTTACACATAACATTCCTTTAAAATCTAATTTCTCGGTGGTAGGCCACAACATCAGCCGCCGGCATAAGTTACCACCCACCAGACAAAGTCATGCCGCCAAGCGATTCGTCGTGTTCCGGCATGATGTCTGGTGAAGCCGTACGGAGAACGGGTCTGAGCAGTTGTGTTGCGATGTACGTGCCGGGTAGGATGCGCGAAATGTTGTTGTGTCGGGAGTTTGGTTGTGGAGGGCCTCCAGATCAATCTCCCTCTGGCGCAGCATCGTTGGTCGTGTTGTTGGGTTTAACATTGCATCACCGCGCTCAACTGCCGTCTTCCTTCCTATTTACTCAGTTCTTTTGAGTGAGTAGGCTTAATAAACTAGCACGCCTTACCATCAACGATGGCATCACTGCTTACCATCAGGCGGGATTGCAGTCAAGCGCTAGTTTGTAATATATGAAAAAAAAAATAGATTTTAAAGCAATGTCATAGAAATTAAATTATAAAACAATGTTATATTAAATCATCCCGATACCTAGATACCGATACCTAGTAGATATCAAGGTCTTTCGATTTTTGTTCCTAGGAATTGAATTGGAAAACTACACGTTGTAAGCACTAATTAATGTTACGTCAGAGGTTTAGTCACGTATAAACTCCGGCCGTGTGTGTGTGTGTGTGCAACCTAATGTTGTACTAGCCTTGACATGTAAATTGTGTCGGGAGTGAGCGCCCTTGGAAAAGGAAGTCTGCATCCTACTAAGCGCTAAACCTTGAACTATTTATTCTGTGATTAAGATACGTTGATTTTTCTTAAACTTAGACATAATGGCGGCAATTTTAAATTAAGTGCACGTTTTTCCTTCTATATCTTTAAGAAAAGGTTGCATGATGACCCAGACTTAACTCGAAACGGTCTCTAAAGCCTGGAGCACAGGCGTAGAGTAGCCAGCCTTTCGGTCTTCTATAGGATTCATTCTGGTGAGTGTGCAAGGGAATTGCATGATTTAATTCCCCCATCTCCGTTCCATCTCGCCCAAGGGCGTCCCACGCTACGTTTTCCGAGACGCGGTCTCCACTCGAGGACTCGTTTACCCCAACGGTTGTCGGTCGTCGGAGCGACGACATCAAAAGGGTGGCTGGTAGTGGCTGGCGGAGAACTGCTCAGGATCGAACTTGTTGGCGTGCCATGAAGGAGGCCTATGTCCAGCAGTGGACGAGTAGGGGCTGATGATGATGATGATCTCCGTTCCACCATCGGACGACCCGTCGTACGGCGAGTTTCCACCCTTACGTTGTTGACACCACTGCGACACGGACGAAGCGTTTCGCTTCCTCTTTTATACCGCGTACATCGAGGGACTGGAACAATTTGCCGGCGACGGTGTTTCCGTCACATTACAATTTGAGTGTCTTCAAGGCTAGAGTGAATAGGCTCTTAATAAACTAGCGTGCTTTACCATCAATCGCATCATCACTGCTTACCATCAGGCGGGACTGCGGTCAAGCGCTAGTTTATAACTTATAAAAAAAAAAAATGATGAAAGGGCCACGTATTCTCTATCCAACAAATCGCGGCCCTGGCAGGCCTTAGTCCTACTAGAACCCGGCACGATGTGCTGACATCTCTTTGAGACATGCATGGAACTCAACGCAACGTCGACCTGGGCCTGGTAAGAACCGGGCGGCGAACTAGGTGAGAGGTCCAACCGAAAGCATGGAGCATTACTTTATAAAATCACATTCCTACCTAGCAAGCATCGATCTCTTATACATTAGATTCACAATCAGCATAAAAAAATAGTTGAACTGAACAAGCGCACAGCACAGCGCTTGGGTGCTTCTTTCATTTAGTACTTACTTTATAATTCTGACTTTAATGCACGCGTATAAGGTTGAATTTAGTTTGATGTATCACAGACCTGTCGTAAAAAATAATGGCTTTTTGTACTGCTTTGTTATAAGAACTTGTAACACTGCACTTAAGGCTGATTTTAAATTTATTTATACTAATACATAAAGCTGAAGAGTTTGTTTGTTTGAACGCGCCAATCTCAGGAACTACTAGACCAATTTGAAAAATTAATTTTGCGTTGTATAGCCCATTTATCCAGGAAGGCTTTAGGCCATATAACATCACGCTGCGACGAATAGGAGCGGAGCATAACTAACTCTACGCGAACGAAGTCGCTGGCGGCCGCTACTGTATATTTATTTTGACTACTTTAGACTGCCTAATACTTGTGGCCATTTTTGATGAGTTTTGTTCGAGACTTCTATCTAGTGTATAAGTGATCATCGATGCTAGCAGGCCTGTTAGGAGTTTTTGCAAAGCAGGTGCGTGGGCGGCACTAACGGCATCCTAGCCATGATAGCTTCATAACTAGGATGCTGTTGACACTACCGCGCACCCTGTGGACCAAGGATGCGCGCCAACTGGACTTTTTTTTACAAAACAGTGCTAGAAATCTATACTAATATATAAAGCTGAAGAGTTTGTTTGTTTGTTTGTTTGTTTGAACGCGCTAATCTCAGGAACTACTGGTCCGATTTGAAAAATTCTTTTTGCGTTGGTTAGCCCTTTAATCCCGGAAGAGTTTAGGCTATGTAACATCACGCTTTGACCAATGGGAGTGGAGCATGCAAAAAAAAATATACATATCGAACCTACGCGGATGAAACCGCAAGGCGCAGCTAGTAGATAAATAAAATGAATTTAACTTAAGGGAAACTCTAGTGGTGCTTTCTGTATACAAATATATGCCGCTGTTTTCTTCGTGGATAATGCTGTTAGAGCAATTATTATTATTTTTTTCTACAATTTTACACCGTGATTATACGTGCCCCTATCGTTTGATTTTTTTCCGAAACATAATTATTAAAAGAACTTTAAAATTGCGAAAAATAACCCATTTTTACCGTGATGTTCAGATGACTATTAGAAAAACGTGATAAGTTTTTGACAAAAAAGAAAATAATAGAAGCATAGGTATACTTCTCCCCTAAATTTTGATATAAAAATAATTGAGATCTGTCGTGTTTTGAAAAAGAATAGGTACAGCAGGATACAACATTTTTGTAAGTAAAATCAGCCTGAGCTGCAACTGTCCTCTTCGCACTTTACCAGGAGAAGCAGCGCGATGGCAATAGTTTTTTTCAAATACATTCCTATTTCCCAAATTCCTCGGCACTAGAGTCCCCTCTTAAGGCGACCCTACCCTACGCACAAAATACTATATTATATGGATTTTGTAGCGAAATCTAATCCTTAGAAAAGGAGTTATTTTTTTATAAAAAAAATGGAATATAATGTGGCAAATATTTTTTTCCGTAACATTTTATTTCTTTTTTATGCCCAACCCAAAAAAAAGGTAACCAGCGTAATAACTAATTTAAGTACTCCAATTCCCCAAAAAACACGACCGGGAAATTCAATTTTCCTTTGGACAAAATAAGTACTAAAAATAACCCTTTTACGTACAACCAGTAAGAGGAATGACGTCAGAAGACACCCGGCTGACATGACAAATATATGTACTACTCGCACGACCCGCGACCCGCCCCTACTTCGAACGATTTTCACGGCTTAATAAAACGTGAAGATTTCTTTACTAAGTACATAACGGGGGTATTTCCTGGTAAAAAAAAAACTATTTAGTCCGTAATTCAGATTATAATTATAAAAATATTGGATACGTATATTTTGTTTTATCAAATCAATAAAAATTTACAAAATATAAAAGGCATCAAAGATCAGGAGTAGTGGCTGGTGACGTCAATCGTTGCTAAAAAGTGTAGTAAGGAGTAACGTCACACGAGTTTTCAACGCACTGTATCTCCTTAATTTTTTGTTTATACAAAAAAAAGAAGAAATACGTGTTTAGTTTTTTTTAGAAATCTGACTGACGGACTATTGGTTTTTTTAGTCAACTACCCTATTTGACAGGCCTAAACTAACGTATTGTTACGGGCTAGGGGTACTTAAACGCCGGTTAAGGGTTACGAAGTTTATTGGCAACGAAGGTACAGTCGATTGTAGGCAATGACAAGTAGAACGTAGCTGATGTCGCACCGAAGTCTTCTCTTACGTCCACGAAGTCCGTGTTGTAAACACACAATAACAGTACAGATGTTACTCCACGTAGTACTCACAGTTCTTGTTACAGTTGTCGCAGTAGGCTTCTTAACTGTCGCTGTTTTCGTATCGCTAGTCGAGTGTAGACTGACTCTGCGTCGGCGTCGCAGCGCATTATATAGCCCAGCTGATCGAACATTCCAGATTCCTCTAGACGTAATAATAATAGCACATAACTTCGAGGTCACTCGGAAGTACCTACGGTAATTCCCGGAAACGGGTTTCTAGAAATTTCGATGTCGACACTTTGTTGACAAAACTGTTGAGACCTGTACCATTCGATAGGCCGTCCTAAGTCTAGCAATGCGTTTTATTATTGTACCTAGGAAATGTCTAGATCTAGCGAAATAGGGCTTAGAAGTGACACACTGCATGTCGCGCGATATTGAACCTTATGCCATCGACATAAGGTCCATTCGTAACATTGCCCCCTTCTTAGTCATGCTCGTCCCGAGCATAATTTGATCCATAATAGCGAGCTAGGCGGTCAACGTGTACGACCTTCAGCTTCCCTCTAGGTCCTTTCTTAATCCGGTAGGTGGCATCGTTTATTCTGGTTACTATCGTGTACGGACCCTCCCATTTGGCTTGGAACTTTGGACTCTTTCCTTTCCTTCTAATGGGATTATGTAACCATACTAAAGTTCCCTCTTCAAATCCGGGCACGTTAGCTTTGCGGTCGTATCGGATTTTCATTTTCTCACTGGTTTTCAGACCATTCTCTCTCACTAGCTCATGTATTCCATCTAATGTACGCCGCAGGTCGGCCACATAGTCGACGGCTAGGATAGGAGTATCGGGAGGTGTTCCGGTTAGTGCATCTATGGGTAGTCTAATTTCTCGGCCGAAGTTGACTTTCGCCGCTGTGCAGTTTGTGCTGTCATGTGTTGCTGAGCGGTATGACATTAAAAAGAGTGGAATGTATTGGTCCCAATCCCTTTGGTGTTCTTCCACTACTTTGGCCAAATGATTCTCCAACGTCTGATTGAATCTTTCGACCATTCCATCTGACTGTGGGTGATATGGTGTTGTACGAGTCTTATGTATCCCGAGCAGTTGGCAAACCTCTTGAAATAGTGAAGACTCGAAGTTTCTACCCTGGTCAGAGTGTAACTCCAAGGGAACGCCAAATCGACAGAACACCTCGTGAACTACTTTTTGGCGACTGTATGAGCTTCTTGGTTAGGTACTGCAAAAGCTTCTGGCCATTTGCTGAAATAGTCTTGCATGACGATGATATACCTATTCCCTTCTTCAGTAACAGGGAATGGCCCAGCTATATCGACAGCAACTCTTTTCCATGGTGCACCAACATTGTACACTTTCAGCCGACCTCTGGCTCTCGTTTGTGGTCCCTTTACTGAGGAGCAAGCTACGCATTTTCTACACCAGTCCTCTACGTTTTCGCGGCAATGCACCCAATAGAATCTTTTCCTCACCTTCTCCAGGGTTTTCTTTACTCCTAGATGTCCTCCGGATACTCCGTCGTGCACCTGTCTTAGCACTGACGCGACTTTATCGCAGGGAACAACTATCTGTAAGGTGACTTCCTGCCCACTGGGTGATTCCCATTTCCTCTTGAGGACTCCATTATCAATTATCAGGCTGTCCCATTGAGCCCAGTAACTTTTTACTGTTGGGCTAAGCGCTGATATTTCACTCCAAGCGGGCCTTTGGCCACGTTTCTTCCATTCGATTACTGCCTTCAGGTCACCGTCTTCCTTTTGTGCGTCTTTCAATGATTGATTATCCCAGTCTTCATCCAAAGCATTCACCTGGATAATCCTTACGTTCTCTTCCTGTTTGTCACAATGTCGGCCCTTACTTCCTGAAGTAACCTGGCGACGGCGGTCCTTTTGTCTTGCCTTTTTCTCGAGGCGCTTCTTCTTACGGGCCTCGTCCTCGACTTCCTTGTCCCGGCTTCCGTCTGCCTCACTCCACGACCATCCGCGCGACCGCTCGCGCTCGTGTTCTCGCTTGCCGGGACGTTCGCGTTCCCGGTATCGGTCTCGCTCCTGGTCCTTGACGCGTTCCCGCTCTCGTTCAGCGGATCGCTCGCGGTGCCCGCTCCGATCGCTCCGCTCGCGCCACTCGACTCGCTCGCACGGGCGCTCGGGCTCGACCTTCGCATCGCGCTCTTGCGCCACGCCATCACCGCGGCCTCCTCACGTGACCAAGAAGTTCTTCTTCCCTTAGCCTTCCTGGGACAATCAATTCGAATATGCCCCTTTTCGCCGCACTCATAGCAAGTTGGTCCTCGTCGGGCTTTTATATGTGCGGTCACTTCTCGAATACGGTCGTGTTGTGGGCCATCTTGACGTACAGCTTCCACCCCCAGAGCATGCGTCAAAGCTGCCTTCAGGGTCTGATGGTGACCCAGACGTACCGCAGCCCTGACTTCTGCATCTCGAATCCCATCGGTAAATAATCGTAGACTAGTAGCGCCAATCAATCCCGGTGTTGATGCATACGCCTTCCGAACCATACGTTCTATTTCCGTGGCCCATTGTTGCAAACCCTCGCTGCTCTTCTGTGTGCGTTCGCGGAGTTGAGCCCTGTAGACATGTTCCAGGTGTTTTTCTCCATATCTAATCTCCAACGCTTCTAACAGACAGGCTAGAGTATTGCAATCGCCGGAAATATTCTCGAGGATTCGTACGGCATCACCACGCAACGCAAGCATAAGGGCTGTTAGAGCTTGATCGTCGTCCCAATTGTTGCCTTTTGCGACCTTTTCAAACTGTAGACGGAAGGCCATCCATGACGTTGTTCCGTCAAAATGAGGTACCTTGAAAGTCGGCAAAGCACTGGGCACTGGTACCACACCTTTAATAACTCCTTTTTGTACCTTCTCATGCAAAAATTCTACTTCCTTCACAAACTCCATGATGGTATTGTCTAGTTTATCGAAACGCGCATCATGTTTGTCTATACGAGCGTCTTGCTGGTCTATGCGCGTATCTTGCTGCTCCATACGGGCATCTTGTTGTGCTGTTTTTATTTTAAGTTCGTTGACCTCTTCTTTGGTTTTTTTCCATTTTTCATTTAATTCTAATACCAGTTGCTGAGATTTTTCTATTTTTGCTTGGGTTTCTGTCTGGGATTGTTTTATTTGAGCCTGGGTTACTGCCTGGGATTGTTCTATACTCAGCTTTATTTGCACCGTCAAGTGAGCCAGAAACGCCGAAAAATCGGGTCCGCTGGCTCCGGGAGTGGTGGTGGTAGTAGGCGCACTCACAATCGGTGTTACGGCGGCCGCATCTACTCCGGGTGCAGGGACACCAACCGATTCTTCCTCTTGACGCGCCAAATCCATCGCTGTTTGTCGTCGCGTGCGAACGCTTTCGTCTTCCCTTGGCGTGACCGGCATGCCGCTTCTGACACCAGTTGTTACGGGCTAGGGGTACTTAAACGCCGGTTAAGGGTTACGAAGTTTATTGGCAACGAAGGTACAGTCGATTGTAGGCAATGACAAGTAGAATGTCGCTGACGTTGCACCGAAGTCTTCCCTTAGGTCCACGAAGTCCTTGTTGTAAACACACAATAACAGTACAGATGTTACTCCACGTAGTACTCACAGTTCTTGTTACAGTTGTCGCAGTAGGTATTCTCAAAGATCGCTTCTTAACTGTCGCTGTTTTCGTATCGCTAGTCGAGTGTAGACTGACTCTGCGCCGGCGTCGCGGCGCTATATATAGCCCAGCTGATCGAACATTCCAGATGCCTCTAGACGTAATAATAATAGCACATAACTTCGAGGTCACTCGGAAGTACCTACGGTAATTCCCGGAAACGGGTTTCTAGAAATTTCGATGTCGACACTTTGTTGACAAAACAGTTGAGACCTGTACCATTCGATAGGCCGTCCTAAGTCTAGCAATGCGTTTTATTATTGTACCTAGGAAATGTCTAGATCTAGCGAAATAGGGCTTAGAAGTGACACACTGCATGTCGCGCGATATTGAACCTTATGCCATCGACATAAGGTCCATTCGTAACAGTATGATGTTCTGTCCTATTCATAATGTGATAGAATGAAAAAGATGCACTGGACTTAAATTAATTAATTTAGTTTGTTAATAAAAGAATCGGGTCCAATGTGTAACTAATTAGTTTTTTTAGTCAACTACCCTATTAATATATCAGTTATCTGTGTGAGTGAGAGTGTCATAGTGAGATGATTAGGCGCACATACACACACACACAATGTGTTTCAAATTAAATAATTTAATTTTACTAAAAAAGATATTAATATATAAACAGACAAGAAAAACAGAACAGAATAAATATAGTTTAAAAAACTGAAAAAACATGCTTTTAATAAGAAAAACGCTTTTTTCTCATTTATACTAGTATTGTTTATACTATTGTCATAAATTAAATTTTAAAATTATTTTTAATTTTTTAGTTTGATATTCTAAAAAACATGCTTTTAAAGCATGTACAGTGCTACACATTACACTATATTTATTTTCAAATTTTTAGTTCGGTATTCTTTTTTTAAATAATATACAGATAACACGAACGCTTAAGTGGTGCTCTTTTGTTCTTACCAAAATTTTCTTGATCTCCAACAGACAGAATAGCAAATGCTAAAATTCGTAATGATGCGTTACCCGAGTAACTAAATCTAAATCTAAACTATATACTTTGCCTGTACAAATTAATACCGCTCGGCCAACGAACGTATTGAAAACGGTTGGACATTTTACAGTAATGAGCCGCTCACTTGTAGTCTAAAGAGTTAGAGACTTAAAAACAAACAAACAAGCAAGACAAAGACAATTTATTTTGCAAATATGGGTAGAATAATGTTGTTACATAAATAAAGGTAGTAAGATCAGCCATAGTTTACCAATCGGCATGCAATATATTATAATTGAGCGTTACAAACGTACATAAAAATTGTTGAGTATAAAAATAAGAATAAAGAATTACATTTTATTAGGAATATGTATTGTGGTTCTTCCCTTTGTATGCAATCGGAACATTAAAATATTTCTCATTAAGGAAATCTAAAATATTATAATATACTTTACGAATAAGAAAGTTCTGCAGTATTTTTTTAAACAGTGGCAATGGCATTTCTCTCCAGTTTTTAGGCAGTTTATTAAATATGATCGGAGCCATACAGAACACACTTTTGCGCATAAGTGCTGTTCCCGCAGCCCGAAGGCATATCTTTCCATTGTCGCGTCTGTTTCGTGGAATTACTTCATTTAATAATTTGAAACAATGAGGCTTACTTTTAACAAAAATCGCCATTTCTAAGATTTAAAGACATGGTAACGTAAGAATTTTATATCTTTCAAAGCAAGGAACGCAACTATCGATAAGTTTTATTTTAAACATAGAACGTATGCATCTCTTTTGAGCCTTGAACACCGTTCCCCTTTCTGTTTAGTTGTCCCAGAAAATTATACCATATCGTAGATGGGTTTCTGCTAGACTATAGTAGGCTGTTAATAGTGCCTCAGTACCTACTATAGATGATAATGTGTGTAAGTAAGCTAATATACAAGTGAAGCTAATAAAAAGCGTGTAAAAATAGTACAGAGGTGATGCTTATTGTAAAGTTATGTACATATACACAATTACACAGTCATATACTCACACTTATTATTTATACTCGTATTTCATTCATTCCTACAGGTCATAAAACACATTCCAGTACTATGAGGCGCTGCTCTGATCATATTCTACTATACCAGGATTCAGCTCACAGACACAGTCCGTAACTTTAACTCTTTAAGTTTCGGCGACTTAGGGACACCTTATTGTAGGGAGCTGTACCTACCTACGCTGGATTGTATCACTTTTTCCTACTAATTACAACACATTCTTACGATTTGATTTTTACAACAACATTTTCATTATTATGAGAGTTTTTACTGTTTATTATGTCTCTATGACAAACTTTTCTACGAAATTCTTGATGGCTTCCTATTTTTCTATCGGTTTTGTCATTCGATCTCCTTCAAGTTCAAATTATTTAACTTTTCATTGAAAGAAAGAAAGAAGAGAGAAAAATTCTTTATTCCGCACAAACAAAACGCATCTTACAACTAAATACCATAAAATTACAATAACAAACAAAATACAAAAAAATAATAATAATAATAAAATAATATCACCAAAAGTCTCTTACTCCAAGCATGCAAAACTGCCAAACTATATACAAAGTTGTTGTATCATTGGCATTTTGAAGATTGAAATTTCAAATTTCTTCTTAGAGACGTTCTCCGAGGTTTCTTAAAAAATCCTCGCAGAGCAGTGGGCAATTGAGGTCTGGCTTCCAAGTAAGCAGCTTAAAATAATTAAGTCTTAGTACTGTACTGCTTCCAGAGCCCCTCCAGGGGTACCCTCTCCTGCCTGTAAGGACGCTGAGCTACTTCTGTTGCCTGAGTCTCTTCCATGCCTGATACCCACTATCAGGCATGGAAGAGGCCCAGCAACGTTGCCGCTGCTTAATTGTTACCTGCCTTGTGGCCTTCGTGAGGCCGTAGCCTTCGAGAGGTCGTAGCCTTCGTGAGGCCGTAGCCTTCGTGAGGCCGTAGCCTTCGTGAGGCCGTAGCCTTCGAGAGATCGTAGCCTTTGAGAGGCTGCTAGCCTTTAAGAGGCCGTCACTGGCACCTCACCCACCTGTACCCTTCAATAAGCCGTCGCTGCTGTCACATCTCCATGCCTTCACCTTCTGGGATCACTGGGGACGTCACTGCCGCTGTCTTCCACTAACTTTTTGTCCTCTTTCACCTCATTCCACCCACATTTCATTTCATTAATTTCCTGTTATTTCTTTTTGTTAATAAATTCTTTATCAACTGATTCCCTCCTTTTTTAAGGAATCTTTTCCAGCATACTTATAAAAGGATAATAAATACAAAAATGTAGATAGTGTGTTAAAAAGTAAAGGACAGTAAGGAAACGACAAAGGGAACTCTCACCAGGAAAGCAGGCAGCAGCGCTTCTCTTGTGGAATATGAAATTATGAAATTACTGCGATCCCCAAACCGCCTGCCAAGCAAAGCCAATGAAAGCTTTGGGGAAGCCTTTGTCCAACAGTGGACAAAGAGACAAAGAGTGTGGAGTGAAGAACAATTACGGGTACTTTAGAATTGTCAAGGGGTCGTGGTCAGTCAGTCAGAAGGATGTCAGTTGTTCATTTCAAGAAGAATGGGCTTAAAACTGCACGGACACTGTTTTAAATCAAAATAAACCTTCCAGAATAAATGATCTAAATGTTGCTGAAACCCACATCAAAATCCGTTGTGAAGTCTATAAAAACAATACGAATCAACAGGCATACAAGAAAAACAGTACCTACTAGAAATCCAGCCCCGTTTCGCACGGTTTTTATGACGTTCGAAACATAGGGAGATTTTTTTACTTTTGTAAATACAGGGAGTATCTGACATCGTAACGCAAAGTTCGCGAAAAGGCTAGACCGCATGCCACTAACAAAATTATAGTCATTAATGTCGTTAATGAGCGGTTACAGAAATCACAGTGCTTAACAAAAAGTGTCGGTTCGACCTTTGAACGTTGCAAGCGTGCCGGCGTGCGTGTTTGTAAGTATGACGTAGATACCTGATGTGAACTCCATTAAATCAGCTGATAAGATAGTTTTTCAAGTTTTGTTCACATTCTGCTTTTTTGTGAAATTAGCGAATTAATTGATTTTTACTCTAAAATCTTATCTATAGTAATCTTTACTAATATATAAAGCTGAAGAGTTTGTTTGTATGTTTGTTTGTTTGAACGCGCTAATCTCAGGAACTACTGGTCCGATTTGAAAAATTCTTTTTGTCTTGGATAGCCCATTAATCCAGGAAGCCATCACGCTGCAACTAATAGGAGCAGAGCATAACTAACTGAACGCGAACGATGTCACTGGCTGCCACTAGTTGGGTTATAAAAGTATAGCAATTATGAACGGTCTAAAGTGAAAACAGCTACATGTATATTTTTTTCTTAATCATGAAAAAGCCGACGAAAATTTCCACTGGGGGGTTCAGAGTCATGTAGGTACTGGATTCATGATACTCATTTGTGCGTCGATGTCAGATACACCCTTTATACATTAACAATACAAACACGAAACCGATTCTCGTTTTATACATCTCATACATAAACAGCCTATAATGTTCGCAGCCCTAGGACACAGGCCTCCTCTCGGTGAGAGGGAGCAGGCCGTAACTATAACACGCACCCGTTCAGGTTGATAGATGTCACTCCTAGAGCTCGTTTAGGACTATTAGTAAATCTATAAGCAACATCGTAAAGGTTACTGGTTAGATATGACATCATCAGTGTTTGATTTCAACCCTTTTAATTGAGCCCTTTAGTTAAACGATGCTTGGACCTCTTTATCGTATTTGCTTAGAACCTTTTTTGATCTGTTAATTGAAAGTTTTTTTATGTATAATCTGTAGTGCTTTTTGGTTAGGTTGTTAGTTATCTCTGGTTGGGGTTTTTGGCGGGAAAGCTGAGTGCCACGCTCATTTTTCATGGGACATTTTAATGATTTTTTTTTAAGTTATTTCTAGTGTGTGAAGAAAAAAAATATCTCTGGTTTTGCATGACTGTTCACAGGACAAGAATCTTAACTCTGATCATAGAGTATTATTATATAGATGTAATTATATAGTACATTATATGATTCTGATTCATAAAAGGTGGCTGTTAGTTCCTATCACTGACAAAATTATCAAAATCAGTGTGATTTTTGTTCTTCTTGCTATAAAGTTGTTTAGGTTGAGGTCAGAGATAGAATATGTTATTAAAGTTGTTGACTCTAATACGATACAGACGAAGCGTTTCGCCTCGTCTTTGATACCAGGTACATCAAAGGACTGGAGCAATTTACCTAAGACGGTCTTCGCGTCTGATTACAATGTAAGTGTCTTCAAGGCTAGAGTGCATAGGCTCTTAATAAACTAGCGCGCTTTGCCATCAACGATTGCATCACTTCCTACCATCAGGCGAGATCGCGGTCACGCACTAGTTTATAACAGTGAAGCAGTGCAGTACATGGATTTCCAGCCTATCCTAGACTATCAATATGCTGATGCATCAACTGATCGCTTCGTGACTCACCTTTCTACAGCAATAAAAAATAATTCCAGCATAGCTAAAACTTCAAAAAGAAAACTCATAAGTAAACCAGGGGTAACTAATGTATTTAGAGAAACCGGGATAACTTACAGAAAAATTTAAAACGGAATCCTAACGATGAGGTGCTTTAATTGACATATAAGCGCTATAGAAACTTTCGCACCTCTCTCCTTAAAAAAACAAGAAAAGGTTACAGATATGGGATGTCATTAAACAAAATTGGCGGCTCTGACAAGAGGGCAGACTTCTCGTCATCTCTCATGTCGTCTAATAATCCCGAGGCAGACATGAACAACGTCAATTGATTCTTTGTGAACTTTGGAGGAAACTTAGCAATTACAAAAAAAAAAAGTAAGTATTCAATTTTGCAAGTTTTCGTACCAAGTATGCCTCTTCTTCTGGAATATGATTGATGTTACATACATCGTTTGCTTAAAAAAATAGAACAAGAGGAAAAATACATTATAAGCAAGACTCATATCGTACAGAAAAAAGCTAATCAAGCTACTACAATCTGTCAAATTTCTTTATTAGGTTGTCAACTTTATCGTAAATCATTAAGGTTCAAGGTTGGTTGAGAATTTTTGTGAGTTTCTTGTAGGGTGACCTGCTGTCAACCGTACATAGACAACGATAGCGAAACTGAAGGAGGCATTGTTTGCCGACAGGATATGAATACAGATTGTAGGGTCAGCAACAGATGTGTACTGACATGATATGATTCCATAATGTACTTTTGGCATTTTATAATAGAAACTAAGAGTTAAAGAAAATATCGGAACAAAATATTGAGACAGTACAAACTCTGAAAGTTTTTTTAAATTACAAAAATTGCCCCTCGGTAATTCCAAAACTAAAGTATTAATCGAAGCTTATTATCGAAATATCGACTGTACTCATTGTGTGAATTTTAATAGTATGGTTATGTACAGAAAGTAATTATTTTGTACATAAAAATTTATTTATTCTTAGTAACAAAAAGTAAATGTACGTACTTATGTAACGGCTAACACTCCGGAGAAATAGAAAAGGACGCCTAATAATATGGTAGGGGTTTATTCATAAAGGATGATTAAAGTTGAGTGGCGTTCAAACGTCAAAAAAGTATGGTTAAACAGTCACTAATCTAAGTAGTTAACAGTAAACAACGTTTACGAATAAATAAAGGAGTCTATGATTAACAAACAACGATACAGGCTGTCAACAATGGGATTTGAAGAGAAGATAGAGATTCGTAAAATAAAATACACATTTCATGCGCACCACGACGAGAGGCGTTTCCGCCAGAAGCTCGTGGATTATTTGATGGAAGCGGTCTAAAAATAGGGTGGCATTATAAATGTAATTTTATAAAAAACTGATTTTTTATGAAACCACTAAGTATTAAGATGGATATCTTTTTTCTTTGCGAATAACGCTAATATTATATTGTCTACGTCTAAGGCAATTTAGCCGATTGATTTTGTAAAAATCAAACTTTAAAAAGCGCGGAGTGTCCTGTCCATAGTGTCAACACACTCACTTTTAAGTGAAGTGAGTGTGTTGACAGTATTGACAGGTCACTCCACGCTCACTTTACCGAAGTTTTCACGGTGAGACAGATTTAGAATTGCACATCAGTATTGGAAAAAATACCAGCAGGGGCCCTAGTCTGCTATTACAACAGTGTCCAAATTGTCGATCAGTGATCTCACAATCATCAATTTTTCATCATTGTGTCCTCGTCAATCACATCAAAGTTTCGTAATCTACAAACAAAATAACGTGATTATGACTTTCCAGTGGTCAATCACTGACACTCGACTCCACATTAATAAATGTTGAAATTGAGTAAGTTTCTAGAAAATCATTTCTATTAACGGGTCAACGTATCACCAATCCATTACGACATGACTGAGATAATTGATCGATCATTATGAATTTAACAGATTAGGAACTTTTAAGGACAATGACAATGGATGCACAATGGAATTGTGTTGGAATGACAAAGTTATAAAAATACCAGACTAGGGCCCCAAGCAGGATGCCAGCAGTATTCATTAACTAACGTGGAGAATCCTTCAACCATTGTTGATAGAGATTGGTATTAACGCTTCACCAAATTCTATTTAATCCCGAAACACTTAAGATTCCCCGGAATTTAATTAAATGGCATTTTGGTTTGGTTATTCGGGTTCCCCCAATAACCTTATCCTTTGGAATAATCTCAATCGGTTTTCATATTCATCAATAAACATTTACCGACTTTAAATGAAACGTTTGGGTCTAAATTGTTGAATGTTGAAATATGAAACACATTTGTAGACTGCGTTTGTTGATGTTAGGATGTAAATATAAACTAGTTTAAGTTTAGAACAATAGTATTTGAAGATCTTTAGAAACACGCGCGTGTGTGTGGAACACCCAATGGACGAGTATTTTAAATTTATTCGAATATACCATTGACGAATTGGCTAAAACAAAAAAATAAATATATATATATTTCGACGTTCTGCCGTTGCCAGTGTTAATTCGATGCATTTTATCTTATCAACTGTCAAGTGGATATGTCAGTGATAACAGTATTATCATAAGATTATAATAAGTCCATCGTGCATCGTTCAAATTTTTTGGGGTTCCAAATAACAAATTGAAAATTAACTTACCGAACAACATAAACTGAGATCTGCCGCTAGCCAGCTGTTTCAATCCGCTTCTCTCCCAAAGCCACTCTTCCGTAACACTTTTTTATTTCTTAATTAAAAAAAAATAACATTCACTGTTTTCTAAATAACTTAGAATGAATAGACTAATTGAAAAAGTGTCATTTGCAAAGTGATCACATCGCGAGCAAAAAGTTTACAACTCACTGAAAAAAAAAAGAAAATTCGAAATTCAAATTCACATAGCTTTCAAGTGTCAAATAGAACAGGAAAATGATTTTTTGAAAGAAAGGTTCTTTATAATGTAGGTTTGTTGACATGAAAAGTACGAGGTATTTTTGCCGTCGTTTCGCCGCGCGGCTAGGGGCGGCGCGGCGTGTATTCTGCGCGGGTGGCGCGCTTATACTGAGTCACTGAAAGTCCTGCTGAAAGCTCCGCAAGCTCGTACTGAAATACACATCAATTTATATTCCTATGAAATGACGCTATATACTGCAGACTTGTTTTGAAACTATTCCAGTTTTTTTTCAGTGTTACTTTGGAGCGTGAAATCAATTAAGAGTTTAAACCTGGAACCTCTTAGTGCAATTTAAAAGACAGAAGTTAAAAATCGTTATTTTTAGGCTACATTGTGCTTTGTTAAACTTAAGATTGATGCCGAATTTATTATACTCATTTGAAGTATCTAATCTTATAATAGATACTTCAAATGTGTTGAATTATGTATAACAATCGGTATATATATAGTTGATTTCAATCTAATTGCCAAAATACGTAGCTGTGTTTGATTCAGGATGCCGATTGATCTCATTCACTTATCGATACTTGTGAATGGTATCTTACTTATTTTTGCAGATTTTCTTTATTCAGATAATAGTTTTGTTTTTATTTTAATGTTTATTAAGATTGCTTGAACCCGTCTTGGAAATTAGATGTTGTACTTCTCTGTTTCTATGAACCTGTATTGTCTAAAGATGACCCGACGGCTTACCTGGTAAAGCTTGGGTTCTGGCCTTAGGGGCTCTCGGACTTTGACAAAGGGGGGGTACTAAGTAGGCACGCCACAAAAGCGACGGTAAGTCGCTCGCACTAGCACGTTAGCGCCCTCACCTTCCCCCTGACGTAGGTCCTCACCGGACACCGTGACTGTTTCGGAAGATTCCTGTTCCGTATAAGGCGGGGGGATACACCAGGGTGCCATCACTGTGGGGATCACCCTGAGGACACGATGGAGCATACGGTGGAGGTCTGCGCGGCTTGGGTAGAGCACCGCCATGTCCTCGTGGCGGCGATCTTGTAATGTTATGTAATTTACTTACATATACTTACACTTATGTATTTATATATATATATATATAAATACATATCATTCATTTCTGCAGGTCATAATACGCATTCCAGTATTATGAGGCGCTGTTCTGATAACATTTTACTACACCAAAACTCATTATTCAGCTTACAGACACGGTCCTCAACTTTAAGCCTAAGTTTCAGCGACTTAGCGATAACTTAGCGTAAGGCTTTACCTATGCTGTGCTGTATTAATTTTTCCTACTCAACACAACACTATAAGTTAATATTACTTATATTTACATTCTTACAATAATATTTTCATTATTATGACATTTTTGAGAACGCTGTTTATTTTTTTTTCTTTTCTCTTTGGCTTCGCACGGTTTGTGCATTCAGCCAACGTCAAGTGTGTTGGGATTGTTAGGAACTAAAGGTAGGGAAACGGATTTATAATTTTACGGAATTTTGAATAGGACGGAGATATAAGACCAGTTTTTTTGTAACAATGATGTGAAGTTTACAATGGTTAATATATTTTACAACTTTATATTATTTAAGGTGATGAATGAGACTATACATTTATATACAGGAAAACTATTTGTACAAAGTAAAGACAGTATTGAAGTAGGAAAAGGAGTATCAAGGGATAATAGGTTACTAAAGAAAGAAGAACGGTCATATAAAGGACAGGAGAAAAAGATATGGTTAAGGTCGCCCACATCTGTGCCACATGAGCAAATGGGGTCGTCAATAATATGAAATTTGGCAAGATGGGATGGGGTACAAACATGGCCCAGTCTCATTCGTATTAAAATAGACGTCTCCATTTTGCCAAATTTTGCCCTGCCAAACCATGCTTTTTCCGGAATCTCGGGTTGAATAAGAGAAAAGTAATGTCCCTTCGATCTACTACTGGTATCCCAGGCTACCTTCCAGGTGTCCCGGAGAAAACACTTAGGCAGAATCAAAAGGTCATGAGTGAAAATTTTATATGGGACTAAGAAAACGCTGTTGATTATGTCTCTAATGACAATCTTTTTCTTCTAAATTCTTGACAGCCTGCTATTTTTCTATCGGATTTGTTATCCGAACTCCTTTAAGTTATTTCATCCATACTAATATCATAAATGCGAAAGTATCTCTGTCTGTCTGTCTTGTCTGTCCGGCTTTCACGCCAAAACTACTGAACCGATTTTGATAAAATTTGGCACAGACAATCTTTAGACCCTGAGAAAGGACATAGGCTACCTTTTATCCCGGAAAAATTTGATGTTCCCGAGGGAAATCTAAAAAGCGCGATATAACCGAATTCAAATTTTGTGAAAAGCTGTTCTGCGAGGTTTCTTTGGAAGCCCTCGCTGAGCAGTGACAGTTTTTCAGTCTAGCTTCTATACTAGCTACATTATATTAATTGTGATATTTTGCCTCCAGAGTCCCTCCCAGGGGTACACTCTCCTTCGGGGAGAGAGGAACCTCTTTCTGTGACCTCAGTGACTGGTCCTCACCGCTACTACTGCCTGGTGCCTCTTCTGTGCTGTTGTCGCTGATGCTCTTACATGCTTATAGCCTGTAACAGGCTCTCGCTGCGGCCGTACTCACTCGCCTGTGGCCTGTGTCAAGCCGTTCCTGTTGCGGTACTCTTCCGCCCTTCCCTTCGAGTGGTGTCTGACTTCAAGAGGCTGCGCCACTGCGTATAGCACTCGTCTGCAGCTTTTGAGGCGGGCTCTCTACCGCTGTCTGCCACTGCTCTGCTGTGTTCCAACCTACCTGTGCTGTTTCAACTGCTGCTCTGCATCTGTGTTTAAACTCATATACACAAACAGCCAAACCCGGAACAACTATTGGTAGGCCATACAAATTCCGTACGGGGATCGAACCCGCGACACGCAGCACAGTAGTCGATCGCTCATCCACTGCACTAACTATGTCGGTCGATGACAGAAATCTCCAAAAAAAATCTTATACCATGAGGTTGTCATATTTTATAGAGAACTAGCGGTCGCCAGCGATTTCGTTCGCGTGGAGTTAATAATTTGAACATGTTATGCTCCGCTCCTATTAGTCGCAGCGTCATGTTATATGTTATAATATGCCTTAAGCCTTCATAAGTTAATGGGCTATCAAACGCAAAAAGAAATTTACAAATCGGACCAGTAGTTCCTGAGATTAGCGCGTTCAAACAAACAAACAAAATCTTCAGTTATATAATAATATATATTAGTATAGATTAATTTAACGGTTGACAAACACAATTACTTTCACCCATCCTCTATAGAAAAGGGAGGCTCCTCCGACCAGACTGGTGTTATGTTTGGCGGGTACTTGCCCAATGGTTGATGTTGGGAAGTTATATGTATGTATGCTAGTTGCACGGAAAACTCTGCTTGCGAGATGTAGAATTCGTGTGACGTCAGTATGACGTGTTGTTTACTTGTGGCGTTTTCTTTTGTAGGTACCGCTACAGGTGTTATAAAAAAGAAACAAATTATTTGTTTTCTAAAAAACCTCCAATAAGGAAGAAATAAGGCATTATTGAGAAATAGTGTATTCCAGCTTATAGTCTGAGCACATCGTTAGAATCTATTGCGGGTAAAGCATGGACCTATTACGATGGTCGGACGATCAAAGCACATCCCATTCGTTCAAGACTTTTAAGACACTTTTTACTTCATTACTCCCATTTCTGCTCAGGGAAAAAAGGTGACAATAGGTATGAAACCAAGGACATGATTCGGTATATAATTCCCTTATAGCCATACGGTATTTACAGTTTCAGTACCGGTTACCTTCGAAGTTTACCCCTTTATTCATAAACGATGTTTAAAGTTGTAGCAGTACTACACCTACCTACAAACGCCACAAAGTAACAACGCATCATACTGACGTCACACAAATTCTACATCTCGCAATCAGAGTTTACCGCGCAACTTGCATACATACAACTTCCCAATTTCAAGCATTGGGCAAGTGCCCGCCAGACATAACACCCGTCTGGTCGGAGGATCCTCCCTTTTCTATGGAGGATGAGTGAACTTTACTCTCTGTTCCTCATGCCTCCACAAAGTTAACTAGTGATTAGCGATTCTTTAACCATTTTAAACACCTTAAACACTAGTGTGTTTATTCATAAACGATGATTCAAGTTATGTGACGTGCAAACGTCTAAAATGTATGGTTAAAGAATCGCTAATCAATAATTACCTTTAAACATCGTTTATGAATAAGGGGCATTATATTACAATTTATATACGTAGGTACAACGTTGTTTTTTGTATATTACGAAACCCGAAACACGTGTCCAGTATTTTTAAGTTAATAATAATCTCTGTACAAACTTTCAAAAAGATATCATAAAAATTCACGAAGTTATGAGCTTGTTATCTTACCTGCTTGTCCTAACAAAAATATCGTCAACGCACCGCTCGCCCCTGCTGCGGCGCGGCGTCGCCTTGCGTTTATTGATAACTAGCTATCCGCCCGCGGCTTCGCCCGCGTGGAATTCAGTTATATCGCGCTTTTTAGATTTCCCTCGTGAATATCAATTTTTTCTATAAAATTCCTTTCTCAGGGTCTAAAGATTGTGTGTACCAAATTTCATCAAAATCGGTTGAGATGTTTAAGCGGGAAAGCGTAACAGACAGACAGACAGAGTTACTTTCGTATCCATACTAATATTATAAATGCGAAAGTAACTCTGTCTGTCTGTTACGCTTTCCTGCTTAAACCGCTCAACCGATTTTGATGAAATTGGTACAGACAATCTTTAGACCCAGAGAAAGGACATAGGCTACCCTTTGTTGAAAAAAAATTGATGTTCCCGAGGGAAATCTAAAAAGCGCGATATAACCAAATTCCACGCAGGCGAAGCCGCGGGCGGAAAGCTAGTAATTCATAAAGAACATTGAAATATCACAGCATAGTGGCCACATCATGACTTTGCCTCAAACCTCCCCCATAGACGGTTCACGCGGCCGTCTTTTTCAACTGTCATTGGCGATATCCGCCATTATTGTGAAATATTTTTTTCAGAGAATTGCTATAATTTGTTACACGTGTTATTGGCAAATTGTGGTATCTATTCTACAAAGGCCATTAATCAAGAGTAGAGATTGAGTCTCACCTTGAAAAAAGAAGAAGATGAACGTCACAGTTCTTGAGACGAATCTGAAAGACGTCGTTCAATTACTAATTCAACTGGTTTTATTTGGTTTACCTTTCCTTAACTAGGTACCTGAAAGTTTAAATATTATACTTACTTCCCCTTCACTTGAAGAGTAAGTAAGTATAGTATTTTAATCAAAATTCTACAGAGCTCCTTCTGCATTCACTTAGTTCGTGATTTTACCTTCAAACTTGGGATTTACGTGCTCTGTACCTATATGCACCATTACACAACATACATTAAATATACTTAGATTGAACGAATCATTGCATGAAGATGATTAAATGAAATGAAATTAAATTAAATCGTTTATTAAGCAAGTAGGATCACTGATCACTTTTACACGTCATATATATATTTTTTTTACCTTAATGAAGCCGGCATTTCCTAACTGACTACCTCTGAGAAGAAATAGCCGTAACAAACTCAGGGATCATCGTCTTTTTTCAAGTCTAGACATTAAAAATGAAAATGTTTACAATAATTTACGTTATAATTACGCATATTGCTTAATAACAATGCTTAGCAGCGCGAGCAGCTCAGTCCCAAGCTTTATGGTCTTCTAAATAATCTGTGATTTTATAATACCCCTTTTTGCAAAGTTTGGCCTTTATATAATTTTTAAATCGTTTAATGGGTAAGTTTCGAATGTCCATGGGAACAATTAGATGAATGTACCTCCATAATTTTATTCTGTCATTGTTATCAATTATATTATCTTGTAAGGATATCTACACGTGGTCAGGGTTACGGGTTTGGTTAAAAAAGAAACCGTGACCCTGCCGCATAGGCAAGTGAAGAAACACGGGTGGGTTTTAGTCAGTAAAAGTCTGATACGCCCTTCCGCTCCGCCCAGAGCAGGAGAGGTCATTTGATGATTTCCCATCCAGAGCAAAAAAGGATATCTATACGTCATACTGATAACTGTTAAACTTATCGATGATTTATCATCATTGGGTTTGAGTATAGTTTAGGGATGGTTTCGTAAGAAAGAAGTTCCTTCATATTATAGCGGCTGGGTAACCAAAATGAGAGCTGTGGTGCCAATGATGTTTGCCTGGATTTGAACGTAAAACTTCATGCATGAGAGGCGAGATCCTCTTAACCATGCCATCAGCCACATAACAACATCCGTTGCATTAATCTAACAATTCTTGAACAAGGTGAGATTCCGAGGTATCACCAAATAATCACAGAATTAACACATGGGACCGAAACTTATGCGGGTGAAACCGCGCGATACAACTAGTGTCCTAATAACGCAAAACATTCCGTAGATATTAATTAAATAAACTCAAAAACAGTCTAACTATTTTGGAGATTGGCTCTATCGAAACTAACACACGACTTCAATTAAGAAGCTAATGGCGCGTAAGATTATTCGTTTAACTTTATCAAGAGAATCTTGTCTCATCGTCGAAACTAAACGATCTAATCAGTTTGATTACAAATAGTAGACAAAAGCGAAGACTCACTGCGATCCAATCAAAATCAAAATTCATTTATTCTCTCTAGGCTGAAAATCAGCAATTTTTGAACATCAAAATTACATAAGACAGTCTCCCAGAACGCCACTTCCTAGTGCTTTCACTGGGAAGTGGCGGAACAAACTCCCCAGTGGCACAGCTGTCTGTTAAATCAATCTGCCAAGCATCGGCACACCGGTATTTTACTTAGTTTTATTTATGTATTTATGTACACCCAATAAAACCACTAAGCAACGACAGTCCCATTTGTGGTTCGGGAGAATCTGTCCATTCTTTGGTTGCCTTGAAGAGATCGTATTAGCGATAAGGCCGCCCATTGTACGTTTTTTTGTGTTTAATTTATTTTGTTCAATGTTTGATTGGTGTACAATAAATAATATTTAGAACGACGTCAGCGACGGCGGAGCGAAAGGATCATTCGCATCTTACTGTGGTGGGATCTATCATCTATCTTTTTTCAGTGGTAGGCCATAACATTGGCTGCCGGCAGAAGTTACCACCCCCCAGACAAAGTCTTGCCGCCAAGCGATTCGTCGTGTTCCGGCATGATGTCTGGTGAAACCGTACGAAGGACGGGTCTGAGGTCTGAGGTTGTGTTGCGATGTGTGCCGGGTACAATGCGCCAAATGTTGTTGTGTCGGGAGTTTGGTCGTGGAGAGTCTCCAGATCAATCTCCCTCTAGCGCAGCATCGTTGCGGGATTGCAGTCAAGTACTAGTTAGTTTATAATTATTAAAAAAATAGGGTTCCATTTCGTAGGTGAGTTTTGAATTAATGCACGATGCCGTGTTCCGGCATGATGTCTGGTGAAGCCGTACGGAGGATGGGTCTGAGCAGTTGTGTTGCGATATGTGCCAGCTACAATGCGCCAAATGTTGTTGTGTCGACAGTTTCCTCGTGGAGGGTTTCCAGATCAATCTCGCTTCTGGGTTAAACATTGCATCACCTCGCTCAACTGCCGTCTACCTTCCTATTCACTCAGTTTTTTGAGAGAATGGGCTTATTAAACTAGCGCGTTTTACCATCAACGATTGCATCACTGCTTACCATCAGGCGGGATTGCGATCAAGCACTAGTTTATATTTATAAAAAAAAGTCTAAATGTACCCTCCAAAATTGACAATGACGATTTAAATAGGCAAACCGACAGTTTCCCACCGGAGATGTGCCCTAGTCCGCGCCTCACAGCGAAGTGACCATTCGACGATCCTCACTTTCCAAAACGACCTATCCACGTGCCGCCATTACAGAATAACGTCACAGCGTTTGCCCTTCTACTAAATAGATTCTATCCACGTGCTGCCATTACAGAATAACGTCACAGCGTTTGCCCCTCTACTAAATAGATCAAATGAACAGCTTAAATTGACTTATCTACGATCCACGACATATAAATATAATAAGTATATGACAAAACTAAGATCTGAATACAAAGGTGCTGCTTATTTCTTAACAAGTTAGTTAGCTAGTTACTGGATAACACGTTAAAAAAGCCAAGTGCGAGTCGGACTTGCGCAAAAGCGTTGCCAATAAACACAGGTGGGTTTTAGCCAGGAAAATATTGACGCGCCCTTCCACTCCACCCAGAACGATGCAGCAATTGATCATTATTCCCTGCACCTTAAATATATACAACGAGGAACTGAAATGGTATATAGGTACTATTACGTAGTTTCTATGGAGAAATAAACTAAAATGTTACCTTCTGTCCTTTTCTGTACCTTCCCTGCACCTTACATAATATGTACAACGAGGCACTGAAATGGTATATACGTATCACGGCTTCTTTAGATAAAATCAAACGATATTGGCGCCCGCGCCGATTCTCTTGGTGACAAACTAAACTAATTTTATGTTGAGTGCGTCTTCTTCTTTAAGAAAAAGACTATTTCATTAAGGAAAGGATAGAAGATGAAATGTTAGTTTAAACCTGCCAAATTAGTCAGCCTCCGAGGTAGGTAAATTGACGTATTTTTGGTCGCCATGTTTATAATCGCGTCTAAACTGTCTATGGAATATCTTATATTGACAGGAATAAACTCTTAATGAAATAGAAAGAAAAAGATGCACTTAATGTATAATTAGTTTATACTTAATGTATAATTAGTTTATACTTAATTTATAATTAGTTTATACTTAATTTATAATTAGTTAATACTTAATTTATAATTAGTTTATACTTAATTTATAATTAGTTTATACTTAATTTATAATTAGTTTATACTTAATTTATAATTAGTTTATACTTAATTTATAATTAGTTTATACTTAATTTATAATTAGTTTATACTTAATTTGTAATTAGTTTATACTTAATTTATAATTAGTTTATACTTAATTTATAATTAGTTTATACTTAATTTATAATTCGTTTATACTTAATTTATAATTAGTTTATACTTAATTTATAATTAGTTTATACTTAATGTATAATTAGTTTATACTTAATGTATAATTAGTTTATACTTAATGTATAATTAGTTTATACTTAATTTATAATTAGTTTATACTTAATTTATAATTAGTTTATACTTAATTTATAATTAGTTTAGTTTGTGAACAAGACATTCGGCGCCTTTGTAAGGGTTTTGGAACTCTAAATAAAATACTCTAAAATTGATGCTAAACTTTCGGTTTCACATGTTTTCTAAATTCAAATCATTAGGCCCAGTAAGTATGAGTTTTCATTATGAGACTCGATCGTCGATATCGAGCGCGTTTGACTCATCCATTGGCCAGCTTCAAGGTTGTAAGAACTCTCACCAATCAGAGCGCCAAACGCGCTCGATATCGACGATCGAGTCTCGTAATGAAAACTCATAGTAGCGACACGTTTTTACCCTTTGGGTACGGAATCAGAGACGACAGCACATCAAGTTACTACAATCTGTCAGATTTCTTTAGGTATTAGATTTCTCAAACATGTCACCAGAATTCGAAAGTCAATAACTATACGTTACTCGTCACGATACTTGCCAATATCACGACAAATCTCTTTCGTAATTCTACGCTTTATATAGGTAGTAGCCTACCGCAGGCGGTGTTCTTTCTCATAACTTCCGAACATGTATAAAATAGGGAGTATAAAACCCTTCAAATTTCGTTTGATATCATATAAAGAAGCTGTGCCCTTCGAGTGTATATACGTACCCTTTCCTTTAGACGTTGTAAACACCGTGAAATTTTTATCACCTTACGATAGACAATTTCGACCATTGACGACAGCAAATCTACTTTTCATCATTAACTTTTTTATCGTCTTATTGCTGGGCACAGGTCTCCTCTCATATAAAAAAGGATTGAGCATAATGACCACGCTTGCTCAATGCGGGTTGGCAATCTACTTTTAGTACTAGTATTTTAAATATTATTTAAATTATCCAAAAACAATTTTAATATCTATTTTTAATTGGTCCTTGAATAGATTAAATGTCAAGGACTACTAAAAATATGTAATAAAATTGGTTTTTGATAATTGATTTTTTTTTTTTTCTACGGACAAATCACACAGATTGAGCTAGCCCCCAAGTAAGTTCGAGACTTGTGTTATGGGATACTAACTCAACGATACTATATTTTCATAATAGATATATAGATAAACATCCAAGACCCAGGCCAATTAAGAAAAGATCGTTTTCCATCATGACCTGGCTGGGGATCGAACCCGGGGCCTCCACGTCGCAGGCAGGCTTGTTGACCGCTGCGCCATGGAGGAAGACAAATTTAAACTTATAAAGCTTTGAGCGCTCTGTCTATACATATAGGGTGTTTCAAACTAGGTACGTCATGAGTCATATTGCATGATACTTTCATTATTAAAATTATCTTAAAAGAAGATAAATCTCACCATTGTATAAGCAATGTAAACTAAATACCATGTTCAAACATTCTTATAACTGAAATCGACTTAAACCTCATGGAAATAAAATTCATATTTGTAAACATGAAATTAATTGGGGATGTGCAGCTCTGGCACATTTACTTTTAGTTTTTATGGTGAGATGGTTATAGATTATCAATGTGTTATAATAGTTAGGGAATATGGATTTGTACTCTTATTTAAATCGGTGGCGTAGCGGTAGCGAACGCGGCCGCTGCGCAAGGAGGCGCGGGTTCGATCAAATATTTGTTTGCATGAATA
This sequence comes from Sesamia nonagrioides, assembly GCA_017933935.1. Lineage (NCBI taxonomy): Eukaryota > Metazoa > Arthropoda > Insecta > Lepidoptera > Noctuidae > Sesamia > Sesamia nonagrioides. The sequence continues at coordinate 140,238 of JADWQK010000385.1, forward strand.
TAAATAATCGCACTGGTCTAGTCGTGCCTCAGAAAGCACATAAAGCCGTTGGTCCCGGTTGCCATACGGACATCTAATGGCAGTCGTTACGGGTTGTTGAAGCCCTGAAAGGTCCAAAGATTGGTCTAACTGCAATGCTTCGATATCGCCTTCAGGTTGTGGAGGTCAGACGGCAGTCGCTTCACGGAAAATATCGGAGTGTAGCCAAAATCAGCAGTTAGACTGATAAAGCGTACCCCAGACTCCAAAGCTGAAACAGCTTTTGATGCTACTGGGATTTGGGATTAACGCTGAGATGATGAAGATTATGATTAGATAATTAGAAATAAAGAGTGAGAGTGAGTGGAGGTTTAAATAAGGGATAAGAAGTGCCAGCCCTATCGCCCAAAAACCTTACTTTTTTACTCGACACTAGGTAATTTTTTCAAACAGTTATTTTGCTAGAACTAGTGTGCGTGACAACATATTGTTATGTATGCGCCTCCTTTGTATTTTCCAGGCCATAAAATTTAGACCACTTCAAGCCTAAAAGCGATAGTATACATAAAATGTGATGGGTGGCTGGGCCAGCGTTGGTAGTTACCTACTAGCCCTATATACTAACCCTTTACTGTGGTTTTATTTTTATGGTTTGCTTGGAGAGTCTGTATTTCTCTAAAATGTAGTTTTATAGATGCAAAGTCACAACACACAGCCACTTCGTACATAGTAGTAGTAGTCATCGGCCTGGTTTTATTTTTTGAAAAAAGAATAAACGTTTATTTGCGGTAAACAGGACACAAAAAAATTACGAATACACAAAAAAAAAATAAGAATAGTTGAGGGAAAAAGGGGCACATCTACCCAAAATAGTTTTCACTCAGCATTATGCTGTTGTCCTATGCAAAATGCTAGCCAGCGTTGGTTGTCAGCTACAACAGGAGCTAACTTAATTATGAAAAATGTTTTTTTTTTATATCATTACCTCGTGCTTGATTGCAATTACGCCTGATGGTAAGCAGTGACGCAATCGTCGATAATAAAGCGCGCTAGTTTATTAAGAGCCTATTCACTCAAAAAAACTGAGTGAATAGGAAGGAAGAAGGCAGTTGAGCGAGGTGATGCAATGTTAAATCCAACAACACAACCAACGATGCTGCGCCAGAGGGAGATTGATCTGACCCTCCACGACCAAACTCCCGGCACAACAACATTTGGTGCATCGTACCCGGCACACATCGCAATACAACTTCTCAGACCCGTCCTCTGTAGGGCTTGACCAGACATCATGCTGGAATACGACGAATGGCTCACCAAGCCATTCGTCGAGCGCAAGACAGCAAGACTTTGTCTGGTAGGCTGCTGTCGCCCGTACCTTTCGACTGGTTGAAAGGATTTTGATGATTATTTTTTTTATTTGAAAGCTGGTGCTTCACGTGTAGTCCCTTTCATTATCATATTTTTCACTTTGTAATGTTTAAAAACTCAACGGATTTCATGACCTGGGTTACGATGTTAGATACTTTATTATACCGGTAATACCCTTCCCCTGGACAATTTTCGATGCGAATGAATAACAGGAGAATCGCTAGTATTTCTATACATCACCAGTTAACGTAAGAATCATCATCATCATCATCAACCTTTTATTTATCGTCCCACTGCTGGGTATAGGTCTCCTCTCATACAGAGAAGGATTGAGCGTAATCACCACGCTTGCTCAATGCGGGTTGGCGATTTCAGACTTAAAGTCCAGGTTTCTCCAAGATGTTTTCCTTTACCTTCAGTCATCGGTGTCCAAGACATACTTAGAAAGTACATATAACTTTAGAAAAGTTACATTGTTACTTGCCTGACCTTTAATCGAACCCGCACCCTCATACTTGAGAGGCTGGTGTTGTAACCACTAGGCCACCAATACTATAACTACACTACATCACCAGTTTACGTAAGAATATTTCTATTAAATTTGTTTCTTCACATTATGTTTGGTTTAGTGCCAAAGTTAACTGAGGACTGAATTTAAATGGCGTATGACAGGAGAAGGTTGTTGCCAAAAGTATTGTACGGTTTCATGTTACGTAAAAGAGAAGAAATGGCATTCCTTTAAGTTCGCTAGAGTTATGTAAGTAAGTATATACTAGTATATACGAACAAATCACACAGATTAAGCTAGCCCCAAAGTAAGTTCGAGACTTGTGTTATGGGATACTACATAACTCAACGATACTATATTTATAATAGATACATATATAGATAAACATCCAAGACCCAGGCCAATCAGGAAAAGATCGTTTTCCATCATGACCTGGCCGGGGATCGAACCCGGGGCCTCCACGTCGCAGGCAGGCGTGTTGACCGCTGCGCCACGGAGGACGTCAATGCGGACGGCATGTAGTTCGGGTGTCGTTATGCTGACTTGATTTTGTTATGCTTGAAGAGAGCGATTCGTCGTGTTCCCGGCATGATGTCTGGTGAAGCCGTACGGAGGATGGGTCCGAGTAGTTGTGCTGCGATGTGTGCCGGATACAATGCTCCAAGTTGTGTCGGGAGTTTGGTCGTCGTCGTGGAGGGTCTCCAGATCAATCTCTCTCTGGCACAGCATCGTTGGTCGTGTTGTTGGGTTTAACATTGCATCACCTCGCTCAGATTTTTTTCTGAATATGCTATAAATAAACTGGCGCGCTTTACCATCAACGATGCATCACTGTTTACCATCAGGCAGGATTGCGGTCAAACACTAGTTTACAATTATAAAAAAGGGTTTGTTTCTTTATTTGAATGCTCTAATCTCTGATTGTAATCTAATTTGAACATAATATATATTTATTTGTGTATTTGTTAGCACAATTCTTGACGACGACACTAAATCATTTTATATCACGCTAGGGAATTGTTGTGGACTCCTGTTTGACCCAGTGAGAGGTTACGGGGTCAAACATGCGAATTTGAAAATTCACGGGGTCAACGACATTGGTTTGAACATTTAAACAATCAAAGATTCGGATTTTTAAATTTAGTCAAAGTCGCGGGTTTGAAAATTCAAAAAACCTGTGACCTTCTTTTTGTTTTCAGGGGGAAACCGTCTAAAAGCCCCTGGTCCTTGGGGATAGTACTAGGGAGTGTGAGATTCTTACTTCACTAAAACCACCCCGGTGATCACCCTTATGCAAATAGAAGACCTAGAACTTGTAAGTTGCAGCCGATACTATTAGGCCACCATTGCTCTATCATCACTACTCCTATTCATCATCATCATCACAGCGTTAATCCCAGTCGCATCCGAAGCCTTTTCAGCTTTGGAGTCTGGGGTCCGCTTTTACCAGTCCTACTGCTGAAATGGCTGAACTTCGACATTTTCCGTGACACGACTGCCGTCTGACCTCCACAACCCGAAGGCGATATCGAAGCATTGCAGTTCGACCAATTGTTGGATTTTTGAGAGCTCCAACAACCCGTAACGACTGCCACTAGATGTTCGTATGGCAACCGGGACCAACGGCTTAACGTGCTTTCCGAGGCACGACCAGACCAGTGCAAATATTCATATTCATGCATACAAATACTTGCACTGTGCGGGGATCGAACCCGCGCCACCTTGCGCAGCGGCCGCGTCCGCTACCGCTACGCCACGGAGGCTGTCATCATCACTACTCCTATTATACATACCTATTACAAATTAGATTAATTCCTTCTCTGTATGAGAAGAGCCCTCTGCCCAGCAGTGGGACGATACATAGGTTGATGATGATGAAGATGATGATTACAAAATAAAGTCACCTTTCGTATCAGCCTGTGTGACCGCGTTCTTATTTAACACTACAAACAGTTACATAATATGAGTTAGGGTTGTGTGGAAATTTAAATTAACCTGATTTGAAACGTCCAAACAATTTAAGAGAACTACTCAACTGTTATGACAGTTCTAAACTTCCATCTCTGTTTTTCCTGTAGGCGAGAAAGGGAACGTGATACCAGTATCTTTTGTTGGGAAGTTTATGTTCTAGAAAATAAAGATATGTTATCAGTTTCAATAGCCTGCAGTGCACGTGCCTTGTTTCATAGTCTTGATACTAGAACGATCCGGACGAAGCTTTTCGCCTCGTCTTTTATACCGCGTACAAACAGCAGGGACTGGAAGAACTTGCCAGCGGTCTTTCCGTCTGACTACAATTATTTATGTGTATTCAAGGCTATAGTGAATAGACTCTCAATAATCTAGCGCGCTTTACCATCAACGATTGCATCATTGCTGACTATCAGACGGGATTGCTGCCAAACACTAGTGCATAATATAAAGAAACTTTATCTACGAAGCACTAATTATTACGGCTATATTTATATTTTGTTAACACAATGCTCCTTCAATCTCTTTCCTACAAAACAGTTAAGTAGCTCGGCAGGGTCTATAATAAATCCGATGTTTTGACATACCTACTAACTATTATAATGTACACATTGACCGCAATTGCCTTATTTATGATCTTAATTTAATTTCAGTGCTATTTTTTCTATGTTATTAAGAAAAGGACCGAAGGTGAAATCCCTTTATAGACAGTTTAGAAGTGATTAAAAACATGGCAGAGAATAATTTGGCAAAACTTAATACATATTTATTTCCGCCTTGTTTCATTACCATTAATCATCATCATCATCATTTCAGCCGAATGATATCCACTGCTGGACATAGGCCTCCCCCAAGGATCCCCACGACGACCGGTCCTGCGTCTCCCGCATCCAGCGGTTTCCCGCGACCTTCCCTAGATCGTCGGTCCACCTTGTTGGGGGCCTACCCACGCTACGTCTTTCCGTGCGTGGTCGCCACTCGAGAACCCGTCGGCCCCATCGGGCATCGGTCCTACGGGCAATGTTCCCGGCCCACTGCCACTTTAGTGTTGCAATTCTTCGGGCTATATCGGTTACTCTCGTTCTTCTGCGAATCTTCTCATTCCCGATTCGATCACGCGGTGAAACCCCAAGCAGAGCTTGAGTTTTTTTTTTTAATAATCATAAACTAGTGTTTGACTGCAATCCCGCCTGATGGTAAGCAGTGATGCAATCGTTGATGGTAAAGCGCACTAGTTTATTAAGCCTATTCACTTAAAAAACCAAGGAAAGGAAGGATGACGGCAGTTGAGCGAGGTGATGCAATGTTAAACCCAAGACCAACAGGACCAAACGAAGCTGCGCTAGAGGGAGATTGATCTGGAGACTCTCCACGACCAAACTCCCGACACAACAACATTTGGCGCATCGTACCGGCCACACATCGGAACACAACTGCTCAGACCCGTCCTCTCGTGACCTTTTATTAGCCTTTTATAAAGCCCATTTATCATTAGCATTGCATTACAATAAATTCAATATACTGTCCTCCAAATCAGAAGAAAGTTAAAATCTTATACTCAGATTATCGTTTTGTGTTCGTCTCACAAGACGCTTACTTAGCACTTTATCAGTCTGGAACAAAGGTTTGGAACGACCGGCGACCCCTGGAGTACAAATGACCGATCAGTGGCGTTTGATGTCCATATAAAATACTAAAATATATATCTCTGTCGCATTTTTATTCGATGCCATGGAAAATATGTAAATACAAGCTTTTGCCCGCAGCTTAGCCAGCGTTAGAATCGGGGTGACACGGTTCCCCTTTCCCAAATTTCCATCCCCTATTTTAGGGGCTGGAGCTCGATTTTAAAAAAGAAATAAGACGGCTATTTTTCTTTGTTGACAAAGAGTCTATGTACGGATTTTTAGCTTCATACCTTGAAAACTTTGAAAAGTATTTATGGGCGGATTTAAAAAAAAATGACTTGATGTTCGATTGTTTTGTTAGTTGAAAATAGTCCGCATACCAGTTTTTAGCTTTTTACCTTGAAAGTTGCGGAATGCTCCTTAAAAGCTTTCACGCCCCATTTTAGGGGAGTGAAAGAGACAAAAATTAGCCTATATCATTCTCCATACCTTCAACTATCGCCATTAAAAATTTCGTCAAATCGTGTCTAAGCCTTGAAAGACGTACAATCAGACAGACACACACACTTTTCCAGTTATAAAACTTATTAGTAGGAACTATTAAGAGTACGGAAGTGTGACGTCATAGAGAAATCTATCACCTCCATCATAGCATCCAGAGAAGTATGAGCCGCCGAATGGAGACAACATCGATCCCGGCCATCGTATACGTAGACTTGCGGGCGGTGAGCAGTGGGCAGCTCGCCGCCGGATAAGGATCACACCCGGGTCGACGGCACGTTGTGTTTCACGCGCGCCTCAAAGAGATGTCAGCACATCTTGACGGGGTCACGAAGACCGATGTCTTTTGAAATTTTGGTTGGTCAAAAGAGAAACCGTGGCCTTGGCGTACAGGCAAGTGAAGGAACACGGGCAGGTTTTAGTCAGTAAAAGTCTGACACACCCTTCTGCTCCGCCGCGAGCGTTAAAGGTCATTTGATGATTTCCCATCCACATCAAAAAAAGGGTTAAAAGTTTGTGTCTAAGAGCTAAAGACCCATCCATAAGACATTTAATCTTATTTCTTAAATAAACATCGCACAAACGGGTGCCTATTTGAAACACTCTATAAAAAAGGGAAACTTCAATAGCATTTTACGACAAAGGATAGGAAATAAAGAATCCTTTATACCATTAGTCGTAGAGTATTACATATTTATGATCGCTATAACAAACATACACTTCGACGCCTTTACAATTTATACTAGCAAAGAAATATTGTATTGTCTTCTCGGAAATGTTTTATGTATATTGGGTATATTTCGTTCTTATAAAAATGTACGATTAAAGGAGAAAAGGAATTTGAATAAAGTTTGCGATTTGTTGTATATTTATTTGAATACTTACTGTAATGCGATAGTGTAATCATGTCACCGTAATATCACCTGGACACTTCGGATTCAGTGGAGAGGCGTGCGAAGAGGCTGATGGGCGACCCAAATTTAATCCAAAATGGTCTCCTAGGCCTGGAGCACAGGCCAAGAGTAGCCAGCGTGTCGGTGTTCTATAGGATGCATTTTGGAGAGTCTGCATCTCCGTTCCATTATCGGACTATCCGTCGTACGGCGAGTTTCCATCCATACTTTGTTGATACCACTACGATCCGGACGGATCGACCGATGATAAAACGGTGAAGGCGGAATTATGTCATCTAATTCCCGCGCACTCTCCAAAATGAATCCTATAGAACACCAAAAAGCTGGCTACTCTATGCCTGTGTTCCAGGCTTTGGAAATTGCTGTATCAATTCAAATGTGCTAGTTATTGAGTTCGTTATTAACCAAAATTTAAACCAGTATTTGAAACAAACAGCATTTACGAAACCAGAGTTTTTATACTCCATTTAAAATAAGATTTAAACAAACCTTTTCATATTCCGGTCGACCGGTTTAGACTTCTATTCCGTAGGTATAAAGATGGTAATAAAAACAAAAAAAAGTGGTAACGATTCTAAAATCCAATCGGAATAAAAAAAGAAAGAATATGGCTATAAACCCCGGATATGACTTTGCAGTTGGCTACGTTACCGATGTGGTGTCTCCTAGTTATTAGGCCGTCGATCTGGGTAGCGCTTCGCCCGCTCCGGTAGGTAACAGGGAGCTCCGGTTTCTTTTGGAAATAGGTGTTCATAATTGCCAGGTCGGCGGCCGCACGCGTTCTGAGAATGTTGTCCCCTTCCACGTTGCGGCTACCGTACCCAAAGCCTCCGTGAACACGCTCAAACTTGTCATACTTCTCACCCACATGACTTTTTAAATCACCACCCAGAACGACTCTCTGAGACAACGAGATCCCGTGAAGCAGTCCTTCGAGCTGTCTCCAAAACAACGTCCTTTCGGGGTCACCGCACCCGGCCTGCGGAGCGTAGTCACTTATCAAGTGCGTTATAACCCCATTGACAAGCACATCAGCCGGTCACTGATGCTATTCACCTCCAGGACGTCATCCTGGAGCTCGTCAGACAACACCACGGCCACTCCATTTCTCCCACTAGGTGCACCTGTGTAAAATAGTTTGTAGCCATTCCCGATAAGCCGGGATCAGCTGCCTTTCCACCGAGTATCCTGCAGGAACGCCACGGCCACCCTTCGCCTATGGAAAGATTCGGCCAGTTCTCTCGCACGTCCAGTTAGCGTGCCAACGTTCCACGACACGACGCGAAACGGATTTTGCTGGTATGGGATAATGAGGAGGTAATATAAAATTAAATTTCATACAGAAAATCCTTAATTAAACTGATGAAAATACATAATTTAGTGCTTCATAACGCCAAAGTAATGATCTAATATAATCTAATCTAATATACAACGTGTAACATAAAGGGTATATACATAACAAAGGCATGGCATCTTTACATGATATCAAACGATATTGGAAGAGTTTTTTAATCCTATCTCTTTATGTTAGGAAGTTATGAGGAAAAATACCGCCTGTGATAGGCTACTATCATACTAGTCGCATAGAGATATTGAAGACATTTATCGGATTTTGGCAAGTAACGTGACGGGTACCGAGTAGTTATTAACGTATGTAGTGTGCTGCCACGTTTGTTATGATTTGATTTTAAGAAACACACGAAACCGAAAATGTGGTACCAATTTTTTGAGTATTTTATTTTGAGTTGATTACAATTGGTACCAATTTTTTGAGTATTTTATTTTGAGTTGAAACCCTTTCGATATCGTTTGATATCATCTAAAGATGCCATGCCCTTGGAATGTATATACCCTTTTTGTTACACTTTGTATTTGTGGATACGCTTAAACATTTAAACTCACATACACAAACATCCAAAATAACTACCAGTAGGCCATACAAATATTTGTTCTGTACTCGAACCGGACACACAGCGCAGCGTATAATAAAACGTAATTAAGTACCTCTAATGAAATTACAGATTGATCATAATATTAATTAGTCTATTTAGCTAACCTAGTCTATTCCGGTTCAATAGTGTAGTCAATTTCGAACCGCCAACTTTTGTAGATTTTTTTAAAAGTCTTTGTGCCATTCCCTCCTAGTAGAAGTGAAATGAAGTGAAAAGAATTTTCTATTTTTTTCAAAATAATGAGACGCATGCTAGAACCACTGTATAATGCTTCCTATCTAATTTTCTCTTACGTCAAATCTTCTCTCTCTTCTTCTTTTTCTTTTTAATGTCGCTTTTTACCCATAACGATCCTAAAGAATATTTCACTTTAAAATATCTTGTTTCATATAAGTTTACCACGTATTTCTATCCTACGATTTGAGAAATTTATGCGTAATGTTATCTAGAATACTAGAAATGAATCGTTAGTCTGAAGGATACACTACAATTCACGGCAACAGATTGCCAATTAAGTCCATTGTGCCATGTTGTATTCATAAACCGCTAGTGAACGTGTTCATTCCAATTTCAAACGAGAAACAATATGGCTTCATTTGAATGTAGTCACGTGTCACTTCGTGTACTGATTTTGAAGTTTAGATGCTAAATAGAGATATTGTGTTAGGAATTAGCAGTATACAATGACTTTTGAAATGTTTAAAAACAAAATTTTATTATTTTAAACAGAATTCTTAGTCTAATCACCAGTGATCGGAATAGGTAGAGTGAATTGGGGTCATTGATCGGAAACGTATATATCAATATGGACATTCATCCAGAATTACGGAATCGGTTGATTATTAAAACAAAAATATGTATAAGTTATATTAAGTCGTAAAACCGTTTGATCCGGCCATACCCTTCATTAGAGGCTAAAAATAAAATGTTGAAATTTCGATCGGAATTTGATTGTTTTTATTTTTCAGCAAGTAAATAATAAATTAGTTTAGTTTTGTTACCTTCCTTTAAATGAATTGAGTATTAATAATCTCACTACCAACATTAACAATATTTACTTGGATCCGGAATTACATTCCGGGAAAATGGCTTATCCACGTTCTTCTTTCTGTGAACATGTATGATACAAGCACCAAAAATCACTCTACCTATTTCGATCACTGCTACTCACAGTTAAATACAGAGAAATTGATAAGAAAATCAACAACAAACTCAATTTTCCCGTACATTACAATCACAATTGCCGTTATTTTAAAATGGACGCCAAATTAGCGTAAAATCAATTTACTCAGCAAATAATTCCCAAATATTTGACCATTAATTATACTGTAACAGCTGAACAGACAAAATGTTCAAGGTTCATACAATAAAGTTCATGTCATGTTCAGTAGAGTTAGTACATATACCTGGACTCCACATGAATGTGTGTAGGACTAAATTATTTTTAATGCGTACAACGCTCGCTTTATTATTTTACTATCGTATTTCCAAAGATCGTTTCAAAAGCAAAAGCAATACATCTCATAGCAGTTACTATTTTTTAACTCACTTCAAAAGGGAGTAAGTTATTCAATTCGACCGTATATATTCATCTTTTATGTTTATTCACGGATAACTTTGTCGTTTATTAACCGGTTTTGATAATATAATTCTTTTTGTTATTGGAAAGAAAATATTTTCAAGGTGGTCACAGTGTTTAAACCAAAAATTACGGGTAAAAATTTACGTAAACATAATTGCGTCGTTACTTGCTAGCCTATTTCCAACTATGTTGGCAGCAGCGTCTAGTCTGACGGGATGCAGCTCAACAGTAGATACGTTCCAAATTCAAAATGTCCCTCCACATTTTTTGTGAGCTAACTAAAATTATCGTCTCTATGAAAAATGGATTTGCGTCGAGACCATTTTCGCGCCATAATTTTTTACGATTTCAGATGTCGTCTGAAACCAGACGAATCGTACGATAGACTTCAGATGGCATGCAAGGATGAAGGCCCTTCTAAGGCATCCATGTATCATCACCAACCTTTTTTTTATCGTTTTTAGGGTTCCGTACCTCAAAAGGAAAAAACGGAACCCTTATAGGATCACTTTGTTGTCCGTCTGTCTGTCTGTCTGTCTGTCTGTCTGTCACCACCCTTTATCTCAAGAACGCGTGGACGTATCAAGCTGAAATTCACATGAAATACTCGGGTCTATTGTCCCTTTAAGCTGTGAAAATATCAAACTTCTAAGCCAAGCCAATCAAAAGATACAGCCGATTATGTCGATATTTTCAACAAATTTTCGACACTCGCAAAGGAATCAAAACCTACAGGATACTTCCCGTAAACTCAGAATCTTGAAAATTGGCATGAAGCATTGTCATATAATGCAAATATAGGAAAAATTGCGAAAATCACATTTTTTTAGTTACATAATATAATAAACATATTTTAATAAAATGGAACTTACTACCTTATTTCTCACGAACGAATAAAGTTATCAAATTGAAATTTATACCAAATACCTAGGTCTATTGTCCCTTTAAGCTGTGAAAATATCAAACTTCTAAGCTAAGCCAATCAAAAGATACAGCCGATATGTCGATATTTTCAACAAATTTTCGACACTCGCAAAGGAATCAAACCCTACAGGATACTTCCCGTAAACTCAGAATCTTGAAATTTGGCATGAAGGATTGTCATATAATGCAAATATAGGAAAAATTGCGAAAATCACATTTTTTCAGTTATATAATATAATAAACATATTTTAATAAAATGGAAATTACTACCTTATTTCTCACGATCGAATAAAGTTATCAAATTGGAATTTATACCAAATACCTAGGTCTATTGTCCCTTTAAGCTGTGAAAATATCAAACTTCTAAGCCAAGCCAATCAAAAGATACAGCCGATATGTCGATATTTTCAACAAATTTTCGACACTCGCAAAGGAATCAAAACCTACAGGATACTTCCCGTAAACTCAGAATCTTGAAATTTGACATGAAGGATTGTCATATAATGCAAATATAGGAAAAATTGCGAAAATCACATTTTTTCAGTTATATAATATAATAAACATATTTTAATAAAATGGAACTTACTACCTTATTTCTCACGAACTAATAAAGTTATCAAATTGAAATTTATACCAAATACCTAGGTCTATTGTCCCTTTAAGTACGACTGGACCTAACTTCGGAATGTTTTTCTATGAATTATTTATATTTCGTCTGCAATTCAAATTTAAAAAAAAATCTTAGTTCTAGAAAATTTTCCATTATTGTAATAAGCGCCCTCTATTGTTGTGTAGTTTTACTATTTTCTTGTAGAGATGTAGTAATGTTGTTTATCGATTTAGTTATCGATAATACTTATTAAGATGAATACATTTTGTTGTATTTCATTGACATTTAAAATATAGCTAAATAAACTTAAAATATTACTATATTTCAAGTTTATTTATTATTAACTCTATTTAAACATAATCATATCATATTAATAAACAAAATTGAATGAACAATTACTATTCATTTATCTAGGTTTTTGTTATTTTTGGTTTCCGAATAAAAATAATGTCGTAGGGAAAAAGTGGATACGATTTGTCCAGATAGACCGTAGAGAAGAAAATTGGCTTCCGTCTCATTCGTCGAAATTATGTCAATGCATTTTAAAAGAGAAGTTATCTACTTTGGAAAGACTTGTCGATCAAATTTAAAAAAAAAGAATCGGTACCTTGTATTAGAAATGAAATAGTAAGTTATTAATTTCAGTACTTTTCTACTTAACTGTAAAAATTGGAATAAAATTTACGGTTAAGTGGATAAGTACATAGATTACATAACTTATTTATAATGAAATATATTCATAAAATATGTAGGTACGTATATGTAGTACAATGATTGCGAGCTACTTTGTGATTTTGAGGATTCCGTACCTAAAAGGTAAAACGAACCCTATTCATGAGACTTCTCTGTTCGTCTGTCCGTCTGTCACCAGGCTGTATCTCATAAACCGTAATAGCGAGATAGTTGTAATTTCCAGAGATTGTGTTAGTATTTCTGTTGCCGCTATAACAACAAGTACTAAGAATAAAAATAATAAAATATTTAAGGGGGCTCCCATACAACAAACGTGAATTTTTGCCGTTTTTTGCTCCATATTAATAACGGAAACAGATAGGCGCTTAAAATGTTCACAGAATATTTGGTTATATATTCAAATTACAAATAAATAATTAAAATAAAATAAATACTGAAGGCGGGCTCCCATACAATAACCGTGATTTTTCTGCCGTTTTTAAAGATAATGGCGTACGAATCTTGTAAAGGTCTTGCTCCAGCAGACTACCATTTTTGTCGTGATTTGGACAATTATCTACGTGACAAGAAGTTTTCTTCCCAGGTGGCAGTTCTGCTTTCACACAGTTTGTGCAGTCTAGATCCTCAGAGTTCTATCACAAAGGCATAAACGACCTTCCTATATATTGATTATAAATGAATTATTTAAAAATTAAAAAATAAGCAATTATTTAGATTTTCAGTACTAATCGGCAATTTTATACTTTAACGCCTATTATATTAAAAGAATTATATAAATAAGAAACTTGTGAACTTGAAATTACCCATAATTATTCTGCTTTCTAATTTTTTGTTTCAAGCTATCATAATGCGAAAAAACATCGTCGTAGTAACTTCTTTGAATATTATCGATAACTTTATATCGAAATGATACAAACCCTACCACAGTTTTTTGCATTGCCATTTAAAAATATTTGCAAACAAACGTGTAAAAAGAATAATTTTGCTAAAAACGAAATGCAAACGAAAATTGCAAAACAAAATGCGCTTTATGGCCTAAAAGGTCTATTACACTCAAAAATCGCAATAAACTGAGCGTTAAAATAATTCGTAAGCATAAAACATCTAAAATGCCAATAGACGGTGTCACGGTAAATGAATAGTAGCGAATAAAATTCTAAAACAGTTTTTGTTTGTACAAGACAAGTTTCACTTAATTTATTTACTTTTCAATATTTATTTACTCGATTTGAACTATACTAGGGTATTAAATCGGATCTGGCAACATAGACCACACTGGCCACCTACCGGGCAATAGCTGAATATATTTTATATAAACTTATTTCATTTTTACTATTTGATGTCTCCAATTGTCGATCTAATTTTGCTATATTGTACTAGATGGCGGAACTGAGCCATGGGATCATAGTTTTTCTATGCCATTTTGATTCTCTATACAATATGTTAAGAAAACCCTGTCCGACCCGTAAGGATAATAAAGGTTAGGTAAACACATGACCTAATAAAATATGAAATTTTACATAATCATCATAGTAACAATACTAGTGAATTTTGAAATTATCTTTTTTTCCCGCGAATTAATACCAACTTCCCCAAAATTTGGTAATTTTTAAAAAGTGACAACATTATTTTTGACGGTATAATTCTGAGCGAATAGCGATGCGGCCGCGTGCCGCGTACCCTGCCCCTCTTCGGCTGCGCCTGTATGGCCTACCGCACATGTTTTAAGTTACCTCTTTTTGCGAAATAATATTTATTTTTTAGGGGGATTTTTTTTTTAGTTTAGCCCGGCTTTGTAGCCATTAGTAGAATCAGTTATCGCTACCTAACAATACCTTCACGGATCGGACAGGGTTTTCTTTACATATTGTATATCTTAAATCTCTTTGCCTACAAGGTACTTCCCGTGAACTCAGAATCTTGAAATTCGGCACGAAGCAACGTAATATTATAGTACAGACAGATAACGGAAAAATTGTGAAAATGATAAATTTGAAGTTACATAAAATATTATTTTTGCTTACATGACATAAAATATTTTTTTAATAATTATAGCTTACTACCTACCCTTTTTCACATGAATGCGTAGAGATATTAAAGTTGAAATTCATATCAAACACTTCTTAAATCTAATTGCGTCTAAACTGTGAAAAATTCTAAATCAATGCTAGTATTATAAATGCGAAAATAATTCTGTCTGTCTGTTACGCTTTCCCGCCTAAACCTCTCAACCGATTTTGATGAAGTTTGGCACAGACAATCTTTAGACCCTGAGAAAGAACATAGGCTACCTTTTATCCCGGAAAAATTTGATGTTCCCGAGGGGAATTTAAACAGCGCGATATAACCGAACTCCACGCGGGCGAAGCCGCTGGCGGAAAGCTAGTACGTCATAAATTGTAAACCGCTACGTTTGTACAGCGGAACCCTCGGTGTGCGAGTCTGACTCGCATTTGGCCGGTTTTTTTTTTTTGCGTCTGAACCAGTTTTTGAAATACTTTTTCCCGTCCGCCGTAGACACCTCGATTATGCTCAATCCTTGAATCCAGTGGGAAAAGATGTAATAAAAATATACAATATATTTATTATACAATATCTATGTTATACCTATAGATTTTTTTTGTCATCGCAAAACTTTTTGAGTGTCCCACGTATATTCGTTTTTGCCACCGACTTTCGAAATTAGTTATGTTTCACTTTGTAGTGGTTTTTCAGGAGCCGGTTGTTTTTTTTTTGTTTTTTGTAATAATATTTTTTGTGAACTCGTGGTCAATGTTGTGTTGTAACATGAATATAGAATAATGCTTGGTGTAAAAACATATTTCATTTTTTTTTGCTTATTTAAGAATCTATACCTAATCTTGGTATGAAACTGTGGTGTGGCTAAAAAAAAAGAAAAAAACAACTAATTACAAGAACATAAACCAATTTTTCTTTCCGAGAATCAACCTCGACATCGCATTCTACAAAAGAAAATCCACAAAGTTTACAACGACATTAACAAAAAAGTTCATAATCAAATATTCGCTTCTTTGATTAAAACGACCTTTTGCTAACAGGATATTCCAATTAGGACGATAAGTAACTAGATCTGCAATTTCAGATTGCCAAAGAAAAATGACGGAAATTACTTTTAATTAACTCTTGCTTGTCCCTTTTATACTGTAATATAGATAATAAATAGAAAAAACAACCGGCTAAAAGCGAACACATAGGATACTTTAACACAAAAATAATCGCTCCTTTAAAGTAATATAATTAATGGCCAAATCAGAAAATAGTCACTGGTTTTTCTAAATAAAATCTGAGTTATGTTATTTTAAATCTTAAAAAAACTCAGAACTCAGATTTAATTTAAAGAAATCAGTCACTATTTTCTAAAATAGCCATTAATTATCATATTACCCTCCTAAAATTTCATAATTTCGCTTAGTAACGGTTTTACTTTAATTACGAACTTTTAGCAAAGGGTAAACATGGGACTCTATTAAAAAGGATAAACATGGGACTCTATTAAAAAGGATAAACATGGGACTCTATTAAAAAGGATAAACATGGGACTCTATTAAAAAGGATAAACATGGCACTCTATTAAAAAGGATAAACATGGGACTCTATTAAAAAGGATAAACATGGCACTCTATTAAAAAGGATAAACATGGGACTCTATTAAAAAGGATAAACATGGGACTCTATTAAAAAGGATAAACATGGGACTCTATTAAAAAGGATAAACATGGCACTCTATTAAAAAGGATAAACATGGGACTCTATTAAAAAGGATAAACATGGGACTCTATTAAAAAGGATAAGCATGGGACTCTATTAAAAAGGATAAACATGGGACTCTATTAAAAAGGATAAACAAGGGACTCTATTAAAAAGGATAAACATGGGACTCTATTAAAAAGGATAAACATGGGACTCTATTAAAAAGGATAAACATGGGACTCTATTAAAAAGGATAAACATGGGACTCTATTATAAAGGATAAACATGGGACTCTATTAAAAAGGATAAACATGGGACTCTATTAAAAAGGATAAACATGGGACTCTATTAAAAAGGATAAACATGGGACTCTATTAAAAAGATACTACTGTATACAATATTATTTTTTGTATATGCGAAACCTGAATATAGTTTGTTCAGAATAAGCAACTGAATCGATTCCAAGCAGTACATGGAATAATCGGTCCATATTCTTTTAATGAGAATGAAACAGTCACTGCTTCTGTATACTACCGTATGATTAATGAGTTTTTGGTACCGCAATTAGAAGTGTTTCACGGACGCAACAATAGAACACATTTTGAACAAGATGGGGCAACTCCACACACTGCCAGGGGTGTCAATGTTAGGGCTAAGGGAAATTTTCCCTGGAAAATTAATAAGCAAGTACGGAGACATACTCTGGCCACCTCAATCGGATTTGACGCCTTGTGAACGATCGCCGTCTTATGGGGATACCTTAAGTATAAAGTGTACTGCAATAATCCCCGCACCATAACTGCCCTACAAGAAACTATCCGGCGTGAAATCGCTGCTATCCCCCCTAGAGCTTTGTTCGCACGTACTTGCCAATGTGAAGGTTCGCTTGCAAGAGTCATCATCATCGCAGAGTTAATCCTAGTCATACAAATTTTTTAATCAAAATATTATGAAAATGTCAGATTGTAAATAATGTCAGAAATTGTAAAGAATTAAAATAATAATAGTAAGTATAATATGTCATAACATGATATAATATGTTACGACAGTCACGGCCGCTGCGCAAGGTGGCGCGGGTTCAATGATTGAACCCGCGCGGATTGAACTTCAATCCCCGCACAGTGGAAGTATTTGTATGCATGAATATGAATACTTGCACTGGTCTGGTCGTGCCTCGGAAAGCACGTTAAGCCGTTGGTCCCGGTTGCCATACGAACATCTAGTGGCAGTCGTTACGGGTTGTTGGAGCCCTCAAAAGTCCAACAATTGGTCTAACTGCAATGCTTCGATGTCGCCTTCGGGTTGTAAAGGTTAGACGGCAGTCGCTTCAAGGAAAAATGTCGAAGTTTAGCCATTTCAGCAGTTGGACTGGTAAAAGCGGACTGGGATTAACGCTGTGATGATGATGAGTAAGTATAATATGTCATCTTGAATTTTATAGTGTACATTGAGACTTCTGTTCTCTATACGCCGAGGAAAATAAGAAGGCCCGGAAAGTGTAATTGAACTGAACAACTGCAACGAAGACTCCGTTGCCAAGATGTGAAATATCAATTCAAACATACATTACATTCTATTCTTCTTGGAATCCAAGCTATTCATCCAATTTTGCAAAGCTGGTACTTTGTACAATCCACCAGCGACACTACATTTTACTGCACACTGACAAATCCCTCTTTTATTCATATCTCTTCTCGCCACACAATACATTTGCATGTGTATAGCCCAGTCCATAGGTCTTAGCAATCTCCCGCGTCATAAGACGTCTACATCCCGAGTACTGTCACCAAAGGACATAAGTAACTGGGGTCATCGGATATACTTGAAGTTTAGTAAGAAATCGATGGAAGTTTTCTAACAAAATTAATCTTTACTAATATTATAAATCGGAAAGTGAAATGGTTTGTTTGTTTGTTCCGCTTTTACGCCGTAACTCCTGAACCGAGTGCTTTGAAATTTTGCAGACGTAAAGTTAAAAGTCCGGATTAAATAATAGGGTACTTTTTATCCTGGAAAATTTGATGTTCCCGAAGGAAAACAAAAATATTGTTAGCTTCATACCAGTTGGGTGATAGATGGCGCTGTGTGTCGTTTAAAACAAGGTAATGTATTGCAAAGGAGTATGCACATGTAAACTTAGAAGCCAAATGATACGATAATTAATCCTCGAAAATAAGGAATCTAAAAAGTGCGATATAACCGAATCATACGCGGGCGAAAAAGCTAGTAGAAAATAACAGTTCATTTGTAAAATTAAATTTCATTCGAAAATATCCATCAGTTTTTTACCAACCTTCAACTATATCTGATAATCTTGGTTTCATATCTACTTTAGCGAATGCACATTGCGGTTTCTGATTCTACACGTCTGTGCCGCGATAACCGACCTTAATTTATTATGTTCACATCTCTATAAATTGTTACTTCTTTACATGCTTTATACAAAAATTATGGCAAAAAGCGCCTCACGCTTTTTCTCATTTTATATATTGTTTAGTACTATTGTCATAAATTAAATCTTAAAATTATTTTTAACTTTGTAGTTTAATGTTCTTTAAAAGCATGTTTTTTTAGTTTTTTAAACTATATACTACTGTTGTAATTCATTATATGCTTAGCCTTTTCCCAACTATGCTACTAGGCTTTGGATTCTAACCTGGTGCAGCTGAATGCTTAGGTTTAAATCTGTCAAAAACACCTTTAATTTCGCCAAATAGTTGAGAAATCGGTTACGGTCTCGTGCCTCCCCTGATGGCTCCCCTCGGGGAGACATCGAGATTTTTAAACACGAGACCGTAACCGAGAAATCAATCAATGTCCAATAGTGATCGTATAGGTATATTTGTGTGCCTATTTTGGTGTTTTGTATACTTAATACATATAACATTTGAATGCATATTGAATGGGGCGACTCTATCTGGCCTCTACAACCCATTTACGGCATCAAACGATACCCCCTTTTTTGTTCCGGTGTGGAAAATCCTCTTGGATGTCCGCCGCCCTGAGGTGGGCGACGGGGTCTGTCAGACTACTGCTGACTAAAAACCACCCGGTGTCTCTTCTGTCACATGCGCGCTGGGCCGCGGGAGCCCATGATTCTCCCGCGGCCCCACACTCTCGTGCTGGCCCGGTCTGTCCGGGCCTCGTCTGCTGCACGGGGTAGTGAGGATCACACGATACCCCTTGGTACAACTGGTTGTTAGACTATCGGCTTTTGACCAAACAGTACAACTCTCAAATAAGAATGACAGTAGGAACCAAAGTAGAAAAAAAATTAAAGTGCTTTCCGTTACACGGAAGGGAATCAGTATGAAGAGACGGTCACCCATCTACTGACTTAACTTATACACTTACTTCTATTTTTGGCATTTCTAGAAGAAAAAACCGGCCAAGTGCGTGTCGGACTCACGTACAAAGGGTTCCGTACCATTGATTTATAAAATTAAAGGATTTAAATTATTAGTATGAAAGATTACGCGATAATAAGCGGTTCACGATTTACGAGGTATTAACAAAAACTACTTACTAGATCTCGTTCAAAACAATTTTCGTTGGTAGTTTTTATAGTAATGTAGGTACATCATATGTTTTTTTTTTAGCCTTTTCTTTTTCTTATTTTAGAAGTTAGAGGGGACCAACTTTTTGCACTTTGGAAGCGTCTGTCACGCAAACTATTCGGTTTAGAAAAAAAATATTTAGGAACCTCGATATCATTTTTGAAGACCTATCCATAGATACCCCACACGTGTGTGTTTAATGAAAAAAAAATTGAGTTTCAGTTCTAAGTTTGAGAAGCCCACAATATTTATTATTACTTTTTATTTTTGCATCAAAATCTTAATGCCGTTCATAGAATACATCTACCTACCAAGTTTCAACAGTATAGCTCTTATAGTTTCGGAAAAAAAATGGCTGTGACATACGGACGGACACACAGACATGACGAATATATAAGGGTTCCGTTTTTTATCATTTGGCTACTGAACCCTAAAAATCAGAACGAACTCTTGAAAGGAAGGTTTGTACTTTACTAAGTTCGGATCCACTTCTAATTTAATCGTACTTTATATTGCTCAGGATAAAATTGAATAGCTGGGCTAAATTAAAATATCTAATTCTGCGTGTAATGGACTACATTTAGAGTATTCCATTAAAGAAGTACGTGCGCGAAGGCGAATGATTTGGCAATGTCGTCACGAGTCCTGAACAGTCTAGCTAGTTCGACATGTTGGTATTCAGTGGACTGCTTATCGGGTACCTACGAGCTAAAATTAAAACTTTTTTGAAACTTTGCTCCGTACTAGGAATTACTGTTGTCTGTTAAAAAACAGAAGCAGTTGTTTTTTAAGCAGTTGGAGCTTGCAGATGACGACGCATGCTAGCGGAATAAGTGGCGCCTTAGCACCAGGAAAGTCGACCTGCGTAACGGGAAAAGGCGAGGCCAAAGAATACAAAGTTGTTTTTTTACTAGTTATATTTTAGTTCATGTCTAGTTTATAACACTATTTGTTTCAAGAGTTATAATTAGGAAATGATATTTTGTAATTATTATACAAAGTGGTGATGACAATACGACAATAAATTAAACATCGTGTATCTAGACACATTCTCAGTCTACCCATAAAAAATCATATAATATATATCCATTAGTTTAGTCACAGGAAATTATTTTGAATTTTTCACATTTTCTACGTGATGTACATGTTGCCGTTCGGAGGTCAGTGAAACAATATTTTAAAGGATGTTCTATTCCGTTTGTTGTTCCGATGTTCTGTTCACGCAGGCTCAAACCCCATCAAGCGCTTTTATCATAATTTCAGCCGAAAGACGTCCACTGCTGGCATTGGCCTTCCCAAGGATCTCCACGACGACCGGTGCTGTGCCTTCCGCATCCAGCAGTTTCCCGCGACCTTCACCAGATCGTCGGTCTACCTTGTCGGGGGCCTACGCACGCTACGTCTTCTGGTGCGTGGTCGCCACTCGAGAACTCGTCAGCCCCATCGAGCATCGGTCCTACGGGTAATGTTCCCGGCCCCCTGGCACTTTCGTGTTGCAATTCTTCGGGCGACCATGATGATGATGATGATGATGTTCCCGACCGATTTCGGCCACGGCGACCACTTCGACTCCTAGCCTATGATTTAGCGCTCATGCGCCCAAAAATGGCTTATGTAGCCTATCTTGGCGGCGAAACTTCGTGCACACTGAGGTCACATAAGCACGCCGTCGACATAGTCGTATGTGTCGCGTTTGGCATCGAGGTCAGCTTTGCGCTGCTCCTCAAACTCGCGTACTTGTCCGTATACCATTCTGCGCCATTCTGACCGTTTTGCTGCCAAATGCCAGAGATAGACGATTCAGAGGGTTCTATATTGCATCTCTTCATGTGTCGTTTTAAGACATCCCTAAACCGGAGGAGTTGTCCGCCATGCTTTCGCTTGCCCTCCTCCAGCTCAGAGAAGAAGATGCGCTTCGCCATTCTTTCGTCCGCCATACGTGATACGTGTCCGCACCACCGAAACTGTCGACGCATTAAATAAGCCTCAATGCCACCAACATTGGCTCATTGCAGGACTTCGGTATTTCGCACTCTGTCAGACCATTTGATCTACATAATGGATCGGAGATATTTAAGGTGAAAACGATCTAGAGTACGTATGTGGTGGCGGTACACACACCATGTCTCAGCGGAATATAGAAGGTTTGGCAGCACAATTGCCATATATACGGATATTTTCGTAGCTTAAGGTTATGTGAGCAGAAGACCTTGGAACACAACTTGCCAAACGCAGCAGCTGCACCTCCGACTCTGCTGTTGATCTCAGCATCAAGGTCACACTTAGAACTTATAGTGTTCCCCAGATAACGAAACTTGTCCACTTGCTTCAACACATTCTCACCAAGCTTTATATTCAGTGTCTCGTGACCGTGAATGTCTACGGACATCACTTCCGTCTTGTTGTCGGGCTACCATAACATAACATAAACATAATCAGCCTCTTCTCGGTGCGATGATGACGATGTGGGTTGGTAGATGCCACTTATATAGGAAGTTTTTGACTTTAAGAAATGCCGGTTTCCTCACAATGTTTCGTGTTTCATTTCAGCATGTTGATGAAATAATTTACACAAAGTAAAGCGCTTGTTATATGTACTTTCTAAGTATATCTTGGATACCAATGACTGATTAAAAGGTTAAGGAAACTATCTTGAGGAAACTTGGACTTTAAGTGTGAAATCGCCAAATCGCCAACCCGCATTGAGCAAGCGTGGTGATTACGCTCAATCAGAGAACTGTATGAGAGGAGACTTTCTCTGTATGAGAGGAGACCTGTGCACAGCAGTGGGACGATAAAAAGGTTGATGATGATGAAAGCGCTGGGTGAAGGTCGTGGGAAACCGCTAGATGCGGAAGGCGCAGGACCGGTCGTCGTGGAGAGTCGTGGGGAGGCGGTGGTGGGTCCAGTGGACGTTTTTCGGCTGAAATGATGATAATTATGATGTTATGTTTGATTTTAATCCTGTATAGAGCTGATAACTGACCTTGATAAACCAGTTACTGGTTACTGGTCCTGCAGTGGGATTCATATAAAAACGTCTCATTGTCGTATAATACAAGATACTAGATTGAGTTTTTAACGGCAAGAAAAACTCCCCAGATTTTATTTCGGTTGAGTTTTCTTTGCAATTTAATATTAACATAGCATTTTACGTTTCACTGGCCACGCTTCAGGACAGTTATATCACAGTTAACGACTGACATCATTTTTTAATACTTTTAGATTGCTAGGTACTTGCCTAGAAATACGGACACTTCGTTGCAGATGTTGTAGAAAGAGACTCGATCAGAATTCTTACAAAAAAAAAAAAAAAAACTTTGCCCCACACTAGAAATTTTCCTATACAACGTGTAACATAAAGGGTATATACATAACAAAGGCATGGCATCATTACATAATATCAAACGATATTGGAAGGGTTTTTTAATTCTATCTCTTTATGTTAGGATGATAAGAGGAAAAACACCGCCCGTGATAGGCTACTACCATACTAGGCGCACAGAGTTATTGAAGGCATTTATAGGATTTTGGCAAGTCATACGATGTGTAACGAGTAGTTATTAACATATGTAGTGTGGTGCCACGTTTGTTATGATTTGATTTTAAGAAACACATGAAACCGAAAATTTGGTATCAATTTTTTGATTATTTTATTTTGAGTTGAAAACCCTTCCGATATCGTTTGATATCATGTAAAGATGTCATGCCCTTGGTATGTACCTATATACCCTTTATGTTACACTTTGTATTTGTGGATACGCTTAAACATTTATACTCACATACACAAACATCCAAAATAACTACCAGTAGGCCATACAAATATTTGTTCTGTGCGGGACTCGAACCCGCTACACACAGCGCAGCAGTCGTTCACTCAGTTCACTGCGCCAACCGTATCGTGTGTGTCTTTATTACTAAAAACTTAATTGTCGTTTTCTACATTTAGCGTGATTACTTGTTTTGTTTACTTCATATTAACATATAACTATTTAGCTTAGCTTGCTTGCAGTAACAGTACTGAAGTGGATGGGTGGCTGAACAACTTATAGAATATCGCTGGAAACACCTAGATGGGACTCACAGAGCCAGGGAAGTATAAAAAGGAGTCTTGTAAAGTATAACAATCTGAAAAACTGGTAAACGATATAAGCAGCGACATCTAACGGCAAATTGTGGAATGAATTAATGATCGATGCTAGTGATGATTTCTTTAAGACAGTAACAATTTAAATTAGAATAAATGCATAATGGATGCATTTATTGATGCAGTAATAAAAGGACTAAAAAGGGTTTTTTTCTTGGCAAGTTATAGATGTTGATGTGTGGGTTGTGTGTGTTAATAGCCGGTGGATCAAGACTAAATGACGATAAGCTTAACGATACACCTTGTATTGGTTAATTGTAAAAAGGTACCGGGATCTAGGACTGGCATACTCGTAACAAATTGGATAATTGAAAACGTGTAGGGGTCCGTGTCAACAGCCGCCCATGTCCATTGATTAGGTGAAGCCGCCATTTGGCTACTGTGGCTGGGTACATACGGCACATTGCCCGTAGAACCGATGGCCGGTTGGGGCCGACGGATTCTCGAGTGTCGACTACGCACCGGAAGACGCAGCGTGGCTAGGCCCCCAACAAGGTGGACCAACGATCTGGTGAAAGTTGCGAGAAACCGCTGGATCCGTAGGGAGGCGCAGGACCGCTCGTCGTGGAGATCCTTGGGGAGGCCGATGTTGCGATAATGACAGAGTCTACGTATCTTCCACTACTCACATACGGACTATAGCTTCCCCAATAAGAAACTACTATTATACTGATTCTGTACATGCCATTTTCGCATCAGTATGCATAAATATTGGGGCTAAAATTGCATGAATGTTTTCGTCCAAGCCTCTGTAAACTCGAGTACCCAGTGTGTAGTACCGATATCCAATTTTGTAGATAATTGAAAACCTTTAAGTATAACAACCAAAGTAGTTCAGACAACCGAGTCACGAGTCAATAGTAAGTACATACTTAATCCTATACCTGAGAAGATTTTCAATAAAAGGCTACAAAACTTCTAAGCCAAAACTTATACTGGAGATAAAATACGGATAGGATCCATGTAAAAAAATTACGAGTGTCATAATAATATAAATATATTTCTAATAGAATGTCATAACAGTAATCAATTTTGGAATTCCGTAGTTTACGAGTCGGAACCCTTACCTTCTTAATACAAAACAAAATCTAACTTTAGCTTCTAAGCCAATATTTGTATTTCGAATTTTATTGAAGTTAAGTCAAAATTCTTCATACAAAAGTAAGAACTTAGTACCGTAATAACGTTTTATTTTTATATTTTCTTCTTCAGCCTGTAAAGGACCACTGCTGGACAAAGGCTTTCCACGATGACCGGTCTTGTGCTTCCCGCATCCATCGGCTTCCCGCGACGCGGCGCTGCGTCTTCCGGTACTTAGCCAGCCCTCCAGAACCTTACTGCCTCATCCGCAATTGGTTCTACAAGCAGTGTACTATGCCCACTGTCACTTAATTTTAGCGACTCGAAGAGCTATGCCGGTGACTTTGGTTCTTCCACGCAAAGCAAAAGGACTCTCTCTAAAAATCTGGAAAAAGGCAAGATTGTTTATCACATGGTCTACAGACCATGTGATAAACTTTATAAAAAATGTAACGGCTTAGATAACTTCGTTAGTTCTGGAGCTGTGCGGCGTATGTGGGACAACTTGACAAAAACGAAAAGTAAAAATTTAGATTGGTATAATAAGTAGTATATTAGTAAAAGATTTAGCAGGAAACACAAGCTGAATGTTTTCATTGTGATACTGAGCGCACGAAATCAGCTATGATGTGAATAACCTCCGGCAGTGATTTTCTTGTTATGCGAGTTACATTGACGACTTATCATAGTTTTTAATAAAATTAGGTATATAGAGCAGGACATTCGAAACATGGGTACATTTCGAATATCCAGCCCTATACACCTAATTTTAATAAACGATTTAAAAGCTATATAAAGGCCAAACTTTGCAAAAAGGGGAATTATAAAATCACAGATTATTTAGAAGACAATAAAGCTTGGGACTGAGCTGCTCGCTCTGCTTAGCAATGTTATTAAGCAATATGCGTTATTATGCTACAATTATGACATTTTAAATACTGTTTTTTTTTTCAAATCACGTAAATTATTGTAAACATTTTCATTTTTAATGTCTAAACTTGAAAAAGACGATGATCCCTTTGTTTAGGATTTTCTACTCAGAGGTAGTCAGTTAGGAAATTCCGGCTTCATCTAGTTTAAAAAAATATGACGTATAAAGAGTTATCAGTGATCCTAGTTCCTAATAAACGATTTGATTTCATTTTGTTGTTACACGTCACAAATCAAGTGGAAAAAACAGAAGGAAATTAAAAAAAAAACTGAAGATAATTCCAACGTCTTTCGATCATAAATCATGATCTGAAGCTAATGTTTTAGTTTTTGCTAACCGTTCCGAAACACCAAGGAGAGACCTGTTGGTACAGGAACCTACTGTGCTTGAGGCCGTTTCGCACTTAGCCGATACTTATTTGGACAAAAGAACTTTTTATTCTATTTTAACGCTTTTTTTTGCCTGTACCATAAATCTAGTATGTCCGAGAGATAAATGTGTCAGAGCAGTATAAAGGTGTTCAGTATAAATATCTTCATGAAATCTCTATTTTTATGAGAAAACCTCTATAGCTTTTAGGGAGACCTCCGCTTCGGCTGACCGTTTTACAGACGATATCACGACTGCTTTATCAAAAATCTAATCTTTTATTCATAGCTTTTTATACAAGTTAAACGTAGGAAATAAAATAAAACACTAACCTATAAAATCAAAACTTCGGTCAAAATTCAAAAATAAAATTAAACCCACTACCACCGCTACCACTTACCTACCATCGATTTCAATTGGAATCATTTTTGAAGCATATTTCTAGTCAACAAATCCAAAAAAAATAAAAATATTTAAGGGGGCTCCCCGTACAACAAACGTGATTTTTTGCGGTTTTTTGCTCCATATTAATAACGGAAATACATAGATAGAAGCTTAAAATGTTCACAGAATATTTGGTTATATATAAAAATTAAAATATTAATTAAATTAAAATAAATATTAATGGGGGGCTCCCATACAACAAACGTAATTTTTTTTGCCATTTTTAAAGATAATGGTACCGCACCCATCGTGCGCGAGCCCGATTCGCACTTGGCCGGTTTTTATTTAGTCTTATCGTATGAAGGACCAGTTTATATAATAAAGAAGTTTTTGCACCAACTCTTGCGCATTCCGTGGCAAATTGACATAAAAGTGCTCTAGATTTTAACGTAATGTTGTATTTCGTTACCACCGTCACCAGCTCGGTAGCCGTGATCGTCTAGTGGTTAGGACCCTACGTTGTGGCCGTAGTAACCCAGGTTCGAATCCTGGTCACGGCAGTGATACACTGTCGCGGCGGAGCATAATTTTTTGTCGTTTAGAATGTTTTTTGCATTTCTATTTATAGAAAGTAATTTGGTTATAGAAAATAACTTACAATGGTAACTGATATTATATTTAGAGGGGACTCTAGTTGCGGTTTTCTCCATACAAACGTATTCCGCTGTGTTCTTCTTGGATAACGCTTTTAGGGCAATGTTTTTTTTTTCTACAATTTCACACCTTGATTATACGCGCCCCTATTATTTGACTTTTTCGAAAACTTAATTAATAAAAGAAATATGAAGCCTCAAAATCCCGAAAAATGACCCATTTTTACCGCAATATCAGACGACTCTTACACAAATGTGATAAGCTTTGACAAAAAGAAAATAATAGAGGCATAGGTAGGTATACTTATCCTCTAAATTTTGATATATAGATGTACTGAAAAAGGAAACAGCGGAATACGAAACATCTTTTGGTCAACGTTTTTGTAGGTAAAATCAGCCTGAGTTGCACCTGTCCCTTTCGCGCTTTACGCGGAAAAGTTGAAAGCGGCGCGACGGCAATAGTTTCTTCAAATGCCTATTTCTCAAATTCCTCGGCAGTAGAGTCCTATCTTAATTCTGTTATCAATAAAGTGTCTTGATTAATAATATTATCTTCAAGTAATTACTTTATCTCTTACATTTTATTGTGATAAACAAAGATCGGAAATAATTGCGACGCTTATATACCTAAACTTCAACAAAATACCGATGAAAAAATAATGTGGATACGCCTTTTAAGTAACAATTTTGTAAAATACTTTAGTTTTGTATGTCTTTTTTTCCTTCAAAAATAACAATATACCTTGTTATACGCCATCTGGTGGTATTATTAGAAGTATTTATAAACAAACATATCCATATTTTTCATTCGTAAAATCAAGTTTAGGTATTTAAGCGCCGGAATATTGGGTCTCTGGTATTAAAATATCGTAAAGAGGATTCATGTACGGACGACAGCAGGTCAAACTACCCTAAACTGTCAAATATTCCCTATCAGTCTTGAGCGTACTTTAGAGATAAAGTAGGAAATCTAATAAAGAAATCTGATAAGTATATTGTAGTAACTCGATACATCATCACGCTGCGACCAATAGGAGCGGAGTATAACTAACTCCACGCGAACGAAGTCGCTGGCGGCCGCTAGTCTATACTAATTATAAAGCTGCACAGTTTGTTTGTTTGTATGAACGCGCTAATCTCAGGAACTACGTCCGATTTGAAAAATTCTTTTTGAGTTGGATAGCCCATTATTCCAGGAAGGCTTTAGGCTATATAACATCACGCTGCGACCAATAGGAGCGGAACACAACTAAAGCGTGCGAAAGAAGTCGCTGGCGGCCGCTAGTAAACTATAAAGAATGAAATTTCTTTCTGGTCCCTAACGAGCTAAATAAAATACTATTGACTTTTCGGGGATTATTTCGAGTCTCTTTTTCATAACTATAAACCAGTGCTTAGCTGCAATTCCGCCTGTGATGGTAAGCAGTGATGCAATCGTTGATGGTAAACAACGCTTGTTTATTAAGAGCAAATTCACTCTAAAAATCTGATTCATTAGGAAGGAAGATGGTAGTTAAGCGAGGTGATGCAATTTTAAACCCAACAACACGACCAATGATGTAACGCCAGAGGGAGATTGATCTGGAGACCCTCCATGATCAAACTCCCGACACAATAACACTTGGCGCATCGTACCCGGCACAAATCGCAACGCTGCGACTGCTCAACTGCTCAGCCCCGTCCTCCGTACGGCTTCACCAGGTTGGTTACTTCTGCCGGCACCCGATGTTAAGGTGGTACAATATTTTATTTTTGGTTGAAAAGTATCGCCCCGCGATTCCACCTGGATATATATAATTTGATCTCATAGGAATATCGGGATAAAAGTATCATCTTGTTTATAGAGTATCCGTGTACGAAATTTTACCCAAATCTCCAATTAGTTGTCTCACAGGATTGATGTTATCCTCAGAAGGACGCCCAAAATTTTGAGCCGCCTTGATTTTGAGCGTCCTTCGCTAGATTTGTCACTAACACTAGTATTTTCACGCTAGAATTCTAAATACCAGCGTTCAACAGTCCCCAGACATGGGGCTTCGTCATTCAACACAGATGTTAACTCTTCATAACAATAAAACCTTGTCAGAGCTGTTATAAAGTTGTATAAAGTTATTGATTCATTTACGTACGTAATCTGACAGATTCCAATCGAAGCTGTAGCTAAAGAATAGCATTAATCAGAATACTTTCAACTGTTCTAAATAAAAATTTAAACACATTCGAATAAAGAACAGTTCCAAATTCAAAATTGCCGGAAAATATGGAAACGACAGAACTTAGAAGGCATGCATGTCATGACATTTTACTTAAATTAACCATATTTTTTGCATTCCTAAATATTGCTAGCTTAAATTACCTCTCTTTAGATGAAAACCTCCTCCATAGAATCTCAATTCGCCAGTCAAGTATGGTAATAATAAAGCTGAAGAGTTTCACGATATAATTTTTCAAAGATATATAGGTTTCATTTTGCAAGTTCAATAACATTCATTGCGTTACTTACGTTGTTGAGCAGACACATTTTTCGGACTTATGGAGCAATGGATTAGCAATGCTTCAAGATGATTCTAATTGATAGTAATTCAAATATTTGTACGGCCTATAGTAAAAGTGTGTTTCGCAATTAAGGTGCCGAGCAAAATGAAAAATCAGATAGGAGGCTTTGCGAAAGAGATGTAACGGTCAGTACAATGCGATGGAGTCGCAAGCTGGCATAGTTAGTTGGCTGACTGCATGGTTAGCGCGCTTGACGCACGGAACAAATATCTGTATGACCTACAGGTAGTTGTTCCAGGTCTAGAAGTTTATGTATGTGAATTTATATGTTTATGCACCCACGATACAGGAGAAATTCCTAGTGTGGGGCAAGGTTTCTTTTTAAAAGAAAATTAAATATACAATATGTAAAGAAAACCCTGTCCGACCCATAAGGATAGTAAAGGTTAGGTAAACACTTGACCAAATATAATATAAAATTTTACATATTCATCATAATAACAATACTAATGAATTTTGAAATAATCCTTTTTTCCCGGGAATTAATTCCAATTTCCCCGAAATTTGGTATTTTTTTAAAAAAGTGACAATACCGGTATTATTATAAGCGAATAGCGACGCGACCACGTCACAAGTGCCGCGTGCCCTGCCCCCCGCCGCCCGCGGAAGGGGTTGCTTACAGCAAATGTATTAAATTACCTCTTTTTGCGAAATAATATTTATTTTTTTAGGGGGATTTTTTTTTAAGTTTAGCCTGTCTATTGGGCATTATTAGAATCAGTTATCGATACCTAACAATACCTTCACGGATCGGACAGGGTTTTCTTTACATATTGTATATCTCAAGACTACCTTACTATCGCGCTACCAAAATAATTACTTCCATCACCAATGTTCAGTACCAACCTAATGACTCAATACCTTTATGCTCCCGCCTGCTAATTACTCCGTGCCGTGAAGCATCTAACTTCGCCAGTAGTGGTCATACGTGTTATTAGCCAGCTATAAAACTCAATCGTTAAAATGCACTAACAGTCCATGAGGAACCCTGGGAGTGTTAGTGGCGTTTTTATGGAGTAATCCTAATGGCTTTGTGGGGTGTGTTGGAATGGTGCACTTTAAATGGCGGTTTTTGAGTGAGTCATGAGGGAAATGGTGGTGCTTGTAGATTGGTCGGCTAGTTAACATGAATAACATGATCTACAAACGCGATTTATGGCCGAAAATGAAAAATTACTTTACGCTACATTAGGAATGTATCCAAGATAAGAAAATAAAAAAAAAAAAATTAGTCCAACTTAGGCTGAGGCCGCACTACGGTTAAACCGCGGCAGTTTTTAATCGCGTGAATTTGTGTCCCTAGAAGACTAATACAAGCGGCCGCTCCTGCGTTTTTTTCCCGCGAGCATTTTGTAGGAAAATAATCAGTCGCGGGACGAGCGGGGCGAGTGCGGCCTCAGCCTTATAGATAATAAAAAAATAAGACCGGTATTTTTTATTTTGTACAAATTACCAAAAACTACTGAGATATATCGTATTAAAGTTACGGAGTGGGGACTAATGCTATGTTCAGTGCTTATTCATAAGTTAATTTATTATTTCTGGCGAATTATAAAAATTAAAATTTTATTTGGTATACATAGTTGATATTATTTTATTGCATTCAGTTTAATTAATTTACTCTATTTGTACTGGTAAATTTACAAAGTGTTGACTCTGCTCAATGGCTACCTGTAGCTAGTGTCTACTTTTTAAGGGTTTGGGCGCTGATAACCGAAACACAGGCTTTTGCGTAGTTCAATTACAGATGTCTTACTCGATTGTAACAATAAATTATGGCCTGTAAATATATTTTTGTGTAACATTGTAAACAATTGCTGATTATACCTTATTATCATTATAATAAACTTTAGGAGTATGTACGTTAGTGTGTTTTCTCGGTGGTAGGCAACAACATCAGCCGCCGGCATAAGTTACCACCCACCAGACAAAGTCTTGCCGCCAAGCGATTCGTCGTGTTCCGGCATGATGTCTGGTGAAGCCGTACGGAGGACGGGTATAAGCAGTTGTGTTGCGATGTGTACCGGGTACGATGTGCCTAATGTTGTTGTGTCGGGAGTTTGGTCGTGGAGGGTCTCCAGATCATCCTCTGGCGCAGCATCGTTGGTCGTGTTGTTGGGTTAAACATTGCATCACCTCGCTCAGCTGCCGTCTTCCTTCCTATTCACTCAGTTTTTTTGAGTGAATAGGCTTAATAAGCTAGTGCGTTTTACCATCAACGATTGCATCACTGCTTACCATCAGGCGGGATTGCAGTCAAGCACTAGTTTATACCAATAAAAAAAAATGTACAGACGACAGCACATCAAGCTACTACAACCTGTCAGATTTCTTTATCCGATTTTCAACTTTATCTCTAAAGCATTAAGGCTCAGTGTTGATTGGGATCATTTGACAGTTTCGGATAGCTTGACCTGCTGTCGTTCGTACTATGTCTGTGACATCATTGCGGACACGCAGGTTCAAAATAAAGCAAAAAACAGATTAATGAATGTGGTTGAAATAACTAAGATAAATAGCTTGAATAGTCCAAAGTTACAAAAGAGCAACAAGTACAGTTTGAACTGACGACCTTGCGTTCTCACTGCGATAACTTATCAATTGATCCATTGCCACTACAATCATTTCTAACAATGGTTGAATGGACATTTTATAAGAGATGTCGTAACGAACCCAATCAGTAGTGAAAGTGTTCTCATTCCAACGAGTTTTGAGCAAAGCGGTCGAGAGTTTTGCCTTCACCGTCAACAGCTCCGGTAGCCGTGATCGTCTAGTGGTTAGGACCCTACGTTGTGGCCGTAGTAACCCAGGTTCGAATCCTGGTCACGGCAGTGATTACACTGTCGCGGCGGAGCATTTATTTTTAATATTTTAATTAAGTTATGAATATGCATGTTGGGATTCCGAGATGTTTATACCCGTTTCAATTAGAACTCAATCCTTAGGGATTATAAAAGGGAATCTGGGCTAAATTGTACGGCCTTAAATTCTTCTAAATAAATAAAAGTATTACGGATTGTCAATTCCCGGGAAATATATGCAAATTTTTGAACAGTGTGGCGTTTTCAGGTGGCTTAAGGGCAAAGTCAATGCTGAAACTGACCATTTTTAAACCCAAATCGAGAAGTTATCACTATACAATATGTAAAAAAAAACCTGTCCGATCCGTGAAGGTATTGTTAACTGATTCTATTAATGCCTACAAAGCCGGGCTACAAATAAAAAAAAAATAATTTCCCCTGAAAAAATAAATATTATTTCGAAAAGCGAGGAAACTTGATTCATCTGCGTTAGGCAACACGGTAGGCATACATGCGCGGGCGAAGGGGGGCAGTGTACGCGGTACGTGGTCGCATCGCTCATAATAATACTGTCTAAAGTGTGTGTTGTCACTTTTTAAAAAATACCAAATTTTAGGGAAGTTGGAATTAATTTGCGGAAAAAAATAATGTTTCAAAATTCATTAGTATGGTTATTATGATGATTATGTAAAATTTTATATTTTATTTGGTCATGTGTATACCTAACCTCTATATATTATCCTTTAGGGTCGGACGGGGATTTCCTTACATATTGTAGGTATATATATTAAATTTATGTTATATAGATATATGTGTATTTTTAATGATAAAAACCACAATAGTAATTTATTATGCACCTATTCACTCTAGCTTTGAAGTAACTTAAATTGTAATCAGCCTGGAAGCCCGCCTCGGGCAAATTGTTCCCGTCCTTCGATGTACGCGGTACAAAATACGAGGCGACACGCTTCGTCCATATGTTAAGCCAAGTGTTCTTATGTTTTAGAAGTGTGAGGAACAGGGTTTTGCTTAATTACGTTGCTTACCTATTATGTTCAGTATCTATGTATTTATTTACGTACATATGTATAATTCTCCGCCAGCCACTACCAGCCACCTTTTTGATTTCGTCTCTCCATCTCGCCCAAGGGCGTCCTACGCTACGTTTGCAGAGACGCGGTCTCGACTCGAGAACTCGTTTACCCCAACGGTTGTCGGTCCTGCGGCATACGGGTCGAATTGATAACCTCCTTTTTGTTGAAGTCGGTTAAAAACGCACACTACACAACGTGGACGATGTTGCGGACAGGAAATAGTAGTTATAGATTAATTTAATAATATCTACTGGACCTTCAAATTAATTCATCATCATCATCATCATCAACCTTTCATCGTCCCACTGCTGGGCACAGGTCTCCTCTCATACAGAAAAGGATTGAGCGTAATCACCACGCTTGCTCAATGCGGGTTGGCGATTTCAGACTTAAAGCCCAGGTTTCCTCAAGATGTTTTCCTTCACCTTCAGTCATTGGTGTCCAAGATATACTTAGAAAGTACATATAACTGTAGAAAAGTTACATTGGTACTTACCTGACCTGGAATCGAACCCGCACACCCATACTTGACAGGCTGGTGTTTTAACCACTAGGCTACCACGACTTAATTGATAATTAATTCATATTATTATATGTTCGCAACCAACCTTTATAAACACGACCCATATATCTCATAGAAGCCCGAGCTTAAATCACAATGTTTGTAACATTGCCAATCACTTGAACAAATATTGGTCCACCTCATCGTTGCCGTCAATTTAAATATTCTACCTTGTTACCTATTCAATTTCTCAGTACGGTCAATAAAAGAGGAAAGTAAACAGGCAGCTATGTAACTTAAAGCGCTTTTATGCTAGCTACTTAAGCTTAGCTCACTACTAAGTGCTGAGCAGTGAGTTTTTTGATCGATCGAACTTTGAGTGTTCTTTTTTGAAAAGGCGATATTGCTTTTTAACTTTTCAAACGTTGATAAATGGCAAATTTAATTTCTATTGTATGGAGACTCTCAGAAGCGTTGGGTAGCTTCGTGAATTAATAATATATTCTGATCTTCCTGCGAGCTCAATGTGACAGCGGGTTAATTACGTGCCGTACTATCAATAGTAATCGCTTTTATATAATACTAGCTACGCTGCGCGGTTTTACCCGCGTAGGTTTCGATAGGTTTTTTTATATGCTCCGCTACTATTGGTCGCAGCGTTATGTTATATAGCCTAAAGGCTTCCTGGATTAATGGGCTATTTAACGCAAAAAGATTTTTTTTAATCGGACCAGTACTTTCCGAGATTAGCGCGTTCAAACAAACAAACAACAGCTTTATATATTAGTATAGATATAGATTATGATCTACTGCTTGACTGCGATCCCGCCTGATGGTAAGCAGAGATTTAATCTTTGATAGTAAAGCGCACTAGTTTATTAAGGGACCTATTCACTCTTGCCTTGAAGACACTCAAATTGTAGTCAGACGCTTAGGTACTAGCTACAACCATCATGGCACCATGTCAGCCCTCAGCACCTATTGGAGATATATTAATTTCCTACAGGGTGTCTCAATCAGAGTGCATTTTTTAAAATTCGATCTTTTTTTACATGCAAGTGGCAACTGAAATTTGACAGCTGTCACCTCTGTTTATTTCGATTATTAAAAATGGAGCGCTTTTTAAAAGAACAAAGCGTTATAATTGTGAAAAGTCATTACAAAAATGGGGAAAGTCACGCTAAAACCGCTTATACGCGGACTTCTTGTGGCGTCAACTGGACGGCATGAATCAGGACAACATGTGGTTATAGCAGAACGGCGTAACCTGCCACACCGCGCATAAAACAATCGATTCGCAGCAACGATTTCCAGAACACATTATCTCACGAAATTCTGATGTCAACTGGCCACCAAGACCGTGCGATTTTTATTTGTGAAATCTCGGTTTTAAGCGAATAAACAAAGGTCCGGCGGTACTTTACACCAGGGCAGCTTCTAATGATATACAAAGCACAGGTCTGCTCGTGTGTGGAGTACTGCAGCCACATTTGGGCTCGTGCTGCTAAGTGTCACCTGGCCACTTTGGATACAGTGGAGAGGCGGGCGAAGAGGCTGATTGGTGACCCTGATTTAACTCGAGACGGTCTCCAAAGCCTAGAGCACAGGCGTAGAGTAGCCAGCCTTTCGGTGTTCTATAGGATGCATTTTGGGGAGTGTGCGAGGGAATTGCATGATTTAATTCCTCCGTCTCCGGTCCACCATCGGACGACCATACGGCGAGTTTCCACCCTTACGTTGCTAACACCACTACGATCCGGACAAAGCGTTTCGCCTCCTACTTTATACAGCGTACATCGAGGGACTGGAACAATTTGTCAGCGGCGGTGTTTCCGTTGAACTACAATTTGAGTGTCTTCAAGGCTAGAGTGAATGAGCGCTTTACCATCAACGCTTGCGTCACTGCTTACTATCGTCGGGATTGCGGGCAAGCGCTAGTTTATAATTTTATATAAAAAAGTAGCGGTGAGGTACAACCACATCTCTGTGCACAAGTATTGGAAAATTTCATGAAAAGAGTAATAGCCTGTCTTCGGAATCGTGGGGGCATTGGCCAGATATTTTATTCCATACTAAATCGGAACATGACTATAAACATGTTTTGCATTTATAAAAGTAAATAAATTAGAATAAATTAATTATTAAATTAATTTAAATTTTGTAAATACGTGTGTAAATTATACCTAAACGGGTCCTAACAGGAGTCATTTACTGCGGGCAGGGATCATAACATCGCAACAATAAAATTAAAATGAATAACGTGCAAAGTGTAGGTGAATTATAGAAAAGAGAGAGAGCCTCGTGTCTGTGAGCGGCGCAGGCGGCAGTTTTTAAATTAAGAATTATTTTATTTTATAATTTTTATGAATACTGGCCACTGTCCCTACCCGTATGTTGAATCATTGTCGCCATTAAAGTGGTACTTACGTTGTATAATACCATCATCATCATCTCAGCGTTAATCCCAGTCGCATCTGAAGCTGTTTTCAGATTTGGAGTCTGGGGTCCACTTTACTAGCCTAACTGCTGATTTTGGCTAAACTTCGATATTTTCCGTGAAGCGACTGCCGTCTGACATCTACAACCCGAAGGCGATATTGAAGCATTACAACTATAGTTGAGCCAAATTCGATAAAGAATAGAGGTAAACAAACCGTTGCTAGGCAACGAGAAGTTTACGCCTAAAACACAGATGTTAACAACCTTTTCAATTTCATAAAAGTAATAATCCTACTTCCTACTTACCTAAACAGTTTATTTATGTTTAGATATTTATGATTTGCATAGAACGCTTAACCGATTTGAATGAAATATGACACATGTAAGCTAATTTCCTAATAGGTTATTTTTTTTGATACATATAATTATAATTAGTCCATACTAGAAAATATTATAATGCTTGTGTTATGTAGTTGATTTGAAAGTAATTACAATACGCTAAATTGTATTGACAAATGCCTCAACTTTATTCATTGCTTGAATTCCACAAAATGTGTTTAATACCTGGACTTCATCCATCTTTCTTTTTTCTTTAGGGCTATCACGAAAAATTAATTTCGACTTTTTAATGGTTTTTCGAAATTCCAAGTTATTATGCATGTTATTTTAATGATTCTATTGAAATATGCTGCAATAGGAATTGTTAATAAATAGCTAGCATGTAAAAGTCGATAATTATGTAAATAACAGAAGATTTGTAAAACGTGAGTTGTGATAACCCTAAATTGGTTTGTTTACCTCTATTCTTTATGGAGCTAGGCGCTGGTATAGACTATTGTTGGACTTTTGAGGGCTCCAACAAGCCGTAACGACTGCCATCATAATTATAATCGTATGGCAACCGGAACCAACGGCTTAACGTGCTTTCCTAGGCACGACCAACTGGTGAAAATATTCATAGTCATGTATACAAATATTTGCACTGCGCGGGGATCGAACCCCCGCCTCCTGGGGCAGCGGGTGCATTCGCTACTACTACGCCACGGAGGCTGTCACGTTGTATAAAACCCAACTACCTTTTTTATCGACTGTACTCAAGCAATATTTGGGTTGCAGGCACGGTCGCTGAGTACAAATAGGGGAGGCGCGGTTCCCTTTTTTAGCCATTGTTAAAGATTTCTTTGTCCTTATATTATTTCCTTGAAACATTCTTACTCGAATGGAGAAAAAGGACCAAATATGTCTCCATATATTTGGTCCTTTTTCGGCATTTGGGTACATAATTTTAATGACTACAAATGAACCATTTTTTTGACGTAATATATACAAAGAGATTGAATTTAATGCTTCTGCTATCTCGTATCAACATGACTTGTAAGTATACTCGTGGGAGTATAGCTCACACGGTAAGGATAATAAGTCAGAGATGTCAGCACATCGTGACGGTGTTCACGAAGACCGATGCATCCTGGGTCAGGGTTGTGGGTTGGTTAAAAAAGAAACCATGTCCCTGGTTGCACAGGCAACTGAAGAAACACGGGTGGGTTTTAGTCAGTAAAAGCCTTACACGCCCTTCCGCTCCGCCCAGAACGCGGAGAGAGGTCAGAGGTCATTTAAAGGGCAATTAAATATATTCGGTCTGAAGTTTAATACCACAAACCAATATTGAGGCTTAGCTGTTGTTTTTGTTTTTGTAGTTTTTTTTTTTATACCGATGCCTTATTTCACCATTGCACCTACTACGAAGTTTATATTTTTGAGGAGAGAGCCAAGTTTAAAGTTTAAACGAGAACTGTAGAAAATCCAAATAAAAAAAATGCCTGTCGTTGAGAAACCTAACATCAGTTAAAGTATATCTTGATTGCTTTTACAGAAATAAAGATCAATTTAGTATAATACCATATTCATCGAACTCATTTAACACAACTGTGGCCCACGTTTTTGGTAAAAAGAGATGGAATAACGGTATTTCAATGCGCGGAAACGAAAGAGCATGATATTTAGTGAATTTTTCAATAAAAAAGTAAAAATTGAAAATTTTGCAATATTTTCACAACCACAATTTATTATCCGATTTAATATTGTTCCAAATTAATATTATTCCAATTTATTTAGGTATTTAATTCCGGCCCGTTAGACCAGAAGTCGAACACAGTTCTTTTTTTGTAGTGTGGCATTAGTTATGACTTTGCGCCAATTTCAAGTAAAATAAAAATCTTCAAAAGTTCTTTTTTCTTTCTCTTTTGACTCCGCTCGGTTTGTGCATTTAGCCAATGTCACCTAATGAATTATTCATATCGAAAAAGACGGCCGCGTGAACCGTCTTACGAGGGAGGTTTGTTTCACTGTTCTTTATGAATTATTTACTGAATGCACTTTTTACTACATAAATCAAGCACTTTTTTGCACATGCACTCACATTTAATAAACAACAGTATAAATAATTTTAAAAGTCCAATGAAAAATGAGCGGTACACTCAGGTTGACTTTTCCCGCCAAAGCTCCAAAAAGGGATATAAAAGAGGCTTCAAAACCCCGACCGAAATTAGGACTGATGTTATAAACTGTTATTGTCTAATTGTCAAATAACTTCAACTACTACTTCAACTCTTCAATGGCCTCTGTGGTTAGATACCACAATTTTGCCAATAACACGTGTAACAAATTATAGAAATTTGTTAAAAAAATATTTCACAATAATGGCGGATATCGCCAATGACAGTTGAAAAAACGGTCGCGTTAGCAGACTAAGAGGAGATTTGATACAAAGCCATTATGTGGCCACTATGCTGCGATATTTCAATGTTCTTTAAGCATTATTTACTGAATGCATTTTTTACTACATAAATCCTGCGCTTTTATTTAGTAAACGACACTATAAATAATTTAAAAAGTCCAATGAAAAATGCGCGTGACACTCATTTTAGCTTCCCGTCAAAAAACCTCAATTGTCAAATAACATGTGTGTCTTTGACCCGGGTTATGACATCAGGAAAACTTTGTTTTAATTTCTTCTTTTTTGATTACGAGGCTTTTTGGTAAATTATACATATATTTTTATTAAGTATGTGTTTATTATTATTTTAGAGTATTATTATTGTAATATGAGTTCTGTTTGTGCGGAATAAACAATTTACCTTTCTTTCTAAATTCGGCAGATGATTACATGCTGGATTTCTGTGGACGTAAAAAAAAATTGTCTTGTTCTCCAGTGTTCACTTGCAAAAGACATTGTAATCTCTTGCGCAAACTATACTAAATTAGTTCGTGAAAGTACTACAATTGAACTCAATATAGCGAGAAAATTCGGTAGCTCTCTCACCAGCTCCGGTAGCCGTGATCGTCTAGTGGTTAGGACCCTACGTTGTGGCCGTAGTAACCCAGGTTCGAATCCTGGTCACGGCAGTGATACACTGTCGCGGCGGAGCATATCTTTTTAATATTTTTTTCATTTTTATATGAATATGAATGTTGAATTTCCGAGATATTTTTACCCGATTCAAATAAGTCTCAATCCATAGGGATTATAAAAGGGAATCTGTGCTAAATTATGCATTGGATGTGACGCATGTTTCCCCCAACCATTTTTAAATATTTTTTTATCGAAATTTGTTCTTTTTTGGGTCATCTTTATCGCTAAGAAACGTATTTTCATTCTGCTCCTTTCATTAAAAGATAAAATATGCAACGCATGATAATCTTTTTCTTTTATTCTTTGTGAAATATCCTGTGTTAAAAAGAGTACGCTTTAACGCCTATAAAACGTATTATTGTTTTATCTATGCGAAACCAGAAACACGAGTCCAGTATTTTAAGTATAGGAGGATCTATGTACAAAATTTCACAAAGTCACAACAGTCGTCCGGTCGCTCGGGCGGGCGACCGGACAGTTGACCTCTGACGTCAGCTGTGCGCAGTAATATGATCTATCGTAAGCTGCGTGAGGCGCTCGGTAATCACACTGCAAATTTTTTTTTAATGTATTTGAGGAAAAATATAACATGGTGTAAAAATGATTGGAATCGATTCAGTTGCTTATACTGAACAAACTGTATTCAGGTTTCGCATAAACAAAAAATAACGTTGTATATTCCATTAGTTATTTTCAGATTTAGACACTAGCAGATTTAGGCATTAGCAGATTTAGACACTAGCAGATTTATACACTAGCAGATTTATACACTAGCAGATATATACACTAGCAGATTTATACACTAGCAGATTTATACACTAGCAGATTTATACACTAGCAGATTTATACACTAGCAGATTCATACACTAGCAGATTTATACATTAGCAGATTTATACACTAGCAGATTTATACACTAGCAGATTTATACACTAGCAGATTTATACACTAGCAGATTTATACACTAGCAGATTTATACACTAGCAGATTCATACACTAGCAGATTTATACATTAGCAGATTTATACACTAGCAGATTAATACACTAGCAGATTTATACACTAGCAGATTTATACACTAGCAGATTTGTACACTAGCAGATTTATACACTAGCAGATTTATACAGTAGCAGATTTATACACTAGCAGATTCATACACTAGCAGATTGATACATTAGCAGATTTATACACTAGCAGATTCATACACTAGCAGATTTATACATTAGCAGATTTATACACTAGCAGATTTATACACTAGCAGATTTATACACTAGCAGATTTATACACTAGCAGATTTATACACTAGCAGATTCATACACTAGCAGATTGATACATTAGCAGATTTATACACTAGCAGATTTATACACTAGCAGATTTATACACTAGCAGATTTATACACTAGCAGATTTATACACTAGCAGATTTATACACTAGCAGATTCATACACTAGCAGATTGATACATTAGCAGATTTATACACTAGCAGATTTATACACTAGCAGATTAATACACTAGCAGATTTATACACTAGCAGATTTATACACTAGCAGATTTATACACTAGCAGATTCATACACTAGCAGATTTATACATTAGCAGATTTATACACTAGCAGATTTATACACTAGCAGATTTATACACTAGCAGATTTATACACTAGCAGATTTATACACTAGCAGATTTATACACTAGCAGATTCCAAAAATTTTACCTATGTTAATGTTATTGTAGTACTGTTTCATAAAACAATACATATTAGTATAAAACAAACAATTGTTAGTGTATTTAAAAAAATATATATAAATGGTCGTGATGTCAGGGCCATAAGTTACCCCTTTGAAATTGTCTCCTCAAGCCCTTTATTTTGACTCCAGAAGTACCCAGTCAGCAAGATTTAATGCTCAAGGTGCACCTGTTGAGGATTCTCTATGGTATAAATGAAATAGCGGACTGT
Source organism: Sesamia nonagrioides (assembly GCA_017933935.1). Taxonomy (NCBI): domain Eukaryota; kingdom Metazoa; phylum Arthropoda; class Insecta; order Lepidoptera; family Noctuidae; genus Sesamia; species Sesamia nonagrioides. The sequence goes on from JADWQK010000385.1 coordinate 182,452, forward strand.
AAAAAAGGTCCTTGTAATTTTATGTATTAGGACAGTAATTATAATGCGCGCTTGGTCCGTGGATTTTTTTGGCGAGTGATGCGCTGCAGGCGGCCACCGGCGAAACCGATCCCTCGTCTCCTGGTCCCCGCTCGCCACTGTCTTCCTCCTATGATCGTACGATCCAGCAGCGGTGCTACGGTTTGTCTCCAACTGCACCAAACCCTCTTAAATAGGGTCTGTGCTGCCCTGTCTACATCATATTTCTGCCGAAAGACGTCCACTGCTGGACATAGGCATCTCCCAAGCACCGCCACTTCGACTGGTTCTGTGCTTCCTGTATCCAGCGGATTTCTGCAGCCTTCACCAGGGCATTGGACTACTTTAGGTAGTCCTCCATAACGCGGTTGCCACTCCAGAACCTTTTAAACTCATGGGTCATCTGCTCAACCAATAATATGCCTTGCCCAATGCCAGTTAAATTTGACAAATTTTCGAGCAATATCTGGTTTTTAGTCCCTGAAATTATTACCTACTAGTATTGGTTGATTTCAAGATAGGTTTTTATATAACACTTTTTTTTTTAACATACAGTTTACGTTGCTGCATAAAACTGTTTTGCATCCGTCAACTCACACATCAAGTTCAGTTGAAAATCAGCGTCAGGCACTAGTTGTCCGGCCATTTTTGCTGAACTGGGCCTTTTTGGCGCAGCCGGGAGGCACACATTTCTGCTATTTTTCTTATGTAAGTATATAGTAATAGTATATAGTTACATTTTTTAAAAATTTGATTTAAAAATGCATACAAATACATTTAAAAATATAAAAAAAATAGTGTTCCACCGATGATGGGAGCGGGGTACAAGCTACCGGTGGTAGGTCTCCAGAGACAGGAACCTCCTCACGATGCGGGCCGTACTTTATTTTATTATTACTATTTTTATATTTTTAAATGAGTATCTGTATCTAATGTCATCATCATCATCATCTCAGCGTTAATCCCAGTCGCATCCGTAGCTTTTCAGCTTTGGAGTCTAGGGTCCGCTTCACCAGTCCAACTGCCGATTCTGGCTAAACTTCGATATTTTCCGTGAAGCGACTGCTGTCTGACCTCCACAACCCGAAGGCGATATCTAAGCATTGCAGTTAAACCAATTGTTAGACTTTTGAGGGCTCCAACAACCCGTAACGACTGCCACTAGATGTTCGTATGGCAACCGGGACCAACGGCTTAACGTGCTTTCCGATGCACGACCAGACCAGTGCAAATATTCATATTAATGCATACAAATATTAGCACTGTGCGGGGATCGAACCCGCGCCTCCTTGCGCAACGGCCGCGTTCGGTATCGCTACGCCACGGAGGCTGTCGTAGTCCGTAGTAGTGTCGTGAAGTATCTGTATCTGATGTATTGTGTATCTGATGGATTGTGTATCTGATGTATTGTGTATCTGATGTATTGTGTATCTGATGTGTTGTGTATCTGATGTATTGTGTATCTGATGTATTGTAGGTATATCTGACGTATTGTGTATCTGATGTATTGTGTATCTGATGTATTGTGTATCTAATGTATTGTGTATCTGATGTATTGTATATCTGATGTATTGTGTATCTGATGTATTGTGTATCTGATGTATTGTGTATCTGATGTATTGTGTATCTGATGTATTGTGTATCTGATGTATTGTGTATCTGACGTATTGTGTATCTGATGTATTGTGTATCTGATGTATTGTATATCTGATGTATTGTGTATCTGATGTATTGTGTATCTGATGTATTGTGTATCTGACGTATTGTTTATCTGATGTATTGTGTATCGTTTAGTCTGTGCTAAATAAATGTATTATCTTTCTTTCTTTCAATAAATGAAAGTAGTGTAGTTTTAAAATTTCTGTATCCAAAGGGTAAAAACGGGGGCTTTAATTCCGACTCGCACTTGGCTGGTTTTTCTGTTAATGCTATTTTTTTTTAATTTGCCCCACACTAGGACTAAACTCACTGACGCAAACAGCCAGACCCGAAACAACTACTGGTAGGTCACACAAATATTTGTTTCGTGCGGGAATCGAATCCGCGTCACTTAGCGCAGCAGTCAATAGCTTAACCACTGCACTAACCGTGCATTCAAAAATAATCATGATAACAATACGTAAGTTTCTTTACCAACTTGCAAAAACGTTGTCATTTCTTGCGCAAACTGTACTGAATTTATTTGTGAAAGTATTATAGTTCAACTCAATATACTATAAATTTTGGCTTTACAATTATCAGTTCCGGTAGCCGTGATCGTCTAGTGGTTAGGACCCTACGTTGTGGCCGTAGTAACCCAGGTTCGAATCCTGGTCACGGCAGTGATACACTGCCGCGGCGGAGCATTTTTTTTTTTGTACAAGTGCATGCATATTTTATTATGGTGCCAGTGATGACATAAGGAACTGAGACGTGGTCGCTATCAATGGGACTTATAAGAAAGCTCAAGGTCACTGAAAAGGCAATGTAGAGGGCTATAAATTTACTCAGCCATATTAAAAACGTAACAAATTTAAAAACAGCAATTATTACATACCATGTATATCTATACTAATATATAAAGCTGAAGAGTTTGTTTGTTTGTTTGCGCTAATCTCGGAATCTACTGGTCCGATTTGAAAAATTGTTTTTGCGTTGGATAGCCCATTAATCCAGGAAGGCTTTAGGCTACATAACATCACGCTGTGACCTATTGGTGGAGCATAACTAATTCCACGAGAACGAAGTCGCTGGCAGCCGCTAGTATATAATAATAATAATAATAGTTATTATTATTATCTCTGGTTGCTCTCGTCTGGCTAACAGCGAGTATTTGCACAGGCATAACCAAGTAGGTAGGATTATCCACCAGCAACTTGCTTTGAAATATAAGCTTGTGGATTCTGAGGTACCGTATTATAAATATATGCCCGACCCAGTTCTTGACAATGACCATGTCACGTTGTACTGGGATCGGTCTATCATTACTGACAGGACTATTGTTGCAAATAAGCCTGATATAGTAGTGATAGATCGATTAGCGCGCCTCGCAATGATGGTCGATGTTACCATTCCACATGACGGGAATCTCGTGAAAGCAGAGAAAGAGAAACAAATGAAATATCTCGACTTGGCGCACGAGGTTGCTGACATGTGGAATGTAAACTCGGCTGTCATTGTACCGATTGTCGTATCGGCCAATGGTTTGATAGCCAAGAGCCTCGACCAACATCTATTGAGGCTCGCGTTAGGCAGTTGGATCAAAGGCCTGATTCAAAAGGCAGTACTCCTCGATACGGACCGCATCGTGAGGAGGTTCCTGTCTCTGGAGCCCTAACCACCGGTAGCTTGGACCCCGCTCCCGCCATCGGTGGAAAGCTATTTCTTTATATTTTTAAATGTTTTTTTATAAATATTAAAAAATGTAAAGCGATATGTAGACACGGAGTAATAATAATAATATTTATTTATTTGAAAGAGATTACAAATATATTTTACAAACAAAGATAGGCTAGTTTTAAGCACAAAAGAGTTAAGCATCTGTAACCGAACTAGGCAAGGCCTGTATGTCAGCTATCAGCGCCAATCCCCTCGGATAATATTACATTTATCGTAGCCATTTATATTATTTTCTACAAGATGTGTGTTACGTTTATATCAGTATTTTACAAAATTTAGTATAATATGTAGAGTATTGAATACGTGTCCTCTCAGTGTGTGGAATGAGGTGTGACTGTGTGAGTTGAGAGAGGGTGTGTGTATGTGTGAGGTGTGCGTGAATATATATGTATATTCCTTGAGAAAGTTACCGTTTGGAAGGTCCGAGTGAGTTTTGTAAATTTCAATCAGACAACTTCATTATATTGTGATCATTGAGCTATATGCAGTAGAAGTTCACTATCTTCATAATTTAGATTTTGTAAATATTTAATATTTATATTTAATTAATATTACGTTACGGACTTACTGTATGGGGAAACAGTACGGATAAGGACAGAGGCACAAAAGAAGTGTATCAGGGCCATTTGCGGACTTCGTTCTAACGAATCTTGCCAGCCATTTTTTTTAAATGCTAGGTCTGTTACCACTTCCTGCACTTTACATATATGTAATCTGTAACTTTGTTTACAATAATAAGGGATTGTTCAAAAAATCATCTGAAGTTATCACTCGTCCTACAAGGGACAAAGACCGTCGTATTGTGAAGGATAATCCAAAATGGGCCAAGTTTGCTAAAAGTTGCCTTGTGATGTGTGTACGCATTTACAACAAAATCCCCAATGCACCCCCAACCCCACATTTTTTATGACATTAAGGATTTTTTTGACATAAATTTATAATATTACTATTGTTTACATTGTTGACATAATTATTATTTTTGCATGCAATTGATACATATTCTGTATAGCTAAACATATGGACATTGAATTTAAATAAGACTGTAACATCATTATACCATGTTTAAGGCAAATAAAGACTTATCTTACTTATCTTATGCTTGAGTTTTCACCGCAGAAGAACGGGAGTAACCGACATAGCCCGAAGAATTGCAACACTTTAGTGTCAATGGGCCAGGCACATTGCCTGTAGGACCGATACCCGTTGGGGCCGACGGGTTCTCGAGTGGCGGTCACACACCGGAAGACGCAACGTGGTTAGGCCCCCGACAAGGTGGACCGACGACCCTGGTGAAGGTCGCGGGAAACCGCTGGATGCGGGAAGCGCAGGCATAACAGTATCTATTTTTAGACATTCAATCGAAGTTGCTATTACACCTTCAATGGAGAACGAATGGTTATCAAATTTGGTCTTTGTATACGCGGGGTATTACATTTATCTCTTACGCAAACCGTGGCGAATTATAAGTGAAAGTACTCAAACTAGATCGAGATAAAGTCTTATATTTCGGTAGCACAGTCACCAGCTCCGGTAGCCGTGATCGTCTAGTGGTTAGGACCCTACGTTGTGGCCGTAGTAACCCAGGTTCGAATCCTGGTCACGGCAGTGATACACTGTCGCGGCGGAGCATATTTTTTTTTTTTTGTTTTTTTGCTACGGTTGGTGCGAGCGCTACGGCGTAGCAACATTCTATAATATTTCCATACTAAATTGGCGATAGTCTTTAACATAAATTAAAAAAGGTTGTCTTAAGGGCACATCTTGTATTAAAAATAGGCTTTGTTAATGACAATGCAATTGATGATAAATCTATACTAATATATAAAGCTGAAGAGTTTGTTTGAACGCGCTACTCTCAGGAACTATAGGTCCGATTTGAAAAATTTTTTTCGTGTTGGATAGCCCATTAATCCAGGAGGAGCCTGAAGCCTTAGGTTATATAACATCACCCTGCGACCGCGAGGCGCAACTAGTTTATTATAATCAACTACTTATATAGGTACCAAGTATTATATTTAAATCATCTCATTTCAATTATCTATTTTCTGAATTGATGAGGCTTTTAATTAAATAACTTATTTAGTTTTTATATGTAAAGTACTACTGTGCGGCCTGCCTGTGTGGCTTCACAATCTATACTAATACATAAAGCTGAAGAGTTTGTTTGTTTGAACGCGCTAATCTTAGGAAGGCTTTAGGCTATATATTAACGCTGCGATCAATAGCAGCCGAGCATATTAAATAACCACACGTGAACAAAGTCGCGGACGGCCGCTAGTTTATTATAAGTCTACCAAATCTGAAATGTTTCCTAATTCGTCCATAATTATGCTGTGGTAGCCAGGTTTGTTTTTAATAATTCCGCTTTAAAATGGCTTCCGCCAAAATATGTTACTGTTTTTTTTTTAACACTATAAACTAATGTTTGATCACGATCCCGCCTGATGGTAGGCAGCGATGCAATCGTTAATGGTAAAACGCACCAGTTTATTAGCACCAGTTTAGTTTATTCACTCTACCTTTGTATTTGATAGACATTCACTTATCGATATCATGAAGGCCTTTATCTTACCTATTTTTTGCCAATTTTCATTATTTAGTTATTGTGATATTGTTTTGTTTTTATTTTGCTGTCACTATTAAGATTATGTCGTGGTGTCCTAGTGGTTAAAACACCAGCCCCTCAAGTACGAGTGCGCGGGTTCGCTTCCAGGTCAGGCAAGTACCAGTGTAACTTTTCTAAAGTTATATGTACTTTCTAGGTATATCTTAGATACCAATGACTAAAGGTGAAGGAAAACATCTTGAGGAAACCTGGACTTTATAAGTCTGAAATCGCCAACCCGATTTGAGCAAGCGTAGTGTTTACGCTCAATCCTTCTCTGTATGAGAGGAGACCTGTGCCCAGCAGTGGGACGATAAAAAGTTTGATGATGATTAAGTCTTATCGAGTTGTTAAAATTTTATATTGAAACCATTATTTGTCGATCTTAGAACGAATAGGTTGTGTGTATAGGGCGACCTTAGAAGACGATCAACGATATTGCTTCTCGGTCGGGATTTATTCAAAAGTTTGAATTCATCTCCAAGATTAGATACATAATTTTTGTCAGTAGTAGGCCATAATATCGGCTGCCGGCAGAAGTTACCACCCACCAAGCGTTTCGTTGTGTTCCGGCATGATGTGTGGTGAAGCCATACGGAGGATGGGTCTGAGCAGTTATGTTGCCATGTGTGCCGGATACGATGTACCAAATGTTGCTGTGTCCGGAGTTTGGTCATGGAGGGTCTCCAGATCAATCGCCCTATGGCGCAGCATCGTTGGTCGTATTGTTGGGTTTAACATTGCATCACATCGCTCAACTGCCGTCTTGCTACCTATTTACTAAGATTTTTAGGTGAATAGGCTCTTAATAAACTAGTGCGTTTTACCATCAATGATTGCGTCACTGCTTACCATCAGGCGGGATTACGGTCAAGCGCTAGTTTATATTTTTATAAATAAATAAATAAAGGATTTATGTATCAAACAAAATTTAACGAAAATAATCACTTTATTTAAATAATCAGCCAATTAATTCACTCACTGGAAGTTAACTAATGAAGAATAATGAAAGATAAATGTAGTGCTTTGTTTATCAAAGCACTACATTTATCTTTCATTATTCTTCATTAGTTAACTTTAGACAAAAGAGGTTCATAAAAGTAGAGTTTATACTCTAGCCTTGAAGACACTCAAATTGTAGTCCGACAGAAACACCGCCGCTGGCAAATTGTTCCAGTCCCTCGATGTACGCGGTATAAAGAAGAAGGCGAAACGCTTCGTCCTTTTTGATTAAAGTTTGGCGTAAATATTAGTATACCGTTAGGATTTCATCCCATTACCTAACCATCTGCGCAAACTTGCTGTGGACACGTATCGGTACTCAGCTGCTTTCTAAAATAAACCTTATCAGTTAAAGTTTAAAAGCTTTTCCATCCACTTTCCTCGGATCAACGGTTTAACAAGATAAACTCAGAAGAGTAGCAGCAGGGAAGATTGTCGCATAATGTTATAGAACAAAGAGATTTTTAATCTCTCAGTATCTGTATGATTGAGTTCGGATGTATCCAAGGTATGAAAATCAAAAAAATAACGAGTCCGTCTTATAGATGATAAAAAAAAATTAAGACCCGTATTTTTTATTTTGTCGAAATTACCAAAAACTACTGCAATATAGCGTTTTAAAGTTACGGAGTGGGGGCTAATTACGTCACGCCGTGGTATATTTTGTACCACGACATGACGTTATGCGATATTTCAAATCAATATATCTTCCTAAGTATTTGAACGAATGAAAAAATAAAAAATACGTGTTCAATCCATACTAATATTATAAATGCGAAAGTAACTCTGTCTGTCTGCCTGTCTGTCTGTTACGCTTTCCCGCTTAAACCTCTCAACCGATTTTGATGAAATTTGGCACAGACAATCTAATGGGTCTAAAACCCTGAGAAAGAACAACAACGCGATATAACCGAACTCCACGCGGGCGAAGCCGTGGGCGGAAAGCTAGTATTTTTTATAAATCTATCTGATGGACATTAAATTATTTTTTAGGATACAACCCAATTGCATACCTACTTAGTTTGAATTTGTGATTAAATTGAGAGGACAATTGGCAATGAGAATGATAATGTTAAGAGCTTTTTGTTGTTGTTTTTTTTTAAACGTTGCGGCACTCTAGGCATTACTCCTGCATTCGTATCTGCATTCGGCCATAACATCGGCTGTCGGCAGAAGTTACCACCCACCAGACAAAACTTTGCCGCTAAGCGATTCGTCGTGTTCCGGCATGATGTCTGGTGAAGCCGTGCGGAGGACGGGTCTGAGTAGTTGTGTTGCGATGTGTGGCGGGTATGATGCGCCAGATGTTGTTGTGTCGGCAGTTTGGTCATGGGAGGTCTCCAGATTAATCTCTCTCTGGCGCAGCATCGTTGGTTGTGTTGTTGGGTTTAACATTGCATCACCTCGCGCTCGCCTCGTCTTCCTTCCTATTCACTCAGTTCTTTTTTTTTGTGATTAGGTTCTTAATAAGCTAGCGCGCTTTACCATCAACGATTGCGTCACTGCTTACCATCAGGCGAGATTTCAGTGAAGCACTAGTTTACAATTATAAAAAAAAATTTAGGTTCAATGTTATAAACTTTTTTTTTTACATTAGTCTTAAATTTGTTTCAGGATATTTGATAGTAGTTTAGGTAGCTCTGTTAGCTTGTCATTTAGTTTTTTTTAATTCAATTGTAATTTCGCATGCCTATTTCTACTGAATTTTATACGCCTCTAACGGAAAAAATAAAGGTCTGTACTTAAATATTATAAACACCTATTTTCATACATATTTTTGACTAATAATAAACAAAAACATAAAAATGATTATACTCATGTCACAAACCGATATAAATAAAAATACTAATGTTTTTCAGTCTTTATCCCAACCAGAATCACTATAGGAGTCATTCCTAAAAGAACATGCTTTCTTCTTTGAAAACAAAATTTTAAACGTTTTTTTTTTATATATATTATAAACTAGCGCTTGAGCGCAATCCTGCCTGATGGTAAGCAGCGACGCAATCGTTGATGGTAAAGCGCACTAGTTTATTAAGAGCCTATTCACTCTAGCCTTGAAGACACTCAAATTGTAGTCCGACGGAAACACCGCCGCTGGCAAATTGTTCCAGTCCCTCGATGTACGCGGTATAAAGGAGGAGGCGAAACGCTTCGTCCGGATCGTATGGGTTTTAACAACGTAAGGGTGGAAACTAGCCGTACGACGGGTCGTCCGATGGTGGACCGGAGATGGGGGAATTAAATCATGCAATTCCCTCGCACACTCCCCAAAATGCATCCTATAGAACACCGAAAGGCTGGCTACTCTACGCCTGTGCTTTGGAGACCATCTTGAGTTAGATCAAGGTCACCAATCAGCCTCTTCGCACGCCTCTCCATTGAATCCAAAGTGGCCAGATGACACTTAGCAGCACCAGCCCAAATGTGGCTGCAGGACGACGTTTACAGGAAACGCACTAGCACCTACAAACAATATAGTTAATCAGTGTCCAGACAATTTCAGAATTAAATTTCGTTGCGTCGCGCCAACGCCGAGCGCACTCCACCCGACACTATGTTTTTAGAGCGACGTCGAGCAGTTTGCTCGACGTATTACTATATACTGCTAATCAGTAAGCATTATTTACAGTTTTACTTGTCGTTTTAAAAAGCTGATTTTGGTCTTTAAAGGGAAGTAAAAGCTATGAGACGTGGTCGCTGACAATGGGCCTGATAAGAAACAAAAAGGTCAGTGCAATGGAGAGGGCTATTACACAGAGGACAGGAATTAGGAGATTCGCAGAAGAACGAGAGTAACCGACATAGCCCGAAGAATTGCAACACTTAAGTGGCAGTGGGCCAGGGAAAGTCTCCGTAGGACCCATTCCCGGTGGGGCCGACGAGTTCACGAGTGGCGACCACGTACCGGAAGACACAGCGTGGGTTGGCCCCCGAGAATGTGGACCGACGATCTGGTGAAGTTCGCAACAAACCGCTGGATGTAGGAGGTGCAAGACCGATTATCTCGTATCGTGGAGATCCTTGGGGGATGCCTATGTCCAGCAGTGGACGTCTTTCAGCTGAAATGATGATGATGATTGAAGTAAGTAGTTAATTTATAAGGAAGTCTAAACATAAAATGATAAGTAAGTACATTCCATTCGAAACAAGATTAGAAATTTAAACATAAATTGGCAGAAAAAAGTTAAGACTGCACTGTCTGTTTGTCACCAGGTTTTTTCTCAAGGACCGTGATAGCTAGACAGATAAAAATTTCACAGATGTAGTATCTCTATTGCCGTACATATGTGTATAATTGCTGTTGTAACAATTATAATATGATATGTATTTTTATCTTTTTGTTTGTTTTATTCCTCCAATAACCTCGCAAGTTATAAAAAGATCCAATGTAGCATCGTATTTATTGCTTTTATTATTATTACTAGCTTTCCGCCCGCGGCTTCGCCCGCGTGGAGTTCGGTTATATCGCGCTTTTTAGGTTTCCCTCGGGAACATCAAATTTTTCCGGGACAAAAGGTAGCCTATGTTCTTTCTCGAGGTCTAAAGATTGTCTGTGCCAAATTTCATCAAAATCGGTTGAGAGGTTTAAGCGGGAAAGCGTAACAGACAGACAGACAGACAGACAGACAGACCGACAGACAGACAGACAGAGTTACTTTCGCATTTATAATATTAGTATGGATGGATTGTTTATGTACACTCCTGCTTCTCCAATCGACTTTTGACATTAGCAGAAATAGTCGACATCGACTTCACTTGCCATAAATAAAAATAGAATAGAATCTCTAGTGCCATTATAATAATAATAATAATAAAGCCTTTTTATTTCCAGTAGAAAAAATATTACATATCTTAAAAACAATCTATTTTATTTATTTTTTTATTAATCTGCCGGAACCCCATAATGGGTGAAGGCCTCCTCCAGTGACGCCCATTTGTCTCTGTCTTCAGCTGTTTTTCTCCAATTTTGTCCAGCTACCGCTCTAATGTCGTCTTCCCATCTTGTGATTGGTCTACCTCTTGATCTTTTGCCTAGTGGACCCTTCCAGAAAGTAACTTTTTTGGTCCATCTGTGATCAGTTAGCCGGGCAATGTGTCCTGCCCACTTCCACTTCAATTTTTGTGCGTAGATTAAAGCGTTTGTCATCTTCGTTATTTTTCTTATTTTTGTATGACGTATTTTGTCCAATTTCCTTATCTTTAGCCTATTTCGTTCGAGTCCTCTCTGGCAGACTGTTATCTTTTTTCTTGTTTCAGCAGTGAATTTCCAAGTTTGACAACTATATGTCAGACATGTCAGGAGGCTCGAGTTCATGACATTGGTTTTAATGGCTTGTGGTAAATTACTTTTGAAAATGTCCTTGAGAGCCCAATATTTATTCCATGTTTGTTTTATTCGTTTCTCTATTTCTATGTTTTTATTTTTCCTGTCAAAACTTATAGTTTTTCCGAGATAGACATATTCTTCAACGTATTCTACTGGTTTGCTTATGATTATTATTGGTCTTGTCAAACTGTTCGTCATAATCTTAGTCTTTGTAGCATTTATCTCTAAACCCACCTTTTCACTAGCCAGGTTCAGGGTTTCTACCATGTTTTGTAGTTGGGAGGACGACTCGGACAGTAGTACTAGGTCATCCGCGAATCTCAGGTGGCTCAAGTAAGTGTCGTTTATGTATAGTCCTTGTTTACTCCAGTCTAGCTTGTTAATGATGGATTCCAGGACCGCTATGAATATCGTTGGAGACAGTGGGTCACCTTGTCTCACTCCTCTTTCTATTGGGAAGCTAGGGCCTAAGGTTTCAAGCTTAATTTTACCTTTGTTGTTTTTGTATATGGATTTGATGATATTCACATATATTTCTTCAACTCCATGTTCTTTCAGACTTTCCCAGATGCTTGTATGTCTTACGGTATCAAAGGCTTTCTGGTAGTCGATGAATGATATGTAAAGTATTCTTTGTTTCTCTTGATACTTTTCCATTATCAATTCAAGGGTGTGGATGTGGTCGACCGTTGAGAAGCCCTTTCTAAAGCCTGCTTGCTCCACTGGTTGCTTTTTTTCCAATGTATCGCTAATCCTTATGTTTATGATTGTGGAGAATAATTTGTATAGACTCGGTAGCAAGCTGATTGGTCGGTAATTTCCAATATCCTTTGGGTCGCCCTTTTTATATATTAGGATGATATTGGATTCAGACCATTGGTATGGTGTTTCCAAATTTTGCAGAATCATGTTAAACAGTTTAGCTATGGGTACAGCCAGAGTTATATGTCCTTTCTTCAGTGCTTCGTTTGTAATATTATCTGAACCAGGGCTTTTGTCCAACTTTAGTTTCTTAATTGCTTCAATTATTTCCGTTTCGTCTATTGGTCTAACGTTATTTTCATGCATGGCCTCTGTTTCTGTGTCTAAATTTATGGCTAACTTGTCTCTGCTGCTGTATAGATATCTGTAAAATTCTGTTGCGGTAGCTATGATATCGTTTCTAGTGTATAATTCTGTATCTTTTTTCCTCAGTCCTTCTATCCACGTTGTGTTCGTTTTGAGTTTCTTATAGGCCTTCTTTGTACTTCCAGTGTTTTGTAGTTGTTCTTTTATTGTGTCTTGTTTATATTTAGTGTAATCTGCTTTTATATATTTATTGACTACTTTATATAGTGCGGTCAGTTCATTCTTCTCGCTTCGTGATTTGTTTTTAGTTTTCTGTAATTCCTGCCTTCTCTTTAATAGCCTTAATGTATTTGCCGATAGTATTTTGTGTTGTTTATGTTCTTGTCTCTTTGGGCGGGCTTGTTTTAAGCTTAAAGTGATAGCCTTTACTATCCTGTCGTAGCAATATTGTACTGTGGTGTTTTCGTAGATAGTTGTAGATGCAGATAACTGTGCTATTAGGCTTTCGTTGTACTTGCTTATTTCGTCTTCGCTCTTAAGTTTGCTAATTTGGCTGTTTGTAAATTTAGCTCTTGACATTTTTTGTTTGGTTAGTGTTATTGTTGATCTGACTATTCTATGGTCGGTATTGTAGTTCAGGTTTAGCGTCTCAATGTTTTGGAATATTCCAGGTTGGTTTGACAAGATGAAATCAATTTCGTTTTTATTTTGTCCGTTAGGGGATCGCCAAGTCCATCTTCGACTCTGCCTTTTTTTAAAACATGTATTTATTATCATGAGTTTATGCTGGAGTGCAAAATCTACCAGTCTTTGTCCTCTTTCGTTTCTCTCGCCGTATCCGTGTTTTTTAGTAACCAAGTATTCATCATCTTTGGGGGTTCCAAGCTTGGCGTTAAAATCTCCCATTAATATTATGGTTTTTTGTGCTGTGTCCAAGGCTTTCTCAATTATAGTGTAGAATTCTTCGATATCATAATCGCTTGCCGCTTCTGTTGTTGCGTAAACTTGTATGATGGATATCTTATAACCTTGAATATTTAAATTTAGTGTTGCGACTCGCTCTGTTATACCATTAAAGCTTATTATGTGGTTTTTGAGAGACTTATTTATTATAAAACCAACCCCATATTTACCAGGGGTTTGCCCTATGTAGCACATTATAAAGTTTTTGTATTCTTCTATTTTGTTTCCATGTCTTCTCATTTCTGATAATCCTATGATATCGTATTTTATATTTCTTATAGCCTCTTCAAATTCAAGCAAACGGTCATACGTTGAGAGGGTGCGAACGTTGTATGTTGCGATCTTTAGTTTGTACTTATCTCGGGTGCTTCTTTCTTCTGTTGATGTGTTCATTGGAGGGTTTTGGTCGTATTCTTCCACGGTGACCAACCGGCTTGGAAGATTTTTTCTGGTATGTTTTTTATTTTTTTCAACTGTAGCGTCTGTTCGGTAGGAGGGGTTTAGTTGCTATATGTTTGCGCTATTACTTTCTTGGTGGCTGTTAGTTTCGTTTATGTTTTTGTTGGCCAAAAAGTTAAGCATGTTGGGTTTCATCACTCCTTCTGTAATGCTGTTTGACCTAGTGACTGTCTTGCCAGGCTGTTGCGTCTTATTTTTCTTGCTAACCTGAGTGTATTTTTCCATTTTAGTTTGTGTGGTGTTTTGTGGTGATGACTGGAATTTCCTTTTTGTTTGGTGCTTTGATACAATCAATTTATCGTATTTCAATATAGCTTTATTTCCCTTTTCTCTCTCTAATTTCAGTTGCTCTTGTAACTCCTTCCTCTTCTCAAGAACATATTTAGGAAAGTCTTCCATCATATAATATTTTGTATCCTTTAGCGCTCCTTTTTGTTTTAATAATTCGATTTTTATTCCTAGTGTAGTGAAGGTTACAACAGTTGGACGTGGTCTCTCACCTTTCTTTCCCAGTCTTTTTATCTCCTGAATGTCTCTGTAGCCCAGTTTTGTAGAGAAATATTGCTCGATCCATTTAATTATGTTTTCTTCGAAACTTTTATATGATATTTCCTTTTCTTCGATACCGAAAAATACTAGATTTCTTACTCTTGCTTGTTTTTCTAGATAGTAAATCCTTTTTTCTTGATTTTCAACTCTTTCTTCTATTTCACCTAGTTTTCCTTCCCAGGCCAAAAATTTCTCCTCAAAAATACTAGTAATATTTTGTGTAACTTGTTCCGTAACATTTTTACCGGTTTCTCTAATTTCAATTCTTTGTTCGTCTAGTTCTTTTTTTATTGATTTTAGCGTTTCTAGAACTTCTTCCATCATTAGAATTTATTATGGTACAGGTGATGACCTCTAGCGATGCTTGTATGAACTAGTTATCGATCGACGTGGTCGAGTCTCAATGTAGATGGTGTGGTGGTTTGCTCCTGTTCCAATAGATGGCGTTGTGTGTAATGATACGCTGGGGTCGACGAAGATGATTTGCAAAAATAACATATAAGTATTTTGCACTTGTTTAATTAATCTTACTTCTAGATCCAATTTATTTTACAGTATCATACACACAATAATATTCTTACTTGAGGTTGACGTAAAAGAAAATGTTCTCAGAAGGTCTCGAAGATCAACAATTTGTAGGTGGATTTCACAACGTTTGGTTCAAGTTTTTACGAGTTAAATACTAGTGTATCAACTGTATTTTTATCACCAATTCACTTTACACTATGTCTCGGTACACATTTGTAAAATAAGGCATAAAAAAGTCACTTTTACAATTTTATTTTGTTATTTCGAAACGGAGCCGATGTTTATCGTGTCGCGCTGTCTACCCACCTCGCCACTCGCGCCATTATAACAACAAATTAATTTCTTCTTCTTCTTAAGTCTATAGAGGTCCACTACAGAACAAAGGCCTCGTCCAAGGCTTTCTAGAATGACCGATATTGTGCTGCCCGCATCCATCGGCTTCCCGCACCTTCACCAGGTCATCGGTCCACTCTGTAGGGGGCCTCCCTACGCTGCGTCTTCCAGTACGTGACCGCCTCTCCAGAACCTACTGTCCCATCGGTCATCGGTTCTACGAACAATGTGCCCCGCCCACAAATTTGTTTAATCCTGTCAAATTAAGATACTCCGTAGACAATTTAAACAAGATTAAAAACATGACGACGATAATTACATCAAACACTAACCAATTAGACAGGATTAAACAGATATATTGATTTTATGCACTATTTTTGTATGCTTTACTAGCACACGCTGTTTATATTGATGTATCTATTGTCCTATTGCAGGTATAGATTTTTTTATGAAATAAGCATAGGTAAGCTCTGTACCTTTCTATTATTTCTTATCTATTTATATATCATCATCATCTCAGTGTTAATCCCAGTCGCATTAGAAGCTTTTCAGCTTTGGAGGCTGGGGTCCGCTTTACCAGTCTAACTGTTGATTTTGGCTGAACTTCGATACTTTCCGTGAAGCGACTGCTATTTTACTTCCACAACCTGAAGGCGATATCGAAGCATTGCAGTTAGATCAACTGGTGGACTTTTGAGGACTTCAACAATCCTAACGACTTCCATTAGATGTTCGTATGGCAACCGGAACCAACGGCTTAACGTGCTTTCCAAGGCACGACCAGACCAGTGCAAATATTCATATTCATGCATACAAATATTTGCACTGTGCGGGGATCGAACCTGCGCCTCCTTGCGCTGCGGCCGCGTTCGCCACTGCTACGCCACGGTGGCTGTCTGTCTATTTATACAGTATGTTAACTAACAGAGGGCGTTCCCGTTAACCCGAAATAGTATAGCATACATACATGCTAAAAAAAATATTTCCATTCGAAAACAAAATGTTTTAAAATTTTTTCCAATATGAAAATATTCAATAAAAATTTTAAATTGACATGTAAAAGAAACACACTGTACACGCGAACATGAAAGACGGCAACGTCGCAATTTATTTATACATGACGACTACTATTTTGATTTAAAACAGGAGGTTTCAAATTTATTTCCAATTAGATTTTTTTTTTATTCGGATTTTTTTATGCTTATTTTTCTATGCTGATATTTTTATTTTAATCTATTAATGATATATATTAACGAGTTTAGGGGAACGCCCTCTGTTATTTATCTGTATATGTGAATACATAAACGCTACCATAAAACAAGGATAGAAAATAAATATTTATTATATTTATTTTCTATCCTTTTTTTAATGAAATAGAAATATACAGATGCAGCACTGATTTAAATTTAGTCCAATTTGTGAACAAGGGAATATAAGCTTGTATCGTCAGTACATACATTATAAAACGTTTACTATCAAAATGGAACGATCACTGAAACTTCACCTTTCACACGCAATTTAAAATGAGCCGAGATTTTCTCAAACCAGCCTGAAAGTAAAACCAAACATAATTTTCCTTATAAAAGGAACATTAATTTATAAGAACGAGCGCTCTAATAATCCAACAACTTAGTTAGATGGCAAATTACTTCGTAATAAGTAAATTATTTTAGCCGTCGACGAGGGCTTTCAGCGAGGTTCATAAAAATGTTAATCATTGCTGCTAGGGCAATTATCTACGTGACTGTCTGAGAGATTGAATCATAATCAAAATCAAAAGACATTTATTCAAATTAGTCTGGGAATGAGCAACTTCTGAACGTCAATATTACATAAGGCATTCTACCCAAAACGCCCGCCCTTCGCAACTTCCTAGTGCTTTCGCTGGGAAGAAGAAATGGCGGAACATACTCCCCACCAGCACAGCTGTCTGTTCATTTATAAAAACAATCAATGAATTGTAATGAACACAAGAAAATACAACAACAATGAAATTATTTATCATGTGCCAGGTAGCCGCGCCAAAATACCAGCAACCAAAAATAATATCAATAATTATAAATATCATACTCTTAGGTAATAAATATCATCTGCCTATTTTCCAACTATGTCCAGCATCCTAATTGCGTAATACACTATTACCATCAACTGGAATCATTTTGAAGCATATTGCTAAAAATGTATCTGCTCAACGAGGTAAAACGGCAATGAACGCTGTTGAACGGTCAAAATTAAAGTCACCGACATAGCTGTTCGAGTCGCTCAACCTAAGTGCCAGTGGGCAAGGCACATTGTTTGTAGAACCGATGGCCGATGGGGCAGTAAGGTTCTGGAGTAGCGGCCACGTACTGGAAGACGCAGCGTAGGGAGGCCCCCAACAAGATGGACCGATGACCTAGTGAAAGTCGTGGGAAGCCGATGGATGCGGGCAGCACAAGACCGGTCATCAAGGAAAGCCTTGTTGGAGGCCTTTTTCCAGCAGTGGATATCTATAGGCTGAAGAAGAAGAAGCTACTGATACCGTGTTATGCAATTACCCTACGGGTCAGCTTAAATTCTAACTAGATCCAGCTGAATGTCAATATTTTACACAAGGCGACTGATTCGACATCTACAACCCAGTTACTGGGTAATACTATTACGAAGGCACCTTATGCCAATGGCATAAGGTGCATTAACTACTAGAAACTCGTCTCCTGCGAAGAACCTGTAGGTACCTGCTGAACGTACTCGAAATTAAGCGCTATTATTATTACGTCGAGACAAACCTGGAATGTTCGATGAGCTAGCCCTTAAAAAGCGGCGGACTCAGCGCGGGACCAATCTGCATTTGGCTATCAATGCAAAACAAGCTATAAAGGACGAGCGATCTTTGAGAACATCTACAGCGACAACTACAACAAATACTTTAAGAACTACGTGAAATAACTTTTGTTGTGTTGTTGTGTGTGTACGACACGGACTTCGTAGACATAAGGGAAGACTGCGCTGACGTCCATGTTTGAAATTGGGAAGTTGTATGTACGCTAGTTGTACGGTAAACTATGATTGCGAGATGTAGAATTTGTGTGACGTCAGTCTGACGCGTTGTTCCATGTAGCGTTTGTAGGTACCGCTACAGTAACCCTTAAAAGGCATTTTAATACCCCGAGCCCGTAACGAAAGCCGTTGGTTGTCAGACTTCCTGGGTTCCGACTAGCAGTAACGACTGTCAAAGATCCACATATGACTTTCTAATGTACTTTCTGAGGTACGATGGGATCTTGATATGTACACATGGTCATCCATCCAAATACCAACCTCGGTAAGCGTAGCTTAACCTGATCGATTGATTTATAAGGCTGTTCTAATTTAGC
Source organism: Sesamia nonagrioides (assembly GCA_017933935.1). NCBI lineage: Eukaryota > Metazoa > Arthropoda > Insecta > Lepidoptera > Noctuidae > Sesamia > Sesamia nonagrioides. The sequence goes on from JADWQK010000385.1 coordinate 201,041, forward strand.
CCAGAGAGCAGCGGTGGCCCAGTGGTATCAACCGCGGTACAAGTTGTAGGCTGTACATTAGTACCCCGTCGGGCTCTTTACTTTGTGTAAATTATTTCTTCACCACTGCTCCCAAAACGGCGAAGGGAAACTTTGTGAAGAAACCGGCATGTACTAGAGGCAAAAACTTCGATGAGATGTGACATCTACCAACCCGCACTGGGCCCGCGTGGTATGGTGGTATCATTATTGGCTGAATATGTATGTACGAACCTTACAGACAAGACATACCAGCATGCTTATCGGGGAAATTTCTCTTCCGTATGAGCAGCCATCGTGGGCGGTATTTCCAGAAAACGTTGAACAATAACTATAGAGTGATGTTCGATTCTTATTATTTTAACTGTACATACACTTAGATCACTTTCATATGAAGGGATTACAATGATAATCTCAGATTAAAACAGTTAAGAGCCACTGGGTTTGAGTATGACCAACATACTCGACCGAAACTTGAGAACCGACTGCCCATGCTAACAGTCGATCGCTATGTCAAACCCAACTCCAGTCGGTGTTACCATTCGCTCCATGGTGTCATCATCATCATCATCAACAACCTTTTAATCGTCCCACGGCTGGGCACAGGTCTCCTCTCATACAGAGAAGAATTGAGCGTAATCACCACGCTTGCTCAATGCTCGATTTCAGACTTTAAAAGTCCAGGTTTCCTCAAGATGTTTTCCTTCACCTTCAGTCATTGGTGTCCAAGATATACTTAGAAATATCCATGCCAAGCTCCATTGTGTTACCCGCTCTTAATAAACAAATCATAATTTATCCGAATACCGATCGAGTAATCTACTTCATAAAATAGTAGAGTAATTTACGGACACAAAATAGATCACAATATTCAAAATTAACCTGTCACGCTCCATTATACAATATGTAAAGAAAACCCTGTCCGACCCATAAGGATAATAAAGGTTAGGTAAACACTTGACCAAATATAATATAAAATTTTACATAATCATCACAGTAACAATAATAATGAATTTTGAAATAATCTTTTTTTCCCGGGTATTAATTCCAATTTCCCCGAAATTTGGTCATTTTAAAAAACTGACAACACCATTTGTGACGGAGCGAATAGCGATGCGACCACGTGCCGCATGGCCCGCCCCCCTTCACCCGGGGCTATCAGGTTGTCTACCGCACATGCATTAAGTTACCTCGCTTTTTCGAAATAATATTTTTTTTTTTTTTTTGGGATTTGTTTTTTAAGTTTAGCCCAGCTTTGTAGGCATTATTAGAATCAGTTAACGATACCTAACAATACCTTCACGGATCGGACAGGGTTTTCTTTACATATTGTATATATTATGCAAGAAATAATTTATTAGAAAAAGTAAAGTGAATATATGAGATAATTTGGTTGAGTGTTTTCTGGGTTACTTTGAGTGAGTAGGCGCATTTGGAGTAACAAGAATTGGTCACAAAAAATGGCTGCTCATTCAGTTGATATTGTAGTATCAGTGTTTTCAGGAAAGTGATATATGATTTCTTTTTAACCGACTTCAAAAAGGAGGACGTTACTCAATTCGACCGTACGATCATCGATCCAGGGCCTGATGATGGAAGACCAGAGAAATCAAGGGGAGCTTTCAGAAATCGTAGAGGGGACTACAGCATTTTTAAGTTTCTTCATTAAGAAGTTTAAAGAACTACAATTTAATAAAGATTTGGAGTACATCTGATGTTGGAGTCGGGAGACAGTTGAGGGAACTCCTCAACGATTCACAGCAGCTAGCTTGTAGTTGTGCATGATTAGTGTTTATTTATAAAAACCTTACACCTAGATGGGTTGTGACTGCCTTTAGGAGTCTGATGATGAAGACAAAAGCTAGTTCAGGGAACTTCTCAACGGTTTACAGTAGTTACTTTATGTTTCGACTTAATTTGTTTGTATTGATGAGAACTATGCACCGATATGGGTTAAAATGAAGGTCTGTAGCAAATCTGATGCTGGAGCCATGAGACAGTTGGGAGAATGCATTAACTATTTACAGCATTGAAGTTTAACCTTTTTTTTTTAGACGCTGTGTCTGCAGAGCCTGTCTGCCAATCCCCCGCCGGCGATTCCCGCCTAAAAAGCGGGCCCACAATGGTCCCCCCATACGGACGGGCCGGGCTGGGTACGTCTTCTTGTGCGAGAAGACGCAGCAGCCAAGGGTTTTAAGAGAGGTGTTCTTCCTCGTAGCCCCACTCGTTTGCCCGGAAGCAAACGGGGCCCCCATCTCCTCTCAGTGAGACCCGGAGTTCGGGTCACGTCAGCCACCTGGAGTGGTGGCCGACCCGCCGCACATGTGACCGCCGCACCGAAGCGGTCCCAACATCTGGTTTTGGTCCACGCCGGTATACGGGTAACCCCCATATCTGGGGGCCGTTCCACTATCCGCCACCTGGAGACGCGTCCGATGGCAGGCCAGAAACTGCACATGGAATTGAAGTTTAACCTAGGACAACCACTGCCTACAATCAATGAAAATCAAGAGACTGAATTTAAGTTGCGTAATCCTTTATACAGTAAAAAGTGAAGACTTTTCTTCTGAACCAAATGATGTTTTGATTTGAGCTGTATACCTACTGCATAGCCAGTCGCCTCCTAAACCATACAAAAGTTTTATACGAACACTAAAATAGCGCAATATTTCAGCGTGAATGGACTTTAAAAGAATGCCTTGATTTTTATTCATTGTATTCTGTGCAATTTGAAATTTTAAAAGAAGCTGAAATGAAACTAAAATATCGTGCATTTTAGTTTCTAATCTTCTTTTGTTTAGAATATTGATTCTAGTAATTGCAGCACGTTCTAACACTTTTTGTACAAGATTTATTCCGCAATGATATTGTTACGAATGGACCTAATATCAATGGCATAAGGTTCAGTATCGCGTGATATGTAGTGTGTAAGTTTTAAGCCTCATAGCCCCAGATCTAAACATTTCCTAGGTGCAATATAAAAACGCATAGCTAGACTTAGGATGGCCTATCGAATGGTACAGGTCTCAACAATTTTGTCAACAAAGTGTCGATATCGAAATTTCCAGAAACCCGTTTCCGGGAATTACCGTAGGTACTTACTGAATGTCCTCGAAGTTATGCGCTATTATTATTACGTCCAGAGGAATCTGGAATGTTCGATCAGCTGACCTATATATAGCGCCGTGACGCCGGCGCAGAGTCAGTCCGCATTCGACTAGCGATACAACAACAAGCGATACAACAGTTAAGAAGCGATCTTTGCAGTAGGTCTTCTACTGCGACAACTATAATGAGAACTTCGAGTACTACGTGAAGTAACATCTGTAGTGTTATTGTGTGTTTACGACACGGACTTCGTGGACGTAAGAGAAGACTTCGGTGCAACGTCAGCTACAATCTACTTGTCATTGCCTACTACCGTCTGTACCCTCATCGTCAATAAACTTCATAACCCTTAACCGGCGTTTTAGTAACCCTAGCCTGTAACAATATGTATTTACTTGTGTGTCGGTACAAAACAAAACCATTTTATTATAACTCCATACAAATACTGTAAGTAGTTAAGTAAGTACCTACTTAAGAAAGTGGTTACTCGTTCCCCAAAGTGTAAAGCCCCTGTAAGGAATATTATCACGCCATATTGGCCCCGATTCCCTTGTCCACAAACTAAACTAAATTTAAGTACAGTGTATCTTTGTCTTTATATTTCATTAAGAAAGGGACAGAAGATAATATGTTAGTTTATACCTGTCAAATTAGTCCGCGCCTGACGTAAATTAATGGATTTTTGTTCGCCACGTTTATAATCGCTTCTGAACTGTCTATGGAATAGGTTTTTGGCGGCAATGTCAAGATGAGTGTCACGCTCATATTTCATTGGACTTTTAAAATTATTTATAGTGTTGTTTACTAAATAAAAGCGCGTGATTTATGTAGTAAAAAGTGCATTCAGTGAATAATTCAAAAAGAACAGTGAAATATTGTAGCATAGTGGCCGCATCATGTCTTTACGCTAAACCGCTCCTTATCGTCCAAACGCGGGAAACGAAAGGAGTTAGATTAGTTAGGATAAGTTTAGGACAAGCTAGGATAAGTTAGGATTAATTAGGATAAGTTAGGATAGAAGTTTACTCAAGAATATATTTACTGAAGACTAGGCTGTATGGCGTACTATGCCTTTGCCTTTTCCGTTCAGAAGAACGGAAAGAATTGAACCAAAAAAAAAATGTCTATGGAATATCTTATTTTGACAGGATTAAACTGAAACGTTATCTTCTATTCTTTCCTTAATGAAATGGAAAGAAAAGGATGCACTTAACTTAAAATTATTTTAGTTTGTGAGCAAGAGAATCGGCGCCACAATGATATTACATCATGCAACACTATATAGTTTATCATGAGAAAGCTGGGATAACAACATTCCCAGTTGAGCAATACAGATACACAATGACAAGCAATTGTGGTCTAATGTGAACCGCCTGTCAACTCCAGCACAATTTAATCAATAGAATGCAAATTCATAACGTCGGAGCGTGTCACGTTGCAATGCAGAATCCTGCAGGCGCTCACCTTTGTACGACGAAGTTATAATTAAACGACTGATATTGCGTAAAATAATTATTGTGTAAAATACTTTATCATAAAATACTTTACTTTATAGACTCTCAAATTAGTTTTAGACTACGTTATTAATATATTACACTAATTAAATCTTAAGATAATGAACAAAAAAATGGTTATTAAGTTGCTAATTTGTTGTAACAGTTCTTTGGATCCTTTAAAAACTTTTAAAACTTAGTTTCATCAAGAAATTTAATAATTCATCCAAATGGTTTTGATGAAATGTAGATGTTTATGGGACACATCTACATAACCATGCGACGATTACACGTGCGATGTAATATTATCTGTTACAATATTGTAAAAGATAAATAAATATCTCTAACCTTTTTACGATACAAAAAAATACGCGTACACATTGTATTTAGTTTTACATATTTTTTATTCTATAACTATGTAAAGAGATTCCAGGCAAGTTGCTCATCATCAATATTTTACATTGCTATCAATAAACCTCAAGGCGCCGCATCTAGTTGCAGTTATATTTACAGCAGGCGCACTCCCTCCACTTATGTATCGAGGGCTCTTAAATCGGACGCAGTATCCAGATATCGTATCAGCGCAGTACTGATTGGAGAAGCAAAAAATAGGAAAAAGCTTAGAGATACAAATCGCACAAAGCCTACTATGAAGTCCTTCAAAAGTACTGGCAGTAGACAAAAGAGCCTCTCCAAATGAAGAGTGAAAAGTGAAGTATTTTTCATTTCAGTTCGTGATTTTGTAACAATGCTTTTATTTAAATATGGTTGGCCTTAACTTTGGCGAGAGGCTTTACAAAAAAGCTATAGAATGTGGTACCGCCCTTCTCTTGGGTACATTGTCACACATTTTACAGACGACAACACATCAATCTACTACAATCTGTCAGATTTCTTTATTAGGTTTTAAACTTTATCTTTAGGGTTTTAAGGTTCAAGATTGATTGGGAATATTTGTCAGTTTAGGGTCGACAGCCTCCGTGGCGTAGCGGTAGCGAACGCGGACGCTGCGTAAGGTGGCGCGGGTTCGATTCCCGCACAGTGCAAGTATTTGTATGCATGAATATGAATATTTGCACTGGTCTCGTGCCTCGGAAAGCACGTTAAGCAGTTGGTCCCGGTTGCCATGCGAACATCTAGTGGCAGTCGTTACGGGTTGTTGGAACCCTCAAAAGTCCAACAATTGGTCTAACTGCAATGCTTCGATCTCGCTTTCGGGTTGTGGAGGTCAGACGGCAGTCGCTTCAAGGAAAATGTCGAAGTTTAGCCATATCAGCAGTTGGGCTGGTAAAGCGGACCCCGGACTCTAAAGCTGAAAAGGCTTCGGATGCGACTAGGATTAACGCTGGGATGATGATGATTTGTCAGTTTAGGGTAGCTTGACCTGCTGTCGTCCGTACATTGTCGACAACGATGTGAAGGTATAGTTTTGACAGCCTGCTTTAGTTAGTTAATTATATTAGTTTGGAAGAACAGCTACATATTATGTAATCCAAACGCCTTTCTCAAAATATTCCGTACTTACATATAAATAATCTTTGCTAGCCTGTTAACATTTCCATCTGTCATAAAATCAAAAAAGTTGACAGCCTCGGTGGCGTAGCGGTAGCGAACGCGGCCGCTGCGCAAGAAGTGCGGGTTCCCCGTGCCGTACAAATATTTGTATGCATGAATATGAATATTTGCACTGGTCTGGTCATGCCTCGGAAAGCATGTTAAGTCGTTGGTCCCGGTTGCAGCACGAACATCTCATGGCAATCGTTAGGGGTTGTTGCAGCCCTCAAAAGTCCAGCAATTGGTCTAGCTGCAATGCTTCGATATCGCCTTCGGGTTGTGGAGGAAAATATCGAAGTTTAGCCAAAATCATCAGTTAGAACCCCAGACTCCAAAGCTAAGAAAGCTTCGGATGCGACTGGGATTAACGCTGAGATGATGATGATAAAATCAAAAAAGTATCTCTAAGTATTTTTTAGCTTTAATATATATTATATACTCACAAATAACGTGACTTTTATTGGTAAAAAAATTTTCAAAATCGGTTCGGTAGATCCACAGAATACTCCCCACAAACTCACACCCTTTACCTCTTTCGAGATGAGCTAAACATTATGCTATCAACCATACTCCGCAAGTGTAAACTTCAGTGGCATTAGATTAAGCCATGTTTACTTAAATATCTGTGTAAACTAGGGTAAGCTGAAATGTAGCTTAACGATGTATAGGTAAACAATGATTGGCACGCCTGAACCTGACACTTCGAAATATACCCTGAACTGAAAATGTTTATGTTTGCCGTTTAACATTTGACTGATATTTGGTTCAACAGTTGACTGAATTTTTGGCGTGTCATGTACAGAGATGTGGTACAAGGTATAAGTAGGTAGGTAACTAAAATGGCAGTGTATGATTGGCTTGTGACGTTTGAATTCTTTAGTATTGTGAGGAAACAGTACTTACGTAGTTGTGACATAGATTATGAAGTATCAATATGATTTTATTTTGAGTCTCTAGGAAATAAAGAAATTAAATTTAAGCACTAAATTTATTTTCTTGTTTTTTGATTTCTGAGATTTCTGTACGGGTTGCATACATTTCTATAGACGACAGCAGATCAAGCTACCTTAAAATTGTCAAATATTCCCAATCAACCTTGAGTCCTTAATAGGTAAACGATAAAGTTAAAAATCTAATAAATAAATCTGATAGATTGTAGTAGCTTGATGTGCTGTCGTCTGTAATACCTATTTTTTTTTAATAAATTAATCAAATGCTCTATTAGTATTGCATTTGGTTAATTTACTAAAAATAGGAATAAGGATAGCAATAATAATTGTGATTAGGTGTAATATATATATTTTACTGGGTTGACAGCCTCCGTGGCGTAGCGGTAGCGGACGCGGCCGCTGCGCAAGGTGGCGCGGGTTCGATCCCCGCACAGTGCAAGTATTTGTATGCATGAATATGAATATTTGTACTGGTCTGGTCGTGCCTCGGAAAGCACGTTAAGCCGTTGGTCCCGGTTGCCCTACGAACATCTAGTGGCAGTCGTTACGGGTTGTTGGAGCCCTCAAAAGTCCTACAATTTGTCTAACTGCAATGCTTCGATGTCGCCTTCGGGTTGTGGAGGTCAGACGGCAGTCGCTTCATAGAAAATGTCGAAGTTTAGCCATATCAGCAGTTGGACTGGTAAGACGAACCCCAGACTCCAAAGCTGAAAAGGCTTCGGATGCGACTGGGATTAACGCTGGGATGATGATGATATATATTTTACTGGGTGCTCTGGGGTCCCACCACCATCTTTGGGACCCAAGTCAACCCCACCTGCCAGACGGTGCACCTGCTGACTAACGAACGGGGCGCTGACGCCGGCTTTCCCTTCGGGGTTTTGTGGTCAGACGGCAGTCGCACTTATAATTAGCCAAATAAGCCAATCGACAATGGACAGAAGTATAAGAGCACAATTCACGGCTAGGGCGCCGCCGCAAAACGGCGCGCAGGAGCCTCGCCCGACTCCTGTGACCTGTGGGCTAGGGCTACCGTGTCAGAGGCGGACACGGCTGAAGAAGCGAGCCCAAAGCAAGAAAATCCGTTTCGCATCGTGGAACGTTGGCACGCTAACTGGACGCGCGAGAGAACTGGCCGAGACTCTCCATAGGCGGAGGGTGGCCGTGGCGTTCCTGCAGGAGACTCGGTGGAAAGGCAGCAGATCCCGGCTTATTGGGAATGGCTACAAGCTGATCTACACGGGTGCACCTAGTGGGAGAAATGGGGTCGCCGTGGTGTTGTCTGACGAGCTCCAGGATGACGTCTTGGAGGTGAATCGCATCAGTGATCGGCTAATCTCGGTGCGGGTGCTTGTCAATGGGGTAATAATCCACTTGATAAGTGCCTACGCTCCGCAGGCCGGGTGCGGTGACGCCGAAAGGACGTTGTTCTGGAGCCAGCTCGAAGGATTGCTTCGCGGGATCCCGCTATCCCAGGGAGTCGTTCTGGGTGGTGATTTGAACGGTCATGTGGGAGAGAAGTGTGACGGGTTTGAGCGTGTTCACGGTGGCTATGGGTACGGTAGCCGCAACGCGGAAGGGGACAACATTCTCCGAACGTGTGCGGCCGCTGACCTTGCAATCGTGAACACCTACTTCAAAAAGAAACCGGAGCACCTTGTCACCTACCGGAGCGGACGAAGTGCTACCCAGATCGACTTTCTACTAACTAGGAGGCACCACATCGGCAAAGTAGCCAACTGCAAAGTCATACCCGGTGAGAGTCTCACTGCACAACACTGTCTCCTTGTCATGGATCTCTGCGTAAAGGCTCAACGGAGACGTGTTAAGCACTGCCCGCGCCAGATCCGGTGGTGGCTGCTGGATGAAAACAGGTCCCAGGATTTCGCGTCGGTTATTGGTGACAAGTGCTCCGGTACCGATGGGGAGCCTGTTCAAGAACACTGGAACAGGATCCAGGCAGCTATTGCTGGGGCGGCGCGGGTGATGCTCGGCGTCTCCAAGGGCGGCCGCAAACGTGACAAGGAGACCTGGTGGTGGAACGACACAGTCCAGAGGGAGACTAAGGTGAAGAAAGCCCTCTTCAAAACGTGGCAAGCGACCGGATCCCCTGAAGATCGCGACGCATACAAAGTTGCCAAGCGTGCCACTAAGAGAGCTATAGCCAGAGCCAGACGAGACCACTTGCAACCGCTCTACGAGAAGTTTGAATCGTCTGAGGGGCAAAAGCTCATTTACAAGTTGGCACGTTCTAGGGTCAAAGCGGCACAGGATATATCCAAGTGCCGCTGTGTAAAAGACCCTGCTGGCAACCTGCTATGCGAAGACCTCGCGGTGAAGGAGAGATGGCGCTCGTACTTAAACGAGCTGCTGAATAAGCAGCACCAAGAGGTGCAGACACCGGAACTCCCTCCAAATCTTGGATTAGTGCCCCCGATAACGCCTGAGGAAGTCCATACGGCTCTTCGTCGCATGGCGAATCGGAAAGCTGTCGGAGCTGATGGAGTCCCCATTGAGGCCTGGAAGGCGATGGGTCCTCGCAGTGTGGGCATGCTAACTAGCTTTCTGAACCGCGTGCTCCTGACCGGCAAAATCCCGAGCCAATGGAGGCTGAGTATTATTACTCCAGTCTTCAAAGGCAAGGGCTCGGTTCAGGAGTGTGGCAACTATCGCGGTATAAAGGTCATGTCCCACACCATGAAGATCTTTGAGAGGATTATAGACTCCCGGATCCGACAGGAGTGTGCTGTCTCGGAGTGTCAATATGGGTTTCGTCCAGGGTACGGAACCATGGATCCTATCTTTGCACTAAGGATCGCCATGGAGAGATACAGATCGAAGAACACGCCTCTGCATATGCTGTTTCTTGATATGCAGAAGGCCTTCGACTGTGTCCCTCGAGGGGTGATCTGGTGGGCACTGAGGTCCAAAGGGGTACCAGAAGCCTATGTTGACATAATTCGAGATATGTACCTCAATTCCGATTCCGTTGTTAGGACCGCTGTTGGTGACACTAAACCCTTCTCCGTCACCGTCGGAGTCCACCAAGGTTCCGTCCTTAGTCCGTTTCTGTTCAGCGTGATATTAGACGTTTTGTCGGATAGCATCAGGGATTCACATGAGCAACCTCCTTGGTTGCTTATGTATGCTGACGATATCGCGCTGGCGGACGCGGACAGGAATCGGCTGGTGCGGCGTGTGAATATGTGGAAGGACTCGCTCGAGAACGGAGGTCTGAAACTCAATGTGGCGGAGACCGTGTATATGGCTAGCAACACGACAGACCCCATGTCTGTGCGCATAGGCGGTGACAAGGTCGAGTGCACAGACCAGTTAAAATATTTGGGGTCTGTACTTCACGCGTCCGGCGACATTGATTGCGACGTCAGGGCACGTATTTCCGCAGCTTGGGCAAAATGGCGTGAGGTGACGGGTGTCATTTGTGACCCCAAAATGCCGGTTAAGCTTAAGGGGCAGGTCTATAAGACCATCATTAGACCTGTTCTCCTCTATGGCAGTGAGGCGTGGCCTGTGCTTGAGCGACACAAGCAGGAGCTGCGTGTCACGGAGATGAATATGCTGCGGTGGATGTGTGGAGTTACGCGGAAGGACCACATCAGGAACTCCCGCATCCGTGGCAGTCTTCATGTCCGTGACATAGCGGACAAACTGCAGGAGGGTCGCCTACGTTGGTACGGTCACGTCTTACGAAAACCGGTATGTTACGTGGGTCACAAATGTCTTGCCATGGCGCCTCCGCCGGGCCGGAGCAAGCGGGGTAGACCAAAGAAGTGTTGGCTTGACGTTGTAAGAGATGACATGCGTGCCAACAATCTCACACCACAGGATGCTAAAGATCGTGCGAAATGGAGGAAATTAAGTAAGAAAGCGGACCCCGGGCTCCAACGTGAAAGCCGCGGATGCAACCGGGATAAACGCTGAGATGATGATGATGATATATATTTTACTAGCTGTCCCGGCGGGGATGTTCGGTTCCCGGTGAAAAATAGATGTTGGCCGATTCTCAGACCTACTCGATATCCCGTCAAAAAAATGTCCATTAACAAAATGCCATTTATTAAATTCATTTGTTACAAAAAATGTGATAAATGAAGAACCACTCGACCCGTTTTGTGCAAACTTCACATAAACCATCTACTAAATAGTCCGAACAAACCCTGAAAAGTTGGTTTGGATAGGTGAGCCCGTTCTTGAGTTATAAAGTGACAACGAAAAAGCCACTTAATTTATAGCAACGCCATCTATTGATTACTTACTCAACCCAGTCGAAAGGTATCGACATCTGTTAGAATCATTTGGAGTTAACAGATAATTGTGACTGTCAAATAATAACAGACAAATAATTAGCAATAAATTAAAATTGCGACTATAATTTGAGATTTAAACTATCCTATCTCTCAAGTTGGATCGAACTACACATGGTGTGCGAATTTTATTATAATCGGTTAAGTGGTTTAGGAGTCCATTGAGGACAAACATTGTGACACGAGATTTATATATATTAAGATTATTCATATAAACGTGGCCCCACATTAGAAATTTCTCCTGTGTCGTGGGTGCGTTTACAAACATATAAATACAAACATAGGTCATACAAATATTTGATCGATGTGGGAATAGAACCCGCGGCACGCAGCGCAACAGTAAATAACTTAACCACTGCGCTAACTGTGCATCCAAATCCAAACACTCAGAGATACTATAGAAATATCAACTCAACAAAATTCATCTTCCGAAGATTGCCGACATTACACGAAGTTCCTAATTATCCGGTCAGCTCAAGTGTTAAGAGATAAAAGTCCAAAGTTACCGACCGTTGAACCCTAATTTGCGTGAAGGGCGATCTTCATCCCCTTAGCGTTTTGGAGGAAGATTATTTAAGAAGGTTACCATGATTTAGGAAAGATTATTTCGTTGACAAAAATTAACCAGTTATTTTTTGCAATTATAATAGAATTTGAAGGTTTATGTGTCCATTCACTAATTGCGTAATATCGTTTTGAAAGAAATTGCTACTCCATTGCTATACCATCATCATCATTTCAGCTGAAAGAAGTCCACAGCTGGACATAGGCCTACCCCAAGGATCTTCACAACGACCGGTCCTGTGCCTCCTGCATGCAGCGGTTCTCCGCCGCGACCTTCACCAGGTCGTCGGTCCACCTTGCCGGGGGTCCCAGACTGCGTATGTTCGAAAAATTTGTTCGTTCATCAGTCGTGAATAATGCAACGAATTTTTTGGAATTGTCAAAATGTAACCCACTGCTACTGATAAATAATGTCTTACGCACTGAAACCACAGATCGAGCGAATTGTTATCGAGTTTTCCATCAGGAATTTATCTGTTTCAGATGGATAAGGTTTGTGGCCAATAGGGATATTTCCAAGGTGTGAAAATCAAAAAAATAATTAGTCCGTCTTATAGATACCTAATAAAAAAAAATTAAAACCCGTAATTTTTATTTTGTCGAAATTACCAAAAACTACTGACATATGGCGTATTAAAGTTACGGAGTGGGGGCTAATTATGTCACGCTGTGCTATATTTTGTACCACGGCGTGACGTCATGCGACATTTCAAATCAGTAGTATATCTTCCTAAGTATTTGAATGAAATAAAAAATACGTGTTCAATATTTTTTTTATAAATCTATCTGATCGACATTAAATATTCTTTTAGGATACAACCCAATTGATGGCAAAAGGCATAATTAATCATAATCTATAATGTTCTCTTGGGTGGGAAACTGGCTTCCTCTCTGTAATCTATCACACGGGCCCAGTGCGGGTTGGTATTGATATATGTCCATGAATTTTTGGTTCAAGGACATGCCATTAACTTTCTTTACGGTGTTTCCCTTAACCGTTTTGAAAGTAGACGTGATTAAATAGTCCACACAAATAAAATGATTGTCTAGGTTCGAATCTACGATCTACAACCCCTAAGACGCAGCCATCATCAAAAACGCAGACAGCTCTTGACGGCGGTAAGTTCATCTCCTTACATTAGATAGGAATTACATTAAAATTAGCGAGAAGTGCGTGTAATATAAGTCAAGCTATACCTAACCAGTATATGCTGATTTCGGATAGCACGAAAAATCTATACCATGCGAGGTCAACTGAAATTGGAAAAAATTAGTTTGATGTGTAGCTGCCCCCATGGGGTCTGGAGGCCAAAGCTCTCACCCACGTGTGGAAGTGGCGAATGGAGGCAAAACGCCGGGGCGTAAAGCAAGAAGTCGCGGTAAAGTGGACGGAGCTCCGACTAGATCTCATGGCGACATGGAGATTGCGATTGTCGTAACCCGTAAGTCCCCTCTTTGAGGAGTGGCTAGAGAGGCACCACGCCCTCATCTTACGCTTGACGAAGGTCCTCATCGGATACGGCTGTTTCGGGAGGTTCCTGGTCCGCATAAAGCGGGAGGAGGTCACCTCTGTGAGGATCACCCGGAGGATAAAGTGGAACATACGGTGGAGGTCTGCCCGGCTTGGGCGGAGCACCGCCCAAACATCGCGTTTGCGGGCGGCGAGCAATGGGCAGCTCGGCAGAGTTTTATTGACTAAAACCACTAGGGCCATCGTTTCTTTTTTAACCAACTTGCAACCTTGACTTAGGAAGCATCAGTCTTCGTGGACCCTGTCACGATGTCTACCAGGGCAAAAAGATACTGAGCCCCTGGTGCACAGACGGGTGAAGGATCATGGGTAGGATTTAATATCACACATCCTTCTACTCCGCCTAGAGCGGAAGAGGTCATTTAAGGATTTCCTATACATAAAAAAAATCTCAATCCGTGTGTACACCTCTGCCTCCTTAGCCCTTAGACATTTTAGGCATGAAGTTATATTGCTGTTGTACATATAATTCCAAAATATGCTAGGAAAAATATATGCCTAGAAGGCTACAAGGTACTAAAAATTCTTCTACCCAATCATTAAAAGTTCTAAAAGCAATATCTTGAAAAATATAAATATTTTCATAAGAATCCTCCTTGAAAATTGTACGAAAGCCCAGTCAATTTCAAGTATCTACATTCCAAAATGTATAAATTTACTTTTTTATATAAAAAAAAAACCGGACCTCGAGTATAAGGGCTTCTTAAAAGTCCTTTTTAATTTAGTCCATCAGATCTCATCGTCAAAAAAATAGACAGTATTACGTGATTTGTATCGTTTCCTCTATAAAACATGAAATAAAAAATGGTCTCCAAAGCCTGGAGCACAGGCGAAGGATAGCCAGCCTGCCGGTATTCTATAGGATATAGTTTGGAGAGTGTACGCGGAAATTGCATGACTTGTATCCCCTATTTGCGTTCCATCATCATGTCTGATGATGGACCCGTCGCGTCTTACGATGAGTATCCACCCTTATTTTGTTGACACCACTACGCTCCGGACGAAGCATTTCGCCTCGTCTTTTATCCCACGTACATCGAGGGACTGGAACAATTTTTCAGAGGCGGTGTTTCAATGTGACTATACTTTAAGTGTCTTCAAGGCTAAAGTGAATAGACTCTTAATAAACTAGCGCGCTTTGCCGTCAATAATAACATCACTGCTTACTATCAGGCAGGATTGCGGTCAAGGACTAGTTTATAGTTAGAAAAAATGGGAAATCTAGATGCCAAAATTTGTGGTATTTAGCCAAGCCTTGTGGTATTTAGATTCACACATTTGCAGTGATCAGAAGGCCGGCTCATCTTGATAAACTGTCACAAATTTGTCAAAATTAGGCGTATTTTTGAGAGATTGAGACTGAGGTCACACTTGGAATGTTCTGAATTACAAGAATTGCCTTAAGGAAAAAAGTCCACAAAAGCGAAACTCATAAGCCAAGATTAAACAAAGAGGGAAAAGCATTTATATTTATTCAAGATTTTTACACGAAAGGTTTACTTGAGGCTTACTATGTATACGTTTGCCGCCAATCGATATTGCAAAATAAAACATTTATAAATAAACCAAAGAAGACACAGATATTAAATGTATTCTAGACACTATCTGAACCTACATAAAATATCTATCCTAAGTAAATATTGTCAAAGACCTTCACGATAAAGATTTTACTTCACGTGGGTATAATAGACAAATCCTTTTGAAATTGAATTGCGCGAGGATGTGGCCGACTCGGTACACAGTCTGCTTTGCGCTGCTCGTAAATTGAAAATAAGATTCTGGTATGAAGTAAATCTTGAAGGAAATACACTAAAAGCAGTAGTAAAAGCACATGTATTAACACGAGTACCAAATTATGTAGTAGCATAGTAATTGGATGTTATACTAACCATACTTATTCTTACCGTGTACATTATAATAACGCACTAAGGGTACTCTTGGGACTATGGAGGTTCGCTCGGCTTTGGTAGAGCACCGCCGTGTCCGGTGGTAGGTGGCGATCTCTCGTGTCCGGCCATGGTCCAGAGCGAGAGTGCATGGCGGGCGTCACATTCTTCTGCGAAGCAATGATGCTGGCAGAGGAGGAGGCGGAGCACGTGAGGGAGCGGGAATCCCATCGCCCTCACGCCACTAGCCGCCGCAGTAGACGCCCTGGTCGCGAGACAACATCGAACTCCCGGTCACCATAGGCACGAGCTTGCGGGCGGCGAGCAGTGGGCAGGTCGACGCCGCGTTGTGTTTCACGCGCGCCTCAAAGTGATGTCGTGCTGACATCACTTTGAGACGGCGATTCATTGTGACGGCGTTCACAAAGACCGATGCCTCCAGGGTCAGGGTTGCGGGTTGGTTAAAAAAAAACCGTGGCCCTGGCGCAGACAAGTAAAGAAACACGGGTGGGTTTTAGTCAGTATAAGTCTGATGCTCCGCCCAGAGCGGGAGAGGTCATTTGATGATTTCCCATCTAGAACAAAAAAGCTCTTGATACTGCCGGTCGTAGTACATCAGGGATGTCTTCGGATAATAATATTAATGGTGGCTGTCGGCAGAAGTTACCACCCACCAGATAGTCTTGCCGCTAAGCGATTCGTCGAGTTCCGGCATGATGTCTGGTGAAGCCGCACGGAGGATGGGTGTGAGCAGTTGTGTTGCGATTTGTGCCGGGTACGATGCGCCAAATATTGTTATGTCAGGATTTCAGTCGTGGAGGGTCACCACATCTATCTCCCTCTGGCGCAGCATGGTTGGTCGTGTTGTTGAGTTTAACATTGCACTACCTCACTCAAAGTTTTCTTTCTATTCACTCAGTCTTTTTTTTTTTTGTTGAGTATATACTCTTTATAAACTAGGGTGTATTGAAGAAAGAATAAGAATTGCATCACTGCTTACCATCAGTTGGGATTGCGGTCAAGCACTAGTTTATAATTATATACAACGTGTAACAAAAAGGGTATATACATACCAAGGGCATGGCATCTTTAGATGATATCAAACGATATCGGAAGGGTTTCAACTCAAAATAAAATACTCAAAAAATTGGTACAAAATTTTTGGTTTCGTGTGTTTCTTAAAATCAAATCATAACAAACGTAGCAGCACACTACATACGTTAATAACTACTCGTTACCCGGCACGTTACTTGCCAAAATCCGACAAATGTCTTCAATATCTCTGTGCGACTAGTATGATAGTAACCTATCATAGGCGGTGTTTTTCCTCATAACTTCCTAACATAAAGAGATAGGATTAAAAAACCCTTCCAATATCGTTTGATATCATGAAAAGATGCCATGCCTTTGTTATGTATATACACTTTATGTTACACGTTGTATAGAGAATCGTAGTAGGTGTTCTGTAGTTTCTGCCTAAGAAAAAGAAGGGAATAAGTACAGGTATATTGTGTATACAAGATTATTTTTTGATTAAGCGAAACCCGATACACGTGTCCAGTATTTTTAAGTAACGAATGTATGTACAACATTTTATAAAGATATCATTAAACACCACAAACTTATGAGCTTGCTATTCTACTTGGTTGTCCCAACAAAAATATGGTCAACGCTCCGCTCGGGTGGGCGAGGGGTACCTTGACCGGTGGCGTCAGCTGTTGCGCTTACACCGCATCACACACACACACACACACAGCATCGTAAGCTGTGTGGCGCGCTTAGCAACAATCTATACTAATATTTAAAGCTGAAGAGTTTATTTGTTTAAACGCGCTAATCTCAGGAAACACACGTCCGATTTGAAAAATTCTTTTTGCGTTTGATAGCCCATTAATATAGGAAGCTTTTAGGCTATATAACATCACGCTGCAACCAATAGGAGCGGAGCATAATAGCTAACTACATGCGAACGAAGTCGCTGGCGGCAGCTAGTTTCCAATTGTACTTGGGAAAAAATATACCATGGTGTAAAAATTATTGGTATTGATTTATTTGCTTATTCTGAATAAACTATATTCAGGTTTCGTATAAAAAAATGTCGTTGTATAAATAAATAATAAATAAATATATACGGACAAATCACACAGATTGAGCTAGCCCCAAAGTAAGTTCGAGACTTGTGTTATGGGATACTAACTCAACGTTACAATATTTATAATAGATAAATATATAGATAAATATCCAAGACCCAGGCCAATCAGGAACGGAAGATCGTTTTCCATCATGACCTGGCCGGGGATCGAACCCGGGGCCTCCACGTCGCAGGCAGGCGTGTTGACCGCTGCGCCACGGAGGACGACTGTATGTGTCAAAACTTAGAGCAAATAAATGTGTATCAAAAAGCCAACTCTCAATATCAGCCAGTCTGGAATCGTTTTGTAAGTGAATTACTTACCTACTCAATCCCGATATGTATAAGTTCACAGAGCACCGTTTTTCCATACATACGTTTTATGCTTCAGTAATAAAATTTGGCGTCTGCAGCCGTTACTCATACATTATGCAATTCGATGTTCACTGTAATTCGATCTGAGAGAATATCTCTATTTGCTGTAACGTATCCATGGATATGCTTGATTTTAGAAATTTGACGTTGAAATAAAGGATTACATATTTAGATATAAGAAAGTTGCAGAAAGTAATTTTAATGAATAGGAAAGACATATTTTTGTCTATCCTATTCATTAAAATCTAAATAAATAAATATATACGGACAAATCACACAGATTCAGCCAACCCCAAAGTAAGTTCGAGACTTGTGTTATGGGATACTAACTCAACGATACTATATTTTATAATAGATACATATATTGATAAACATCCAAGAACCAGGCCAATCAGGAAAAGATCGTTTCCCATCATAACCTGGCCGGGGATCGAACCCGGGGCCTCCACGTCTCAGGCAGGCGTGTTGACCGCTGCGCCACGGAGGACGACAATACGGAAAACAGCACTAGCTTGTAAGAAGTGATGGTAAAGCGCACTAGTTTATTAAAAGCTTATTCATTCTAGCCTTAATGCAACTTACACGACATGCAACGTACCTGTTATTTACTAAGACACAACATGTAAAGAAAACCCTGTCCGACCCATAAGGACAATAAAGGTTAGGTAAACACTTGACCAAATAAAATATGAAATTTTTGATAATCATCATAGTAACAATGCTAATGAATTTTGAAATAATCTATTTTTTTCCGCGAATTAATTCCAACTTTCCCAAAATTTGGCATTCTTTAAAAAGTGATAACACCATTTATGACGGTATTATTATGAGCGTTTAGCGATGGGACCGCGTGCTGCGTGCCCTGCCCCCTTCGCCCGCGGATGTATTGCCTACAGCATATGTATTAATTTACCTCCTTTTGCGAAATAATATTTTTTTAGGGACTTTTTTAAGTTCAGCCCGGCTTTATAGACATTAGTAGAATCGGTTATCATCATCATCACAGCGTTAATCCCAGTTGCATCCGAAGCCTTTTCAGCTTTGGAGTCTGGGGTCCGCTTTACCAGTCCAACTGCTGAAATGGCTAAACTTCGACATTTTCCGTGAAGCGACTGCCGTCTGACCTCCACAACCCGAAGACGACATCGAAGCATTGCAGTTGGACCAATTGTTGGACTTTTGAGGGCTCCAACAACCCGTAACGACTGCCACTAGATGTTTGTATAGCAACCGGGACCAACGGCTTGACGTGCTTTCCAAGGCACGACCTGACCAGTGCAAGTATTCATATTCATGCATACAAATACTTGCACAGCGCGGGGATCGAACCCGCGCCACCTTGCGCAGCGGCCGCGTCCGCTACCGATACGCCATGGAGGCTGTCTGTCTCTTTATACAGGGTTACTGGTAACTCGACGTATTCCTTATAGGACGTCATAGTAGGCAGGCTGTCAGTGGAATCAGTTATCGATACCTAACAATACCTTCAAGGATCGGACAGGGTTTTCTTTACATATTGTATAGCCATATACTCTGGTGGTGGTGGCTTAGCCTTATTTCGTCAACAATTATTAAGGCGCTGTGCTCAGTAAAAATAGGCTTCAAAAAACAATTTTTTAGCCAAATGTATACATTTCAGAGCAGCCAAAAATTTATATGTTAATCTTGATTATATGTAGCAGGAAACCATTGTTTTCAAAACACGTTTTGAATTAATTTTCTCGATAGAAAAAAATCCTAAAGTAACCCCTAAAATTGAATTTATAACAGTTGTAACTGTATTATTAATCATCAAATCTTGATAAAATTGAGAAGAGCGATGTAAAATATAATAGTAAATGAAACCATTGTTTTTGTTTATCGATTTAACTAAGATATTCTAAAATAAATAATGTATTTATGATAAATAACGTGAACGAAACGTCGCTCCATCGCGGCGTCCATTGCCTTCTCTTTCACTTCTATGCTTAGCGACAGTGACCGCTGAGGCGCGCTGCTTGTCGGACCTATGTCACTTTTTGCTTTACCCCGCACAGAAAATAATTATATTTAGGTGTCTGTTTGTTGATGAATGATCATATTTCGTTTTTGCCCGGGTTCAAACCCCAGGTTTACATTATATGCTTTTTGTAGATTTTAATTGAAATAAATGCTTTTTAATTTACTGTTGTATTTTTGCCGATATTTTATTTGATTTTTTTCTGTAATTATTCTTTTTACTTTTTCGCGGCAAATTTTTCTTCACCTGTATGTGTTCGGGTTCAAACCCCAGCTTACGTTGTATGCTTTTTGTTGGATTTCTTATTTGCAATTGTTTTTTTTTTTTTAATTATTATTAATTTATCCGATTTTCTGTATTTTTTGTAGTAATTGTTCCATCTTTTTAAATATATTCTTTTTGTAACAATTATAATGCAAACTAATATTTAAAATCAATTCGTTATAATTTTCTTTCTACAAATTTCTAGAAATTAATAATAAATAATAATAATAAGCCTTTATTTAACCATGAATTTCTTAGTTCATAATATAATTTAACAAAAGAAAAACAATAAAAATAACAGTTAATTTGATAATAGTTCAAAACAGTAAATTTAGATTTCATTACCCGACTACGGCAAAGCAAAAGGAGGGTTATGATTTTGACAGGCTATGTATGTATGTATGTATGTATGTATGTATGTATATGTATGTATATGTATGTATGTATGTATGTATGTATGTATGTATGTATGTATGTATGTATGTATATTCATCTGTTCCCTCGTAACTTCTAAACTGCTTATCAGAATTCGACAAATGACATATCATTAGAAGCGTCTTAATTGTCCGCTGGTTATAGGCTATATGGAGTTTCACAAAATCTAATGTGGCGCCCTCTAGCGGACAAAACATACAGAGTAAAAAAATAATAATAATAATAATAATAATAATCTTTATTTATATAGAAGACAGATTGTAGTACATTTTACATTTTCTACATAGTGGGTAGTTTTACATTTCTGACAATCAAGTGGGTGACGTACTGTTCTCCTTGCTAGGCTATGAAATAGCCTGTATTAAGAAGTAACAGTGCCTATCCCCTAGAGTTGGATGATAACAATTTCATTTTAAAAAACTTATCTTACGTAAAATGCTTAACAAATATAATCATTTTATCATTTTTGTATGACAGATATTGTTTGTGTGTGAGTATGTGTGTGAGTGTGTGTGTCGTGTATGGTGAATGCATAAGTGTATGAATGAGTAAGTGTGTGTAAGCAAGCTGCTGTGAAAGCGTGCGTGGCTGTGTAGTTCTGTGAGTGGGTTTAATTAGTGTGTGTCTATGTTTTAGGGTGTGGTACAAGTTACAAACTTGTCATACCACAATATTAAATTAAATATTGTTCTGTTTCGTCATATGTTTTATTTTGGAGGAATGTGCGGAGAGCCTTTTTACAATTATGATAGGAGAGTCTATAAATTGGACATGTTTTGTTAATTACATTGTAAAGGTACGGACCTAAATAATAAAAAAATCTTTTAGTAAACGTGAAGCGAGTTTTTGGTGTGGTGCATATTATATCTTTTCGGCGTTTGGTAATTTCAATATAGGGGGTTATTCGGTGTTGCAGTAAAATTGTTTGTAAAATAAAATGTTGCCGGACGTTGAGGACATTGCAATTTGTATATAATTGATTAGTAGGATAGATTAGTGGACGGAAGGTAGCCACTTTTAGAATGGCCCGGTGCGCTACTTCCAATGGTTTAAGGATAGTTTTTGCAGCACCACCCCAACATGGAATACAATAAGTAATAATAGATAGGCATAAGGCAAAATATACATTACGTATGATAGTAGGGTTAGCAATGCTTCTAAGCGTTTTAAATATATATATATATAAGTTTACGAACTCTGCTAGTGAGGAGATTAATATGAGATTTAAATTTAAGGTACTTATCTATGATTATGCCTAGGTATTTGATTTCGTCCGTAGAAGATATGAGTGTACATTGACATGGCACCTGAATTTGCGAATTACAGGTGTGAGCTCTAACTAATATTGTTTGGTTTGGTTGAGTTGTAGTGCTGATTGAGTATGTAATTAACTTTGTTTTGGAGGTATTAAGCGTAAGCATGTGGAGATTAAGCCAGGACACCGCCACACTAAAGCCACTCTGTGCCTTTTCCTCGAGTTCAGACCATGTGTCAGCGACGAAAGTTATAGCAGTGTCGTCTGCATATGATGTTATCTTAGCATTTGGTATATCTAAATTGCATAAGTCGTTTATAAAAACGAGAAATAAGGTGGGACCTAAAATGCTTCCTTGTGGTACGCCATAATTGATGGGGAGTTCATTGCTACAATGCTGATGAATTTTGACTACCTGGGAGCGATTTGTGAGGTAGCTTTGAAAGAGATCAAGTTGCGATCCCCTGACACCCATCTTTTCAAGTTTGAGTAATAGAAAACGAACGGGGACGGTGTCGAACGCCTTTGCAAGGTCCAAGAATATTGTAAGGACTTTTTTATTTGAGTTAAGGTTTTTTACAATATTATTGGTTAATTCCTGAACCGCGTCATAGGTTGACTTGTTTTTGCGAAATCCAAATTGTTGTGTTGATATTAGTTTGTGGTGTTCTAAGTAGGTTACAAGTCTTTTGTTAATAAGACGTTCAAGTATCTTGGATAAGGCAGTTAGAATTGCTATAGGTCGGTAATTATTCGGAATATTCCCGTCGCCTCCCTTGTAGACTGGGTGAATGATTGCCTTTTTAAAAGAAGAGGGAAAGATTGCAGTATCGAAGCAGAGGTTAAAAATATGGCATAGTGTAGGGGCCAGCAACGTTGAATATCTCTTCAGAATATAGGGTGATATGCCATCCCAGCCAGTTGCAGCATCAGAGCGCAATGAGTGAATAACTGCTATAATTTCGTCAATATCAATAGGTTCAAGGACGAACGATGAAGTTGGAGAGATTTCAGAAGTGGGTAGAGCGGCTATCAGAGGTTGCGTAGTACTGGAGTGAATATTATTCGCAAGGCTCTCGCCAATATTAACGAAGAAAGAATTTACAGAGTTACAAGATTCAGTAGGTGTGGGTGACATGGTAAGTAATTGTTCAGATGTATTTCTAGTTTTAGTAGTGTTCGTTACTCGTTTAATAGTATCCCATAGTGTTTTAGGGTTTTTACTAGCTTTTTCTAGTTCCTCTTTTTCATAGATTCTTTTAGCCTTCTTTAAAATACGGATACAGTAGTTTCTGTATCGAAGATACGTAATTTTTAGCACTTCATTTCCTGGGAATTTTTTAACTTTCTTATGTAGCGCGTCCCTGTTTCTTATGCACCGTAACAAACCCGATGTGATCCATGGTTTTATGATTCTCTTTGTTGAAGAAACTTTTTTAATTGTGGTATTTCCAGAAATTGATACTTTCAATAAATTCAGTAGGCTATCCGTAGCCATATTTGGATCTTTTGCGTTAAAAATAGGGGTGAAATCCAGTTGTGACATTGATTTGTCAAGGCCATCGTAGTCAATTTTTGTTATAAAGTGGTTTGTGACCGAACGTATAGGTTTATTATAGATGCATAGTAAGGAAGAAGAGTGATCGGTTATTGTGGAACTTAAAACAAAGGTTTGAGTGGGAGAAGTTGTTTTGAGAAAGATATGATCCAAACAATTTTCGTCCCTTGTTGGAAGGGTGTGAGCCGGGAGATAACCGTGAAAAGCGAGGCAATTAAGGTATTCTTGGGAGCGCGTGTCAGATGTGGTAGGTTTGATGTCCAAGTTTAAATCGCCTGTTAGAACTACCGATTTAAATGAATGCAGCGAGGTGAGTATGTTGTTAAGGGCTGTGAGAAAGTTATTTATATGAATTGTTGATGGTGATCGATAAATACAGATTATCGCCAAGTGTGAGTTAATTTTTATAATAAGACCAGAGGCGGATTGAAGAAAATCTGGTTCTTCACAAGTGACAGACATGCCCGATCTCGAGTACAACACTACACCATCACTCTGATTGAGGTGTTTGGTGGTCATGAATGACGAGTAATTATTGAGAATCGGAATGACGATATTGCTAGAACACGGTAACCAACATTCAGTTAAAACAAGCAGATCGCAATCAAAAGAAATTTGGTGCAGAAGTGCTTGGAAGTTTAAAAAATTATGATTTATGGAACGAATGTTTTGTGAAAGGATTTTAATGAAATTATTAGGATATTTCACGATGGAGAGTGTTTCCTCAGGTGTGCACGTATAGGTAGTTGATATAGACAGATCGTCGATACTGTTAATTAGATTGTTTATGTTAGTAGTCATTTTACTGGCAAGGTAAAAATATTTAGTGGGTTACGAGTAAATAGGAGGAAATATATTTTAATAACGTATGGAAGGCTAGTGGTTAGGGGCGCTAAGTTTAAAAATATTCTCTTAATTATATTGAAGTAGCTAGGAAAAGGGTGATGGGTATGAACGCATACACAATATGGTACAAACGAATAGGTAGGTGTGTTACTGCAGTTATGAGTGTGAGTAGCGGTTGTTAGTGTTAAGTATATGTAAAGTGAATGTATGAGTATGTATGAATATGAATGCGTGTTTAATGCGTTAGTGTGATTATAAACTTGAAATACATGCAGACTTAATCTAATATTTTCTACAAAAACACAATATAAAAAGTAAAGAAAACTGAATTTAAAATGAAAAGTAAATCTATTTCTAAAATTAAAAGTAGGTAGTCAATC
Organism: Sesamia nonagrioides; assembly: GCA_017933935.1. Classification (NCBI taxonomy): domain Eukaryota; kingdom Metazoa; phylum Arthropoda; class Insecta; order Lepidoptera; family Noctuidae; genus Sesamia; species Sesamia nonagrioides. The sequence continues at coordinate 225,713 of JADWQK010000385.1, forward strand.
CATTTTTTTGGTACCCAGCTGTTGCAGCTGGAGTTCCGTTTTAACTAGGATTGACTGACTATCCGACTCTTTTTTCAGCATGACCCGTCCATTCGATGTCCAGCAGTAACTATATTTATTTATCTTTGCGTAGTTTCTAGTAGCATAGAACAGTCTTTTTGTGTACGGGGTCAATTGCTCAGCTATATAGATAGGAGTGCCTGTAGTTGCCTTTATGCCCATGTGAAGTGAGCTAGTTTTATCCATGCTGTGTTTTTTATTATAATCTTTGACAGCATTGAGAAAATTTGATTTTATAAGAGTGTTCGCGAACTCCACTGTTATATTTGATGATAAGGTATCCCTCTTAGACGGCTGTCTCGCTACGTCACGGATATTTGACGTTTCTATGACAATTTGCAAATGTTTCGACAGGTTTGAAATCATATCGTATAACATATTTTTTGTCTCGTTTGTTCTTTTTGGCACATTACGGATTTCTACAGATGTTTTTATCTGATTGCGATCGAGGAATTCCAGCTTATCTTCCAATGACGTAACCTTCGCAACCAGGGAGCTACGTTCCTTTTCTAGGCTTGTAATTGTTCTTTCCAATGACAGTATTTGATCTGATATAGATGACATAGACTTTTCCAGTTCAGAGTGGATTGTTTTGATTTCGGTGGATTGGTTTTTTAATTCCAGCATATGATGTTCCAGTTTTTCCATCCGAGAACTTTGGCTATTCATCATTTCCTTAATCATATTTCTCAGATCATTTTTAAAGCTATCAAGCTCATCGCCACCAATTTCACTAGATAAGCATTTACGTTTCGCCCTTTTAGTTACGTTCAAATTTAATTCCTCATCAGTACATAACTTTCTGATATCGGAGTCTGAGTAAGAAGGTGTACCTCTGTTTGGCGGCGCTTTGAACCTGCACATATCAGAATCTGGTTGAGTAGACGCCTTCTGTTTGGGTGAAGTTTTTGGCGGTGTCCTGCGCATAATCCCAGTGTTAGAACTATACCCACAAACCAAAATAAGTTGAAGCTAAAAACAAGTTCTAGTACGGCCGCTTTATCTTCGCTTGGTACAAACAACACTGAGCTCGTGAGAAAAAGGTCTTAAGCGCCGTGCAAGCGGCGTCGCTTACGCGTATCTCCAAGTTATTATTTGAAGTACTGCTTTCCACTGTGCTTTAGCAAAGTTTCAACACTTTTATTTATATTTATTATGATAAGACACAACACCAATAATATCCACAGTTTTCACAGGCTTTACCAACAGTCTCTTAGTACAGTTCTTGTAAATTTATTAACAAAACAACAGTTCAAACAATTTAAATATAATATTTTGCAGGAGCAACCACAAGGCACCCATATACGAGTACGATTTAGTAGCCATGAAATAAAGTTAAGATAAATATGCCGTGTTTGGTATTACTGGTACTACTATATTGCTAGTATTTTCTTGTGACTTTACCTGTATTCATGGGCTGGTTGCATAATTATAATTCACATTTTTTCGTTCATAGCTTCTTTACTACTTATCAGAATAAAACCACTGCAGTACCATTAGAAGGGTCTTGATATTCTGTTGGTTATGAGCTTTAAAGCTTGTCACCAAATTTAGTATTGCGCCCTCTAGCGGACAAAAAGTTCTATGTTAATATAAAATTAAAATAAATATACCGTGTTTGGTATCTCATGAAAGAGCTTCACAAGTACTTTATGCTTGTACATAATTACAAGAATGCTTTAATGATGTTAAATATGAGCAATAAGAGTAAAGCGCGGATCACGGGAACTGTGAATCGCTTTATGCAATGTAGAGCAGTGTGAACATTAATAGAATATGTAACGCACTAATGAAAACGACATAAGCTGGGAGTAAATACACGCGGTAAAGGCGGAAACAGTTTGATAACATGCTAAAACTCCCTTAAAAATGTCCTCTGCACCATATGCCTTAGGGCTTATGTAGTTATATGTGCGTGTAGATGTAATATGTCAAGTACCTAGTATTTAGATCATCAATTTAACTTTTGTTAATATTATGCGCCACAAATACACTATAACACCAAAATAGTACAAATAATAAAGAGTAAAAGAACTAAAACCCAACTACGACAAAAAACGACGCTGAAAAAGTATAAAACAAGATTTTCAGAATACTGAACTGAACAAAGTTGCTAATGTAGTTGCAAGTAAATGGACATAGTTAAGATGCCTTCGTTGTAAATTGACAATAATGTCATACAATAACATTCTGAAGTATGCAATATTCACTATGTAGAGATAAATTTTCATGTTTGGACAGGCGTAGTCACACGTTGTCAAAGTGCCACGGTAGGTAGATATATGTAAGGTGTGACTACGCCTTTCCAAACATGAAAATTTATCTCTACAACGTACAAACCCGATTTCGATAAGAGTTGCAGTTTTGAAGAAAAAATCTTTTATTTTTTAAAATATCCGAAAATGCATTTTTTTTTAATAGTTACTCTAAACAGCTGTTTATAAATAGTAATTTCTAGAAATGATATATTTCTAACAGTTTAATGAAAAAAGGACATAACACAAAAAATTTAAGCAGAACGGACAAAGCGCATTATAAAAATAAAAAAGAAAACAAAAAAAAATAATAAAAAAATGAAAATATGTATAAAATATACATTTTCGAAAATCGCAAGGTAAAGTAAACGGATGTTGGGATTTGAACCTGGTGCTCGACTAATGCGAACCGGGACTGTGACGAACAGAGCCAGCCATGCTCGCGGTTGGGTTGTGAAATTAGGCTTCTAAATGTAGATGGAATAGAGAATGGTTGGTATAGATTTAATAGAACGTGCGTATTTCTCGATGCACGACGCCTCACGCATCGAGCGCCCCGCGCCCGGCAGTGGGCGGGGCTAGTCGTGTCCCACTTCGTCTGCTTCACCCCCTCAAATACCTAAAAGTTTGCTATTCACAGCGTCTTAAGTCAAGATTTCTAAACTCTTTTCAAAGATCTGCGAGGTGTTCAAAGAATTAAATACAAATAACAGGTAGCCGATTAAGGACGTCATAAGTGACTTAAAATATTCAAATTCAATTATATTATTTCAAACAAATTTACCCCCAGCAAGGTGGACCGATGACATGTTGATGGTCGCGGGAAGCCGATAAATGTGGGCAGCATAAAACCGATAATTAAGGAAAGTCTTGGGGGAGGCCTTTGTTCAACAGTGGGCCTTTATAGGCTGAAGAATAATGTGCAGTGAGTGGCGTGAGACTTCAGTAAAAAGCCTAAATTGAAGTGCTTGGTCAAAAAATCTAACATTAATTACAGTTATTTCAAATTTATTTATTTACTAGCTGTGCCCCGCGGTTTTACCCGCATAAGTTTCGAACCGAAAGTGCTCAGTTGATATAAAATAAGCGCCTGTTAAAATAATGGGAGCAATATGTATGTCCGCGTTTGATCCTGTTTTCGCAACATTTTTTGTTCCTGCTCTGCTCTTATTCGTCATAGCGGGATGTTTTATAGCATATGTCCTTTCTCAGGCTCTAGACTATCTGTGTATCAAATTTCATTACAATCGGTGCAGTAGTTTTGCCGTGAAAGCCGGACAGCCAGACAGCTGGCAGACAGACAGACAGACAGACAGAGATACTTTCGCATTTATAATATTAGTATTAGTAGATTTCAAACCAATTTATTTCATTTATTTTTAAGATAATTGAGATTCACAGTGTTTAGTAACAATAATTTTAACCTATGTTAGTACCTAATCAATACAAACTTAGACACAATTAACACACTCCACCCCTGCTCAGTATCACTCACTGGTCTCGCAACACATGGAGTGCAGTGAACCTACTGACCAGAACGGTATCGGTGCTGTCGCCAATCATCTTCAGAACGCTATTCGGGCGTCCCCGTAATGGATGTAAGAACTAAGTTGCCCACAAATTCACGGTACATTAGTATGATTAATAATATCTTTTCCAAGCACAAGCAATGCTCAGGCCTGATTGTAAAAAATTATTAACACCCGCGGTGACAAGAAACATTAATTAGAAGAGACTCGAGGTTTGTTTGCTGCACATAAAATATATTGTTTTAACCTAAGAGCTATTAATAACATGAAGACTTTACCGTATTAGTTAAAACGCTTGCAGCTCGGCAGCTCACTAATTTTACTTGCTTTTAACAATTTATTTCTCGAATATTTATGGCTATCACTTAGAGAACATTTTCCTTTATTTCTTGTTTTCCTTTTTATGGTAACCTTTCCTTTTTATTTTATATAGGTATAATTCTGTTAACTTACAAGAAAAATTCAAAGACAGATTTTCTAAATAATTTTCTACTGTTTCTGTCTCCAGCTTTTTTTTATAATCATAAACTAGTGCTCGACCTCGATCCCGCCTGATGGTAAGCACTGATGCAATCGCTGATGAAAACGCGCTAGTTTATTAAGAGTAAAAATGGAAAACAGAACAAAAATACTGAGTGAATATGAAGGAAGACGGCAGTTGAGCGAGGTGATGCAATGTTAAACCCAACAACACGACCAACGATGCTGCGCCAGAGGGAGATTGATCTGGAGACCCTTCACTATCAAACTCCCGACACAACAGCTTTTGTTTGTTCCTCTTTCATGCAATAGCTACAGAACGGATTTGGATGAAATTTGGCACACATATAGTTTATAATCATGAGGAACATATGTAGGTAATAGTTTTTATCCAGATATTCCCACGGGATCAAAACTTATGCAGGTGAAACCGCCGGATGCAGCTAGTATTACATATAAACATGAAGTTTGTATGTATCAATGGATAAATATTTGTTACTCTCATGTAAAAAAAATATAAACGGATTTGGATAAAATTTAAAACTCAGATCGGTAAATAACCAGCAAGGTAATTGCGTAACACACTACCAGTAGCAATGGGTTTCATTTTGACAGTTCAACAACATCCATTGCGTTATTTACGTTGTTGGTCAGATACGCGTTCCGAACATATGGAGCAATCGATTAGCAATTGGCTTCAAAATGACTCCAATTGGTAGTTATAGTGCGTTAGGCAATTAGGGTGCCGTATTATACATCGTTATCATACAGTGATGCAATCGTTGATGGTAAAACGCACTAGTTTATTAAGCCTATTCACTCAAAAAAGCTGAGTGAATAGGAAGGAAGACGGCAGTTGAGCGAGGTGATGCAATGTTTAACCCAACAACACGACCAACGATGCTGCGCCAGAGGATGATCTGGAGACCCTCCACGACCAAACTCCTGACACAACAACATTAGGCACATCGTACCCGGTACACATCGCAACACAACTGCTCAGACCCGTCCTCCGTACGGCTTCACGAGACATCATGCCGGAACACGACGAATCGCTTGGCGGCAAGACTTTGTCTGGTGGGTGGTAACTTATGTCGGCGGCTGATGTTGTTGCCTACCACCGAGAAAATCGGCCACAACTTACAAGTTGTGGGTCGTAGTTTCGAACCCCATCAGACGCTTTACTGTGTGTAAATTTTTCTTCACCACTGCTCTCAAAATGGTGAAGGAAAACGTCGCGAGGAAACCGGCATGTCCTAGAGGCAAAATTTCGAAGACATGTGACATCTACCAACCCACAGTGGGCCACTCCCTCCCACCGAGAGGAGGTCTGTGTCCAAGGAGTGGCAACATTATAGGCTGATTATCGTTATACCAGGAAATTAACTTAATCACCATTGCAATAAAGTCGACATTTAAAACACAAATTTGAATAGACTTTTACATTTATGTATACAATACACAGCACACACATCAGTCAAAGTCTCAACATCGACTACGAGCGTAGCATTGCTACGTATGTATGTGCTACGCACAACGTAGGCATTCAACGGGTCTCAACGAATTGCATGATTGCTAAAAGAAGTCTGTAGATTTGAAACTGCACCCTAATAGGTATGTATCCAAGGTATGAAAATCAAAAAATAATTAGTTCGTCTTATAGATAATAAAAAAAATAAGACCCGTATTTTTTATTTTGTCGAAATAACCAAAAAATACTTTAATACGCTATGTATTAAAGTTACGGAGTGGTGGCTAATTACGTCACGCCGTAGTATATTTTGTACCATGACGTCATACGACATTTCAGATCAATATATCTTCCTAAATATTTCAATGAAAGAAAAAATAAAAAAAATCGTGTTCAATATTTTATATAAATCTATCTGATGGACATTTGGACATTATGAAATGTTTTAGGATACAATCCAATTGCTTGATACACTATTATTCTGAATTTGCACCCAATTGAAGCATATTGCTAATCCATTGGTCCATAGGTACGAAAAATGACAAAAAAAGTCGGCTCAACAACGAAAATAACGCAATAAACCTTGTTGAACTGGCTAAATGAAACCCATTGCTACTGCTAGTATCTTACGTAATTACCCTGCTGAATAACCGCAAGTATTTTCAAATTTCGAAAGCTTGAATATTATCACTTCTCTTTTCAAAAATTTAAAAATTAAAGCATTTATCACTACATAATATAAAACAAAGTCGCTTTCTCTTTCTCTATGTCCCTTTGTATGATTAAATATTTAACACGAATTTTGATGTAGGGAAGTTTATATGTATAAAAATATCCATTAAATAGTGGAGAAATACTATTATTTTTGAGGTTTCTAATGTGATGTCGTAAATAATTACATTTTTTCCGCGTTTTCAGTGAAACACAGGCTGAACCCTACGAGATTTATTAAAATAATGTACTAAATATTGTACACGTTGAAAAGCTCTACAGAAAAGTCCGCGATGGTATATGTCTATCTCTTATGGATATCCCACAATAACAGTTTTTTGTCATTTACTTCTTATGACAAATATTGGCTAATTTTCGAAGCGATTTTAACCAATACAGCATTAATCCTCATCCAATTTAATACCTTTAATATATTTTTGTTTCAGTATAGATGTATATCGCCCTTTACACCATATGATTTAAATTAACATTTTTGAAGATATTACAGATTTAAAAATTGCGGGGCGCCGCGTTTGCGGCGGTACCGGCAGCCGGGGCGGCGGGAGCGGGAGCGGAAGCGGGCCACTTTTTTTTTATACAGCTTTCACAGTTTTTCTGTAGTGTATTTAGTGTCAGCATTGCAGCCGTGCGAGTGTTGATACACAGGGTGAGTCAGGAAAATGAAATTGCTCATTCCACAGAACAGATAAAAGGCATCATCATCATCATTTCAGCCGAAAGACGTCCACTGCTGGACATAGGCCTCCCCCTAGGTTCTCCACGACGACCGGTCCTGCGCCTCCCGCATCCAGCGGTTTCCCGCGACCTTCACTAACAAAAACAAAACAAACACACACAAAAAAAAACATACAAAACAAAACAAAGACATGCTCATTTCAAATCATAATACTTACCTAACGAGAAGCCTTAAACAGTGGACTACACACATCAAAAGTGTCTAGGGATCAACATATATTTTTGCAATAACTTTTCTCCTGATTGATATTAATTAAAATTTTCTTTAAGGATTCATCAAATAAAGTGTTTTCGTTTGTCACAGTAACGATAAACCAAGTCACCTTTGCATTAATAAAGAAATTTGCCATTTTCCTAATAAAGGGATATTTGACATTTGAACCACTAACACAAAAGTTCGAAAAAAAGACTGAAATAACAGTTTTCTCTAAAATTTTATTGGGTAACTTAAACAATTAATAATCCGTGTTTCTACCGCGAACACTAACAACACAAGAACATCGGTTTGGCATACTCAAAATGAGTTCATCCAAATCACGCTGTGGAATGGCCGCCCATGTTCGTTGCAACAACAAAAAAAGGTCTTCTTGCGACTGGATACCCTCCATATTCGGCAGAGCTCTTCTCTGTAGCATATCCCATGCATGCTCAATCGGGTTCAAGTCTGGCGACTGAGCAGGCCAGGGCAGGACATTGATGTTAGCTGCGGCGAGAGTCTGTCTTACAACTCTTGCGGTGTGCGGTCGTGCATTATCATGCATTAACTGAAATAAGGGACCGATTTGCACTTGTAGAGGAACGATGACGTCTGATACAATCGTTTCAGCATAAATTTGAGCGTTGAGGTTGCCTCTGATCCAAATCAACTCAGTTCTTCCGCCGATCCAAATACCCGCCCATACCATGATGGTTCCACCACTATAAGGATGGACTTCCTGGCAGGATTTTAATCGCTGTTGGCGTCCAGGGGTTCTCCAGTGTCGTATACGTCTTGTATCCGGTCTCATACCAAAACGAGACTCATCAGAAAAGCACACGGAACGCCATTGTTCTTCTGCCCAATTTCTGTGTTCAAGAGCCCATTGATATCGAATCCTACGATTGTGCATTGCTATAGGTGGTACCCGTAGCGGTCTTCGGGAATGAAGGTTCACTTCATGCAAGCGGTTTCTGACTGTTTGGTCGCTAATTAAGTTCCCTGAAGAGTGATGAAGCCTCACGGCTAACATCATGGCGGTTATTGTTGGAGCTCTTCGAGTTAAGATTTGAATGTATCGGTCTTGTCTCCGTGTGGTGCAGCGATACCGTCCTCCATGGCGCTCAGCCACGGTACCAGTGCTTCGGTAACGTGTCCAAAGTCGACTGATAACACTCTGACTTGTATTCAGAGCTAAAGCCACAGTACGTTGCCGGGAACCAGCTTCTATCATTCCCACGGCTCTGAGTATTTCTTCCCTGCTTAAATGACGTCGCCGCTCCATAATAACGTTGGTTTTAATCAGTAGTAGGGAAACAGTAGCACTAATAATGTCTTCAATGCGTTGTATGTTTTTATAGGGAAAATATTGACAGCTGATTTTCATCTTTTACTCGAATTTGATTCACAGTTCCTGATTCAAATTATGAAATGCACCAAAAAGGATCCATATAAATTTATAAAATCATAAATTTATTACAAAGCCACATCTCAATCTCAAGAAATCCGCATAAAAATGCTTGATCCCTAGACACTTTTGATGTGTGTATTTAAGAGGGAACTCTAGTGCCGAGGAATTTGGAAAATAGGTATTTGAAGAAACTATTGCCGTCGCGCTGTTTTTAACCTCTCCCGGTAAAATGCGAAAAGAACAGTTGCAGCTCAGGCTGATTTTACCTACAAAAACGTTGACCAAAAGACGTTTCGTATTCCGCTGTTTTCTTTTTCAAAACACTACAGATCTCAATTATTTTGATATCAAAATTTAGAGGAAAAGTATGCATATGCTTCTATTATTTTCTATTATGTCAAAAAACTTATCACGTTTGTCTAATAGTCATCACGGTCAAAATGTATTATTTATTGCAATTTTGAAATATCCTATTTCTTTTATTAATTAAGATTCGGAAATAATCAAATGATAGGGGAACGTATAATAACTATGTAAAACTGTTGAAAAAAAATTGCTCTAAAAGCATTATCCACGAAGAAAACAGCGGAATACGTTTGTATAGAGAAAGCACCACTAGAGGCTGATTGGTGATCCTGATTTAACTCGAGACGGTCTCCAAAGCCTAGAGCACAGGCGTAGAGTAGCCAGCCTTTCGGTGTTCTATAGGATGCATTTTGGGGAGTGTGCGAGGTAATTGCATGATTTAATTCCTCCATCTCTGTTCCACCATCGGATGACCCGTCGTACGGCGAGTTTCCACCCTTACGTTGTTAACACCAATGCGATCCGGACGAAGCGTTTCGCCTCCTCCTTTATACCGCGTACATCGAGGGACTGGAACAATTTGTCAGTGGCGGTGTTTCCAACTGTTGAAAAAAAATTGCTCTAAAAGCATTATCCACGAAGAAAACAGCGGAATACGTTTGTATAGAGAAAGCACCACTAGAGGCTGATTGGTGATCCTGATTTAACTCGAGACGGTCTCCAAAGCCTAGAGCACAGGCGTAGAGTAGCCAGCCTTTCGGTGTTCTATAGGATGCATTTTGGGGAGTGTGCGAGGTAATTGCATGATTTAATTCCTCCATCTCTGTTCCACCATCGGATGACCCGTCGTACGGCGAGTTTCCACCCTTACGTTGTTAACACCAATGCGATCCGGACGAAGCGTTTCGCCTCCTCCTTTATACCGCGTACATCGAGGGACTGGAACAATTTGTCAGTGGCGGTGTTTCCGTCGGACTACAATTTGAGTGTCTTCAAGGCTAGAGTGAATAGGCTCTTAAAAAACTAGTGCGCTTTACCATCAACGATTGCGTCACTGCTTACCATCAGGCGGGATTGCGGTCAAGCGCTAGTTTATAATTTATAAAAATAAAAAGTTCCCTCTTAAGGTTCTCGACAGATCAGCAATGATAGATCAGTAGTGGACTGGCTGGAAATATGCCTCTCCAATTCCACGCCATGCAATTCGATCTCGACTCATCCAGTTACTACCAACCATCCTGCGAAGAATTTGTTTGAAAGGATTTTTTTTTTTTTTTACTAGTTATAAACTAGTGCTTGACTGCAATCCCGCCTGATGGTAAGCAGTGATGCAATCGTTGATGGTAAAGCGCACTAGCTTATTAAGCCTATTCACTCAAATAAAACTGAGTGAATAGGAAGGATGACGGCAGTTGAGCGAGGTGATGCAATGTTTAACGCAACAACACGACCAACGATGCTGCGCCAGAGGATGATCTGGAGACCCTCCACGACCAAACACTAGTGTTTCTACTTACTTGCGATATTTACGGTAAGCCCTTGACGTTTGCCCTTTATTATAATGCACAAGAGACATAACGGGGATTCTCACAAAATCCACGTCGCCTTAAATTATCTTAGAGGATTTTACATTTTCCTACGGTAGGTACGAGGCTTTACGTTATTTGTACTAAAATAAAACCTTATTTACGTTCAATTATAGGAGAACGTAATACTACCAAAAGAGGTAATTTTACGCTTTGCTTGCTTTCGAATTTTCTTTTTTTATTTTGGTAGAAAATTAGCGACTTATACAAATATTACAGTTTTTTTTTTATTAATTTATAGTTAGCTGAAACGGTACAAAACCAATTACATTAACTAACATAGAGACAAACAAATACATTAATTAACTTAAAAACTACCACTAAAACTAACATGGAATAGTGGACTCTCTCGCATACTTTCTTTCACAGAAGACCAAACATACACGCATAAGCTTCTTCCATTCATCCGCAAACACATCACATTCAGAGTTGGCCATCAGAAGGGCATTCAGCACTTTTAGGGTACGACAGACCGGGTATTCAGCTCTGGCTACCGTTTTTGCGGGGAGTTGCGCAAAAAGATTGTGCCTGCGGCTTTGACGATGGCCGACATATTTGTCAGGCACAAATAGTCGGCAGAAAAGACCATGGAGCTCTGCGCAGTCTATACGTCCCCGTAATGTCTTACAAGCTACGGTAAGCTGGTCAAAGCCTCTTCTCACTTCCAAAGAGTTAAATCCCAACATACCTAAGAGATAGTTGGTGGGGTACATGAAGGGAAAAAAATGATATAACCTCTGGAAGAGGTATCTAAGGTAGAGAGTATATAAGTTCATAAGACAGTGTTTAACCTGGTATAATGAACGATAAGAACTTCGGAATTTATCATAATTATCATAGATTTAGAATTTCATTGCTACGCAATCTATGATAATTATATCAATTTAAGAGACTCGATATACAACTTACATGAGATTTGTCATTTTGATACAATTACAAGTCGTAGTGGCCTAGTGGTTAAAACACCAGCCTCTCAAGTGTGAGTGTGTCCATGGCAAGTACCAATTTAACTTTTCTAAGTTATATGTACTTTCTAAGTATATCTTGGACATCAATGACTGATTACAAGGTGAAGGAAAACATCTTAAAAAATAAGTTTGAAATCGTCAACCCGCATTGAGCAAGCGTGGTGATTAGGCTCAATCCTTCTTTGTATGAAAGGAGACCTGTGCCCAGCAGTGGGACGACAAAAAGGTGGATGATGAAGATGACGATCATAAACAAAGTGCTTTGTTTAATAATACTTACGTAATTTATATTATCCTAACACTAACATAATTTGATTAGGATTAAATTTACTTATGCGAAACCCGAAACACGTGTCCAGTATTTTTAAATCAAATCAAATGTGTTTATTTCAAATTAACCATCCGTTGGTGCTTTTGAATATTTAATGTCAGTCAGTCCAAGAAACGGAAGATAAATTGCACGTTCCAAAGCGTAGATCTCTATGGAGAAGAACGTGCAAGAAACTCCATGGACACCCTTTTAAAATCATAGTATGGGTCACGTTTCTTTGTTACATATTTATTTTGCTTCTATCATACGAGCACAATGTATAAATATAAAAATTAATTAAAAGATAGAAAATGAATTAAGCAGCTAAGAGATGATCAGTCTCCACTGACGGCCCCCGTTCACGAGCGTCAGCCCCACTTAGCTCAACCATTTTGAAGGGAACCAAATGACCCAACAACACGCGCCACCATCAGCAAGCTGAGTGAGCATGACAAACTTTCAACTGCCATGCTCGTAATGCCAAACAAGTTATATAAAAAAACAAACTATAGTCCATGGTGCCTCACATTCACAAACTTAAAAAGTGCTTTTACATTATACAATTCTATATTACTTGCAAAATCATGACAGCCAAATCTTATGCACAATTGAAATAAACAAATAAAAATAAATAAGGAATATTTGGAAAACAACAAAAAGGGGGAATGGTATCTCTTCCAAACCTACAAAATTGTCTGTGGCTGTGGAGCAGGACTGGCATTTAGCCAAGCATTTTTATCAAGGATATAATCTTCCAGTTTATAATAATTATGCTTGTTTACACAGCGTGCGTTTAATGCATGTTTTAAATTTAGACTCATTGAGTAAGGAATCTATGTACAAAAGTTCAAAAAGATATCATAATAACCCACAAAGTTACGAGTTAGTTATGCTACTTGGCTGTCCCAACAAAAAAATGGTCCACGCGCTATATACGATTAACTCGTGGAAAACATGTGTAACCGTTAGGTAATTAATATTATTAACATTAGTGTAATAATTAACTGTAGCCCTATAATAATTATTCAATTATTAGCAAAAATATCTTTTAATCAGTAAATAAACTAGACTAAAAAAGGACTACGAAATAACTAAGTAATTTTGAATGTTTTGTACATATTAAAATTCACACTCGCAGAAATATTTTCAAATTCCGCTACAGTTTTCAACGTAATAAGGGAACTGCAATATTTCACCTCAGCACTCCCCAGCGCCCTCTATAAATGTACGGCGGCGAGCGGAGGAACTAACTCGTTCCATTGGATAGGTTTATTACGTGTTGCTGTTTTCAACGAGGTCATAGTTTGGAACCTCGTATTCCGTGAGGAATGCATTTGCTTTACTGAAGGATGTTGCATTTAAATAACATTATTATATTATTTAAATATATTATAATATTATATCTATTTTCTTATTTCTCTGGTGTTTTCAAAAACTAGAATAAAATCTGTACTAATATAAAAAGCTGAAGAGTTTGCTTGTTTGTTTGTTTGTTTGAACACGCTAATCTCAGGAACCACTGGTCCAATTTCAAAAATACTTTTTGCGTTGGCTAGCTCATTACTCCAGGAAGGTTTTAGGCTATATAACATCACGCTGCGACCAATAGGAGCGGAGCATAACTAACTTCACGCGAACGAAGTCGCTAGCGGCCGCTAGTAGTATATAATACTCGTTATTATGTACACCATGTAGAATACAGAACATCATCATCATCAACCTTTTTATCGTCCCACTGCTGGGCACAGGTCTCTTCTCATACAGAGGAGGATTGAGCGAGCGATTTCAGACTTAAAGACCAGGTTTCCTCAAGATGTTTTCCTTCACCTTCCGCCATTGGTGTTTTTTTTTTTTATACACGTTTTATACATTGGTGTTTTCGTAAATTACGTATAACTTTAGAAAAGTTACATTGGTACTTGCCTGACACGTACTCATACTTGAGAGGCTGGTGTTTTAACCACAAGGCCACCTCGACTACAGAACATAAATATGTATAAATATTTTACAAAGGGTGACAAGGGGTGGTCTTATCTCTAAGATCTTTTACAGACAACCTTTGGATGGATATAGAGATATTTACATAAATGATACAATTTTTTTTTATAATTATGAATTAGTGCTTGACTGCAATTCCGCCAGATGGCAAGCAGTGGTGCAACCTTTGATGGTAAAGCGCACTAGTTTATTAAGAGCCTATTCAATCAAAAACACTGAATAAATAAGAAGAAATACCGCAGTTGAGCGAGGTGATGCAATGTTAAACCCAACAACACGACCAACGATGCTGCGCCAGAGGGACATTGATCTAGAAACCCTCCACGACCAAACTCCCGACACAACAACATTTGGCGCATCGTACCCGGCACACAATAAATATGTACGATAAATGATTTATATTCTGAAAGGAGGTTCTGTTCTGTCTCCTGCTTATTATGGAGGGAAGTGGAAAATGTACGGGTCAATCACCGTACAGTAGGTTTACCTGGGTCATCATTATTGCGCCACACGTTCGGTATGTATCGACCATTTATATTATTGCACTTACACCGCAATAGTTTAGTACGTAATTCGGAGACATACCGTGCGCGTGACTCATAATCCCATATCCTTCACCATTCATCCTAGTTTATATTAATCCTAATCTTACCTTTGTGGAAACAGATAATATAGTGAATTTATTAATCTTAAACCGGCTTTTACCTCTTAACTCATCCTATATCTCTATCTTAAACCAACCCCCAAACATTGGTCCTTCGAGCCTTTAGCGGGACCGAATCGCGTGTGCAAAACTTTGTGTGTGCGTTTTACCGGTTTCGTTGTACCATTTTATCTAACATCGTGATCCTGGTCAATCCCGGTGCCTAGGAGGGCACTACTTCATCTCATCTCGTGATCCTGGTCAATCCCGGTGCCTAGGAGGGCACCACTTCATCTCATCTCGTGATCCTGGTCTATCCCGGTGCCTAGGAGGGCGCCACTTTATCTCATCTCAAGATTTTATTCGATCCCAGTGCCTAGGAGGGCGCCACTCATCTCATCTTGCAAACCTCTTTGACTCCGAAGAAATCCTACAAGTAAGGTATCTTTCTTCTTACTTTTACTATGGCTACAATGGAAGACATTTTAGCTACTCAACAGCAAATCATTGAAGGCATAGATAGGCTTTACTCCAACTTCAAAAAAGATGGAGCAGAGCGGAAGAACCCCGACTATCTACGTCGACGATTGGAAAGCCTAGAGCAATATTTTACGGAGTTTCATAACAATCATATGAATTTGTTATCCTTTGGTGATCGATCTCATGCGTATTTCACTACCGATCAGTATGAGCAAATGAAAGTGAAATACAGCAATATTAAAACAGCCATTCAGAATTATAAGCCCTCCACAGATAGACCTCAAACCCCTGTTTTGAAACCCCCTACTTTTCAGCCATCTTCAACATCTCAAACCTCGAACCTATCATCTCAAAATAATCCTCCTAAGGATAGCGTAAATATAGAAGATCTCTTACGAAAACAAGCTACTAACTTTAGGGCATTTTCAAGAGAAGCTGCTGACATTGATCTCAATCTTATCTCAGAAAAGTGGGAGTTTGAAGATATCCTAAAAACCTTGAAAACTCGTTGGACAGCGATAGACACCCTACACTGGGAGCTGGACAACGAGCTCAACGGCGCCAACGCCCAGTACGACGAGCAATTCTCAAACTACGAGAAATATTATAAAACCCTGAAAAGGGATATTAACCGAAAGATGTGGTCCGTGGCTCACATTGAGAAATCGACCCCAAAAATGGAAATAGCTACATTTGAAGGAAGCTACACATCCTGGATCTCTTTCAAAGATCTTTTCACAGAAACTGTACACAATAATCCCTCGTTATCGAACGCTCAAAAAATGCAGTTCCTGAAAAGTAAGATCAAGGGCGAGCCGGAAAAATTAATCCAACATCTTCAAATAAGTTCAGACAACTACCCCGTCTGTTGGAATATCCTCACGCATCGCTACGACAATAAGCGTCGTATTTTTGTGTCTCATCTCAAAAACCTCTTAAATATCCCGATATCTCAGCAAAAATCAGCGAGTCATCTTAAGCGGATCCACGATACAACGTACGAAAGCGTGAACGCTATAAAAAATCTCGGAATCGATGTATCTACTTGGGATCCCTTCCTCGTATGTATCCTAGCTGAGAAATTAGACTCTGAAACTAACGATGACTATATAGATTCGTTGAAATCTCCAAAGGAGTTGCCAGTATTGGAAGAATTTCTTCGGTTTTTAGAGAATAAGTTTACGTCCCTGGAAACCTCACGGAAGAAACAAAAACCCTTCACTCAAAAATCATCTTCATCATCTAAAGGTTATTTTAATAACCAACAATCTCATTCTAAAGGATTTAATTCTCGCTCCAAACAAAATTACAACACATCAAATCATACCTATTCGACAAACCAGGTCGTATCGCAATCGTCAAAGTCCAATCGGAAAAATAACGAAAGACGTAAAAACTGTAGTATTTGCGATGCAAGCGATCATCGCATACAAAATTGCCAGAAGCTAGCAAAAATGCACCCATCGGCTCGTAAAAGCGCAATTGCAAATTTGAACCTTTGCATCAACTGTTTGCACTATCACGAAGGTAGAAAATGCCTTTCGGAAATAAAGTGTAAAGAGTGCAATAAAGATCACAATACAATTCTACATGAATGTTTCACGTCAAGAAATGCTACATCGGATGCGTCGCGATCGGGGTCAAGCGGGGCCACTATTGCGAAATCTTCACCTCAGCAAGATATGAATACCTTAGTATCTATGCAAAATGATCCTACGGAGATACTTCTCGCGACAGCAATTATCAAGGTTCAAGCTGCTGATGGATCCTACGGAAGAATGAGAGCTCTTATAGATCAGGGATCTCAGACCTCAATCATCACTGAACGAGCTGCACAGCTTCTAAACCTGCGTCGGCAAAAATGTAGTGGGCTTATCTCTGGAATTGGAAACAAAGAAAACAGTTGTAAGGGCAGGACCTCTATTAAGTGCATGTCGTTAATAAATGACTTCACTTTCGAAACCGACGTATTTATAATGAAAAGACTAGTCAAAAATTTGCCTAATCATACCTTCACTAAACCCAACTGGCCAATCCATAACCAAATAACCTTAGCTGATCCTGAATTTTACAAAAGTAGGCCAGTTGACATCCTATTCGGCGCGGATGTTTATTCACAAATCCTATTGGATGGTGTCTGCCGTTCTGAGGGAATGTTACCCGTTGCCCAACAGACACAGTTGGGATGGATCTTAAGCGGTAACTGCAAAACATATCAGTGCAATGTCATCCTAAACAATCTCACCGATATCCAACAGTTCTGGGAAATGGAGGATATTCGCGAACCCTTATCAATATCTCAAGAAGATCAAGATTGCATTGACTTCTTTCAATCCTCAACCTCAAGGCGCAAAGACGGCAGCTATGTCGTGAAAATACCTTTTAAAGAAAATTTTGAAGAAAAGTTGGGTGAATCTAAAAATAAATCCATTGCGCAATTTTTTCAAATAGAAAAGAAATTAATTAAGCAACCCGACCTGGCACGTGATTATAAGTTGTTTATGTCCGAGTATTTAGAGCTCGGACATATGATCCCCGTCGCGACACATGTCAACATGAATCCGGATTGTTACCTTTCGCATCATGGCGTACTTCGAGCTGAGTCATTAACTACAAAATTACGAGTTGTTTTTAATGCCTCTGCAAAAACCTCAACAGGTCATAGCCTCAATGACCTTATGTGCAGGGGGCCGAACCTACAACAGGATCTTTTAAGTCTCATCTTGAAATGGAGAACATTTAAGTACGCATTTACAGCCGATATTGAAAAGATGTTCCGTAACATTTGGCTACATCCTGATCATCAAAAGTTCCAGAAAATTATTTGGAGAAATCATCAATCCCAACCCTTGCAAAAATATCAGCTAGCGACTGTAACTTACGGTACAAAGGCCGCACCCTTTCTGGCCATGATGACACTGAAACAACTTGCCATCGATGAAAGGCCAAATTATCCCAATAGTAGCGCTCCAGATGTCTTAGAAACCTCTTTTTACATGGATGATCTCATGCACGGAGCTTATACCGCGACTGCTGCTAAATGTCTAAAAGCAGAGATGATAAACCTCCTTAAGTCGGGCGGTCTCAATTTTAGAAAATGGCGTTCGAACTTACCAGAACTTTTAGATGATCATATTAACCCTCAAGATGAAGAATTTCATTTTAAAAAGCCAGAATCCACAAAGGCTTTAGGTCTCCGCTGGAACCCAAAGGAAGACTATTTTATCTTTTATCCATTAGAAATAACCACAGAAGACTTCCCAACAAAACGACAATTCTTATCTCAAATCTCAAAAATCTTTGACCCCTTGGGCTGGGTGTCACCAGTCACAATCAAACTTAAAATCCTATTTCAAGAGACATGGAAATCGGAATTGGGTTGGGATCAACCGATTCCTCATAATATTACCCTGGAATGGAATAAAATAAAGGCCGACTTACCCCATATATCCCAATTTAAAATACCTCGATGGATACAAACCATGGAAAATGACATAATCGAGCTTCATGGATTTTGCGATGCCAGCACAAAGGCTTACGCTTGTGTTGTTTATTGTAAAATTAAAAGAAACCACAAGACATACGTGACCCTTGTTGCTGGAAAATCTAAAGTCGTACCTCTGAGAAAATCTCAATCTATACCTCGTTTAGAACTTAGTGGAGCTCTTTTATTATCAAAACTCATGGCCAAAATAATCTCATCCCTATCTGATCTCAAAACCCAAGCTTATGGCTGGGTAGATTCCATGGCAGTACTAGGATGGATAAATGGTGAACCAGAAAAATGGAAACCCTTTGTTGCCAATCGAGTAAGAATGATTTGCGAAATTATTCCAAAAAATAGGTGGCGCTATGTTAAATCCCAAGAAAACCCCGCAGATTGCGCTAGCCGTAGTCTGACTGCATCCCATTTAGCAAATCATTCACTTTGGTGGCACGGACCGGATTGGTTACCTCAATACAATCCTGAAAAGATCCCTGAACCTATCTTATATAAAACAACTGAAGATCTCAGAAAAAAAAGGCTTGTAAACATTATTATCTACTGCTGACTCTAGCAATTCAGTAATAACACAATTATTACAGAATTACAGCACTTACAAGAAGATAATTCGAGTTTTAGCCTATGTAAACAAATTTATCGACATCTTGGTTTACAAGAAGAACCTTGAAAAATACCTTACCCTGCATGATCTCAAACGAGCGAGGCAAATGTTAATAAAACATGTGCAACAAGAATACTTTTTCAAGGAGATATCTCAACTTGAAAAGGTGAAACATTAAGAAAAAAAAGCCAGATCTTGAATCTCAATCCTATCTTAGACAGCCATGGAGTACTTCGCGTCGGTGGACGACTAAAACATTCGAGTTTAGACCCCGAAATGAAGCATCCCATTATCATCCCAAAGCAAACTAAATTAGCTGATCTCATAATAGACGAATCCCATAAATTGGTATTTCATGGTGGAGTAAAAATGACGAGTGGATTCATAAGACAAAAATATTGGATTATTGGAGGAAATCGCGCTACAAAAAAACGATTAAGAATGTGCTTAAAGTGTAGGAGACATGATCCTATCCTAAAACATCAACTCATGGATGACTTACCTTCATCCAGATTAAATCCTAGTCGACCCTTTTATCATACCGGTATTGACTATACTGGACATGTTTTGGTGAAAGCGAATAAAGGTCGCGGCATCAAAACAGATAAAGGATACGTTGCAGTATTCATATGTATGGTCACAAAGGCTATACATTTGGAACTCGTTTCTGATCTCACAGCGTCGGCTTTTATTGCAGCGGTCAGACGTATGTCAGCCCGAAGAGGAGTCCCCGGGCACATCTACAGTGATCAAGGGACTAACTTCATTGGAGCTAACAAGATCCTAAAGCAACAATATATAGAAATCTCAGAAATATTATCAAGCCAAGATACATTAGCTGACATCGCAGAAATGAATATTGAGTGGCATTTTAATGCTCCGTCATGGCCTTCTGCCGGCGGACTTTGGGAAGCTGCGGTAAAAAGTTTAAAACATTATCTTAGGCGTGTTGTTGGTGAGCAAAAACTCACCTACGAAGAATATAGCACCCTCCTATCTCAACTCGAGGGTTCTTTAAACTCTCGACCACTTTGCCCATTGAAGGAAGATCCTGAAGACATAGACTTTTTATCTCCGGCACACTTTCTTGCAAGTGGCCCTACCTTAACGATCTTTGAAACCGAAAATGATCTTAGGACTCGGTGGCATATGGTGCAAAAAATCTATAGAGATATTTGGGTCCAGTGGAAAAATGAATATCTCTCACAGCTATCAACTATAGCTAAATGGAGACAACCTCAAAGAAATCTCAGTCTCAACGATATTGTTATCATCAAAGATGAAAACCTACCGCCTGGGAAGTGGGCTTTAGGGCGTATAATAGAACTCCATCCTGGTTCGGATGGACACGTCAGAGTCGTTACCCTTAAAACCAACAATGGTTTCCTAAAACGGCCTGTTGTTAAGCTATCTCTATTGCCAGCAGACAAAGAAAATAGTCCTCCTAATGACACGAATGTTAAGGATGAGGTACCAAAGAAGAAAAACACCAAACGTATCTCATTCTCGACAGTAGCTCTGTCAGTTACGCTCTTCTTTTTGTCACTAATAAACTTATCTCAAGCATCTTATAGTTTTACCCCTTTGAGCAACAACAGCGTTTATTTCGACAAAATCTCTAACATGCATCTTATTCGAGACGATTGGCGTTTAATTGTTTATTATGACACAAATCCTTACAAAGAAGGCACAGCGGCACTTGAGAAGTATATCAATTACCTTGAAACATTATGCTATACTATTAAAGAACACACACCTTGCGACGGTATCATCTTACAACTCCGGCACGAGTTTGATGAAATTCAACATTATGACAGTATGTTGACAATAAATGAATCATTTGTAACTGGAGACGAGCGGCGGCGCCGGCGTCGAGGTCTAATAGACGGAGTAGGCTACGTTGCAAATAGCTTGTTCGGCGTGCTGGATCAGCGTTTTGCGGAGAAATACACACAAGACATCGACCTTTTGAAAGAAAATGATAAACATTTGTACAACCTTTGGAAAAACCAAACCTCAATTGTAGAAGCCGAATTTAACTTAATGAAAAGGATGGAAAAAGCTGCGAGCAAACATCATAAAGCGATAAATCAAAAGGTTAACTATCTCAAAGAATCCTATCAAGATCTTAAACGCCATGTCCAGAACATGACTTTAGTTTCCGATTTCTTAGCAAATGCTATGACGGCGAACAATTTACTGTATAGCCTCAGGAAAATACAAGACTCCATTCTGGATACGGTTACTAATATTTACAATGGAAAACTGGACTTCCATCTAATATCTCCTAAACAACTGAGAACGGAATTAAGTTCTATAGCGGCACATATCCCCAAAGACATGGCACTTCCTGTCAACCATTTAAATCTCAAGGATCTCTACAACTTGATAAAAGTACGAACTAAGTACTATAGTAAGTACTTGATCATTGAAATAAGAATACCCCTCATCGAAAGAGACCTCTATGAAATCTTTAACCTCATTCCAGTCCCACGAACATTGAATCACAACATGATTCATGTAAAAGTTATCTCAAGTTTTGCTGCCATCAACCTCAGAAAAGACTCTTACGTAACCCTCACTGATGCTGATCTCCTGTCTTGTATAAGACAAAATCCTGGTATGATTTTATGTCATAATAAAAATCCTATAAATATCTTAAAAGATGATCACAGCTTGTGTGAAACGATCCCACACTCAAGAATCTGTGAAACTATTGGAACCCCTTGCAAAAACATTTGGAAAGAATTAATAATGGACAATAGATATTTTTATTTTTGTTGCAACGAATGCAACCTAAAAGTCCTCTGTGACGGCGGAATTACCGCCGTTAAACTGATGTATGCAGGTCTATTGAATGTGGAAGAAGGCTGTATAATAAAGACGGACAATTTCGTTGTCCATTCTATTAAAAGGCTGTCTAGCAAAATGAGTACTGGTGCAAGAATTATTGCGCCACAAATATCACCTATTAAGCATATATTTAACATATCAATCCCTGAATCTCCTGAAATTAATCCTAATAACTCTGAAATATTGCGACAATTCGAAGATATACAGAAACAAATTGAGAACATGAAACAAACTGAACCTTGGAGTGATAAACTATCCTATCACGACGTACATCTTTAAAGCGTCTTGTATGCTCTAATCTTTGGAATCCTGATAACGGCGGCGGTATACTGTTGGCGGCGCCACAGGCGGTCAACACGTCGTGAATCCTCGGTGCCTGCTGGAGAGGCATCTACTACGATCTCTTCACATCCCGGAAATGAGTGTGTTATAAGTGAGTGTAGTGCAGTTAGAGAAAAAAGGCAATCTGTAGTAAAAGTGAAACGTGCAGTGAGTGAGTGTTGTGATCTTAGGGAAAATGGTCAATTTAGTCAACCTGTGAAAAGTGATCCCAAAAATCTTATGAAATCTAGCGAGTGTTTACAAACAGAAGATAGGGCCTCATCCCCTGTTTTCCGCGTATTTTCGCTTCCTGATCTTAGCTCTAGTAACTACTTATAACTGTTCAAAATATTGTTAATCACTCACTGTTAATCCTTATCTCTATCATATAGTTGATAAGTTGAATATTGTCCATCATCTTGTAAATCTCATCTCCATTTTATCCTACTAACCCCTATCGTTGCCCCCGGGAGCATGTACGGGTCAATCACCGTACAGTAGGTTTACCTGGGTCATCATTATTGCGCCACACGTTCGGTATGTATCGACCATTTATATTATTGCACTTACACCGCAATAGTTTAGTACGTAATTCGGAGACATACCGTGCGTGTGACTCATAATCCCATATCCTTCACCATTCGTCCTAGTTTATATTAATCCTAATCTTACCTTTGTGGAAACAGATAATATAGTGAATTTATTAATCTTAAACCGGCTTTTACCTCTTAACTCATCCTATATCTCTATCTTAATCCAACCCCGAACAGAAAAAATATCTTTTTTCTTACTCCTCCGCTATTCATTTCTGATTAATTTCGTTGCGGGACCCAAGACCGTTGAATCGTTTCTCCGGGACTCGTCGAGCTTCATTGCTCGGCGTTTTTCTGGCGGTCTCCACTGTTGATTCTGGCTTTCAGGAGTTGCAGTGGGTTGGGAACAGAGTGGCGGGCTTTGTCCCAAAAAAAAAAAAAAAAATTCTGAAAGGAGGTTTGTATAAACACTTTTACAAGTTAACTGTACGGCGTTTCCTATCTGATATCTTTGAGAAGAATGACCGAAACAAACTTCAAGGTCATAGTCATACAGGAGTAATTCCTAGGGTGGGACAACGTTATTATAAAAAATAGAGAAAAATGGAATATCATTTAAGCCAACATCATCATCCCAGCGTTAATCCGAAGCCTTTTCAGCTTTGGAGTCTGGAGTCCGCTTTACCAGTCAAACTGCTGATATGGCTAAACTTCGACATTTTCCGTGAAGCGACTGCCGTCTGACCTCCACAACCCGAAGGCGACATCGAAGCATTGCAGTTAGACCAATTGTTGGACTTTTGAGGGCTCCAACAACCCGTAACGACTGCCACTAGATGTTCGTATGGCAACCGGGACCAACGGCTTAACGTGCTTTCCGAGGCACGACCAAACTAGTGCAAATATTTGCGCTGCGCGGGGATCGAACCCGCGTCTCCTTGCGCAACGGCTGCTTTTGCTACCGCTACGCCACGGAGGCTGTCATTTAGTTTTTAGCTAAGTAGCAACACAAAAAGTAATTTTTACTCTCTCACCTCCAGGGATCTCTACCAGTCAACATAGCCGTATTAAAAATTAAACCGTAGTATCTCAGCATAAGTTCTGTTTGTGTAAAACTCGTACTACACGAGTGCGCCGAGATAAAATATACAGAAAATGGACTAAGAAATACTTTTACTATATTTGCAAGTCTGTTAGTGTACAGGTAGAAGAAACTTGTACTCTGAATCCACTCTGTTAAGAAATTCTACTGGGTTTTTAACATTATTATCTAATAACTTATAGTTACGTAAGCTACTCAGCTTACGTAATAACTAATTAATTTAATTAATTCAATGCCTCATAAGTACCGAAGATTGAAAGTTCAAATAAGTTGATTTAAAAATATAAGTTGGTTGGTTGGTTGGTAAAACTCGCGATAAAATTTCGTAAACCCATAACACCCTTAACTCCACCTCTTCGCCATACAGGGTCTGGTGCTAATTCGCCTGTACCTCGCATGTGCAAACTGTTGAACGAACGCAGCGACCGGGTTGACGTCCACTCTGACTCAATATCGACATTTGTCCGACGTCATGAGTGTGTTAGTTGTGTTGAGAATCCAGTCTGGTTACAATATAAGCGAATACATTAGTAAAATTACAAAGAGCACTTAGCACGTGGTGTTTGCCTGTAATTAGTTGTACAGGTAGATTTAAGTCAATAATTTTTATGTATTTGTAATGTGTGAAATATCTGTAGCAACGGTTGGCGAACCATAATTAAATAAATAAATAAATTATATAATAATAAATTCTGCGGAGCAATGGGGTCCTCACCATCTTGGTATGGTGGTAAGGGCTTCATTTAGTAGGAGAAGTTTTGAATTAAAACATGAAGAGTAAATATACCCTCCAATCTTGACAATTTAAATAGGCAAACCGGCAGTTTCGTCCCGGAGAATTGCCCTGGTCCGCGCCTCAAAGTTTAAAGTTTTACAATCGCCACTTTCCAAAAATATTCTGTCCAAGTGCTGCCATTACATAATAACGTCACAGCGTTTGCCCCACTACTGCATAAATCAAATGAGCAAGTGTTATTAAAATCGTTATCCACGACATATATGTACATATATTGTACTTTTATTACAAAATGTATCTTAAAAACAACCATTTTTGACTTCTAATTATATGGAGAATGGAATTTTTTTTTTTTTTTTAGTAACTAACCCGCCTGATGGCTAGCAGTGACGCAATCGTTGATGGCAAAGCGCGCTAGTTTATTAAGACAAAAAAAAAAATAAAAAAAAAAATTGAGTGAATAGGAAGGAAGACGGCAGTTGAGCGAGGTGACGCAATGTGAAACCCAATAACACGACCAACCATGTTGCGGCAGAGAGAGATTGATCTGGAGACCTTCGCAACCAACCTCCAGACACAACGTTTGGCGCATTGTGCCCAGCACACAACTGCTAAGACCCGTCCTCCGTACGGCTTCACCAGAAATACAGTTGTTGTTTATTATCAAATGTAAAGTATCGATATCAGCGGTGGCTTAGTGTTATAGGCCGCTACTTACAAATTGTAGGTATTGGTGTCCCCATCAGGCGATTTACTTTGTGTAAATTATTTTATCACCACTGCTCTCAAAACAGTGAGGGAAAATATTGTGAGGAAACCGTCATGTCTTAGAACTTCGAAGACATGTGACATCTATCAACCCGCACTGGGTCCGGGTGGTATATTACGGGCCACTCCCTCTCACTGAGAGAAGGTCTGTGTCTCAGGAGTGGGAACACTAAAAGCTGATTATGAAAGTACCTTGAAAGTCAGGATGCTACGGTCATTCATAATAAGCAATTCTCTCTCTTTACCCAACGAAAGTACACTGATAGAGGGTAATTGAGTAACACACGGGGAATTGCATGATTTAATTCCCCCATCTCCCTTACGTTGTTAACACCACTACGATCCAGACGAAGCGTTTCGCCTCCTCCTTTATACCGCGAACATCGAGGGACTGGAACAATTTTCCGGCGGCGGTGTTTCCGTCGGACTACAGTTTGAGTGTCTTCAAGGCTAGAGTGAATGGGCTCTTAATAAACTATTGCGGTTTACCATCAACAATTGCGTCACTGCTTACCATCAGGCGGGATTGCGGTCAAGCGCTAGTTTATAATTTATAAAAAAAGAAGCCATCCTTTATCATAAATATTGCATATGCATAGGTATTTATTTAAATATCACTTAACCTAATCATCTTTTATAAATCAACCTCAATATCAGTGGCAACGGCTCTGATTTTGACAGTGCAACAATATTTACTGCATTATTTAAGTTTGTAAGCAGACAATTATTTCCGACTTTTCTATTCTACTCTATTCTTTATTATGGCAACTAAAATCGATGGATGGCGACTATCCTGCCAATGTCAAGTGGTTTGAAAAGCAAGAGTGTATGTAAAAAAAAGGATGATTAAAATCAAAACTTTCGATGCTACAGTTGACCTTTGTAGATCTTGAGGGGTTGGTACTACCTACTTCCGACTTTTAAAGCATCATATCCCACCAAGATGCTTCGACACTTAAAAAAATAAATGTAGAAACGCTGGAATTCTGATAAAGCAATATCACAGAGAATTTATAATTAATAAAATACAGTATAACTAAAGCCATAGACTAACTTATTAAATGTTTTGCACCGAATATGTAGATTAGTTTTTTGCGTTACAGGAAGCAAACGATTTCCCCTAATACATAAAAGATAAATTGACAATGATTACGCTAATGTTTTCAAAACAAGAAAGTATACAAAAATTGGTAGTTGTTTGTCATTCTAAAAAAGCCTATATATTTTCGTAAAAAAAAAGTAAGCCAATTTATGTTAATAAAGCTGTTCTATGAATAAAATCTTAATTTGCTAATGGATTCCTACGTCAGATATTAATCCTAAGCTGTCAAAAGCAAAATAATGCTTACCACAGACTATATAGAATTTCACTAAAATATTCTGCCTAGTTAATAAGCTGTATCTATGGCCCCCGTTTGACACATTTCAAGGGTTAATTTAGTAGTTCAAATTCTACATATTGCTTTGTTGAGCTCTGATTTTTCAGTCCTCAATAACACACTGCATCGATCGATGAACTGTCATTTCATCATTATTATAATTGTCATTGTCATTTTATCAGTGCATATACTACACAATATGTAAAGAAAACCCTGTCCGATCCGTGAAGGTATTGTTAGGTAAGGCTAAACTTAAAAAAGCCCCCTAAAAATATATTATTTCGCAAAAGGAGGTAACTTAATACATGTGCGGTAGACAATACATGCGCGAGCGAAGGGGGCAGAGCACGCGGCACGCGTCGCTCATAATAATACCGTCAAAAATTGTATTTCGCTTTTTTAAAAATTACCAAATTTTGGGGATGTTGGAATTGATTCGCGGAAAAAAAGTTTTTTCAAAATTTATTAGTAGTCCTACTATGATTCCTCATCATAATCATCATTTTAGCCGAAAAACGTCCATTGCGGGACATAGGCCTCCCCCTAGGATCTCCAAGACGACCAGTCCCGCTATTCCCGCATTAAGCGGTTTCCCGCAACCTTCACCAGGTCGTCGGTCGACCTTGTCGGGGGCCTACCCACGCTGCGTCTTCCGGTGCGTGGTCGCCACTCGAGAACCCGTCAGCCCCATCGAGCATCGGTCCTACGGGCAATATGCCCGGCCCACTGCCACTTAAGTGTTGCAATTCCTCCGGCTATGTCGGTTACACTCGTTCTTCTGCGGATATCCTGATTTCTGATTTGATCACGCAACCTTCAAACCCACAGCATAGCCCTCTCCATTGCACTTTGAGGGACTTTGAGCAACTTTGAGCTTTCTTATAAGGCCCATTAATTCTAATTCCTATCCATACTAATATTATAAATGCGAAAGTAACTCTGCCTGTCTGTCTGTCTGTCTGTTATGCTTTCCCGCTTAAACCCCTCAACCGATTTTGATGAAATTTAGCACAGATAATTTTTAGACCCTGAGAAAGGACATAAGCTACCTTTTATTGAAAAAAAAAATTGATATTCCCGAGGGAAATCTAAAAAGCGCAATATAACCGAATTCCACGCGGGCGAAGCCGCAGGCGGAAAGCTAGTATATTTGTAATTCTTATTGGTAGGTCCCGAGTGTTGAATATAAATATTTGGCAATCGTTACAAGTCAGGAGACGGTCAGTCTTACCAAGTACCAAGTACGCAACAGCATGGTTGTGGGGGCAGACAGGCAGTAGCTCTATATATAATATTGGTACTCTCTGGTAATAGTTGGGAAAACCGTAGGCAGATGTTTTCATCATCATTTATTTTAGATCACTTATAATTTACGTGACGTTACTTAACATACATCTTTAAAATAAATAACAGGGGCCGAAGGATAACGTGTTAATGTTATCATTTTGATGTTGTGAAAAAGGGATAGCTTATTCATCCTGTATAGCTCCATCCTTATCTGACACTGCAACAGTGATGGGCTTCCACAATGCGCCACTGGAAGGAATAAGTGCAGAAATCACACCCGTAACATCGAACATAGAACGATGGTTTCAACACGTCAGAGTTAACCCAGCAAGCAACACTAAAATAAAAGTGAAAAATAAAGTCTTATAATTACCGTATTCTACAAATAATACCACCATTTTTAACTAATTAGTAATTAGGTAAAACAACACCATCCCTTGTTCCCTTTAGGGTATTTTAGGCTCGGATTTAAAAATAGCAATCTTAAATGGAAATTGAAAACCTTTAGCTAATTGTCGCGTAAAAGTTGTGGCCTCTAGTCTAGCGGATTTAATTCAGAATTTACTTACTAAGGAGTTTTTAATACGTACACTTGCCGCGTATATTTATAGAGGGCGCTGGGGAGTGTTGAGGTTATATATTGCAGTTTCCATAATATGAAAACAGTAGCGATATTTGAAAATATTTTGACACGTGTGAATTTTAATATGTGCAAAACATAAATCAGGCACTAAAGGGGATCAGTAACCAGGGTCACAGTCACACAAACGAACAGGATACGAAGGCTCAGAGTCACACAAAGGGCAATGGAAAGAGCTATGCTCGGAGTTTCTCTGCGTGATCGAATCAGAAATGAGGAGATCCGCAGAAGAACCAAAGTCACCGACATAGCTCTGCGAGTCGCTAAACTTAAGTGGCAGTGGGCCGGGCACATTGCTCGTAGAACCGATGGCCGATGGGGCAGTAAGGTTCTGGAGTGGCGGCCACGTACTGGAAGATGCAGCGTAGGGAGGCCCCCAACAAGGTGGACCGATGACCTGGTGAAGGTCGCGGGAAGCCGATGGATGCGGGCAGCACAAGACCGATCAACGTGGAAAGCCTTAGGGGAGGCCTTTGTCCAGCAGTGGACATCTATAGGCTGAAGAAGAAGAAGAAGAACCAGGCTCGTCGGATATATGTAGTTAAAGTTAAGTAAGAAACCGATAGAGATTGGTCCCGATCACAAACTAAAGTAAATATAAGTTCAGTGCTTCCTTTTCTTTCTATTTGATAAAGAAAAGGATAGCAGATAAAAGGTTAGTTTAGACATATCAAATTAGTCCGCTCCTGACGTAAATTTGATTTTTTCTTTTTATTTTTGGTCGCCACACGAGGCCATTTTCATTCCATTTCATAAAGAAAAGGATAGCACATAAAAGGTTAGTTTAGACATATCAAATTAGTCCGCTCCTGACGTAAATTAGATTTTTTCTTTTTATTTTTGGTCGCCACACGAGGCCATTTTCATTCCATTTCATAAAGAAAAGGATAGGAGATAAAAGGTTAGTTTCGACATATCAAATTAGTCCGCTCCTGACGTAAATTAGATTTTTTCTTTTTATTTTTGGTCGCCACACGAGGCCATTTTCATTCCATTTCATAAAGAAAAGGATAGGAGATAAAAGGTTAGTTTCGACATATCAAATTAGTCCGCTCCTGACGTAAATTAGATTTTTTCTTTTTATTTTTGGTCGCCACACGAGGCCATTTTCATTCCATTTCATAAAGAAAAGGATAGGAGATAAAAGGTTAGTTTAGACATATCAAATTAGTCCGCTCCTGACGTAAATTAGATTTTTTCTTTTTATTTTTGGTCGCCACACGGGGCCATTTTCATTCCATTTCATAAAGAAAAGGATAGGAGATAAAAGGTTAGTTTCGACATATCAAATTAGTCCGCTCCTGACGTAAATTAGATTTTTTCTTTTTATTTTTGGTCGCCACACGAGGCCATTTTCATTCCATTTCATAAAGAAAAGGATAGGAGATAAAAGGTTAGTTTCCCCCTCCCCGAGTGCTCAGTTGCTGCTGGTCCTCTTGTTGTTTCCTTGAGGACGAGCAGACGCTGGGCCGGTGCACCCTGGGCGTGGGTAACAATCTCTGCGTGATTATTGTGCAGGAGGAGATTGTTATCCACGGCGAATTTCTGCCGGAGCGGAGGAGTCGCTCCCGAGGGCTCCTTATCTGCGCTCTGCAGCTCTGCAGCAGAGCGCACGAATAGGGAGCGAGGTGGTGTAGACCGCGAGCCGTTTTGACAGTCCGCGGTCTAGGGGTCACGTCGCGTGACCGAGTGGGAGAGGACCGTGGGTTTCTCCTCAACCTGCGGTCTACGGGCACCAGTGGCCATTGGAGGTTTAGAGCCACGGTGCCGGGTGGTGGGTAGTTTAGGTTAGAAATAGGTTAGATATAGGCTTAGGTTACATTTAGGTTAGTTTAGTTAATAAAGGGGAACAAAAAAAAAAAAAATTACTAGTAAGTTAGGTTTAGATACCGAGCAGCGGGCGGTATAATCTGCACCAGAGGCATCCGCTGGCCTCGGGAGGATTAATACCCTCCCAAAAAGAGCGGCCGCATCGCCTTGGGGAAGCGATGTGTGTACCACCCAATTAGTAAAAATGAAAATGTCAGAGAATATGTTGAGCGATTTGTCATGCGATCCGGCTGACGCCCGGCGCTCGCAGGTATCCGGGCCTGCGAGTGGTAAATTGGTTACCGAAGAACGCGCAGGGGTAGGCGACCAGGCCCCTGCTACCGTTATTGCTACTGGAAGCGATGCGGAAACTGTCGAGAATGCGAGTAGTGGAGGCATTGACGAAGGGCCGCGTGGTCCGGACTTAGGTAGAAAGCGTCCACGCAACCATGGTGTGACGGGAGGTGGGTTGGTGGAGCTGACCTCTGAAGAGGAAGGCCTGCCGGCCCCGAAGGTGCCGACCGCGAGGAGAGGTCGGCAGAATTCAAGAGGAGGGACTGCTTCGCGGCCGCGGAGGGACACACAGGGTAGGTTCGTGCGTACCCCGGCGGCCAGCGAAGCAGAAAGTGACATGGGGGTCACTTCGGAGGACCCTGGTGGCGAGAGTTGTGCCTCGCTGGGGAGCTCGAAGGCGGAACTCAACGCCGCCAGGAGGGAGCAGCGCAAAGCCGTCGCGGCCGACGAAGTGTCGGAAATGGCCCGACGCGCTCGAGAGCGACGCGCTGCTCTATTGGCGGAAGGGGGGCAACCGTCGGCGGTGGCCCTTGGTCAGTTGGCCTTGGGCGGGGTGGACTTGGTCCTTAAGGTTGCCACAAAATCTGGCAACCTGAAGAGCACCTTCGTTCGAGGTCTCAAGGAGGCTGCCGCGGACATCAAGGAGGCGGTTGGTACCCTCCTCAACACAACGGCCTCAGACGAGGTCGTGAAATTGCAGGAGGAAAACAGCCGCCTCCGGAATGATCTCGAGGACCTCCGGCGACAAGTCGCTGCGCTGAGCGAGCAGCAGCAGCGACACACGCCTGCCGATGTCACTTCCGAAGTGACCCCGGCTCCCGCACCAAGACCGGCGCGTACGGGCGATGAGTTAAGCGAATCGTCCCTTGAGCGCATCGTCCGTATGTGCATGCTCCAGTGCGGGAGCATGGTCAAAGCCCAACTTGAGGCGCTTTCTCGGCGCCTCCCTGAGGAACACCTCCGTCCGCCCCTAGCGGCCGACAAACGGCGAAGGGCTGAGGAGACGCCGGGAACTGCTCCTCAGCGAGCTCCAGTGAGCGATCAGCCCACGACGGCCGGGTCTAAGGGTGAGACTTGGGCGACAGTCGTGGGCCGCAAGAAGGCCCGCAAAGCCGCTAAGGCCGCCAAGGCGGCCTCAGCAGCACCAGCGCGCGCCTCCGGTCAAACCGCAAAGGCGGCTCCGGAGGCTGCGCGGCGGACTGGCAAAGGCGGCCCCAAAAGCGGTCGCAAAGGACCGGCTGTGCGTGCCCCGCGTTCCGAGGCCGTGACGCTCACGCTTCAGCGTGGCGCTGCGGGGCGCGGCGTAACGTACCGCTCGGTCCTTACCGAGGCCAAGGCCAAGATCAAGTTGTCGGATCTTGGCCTTCAGTCCGTCACCATCAGACATGCTGCCACGGGTGCGCAGCTGTTTGAGGTGGCTGGTGCTGCGAGCGGCAATGCCGAGAAGGCGGACGCTCTGGCTGCCAAGCTGAGGGAGGTCCTCAACCCTGAGGACGTCCGGATCTCCAGGCCGGAAAAAACCGCAGAGGTGCGGATTGCCGGTCTGGACGAGTCCGTGACTCCTGAGGAGGTGGTGGCGGCCGTTGCTCGAAGCGGAGAGTGTCCGCCGGGCAAGGTGCGGGCCGGCGATATTCGCACCGACGCCACCGGACTCGGTGCGGTCTGGGTTCGGTGCCCTGTGGCGTCAGCGAATAAAATCGCCGCAAGTGGCAGACTGCTGGTAGGCTGGGTTGCAGCGAGGGTTAAACTCCTGCAGCCCCGGGCTTTGCGGTGCTACCGGTGCCTGGAGAAGGGGCACGTCCGGGCCAAGTGCACCTGTGAGGTGGACCGTAGCGATCTTTGCTATCGCTGCGGTCAGCCCGGCCACAAGGCTGCCCAGTGTTCCGCGGCGCCCAACTGCAGCTTATGTTCGGCTGCAGGGAAGCCAGCGGGACACAGAGTGGGCGGAGGGGCCTGTGGCACGCCTGCCAGCAAGAAGGCCACCAAAAAGAAGAAGAGGAGCTCTAAGCCTGCCGGGGAAATCTCGCCTCCCCCGCAGGCTAACAGCTCCGCGGCCGACTCCCGGCCCAGGACCGTTGCCGAGGGAATGGAGTGTCAATAATGGCACAAATCCGTTTCCTCCAGGGCAACATCAATCACTGCGCCAGAGCTCAGGATCTTTTATTCCAGAGCATGGCGCAGTGGTCGATCCAAGTGGCTGTGGTCGCCGAGCCGTATTTCATCCCCGCCCGTGGCGACTGGCTCGGATGCATTGGCGGCTCGGTGGCCATTATTGGCGGGACTCTGATCGACCCGTCCCGGGGCCGCGGCTGGGTTGCTGCGGTCTCGGGCGGCATCGTCATTGTGGGGGCGTATTTCTCCCCCAACAAGAGTCTCGCCGACTTCGAGGGGTTCCTTGTCGAGTTGGGCGCCGTCGTAGGCCGCTATCACCCTCGTCCCGTTCTGGTGCTCGGGGATCTCAACGCCAAGTCATCGGCGTGGGGATCTCCGGTCACGGACCCTCGGGGCGAGGTGCTAGCGGAGTGGGTGGTGACGACCGGTCTGGTCGTCCTGAATCGGGGCTCTGTATACACGTGCGTGCGGCAGAGGGGCGGGTCGATAGTGGACGTTACTTTCGCTAGCCCCTCTGTCGCCAGCCGTGTCCATGATTGGCGTGTCGCCGTGGAGGTGGAGACGCTGTCGGACCATCGATATATCCGGTTCGACGTCTCCGCCCAGACCGCGAGCGGCCGCCATCCAAGAGCCCCGATTAACGACGGCCCGCGCTGGGCGCTTAAGCGCCTCGACAGGGAACTACTCGAGGAAGCTGCCATAGTCCAGTCCTGGATTTGGGAGTCGGTGACGGATGGCCCCGTCGACGTCGAAGCGGAGGCGCTGCGGTTTCGCGGGGCGATGACGCAGATCTGCGACGCGTCCATGCCCCGCGTCCGCCAACAGTCCGCAAGGCGCAACGTGTACTGGTGGAGCGACGACATTGCGCGGTTGCGCGTCGAGTGCGTCGCGGCTCGCCGCCAGTACACGCGCTACCGGAGACGACGTCGACGGGATCCCGTCGAGGAAGCCGCGCGGTATGGGGTGTACCGCGCGGCCCAGGAGACTCTGTGGCTGGCCATCGGCGACTCTAAGTCGCGGGCCAGGGAAGAGCTGCTGGGGTCCCTGGATCGGGACCCGTGGGGGCGTCCCTACCGTTGGGTACGGGGCAAGTTGCGTCCCTGGGCGCCCCCACTGGTGCAAAGTATGCAACCCCAGCTGCTAGAGGCGGTGGTATCCACCCTCTTCCCTGAGCGGGCGGGACATGTTCCCCCGGCGATGGTCTCACCCTCAGCCACAGACTCTCCAGAAGAGGAGGGCACCGATGTCCCCGAGGTGACGCAAGCAGAGACGGGAGCGGCCGTGTCGCGGCTCCGGGCCAAGAATAAAGCGCCCGGACCCGACGGAGTTCCTGGCCGAGCTCTCGTCCTGGCCCTGAAGGAGCTAGAGCCCCAGCTGAGGGGGCTCTTCACGGCATGTTTCGGGCAGGGTCAGTTTCCCAGTGTGTGGAAGGAGGGGAAGCTGGTCCTGCTCAGAAAGGAGGGGCGCCCCGCGGACTCGCCGTCCGCGTATCGGCCCATAGTGCTGCTCGACGAGGCGGGCAAACTTTTTGAGCGTATCATCGCAGATCGCCTCGTCGGCCACTTGTGCGGAGACGGGCCGAACCTGGACGACAACCAGTTCGGTTTTCGTCGGGGGCGCTCCACCATAGACGCAATCATGCGCGTGAGAGCCCTGGCGGAGGATACGGTATCCCGGGGTGGGGTGGTGTTGGCGGTGTCTTTAGACATTTCCAACGCCTTCAACACCCTACCCTGGAGCTGTATTAGGGAGGCCCTGAAATACCATCGGGTGCCTCCCTACCTCCGCCGCATAGTAGGGGCTTATCTGGAGGATAGATGCGTCATCTATCGGGGACGTGACGGTGCCGGTCGGCACCAAATGTCGTGCGGTGTTCCACAGGGATCGGTCTTGGGACCGCTCCTGTGGAACATCGGCTACGACTGGGTGCTGAGAGGCGAGCTCCCGTCGGGCGCCGACTTGACGTGTTATGCGGACGACACGCTTGTCACTGCCCGGGGGAGCTCGCACAGGGAGGCGACGTTGATAGCCACGGCTGCGGTGTCACAGGTGGTGACCCGCATCCGGCGCCTGGGCCTGGAGGTGGCCCTTGACAAGTCGGAGGCCATGGTTTTCCATGGCCCCCGGCGTGCGCCGGCGCCGGGATCACATATCGTGGTCAGTGGTGCCCGGATAGCTGTCGAGTCCACCATGAAGTATCTGGGATTGGTGCTCGACAGCCGATGGGAATTCGGACCCCACTTCCGGCGGCTGGCGCCCAAGCTGATGGGTGCAGCAGGCGCGCTGTCAACGTTGCTTCCTAACATGGGGGGCCCGAGCGCCGCCTGTAGGCGGCTATACGTGGGAATCGTGCGGTCCATGGCCCTGTATGGGGCCCCTGTGTGGGCGATGGACCTGACGGCCGGAACACTCGCCATTCTGCGCAAGCCGCAGAGGGCGATGGCTGTCAGGGTCGTCCGCGGGTATCGCACGATTTCCTACGAGGCGGCTTGCGTCCTGGCCGGATCCCCGCCCTGGGACCTAGAGGCGAAAGTACTCGCGTCATTATACCGATGGCGTGAGGAAGGGCGGACACGGGGCTCCAGTCCGGCGCAGCGGCAGATCGAGCTGCGCCGAGAGGAGCTCCGTCAGGTCCTGGTGGCGGACTGGCGGCAGAGGCTTATGCGCCCTGCCGCCGGCCTCGCTACCGTCGAGGCGATCCGGCCAGTACTCGACGACTGGCTCGGGAGAAGGCACGGCTCCCTGTCGTTCAGGGTGACGCAGGTGCTGTCGGGGCACGGCTGCTTCGGCCGGTACCTGTGTCGCCTAGGCAGGGAGCCGGACGCTCGGTGCCACCACTGCGTCCAATGCGGGGAGGACACGGCGCAGCACACGCTCTCCGAGTGTATAGCTTGGGAGGAGCAGCGCCGTGTCCTCACAAATGAAGTAGGAGGCGACCTGACGCTGCCGGCAGTAGTGCGGAGGATGGCCGGCAGCGCAGAGTCGTGGGACGCGGTGGTGTCCTTCTGCGAGGACGTGATGTCGCAGAAGGAAGCTGCGGAACGGGAGAGGGAGATCTCAACTCCCTTCCCGGGCCGCAGAAGACGCACCGGGCGCCGAAGAAGGGCGGATAACGCCCTCTTCCGCCCCCCATGAATGGGTCCAGGGGCGAGGGACATGGGGAAGTCCCCGCCCCCTATTCGATGGACCCCGCGGCGGAGGCGCGCGCAAGTGTCAGCGCGCGCCTCTGAGGCGATGCACGGGGTAGCTTAACACCCCACTACCCCGTGCCGGAGACGAGGCCCGGACAGACCGGGCCAGGACGAGAGTGTGGGGCTGCGGAAGAATTTAGACTCCCGCGGCCCCACGCGCGCTCGTGATAGAAGAGACACCGGGGTGGTTTTAGTCAGTAAAAGTCTGACAGACCCCGTCGCCCACCCTAGGGCGGCGGACATCCTATGAGGATTTCCACCCGAAAAAAAAAAAAGACATATCAAATTAGTCCGCTCCTGACGTAAATTAGATTTTTTCTTTTTATTTTTGGTCGCCACACGAGGCCATTTTCGTGCTATGATTTTTTACGATTTCAAATGTCGCCTGAAACCAGACGAATAATACGATAGACTTCAAATTGCATTCATGAGTGAAGGCCCTTCTAAGTCAACCATGTATCGGTGGTATAATGAATTTAAGCTCGGTCAACTAACTTTGGGGGATGACGAAAAAAATGGTCGCTCTTTGACTGCTCTTACAGAAGAAAAGGTGCTAGCAGTGAAAAGTTTGATCTAAGACAATAGACGAATTACATACCAAGAAATTCAGCATAAACTGCAGATTGCATCTTCGCTTGCGGAGGATAGTTTCACGCTGGGTGCTGCACAATCTTACTGATGCTCAGAAGCAGGCACGGGTGGAATGGAGCCATGATATGATAGACAAATTTGAAGCAGGCTTGTCTCGGCGTGTTTACGACATCATTACAGGTGATGAATCTTGGATTTATCAATACGACCCAAAAACTAAGCGCCAGTCGACGGTTTGGGTGTTTCAAAACGAATCAACGCCTACCAAAGTGAAGCGATCTAGAAGCGGGGGTGAGATTTTGATCGCGAGCTTTTTTAGTATGACTGACTACGTGGTGTCAAATTCTTAATGAAACCAAAGAAGCATTAAAGCATTTCATTAATGGTAATGAAATGCTTGGCAGAAGTTTTCTCTGTTGCGACACAGGCCTCCGCGGGTTACTGCTTCACCAAGACAATGCGCCCGCCCACACCGCAAGCAAAACGAGGGACTTCCTGGACAGTGCACCGGTCAAACTCCTGATTCCCCCTTCTTACAGCCCTGACCTAGCACCATGTGAATTCTTTCTTTCTTCGTCTTATTCCCAAAAATAAACGATCAGCTCAAAGGGATATAATTTTAGTCGTCGGATGATGCGCTGTCAACGTTCGAGCTAGCTGTAAACGAGGTGTCTGCGGCGGACGGGAAAATGTGTTTCGAAAACTGGTTCAGACGCATGAAACTTTGTATAGAGGCTGGTGGAGAGTACTTTGAAAAGATGTAATAAAAATATACGTAGGGGAAGCCCGGGCAAGACGCATATGTTAAGGGAAAAGTAAATAAAACCAAAATCTACTAAATCAATAGAACTTTTTATACTTTTAATTTGTATTATGTTTAATCATCTTTCGAAAATAATTACATAAAGTTAAGAAAATTAATGATTTCTATTCTAATTATGAGCATTAAAAGAAAGTGTCAATTATCCGTTTTGCCCGACCCGTCCGGGCAAAACGGATACGCCTCAAGGGCAAAAAGGATAATGTTGATCTAATAAAGACTAGTCTTCGCATTCATCATAGAAGTAGCTGCCAACTCCCACATAAGAAGTGCAGTCTTCATTCGCCCAACTTTTGCAATGATTACACTGAATCCAATCTTCGGCTGGTGGTTCAGTGTACCTATTTCTCACCGCACACCAACAGTAAAAATCCAGTTTCAGGTTTTTATTTTGTTGTCTGATTGAGGGTCTTTTAGTTTTAGTTTTGCTGGGGCCTGCTATGTCTGCAGTCTTGGTTTGCTTATTATTTGTCTCCTAAAATTTTAAAGCTTGCTCAGCTTTGACGGGAGTAGACGTCAACACCTCTGATTTCTGCCTTTTATCTTTGCGGCCTATTTTAGTAGCAGCCATAGTTGGGATAGGTCTAAT
Source organism: Sesamia nonagrioides (assembly GCA_017933935.1). Taxonomy (NCBI): domain Eukaryota; kingdom Metazoa; phylum Arthropoda; class Insecta; order Lepidoptera; family Noctuidae; genus Sesamia; species Sesamia nonagrioides. The sequence continues at coordinate 264,004 of JADWQK010000385.1, forward strand.
TTGAAAAGGCATAACGCTCAGTGCAGGCTCTGGATGATTTTCACCTACCTACTAAATAAGCTGATCCTTCTTCCAATAAATTAGAATTAGACAAAGGTGTAGTAGATATTTCAAGCTCTATTTCTGATATGACTGACTGTGTAGAAGATTCAGTTGCTGCCTCCTTTGCGGCCACTGTTGTTACTGGAGAATCATTTAAAGCGCAAATCGTCACGGTAGACGATGTGCTATTAAAACGGTCTATGCTTCCTGTTGATGGTGCATCATTCACAACAACTTCATTCATAGTAGAGGGCGGTTCAGGAAAAGGACGGTCGGTCATCGTTGATGGAGCGTAATCATGAAGATTACGCCCCATCAACTATGACCGACCATTCCAAAATCATCTCCAAAAACATTTAGATCATAACTTATCATGTCCAAAATGCAGTTAGGTAATAGAATTAGAAAACCAGGAATTTGGCCTTTTGATTCATAAGTCCAAATTCCTGGCTTTCTAAATCCATTAACAGCATTTTGGACCGAAGCACTTTTCATGTATGCTCTCCCAAATAATTTTATCATATCGTACTGGTTTACAATACAGCCTCTTATTTCTTTATTATGAAAGATTTAATTGAATAACTAAATGGGCAAAACGGATAGGTATCCGTTTTTGCCCATATCCGATTTGCCCAACATGCTCATATTAGAAACAAGTCAAGGCTCGAAATAATTTTACTAGATAAACAAAAAGTAACGATCACAATTAATAATACTTAAATATACGTGCTATTGGATAAATAAAACCATTTCATAGATAACTAATGACTAACTAACAAAAGTTTAGTGTACAAACCTTCACAAAAATCGTAACAAAACAGCAATATTTGGTTTTTTTTTCCTTCCGCAACAAATGCAACCGCGTATTGTTTTGGTTTAAATGTCATGGCATTTCCGGCCATACGCGACACGACTAGAAAATTAGTCAAAGCGCCATGTATTATAGATTTATGGAAAAAACCGATATTCTTCTTACCCGCACTATGCTTCTTGCCCGGGCTTCCCCTACCCATAGAACGTTTTTTTTTTTTTTTTATTATCGCAATAGTTTCTGGGCGTCCCACGTAGGTATGTATATGTCATAGGTTTTTACCGAAAGAATACATTAACTTAGTGTTTTCAAAGCTAAGCTATAACAAAATTTTATGGCAAATGGAAAAATGGATATGTTCGAGCCATTAAAGTTGACGGCAAAAATTTTATAATCTCACACTGATAATGGCTCGACTGTCCAATACTAAAAAGCTTAACTAATAACCTCATTTATTTTCTCTCCGGTTTCATTTAGGTACTATAGTATCGCAGTATCAAGAATAATTTTGTTTTTTTTTTAATAATTATAAACTGGTGCTTGACTGCAATCCCGCCTGATGGTATGAAGTGATAAAATCGTTGATGGTAAAGCGCGCTAGTTTATTAAGCCTATCCACTTAAAAAAACCTTAGTGAATAGAAAGGAAGATCTCAGTCGAGCGAGGTGATGCAAAGTTAAACCCAACAACACGGCCAACAATACTGCGCCTGAGGGAGATTGATCTGGAGACCCTCCACGACCAAACTCCCGATACCACAATATTTAGTGCATCGTACCCGGCACACATCTTAACACAATTGCTCAGACCCGTCCTCCGTACGGCTTCACCAGACATCATGCCGGAACACGATGAATCCCTCTACGGCAAGACTTTGTCTGGTAACTTCTGTGGTATATCACTGCAGCATATTTAGATAACATTTTTTTTTTCAAAATCAAAAGTAATTTATTCAAACTAGGCTGAGAATCAGCACTTTTTGAACGTCAATGTTACATAAGACAGTCCCCCAAAACGCCCGCCCATCGACACTTCCTAAGTGCTTTCGCTGGGAAGAAGAAGTGGCGGAAGAAACTCCCCAGCAGCACAGCTGTCTGTTCATTTAGAAAAAAAAACACAATAGTTTATACAATACTATGTAGGTACAGTAATAAAAGCGAATAAAAAATATATATAAATATGCCAGTTAGCCACGCCAAAAAAACGCCATTAAAATCATATTGTAAGGTAAAATATGTTAATCAACATTAAATTTCAACCACAAGAGTTGTTCTACTGGACATAAACCAGCACTATAATTGCGTATCACCTTTTATCACAATCTGAATCAGTTTAAAGATAATTGCTAATCCATTGCTTCATATGTTTGAACCATTTGTCTGCTTAACAACGTAAATAACGCAATGAATATTGTTGAACTGTTTAAATGAAAGTTATAACTGTTAGTGTGTTACATGATTACTATACGGATCTCTGCTTCTTAAAACAAATATGCTTGAATAAAAGTATCCGCTGATTTAGAGGCCAAACACACATAGCAACCGAATGAGCCCTCAAGGCTTTAAACCCAAATATCACTTTGGAACTACAACCTTATTTTTTATTTTTTTTTGTATATCCGAAACCCGAAACACGTGTCCAGTATTTTTATGTACAAAATTTCAAAAATATATCAGGAAAATCCACAAAGTTATGAGCTTGTTATCTTATCTGGTTATCCCAACAAAAATATGGCTAACGCACCGCTCGCCCACTGCGCACCTATAGTATTATGATCTACAGTCAACTGTGCAGTGCATTCGGTAACCACACTGCAACAATTTCTAAATGTATTTGGGAAAAAATTTAACATGGTGTAAAAATGATTGGTATAGATACAGTTGCCTATTCTGAACAATAAATATAAACAAACTGAACTGAACAATAAATAAATATATTCAGGTTTCATATAAGAAAAAATAACAATATAATTATATATATTTTATTCTTTATATCTCTATCTTTTTCATATATGTATAAATATGTTCTTCGTTCTCCACATATAACAGGCAAGATAGGAGTGATACACGAAATTTAAATTACTATGCTTCGATAAAAGTATCCGCTGATTTCGAGGACAAGCACACCTAGCAACTCCCACTTCTGACACCATGTTATGTTTCGTGGCCGGGATTTTATAAATAAGACAACTGGGCCTGTAGCCAAAGTAACATCGCTTCATAGCGAAGCGAAATCGAATACCAAACCAACCAATGGAGGGAACGATTGACCACGCGACGCGATAAATCACGTGATGAATCGTTCCTGCCATTGGTTGGTTTAGTATTCGATATCGCTTCGCTAGGAAGCGATGTTACATTGGCTAGGGCCCCTGAACTTTGTGTTAGATTAATACCGTGTATTCAGACATGACTGTGACGGAGCAGTGTGTTCTTGCAAGCCTCGGGCGGAACCTGAAGCCCATAGATACATAGAGTAAACTTCTACGTTCGGATACGTAACAGTGCAATCGTTGATTATTAACCGCGCTAGTTTATTAAGAGCCTATTCAGTCAAAAAACCACTGAGTGAATAGGAAGTAAGACGGCAGTTGAGCGAAGTGATTAAATGTTAAACCCAACAACACGACCAACGTTGCTGCGCTAGAGGGAGATTAATCTGGAGACCCTCCACGACCAAACTCCCGACACAACAACATTTGGCGCATCGTACCCGGCACACATCGCAACACAACTCTGCTCAGACCCGTTGTCGTACTCAGACTCGTATTGTCTTTTTTCTTATATTATTATATTCTATTGTATTTTAATAACAACTTGTATCAATATCGTATCAAAGTATGATTTCCAATTAATACGAGTCTCTTTCACTTATTTCCAATATTGAAAATTTAAGCTGTTTGGATGAATAATAGCTATCTATTAATTACAATTAAAACGAAGTACTTAGTTGTTAATAAAATCGCTCTTCAATGTTTAATATAATATTTGAAATAATCCTTATGTGTAGGTACTGACGACAGCAGGTCAAGCTACCCAAAACTGTCAAATATTCCCAATCTTCTTTGACATTTAATGTTTTAAAGATAAAGTTGAAAATCTAATAAAGAAATCTTACAGATTGTAGCAGCTTGATGTGCTATCATCTGTATAATCAATTATTGTAAGGAAGTTTCACATGAAGAAGTAAGATTTCACGCGATCTTCACCTGGCGCGGGTCCACCTTATATGTGGCCGCTACACCAGAACCTTACTGCCCCATCGGCCATCGGTTCTACGAGCAATGTGCCCCGCCCACTGCCACTTAAGTCTAGCGACTTGAAGAGCTATGTCGGTGACTTTGATTCTTCTGCGGATCTAATCATTTATGATTCGATCGTACAGAGAAACTCCGAGCATAGCACTTTCCATCGCCCTTTGTGGGACATTGAGCCTTCGTATGAGGCCCATTATGAGCGTCGTTCCAATTCATCACTGGCAACACACACTGGTCAGCATAAGAAAATTCAATACAAGTAGGTATATCAACTATTTTAACACCAAAAGCTAGCTAGTAAATGATTGGCAAAATCCACAGTTAGTTCGTACTACCATTTAGTTTATTAAACACTAAGGAACTAAATTAGGAACTAGGATATATATTATTTTAGTTCTAAAATATTATAGTGCAGTTCTAAAATAGTATATGCCAGTTGTAAACTTTAATTGCCCGGTGCAGTAATTTGCGTTAATGACTAAATGGTGCGAAGTTTGCGTATAAATGCCACAGTGTTTTCAAAGCAATCTTTTATTTTAATTCTTACTAATCCATTATGAACCTAACTTCATTCTGTCTGTCTGTTTACATATCTTTTACAATTTCACTTTATAATGGGTAATCATCATCCTCATCAACCTTTTTATCGTCCCACTGCTGGGCACAGGTTTCCTCTCATACAGAGAAGTTTTGAGCGTAATCACCACGCTTGCTCAATGCAGGTTGGCGATTTCAGACTTAAAGTCAGGTTTCCTCAAGATGTTTTCCTTCACCTTTTTAATCAGTCATTGGTGTCCAAGATATACTTAGAAAGTACATATAACTTTGAAAAGTTACATTGGTACTTGCCTGACCTGGAATCGAACCCGCACGCTCATACTTGAGAGGCTGATGTTTTAACCACTAGCACCCTTATTCATAAACGTTGCTTAAAGTTAACTAGTGTTTAGCGATTGTTTAACTATACATTTTTGACGTTTGCCTGTCACTTAACTTTAATCGTCTTTTATGAATAAACAAAATAGTTTCTACTTATAAACGATGATTAAATTAAAGAAGCGTTAAAATGTCAAAATATGTAATTGAACAGTCACTAATCACTAGTTAACTTTAAGCAACTTTTATGAATAAGGGGGTAGGTTACCACGACTCCCCATCTAGTAGGTGTTATCCATAATGGATAATAACTACATTATAATGACGTCACACGAAATCATGCATCTCGCAAGCAGAGTTTACCGCACAACTAGCATAATACAACGGCCCGACATGAATCGTCGGGAAGTAACCAGCCAAACACAACAATCGCTGGATCTCAGAGGAGGAGGATCCACTGTATTCTATCGGGGACGGGAGAACTTTACAGTCTGTTCCTCATACTTCTATAGATGAAGTTTTTCACACAATACCTGGATCTGGGCATGGGATACTTCTTACCCCGGTAGAGTGAATCCTTGGGAAAATTTTCGATCTTCACACGGGCAATAATTATTTTTATAACACGACTAAACTATCATCATCAACCTTTTTATCGTCCCACTGCTGGGCACAGGCCTTCTCTCATACAGATAAGGATTGAGCGTAATCACCACGCTTGCTCAATGCGGGTTGGCAATTTCAGACAAAGTCCAGGTTTCCTCAAGATGTTTTCCTTCACCTTTAGTCATTGATGTCCAAGATATACTTTGAAAGTACATATAACTATAGAAAAGTTACATTGGTACTTCCCTGACCTGGAATCGAACCCGCGCACTCTAATTTGAGAGGCTGGTGTTTTAACCACTAAGCCACCACGACGTATACTATACTGACTTAACTATAATAGGAGTAAACTGTATTAGGGAGACCCCCAACAAAGAGAACCGAGGACCTGGTGAAGGTCACGTGTGTTTCACGCGTGCCTCAAGGAGATGTCAGCACATCGTGACTAGTTTCACGAAGACCGATGCCTCCTGGGTCAGGGTTGTGAGTTTTTTAAAAAAGAAACCGTGACCTTGGCGCACAGGCAAGTGAAGAAACACGGTTGGATTTTAGTCAGTAAAAGTCTGCCCTTCCGTTCCGCCCAGAGCGGGATAGGTCATTTGATGATTGGGTGGGATCCAGAACAAAAAAAAAGGTAACCGGCATGTCCTGGAAGCAAAACTTCGAAGACATGTGACATCTACTAACACGCACTGGGTCCGTATGGTAGATTATGGCCTACCTCTCACCGAGAGGAGGTCTGTGTTCCAAGAGCTTTATAGGCTGGTTATATGTAACAACGATTTGACTGTCATGGGAAAGGATTTTAGTAAAGTGTAAGGAGTTGTAGCCCAGTGGTATCAGACGTAACCTACGCATCATAGGTCGTGAATCCAAGTCCAGACAGACACTTTACTTTGTGTATATGTATAACTACATCAGCACTGCACACGAAACTGTGAAGGAAAACATAGACCCCGATTCCCTTGTTCACAAACTAAGTTTAAATTCAATGCATCTTTTTTTTCTATTTCATTAAGAAAAGGACAGAAGATAAAATGTCAGTTTAGACCTGTCAAATTAGTTTTTTTTTTTTGGGGATTTTATGGCCTGTTTTCTAAGACCTTTAAGCCAAGTCATAATTATATCTTGTCTTCTTTTGTAACTTATCCTAACTTATCCTAAACTTATCCTAACTAAACCCATCTCCTTTCGTTTCTCGCGTGAACTGACACTAGGAGGAAGTTTTGGTACAAAGCCATGATGTGGCCACTATGCTACAATATTTCACTGTTCTTTATGAATTATTCACTGAATGAACTTTTTACTACATAAATCACGCGTTTTTATTTAGTAAACGACACTATAAATAATTTAAAAGTCCAATGAAAAATGAGCGTGGCACTCATCTTAGCTTCCCGCCAAAAACTCTGTCAAATTAGTGCGCTCCTGACTGGCGTATTTTTAGTCGCCATGTTTATAGTCGCGTCTAAACTGTCTATGGAGTCTCTTAATTTGACAGGATTAAGTTAAAATGTCATAACGAAATGGAAAGAAAAAGATCCCTTAAATTTATAGTTTAAATTAGTTTCGTTTGTGAACAACAGTATCGGCGCCATAGTCATAGATGTGACATCCTCTAAGCACGCACTGGGCCGACGTAGTTGACTAAAGCCCACTACCTCTCATAAAGCGAAGGGCTTTTTCCTATCAGTGGGAAAATTTTCCAAATTTTGAGTCGACTCATCTCAGTGTGGCCACGTTTTCACGTGACTACTAAGTACGGTGAAGGTAAATCTAGCGATTTAAATCTTAGGGTTTTCCGGAGAGATCTTACGTCTTAGATACCTGATCTGCCAATTTACCTTGAATTCGACCTTTTTTTATAGGAGAATATTATTTAAATCTGGCCTTTTTTTCCTTGAAAATGAAAGCAGTTGAAGAATTTTCAAAGATATTATTTTAAGTTAGGCAATGATCGCTCAAATCGAATATCTAAAAGGTGTTTAACGTAATCGGCTTCAGAAAATTATAGATAGAATTAAGTATTATAACCATTCTGTTTTAATGCAAAATTATTTTAGGTATTCTATGGTGTATCTAACGTCGGTAGTTTTATTCAAGCTTGTCAAAATCAATGTCATTTATTCAAACTAGGCTGAGAATCAGCACTTTTCGAATGGCTAAATAAAGTACAGAAGACAGTCTCCTAAAACATCCACCTTTAGACATTATTCTCCTAAATTTAGTGCCCACAAAAGTATTCATATATATAGATAGCTGATTTAAACACACAATATTCTGAAACCACGCTGATAAACGTAATGTATGGACGACAGCAAACATATGTTTAGATAAACCATTCTGACACCAGTGACTAGTGTCAGAATGGTCTGTCAGTGATCTCATAATGATCGATTTTGACAAGTTTCGTAATTTACAAACAGAATGGCGTCATTATGGCTTTCCAGTCACTGACACTCCACTCCATATTAATAACTGTTCAAATTGAGTAGTAGTTTTTAGAAAATCATTTCTACTAACGGGTTTTATATTTAATGGCAATACGATAATGCCATTCTATCACCATTCCATTACGAGACGATTGACCGATAATTCATCGACCATTATGAATTTAGCAGATCACGAACTTTTAAGCAAAATGACAATGGAATTGTGTTTGAATGACAAATATATAAAAATAGTAGACAGGTCAAGCTACCGGGAGGCTCTGTCAAATATTCCCAATCAACCCTGAGCCTTAAAGAAATCTGTCAGATTGTAGTAGCTTGATATGCTGTCGTCTGTACTATAAAGAACAAATAAATAATTAGTTAAAGTTAAAAATATATAAATAAAGAATTTTATATTTATCATAGGCTGTCGTAGGTACTAAACTCATTTATAGATAGATTACCAGTGTGGTAACAGCTTTAGTTATAACAAAAATTTTGCAACAAATCAAAGTGCAGAGCTCCCAGTACGTATCTTGGCGTTTTTGATAGTGAATCTCTATTAGAGATTTTCTTTTGTGTTATAAATGCATGTACAAATTTATAACATACACAAAACATAGTAACTAGGAAAATTGTACGGACGACAGCAGGTCAAGCTACCACAATATGTCAGATATTCCCTATCAACCTTGAGCCTTAATGCTTAAGAGGATAAGGTTGAAAATCTAATAAAGAAATCTGACAGATTATAGTAGCTTGATATGCTGTCGTCTGTACTTCGAACAAAGCAATAAAATTTGAAAAGAGACCAAAAATGTTTGTTGTTGTTTGTTTGTTTTCGTGATACCGCTTCAGTGAGTTCAGGTCCAATATTCTTCAGAGCTTCAAGTAGTCTTCTACACGTGTCGAAGTCGTATCGATGACGTAGATGGCTCTTAACTCCGGTAACCTAGCTTTATGATGTCAACAAACTCATACAGCTAGATAACCAAAGATAATTTACCTATCTACTTCTTCTTTCTTCGATTAGAAATCTTCTGAGAAGTCTTCTTTCTTCTAATCTTCTCTTCTGATTTCCTTAATCTTCTTTAAGAAGTTTCAGTTAGCTTGTAATTGCTTCATCGTGATGTGTGGTCTCAATAACTGGAACTTCCATAGACCTGAAATCACATAAAATCTCATTTTAGCGTCATTCTTACTATATTTTTAACTTAAGACACAAAGCGTTCCGCTTTCTATCTAAATTGAAATGTAAATTAATCCATACTAATATTATAAATGCGAAAGTACCTAACTCTGTCTGTCTGTCTGTTACGCTTTCCCGCTTAAACCTCTCAACCGATTTTGATGAAATTTGGCACAGACAATCTTTAGACCCTGAGAAAGAACCCCATTTAAAAAAAAATCTTTATAGTGTTTATTGTTATAGCGGCAACAGCAATACAACATTTGTGGAAATTTCAATTATCTAACTGTCATGTCACATAAGATACAGTCTGGTGACAGATAGACAGACAAACAGTGTTACGGAACCCTAAAACGCCAAAGAGAATACAGAATTCAAATTATAATAGACTAAACTTAACTCGACTTCTAATTTCAAAAATATTCTTTTTTTAAACGTGTTTGTGTGATGAAATTTAGCACATAGCTGATTAGATCACCAGGATTAACACATAAAATACTTATTATTATTTTATATTTATTACCTTTTATTATTAAAATACCGGTGAAACCAGAATCCGGAGTTAGTAAAATAATGCTTTTAAAAAGAATTCCAATTTAATTTTGTTTATTAATAATCTGATACGTCGTATATACCGAAATACCCACTCACTACAAAATTAAAACAACATTTCTAAACAAGTATCTGCTGTATTATTCCTACCTATTGTTTTTATAAAGCCTACGTAGCGGATAATATAATGAGGTCGAGATTTTTTTTTTTACATAAATGCTTAGTCTAGGAACCTTTATTCGTCCAAAACGACAGAGACCATGTATGTAGCTCAAAGAAAGTTCTGACAAAGAGATATATTTACCTAAACTCTTGTTAGGTACTAAAATAGAACTAATGGTTACAGATATAGATAATATAAGAAAACAGTATCAAAATATGTTGCGTCTTGGTACTCATAATACTGCCCTATTAAAGAAAAGTGTTGTAGGTATGTATGGGCCCGACAATTTATAACAAAATACTCAATGAAATTAAAAATGAGACTATTCCACTTTTAAAAAGAGATTGTTGTGTTTATTGATTAATAAATGTATCTATTCAATTGACGATTTCATAAATGATGAGAATATGTAATCCTGACTGAACTTTATTTCTATTGATTTCATTTTTATATTCACTCTTTTTTTCTATTTTCTTAGTAATTCATTTTGAGGTGAAATAACACCTGGCATAATATTTTTGATGACATATTTTTAAATTATAATGACATCATCAACATCTTTGTAACTCATAGACAATAATTTCATATTTGTTTTGCATGGCTAATTGAAGGTAGTTAGTAAAGGATTTTTGAATAACGAAAATCTTCATAGTGTACCTACTAACAATGCAAATAAAATGTATTATTATTACTTGATAGTACTAAATTATATTTTATCTTTTCAAAAATTACAAAATCGGTCTACCTACTATCCCGACCTAAAACGAAGTGCCACCCATCTTACAAAAAACCAAGCCCATGCACCTGACAGCAGGTACTACTACCATACTATTATTGGCTGCCGCCAAACCGCATATCGTCCGACCATAACCACAAAAAAAGAAAAATAAAAAAAAATGTCAGACCACCACTGCATCGGCCAGTAACACAGACCTTTCACAGTTATTTTACCTCTGAGTTTGCATCGCTGTCCAAATCATAATCATCTTTATTTTCAATAAGTTAAGGTTGCTGTTGGGTTGCTGTAAAAACTAAAATAAATAACTGAACGACTTGTGCAAAGAACGTCTATACTTCTCGGAATTGTGTAGATAGGATAATATATACCAGTATATAGATGCACCACTGAATCTTGAGCTCCAACATTCTTTTTAGGGGACGTGAGAATGGATAAGTTAATGGTTGTCGAAAGGTCATCTTAAGTTGGTTGGCTAGCTGTTCGTGAATCAAGGAAAACAGCATAGAAACTTCTGCTTGTCATTGGTGAATTTTCCATCCTTTAGATTTGAATAGAACAATGATTGTGTTATATGGAATTTTTAGTTTCAATACAGTGATTTTCCCACTGTTGGGACGCAGGCCTCCTCACGTTGAGAGGTAGTGGGACGTAATCTACGACACTGGCGCAGTGTGAGTTGGTAGATGTCACATGTCTTAGATATTTTTTGTTTTTTTTTTTTTTCATGTTGGAGCATGTCGGTTTCCTGACGTTTTCCTTCACAGTTTTGAGAGCACTGGTGATGAAACAGTTATATACTCGCAATACCCAATAGTGAAAGAGCAATGAGTTTTATTTTACTTGAAAATAAATATAATCTTTATGTTCTCTACTGTCAAATTTGTGAACGCATTTTAAGTCGCCATGTTTCACGTCAAAAATGTCTATGGAATATTTTAATTTGACGGCATTAGACAAATATTTATTTTATATCCTTTTCTTACAAACTTTTTTGAATCAATGAAGAATGGAGAAGAGATCTTACAAAGAGGCTTTATACTTAAAAGTTTACTTTGTGACTAAGATAAATGACGTCATGTCACACGCTGTCAAGAATCAAATATCCAAATAACCGCAGAACATGAATTTTGAATAATCACTTAGAAATCGATAAGCATTAGTAGATTTTTTTTTTTTTTTTTTTTTTTTAAACTAGCCCCAAAGTAAGTTCGAGACTTGTGTTATGGGATACTAACTCAACGATACTATATTTATAATAAATACATACATACATTCCTTACCTAGTACGTTGACTAATAATATTACTAGACTTTTTTTTCGCAACGACTCAGTCGTGACCACGTGACAAATGACATAATGCCACGAAAAAGGTAAAAGTCTTGAGGCACGAAGTCACGCTAAGGAACCGTCACCTCTTAGAAGGTCAGTCCGACGAGCCAACGGCCATTGACGGCCTTCTCTCTGTTTACTGTGAATTCCGTGCTAAATACATCTGCATACTACGTTTTACGAGACAATACTAAAGGTGTCCTTGACCAAGGCGTGGTTTTCTTTTAGCTGTGTTTCATGTATGGCTTTTAATAAGTAATGGATATTAGGTCCAAAGATTTGGAAGTATTTTGAAGTTTGTTCTAATATTGTTTGAGATGTAAATAGATCTGTATCAAGCAATCGTCATATTTCACATAGTATGGAAACTGTATTTAATTAGGTTGTTTAAAATACCACTTGAACTACAAAATCTAAAAATAATGCATTATGTTAACTCATTCACTTAATAGGAACGATGCTAATAGCCCTCTACCTATTTAATTTAAAAAAAAAACTGTGTACTGTGTGTGTGTGTCTTTTTATAGGACAATGGTAAAATAAACACTGTTCGAAAATTAAAACTTATTAAAGATGGCTGTGATATTTCATTTTATTTAAAATTCGAACTGTAACAGCCACGCATGTGATTGGCCGTTACGCATATCGTCCTTTGGTACGCGTGAATTGTGTTAAAAACTCATGATTTGAATTCGGTATTGGCAGACGGACATTAGCATTCAAGTGTGTCACTCGTGTACGCGTTTTTGTCGTTCCTCTTCAGAATTGCCTTGTGAAGACGTGATGGGAAACGTGTTTAGGACTTATTTGACTCACATTGGACATGTTTAGGCTAGTATTAGTATTAATTGCGCGTTTTTAGAGAATAACCGCATTCGTTTTACCATCTAGGTTTGATTTGTATCAAAATGTCGTAGGGTTGCATTTGGTAATACAATAGCCAATAGCCATACTGAACAACAACAATTTGCCAGCGGCGGTGTTTCCATCGGACTACAATTTGAGTATCATCAAGGCTAGAGAGAATAGGCTCTTAATAAACTAGCGCGCTTTACCATCAACGATTGCATCACTGCTTATCATCAGGCGGGATTGCGGTCAAGTATTAGTTTATAATTTATTTAAAAAAAATAAGAATATATGGACGAATGGTTGTTTGTCACTCAATCACGCAAAAACTACTGATCGAAGTTTATATGTAGGAATAACGCATAGAATACTTATAATTTTATCCCCATATTCCCACGCCAACGAAACTTACGCAGGTGAAACGACGGGGCAGTGCTGCTTTTTTTTTAATTGTTTATAGCCTTAAATATAAACTCAGCCTCCTTGACCGTTTCTTGAAGAATCGAACCGGCTGAGCTATTACGTAACACATTGTTATGTCCGCCGTGTAGTGGCAATGGTATTGTGTTATTTAAAAAAAAAAGAAATATTAGACTATCAGTCTTTTGGACACGTTCGACAGCAATGCAGAAGAATTTTTCGACGCCATATTATTGATTGATTTTTAATTATAATTTAATTAAAAATATTTTATTATGTTTTATGCATAAAAATATATTAAATAAAACGCAGACAGCAGAAGTACTTAACCGACATAGAGCATCATCGCCATTTTTTACGACAAAATACGATTCAAAATTCAGTTCCGTTCAGGGAAACGAATGACATAGTTAGTCGGCCACATCAAGATAGGAGAGTGGTCACGACCGAGTCAGACCAAGCCTTGGCGACGACAATCCGCTCGTGTGCACGTGACTTGTAATACCAATGCTCCTCATATTTCTGGAATGAACTTCTACTATCGACTGCAGTAGTTTAAATATAGAATATAATTTTACTTTTTTATTACGTGCCAGCTTATTTAAAGCCAGTTTGCAGCAAATTGAGAAAGTAGGTTGCAGACTATAGATACTCGTTTGCTTCAAGCCATCGACCTCTGCGTGGGCTGTGACAGAGATATGTGTAGCGATAGTAGGTACAAAATTTAAAATAAGAATGTTACGTTCGAAAATCTTTTACAACTGGAATTAAAACACTGGGAAAGTCCGTTCTGATTTTTTTAGTTCTATAGACATGTCAAATCTCAATCAAGAAAGCCTAATCATTCAATTCCTTTTACGTGATAGTTAAAACTTTAAAAAACAACAGTAAACCGCAACGCGTAAGACCGGTGTACACTAAAGAAATAACCGTCCAATTCGGGCGAGCATCTGTGCAATATAAATTTTATGCAGCCGGCCAGATCAGGCCATTTAAGGGCACTAGTAATTGCTGTAGAAACTTTAGTAATGGCTTATTCAATCCTCGAAGCTATCAGACCGGTTGTGGCCGCCATGTCTATGTTCTCAGACCGATCTGCACTAAAAGTAAACGAAAAAGTCTTTGAATTTATCTAGAGATTCGCCGCTGCGTCTAATACGCTTGAAATTTTTGATTTTGTAAGACAGGAAGAGAACTATTAGGCCCAAAGAAAAAAATGGTCCTTTGCTACTGCATATATATATCTTATTGGCCAAAGATCCAAAATAAGTGCACAGGCAAGTATTTAAAATTTTAAGTTAAAAATCCCTTAGCCTCTTTTTTCATCTCATCATCGCAGCGTTAATTCCAGTCGCGTCCGAAGGTTTTTCAGCATTGGAGTCTGAGGTCCGCTTTAACGGTCCAACTGCTATTTTGACTAAACTTCAATATTTTCCCAATATTTTCCGTGAAGCGACCATCCATCTGACCTCCACAGCCCGAGGGCGATATCGAAGCATTGCAGTTAGACCAATTGTTGAACTTTTGAGAGCTCCAACAAGCCTTAGCCTCTTTTTATCTTTTTTTTCCGTATAATATAGCATAAAAACGCCTTTTTAGAAATTTTATTGGTCAGTAAATGGCTGTATCAATTACAGTAATTTTGAACCAATAAATCCTAACACAATTATTTTCCAATCAAAAGTTTATTACAACTCCCTTATATCGTTCGCTGGAGATCAAAAGAGATGGACGAACGAACTAAATTAAATTTATTCGTTCATTCAATTGGTCATTCTTTGATCGGAACCATTTACGGTCGAAATAAATCAGGTTACAAGGAGACGATCAGGCACCCTTAGCCGCGGTGAGATTTGAGTCTTAACTGTTATACGATTGACTTGATTGAATCAAGAACTTTTGCGCCTTCGAGTCGTCCCTCTTTGTGAAGTTTTCTGCTTGATTTGACGTGGCTATTGGAGACAGCAATGGCTTAATGGCTTTGAAAATACACGATACGGATCAATTAGTTTTTTTTTTTTTTTCTATTGTAAAAGCTTCAGGTAATACATAAATTCTCTTAAGTGTTGAATTAAAACTTGTCATGATTAAAACACCAAGAAGCGAGTCCCTATAAATCGATTATTTTTATAAGTGAAACAAATTCATTGGGACCGTGTCGTTTAATAATTCTTTAAAATACTTTCTGTCAACTCATTGCAGCTACTTTTTTAAGAAAATTCATTTTGTAATGCCTGTTAATACCTACAGCAACTAGTTTTGTCTGTAGAACAAAAAATTTGCAATTTAAAAAATATTACTATCACAAATGTAATGCGGCGTGTCGCAAATTAAAGCTATAACATTTTTATATAAGAAGATTTCTATATAATAAGCAAAGCTTTACATTGCTTCATTTTCTACAGGATACAGCTACAAATAAAGTTAATCATATGAAAAATGTTTGTGACCCCTACATTCGCAGAGGGTACAAACATTTTCTTTAAAACAAAAGACAAACTTTGTGACATTATTCTTATCCAAAAAAAAGTAGTAACTTGGCTCCGTCGAGGCCAAATTAATATTTATAACGTTCACTAAATACTAAAGTTCTGACAGAATGCGGACTGTGATGGATAGTCCTGTCCTATATACACATAAAACCACTCTAAGCAACGCTAGGTATTGTGTAAACCTACATCAATCAGGTTTTTATTACTTTACAAATGGCCCGAAAGCTCTTAGCGACTGATCTGTTTCCAATTGATTTTGTGAAAGCCAAAAAAATAATGTTTTTTTATCTGTGGCCAATCACCATTGATAATGTTTTTAACCCAACACAGGCCCTGTATACAATAAATTGTAAAAATAATCACGTAAAATTTTAAATTTCGAAAACGGATCCACTCGCGTTTTGTATTCCCTATTGTAAAATTCGTAGTAAACGTACTCGGGTGAATTAATAATATTATGGCAACATTATAATAGAAAACCGACGTTTGCATTGATGACGGTGTTAGGCAAGGTTCACACAGACGACGAACGCGATGAAGATTTGAAACACGTACGAAGGTGCGTGATACATTGTTTGAAATGTCAAATGTAATTTGTGATTGGACCAAGTCAGAGGCTTTTAGTCCAGAACTGTCTTAATATCTTCATATCTTTCATACTATGTATTTTCTATATTACAACAAGAACAAAGAAAGAAAAAAGAAACAAGAGTATAATGCTTAAATGCATCCAAAGAAAATTTCATCTTCCATTTCCAAGGAACGCATTCGTCACAATGAAATAAATAAAATTACATATTGTAACTTTGTGACAGTAAATTGTAGTTCCAGGTACGCCACAAAGGTTCATATTTTAATACCCGCAGTGCAACACAATGAGGCCGTCTGGTAAACGGCAACTTATTATTTGCTGTCTACATTTTATTTAAATGTAAAAATAAAGTTAGCTTCAAACGTCTGGGGACTGGTTGAGGGAATTGTGTCTATTTCTAAGCCGTCTCGGCAGATTGCAAAATAATTTAAACCATAAAATTTTATTTTTTGAAGCGAATTGTGAAATGCTTAAAATAAGCTAAAATTGCTGCAAATTCTAGCTGAAAAGAATTTGTAACTTTACAATGAGATTCGCCAAAATACCCTATTGCAATACCAGGGTTTAAAAACGTTTAATCAAGTGCTAAACTCGCAAAAAAAAAAATTAATCCTTTTTTTAATTTTGATAGCGAACCTGCATACTAAAATTGCATTAACTCAAAATCAAATATCACGACCCTCACGAACAAATTCAAATAAAAATAAAACACGAACGAATCTCGCAGATAGCATCAAACAAAACTAAAAATAAAAGGCCTTCAACTTGAAATAAAACAAAAGCAGAATCAAGCCGGGGGCCGCAATAATACCTGTCGCTGCAGATAAAGATATAGCACTTCCGTCTTATAATAACCATCCTGGGGCCATTCTATCTAGTCTTTCATCGACCGCCATAACTGGCCGTCTTCGTGAACTGCCCGGGGCTATGCCAGGCTATTTAAATCTCGAACGTTTAATATTCCACGCTTATGGGAAGATATTATTTTGACTTGGAATATATGAACGAATTTTATTGTGGCTGTTTGAGTTATGATGATAGTATTTTCTGCGTTAAAGATTTTAACGATCGTCTATTTTAATGGAGAGCTTTCCTGCCTTTTAATGATTCAATTTCTTTATTATATGTGGCACACGCTTTTGAAAAATTCAGCCAATGCAGCCACATCCACTCCTGGCTCTTCTATGTGAAAGGAAGTTGGAAAAATCTACCTAAAACTTATGATGTCCTCACAAGTTTTCTTTTTAAATAGAAACTTTGCAAATCGCGTTTCGCTTTTCATTTAAGAGCCACTCTTTCATTCAACGTTCCATATGCGATTCATTCATTCATACTCGTTATTGGCGCCATTAAACGTACCGCATTGGCGCACACAATTACAAGTAATTACAAATTCATCATTATCATAATAGTAAAACGTCTGGGCTTTTTCTTCTTCAGTCTCAGTCTCTGTGACGAAGTTTTTTGAACGTTCTGAATGAATAAGCGATTGTTTTTACGACTCGTTTTCAATGGATTAAATAGTGGAAGTTTTTTCTTTTTCTTTGGCGTTTGATTAGTGTGGCCGGTTTTGTCTAGATATGTCTATGCACTTGAAAATAAAACACAGTATCAGGTAGGCCATATACAAATCACAAATCTGGTAGGGGTATAATAAACCTACTTGTTCTTCATCAACCCATTTGCTCCTCTTGGGATTTTCTCTACAAACCTTTTTGTATCGACAACATGAAGCTTAAATACGTGAGAATGAAGTGAATATACTTATTCACTTCTAAAACTACACTTAGTTTAAACAAAGAAGATGAAATTTAGGAAGAGAACATTTTCAGAAGTTGCAATGAAATTTAGGAAGAGAACATTTTCAGAAGTTGCAATGAAATTTAGAAAGAGAACATTTTCAAATAAAACAATAGAACATCAAACACAGAACTTGCGCAAGAAAGAAATCTTCAACCCTACAAAAGCAAGACAGTCTAGACTCCACATTACCGTACCTAGGTGTGTCAGTGTAATAAGTAATAACTGAAGCAAGAACAGGTGGACGGTGCCAAATAAGGCTGTGAACACACCATCGACATGCCAGATGCGAAAGAAGGCGTTGCTAACAGAATTGCGTGACTTGCGTAAACTACAGCGTGGAAAAGTACCAGAAGCGCGCGTTGTTTGTTTGGTGATTTTTGTAAATTTTTGTGAGTATTTGTCTTAGAAAGTGGTGGTGTGATTTTAGAAACTACAGTCTTTGAAATAGCATGGCCGTCTAAGCCAAGATTTGAAGCAACAGGCCAAAATGCACTCCGCGTGCTGGCACACAAGCCAGTGACAGCCGAATCCAATGACGACCATCAGAATTACAGGAAAACAGGCAACTTACAAAAGCACGAATCACAACTAAGTAATAATTCACTATACATATCTACAAATCAGATAGTTCCTTTTATGTATCAGCCGAGAATACATCGACATCTTGCATAAAGGACTATAGAACATCCATCATCATGAAACCATCAATAACACAAAACCTCCTTACAACTCTCACACACTCAACAGATACAAGAAAAAAATTACCTTCAAAAGGACAGCTGGCTTCAGACAATAATACTACGTCGACAGCACACTAAAAGAACCGTGTATACCGCACAGGTGGCTGCACAAGACTGACCAGCGTATGAAAAGCTATTCCGGCCCCCGCACCACTCGTCTGCCAAGGCGACGCAGGGGCAAAGAAAACAATGTGAAGAGTTCTCAAACGACAGGTGACCGAACACTTACCTGCTCGAAGGGGAAGATAAAAAGGTACCTGCGATCCGGTCCGGTCTCCGAATTAATTGGTTGAAACCAACTTTTGGGATTTGTTACGATTTGTTGGTTTTTGTCCTGGAACTTGATCATTATTTCGGGTTATTTACTTAAATTAATGAGGTCTGTTTGATGTTGTGTGCTTTGAAAAATTGAGTGATTGAGCTAGGGTACTCAAAATTATCATTGTGAGAGAAAATTAGTTTGGAGCAAGGAACTGAGTTGAGTGTGACCAATAAACTTTTAAAAGAAGGGAAAAAAGCTATAAAAATTCTTGATAGCTACCGAAAGTTTGAGAAACCTTTTATTACCTGGCCGTCTTTGTATGACTTCTCTCCGGATTACTTTTTAATTAACTTAAAAAATACCTAAATCGCACTGGTTAATTTCAATCTCAATTTTCGCAGCATTCTGTTACCAATGACTTAGGAAAAAGTTGATTAATTAATTTATAAACATATCCTATTCAAGGCAATAGTGAAAAGTAACAAATACAAAAATCAAGTATAATGTTTATTAAATTGCCGTTGCCGCTAGTTCAAGACCTTTTATTCGAGCCCCCATGAAAGGTATTCTTCTAATCTTAATGACAAAATCAATATCAATTTTATTTGTGTAACATAGATAGTCAATACAATTCTTAAATTCAAGTTAATAGATCGCTATGTTATTTAAAAATCTGTCGTCTGTAACAAAATCATTGAAGCTAATTTTGGTAAATCGATTAGTATTCCCACGTTCACTGCAATCGATCCACCCACTCGAGGCAAAAACAATAGTTACCTTAATCGGTTTCACGTATCGTTACCCAAGTTAAATGGAGAAATTGGCCATTATTTGCCTTTAAATTTATTGAATCTATTCTCTTGACTACCTACATAAAATCGATTCAACAAAGAATCGATTGAATATGCGCTAACTATAGTACCTCAAGTTTCTCAGTAAAAAAGGCGGCGAGCTGTAACAGGCGGTCTTATAAGTTTTTATAACAATGCCTATTGGAAAAACTAAAATATTTGATAGTTGTTTCATAAGTCGCAAAATAAAAATATCTGTTGAATTTCGTAAAACCATACTTTTATTAAATATCATGATAATACCTAATCAAAAAGCTTTTGAACTTTTCGATGATAAAAAATAAATTATGTCTTGCTAAATACCTAATATAAAAACTTTATAAATAAACTACACACCTGAATGACCTACTAAATTAAATTTGCAATAAAACGATAACAACTCCCTACTCTAAAGTGAAGTAAAAAAAGGAATTATGTCAAAACACTGCATTGCTTTTTTTTATTTAAATGTACTATTTACAAGCACAGTCAAAGCAAGGTCATCTACATAAATTGTATATCTGTATAGTAAACTTTGGGTATACATATCTACTGAATGATTATTATACATAATTATTTACATATATACCTAACCACCAATCGTGATGCTATAGTAAACGTGTAGATACATATGTGCAAATCATAGATTTATTTCTCTCATAAAGATTTTGCTAACTTTTGTAAATGTTTCTTTACTTAAATAATTACAAAATAGGGTCCATCCAACTTGTTTACGATCGAATAAATAGATGTGAGTAAATAAATTAAATAGAGGTAAAATTTAATTCTACTAAAATACTAACGTGAATTGAATTTAAACCAAGCTTTATCTAGTTTTTTTTTTTTTTACTGAGCCTGTAATGGGCAAAGGCCTCCACTAAGTCCTGCCAGAAAACCTTGTGGGTATATAAAGATTATTTAAATGTTAATATTTCTATCGGTAGGTAGGGGAAGTGGGGCACCTTGATACAGTTTTTACTTAGACCCAATAAAAGACGATCTAATGATAGTTACATCCAATTTAATAACCATAATATATTCAATATATATTCAGTTAACTTGTTACATACAAATTAACCGATAGATTGAATCACAAAACGTGTTAGAGCCTATTTACTAAAAAATGAAATTTGTATCAATGTACCCCATGCGGGGTACATTGGTACATACACTGGTACTTTGGTTCATAGAAATATTCCTATAAATTAAACAAGTTTTATTGATTTTTCTGACCTTTATTTATTGATTTTTTTAAATTATATTTATTCGCTGCTTTTGCTATTGATAATTTTTCTTCCAACACATCAGATATCGCAGAAGCCACGGAAATTTCATTGATGGAACTTCTATTCATCTGGCGTTTAAATGTTCAAACCATTTTTTTATAAAGAAAATAAAATATATTACCTAAGTCTCACATACATGTATATTCAACAAAATATTGGGGTATCAATGTGCCCCAAGACCACTTGTATCTATGTGCCCCTGCCTACTACAATCGAAGTCAACATTTTATAAAAATTAAAGCAATAAATAATTAAATAATTTAAGTCTATTTAATGTAATGACAGATATGTACTTACCAAATGTCTTAATGTAACACAGGTAACACTAAATACATTAGAAGAATTACTTCCGAAAGAACAGTACGAAAATTTTGTTGCGAACATCAGAAACAGTTTTTTACGTGCTAGTCGCTAGTCGTCGAGTGAACGTTGCTCTGCGCTAGTATGCGTGTAGGCTTTACTATATACCTCCTTATTAGTGGCGTACGGCTCTTCTAACGCGTTTTGTTTTCGACGAATATTGACTGTATCTATGTGCCCCTTGTATCAATGTACCCCGCCTCCCCCTACGGCTTATTTTTTTTTTTTTATTTTTTTTTTTTTTTATTTGTTTGTTATAAAAATACGACAAAATTAAGAACACACAAACACAAAGAACACATGCATAATGCACATATTCTAAATATGTAAAAAAGTAAAGATCGACGTCAAATGCAAATATCATAATACAAGTTGCAGGTAATTCAAGACTTGCACAGTACCTATCTAATATTTTCCTTTAAAAATACACTTAATTTAGTCTACTTTTTGTTCACAATTAAAATTATTTTAATTATGTTTATAGTTTGTTAAAATCTCGTTAAATTAGATAGGGTTTGAAACGAAATCCTTTATCATGCGTAAGGTAGTCTGCACACTTAAACGAGAGAACAAAACAGATTTTTTTCAACAGTTTGATTCTCACTATCCGGGCTACACTTGCTCCTTTAGTTTGCGTTTTTTTTCCTATCTAGCGTTAATTATTCCTCAATTTTTAGTTCACACTTTTAACGCAGTTCACTTTATAAAATGTCGGCCACTTTTACCCAAAACTTATTTTACTTACGTCAAAAATATTAAGAACTCGTAAAGCTAAAATAGACTATTGTTCTGTTCAAAAGAATATTATTATCTCACTCAAACTCCTCAAGAGTCATGGGTGAGTTTTGTTTCTCTTTGTTTAATTTTAATGGGTACTCCAAGAAATTGAGAAGAATGAAGATCACTATGACACTACAGGTAGTGTCATCGAATGCGAAGAACTACCTGAAAAGTCCTCACCTTTGGGAAGAAGTAAATTACCTTCCTCGAGTGGTTTTATTTTTTATGGGATTGGTTTTCTGAGAAGTACAGTAAAGTTTCTTTGGTACTCGGTTGTTTTTTTTTTATATTTTAGTTACCATTTGGTGACATCGTTTATTTCCGTAGTTCAGTGCTTTATTGAAAGAAAACAAAAGACGAGAAACTTGATGACTGTATTTTTGCCCAAAGCCCGTGAACACTTTCAGACTTAACACTTGAAAAAAAGCTAATTGAAAACAATTCTCAGTGCTTGAGTCTTTGCATTTTTTAACATACGTACTATGTAGAATCAACTTTATTGAAATTCTGAGCCAACGCACTAGGTAGGTATATTATATTTTTTAATTAATTAAATTGCGACACTGACGTCGAGATTCTTGTACACAAACTAAACTAATTAAGTTAAGTGCACCTTTTTCTTTCCATTTCGTTAAGAAAAGGATAGAAGATAACATATTAGTTTAATCCTGTCAAATTAAGATACTCCATAGACAGTTTAGACGCAATTATAAACATGGCGACCAAAAATACGTCGACTTACATTAGGCGCTCTCTCGGTGGCAGGCCATAACATCGGCTGCCGGCAGAAGTTACCACCCACCAGACAAAGTCTTGCCGCCAAGCGATTCGTCGTGTTCCGGCATGATGTCTGGTGAAGCCGTACAGAGGACGGATCTGAGCAGTTGTGTTGCGATGTGTGGCGGGTACGATGTGCCAAATGTTGTTGTGTCGCGAGTTTGGTCGTGGAGAGTCTCCAAATCAAACTTCCTTCGAAGTTTGGTCGTGTTGGTCTTGGGTTTAACAATGCATCACCTCGCTCAACTGCCGTCACCCTTCCTATTTCTAAGTTTTTTAAGTGAATAGGCTTAACAAACTAGTGCGCTTTACAATCAACGATTGTAGCACTGTTTACCATCAGGCGGGATTGCAGTTAAGCACTAGTTTATAATTATTAAAAAAAAAGGCGCGCACTAATTTGACAGGTCTAAACTGACATTTTATCTTCTGTCCTTTTCTTGTTGAAATGGAAAGAAAAAGATGCACTGAAATTAAATTTAATTTAGTTTGTGAACAACAGAATTGTCATGTCTGACTAAGCTTTCAAGATTTAAAAAAAAAATCACTTTAATTGTTTTTGTAATTATTTTTGTAGTTGAACGTCGTGGTGGCCTAGTAGTTAAAACACCAGCCTCTCAAGTATGAGTGCGCGGATTCGATTCCAGGTCAGGCAAGTACCAATGTAACTTTTCTAAAGTTATATGTACTTTCCAAGTATATCTTGGACACCAATAACTAAAGGTGAAGGAAAACATCTTGAGGAAACCTGGACTTTAAGTCTGAAATCGCCAACCCGCATTGAGCAAGCGTGGTGATTACGCTCAATCCTTCTCTGTATGAGAAGAGACCTGTGCCCAGCAGTGGGACGATGAAAAAAAGGTTGATGATGATGATGATGATGAATTGTTTTCAGCATAACTTCAACGTCTATGGATTCAGAATTGAATAAACGAACCTGCATTATTCTCGAACCATGTTTCTCACACCCAAACCCCAAATGAGAACCCCTAGTTCGTTTTAAAAAGGGACAACAAAGCGAACATGTTTCGCGAGTCATCCTTACCCTCAAAAATGAAACTTCCATCTTTTTCTAACAGTTTGACGCAAAAGCAGACACGCATCAAGCAACAAATAGGTACCTGCGATGAAGTAGATATGTCTATATCGAGTTCGTAAGCGGTCCGTCCGTGACTGCACTTACAATGAGCTCTTATGGCTATAAGGAACACGATGTCACACAGACAGGATAAATTTGGATAAAATTACATGCAAATATGTTTTTCGTAGAAGTTTAGCGAATAATCAGTGTCGTTAAATGAAGGAATTTTTGTTGCGATTGCGTTTTGATACATTTTTCACTGGATTCAAATTTTTCACTATACTTAAGTACCTACTATACGATACTAAGGTCCGTATTACAGAACCGCACTCAAAACTCAAGCTTTACTTAAATCTCTTTTGAAGCTATTTGATTGGTTGAAACTAGTTTTAAGTAATGCCTAAATCTTGAGTAAGGTTCTGTAGTAAGGTCCCTAGTTTCCAAACTTTGATCAGTAATAGTATTTAGGTATGAAACTTATTTGTGGTACGATATGGGAGAAGACCCAAACGTAGCTAATGCCAGTAATATTCTAAAGACTATAATAGTAGTTTATTTTAAGAAAAGATTTCAAAGAGCTGTGGATTTTGTGAAAAAAACTAACCAATAGTTCCACAATTTCACAAACACCATTCAAAATAAAACTGAATTCACAAGAATAAAGGTAGATTTACAAGTTATCCGACACACGATCTTCTCAAAAAATAACCATAGAACGTTCTAATTTAATTTGGACATCAACATAGAAGAACTGTGCACGCTCCGATGGCTGAGTCTTTTCACACGAGAAATTCACGGTCAGTGACTATGTAAATGTGAGACGTTGAAACACGGAATAAACAGCATACAGAAGTATCACTCTGAGTAACAAACTAACCTTACTGAGTGTTAAAACAAATATGGCGAACACGTGTTATGACGGCACTTCACTTGGCGTATTAGCTCAAATAATTGATTTGCAAAATAAACTTAATTCGAATTAACCACCTATTTAGACGACCGTGCGTACCTACGCGGAGGCCGCTGGTTCACGACTGTCCAGGTTAAGCATTGATCCCACAAACCCTATTTTCAGAAATTGTCATTAATTGGGATCCCTCAATAACTAACAAGCACTTTTGTTCCTTTTCTTTAAATCATTTAGCAAGCAACCATTTGGTACCTATTTACATATATTTGATGAGAAATAGAAGGAACTCAAACCCCAATAATTTACATTGTGGCTTGAATCATTTCTGTTTAACTGCATAAATAAATGTACTACATTCTAAAAGGAAGCAAATAAAATTATTATTTTCATTTATATTTTGACGGGAAAATGGTTCAGTATTGAATTATTATTATTATTATCCATTTGAAGGTTATGAAAAGACTGCGCCTTCGCATTCTTTCGTACTCCGTGTCTTAAATGACTAATGTCTGAGGTACAGACGAAAATACTGTTATGTATAGTGAAACAAAAAAGCTTAACTAGCGCGAAGTAAATATTGGAGAAACAATAGCTGAATAATGATGTATGAACCGTTGTCCGAGTGTTCGGCGATTGTACCGCACCGGATGAATAGGAGGCAATTTAGTTATAATACTACGAGTCGAGGAACTTTCGTTAATGCACTGTGGAATAAGGCTCCCGCCGAGTAATCATTTCTGGTTGTAAAAATACATATCTCTTCTTAGCCAGTTCCCCATTAAGCCGGGGTCAATAATATTATGCACCGTTTCAACCAAGAAAATGACGTAATAAAAGAATCTTCTCAACAACCTTTCAGAGGAACGAATTAATATTTATGAAATAAAAAAGGCACGTTCAAACACAAAACTTATAGTACTAAAACAGAATATTTAATCTTTCAAGAATAACGTTCGGCTCCATTCGCCACTATTCGGGTTTTTCCGGCAAACAAAGGATTTAACGTACACAAAACATTGAGATGAATGCCAGACATTAGAGAGGCATCGAGCTGCTATTAACTTGCGAAACTCGGTTAACGACACTATCAGACTACATTGCGAAACGAATAGTTAGTCATCATCCAGAGATGATGACCATCCGAGATGTCACAACATCCGAGCCTTTCCCTAACTGCGTTGAGGTTACGTTTCAGTCTGAATGGATGCTATATATCAATATTACCTTAGGCGACTGTCATTTTGTCTCTAAATCTTAGGGACTAGAGAAGACTTCTAAACTTGGTAAAACATAATTATAAGAACAAAAAAAAAAGAAATCTTGGACTATCTTACCGGGTTTTTCTCCATAAGAAACGAAACTATAAACTGGAACCGTGTACCTAGCTTTTAATATTTTGCGTACCCATGTAGGTTTATGAGAATTAATTTGAATACATACTCAGTTTCCGTTTTTCGACACCATTTTTTTTGTTTAATTATAAAGTAGTGCTTGACCACAATTCCGCCTGATGGTAAGAAGTGATGCAATCGTTGATGGTAAAGTGCGATAGTTTATTAAAAGCCTTTTCACTAAAAAAAATACTAAATAGGAAGGAAGACAGAAATTGAGCGCAGTGATACAATGTTGAACCCAACCACACGACCATTGATGCTGCGTCAGAGGGAGATTGATCTGGAGACCCTCCACGACTAAACAACAACAAGAACATTTGACGCATCGTACCCGGCACACATTGTAACACACCTGCTCAGACCCGTCCTCCGCACGGCTTTACCAGACATCATGCCGGAACACGAGAAATTGCTTGGCGGCAAGACTTTGTCTGGTGGGTAGTAACTTCGGCCGGCAGTCGATGTTAAGGCCTACCAACGAGACACCATTTATAAAGCCTAGTCACACAGGACATGTAGCTTGAAATGTGTAGTTTGAGCATTTGAACAATAACAATCTAAGAAAGCCTTGGAGGAGGCCTTTGTCCAGCAGTGGACCTCTATAGGCTGAAGAAGGAGTATATCAGTCACCGGACTAACTTTGAGAAGACGATTTGCCATAGACATGTAGGTATCCGAAAATGCAATGAGAAACAACATATTTTTTTTTAATCTTTATTTGAGAGCTTTGTCACATATGACAATGTCCCTCTAACAACATAATTAAACTGTAGGTTTCCAAAGAAAGATCCAAAAACACACGTTAGTCTCATCTCTAAACCAACGATAGTCAAATATTACGTAGAAAATACACTACTAATTCCTCAGTTTCCTGGCGGCATACCAAGAAACGTGTACGTCAAAGAAGGTCTTCAATTTCAAAGGACGTAAAACCCACTATTCGATATACAGTCGTGAAAATCACTAAAATGTAAACGCTAAAATACATACCTATAGCGGTCATTAAACTTTGGTGCGAACGATGAATGTAATGAATATGTACATCTAAGAGTATACAACAATATAACTTAGCCTTCGTATTATACAAACACACGGCATCCATAAAAAACTAATAATTTTAACATGAAATTCAACGGACCGACTACGTTTTCGACTATCAATATACTGTTAGATGGTAGAAATTCTTGAAGTATATATAAATGTTACTGTGCATGTTTTAATAGCTAAGTAGTTATGATATATTGGCAAAGAAGTAATAGCGTTGATTCGTCTTTCCGTTTAGAAATGAAAATAAATGTCTATTTAACGTTTACAGTAAGCTTTATAACACATCTTTCCATTCACTAATATAAAATCCTTCGTACTTTCTCTAAAGGGGAACAGCGTTTGCACTGCAGTAAATAATATACTGGCATTAAATCCAAACCACAAAAAAGGCGAAGTATTTTGTATGTGGCCAGGATTTTACTACATCTATTTCGTTCTACGTTTCTACTACAAACCTCCTTAGAGAAAAAAGTTTATAACACATTTATATCAAAAATTCTGGCCACTAACACATGAATGCTTGAAATTTTTCCCCCGCATTCTCAGCCAAGAGAATTCACACGGTCGTCACTTTGAATGATACATACATTCACGGTCGCTGACTATGTAAATAGGTATTTGAATTCTATCACATCGAGCGTCGACCGCCCCAGGAATATTATTAGCTTCAGCAATGATTAAGTGAAGAAATACCTCCTTTTTTTAAAGTACATTTGAACGTCTTGATTGAAGCAACGAGTGCTAATCAATTTTAGTGTGTTAATTGTTCAGGATGAGGCTGTTATGCCAAGGGGTATTGCACTGTAGTAATATTATAGCTTGGTTATTGAATGTTGTTGTAAAAACTCTAATGGTTATTAGAATTTGAGTAGCATGAGCTTTTTCATTGGTTTTTAGTTGGTGATGACGTCAGATTTTGTTACTAGACGCCTAAGGTATAGGCATAAATTGTGCGAGGAATATTTATATAGAGAGAGAGTACGTACGTCTTATAAAAAGACATATCAAGAATCCAGTATTAGTTAAAACTAGTGATGTAGTAGTTTGATCGGTGATAAAAAGATTGAGGTAATGCATGAGTTATTAGTGTGGTTATGTATCACAAAACTTTTATTACAAAAACATTTTTTTTTTAATTAAATAGGGAAAACATTTTCGTAATGAACGGAAATACTATCTCTACTATACTCTAAATACTATCCTAATTAAATTCTACTACTAATACTTCTAATTCTACTATTACTTCTAATGTTAATTCTCGTTGCTTCTCATCATCATCATCCCAGCGTTAATCCCAGTCGCATCCGAAGCCTTTTCAGCTTTGGAATCTAGGGTCCGCTTTACCAGTCCAACTGCTGATATGGCTAAACTTCGACATTTTCCGTGAAGCGACTGCCGTCTGACCTCCACAACCAGAAGGCGACATCGAAACATTGCAGTTAGACCAATTGTTGAACTTTTGAGGGTGTTGCTTCTGATTTATACATATATTACTTTGTTATTTTGTCAGTCACGAATCTCTTATAAAAATTCGCCCATTATTTTGAAAATGTTGCTTTATTTTTTTAATCACCCCAAAAAAACATTAAAATACATTACACTGACGCAAGTCCAAAGTCTCTTTAGCCAATTACAGACGATTAATTTCATATACATGTCCCCATTTCAGCAGCAGTAAGTACATAAGTGGAAACTTGGCTTAATAAAGGTTGTGCAACGTAAAATGCAATAAATTTGTAAGTAATGTGTCGACATTCTTCGACATCATCAGTTTTATATTATGGGAGATAACTACAAGTTTTATTTCGAAAGATTGATTTATTTATCAAAGTTTTTTTCTTTTCTAGTCCTTAAATTTACTCTAATCCAATCCAAAGAAAATTAAAGTGAATTTAAGCATTCAAAAACAGCCAAAAGTATAAAAGACAAACTCATACTTTTTTAAAATATAAATTTGATGAAGAAAATAAAGCAACTAGATAGTTGTAGGTACTTGAAAATCAAATTTACTCTCGAAATTTAATATCACAAATGCCGTATTTGTGTCGTTTATTTAGATTTCGATTAAAATTTGATTCTGAAAATAATAATCACTTAAAATCCCAAAGACAAACTTTTGGTAGTTCTTATCGTTTTAATAATGAGTAAACATTCTTCATTGTTAAAGATAAAATGCTTCACCACTAAGTAAACGATTTTAAAAGTAAATCTACTAACCATACTAATATCATAAATTCGAAAGTACCCTCTCAACCGATTTTGATAAAATTTGGCACAGACAATCTTTAGACCCCGAGAAAGGACATGGTTACATGGTTATGGGACAGGTTACCTTTTACTGAAAAATATTCCCGAGGGAAATCTATAAAACGCGATATAACCGAATTCCACGCGGGCGAAGCCACGGGGTGACAGCTAGTATTTCTATAAAAAAATACCTATCACAGTTCTATTTCGGTGATGGTTTAACTTAATAGTTCCTACAACAAATAGTATTCTCAAAACTACAAGCATTTACTAACTTACAAAGTCTCAAGTAATAAGATACTCCTACTATTAAGCAGGAGCTACTTGATCAAACTGTATTAAATTTCCCAGCTTTAAAAGCTTTAATCTCCAATGATAAAGTTACAAGAAAATGTACGTTTGATATTTCCTCACCGACAGACTTCGCTCGCTATTCCTATTGGCCCCACGCCAAAGCCTTTCGTAACTAGACCAGGCATTTGATTACATCCTCTCTATTAAAAGCAACATTATTATTCATATATTTATGGCTAATAATTTGGCCTATTAATAATGCCGTTAGATTTAAAATATTTGTCAGCTGTCAATAATTTTACTACATTATGACCACCCCCTCCTCTCTAAGATCCACTATCCATTAATATTCTTTCCTCTGCATTAATATTCTTTTAAAAACATGAATTTGGTATTATTAGCTTCATATACATAATACAATTTGGATGCTAATCGCCCCGCTCTGTATAAAAGACATCAACGCGTGACTACTTCATATTAATACTTTAATAGTTTAATTTTTAATTTATTTATTCACGTCCAAAAAATTAGGTATTTTTATTTTTTTCGTCATAAATTAATCCTAGTTCTTATATAATTTTATGCTAGCATCGCTGCTGTATATTCTTCTTGTAACATCCTTTTAGATCAAATATGTAGGGTAGATTAGGTACATGCGTGGGAGTCGTAAACGTTTAACTCCAAAAACTTTATTTGCCGCCTAAAGATATTCAAGAAGCGTAACTAACTGAACATTGGTTCATCGTACCTACCTGCTACCCACTTCAGAATTTTCCCAGCCGAGACTTAAGATTATAATCTTAAAAACGCCGCCATTTTTAATTAATCGAAGTATATAAGCATCTACATACATACAGTCAACTTTTTAAAATCGTATTTTAACAACCGAAAAATGTATCGGGGAAACTACCGCCGAGCATAAGTCGTGCCATGTCGTACTCGTGTCGTGGCCGAGTCGTGTCTGTCGCGTCGAGTTCGCGGCGGTCAAGGCCTGCGGTGGGCGGCGCAGACAACGAACCCGGATGTAAATGCTTCACAAAAAACCCACATATGTTGTACCACTTAGATTTATACGTGTCTTAGGTCCGTATTACAGAACGTTACTCAAGCATTGATCTCTGCTTAAGCATTACTTAAAACTAGTTTAAACCAATCAAAAGGCTTGAAACGAGACTTAAGTAGAGCTTGAGTTTGAGTGACGTTCTGTAATACGCACCTTAGAATTAGGTTTGAATAGAACAAGATGCTTCGCTTTGATATGTGGCTTTCAAACAATATTAGCCCCTCTTTATGAGAAGATTTTTATGAAAATGATTTTCTTGAGACAACCTCGTCTCAAGAAAATCATTTTCTCAAAAATGGCTGCTAACATGTTAATAAATCTACTACTTACATCTTTAGACTTAAATATCTTGTTGAAGGTAGAAGTAAAAGATCATACGCACGAATTAAATAGTTCGCCAGTTGGATGTAAAAAAAATAACTAAAAATGAGGAAACAGTGATATTCGTATATCAATAATCTTAATACATTACATAAACGTACAAATAGTTCATTAAAGTACATTGCAGGAAATTACGAAACGTACTAATTACAAAATAGGCGGTAGTCAGATCACAAAGATTAACTGCGGCCATTAAGCGCGAATTCCTCGCCAGCCGCCATTCGCCGTCCAATTTACGAGTGGTTACAAAACCGGTCGCGCTTATTACTCTGAATAAAGTAACCGAAAAAGAACTCACCCGAGATCCGAATGTTGATCCGTGCATCCGGAGCTCCGAAAAACCGCACCATCGCAACCAGCTAAACGAAAAGAGCCTTTCAAAAAGTGTCTAAAAAAATGGCCTCTTGATACCGCACGCAGGAGGCTACGCTCCCTGTGAAGGTCTGAAGTAAAACCTCAGTTTTCCCTGTCCGATCGCTGCAAGATGGGAGCGGCGTGCGGTCTGCGGACTCATGAGGTATGAGGTTCACTGATGCGCGTGCGGCTCGCACTGGGCGGCGGAGAGCTGCGACTGGCCGCGAGCGCCGTACCGCGTCCCGCACACCCCGCGCGCGCCCTCGCCCCCATTGGTCCAGCGAGCCTGATGACGTCAGCTCATGATGACCCCGACACACTACATAGGCGGACGCGGCGCGGGAAACAAATAACAAAGACATGGACTTTGTTTTGACTGGATTAAGACGTATCCTTGGAAAAGAACCGGGGTTGTTAAAAATACAATGTTGGATACAAGAATGTCAAATATTGGAGTAAAAACTGAAGTATTCTACCAAAAAGGAACTACTATTTTATGATAACAACGACATATTTTTGTCAACAGGGTACGGGCGACAGCAGGTCAAGCTACCCGAAACTGTCAAATATTCCCAATCAATCTTGAGTCTTAATGCTTAAGAGATAAAGCTGAGAATCTAGTAAAGAAATCTAACAGATTGTAGTAGCTTGCTGTGCTATCGCCTGTACGAAAACTAATCCTCGAGTTCAGAATAAACATGTAAGGAAGTAAGAAAGTTATAAGTAGAAGTATTACAAGTTAAAGCTTGACACATCTAGGTATGGGTTACCTAAGTATTCAACATTATATACCATTAACATAGGGCTTACCCACACATTCAGCATACCCCACCATTTAACATACATTACATTCAAATAAGCATACTAAGAATTGAGTATTTTGTCAAAAGTTTAACGGGGAAAAGGACCTGGTTTAGATGGTTAAATTAGTCATTGCCGTCAAAATTTACCTCATCAAGGCTTATAAGTTTCGGCGTTTCGCTTTTTGTGTCCACTGTGTCACCGGCTTTATCCATCGCCAACGCTTTTGACATGTAACCACAAGTTATTCACGCCGACAGACGAACTATCCCGAATCATCTGTTCGAATTTGAATTTCGAATCCGACACGACGCGGTCTCTAACCGCGACTAGACAGATCGTTCACTTTTGCCGCG
The DNA here is from genome assembly GCA_017933935.1 of Sesamia nonagrioides. Taxonomy (NCBI): domain Eukaryota; kingdom Metazoa; phylum Arthropoda; class Insecta; order Lepidoptera; family Noctuidae; genus Sesamia; species Sesamia nonagrioides. Next base: position 297,118 of record JADWQK010000385.1, read on the forward strand.
TTTTTGCGCGGTGAAACAAACATGGCCGAATTTCTGTAATGGCCGCCCCACAATGGCGGCTTTCTTCGAACGCGAGACCGGTTTGGGCCGCGGTTATTTCGCGAACGCGCTCCGAACACAATTTCATGCACTAATTTTGTATAAATTACGTCCAACCTCTTCAGGCGGTCTCACGGCACTGAAATAACCGGTTTTCTAAACCACCAGAGTTATGATTACCATTGCAACAAGTTCGCGCCAGTTGGCACCTCGTTCAAGGTTAGCGGCTGAATTTTACGTCGAGTTTACTATTTCTCTGTTGGTATGAAATTACTTGCATACTTGCCATTCACCGAGAAACGTGCGGTGGTTTGTTTTGAGGTTTAAAAATACTCATTTGTACTGAGGAACCAGTTTCGAAAGACTTGTGTCTTAAAATAGGTGAATTGTTGTATCTAGGCTGGCTTGACGGACCTCGGTATGAAAATTCACGTTTTAATTACTGTGTGGCGCCGGCGCAATTAAGGCGAAAGGAGTACGGCCGTGGAATAGAATATTTCTAATTTCCGTGCACTTCAAGTGTGCACGTTAAGTATCCAATGCCAATCGAAGTAAATCGTGTCTATTTTTGGTAGATTTGTAAGTATTAAGATTTACTTTAAAAGTGAAGGCTTCAAATACAGGAAACGTAGTAATAAGTATCGATTTAGTTAGTAGATATTTGAACAGCTTAATAAAATGTTCCACAAAATATATCCACCTCTTTTTTAAACGCAGCTTCTTTGCTACTGTACAGTCATCAATCGCAATCAGTGAGAGAGATCGCTACAACCTACTTTATTTATAAACTGAGCGGCAATCCAGGCAATTCTCGTAATTTTAGATTTTCACAGTCAGAGGGGCAATACTTGTAATGTCAACAATCACGCTATGATCTCAGTATCAATCTATCAAAAATACCAATAATTTCGTAAATTTTAACGAGTTTCTGTCATTTTTTTTTGTCGCTGAGATTAGAATTGATTATCGCTGTAATTAAGTCGCGGTAGCCTAGTGGTTAAAATACCAGCCTCTCAAGTATGAGTGTGCTGGTTCGATTCCAGGTCAGGCAAGTACCAATGTAACTTTTCTAAGTTTCATCTTTAGGAAACCTGGACTTTAAGTCTGAAATCGCCAACCCGCATTGAGCAAGCGTGGTGATTACGCTCAATCGTTCTCTGTATGAGAGGAGACCTGTGCCCAGCAGTGGGCTAAAAAAAAGTTTGATGATAATGAGATTAGAATTCGACTAGGTTTTGAACGATTTTATTATTATTGACTTTCTGATCTCAGTCTAACTCAGTCAAAAACAGCTCTAACTACGTTAAATTTTTGACAAGTTTTTGGTATTGATTGTCGTTGAGATAAGATTTTGAACGTTTTGAATTAGAGGAGTTGGTTTTATGTCATGTCATCATTATCAACCTGTTATCGTCTCAATGCTTGGCACAGGTCTTCTCACATTCAGAGAAGGATTGAGCGTCATCACCACGCTTGCTCAATGCGGGTTGGCGATTTCAGACTTAAAAGTCCAGGTTTCTTCAAGATGTTTTCCTTCACGTTTTAATTAGTCATTGGTGTCCAAGATATACTTAAAATATACACATATTGTTCTGACATATACCTAATGTTACATATATAATACACATCACCTCGTCGAGCATTCATAAGATCAGTGGATCAATACTTAAAGAGCAATCTCTCGATATCAATGGAAGGATATCTGCTACCTTACCAAATACGCTGACATGGAGTCACCAGAAAAGGGTAATGGAAATGTAGACAACATCATTTGACTAGATCGTCTGATACTGGAAAGTATATATTGATTTATCTCTTACCTTTCGATTGAGACATCTTCTAGTAAGGCCTCATACAGACAAGCAGTACTTTGCAGTCGACAGAGCCAACTGCAGTTGCCGCTATTGGAATGATATGAACAACGAAGCATGCCCACTAGCTTGTCAGTCGCCTTCAAATAGACCGAGCGATCACGCGCTTAGAAATTACTTCTCCCAACGACAACGATATTAATATTGACTTGCTAATTGCATCCATCAAGAAATATGATTTTATCTGGAATTACCAAGTGCCAGATTCTTCTTCTTCTTCTTCAGCCTATAAAGGTCCACTGCTGGACAAAGGCCTTCCCCAAGGCTTTCCACGATGACCAGTCTTGTGCTGCCCGCATCCTTATACAACAAAATCTAATATATAAAATTCTCGTGTCGCGGTGTTTGTGGTTAAACTCCTCCGAAACGGCTTTCCCGATTTTCATGAAATTTTGTGTGCATATTGGGTAGGTCTGAGAATCGGACAACATCTATTTTTTCACCCTTAAATGTTAAGGGTAATCCACTCCTATTTTTTTTTAATATAGATCTATATCGCCCTTTACAGCACATGATTTAAATAAATAGTTTCGAAGATATTACAAATTTATAAACTTTGGGGCGTCGCATTTGCGGCGGTACCAGCCGGTTAGGCGGCGAGCCGCTATGTTTTTTGTACAACGTTAATAGTTTTTTGTAATGTATTTAGTATCAGAATTGCACCCGTCTGAAGCTGGGCGGGTCGCTAGACAAAACTATGTCAACACTTTATTCTTTGTATGATAGTATTTCACCTATCCACGATGAACGATTTGGACTTTCTTTACGTTTATGTCTACTGAGCAGAAGAAAAAACTGTGTTCTATAAATTAATTTTGTTACTATTTCCTTTACTACAATAACATTCACGGCGCACTATAACAGCAGTCGGAGTGTCGAGTACAACAGCAGTTTCTTTTGTCGACAGCTGAAGTTGGCTATCGACAGCTAAAGTCGGCTCTGTCGACAGCAAAGTGCTACTGGTCTGTTTGACGCCTAAAAGATAGAAAACGACTAATCTAATTCTAATATTATTTTCTTCCTTTAAACAGGCGATGAGAATGGTGAGCCATCTACTGAAATTACAACTAGAATATATACGTATACTACTATTGTCAGTATCTTCAGCCTGGTTATTAGCCAAATAATGGTCATTAACGTCAACTTCTGACCACATGTTGCCTCTATTTCTTTAGCGATGCTAATAGCAAATAATCAATTTCGAATCAGAAATAAGGAGATCCGCAGAAGAACCAAAGTCACCGACATAGTTCTTCGAGTCGCTAAACTTAAGTGGTAGTGGGCAGGGCACATTGCTCGTAGAACCGACTGCCGATGGGGCAGTAAGGTTCTGGAGTGGCGACCACGTACTGGAAGACGCAGCGTAGGGAGGCCTCCAACAAGGTGGACCGATAACCTGGTGAAGGTCGCGGGAAGCCAATGGATGCGGGCAGCACAAGACCAGTCATCGTGGAACGCCTTGGGGAGGCCTTTGTCCAGCAGTGGACATCTATAGATGAAGAAGAATAATTAATCGTGAATCACACTTAAAAATTGTGCATTGAAAGCAACTTTCCTTTGCAATCATGTGATAATCCTTAATGACCCACCTACGACATTACCCAATGAAACTAAACCTTAAAAGGCGTATGCTTAAATACGGGCCGGTTGCAGCCAATCAGCTCGTTTCCAGAATAGCAGTGTCTAATAATAACCCAGACATTCACGATTCTTCGCGGCATTCACAAGTACTATAGTACTTGTCAGTATTGGCAAGTTCACACGTCGGTACAAACTTTAGGTATTTGTAATCGATGTAAATTCCTCAGCCAGCGAGGAGCCACAGAGATAAACGGTGGAATGCCACCACAATGCATACCTTTTAAGGAATATGGCAGTTCTTGTTGCTAATCGAGGAGTTTCTTTTAAGCGGATATGTGGACTGACTAGAGCGGTTAAGATTGTAATTGTCACTATATTCCATAGATTTAGGCCATAACATAAGCTGCCGGCAGAAGTTACCACCCACCAGACAAAGTCTTGCCGCCAAGCGATTCGTCGTGTTCCGGCATTATGTCTGCAGAAGCCGTACGGTGGACTGGCCTGAGCAGTTGCGTTGCGATGTGTGCCGGGTACGATGCGCCAAATGAATCGATGCTCCAGATAAATCTCTCTGGCTCAGCATCGTTGGTCGTGTTGTTGAGTTTAACATTACATCATCCCCCTCAACTGCCGTCTTCCTTCATATTCAGTCATTTTCTTTTTATTTTTGAGTGAATAGGCTTCATAAACTATCGCGCTTTACCATCAATGATTCAAAAAAAAGAAAAAAAAGACATACATGATGTTGTAGTTATGAATAAATAGTAATTTGAGTGCAGACAGTACCTTCTGGGATCCTTTACATTTTAAATAACTCCAAAATCAAATAATACACCATTATAAGCACTTCATAATTTTTAATATTTTAAGCCCAACTTTCAAACACTCTTATAAAAAAAACATTACAATATTATATATCAAACATTATCGATTGACTGCAGTCTTGCTACTCTCGATGCTACCGAAACAAACAATAATCACATAAAACAACGAATATTTTTCTCCTGTCTCCGTAATCTTCCAAACTTAAAATATTTTTTGCTTATAAAAGTTAGCTGCCAGAGACAATAATCAAATTCAACCTCAACATCCCCTCTGAATTTTATTATTATCTCACAGTAAAATTTAAAATCATCCTAAGACATAGCTTTCAAACATTCACTTCAATACATAACTTTAAACAACATCAATACATAACCTGTAACCCCCTTAATACAAAGACAACTCATATAAAACTTCAATACATAACCTGTAACCCCCCCAATACAAAACAACTCATATAAAACTTCAATACAACTTCAACTCACTATCTATAGCTTCTCACTATCTATAGCTTCGACAAACTTCCTATCGATAACTTTAACAAACTTCAACAGTCTCCCTGTCTATAAACTTCAACTACTCCCTATCTTTAACTTCAACAAACTTCGACAGTCTCCCTGTCTATAAACTTCAAACTCCCTATCTTTAACTTCAAACTCCCTATCTAACTTCTAACTCTCTATCTATAACTTCGACAACTCCGACAGTCTTCCTGCCTATAAACTCCCTATCGATAACTTCAATTCTATCACAAAACACCCTATCTATAACTTCAACTATTACAAAACACACCCCATCTATAACTTCAACTATTACAAAACACACCCTATCTAAACTTCAGCTCTATTAGAAAACACACCCCATCTAAAACTTCCACTCTATTATAAAGACATACCATCTAAAGCTTCAAAAATCCTACTACAAAAGCACACCCTCTAACCTCAACTCTACTACAAAAACACATCATATCTAAAATAAACTCCCTGTCTAAAATGCAGCCTTTACATAACCTTCAATTTCATAAATATCACTAACCTTTACACTTTCGTTACATGTCACAACCCTTGAATACATAACTTTCAATTTTGCAGGATCCCAACTCATCTCTATTATTTGTAAAACCTACCAACAAACCCCTAATACATCTGGTCTAATTTTATTTATCAAATATAATAAAGACCCTATTAATTGCCTATAACTAAGCACATCACATCAATTGTCTACTGCACATCACCACTAATATTCTTCCATTTTGTTGTTCTTCTTCAAAAGTAGAAAACTCCTCCTCCACATCACATCAATTTCCTATAATTATGCACATCAACACTAATATTCTTCCCCTCTTGATGTGCAACAATTCAAATATTCGGAAATGCTTTTTCTTTCAAGTTGCCGTATCCAAAATTCTTCATTCGTTGTTCAGTGTAAAAACTTCTCATAAATTTTGTTTTTTTTTCTCTATAACCTCTATATCAATTCCAATAATTATTTAAATCTTCTAATTCCTAATTCTTTTTCCAGGCCTTCAGATATCTTATTTCTTTTCCTTTCTACTATTTCCAATTAGAATTCCATCATCAACATAATATTGCCAAATAAATTTCTTTTTCTTTAATTTACATATTTTATTTGCACCAAAAATTGTATACCAACGGTATTTCCACTAAATGTGTCGTCATTTAGCTCTCCATATAATTTTCAAAAACGTCATTTTCTTCACCATTATTTTATTATTCTAGAAAAATCGGTCCTCTCTTGTTTCTTCATCAAAATTTTCATTTTCTCTTTCTAAACTTCCCCTCTCAAACTCATAATCAATATCTTCTTCAAATAGTCACTTAATTTCAATTACTGTCTTACTGTTGCACCCGTGCTGGGCCCATAACCTGTTGTAGTTATGAATAAATAGTAATTTGAGTGCAGACAGTACCTTCTGGGATCCTTTACATTTTAAATAACTCCAAAATCAATTAATACACCATTATAAGCACTTCATAATTTTTAATATTTTAAGCCCAACTTTTAAACACTCTTATAAAAAAAAACTCAACAAAGTCTCCGTAATCTTCCAAACTTAAAATATTTTTTGCTTATAAAAGTTAGCTGCCAGAGACAATAATCAAATTCAACCTCAACACATGAAACCACCGATGAGGCATAGACCATCAATAAGATCAAGATCATCATTTGAGGTCGTTCGTTAAGAACTCATCAGGCGCTTTACTTTGAGTAAATTATTTCATCATGACTGCTCTAAAACCGATGAAGGGAAGCATCGTGAGGAAACCGACATGTCCTGGAACTAAAACTTCGAAGACATGTGACCATCCGGCACCCCAATTGCGTAACGTGCTACACTATTAGTTGGAATAGTTTCAAAGCAAATTGCCAATCCAATGCGTCATTTGTTCGAAAATGTGTCTGCTCAACAACGTAAATAACGCAATGAATGTAGTTTAACTGTCAAAATGAAACCCATTGCTACTGGTAGTGTGTTATACAATAACCTTACTCCCTCTCACAGCGAGGAGGATTGTAACTCAGTAGTGAGAAGATTATAGGATGATTGTGATGTGATTAATTTTTTTTTTTTTTTTTTTATGAAAATATATCGACGTTGAGCACTTTTGTTGGAAGGGGAAAAATCATTGAATTCGCGTGAGCGTCGTGACCGACAATTATCGACACCGTGATCATTTTTTACATTTTACATTTTTTTTTTCTTTTTAAAAAGCACATTGCTCCGCACTGGGAATTTCTCCTGTATCTTGGGTGCTATTTACCAACATATAAATTCACATACACAAATTTGTTCCGTGCGGGAATCGAACCCGCGACATATAGCGCAGCAGTACACTAGGTTAATGGTCTAGGTTAATGGGCTTAGGGAGCATACTCATCGTCATCTCAGCGTTAATCCCAGTCGCATCCGAGGAGTTTTTCAGCTTTGGAGTCTGGGGTCCGCTTTTCTAGTCTAACTACTGATTTTAGCTAAACTTCGATATTCGATATTCGGCTTAGGAAAGTAAATTACAACATTGCTCAAGTGTGTCACAAATCTAAATTGAATTCACCATCACACTAATTTAAAGTTTGACATCGTTCGAGCTTCTTTGTGATTTTTAGAGTATAAAACCGTTGACCTCTTAGTAGGGGCCTACTATTTTATCAGCTCTAAGAAAAACCCACTCATAATATCCAAGTTCAAATATTTTCCACCGAATCTCAAGCACCTATCAGCACATAACAGACTTATCCGGTCAAGCACCCGCGGTTCCGATTAGCTACACAGTCTGCTATTGGGTCGCGAATTATCACGAAACTTGCCGATCATTGCCGAAGCCTGCTTCACCTTCCCATTTGCAGCAGATGTTGAGAAAGAAAATTTGAATCTAATTTATTGAAGTAAATTGTCTGCTGGTTTCAAATGTACACATAAATTATTGGTTTTTCGTAGCTATATATCGCAAAGCGATTTTGTCGTAACTGAAAAGAAGGCAATTTTGGCTTATTGCATAATTGAATTCAGAAAAAAGTTTAGAAATAATAAATGTCGTATCATAAAAAAGAAACATCGCAGGAATAGGTTTATCATACCGTTCGAATCAGTATTTTCTTCTGAATTGAATTATGCAATAAAACAAAATTGCCTTTTTTCGAAATACGACAAAATCGCTTTCCAGCGTCGATATGTAGATATACAACGTGTAACATAAAGGGTATATACATAACAAAGGCATGGCATCTTTACATGATATCAAACGATATTGGAAGGGTTTTTTAATGTCTATATGTTAGGAAGTTATGAGGAAAAACACCGCCTGTGATAGGCTACTATCATACTAGTCGCACAGAGATATTGAAGGCATTTATCGGATTTTGGCAAGTAACGTGACGGGTAACGAGTAGTTATTAACGTATGTAGTGTGCTGCCACGTTTTTATGATTTGATTTTAAGAAACACACGAAACCGAAAATTTGGCACCAATTTTTTGAGTATTTTATTTTGAGTTGAAACCCTTCCGATATCGTTTGATATCATCTAAAGATGCCATGCCCTTGGTATGTATATACCCTTTTGTTACACGTTGTATACCTAAAATAAAAACTCGTTTAGTCTATTTATCACAGAGCTCAACCTCAGCAAGTTGACGTAAATAGAAGAATTTCTCCTTTTTCTAATCAAAACTCTATTGAAATAGACCACACAACACATGTAAATTGTTTTATCTCAATTCTGGTCATCTTTGACAGCATAATGCTTTGGGCGAGCGTACCCGAATCAGTTAGCGTGCAGACATTAATAAGCACCTCTAATCTTATGGGAAACACAAGTACGCTGGCATTGTGTTTACCTACTAATGATGGAAATTAATGCATTCCTCATGGCCTAGCGAGGTATAGAGGATTTTTGAACTTTCCAGAATTGACTACTTACTTTTTTTCCGCTTAAACTTTTTTATTGTATTCAAGATTCAAGATTTTTTAAATGGGAGTTTTGATGGGAAAGCTAAGATGAGTGTCACGCTCATTTTTCATTGGACTTTTAAATTATTTATTGTGTTGTTTACTAAATAAAAATGCGTGATTTTTATAGTAAAAAGTGCATTCAGTAAATAATTCATAAAGAACATTGAAATATTGCAGCATAGTGGCCTCATCATGACTTTGCCTCAAACTTCCCTCGTAGACGGTTCACGCGGCCGTCTTTTTCGACTATCAATGGCGTTATCCGCCATTATTGTGAAATAAAATTTTCAAAGAATATCTATAATTTGTTACACGTGTTATTGGCCAAATTGTGGTGTCTCTTCCACAGGGCCATTGATCAAGAGTTGAAGTTGAAGATTTTTTATTTGTTATATACATATAAAAAATCTACATAAAGATACATTACATATGGATGGATAAATAACAACCCGATACGTATAAGCGTATATTGGACCGACTCAGCAGTCGTTCCCTTTAAGCTAGGTTACTACATACCCTACTGTGACCAGTGCAAATATTCATTAATATGAATATTTGCACTGGTCTGGTTGTGCCTCGGAAAGCACGTTAAGCCGTTGGTCCCGGTTACCATACGAACATCTATTGGCAGTCGTTACGGGTATTTGGAGCCCTCAAAAGTCCAACAATTGGTCTAACTGCAATGCTTCGATGTCGCCTTCGGGTTGTGGAGGTCAGACAGCAGTCGCTTCACGGAAAATGTCGAAGTTTAGCCATATCAGCAGTTGGATTGGTAAAGCGGACCCCAGACTCCAAAGCTGAAAAAAGGCTTCGGATGCGACTGGGATTAACGCTGGGATGATGATGATGATGATGACTACATAACCTCCTGTGATGGCACATCGCAATCAGTAGGTACCGACATAACAGATATCTAATTGTAAGCATCAGACACTAAAGAAAATGACTAAGTAACTTACTATACATGTGAATACAAAACCCCTTAAGCGTACTCATCCGCGTCGATGTCATCTGGAGTTTGCTCGAAGACTGGCAGTATTACCATGATGAATGACCATGCTGAGCCATTGCTATTCAACGTAGCGTAACGTGAACGTACGGACGGCAGCAGGTCAAACTACCCAAAACTGTTAAATGTTCCCAATTAAGAGCCTGAGCCTTAATGCTTTAGAGGTAAAGTTGAAAATCTAATGAAGAAATCTGAAATATTGTACTAGCTTGATATACTGTCGTCTGATTTTATAAATCTGTAAGATTTATTAGGACTGAGATAATTCTTTGCCTTAAAAATTTATTTAAAATTTTAACTACTTTCTTATCTTATACTACCTGCGTTTCGATATGTTTTTATATGCTTCGCTCCTATTGGTTGGAGCGTGATGTTATATAGCCTAAAGCCTTCCTGGATTATTGGGCTATCCAACGCAAAAACTATTTTTCAAATTTGACCAGTAGTCCTTGAGATTAGCGAGTTCACGAAATTTTATCTAAATCGGTCCAGCCGCTTAGGAGATGGCTGGACCATTTAGATAAAATTTCGTATGTAATTATATATCGAGACGATCTATCTCCGTCAGTCCGTCGACTGTACGTGCATGTTTCTAACACAAGATAGCGTTTAGTTAAAATTCACTGAAATAGATTTTTTTTTTTACTTTTAACACAATCTGACTAAAATATTTCAACTGCTGGGGTTCACACCTCTGCGAAAACCCAGTGGCTGGTTGGTTATTTGAACTTTGCCCACTCCGTAAATATCTATACAACGTGTAACATAAAGGGTTTATACATAACAAAGGCATGGTATCTTTACGTGATATCAAACGATATTGGAAGGGTTTTTTAATCCTATCTCTTTATTTTAGGAAGTTACGAGGAAAAACACCGCCTGTGATAGGCTACTATCATACTAGTCCCACAGAGATATTGAAGACATTTATCGGATTTTGGCAAGTAACGTGACGGGTAACGAGTAGTTATTAACGTATGTAGTATGGTGCCACGTTTGTTATGATTTGATTTTAAGAAACACACGAAACCGAAAGTTTGGTACCAATTTTTTGAGTATTTTATTTTGAGTTGAAACCCTTCTATCGTTTAATATCATCTAAAGATGCCATGCCCTTGGTATGTATATACCCTTTTTGTTACACGTTATATATCGCAATAACCCCACCATAAAGCCCCACAAACACTTCTGAGTTGTTTGAACCTGAACATAATGACCAATCGCCTAATATTCTACGTAGGTAGGTACACTATCCGTTTAGAATCATACCTATTTATAGAACTCCGTCACGGACGAGGAAAATTCTTCGTACCTACTCATTTGAGTTTTCGCGTAAACAAAATTATTTTTTCTTATGTCTGTGGAATAGTGCGTGGTAGCACAGACTTACATATCCTACAAAAAACCAAGCCACATAAAATCTACCCGCAATTGAAAAAAAGAATAAAAAAAACGGCGGAGTACACTATTGCTTTTTTTTTAACTTTGTATCTAACCTGTATTGTACCCACAATACAGGTTAGGTTAAACTATTGTACCCACAATACAGGTTAAGTACAAAGTTCAAAACGCACCTGAGTTTACAAAACCCCACCATACACAAACATCCAGACCCGGAACAACTACTTGTCATACAAATATTTGTTCCGTGCTGAAATCGAACCCGCGACACGCAGCGCAGCACTCAGTAGTTTGACCACTACGCTAACCATGCAGTCTACATCCCCACCTGAATAGGTTTTCTTGTTGTTTACTTAAAATAAGCGATGCGCTAGAGCAGTACAGTAAGTGTCCAGTTAAAGGTTGTGTTCGAAATTCGAACCCAAGTAAAATGTGGCGGTACCTACATACGTCACAAATAAACACGCGTCATACTGACGTCACACGTATTCTACATCTCGCAATCAGAGTTTACCGCGCAACTTGCATACATACAACTTCCCAATTTCAAGCATTGGGCAAGTGGCCCACCAGACATAACACCCGTCTGGTCGGAGGATCCTCCCTTTTCTATGGAGGATGAGTGAACTTTACGCCCTGTTCCTCATGCCTCCAAAAGAACATTACTTTTGGGTAAATTCTTCACTACTCTCAGAACAGTGAAGTAAAACGTCGTGACGAAATGAAAATATACTAGAACCAAAAAATATTCACAGATATGTGGGTATGTGTGTACAGTATGTTAAATAACAGAGGGCGTTCCCTTAAACTCGTTAATATAGTATATCATTAATAGATTAAAATAAAAATATCAGCATAGAAAAATAAGCATAAAATAATCCGAATAAAAAGAAATTATAATCCATACTTCCATACTAATATTATAAATGCGAAAGTAACTCTGTCTGTCTGTCTGTCTATCTGTCTGTCTGTCTGTCTGTTACGCTTTCCCGCTTAAACCTCTCAACCGATTTTGATGAAATTTGGCACAGACAATCTTTAGACCCTGAGAAAGAACATAGGCAACCTTTTATCCCGGAAAAGTTTGATGTTCCCGAGGGAAATCTAAAAAGCGCGATATAACCGAACTCCACGCGGGCGAAGCCGCTGGCGGAAAGCTAGTTGAAAATAAATTTGAAACCTCCTGTTTTAAATCAAAATAGTAGCGCGGAATAGTATCTACCTAACGTTGCATTGCCCAACACACATCAACCAACACACATCAATCAATTAGATCTTAGATCGCCGCCGCATACGCGGCTCGTCATTCATAAATAAATTGCGACGTTGCCGTCTTTCATGTTCGCGTGTATAGTGTGTTTCTTTTACATGTCAATTTAAAATTTTTATTGAATATTTTCATATTGAAAAAATTTTAAAACATTTTGTTTTCGAATGGAAATATTTTTTTTTTCATGTATGTATGCTATACTATTTCGGGTTAACGGGAACGCCCTCTGTTAGTTAACATACTGTATAATATAATTTGTGTATTTGAACGATGGTAGGCAGAAGTTACCACCCACCAGACAAAGTCTTGCCGCCAAGCGATTCGTCGTGTTCCGGCATGATGTCTGGTGAAGCCGTACGGAGGACGGGTCTGAGCAGTTGTGTTGCGATGTGTGGCGAGTACGATGCGCCAAATGTTATTATGTCGGGAGTTTGATCGTGGAGGGTCTCCAGATTAATCTCCCTCTGGCAGCATCGTTGGTCGAGTTGTTGGGTTTAACATTACATCACCTCGCTCAGCTACCGTCTTCCTTCCTACTCACTAAGGTTTTTAAGTGAATAGGCTTAATAAACTAGCGCGCTTTACCATCAACGATTGCATCACTGCTTACCATCAGGCGGGATTGCAGTAATGCACTAGTTTATAATTATTAAAAAAAATGTAAAATTCATCAAGTCGTACTGGGCCCGCGTAGCCCACTTCTTCTCACAGAGAAGCGGGATAATCTCACTGTTGGGACGCTCTCAGCAGAACATTATAGGCTGATTATTCGTAAGCGATACTTCAAAATGACTCTAGTCTGGGTTAAAACCAATAACTAAATAATAATTTAATAGCTGTTCGCGCCGAGGGTAATCGGCTCTTTACTCTTTAATTTAATCTGTAAACATTGTTGAGTATACCCTCACATTTATTCTTTTTCTCTGTCCCCGCTTAATTGGTGAGCTGTATGACATGCATTTTATGGTTCTTAGAGCCTCATCATTTTGTGGTCTCTCAGCGTCAACATAGCTGCTACCTACTATAGTACCTACTTTAGATTAGTTGTTTGATCTTCCTGTACGAGTCACATTAAATGCTTTTCCTTTCTGTCTATCTTTGTTTTCCTTTATTTCTTCTTCCTTTTTTTTTACTATAATTACACTAGCGGCCGCCAGCGACTTAGTTTGCGTGGAGTTAGTTATGCCCCGCTCCTATTGGTCGCAGCGTGATGTTATATAGCCTAAAGCCTTCCTGGATTAATGGGCTATCCAACACGAAAATATTTATTCAAATTGGACCAGTAGTTCCCGAGATTAGCGCGTTCAAACAAAAAAAACTAACAAACATACAAACAAACAAACTCTTCAGCTTTATATATTAGTATAGATTATCGACATCTGTAATAATATAATATCGCAAGGTACGAAACGGGCTGTCTGTTGGCTAAATACTCTGTGGTCAGGGGTAAATGCAGTTATAAGTGACAGTGAATACAAAACAGTTAGTTCTCGTGAATTCCTATGAGTTTATTACGTTAGGGTTAATCATTATTAAGCATTGATAGGTAATTAAAGAAATTTTCGAATTATTAGTCATTTATTACAAACGCCTTTTATTGCCAGTAAACACGACTGTCAAGAAATTATCGTTCCTACCTACTTTTTTACTTTTTATTCTCATCTAATAATAAAATAATCCATACTTAATATTATAAATGCGAAAGTAACTCTGTCTCTCTTTCTGTCTGTCTGTCTGTCTGTTACGCTTTCCCGCTTAAACCTCTCAACCGATTTTGATGAAATTTGGTACAGACAATCTTAAGACCCTGAGAAAGAACATAGGCTACCTTTTATCCCGGAAAAATTTGATATTCCCGAGGGAAATCTAAAAAGCGCGATATAACCGAACTATACAATATTTGAATATCACTTGCCTCCACACTAGGATGAAGGAGACTAGTCGCCACGACACAGGGAATCTGTGTCGTGGCGACTAGTCTCTTTCGTCTAACAAGAATAGTAGGTAGGTACGGTAGGTAGGTTCATACATAGCATCAACCTAAGAGAGTAACCTTCATCAAAACTTGTTCTATCAAATGCAAAAAGGAGTTATCAAAACTAACTCTTAACCCTTATTATTAGTTTAGGAAGACTAATGAAATTAAACAAGAGAGATATAAAGTCAATAAATCTTCTCACCGGCTTAGCTTTTCTTTTTTTTTTTTTATTAATTGTAAACTAGTGCTATACCGCCATTCCGCCTGATGGTAAGCAGTGATGCAATCGTTGATTGTAAAGCGCGCTAGTTTATGAAGAGCCTTTTCACTCCAGTCTTGAAGACACTTAAATTGTAGTCCGACGAAATCACCGCCGCTTGCACATAATTCCAGTCCCTCGATGGGTCGCCGCAGCGTAATGCTACGCGACATTTGCGTGGATGTGACGCATGTTTCCCTCAAATGTTTCCTATTTTTTGTGTTTTTGTACACTTTTGCTTCATGTATACCGCAAGTAAACGTTTTCTCTTTCTTTCTTTCGATGTACGCGGTTTAAAGGAGAGGCGAAACACTTCGTTCGGATCGTTGTGGTGTTATTAACGTAAGGGTGGAAACTCGTCGTACAACGGGTCGTCCGATGATGGAACGGAGATGGGAGAATTAAATCATGCAATTCCCTCGTACACTCTCCAAAATGCATCCTATAGAACACCGACAGGCTGGCTACTGGCTGGCTTTATTTCAACTATGTCATGCCCGGCTTCCAGTCTCATACTGGACGCAGTTACCTACCAGTATTTCACATGCCGTTCTGACCTCCACAACTCAGGTACTGGATAATACGATTCCCATTGATAAGACTTTGTCACACAAGATAAGACAATAATTATTTGTTTAAACATGTGTCGACTTAAAAAATACATATATGGTAACAGCCGATGGCCGATGGGGAAGACTCTTGAATGGCGACCACGTACCGGAAAGCGCAGCGTCGGACACCCACCGACTAGGTGGTCGGATGACCTGACCAAAATCGCAGCGAAGCGCTGGATGCAGGCCGCGTCTACTCTTTTTGGAAACCCTTGAGGGAGGCCTATGTCCAGCAGTGGACTTCATGTGGCTGAGATGGTGATGATGATGATGGTAACAACATTTTTAGGTAGAAGGCATGTTAACCACATGATTTGACGTGCAAATATCAAGAAATAATATTAATTCAACATTATTTCAAAATAAAAATTAATTAATTAATCAAAGAATAATAACAATACTGACATATAGGTATTAAAAATAACAAAGATCAAACTGAACATAAAAAATAAAATAAATTATTTATACAATGAAACAAAACACGAATAAATAAAAAATCTAAAACAATTAAACTGTTTCTAAATAATACGAAACATAAATTTTTATTAATAGATCAAATATGCTACTACGCCAAAATAAATGTTTCTTCTAGGAACTCGTAATTATTATAGTATGCTTTATTTACTAAATATGTCTTAAGTTTTTTTTTCAAGTTTACATAATTAAGTCGTGGTGGCTTAGAGGGTTAAAACTCCAGCCTCTCAAGTATGAGTGTACGGGTTCGATTCCAGGTCAGGCAAGTACCAACGTAACTTTTCTAATTAATATGTACTTTCTAAGTATATCTTGGACACCAATGACTGGTTACGAGGTGAAGGAAAACATCTTGAAGAAACTTAGACTTTAAGTCTGAAATCACCAACCCGCATTGAGCAAGCGAGGTGATTACGCTCAATCCTTCTCTGTATGAAGGAGACCTGCAGTCCCAGCATTGGGACGATAAAAAGGTTGATGTACGTTCTTATGCTCGCTCCAAGTTTTAGGTTCTTTTTTCGGGGTCCTGACTACATACTAATGAAGTAATCGATAAGTTATCGAATAATTTGCAATTACAGAACCTATTTCTACCTACACTGGTATGTTCCAATCAAAATGCTAAAAGAGAAATTCCTCGATGTTCCTTTAAAGCACAAGTTACTTTACCACCTACGTAATTACATTTGAAATTATTTGTGTAGGAGGACATCAATGAGCTTGAAGCTTCGTAACTGATTAGTGAAACTGGATATTTACTTACCATATCATGTAAAGCAATTGAAGCATACATAGTGAACCGTCAGATCCTGAGACTTTTTTATAGTTATTATAGTTAATAACTGGTGCTTCACCGTAATCCCCCCTTTTTTATATTTATTAACTAGTGCTTGACTGCAATCCCGCCTGATGGTAAGCAGTGATGCAATCGTTGATGGTAAAGCGCGCTAGTTAATTAAGAGCCTATTCACTTAAAAAACTTAGTGAATAGGAAGCCAGACGGCAGTTGAGCGAGGTGATGCAATGTTAAACCCAACAACACGACCAATGATGCTGCGCCAGAGGGAGATTGATATTGAGACCCTCCACGACCAAACTCCCGACACAACAACATTTGATGCATCGTATCCGGCACACATCGCAACGCAACTGCTCAGACCTGCGGCTGTCCGTGCGGATTCACCAGATATCATGCCGGAACACGACAAATCGCTTGGCGGCAAGACCTTGCCGCCTAATGGTAGTAGTTTATTAAGAGCCTATTCACTCTAGGCTTGAAGACACTTCTATTGAAGTCAGACAGAAACACCGCCGTGGGCAAATTGTTCCAGTCCCACGGACTCCCTGTAGGCGGTATAAAAGACGATGCGAAGCGCTTTGTCCGGATATATTGGAGATAGATTATAGTGCTATCTGTTGACACTACTCGGAAGCCGTCGTACGGGGAGTATCCCACCCCTTCGTTGGTACATAAGGGTGGATTATCGCGGTACGACGGGTCGTCCGATGATGGAACGGAGATGGGTGAATTAAGCCATGCAATTCCCGCGAACACTCCAAAATGCATCCTATAGAACACCGATTTGATTTTATTCGATTCGGCAGGATTTTATTTATCTAAGAGGCCGATCTCAATATTATTGAGAAAAAACTAGGCAGACTGATTTATTCTCCAATAAAGCCAAAAAAAATGTATTTTCGACATTTCAACCTTAAAAAGTCTGTCAGACGTCAATTATTTTATTTTACAAGCAAAAATTATCTATCGATTGAAAAATTTGCCCTAAATTATTCAACACTTACTCCATAGTTCCAGAAACGGTTTATTTTATAAGGCTTAAAGTGACGATCAAGATTTGGGTGTCAAATATGTCCTTTCTTCACCACAAGCCATAGACTCCATAAGTACCCACCACTATCCCAAAAAAAGCCACTCAGAATTACTTTACCGACAACACACAAGTCTATTATGCGTTTCGGACTCAGTTGAATGACCTCAAATAGAAGTTTAAATACAACCTGCTTATAAGAGCGTGGTGTTGTAAGTCAATCGGCTTTCCGGCCTCTCATCTTGTCAAGTATGTTTCGACCATGATTGATGAGCGTGATAAAAAAATTGAAATTGAAGTAGAACGGAGATTTGGTACTTAGACTATACTGTTACTCCGTTTGATAGGTACCATGTTTGGCTATTGGTGTTAGTGATCGTAGAATAGAAAAGATCCAGTCTCGTATTAAGGATTATTAGCAGTAGGTAAGTTGGTGAGTTCTTTTGTAAAAAAATTATTCCAACTACTACAACTATCGTGACTGCAGCAATAATTCTTATCTTAAAAGTCAACAAAAAAAAAAAACAAAAAAAAAGTCCTAAATTTAAAAGTTAATCGCACATCCCACCCTCAGCCTAAATTTTCCCCAACTATGACATAAAACCACGTGATTTAGCTAACAGCCAAAAGCGATGGAGTTCTAGCGATATCTCCAAACACCACAAGCGAACAAGGCACCATAGTGACGTCACACGAATTCTACATCTCGCAAGCAAAGTTTACCGTGCAACTAGCATCAACTACCTACAACTTCCCAAAAATCAACCGTTGAGCAAGAGCCCGCCAGATTCAGACCAGTCTGGTCGGAGGATCGTCCCTTTTCTATGGACAATGAGTTAACTTTATACCTTGTTCCTCATGCCTTCACAGAGTCATCAACTTTCTCAACTATGTTGGGATAAGCTTCCAATATAACCAGATGCAGCTGAATACTCAAAATTTTACATGGAATGACTGCCTATGTAACCTTCACAACCCAGTGATTGAGATATACATTACCCCTTGATAAGACTAGTTATCAGATTACCGGGCTTTGGATGTCCCGAAACGACTATCAAAGATCCAAGAATGATACCGGGGTAATCAGCCATCCACAGACCAACCGCGGCAAACGTAGCTTTACGTTCATGTGTGGAGTACTGCAGCAACATTTTGGTTGGTGCTGCAAAATGCCACTTCGCTACTTTGGACCCTAGCTAATTGGCGGTCCAGATTTAGCTGAGAACGGTCTATAGGATGCATTTTGGAGAGTGTGCAAGGGAAATGCAGGATTTAATTCCCCGTCTCCGTTCCATCATGGGACGACCCATCGTACGGCGAGTTTCCACCCTTACGTTGTTGTCACCACTGCGATCCGAACGAAGCGTTTCGCCTCGTCTTTTGTACCTCGTACACCCAGGGACTGGAACAATTTGCCAGTGACGATATTTCCGTCGGACTACTAAGTGTCTTCGAGGCTAGAATGAATAGGCTCATAGTAAACTAGTGTGCTTTAACTTTTACGATTGCATCACTGCTTACCATCAGGCGAGATTGCGATCAAACACTACTTTATAGTTTATAAAAAAAAACCACAGGCTTGCCACAGACTTCTGTTAGATAAATTTGTGATAACACGGAGGTGATAATTTCAAATCTATCGAACAAAAATAAATGATATAAACTTCTTCATTAAACTAACGAACTTCAAACTCATTTATCTAACAAACAGATACATAAATGGAAATTCCCCTAAGCCGTCGTCGTTTTATATCAAGTATTGTAGTAAAAATACTTACGATTTTTATTTAAAACATTTTAACCGGTTGTTGCGTTCCAACTTCCATCGTAGGAGCAGCTAGCAACCGAGCCACCAAGCATGGGCGTTATTCTTACACTCGACAACCAGTTTCACTAATTTATGGATCTATGCATCTACGAGATGTATTCAACGATTTAAATCTTATGAGATCGAGCCGCAAGATATGTAATGTAGCGAGAAAAGTATCAAACGACTTGAAATGAGAGTGTAAAATGATTTTTCTTTAGTGAAAATAAATTCCAAATATGAATTCTACAGATACTACAAAACGCAGATTTTACGAGAAGATGCCTATATTTAAAGGTCGTGCCTCGGAAAGCACGTTAAGCCGTTGGTCCCGGTTGACATACGAACACCTAGTGGCAGTCGTTACGGGTTGATGGAGCGCTCAAAAGTCTAACAATTGGTCTAGCTACAATGCTTCGATATCGCCTTCGGGTTGTGGAGGTCTGACGGCAGTCGCTTCACAGAAAATGTCGAAGTTTGGCCAAAAATCAGCACTTCGACTGGTAAAGCGGACCCCAGACTCCAAAGCTGAAAAGCTTCGGATGCGACTGGGATTAACGCTGAGATGATGATGATGATGATGATGATGATGATTCCTAATATTTAAAGTGACTTTTTATAAAAATACTGTTGTCTGATATTATGGCCTTATTAGTGCTAGGCCGTAAGTAATCCAGCCAGGTGTCTGCCAGCAAATAATATCGATTGAATGCGGTCTATTATTTGCGAATACCAGACCATCTGCTAAGCACCGTGACTTTAAAAAAAGCCGTCTCTTGTTCAGAAACTACATAAACTTAATTTAAGATCAAATGCGATATGCGTGGTTAAATGTGGTACAAAAAAAACGACCAAATGTGAGTTGTACTCAAGCACTAAGGGAAAAATCGCGTCTGTTGAATAGAGGACTCCCTAAATGCTTGTTATATTATGTTTTTAGCATTTGGTATCATTACGGAAACAGAAATTATATATCGACGCTGGAAAGCGATTTTGTCGTATCTCGAAAAAAGGCAATTTTGTTTTATTGCATAATTGAATTCAGGAAAAAATACTGCGTCGGACGGTCTGGTCAACGCATTCTTACGATGTTTATTTTTTATGACACGACGTTGACTTTATCAAAACTTTTTCCTGAATTCAATTATGTAATAAATAAAAAATGCCTTTTTTCGAGACACGACAAAATCGCTTTCCAGCGTCGATATCATCTGTGTGAAAATTTTAAGTGTCCAGCTAACACGGTTTATAATATACAGGGCTGGTGACATACAGACAGACAGTAAAGTCTTGGTCATCATCATCATCAGCCTCTACTCGTCCACTGCTGGACATAGGCCTCCTTCATGGCCCGCCAACAAGCTCGATCCTGAGCAGTTCTCCGCCAGCCACTACCAGCCACCTTTTTGATGTCGTCGCTCCATCTCGCCCAAGGGCGTCCTACGCTACGTTTGCCGAGACGCGGTCTCCACTCGAGGACTTGTTTACCCCAACGGTTGTCGGTCCTGCGGCATATGTGACCAGCCCATTGCCACTTCAGCTTGCTAATCCTCTCAGCTATGTCGGTGAGTCTGGTCCTCTGTCGGATCACCTCATTTCTTATGCGGTCCTTCAGAGAGACGCCCAACATAGCCCGCTCCATAGCTCGCTGAGCGGCTTCAAACATATGGACTAGTCTGACCGTTAGTGTCCACGTTTCGGCTCCGTAAGTCATGACGGGTAGGACGTCTTGGTAATAATCATTTTAACCCTTTGAGTATGCAACCTATGAAATTTAAATAATACAATAATAAAAAATATGGTCGCTCACAATGGGCCTCATACGAAGGCTCGAAGTCAAATAAAGGGCGATTGAAAGAGCTCGGAGTTTCTCTGCGCCATCGAATCAAAAATGAGGAGATCCGCAGAAGGACCAAAGTCACCGACATAGCTCTTCGAGTCACTAAAATTAAGTAGCAGTGGGTGGGACATATTGCTCTTAGAAACGATGGCTGATGGGGCAGTAAGGTTCTGGAGTGGCGGCCATGAACCGGAAGACGCAGCGTAGGGAGGCCCCAACGACGTGAACCAATGACTTAGTGAGGGTCGCGGGAGGCCGGTGGATGCGGGCACTGCAGGATCGGTTATCATGGAAAACTTTGGGGGAGGCCTTTGCCCAGAAGTGGACCTCTATAGGCTGAGAAGAAAAAGAATATAATAAACTATAAATAATAATCCATACTAATATTATAAATGCGAAAGTATCTCTGTCTGTTTGTCTGTCTGTCCGGCTTTCACGCCAAAACTACTGAACCGATTGTAATGAAATTACAAATGGTACACAGATAGTCTAGAGCCTTAGAAAGGACATAGGCTATAAAACATCCCGCTTTGACCAATAGGAGTAGAGCAGGAACAAAAAATGTTGCGAAATCGGGAGCAAACGCAGACGTACATATTGCTCGCATTATTTTAACAGGCGCTTATTTTATATGAATTGAGCTCTTTCGGTTCTAAGCTTACGCCGGTGAAACCGCGGGGCACAGCTAGTATAAAATATTTCACATCTTATGACTCAACTGTTTCTTTATGAAGTATGTACAACGCAATTACAATCAATTAATTTGTAACATATGAAAGATACACAAATGAATGGACTTCTCACAATATTTATTAGATCTTTTCAATTGATAGTGATGTATTGACGCTTATATTTATTGGTCTTAATTACAGCCGCAGTTTCCACGGTACAATAAAAGATATAAAAGAAAAAAAGATAAGTGTTTCACCTGCTTATCGTTCCTACAACATGTGGACAAACAAGTTTCATATTGACTATGTACAAATACCTTCATAAGCTTACAGGATGGACTAATCAAAAATATAAGCTGTCAGAATAATCTTGTTCTCTTTTCCATGGTGGAATATCAGTTTACATAGTTTTTTTTTTAGAGGACATGTTGGTAATTATTCTGCAATGAACGGATGTGTCCTATGAATAATTAAAATTGTTATAAGTTTTTATTTTTTCAATAAAATCAGTTTTTAATTTATAAACTTACAGTTTTTTCAATATGCTAAGCATACAGCTTCTAAAATGGGAGGCTTGCTGAGTGGCCAATCCAAGAACCCACATGTTAAACTTTTAATAGAGTGGGTCAAATTCGCGTTCAAAGGAGTCGGTTACAAACAAACAAGAAAACATATATTTTGAAGCTAATAATGTATTAAATCATCATCATCAGCCCCTACTCGTCCACTGCTGGACATAAACCTCCTTCATGGCACGCCAACAAGCTCGATCCTAAGCAGTTCTCCGCCAGCCACTACCAGCCACCTTTTAGATGTCTTCGCTCCATCTCGCCCAAGGGCGTCCTACGCTACGTTTGCCGAGGCGCGGTCTCCACTCGAGGACTCGTTCATGTATTAAATATGACCGTACAATTTTCCAAAACATTTTATATTTAATAGTTATTTGCGGTAAGCAAACACATAAAAGACAAAAAAATCAAAAATAAAATAAAAAACGCTTGATTGAAACATCCATCTTACGTTCACCTAATTTACAATTTTTCTGCATTATGCATCAAAATCAAAGTCAAAATTCAATCTCGAGACCTATCAATAATTGGAGGTCTGCCCGGTTGAACACCGCCGAGTCCTCGTGGCGGTGATCCGCGGCAATCTCTCGCTCCCGACCCTGGTTCAGGCGATGGTGCGTAGCGTGCATAGTGTATGGCCGGCCGTCGCTTCCTTCTTCTGCGAAGCAGTGTTGCTGGCAAAGGGTGGAAACGCATGAGGGAGCAGGAATCTCAACACCCTCTGACTCTAGCCGTCGCAGAAGACGCCCTGGTCAAGAGATAATATAGAACTCCCGGCCACCACGGTAGAAGTGACCTTGGGGGAGGTGAGCAGTTGGCTGCTCGCCGCATGGTATGGACCAAGCCCGAGTCGACGGCGCGTCATATTTCACGCGCCCCTCAAAGAGAAGTCAGTACATCGTGACGGTATCCACGAAGACCGTTGCCCGCCAGGGTCACAGGTCATTGGAAAGAGATACCATGGCCCGGACACACAGGCAAGTGAAGGAACACAAGGGTATATTTTAGTCAGTAAAAGTTTGACACGCCCTTTCGCTCAGCCCAGAGCGGGAGAGGCCATTTGATGATTTCCCTTCCAGAAAACAAAACTTTTCAACCATTCTAATATATTTCGATACCAAAGGCCACCTCGGGACATTCCCAGCGATGAATTGAAAGATAGTAGACCATGTTAGCATAATGTTAGTTCAAGATTGTGTCAAACCAATAGCACACTACTGTTCACCGTTTACGATATCATATCTCAATAGTTATCTTACTGCTATTTATGAAGCTATTCTATCTCAGATTTTCCTAGCAACAGCGCTAACTGAACGTACTGCTTTGGCCGCCCGAAGTGCGAAATTATATTGTTTTTATCACCTCTATCTCTAGTACTACGCCGCCGACATCACACTTTCCAGCAATCTGGCATTTAAAGTTTTACTTTGTACTTATTCTACTTAATAAGGCACTAACAGTCGACTATTATAAACCTGTTTTCCTTAGTTTCTCTTATACGTCTGTATTAAGTGCCATGTTCCCTGTCAGCAAGTATTAAAGTTTTCTCGTGATATTTTACTCTCAAGATTTTTTCATGTCTTGATCTTATCCCAACCTTTGTGAATTTTAACAATTTTGCTACCAATTTTACGAGATATGCGGGTAAATTATTCTAATTTGCCAGAATTCAAGTATTAGATTTCACTTCTTTGGTCAGGATTTGTGATGCAAATATACATAATAATGGAAATAAAATGGTCTGAGTTGTTTCATATCCACAACATCAGCCTTTTTCCTACTATATTAAGATCGGCTTCCAAGCCATCCGCATATAGCTAAGTAAATACACTAATTACTTTATTTTTTATTTCAGTTTAGTTTTTATTTTGTTCAAAAACGTATTCCTTGCTTACGTTGCCGTGCTAAATATACAATTTTCTCCTTCCCCCATTCAAAAACCCTCTTGCTAACCAATTTATAGTACCTACAATTCCTTCCTATTCAAAGTATTCACAAAACACGTTCTTATGCAAGACCCCGCTTTTCACTCACAATAAGGATACAAATAACCCAATCACAGCAACTAATACCATTTCCCGGGGCTAGGTAAGCATTGACACACTGTTTTCGTGTTTTCTTCGCAAACATATTTTTCATGTTCGATGTAGCACAAAACCAACGCATATTTCAACAGCATGATGTAACGTATTGCCTGTGGCATTCTCCATTTTGAATAAAATTCTTACGGGTGGATATTTATGTAGAATGTATGTCATTGTCGTAACTTTGGGATGCTGAATGGGGTTTGTGAGCAAAGTTATGTCGCTTCTAGTGCTGAAGTGGGTAGGATATCAGTTTTGTGGTATGTGTCCTTTGTGTGATTTTTATGAAGGAAGTAAATAAAGCAGGAAGTTCTCTCTGAGACATGCATAATCAGAATTAATAAAGCTATCGTTGGAATACTATTTCTTTATAGCTCTCATCCAAAGCTTATTAAAACACAAATTGGCTCTGCCCCATTGATATAATATTAAACAGATATGATATGCTCTAACAAATTAACCAAAATAAATGTGCCGATCAGAGCAGTAGCCCACACATGCAATTATTTTATTCTGCGTACATTTCACACGTTGGCAGAGTGTGAGTGAGATGGGGCGCAATCTAAAGCATAGAGAAGAAAAAGATGGCTAGTATTTGTCGTTTGCGCTTAAATAGAATCGACGAAAACTAAAGCGACTTGCTGGACTTAGCTCCTTTTGTACGCTTCATTTTCAGTGCACTAGTGACGTATCTACCTTAGTTTAATATTATATCAATGCTCTGCCCTAAAATAATGACGGTGGCGGAATAACATGTAGATGTAGCCTGCTTCAAATCAGGATAAACTGGCGTTAAGACTACATAAAATGTTGTTTAAAGAACTACATAAAATGTTGATGTGGCTATGAAACCTGCATTAAATCTCAACAGAACCTCTCATTTCCTAACAAAGCCTACTTTTAAAACAAAACCTAACAATACTACATCAGAAATACTGTTACACCACTATTCTACGTCTGATTCCGACTTTCTATGCAGACAATAGAGGGCGGGGGAGTCGGGTCGCGTTCGTGACGACTCGGCTAACTCCGTGACTCCGCCGTGACACATGACTCATCTATCCGATCCTATTGGCACGACTGGCCTACGTATTTGTTTTGAACTTTCTCGTGATTGTGGAGGTAGATTGGATTGCCGTTCGGGGATTTGAATGTCGAACGCCGAATTATGACGTAATAACTTTGACATTTCCTCTGTAGAACTTTGTTAGAAGGAGGCCGTCTTATAAAGGAGAAGTACCTTCTGGACGTTGCCCCCATTATGTTTTCAAGAAAGTTATATGCTATAGATATACTTCCTTATATCAATATACTGGCGGAAAAGGAGCAATATACAATCCCAACATTGATTATCAGGACCAAAGAAATAAGTATTAAAACTTCAATCAATCAATTTCATTCCGTTGTCTTTTGAGGTGTTAATTTTTTTTTTTTTGTTGCCATTCTTTATTCAAAAAATTTGAATTCATCTCTAAAATTAAATGTTGTGTACCTATCTTCTTTGAACCTCTTTTGTTTAAAGCTATCGCGAACTGACTATGGAGAGTGTATACCAACAGAAAGTCATCACTATAAGAATGGCAGCCTGACCTTTACCTACTGAGACAATGAAGATGTGTCAACACAGTCTCAGCTACATCCATACAACATCGCGCGACATTCGAGCTCCATTGTGTTAGAGACATCCCCTTTGTAACACTTATGAAAGCTGTCGTAAAGTGCTTATTTGGAGCGAAAAAATCTCTTGAAATTGTCACAGAGTACAACCAAACTACTTACAGAGGATCGAGTTCCATTCATTTAGTATTGACAGGTTTTATACCTACCTATACCATACTATAAGTAATGTCAAACTTTTTTCCTTCGTGGCTTCATGTCCATTCATTTGACAGCTCTACGTGATCTCTGCTCTGAAGCTGTGTCTCTAGAGAACATATATATCGACAACGACGTAGTTACGTACTTTATATAAAAGAACCTACAATGCTTTGAAATGGACAAGTAGGTACATCTTTCTTACCGACTCCTTTGACTATTTCTTCTTCTTTTTCAGCCTATTGAGGTCCATTTCTGGACAAAGGCCTCCCTTGAGGTTTTAATTGCTTTGGGGGGCATTTGTCATAATCGGGGATCGTAGTAATTTGTTATTCCACAGGAGAAGCGCTGCTGCCCGCTTCCCTGGTGACAGTTCCCTTAGTCGCTTCTTACGACACCCAAGGGAGAATATGGGATGGTACTATTGTAAGCACAGTACCACACGGGTAGGTTTGACTCTTTAGTGTTCCTGTAAAGCATTTAATTCAAATAAATTCTAATTACTGTTTTTCTTTTCTTTTCGCATGTTCCCTGAAACATTATTTGTTGTTGTTTTTTTTTTTTGTAATTTTTGCGTCATGTTTATCGTAAAGAAACGGTTTTTCTTTGAGTTTGGCGTTACTCATAACCATTTTACAGATTGCAATCCTCGGCCCATGGGCGTACCCAGCTGCTCCTCTGGATTTTTACAGAACATGTATGAACTCCCTAATTTCTAAACAAATCCATACTAATATTATAAATGCGAAAGTAACTCTGTCTGTCTGTCTGTCTGTCTGTCTGTATGTTACGCTTTCCCCTTAACCTCTCAACCGATTTTGATGAAATTTGGAACAGACAATCTTTGGACCCTGGGAAAACATAGGCTACCTTTTATCCCGGAAAAATTTGATATTCCTGAGGGAAATCTTAAAAGCGCGATATAACCGAACACCACGCGGGCGGAAAGCACACAATCTTTAGACCCTGAGAAAGGACATGGCTACCTTTTATCCCGGAAAAATTTGATGTTCCCGAGGGAAATCTAAAAAGCGCGATATAACCGAAATTTACGCGGGCGAAACCGCGGGCGGAAAGCTAGTTACCTATAAACGAGGAATTATCTCTTACTTTTAAATAAACCATGCAGTAGACACTGACAAAATGTACGGTGTAACTGCCAAAAAATCGCGTGCGACTATAGCGTACAAAGATTACTCACTCTAAAAAATTTACATCCCCCCCTCAGGCCTGACTTGGCAGGGCCAGAAGATGGGTAAGCCCAAGCCTCGGCCACTTCAGAACTCCATTCACCTGTGCATGATTACGCTGAGAAAAGGCCTCCGTAGTTCCTCTGCAAGGATTCATTCAAGTAGACTGCGGTAGTGATGTCATCAGAGGACGTTTTCATTCCCATATATTCATAACTTACTGATAAATTATTTATTCCCTGTAAGTAGGTTTCTACAAACACTTTTACAAATCAATCATATTTTTTTTTTAAACTTGACATTTACTATTTGCCTACTCTAAGAAGAAAGGCCGAAACAAACTCAGAGACAGAGTTCAGATATAATCTTGGTAAGATAATGCCTTGACAAGCCATGTCGATGTCATACCTACACTTCTAACAAATCCTTTACAAAATGATACTTACTGATATTTCCAAAGACAAATAGTTAAATAATGTGAGTTTCCCACGATTTTTATAATTCAAACCAACATGTTACTTTGACAAAATATCAAATAATTTCAAAAGCTTTCACACAAACAAGAAACAGCACAAATTGAATTTATGAAACTGTACAAAAATATTTCAAATATTTTCGAGAAACAACGTCGAATACTCCCATTCAAACCTGATTCGGTTCGAATTTTAAATTTATATAAAAATTTGCTGCATCGTGACGTCATCAGTATTTTACAACCAGCCAGCGAGGAATGCGAAAATGTCACCTTGCGATTTTATTCCTACAGATAATAAAAAAGGTTCATTCTGCAAAATGTCCTCCTAAGTTAAGATTGTATCGGGCAGCGGAGGATAGAGGAAATATAAAGAACCGTTGTTTGTAATGTTTGCTCGATCTGAATCCAATCTCGGGTTGTATACAAACCAAGACTGTATGTGCTCGTGGCTAGTTTTATTCGCTAGAGACAAGATTTTTACATTTTTTTTTACCATAGAATTTGTTTGTTTCAGCCAATTGGAGGTTTATCTTGACAACAAATTGTTTTTCTTATCTCCTATTCCTTTTTTGGGGAGTTTTATATAATCTAGTTATCAGTATTGACCTTCTACGCCCCACAGTTTCACCCGCATAAGTTTTGATTCCGTCGAAATATCGTGGTAAAAGTATCATCATCATCATCATCATTATCATCAACCTTTTTATCGTCCCACCGGTGGGCACAGGTCTCCTCTCATACAGAGTAGGAGTATGCTATCTTTTAATCCTGGTTATAAACCATCTGTGTGCTAAATATCATATAAATCCGTTCAGTAGCTTTTGCGTTAAAAAGAAAAACATTTATACATCCATGGATCTATTCAATCGTACAAACTATCGCGCTTATAATATTAGTGTAATGTATGTATTGGGGGTAGATATAGATTTATCGTTTCTCTTTAGGTTTTTGTAGGTAGTTAGTTTTTCTTTTATCTTCGAATACAAGTAATTAAGAACGGGCGTGCTTTAATTGCGAACCTGCTAAGACTGTGCTCCTAGTCCTAAGGGATTTCACAGTTAAGAAGGTTGCTACTTTCAACGCCTCCTTGATGTCGTTGACCACAAAATACTGCACAAGTCTGCCAATGTATAAGTCCCAACTGTCTCGGGCCAGGCCAAATGTTCCCAATTTGCCGATCAAGTTCTCAACAACAAAATTGCTTGACTAACTAGTACAATATAGCACTCGTGAGTTCTTTAAAGGCTGATTT
Source organism: Sesamia nonagrioides (assembly GCA_017933935.1). Classification (NCBI taxonomy): domain Eukaryota; kingdom Metazoa; phylum Arthropoda; class Insecta; order Lepidoptera; family Noctuidae; genus Sesamia; species Sesamia nonagrioides. Next base: position 326,435 of record JADWQK010000385.1, read on the forward strand.
ACACGATGCAATTTAATTGCCCATGGCATTCAATAAAATCGGTGAAATCGGTAATTTCTCGGTGGTAGGCCTTAACATTGGCGGCAGAAGTTACCACCCACCAGACAAAGTCTTGCCACCAAGCGATTCATCGTGTTTCGGCATGATGTCTGGTAAAGCCGTAGGGAGGACGGGTCTGAGCAACTGCTCAGACCCGTCCTCCGTACGCCACACAACGCAACATAACTGTGTAGCGTTCTGTGGCGGGTACGATGCGCCAAATGTTGTTGTATCGGGAGTTTGGTCGTGGAGAGTCTCCAGATCAATCTCCCTCTGGCGCAGCATCGTTGGTCGTGTTGGTCTTGGGTTTAACATTGCATCACCTCGCTCAACTGCCGTCATCCTTCCTATTCCTAAGTTTTTTAAGTGAATAGGCTTAATAAACTAGTGCGCTTTACCATCAACGATTGCATCACTGCTTACCATCAGGCGGGATTGCAGTCAAGCACTAGTTTATAATTATTAAAAAAAAATGATGCAACAAATGACTTGCATCGTCTAAATGGTGTTTAGACAATGCAACTTTTATTGTTGCTTCAACTTAATTGAAGCTATAGGCAATTAAATTGCACCGTGTAAATCAGACTTAAATCCTCGTCGCCACTGTGAAATCCCGTAGGACTAGGAACACTGTCTTAGCGGGTTCGCAATTTTTTTTTTATATATATATAACTTGTTTGACATTGCGAGATTGGCAGTTGAGAATTGTCATGCTCACTCAAATGTCTTGCTGATGGTGGCGCGTGTTGTTGGGTCATTTGGTTCCCTTCAATATGGTTGAGCTAAGTGGGGCTGATGCGCGCGTCATGCTCATGAACGGGGGTCGTCAGTGGTCATCTCTTAGCTGCCAGTGGGCTTAATTCATTTTTATATTTTAATTAATTTTACATTGTGCTCACATGATAGAAGCAACATAAATATGTAACGAAGAAATGTAACCCATATATTATGATTTTAAAAGAGTGTCCATGGAGTTTCTTGCAAGTTCTTCTCCATAGAGATCTACGCTTTGGAACGTGCAATTTAGCTTCACTTTTCTTGAACTGACCGACATTGACTATTCAAAAGTACCAACTGATGGTTAATTTGAAATAAACGATTTTGATTTTGATTAAAACACGTACGTTCCTAATTACTTACTTGTATTCGAAGACAAAAAACATACTTTCTACCTACAAAAATATAGAGAGAAAATATAAATCTAAATCTACCCGCAATGCATACATCACAATTAGTAACAAAGTAGGAAGTAGAATTAATGAGTTGCCAGTGACATGTGTCATTGGAACTAGTATTAAGAACTAGTATGAGTGTGCGGGTTCATTTCCAGGTCAGGCAAGTCCCAATGTAACTTTTCTAAAGTTATATATACTTTCTAAGTAAATCTTGGACACCAATGACTGATTACAAGGTGAAGGAAAACATTTTGAGGAAACCTGGACTTTAAGTCTGAAATCGCCAACCCGCTTTAATAAGCGTGATGATTACGCTCAATCCTTCTCTGTATGAGAGGAGACTTGTGCCCAAAAGTGGGACGATAAAAGGTTGATGGTGATAATGATAATATACTAGTTCCTCTAACTCACCGACAGCTCCGATATTTACTACTTTAACCCAAGTACACGTTCAATAAAGGATCCAGATTAATCACTACTATCACACTATCTACTATATGGTATACTGTATGGTGGTCTAATGGTATAAGGATATCCTTATACCATTTTATGATGTCATAATATATCTGAGATTGGCGTTCGAAGACTTTAATCACCTCGTGTAAATGGCGTTCTGAAACTTTAGAGCGATCAGTATCGCTCTCGTAGAGGTAGTATTAGTTTTACTAGTCAAATCTATTAGTACAAATGAAAATATAAATAAAATAATATTTTTTTTTTTTTTTTAATAATTATCAACTAGTGCTTGACTGCAATCCCGCCTGATGGTAAGCAGTAAAACAATCGTTGATGGTATAGCGCGCTAGCTTAGTAAGACTATTCACTGAAAAAAAATGAGTGAAAAGGAAGAAAGGCGGCAGTTGACCGAGGTGATGCAATGTTAAACCCAATAACACGACCAACGATGTTTCTTTCTTCACAACCAAACTCCTGACACAACAACATTTGGCGCATCGTATCCGGCATATATCGCAACACAACTGCTCAGACCCGTTCTCAGTACGGCTTCACCAGACATCATGCCGGAACACGAAGAATCGCTTGGCAGCAAGACTTTGTCTGGTGGGTACCGAGTAAAATGATTACGGTAAAGTCATCATCATCATTTCAGCGTATAATAACGGTTGGATCCGCGGATTTCGCGTTGGAGCCCAGGCTCCGCTATATTACCGCAGGATTATGGTAAAGTATTAGTTTATAATTATAAATGAAAAAAAAATGATTTGACAAACGCCAGTTTATCCTGACAGCTACTAAAATCCGTCAAACTTTAATAACTTATATTGATTTCGACTTTATGGCTAAGCCCTTCAGGTATAAGGTTGATTTGGAAAATTTGAGAGTTTCGGGTAACTTGACCTGCAACAGTTAGTACAAACAAATCTATTCCCTAATAGTTGAGATGAATAGTTTTTTGTTAATTTGAACGTTGAATGAGACTGTCCAGAAATAAAGTTGAAACTAAAAGAGAGAGAAAAGTTACAAAGAAATATTTTTGAATTTCATAGCCCAATCCTTGAGAAAGGCTATTGAATTGCTATTTAATTTGGAAATAAGAGTCGATAAAAGAAATATAAAAGTTAACAGAAATTCTTAACTGAAAATGAAGCAAACTAAAGGATTCGAAGACACGGGTAACCTACTAAATATAATAAATAAGCATAAATACAATAAATAAGTACGATTAACAATCTGGTTGAACTAAGTATTAACTTTCATGATTGGTTGACCAAACTTCCGACCACATAAGTTAACAAAATAGTTTTTCTGATCAAGGATTTGAACACCTTCACAATCAAGGTGGTTTTTCTAAGTCTACAAACGTTAGGTACTCTTCACTCAGACAAAAGCCTACGCAAAAGCATGGCAACACTGACGGCTAACCGTCCTTTTTCTAAACTTAAATAAAAAATACACATACAGCCAAAAAAAGAAGCCATCATTGAATAAGACTCACGTATTGGCGAACGAGCACATACGCCGCACCCAATTTTTATACAACAAAAACTTTTCAAATCACCTCGGATTTAGTTCGAGAGCCACTCGTGTAGGCGGGTTTCTTATGGCTGTGTGGTTTAAAGAACAAGAATGAGCGGTTTATGACCTTTTTGAAACAACATCATCGAGTTTGTGAGGTATAAGGAGTCTCGACCTGCATGGCAAGCCGCCACCTTCTTCTGTGAAGTAGTGATGCTGGCAAAGGCGGACGCGGAGCGTGTGAGGGAGTGGGAATCCCAGCGCCCTCACGCCTCTAGCCACCGCAGAAGACGCCCTGGTCGGGAGACAATGTCGAACTCCCGGCCACAGTAGGCGCGGGCTTGCGGGCAGCGAGCAGATCGCCGCCCGACAAGAACCAGGCCCGGCTCCACGAAGACCGATGCCGCCTGGGTCAGGGTTGCGGGTTGGTTAAAAAAGAAACCGTGGCCCTGACGCACAGGCAAGTGAAGAAACATGGGTGGGAATGACAGCTCACTCCACGCTCATTTTAACTCAGTTTTCACAATGACATATCATTGTGAAAACTGAGTTAAAATGAGAGTTACTTACTGAATTGTACTGTAGGTGCTAACATATACAGTACCAATCGGCCAGATACGTTCTGCCTGTTGGCATACAAAAATGTACTTAAAGTACGGATAATTTAGAATTGTTTTATTAGATTATGGATCAACTAAGTTTAAAATAATTTACATAATTAAATTCATCGTATATTTAATCGATAATAGAGCAATAACATCTTTGTCTCAGCAACGACAATACGAGTTTTCTGAATTTTACTAAGGGTTGCAACATAGTTGTGTTGTTTGTCCGTAGTACCCTTGAATTGGAAGCCTGTCATCATGAAAGAGAATGGAATCTTTTGAAAATTGTCGCAGCCTTTTTCCGCTCCCGCCCCGTCTCACCCATCAAGCCCTCTCACGTGGGAGGTTGTAACGCTACATGTGAACGGCAACGCATCTGCATTAACAAAGTTCATCGACCCCGTCAGTATCACAGCGTTTGTGAGAAGGTCATGCGTTTCGGCAAGTGCGAATAACGTTCGATTTGAATTTTAATTTCGATGCAGCTAACGTTCTTTTTTCGAACTGGTTTTCAAGATGGCGCGTGGTGTAGGTATGTTTAGCAGTTTGGCTGTGTAGTATGTATGTAAACATGTTTTATATGTGTTTGGTTGGGGATGTAAATAGCTATAGAGTATCAAGTGTATGGGGCAGTGACACCAGCGTTAGCTGCATAACTAGATTTCAGGTCATTTATCCCGCGACTACAAACTTTAGGCTTTTGAGACAGCCTTTTGTATCTAATAATGCTGTGGTAACTTAAATCATCATTTGTTATTAAAACAGATTCCTCAAAACTATCAGAAAATATCCAAGGGTAGCCAAAATCAGCAGTTATACTGGTAAAGCGGACCCCAAACTCCAAAGCTAAAAGGCTTCGGATGCGACTGGGATTAGCGCTGAGATGATGATGATAATGACAGAATCCTCAAAACTTTTGAAGCACTTACTAAGCAATATTTTTTCTAGTTTTCAAGAAAGAAATCATTAAACACAGGTACATAAAGATTTCCTTATCCATTTTATGAATAGTAAACAAACATCTAAACAGCGTTTCAATTGAATCCCACCATAAACAATAAGGCAACCAGTGTTTTTTGATAAGCAAACAGCCCAAGTCGATAAAGGTACGTGTACCTGATCTCAAGACAAACTCATAATTCCATCTTCTGCCCACACTTAACTTAATCAGACGTGAACACTCCATAACTTGACGAAAACAGTTAACTAAACAACTTGGGTTTTCCTTATAGTTTCAACCGAAGACTTCCTTTTATAATTTGACAGTCGAGGAAAACGTGTACGTAAGACCTTGTCAGGAAATAAGGTAGCTGGTGACGCAGAACAAAAAAAAAACGTGAATTAAAAAGATTTGGTGGTTATGCTCTGCTTGTTACAAGGATTGGCCTCTGAGGTTGAGTTTACTGAAAATTATACGCATATAATCCTTAATTCTACTCAATATATTTATTGACATTCAGTGTGAAGGAGCACCCCCTTTGGGGTACGAACCTCGGCTTAGGATGTCGCTGGAGAGAACAGCAAGGGACGGTTGGATCGAAATTTTGATTATTAGTTCGGTTTGATGACCGCAGCGTTTCCTAGTACTAGCTCTGAGAAGAAACAGCCGAAACAGCGAGAGTCATAGACGGGAAATTTTATATTCACTGGTTCTGGTGGCTGGCCTCCATCGGACAAGGGACGGGAGGCGGTTAAGGTTGAACGCGTCGCGATGGACCTCGGCGGCGAAGAGCAAATTTGAAGAGAGAAAGAAGGTCTGGAATCTTCAGGAATAACCATTCCTGATGATTTTCCAATAATGGCATATCAGTACAATCAGAAATAGATTAAAAATGATTCAGATAAATATGCAAGTCCGGGAGAAGTTGCGATATACATATGTGCAGCTGCACATCAGTTTTCGCAAAACTGGTCTAAGCTGACTCTGTTATACGACAGGTCAGTCCACGGCAAAAGTGTCACCACTGAAATCTAGCCGTGTGTACGGCCGATTTTCTACTGACACGTCAACGGAAATGAAGTGCCAGAGCCGAAATAGTGATGAATACATACACTATACCCACCGCACATCGCTGCAAAGTTAACGGGACGTCGCATTCAGTTCGAACAGCTTCGTATCTCGTTGACGTAGTGTGGTGAACAGACAGTGTAGCAGCCGACAGCAGGTCAATCTACCCGAAACTGATAAATATTCCTAATCAACCTTAAGCCTTAATGGTTTAAAGATAAAGTTGAAAATCTAATAAAGAAATCTGATAGATTGTAGTAGCTTTATTTGCTGTCGTCTGTACCAATAAAACTAAAACCATCTCATAATCAGAACCTACTTTCGAATACCTTTACAAACATAATTTTACGAGAACGATGCAATTAGACACAGCATTCGAGAACAAATTATATCGATATTAGTATCAAATCAATGGATAATGAAGTCGATAACCCTATAAAGTAACATTCTACGCCAGTTTCTTACCTACTTGAACTGTTATCAAACAAATCAAGGCATTTTACTACTGTTGGACATGACAGTTTTGTCAATGCCTATGCTAATGACAAGAAATAATAATGCTAAGACGATCCAATTTAATCTCGATAGTATTCAAAGTATAACTTAATCTTCTTCATCAGTCTATAGAGGTCCACTACTGGGCAGAAGCCTCCCCCAAGGCTTTCGTTGCTTTGGGGGGCTTGTCATAATCCCCACGCTTTGAGCGTTTTTTAAGTTTCAATATTCACACTTCAACTAAAAACCAATGAACCACCAACCATTATGAAAACCCTGAGAGGAATATAATAGAAGACAAGAAGTTCGCCGTTTCCAATTCTAGTAACCAAGTGTACGCCGATGACACGTGTTACTCAAGCACGATTATAAACTGGGCACATAAAGTGTGTAACACACTGGACCTCGTTATCTCAGAACTAGTAAGTAAGTGGTGATATGTAATATACAGGGATATTGCGACATACTACCAGTACGTAAGTACAAGTCGCACTGACCACTTGTTACCTCATCGCTTCCATTAATGACTCATTGACTCATGTGTTCCAGCTTATAACTTGTTCCAGCGATTGCGTTTCGATCACTTATGTTTAACGAACTTATAGGTTCGATCAGGTTCAGCAATGGTTGCCGAGGCAAGTGCCTGGATGGGTGACCAAACTTACATACCGAAACTTCTCCGAGGCTCAGTAAGTATGCTGCAACTGTAGATCTCTTTGACAGGTTTTTTTTTTTTTGTTTTATAGGTCAGTATAGTCAGTCTGATAATAACCCGTCTTTTATATCATAAGTGGCCATATTGCCAGAATGAATGGAGATAATCTCAAACATCTGACGGTTACTGGGAAGTTGGATGGATGACGTTCTAGAGGTCGCAGTCCAAGATGGACTGACCAAATCCGTTCATATCTGGACACCGGCCTGCATGATGCTATACACGCGGCCAGGGAGTGTAACAGATGGCGGACTATCGTAAAGGAGAAGATAATTCCACAGGGACATCACGACCCTTAATAATGAAGAGAATGAATTGAAGAGGGTTAATCATAAGTATCGTAACTAGGTTTTAGCAGACAGACTGCCAGAGGGTCGCCTACGCTGGTACGGGTACGTCTTACGTGTTACGTCTATGACATGCGTGCCAACAATCTCTTACCACAGTATGCTAAAGATCGCGAAATGGAGGAAAATGTGCAGGAAAGTGGACCCCGGGCTCCAACGGGAAAGCCGCGGCTGCAAATCTTGATTAGCGGCGCTCGAGTAGGTAGTAGGTACCCCTATGGGTACCTACTACCTACTCGAGCGCCGACAGTACCTATGTACTGTCGGTATTCGTTAGTAGATAAAGTTTAAAAAAAGAAAAAGTACAAAGGTGAATACAAAGGTAACGTTTAGATTACCTGTCATTCAAAAGAATGGTTTTATTCTGTGTGGAAAATACGCTCATGACCAAAGTACATTTAAAAAATCGGCCTTGCTTTTTTTAAATGCTATAAACTAGTGTTTGGCCACAATCCCGCCTGATGGTAAGCAGTGATGCAATCGTTAATAGTTAAGTGCACTAGTGTATTATGAACCTATTCACTCTAGCCTTGAAGACATTTAATATGTAAACAGACGGGAAAACCTCTGCAGGAAAATTGTTCCAATCTTCCGATGTACGGTATATAAGACGAGACGACGAAATGCTTCGTCCGGAGTTTTATCCAAATATGTTTGGGTTGGCTTCCACTTTTACCAGAGCTAGCTAAATACTAATAATATTTTAAATAGCTGATTGTTTGACCTCCACAATTCAGTTATTGAAGGGTAACAGAAAACCCCTAAAGAAGAGTACCCAGAGGTTTGAGCTAACTACCCTTAACGACTGACAGAGAGTATTATTATTTGCATACATCACCATCATCATTTCAGCCGAAAGGCGTCCACTGCTGGACACAGGCCTCCCCCAAGGACCTCCACGAGGACCGGTCCAGCGCCACCCGCATCCAATGGTTTCACACCTTCACTAGGTCGTCGGTCCACCTTGTCGAGCCTCTACCTTGTCGGTCCACCTTGCCTACCCACGCATCGAGAGAGACTAAGGAGTCTCGTTCTTTTGCGGATCTCCTCATTCCTGATTTGATCACGCAGTGAAACCCCAAGCATAGCCCTCTCCATTGCCCTGTGAGGACCTTGAGCTTTCTTATAAGGCCCATTGTGAGCGACCACGTCCCAATTCTATAACTCATCACTGGCAACACACACTGGTGAAGACTTTGACCTTTTAACCCTTATTTTTTGTGATAGTATAGCTCTTTGTGTACTTACGTTATTTGGGAATATTATTAATGAGAGAAAAAAAAATGATGTGGGTACATTAACAATAAATAATACAAATATATGTTATGCTTACTTAGGAGTTCTTATAGCGAATGTGGATACCAGTACCAACCATGTCTGGTTTATTAGTGGAAAACAAATAAACCTGTAACAAGACTGTGTGTATTGCATAAAATAAAATAAAATAGATAAACAGCCGGGACCAACAACGGTTTAATGTGTAAATTTTATCAATTATCTACATTGGTAGGTAGATTAATGATAATTATGTGTGGCTATAAATCTATACTAATCTATAAAGCTGAAGAGTTTGTTTGTTTCTTTGTTTAATCGCGCTAATCTCAGGAACTACTGGTCTGATTTGAAAAATTCTTTTTGCGTTGGATAGCCCCTTAATCCAGAAAAGCTTTATATCATCACGCTGCAATTAATAAGAGCGGTGCATATGGAAACCTACGCGGGTGAAACCGTTTGGCGCAGCTAGTATAAGATACAGATCTTGTGTTCAAATTATTCGCTAAAACTGATTGTCCAAAATACTATTGCAAATATATAAAAGTCGATAAAATTATTATTATCAAAGATGTGAAATGGAGATAAGATGAAAATCTTGGATCCATTAAGAGCATCTTCACTGGAGCCAGGAAAAGTGCTAAATTGAAAAAGTTATTAAAGTCCGCTCTCATAAAATATTAGGGTATATTTTTAGCATATAAATTTATGCTAAAAATATACCTTAATATTTTGTTTGTTTATTTTCTAACCCTTATAAATTTTAACCCATAAACATATATGAGGATTTCAATAAAATTAATCACTTCACAAACTGCTGCAAATTTTAAATGTAGCATCATATAAAATTTGCATCAGTTTTTAGTTTTATTCCTACGTAAATGGACTGCCATTTTTTCTTGCTAAAAATTGTAACAAACACACCTTAAAAGTCGAAATGTAGGCAGATAATATTTATAGTGGTCAATTCTAGATACCATATAAGGATATTTATTTTATAAAAGATAAAAATGTGTCTCCATTCGATAGTATAGTGAGAATTAAACCCTGTTCTTACCACATGTTCTGACATTGATACACACAAAATAAATTGTCGTGGTGGCCTAGTGGTTAAAACACCAGCCTCTCAAGTATACGCGGGTTCGATTCCAGGTCAGGCAAGTAACAATGGAACTTTTCTAAAGTTATATGTACTTTTTAAGTATATCTTGGACACCAATGACTGAAGGTAAAGGAAAACATCTTGAGGAAACCTGGACTTTTATTAGTCTGAAATCGCCAACCCGCATTGAGCAAGCGTGGTGATTACGCTCAATCCTTCTCTGTATGAGAGGAGACCTGTGCAGTGGGACGATAAAAGATGATGTTGATGATACACAAAATGGAGCACTTACCAAACTGATTGAAAATCATATAAGAAAATTTACAGTGACGCTTATAACTTCAAATGTAGCATATTTTTCTCTCCTCTTCTGTGCATAAAATGATTAGGATTATAGTTAGTCGTGCTAGCTCAGTAGAAACGCCCACGACGTATGAGTTCTACGAATACCGTTCGTTCGTAGATTAAAACCCTTGGTGTGAATAGGGTAGCTGGCTAAAAAAACTAATTAGTCCATCGGTCAGATTTCCAAAAGAAACTAGACACGTATTTTTTTCTTTCTTCATATAAACAAAAAATAAAGACGATACAGTGCGTTGAAAACTCGTGTGACGTTACTCCTTGCTACACCTTTTAGCAACGGGTGACGTCACCAGTTCTCACTCCTGATCTTTGATGCCTTTTATATTCGTCAATTTTTATTGATTGTATAAAACAAAATATACGTATCCAATATTTTTATGTTATCTAAATGAAGGACTAAATAGAATCATTTTTTTTTTTTTTACCCAGACAATCCCCTATTAATGCACCACCACTGCTCTAAAAACGGTGAAGGAAAATCCTGAAGACACATCCATGTCCTGGAACTAAAAAATCGAACGTGACATCCTCCAACCCACACTGTTCCTGTGTAGAGGATTCTTTCACAAAGAGGATACCTGCATCCAAGCAGTAGGAAAATTACATAAAAACATAATATACTTGCTCGACCTTTCTACGATAAACAAAGTGCTAAAATAAATCAGTAAGTAAATACTTTCAGCATCGTCCAATAAAAACACGCACTCGTACGCACATACCATTCCCAATAATCATGGAAATGTACAAAATAATTTCCAAGAAATTCTCCCAACATATCCAAATCTTGAAACTGGACATTAAAACAAAATGGTCACTTACAATATGTGTTGTATAATGGTCGAAGCTTGTCTGGCGTCGCCTTTAATGGTGGAGCACATGATTCGCGGTGCCGATGCAACTCATTATGCAGCTCTGAAGAACGTGATGCCATAGAGTAATAGGTTTTCTAGATGAGACCGTTGTTACTACAGGTGCTTTTGCGGATATGCGTTACGAAGAGTTGGAGTGAAAACAAAGATGTTCAATGTTAATTATGGTGTGGTTTTCGGCAATATGTGTGAAGTCAAAGACCAATCATTTGACATTCCTAAAAAATAAATAAATTAAAACAATATGATTGTACTAACACTAGTTTGCAATCTGCATCGACCTGGGGCGTGAGGGCGTAAAGCTTGGCTATTCTTCACGTGCTCCGCCTCCTCCTTTACAAGCATTACAGCTTCGCAGAAGGAGGTGCCGACCTCCAATGCACTCTCGCTCACGACACGGCGGTGCTCCTCCCAGAAACCCAAACAACTGCGTCCAATGAGAACCTTCATCACGTGGAAAGTGAAGTCGCCGCGAAAAATGTACTCTAAGTTGTAAAATGCAATCGCATAAAACACGCCCAGACATAACATTGTTCGCTGAGGTCCTACAAAAAAAAAAACACAATTTCATATAATTTATATTCTGTCATGTGACACTGTGATCCCTATAGCAATAAGATCTCATTTTGAATGCATAAATCTGCAAGTGAATGTTTATGAGCAAAGAAATTGTCCTTTCTCGGCCATAATCTTTGCGTAGCATGCAAATTCGACTCCAACGAAAGGCTTATCTGCGAGGCGTGGCTTCGATTTCTCTGCGACATTTCTCGGGGTGCGTGCATATTATTAAAGAAACAACATCGTTATTGAAATGCTACACTGATATGTATCTTTAATTAGTCGTCTATTTAGGCAAAGTGTTTGCTTTGTCTTATCTTAGTGGAGAAATTATTATCTGTGCTAATTTAGTTAAGGTATTAGGTTAAAAGCTTGTGGGCAAAGGTTGTAGGTACTGTTGTAGTGGTTTGAAGCGCTTGAAAATAACATTAAATAGTATTGGAATATTATTCGACAGCCTCCGTGGCGTAGCGGTAGCGAATGCGGCCGTTGCGCAAGAAGGCGCGGGTTCAATTCCCGCACAGTGCAAATATTTGTATGCATGAATATGAATATTTGCACTGGTCTGGTCGTGCCTCGGAAAGCACGTTAACCCACTGGTCCCGGTTGCCATACAAACATCTAGTGGCAGTTGTTACGGGTTGTTGGAGCCCTCAAAAGTCTAACAATTGGTCTAACTGCAATGCTTAGATATCGCCTTCGGGTTGTGGAGGTCAGACGGCAGTCGCTTCACGGAAAATATCGAAGTTTAGCCAAAATCAGCAGTTAGACTGGTAAAGCGGACCCCAGACTCCAAATCTGAAAAGCTATGGATGCAACTGGGATAAACGCTGAGATGATGATGAGTATTGGAATATTATTAGAGAAAGATCAGAATACTCTTAATAACTATACTATTTAATAACAGATATAAGCCATAAAAAATTAGTTCCTAATAATAAAATACTGTGTCCTTCTCATTTTTTAACGTCCATTGGGTTAGGGCCTACGCATAGATATCAGAAAGAATTCTGTGGGTCTACGTAATATGTATTGTCATTGAAGCGGAGTAAAGATTTGATTATTTTATATGTATTTCAGTATTTTATTCGTCACATGTGGTACCGGGTTTAGAATGGTACCTACCATCCCATATCCTCCCATTGGTATCGTAAGAGGTGACTAAGGGAACTCTCAACAGGAAAGCGGGCAGCAGCGTTTCTTCTGTGAAATATCAAATTACTGCGATCCCCAAGCGTGGGGATTATGGCAAACCCCCCTAAAGCCTTAGGGTAGGCCTTTGTCCGGCAGTGGATCTCTATAGGCTGAAGAAGAAGAAGCAGAAAAAGATTTTATTCAAAATGTTTCAAAGATTTCTCCTCCTCCGGATTGCCGCCATGGGACCTGGAGGCCAAAGCCCTCGCCCACATGTGGGAGTGGCGAGAAGAGGCAAAACGCCGGGGCTAAACTCCGCTGCCGCGAGAAATCGCGGTACGGCGGACAGAGCTCCGGCGGGATCTCATAGCGACATGAAGAGCGCGATTGTCGCAACCCAGTGCTGGGCACGCCACAATAGTCGCAGTAAGTCCCCTCTTTGAGGAGTGGCTAGAGACACCTTCCGCCTGACGCAGGCCATCACCGGACACGGTTGTTTCGGGAGGTTCCTGTTCCGTATTAGGCGGGAGGAAATGCCAGGGTGTCACCATTGTATGGATCACCCTGATGACACGGTGGAGCATACGCTGATGGTCTGCCCGGCTTGGGTAGAGCACCGCCGTGTCCTCGTGGCGGCGATCGGCGGCGATCTCACGTTTTGGACCCTGGTCCAGGCCATGATCCGGATCGAGAGTGCATGGCAGGCTGCTTCCTTCTGCGAAGCAGTTATGCTAGCAAAGGAGAAGACGGGGCGCGTGAGCGCGGACATCCCAGCTCCCTCACGCCACTTGCCGCCGCAGGAGACGCCCTGGTCGGGAGACAACATCGAGCTCACAGCCACCATAGGCGCGGGCCTGCGGGCGTTGAGCAGTGGGCAGTTCGCCGCCCGGTAAGGACCAGATCCCGAGTCGGTGGCACATTGTGTTTCACGCGCGCCTCAAAGAGATGTCAGCACATCGTGACGGGGTCCACGAGGGCCGTTGCCTCCTGGGTCAGGGTTGCGGGTTGGTTAAAAAAGAAACCGTGGCCTGGCGCAGGCAAGTGAAGAAACACGGGTGGGTTTTAATCAGTAAAAGTCTGACACGCCCTTCCGCTCCGCGCAAAGCGGGAGAAGTCATTTGATGATTTCCCATCCCATCATGACACCACGACTTCTACATGTGTTTACATATTTCACAGTATTTGTCTCGTTCACTTGGCCGTTTTCGATAATGCAATGCAGTCTGTAGAGTTATTTTTTTTTTTCTTAAATTGGAAATTATTTGCCAAATAGAAACCACAACAAAGGAAACGCCTCTAGACTCTGTTCAGGCGAAACTATTCACGTTCCAGAAAGAACCATTATCTAATTACTATAATTCCTTACAACAAATCATTATCACACGCCATTACAATAAGTATTAACACTAATTCCGCCACCTTTCTCTTATAAACTTTATGCTAAACTTTCAGCCTAAGTCTAGGCAGTAGCCACTCCTTGAAGTTAGTTCTTTAATTAATGTAGCTAGCTAAAACTGGCTCGGTGCAGCTCATGGTAGCTGAGCACGCGAGACCGGGTTAGTATCGAACATTAATAATTTATTGGTCGGACTGTACTTAGATTTTCTGTGATAGTAGGCCAGACTGTAAGTGGTTTAGATTTCATTTTGTCGTGATGGGAAATGCTAAGTTCCACACTAAGATTTTACTAAATAAAAGTAGTGAGGTATAGAGTAAAAACCCGGATAAAAGTCCTATGTCCTAATCCAGGGTCTATGCTTATACCAAATTTCATCAAAATCGATTCAATCGTTTCAGAGTGAACGCAAACAAAATAAATTAGATAACATTTATATCAACATTTAGAAGAAGTTATTAAACCTTATTTGTGACTTTGTACAAATAAACGATTCTGGATTTGTGACATCTAACAAAAGCACTACTCTGAGTGCAGAAAATCTATGATTATAATCCAACAATCGTGACAGCAAAGTCAGTTTATAAATTTACGTCAACGTTAAAAGTAGAGGCGACGCACGTAATCCATAAAGTATAGTATACAAATGTAATGTTACCATAAAACAGAAAATCAACTAGCAATGTATCACCTTATTCATAAACGTTACTTAAAGTTAACTAGTGATTAGTGACTGTTTAATCACACATTTCTGACGTTTTAACGTCACTTTAATCACCCATACTAGTATTATAAGTGCGAAAGTAACTCTGTCTGTCTGTCTGTTACGCTTTCCCACTTAAACCTCTCTACCGATTTTGATGAAATTTGGCACAGACAATCTTTGGACCCTGAGAAAGGGCATAGGCTCCATGTTATTAAAAAAAATGATATTCCCGAGGGAAATTAAAAAGCGCGATATAACCGAATTCAACGCGCGCGAAGCTGCGGGCGGAAAGCTAGTCGTCTATAAATAAACTCCTATGATGAAGTAAACACTATGGTGTTTATTCATAAATGATTATTAAAATTAAATGACGTTCAAGCGTCATAAATGTGTGCTTAAACAGTCATTAATCACAAGTTAACTTTAAACTTCGTTTATGAATAATGAGGTTAATATCTAAGCGATGAAATAACCAATACATATCTTGGACACGCGTGCAGGGATAGCAAACATGCCACTGTCGCTAAATCCGGACCAAAGGACCAATAATTCTTTTAAGTGCTAATTGGAATGATTCAGCCTCAAGAAATATTCCGGCAAAGGGTATTATGGAAGTCTGTATAGCCTTATTTGGAAATGCGATAAATTCTTCTACACTTACGCCTAATGCTACCTGAGATGGGTAAATGGGACTTTGTATGGGCTGTGGCGTGTGGAACACTGGATACAGAAGTAAGAAGTGCTTCTTTATATTATGTATTATGATTTTTCGACCGTTAAGTAGTCGAAGTATACTTTTAATTCTCAGGGACTGCGTGTATGGATAATAGGCAATTACTAATATACAAGATATTGTTTATTATATACAATATGTAACGAAAACCCCGTCCGACTCATAAGGATAATAAGGGTTAGGTAAACACATGACCAAATAAAATATGAAATTTTACGTAATCATTCTTTTTTTTAATAATTAAAAACTAGCGCTTGACTGCAATCCCGCCTGATGGTAAGCAGTGAAGCAAACGCTGATGGTAAAGCGCAATAGTTTATTAAGCCTATTCACTTAAAAAACTAAGGAATAGGAAGGATGACGGCAGTTGAGCGAGGTGATGCAATGTTAAACCCAAGACCAACACGACCAAACGATGCTGCGCTAGAGGGAGATTGATCTGGAGATTCTCCACGACCAAACTCCCGACACAACAACACTTGGCGCATCGTACCCGCTACACATCGCAACACAACTGCTCAGACCCGTCCTCCGTATGGCTTCACCAGACATCATGTTCATTGTTTATTATATACAAAATGTAACGAAAACCCCGTCCGACCCATAAGGATAATAAAGATTAGGTAAACACATGACCAAATAAAATATAAAATTTTACATAATCATCATAGTAGCAATACTAATGAATTTTGAAATAATCTTTATTTTCCGCGAATTAATTCCAACTTCCCCAAAATTTGGTATTTTAAAAAAAGTGGCAACATCATTTTTAACGGTATTATTATGCGCGAATAGCGATGTGACTGTGTACCGCGTACCCTGCCCCCCTTCACCCGCTCATTTATTGCCTACAGCAGATGTATTAAGTTACTTCCTTTTGCGAAATAATATTTATTATTTTAGGGGGATTTTTTTTTTAAGAGCAGCCTGGCTTAGTAAGCATTAGTAGAATCAGTTATCGCGACCTAAGAATACCTTCACGGATCGGACAGGGTTTTCTTTACATGTAATATACATATTTATATATTTTAGTATTATGTATTTATTTAAGTATACTTATATAATTATTTTTGGATTATATTTTTATGTATATTTAATGTTATTACTTTTATACTTATCATATTCATATTTTATTTCCTCCTTGTTCTTACACACTGTTGTCTTCATTTCTGTTATACTTCTCCTTTGGCAGGTCTGCTGGAAGAAATTTCTTAAGAAATAAGCAGCAGCTTTGTACTCAGATCTTAATTTTGTCTTATCCTTATGTATTTTATTGTGTGTACATAAATAATAAAATAAATAAGAAAACATCCATATTTTCTACTAGGTGCTAATTCCAGACTGTGGGCTCCTGAAATCGAATCCAGAACGTCATGCTCCACAGTAGGAACTTCAACCACTAAACCAACCACATATTATCATGATCATCATCATCATCAACCATCAGGCAAGTACCAATGTAACTTTTCTAAAGTTATATCTACTTTCTAAGTATATCTTGGACACCAATGACTGAAGATGAAGGAAAACATCTTGAGGAAACCTGGACTTTAAGTAAGCAAGCGTGGTGATTACGCTCAATCCTTCTCTGTATGAGAGGAGACCTGTGCCCAGCAGTGAGACAATAAAAACCACATATTGTACCATAGTGAAAACAGTTCCCGAACTCCTAATTCAAGTTTTTTTTTTTTTATAAAATATTATCTATTTCATAATCTAAGGGGACGACATACAGCCTCGGAGCTTTATGAGACAAGCTCGGTAATTACCTTCATTAATTACTTTATTTTAGTGGATTTACATTTATTAATACTATTTCGAAATTTTACAATATTTTTTACTAAGAATTTATTTTAAATTGTGTAATTGTATATGACCTAAAAGAGTTCTGAGACGTGAACGTCAACATCCTAAAAATAGATGCATTTTATCTATTTCGAGCTATGAGTTTGTTAGGAAGACACTTTTAAATGTTGTAACCTACACTCGCCACTGAATGAACAGGAACCTAAACAAAACTAATCTTATCACAAGTATACCAAAACATTCAATTATGACTCTCCAATACAGTAGAATGTGTGAATGTGGCCAAAAACAAATAACTTTCCATTGCTCCAAGACCCACTAAAGTACCACTAACGTAAGTGAAGAACGACCAGCTTACACTGGACCTCCGAATGACGCGTATATTTTGACTGCGAGCTCAAATTTCGGTCTTTAGAGCGGCGCAAATCGCATTTCGTGCTGATTTCTACAACAAAACAGGTCAAATGCCGATAAGTGAACGAATTGTCGCACGCACTGATTCGAAACAGTTGCCTTTTAGAGCACAGTGGTTGGTTTTGAGAGAGATACTAGATGCAATAAGTGCCTATATAACGGAGTTTTTAAATGGAAGTACAATTTGATACCTTTATACCGCGTACATCGAGGGACTGGAACAATTTGCCAGCGGCGGTGTTTCCGTCGGACTACAATTTGAGTGTCTTCAAGGCTAGA
This sequence comes from Sesamia nonagrioides, assembly GCA_017933935.1. Classification (NCBI taxonomy): domain Eukaryota; kingdom Metazoa; phylum Arthropoda; class Insecta; order Lepidoptera; family Noctuidae; genus Sesamia; species Sesamia nonagrioides. The sequence continues at coordinate 344,428 of JADWQK010000385.1, forward strand.
GTGAATAGGCTCTTAATAAACCAGTGCGATTTATCATCAACGATTGCGTCACTGTTTACCATCAGGCGGGATTGCGGTCAAGCGCTAGTTTATAATTTATATTTTAAAAAAATAGCCAATTTGTATAAAAGAGGTACAAATCACAATAATAAAGCTAAAGACTCTGTTTGTCTGAACTCACTAATCGCTGAAACTAACAGTGGGATTTTTAAAAAAAATGTTATAAACAATAGGCCAATTCTTGAGGAAGCCCTTGGTAGTAACATCACACTAGGACAATGCAGGAGCCGAGCATAAAGAAAAAAGAAAGAATGCTAACAGACGACGAAGTAAGGGGTTGGGCAGGCGATGCGATGCGACGGGTTCGTTTAAGAGAGCAAGAAATTTAACTCGGACCAAGTCGTCAGCAGAAACTAGTAATATATAACACATTGATGGAAAATTTATGACATCCAAACCTATCTAGGACTTAACTAGGACTAGCTGCGCCACGCGGTTTCACCCGCGTAGCTTTCGATATCATCATCAACCTATTTTTTATCGTCCCACTGCTGGGCACATGTCTCCTCACATACAGAGAAGGATTGAGCGTGATCACCACGCTTGCTCATTGCGGGTTTTGCGATTTCGATTTTTCTATATGCTCCGCACCTATTGGTCGCAGCGTGATGTTATGTTATGTTGCCCCCCAATGCTATAAACATATTTCCTCACATAATCTGATCACCTATAAACATTAAGCAAAAGTTCCCACCCAACTTCCTCAAGCTAAATACCAGCCAGCTGACCTCACCGTGTCTCCGTCTAGTCCTGTCTAGTTTCGTTCCATTCCGTAGTATCGTTGACCCGGTGCAGTTCGACGCCGGCCAGTCACGGACGCCGAAGGCCACGCCGGCCGTTACACAAAGACGCCGATTTTCAACAAAACATAGTTATGCACGGGTTTGTGGTAAAAAAAAAAGATGAAATATGCGTTCGGCATAAAAAAAAGTTCAACAAGAAGTCTTTGTTGAGCTTTTTGAGATTTGTGGAGTCGGCTCGTCTGGTGTAGGTGGCAGTTTTTGACAGATTGTCGTAAGGAATTATTGTCAGCTGTTTTTGATGAAGAAATCTTTATATATACTGTTCTAGTCGACTTACGGTACCATAAAGAACAGTGCACATGAACACTATACTTGTTTCCAAAAAGATATTACAGTCTAAATGTATTAACATATAAGCTTATGAGTAAACATACCGAGCACAAGCACAGTAGTAGTTCGTTTCTACCAAAAGATTATAGGATTTGCTTAAATGCCAAACGACACATAATCATACTAAGAATTACATTTCCAAATAAAGTGTGTATGCGCTGCTGAATGGTTCGCACACACCTTGGTTATTAGCTTGGTTAGTTAGGAATGATAGTCATGTATACCCAAAGTGTTTTTTTTTTCAATAATTATAAACTAGTGCTTGACTGCAATCCCGCCTGATGGTAAGCAGTGATGCAATCGTTAATGGTAAAGCGCACTAGTTTATTAAGCCTATTCACTTAAAAAACTTAGGAATAGGAAGGATGACTGCAGTTGAGCGAGGTGATGCAATGTTAAACCTAAGACCAACACGACCAAACAATGCTGCGCTCGAGGGAGATTGATCTGGAGACTCTCCACGACCAAACTCCCGACACAACAACATTTGGCGCATCGTACCCGCCACACATCGCAACATAATCGCTCAAACTCGTCCTCCGTACGGCTTCACCAGACATCATGCCGGAACACGACGAATCGTTTGGCGGTAAGACATTGTCTGGTGGGTGGATACTTTATTGAATATATTTAACTAACTCGTAACAAATGGTATATTAATGATTTGTAAATTAATACAGTCTATGAAAGCTGCACTGTCGCCTTATACTATAGTTTGTGCAAGGCGACTGAAAAGTGCCGATCTATGTAATGCATGCGTGCTGATTTGGACAATTTCTGTTCAACAAAGTTAGCACTTAGCCCTTTAAAATACCAAAACAGCACTTTAGGCTATTGCCTATTATTATATAATAACGCTTGGCGCGCATGTTGCTAATCAAATTCGCTTAGAAGTTTAGAACACGTGATCGACGTAATCAGAACCCAATCTAACAAAGAGTCGCAAAAGGTCAACACATAGCTTAAACTCACTACACACGAAAAACATACTTTATAGCTAGGAATAAATCTGAGCGGATAACGAAAGTGTAGCCCACACCTATTCCCGGAAAGAGATAAATCTAACCGGGAAACGTGACTGATTTTCGTTGAGCATGGCAACATCAAAGACATGTTTTTTCCGTTCCCAAAAAGCACGGCGTCTAAAGAATTTTCATCAGTACGAATTGAATTATTTCCAGAACCGGGAAATCTATGGATAGCTACGTAAGCACGTTGAATAGCATATAAATATCTTTCGGTGTTTTACTGTTTATGTTGCTTTTTTTTTATAAATTATAAACTAGCGCTTGACCGCAATCCCGCCTGATGGTAAGCAGTGACGCAATCGTTGGTGGTAAAGCGCACTAGTTTATTAAGAGCCTATTCACTCTAGCCTTGAAGACACTCAAATTGTAGTCCGACGGAAACACCGCCGCTAGCAAATTGTTCCAGTCCCTCAATGTACGAGGTATCTTTATACCGCTAGTGCGCTTCGTCCGAATCGTAGTGGTGTTAACAACTCGCCGTACGACGGGTCGTCCGATGGTGGAACGGAGATGGGGGAATTAAATCATGCAATTCCCTCGCATACTCCCCAAAATGCATCCTATAGAACACCGAAAGGCTGGCTACTCTACGCCTGTGCTCTAGGTTTCCACCAAAATACTATTTAGCGTTTAGCATGTATTAAAACGTAATTGTATGCGTCTGTCAATTGCGTGCGATTTAGCCGATGTTGAAAAGTCGTGGTGTCCTGTTGGTTAAAACTCCAGCCTCTTAAGTATGAGTGTGCGGGTTCGATTCCAGGTCAGGCAAGTACCAATGTAACTTTTCCAAGTTATATGTACTTTCTAAGTACAGCTTGGACACCAATGACTGATTAAAAGGTGAAGGAAAACTTCTTGAGGAATCCTGGACTTTAGGTCTGAAATCTCCAACCCGCATTGAGCAATGAGCATGCGTGGTGATTACGCTCAATCCTTCTTTGTATGAGAGGAGACCTATGCTCAGCAGTGGAACGCCATGTAACTTTTCTAAGTTATACGTACTTTCTAAGTATAGATTGGACACCAATGACTGATTAAAAGGTGAAGGAAAACTTTTTGAGGAATCCTGGACTTTAGGTCTGAAATCGCCAACCTGCATTGAGCATGCGTGGTGATTATTCTCAATCCTTCTCTGTATGAGAGGAGACCTGTGCCCAGCAGTGGGACGCCCTTAAATAGTTATAAACTAAATTAAATTTAAGTGTAGTACATCTTTTCCTTTCCACTTTATTAAGAAAATAACAGAAGAAAGAAAGAAAGAAAGAAAGAAATATATTTATTCCGCACAAACAAAACGCACGTTACAATTAGATACCATAAATTATACATTAATAATAAAAGTAAAAAGAAAAAAGTGCATAGAAAAAAATATATATATATAACCAAAGTCTCGTACTCGAACATGCAAACTACTAAAACTACAGTTTGCTGTCAAAGCCAGGGCCATAGATAGCTCAAAAAAGAAAACACACAACACAAAACAGAAAATAAATTAGTTTAATATTCGTTTGGTCTTGTCAAATATACGTAAGTTACCGCCTGACGTATATTGACGTATTTCTTGTAGCCTTGTTCTTATTCGCGTTTGAAGTGGCTATGATATATAAATTTGTTATCTATACTTCTATACTAATATATAAAGCTGAAGAGTTTGTTTGTTTGTTTGAACGCGCTAATCTCGGGAACTACTCGTCCAATTTGAAAAATTCTTTTTGCATTGGATAGCCCATTAATCCAGGAAGGCTTTAGGCTATATACCATCACGCTACAACCAATAGGAGCGGAGCATAACTAACTCCACGCGAACGAAGTCGCTGGCGGCCGCTAGTAGTATATAAAAAATATGTAAAGCCGTAGAGTTTGTTTGTTTGTTTGAACGCGCTAATCTCGGGAACTACTGGACCGATTTGATAAATTCTTTTTGCGTTACATAGCCCATTAATCCAGGAAGGCTTTAGGCTATATATTATGTAACATCACGCTGTGACCTATAGGAGCGGAGCATATAAAAAAAAAAACATATCCGTGCGAGGGGCGCAGCTAGTAGTATATATATTTGAAATAGCAAGAAATACTATTTCATTAACTAATTTCACTGTAGTTAAATTTATTTTTGTTTGTAAACAAATGAATCAGCGCCATTGTTGCTTTTTTTCTTGAATCAGTTTTCCTAGTATGTTAGTAATTGTATATTATTTTACGATTTGTGGAAAAATAAAAATAAAAACTTCAATCGATAGACAGAAACAGAACGATATTTTTCGAAACGATATCTTTTAGCGCTAAATTTATTTTTTTATATCGGCCTTATATTCTTAGAAAAAGAAAGTAAGAAAATACATACCTATGTAAATAGTACACTATAGACTACCTACATTGTTTCTCTCTCCTTCGCCTTAGTATTGCATCCAAATGTTGTCTGTAAAAGATCGCTCTTAGCGATAAGACCGCCCATTGTGTCACCCTTGTGTTGAACAATATGTTGTAATATGTTGTGTTGTTGTGTTGAACAATATCATAAATTCACATTATGAGAGCTGGTGCCTAAAGTAGGGTTTACGAAAAACCTGTAGTACAGGTCACCAGGCTCCACTTAGTGGCATTATGCAAAAATCAGTAATCAATTATACAAATGTTTATGTTCTCTAATCTATATGGTGTACATAATAAACAGTATTCTATTCTATTCTTTTCTACATTAAATAATAATATTTAACGACACACAAAACACCAGATATCAAACAAAAAAACTGAAAAGTCCGAAAAAAGAAATTAGCAGTAAAGTGTACTTCACGGCTGCGATAAAAAAGGCACAGTGTTATACACTGAACCTTCTACCTTGGCCATAAAAATTCGTCTCAAGGTATCTACGTCATGTCTCGAGTAACCGGGCTACGAACATTTCGTCTAAGCCCGAAGGTCACGCGGCCAAACTGGTACACGATAACTCATAAAGCAGCGGGCTTCTAAAAATACCTATTAACAAGACATTCGAGACATGACAAAACGAATATTTAGCTATTTTCTAGGAATTATTGTATTTGTATTCATTGTGTTTAACTATTTAATTGATTTAATGCTTGTAAAGACTTCTTCACACTGTGTTAGTCAAGGAATTTACAATGCAGACAAAAATAACGAAAGCGTCTATAATATTTCTATTGAATTTTGTTCTGGGTGGCAAAATAATGATGCAAAACCTGTTATCATGGATTCAATAGATTTAATACATATGTCTCTATACACCAGTGTAGATTTTTCGGTGGTCATTAAGCCATTTCCTACAAAAAAATAATACCTTCGCAGTCAAAATGTATAGAAATGCATTCTTTTTTTTTAAATATCTGACGAAAAATTTAGTGCACGTTATTTGTTTTTTTTTTTTTTTTCTTGATGAATTAAATAAATGTTGAAAACGAAGTTAATTTAAGTACGTACACTTAAATTAACTTCGTCAACAACGTTTATTAGTATTGATTTGATTGTCAAAAAGGTTTCTTAATTTTTATTGCTATTTTATTGCAATCAATGGACATTTGACATGGGACGTTTAATTTTTATTATACCTACTTATTTAAATATTCAGTGCCCACCATTTGCTTAAATACATTATAAATTTCTTTTTATTGCATACTAGCTTTCCGTCCGCGGCTTCGCTCACGTGGAGTTCGGTTATATTGCGCTTTTTAGATTTCCCTCGGAAATATTAAATCTTTCCAGGATAAAAAGTACCCTATTATTTAATCTGGACTTCTAACTTTACGTCTCCAAAATTTCAAAGCAATCGGTTCAGTAGTTACGGCGTGAAAGCGGAACAAACAAACAAACTCACATTCCCATTTATAATACCTATAAGTAAGGATGGACATTTTTATGTTTTACCTATCTCTGTATATACTGTGGTAAATATCTCGGTACTCCTAAGGGCAAATCAAAATCCTTCGATGGTTCATTTGACATCAAAACAATATTCTTATGAAGAAGAAAATAATATAAGATGCATAAAATTAATACCTTACCACCGTAATCTTAATTATTCTTACGCAACATCCACGCTTGAGTACAATCGGTAACACAGATCCCTGGACTATCCTCATCTGCATACAGCATTATCACCTTTATATGCATAATTCGAGAGGTTATTTTTTCGTATTCTTTTATATTAAGATGGTAACTTGAGAAGGTCGATTCTCCTCGTCACGGGAGGCGCGTATGGCGTAACAACCGACGCGCTACGTTTGTTCTGCTTTGGGTGGTGAGCAGAAAGATTTGGTGAAACTTTTTAGGGTCCTACGCACGTGAGAAAAACATTCCTAAGGTACGGTTGGTTGATAGAGTAAAACAAGAGAAGGGGCAACAAGATAAATGAAATGGACATTGTAATATAAATTATTGGGGAAAAAATCTGCTGTACAGTTACAGAAATAGGCAAATAGCGGCCAAAAATTAGATAAAATCCTTTTTTTCGTTCTTTATTAAGTACAGACGTCATGAAGCTACTAAGATCTGTTAAGTTTATTTAACAGATTTTCAACTTTATCGTTAAAGACTAAAGGTTGGACCTTAATCCTTTGGTTGATTGGAAAAATTTGAAACTTTTGGATAGTTTGTACAGCTGAATCAATAAACAGTCTTATCGCTAAAACGATAGATTAAGAAGAATTAAGGCAGAAGGAGAGGCAATACTGAAAGCAGTGTGTGGAGTACTATTAACATATATATGTAGATATTACATATTATGATCAGAAATGAGAAGATCGGCAAAAGAACCAAAGTCACCAACATAGCTCTTCGAGTCGCTAAAATTAAGTGGCAGTTGGCGGGGCACATGGAAGGCCCCCAACCCTGGTGAAGGTCGCGGGAAACTGATGGATGCGGGCAACACAGGACCAGTCATTGTGGAAAGCCTTCGGGGAGGTCTTTATCCAGCAATGGACCTCTATAGGCTGAAGAAGGATAAGAAGACATATTATATGTATCCTAATATCACAGCATGCAGCGCGTGAGAATGCAAATAGGGATGTGTGGTGATACACGATTGGATAGGATAAAAAATGAGTGCGTTAGAGGAAGTCTGTAAGTGGCACCGGTAATTGAAAAGTCGTGTAGAAGTCGGTTGTCGTGTTATGGGTGTGTTATGGCGAAATGAGGAAAATATTGTGTGAAGAGTTTTGAGTATGAATGTTATAGGCTATAAAAGTTGAAGAAAACCAAAGAAACGAAGGATGGAATATGTGGAAGATGATATGGTTAAAAAGGGAGTGACTAGCAAGATAACGTTTAATAGAGAAGTATGGAAAAAAATACTAGTACCGACCCCAAATACATCGGGATAAGGGCAACATATACAACATTGTGTTTTGTTTAAGCGAAACCCGAAACAGGTGTCCAGTACTTTAAGGTAAAGAATCTATGTACAAAATTTCAAAAAGATATCTTGAAAAACCACAAAGTTATGAGCTTGTTATCTTACTTGGTTGTCCCAACAAAAATATGGTCATTGCCCCGCTCGGCGAGGAGCGGTGCGACCGATCTCGATTTCGGTCGAAAACGAAAATCCTAACTCGGTCCAACTTTATTGTTCATCTGTACATCACACTCGTCTCCACAGAGTAGGCAACTCGTTCATGGGTCAACGTCATGTCTTTTACAACAAGCTCCCCATGGACATTCGAAACGTACTCATCAAACGATTTAAAAACTATATAAAGGCCAAACTTTGCAAAAAGGGGTATTATAAAATCACAGATTATTTAGAAGACAATAACGCTTGGGACTGAGCTGCTCGCTCTTCTAAGCATTGTTATTAAGCAATATGCGTAGTTAGTTATGCTAAAATGTTGACATTTTAAACACTGTTTTTTTTAATCACGTTAATTATTGTGAACATTTTCATTTTTAAAGCCTGGACTTGAAAAAAGACGAGGATCCCAGGGCCTGTAGCCAATGTAACATCGCTTCGTAGCGAAGCGAAATCGAATACCAAACCAACCAATAACGAAAACGATTGACCACGCGACGCGATAAATAACGTGGTGAATCGTTCCCGCCATTGGTTGGTTAGGTATTCAATTTCGCTTCGCTACGAAGCGATGTTACATTGGCAATTTGGCTACAGGTCCTGGGTTTGTTTCGGCTTTTTCTTCTCAAAGGTACTCAGTTAGGAAATGGCGGCTCCATCTAGTTTAAAAAAATATGACGTGTAAAAGTGATAAATGATCCTACTTGCATAATAAACGATTTCATTTCATACATTTACCAAACACTCTCGTTGTTCTATCTAACGACCGCTCCCCTCCGCTCAATTTTATACAAGACACGGCAATTTGTTAACCTAACTAGCGTTTACTTCGCGCAGACTTTGTAACAGAAAATCAAACATGTCAATTGGTTATTTAACAATGTAAACTTTGATAAATAAATTGATTAATTGATACATTCTGAAATTGGATGCACGTACGCGGTACGTGAAACCGGACGCTTCCTTAATGTTGCCACTATGTAAAAATTAAACCATTGTTGAGAATGATATTCTCGTAGTTTTTATATCCTATTTTTGTATTTTATATTCCTGTTTGTGTCTGTTTAAACTGTTCTCTCACTATGTAAATTTAGATTTTTATTTTTTGTTATTATTATTGCATTTTTATTTATTTTTTTGTACCGATTCGGTGTCAGGTGTGATTGTTTGCTGCACCGGGTGACGTCTTTACGTCGGCACCGGCTGTCGCTGAAAACCAGCGCTGAACTCTGTTTTGGATAGGGTCGCAGCATAATGCTGAGCGATAGCCGTTTTGCGTGGATGTGACGCATGTCAACTATGATCACTCAATTGTTTTTGTACACTTTATGTCATGTTTACCGCAAATAAACGTATTTTCTTTCTTTCTTTCTTCTTTCAAATTCTGATGAATTAATAAAAGTCGTGGTGGTCTAGTGGTTGAAACACCAACCTCTATAAGTATTAGTGCGCGGGTTCGATTCCAGTTCAGGCAAGTACCAATGTAACTTTTCTAAAGTTATATGTACTTTCTAAGTATATCTTGGACACCTATGACTGAAGGTGAAGGAAAAACATCTTGAGGAAACCTAGAAGCTTAGGAACCTTAAGTCTGAAATCGCCAACCCGCATTGAGCAAGCGTGGTGATTACGCTCAATCCTTCTCTGTATGAGAGGAGACCTGTGCCCAGCAGTGGGACGATAAAAAAGGTTGATGATGATGATGATGATGATGAATAAAAGTCATAGAACAATAGTTGTTGTTTACGATATTTGTAACATTAATTTATGTTATTGTAACAACAACCCCATAGAACTATCTGAGAGGTTGTTATTTTTTTTTATTTATAACCATGATTTGCAAATAACCACAAAATGCACTGCTGCAGTTGACTGGTGAATTGGACTTACTCTCAAACTCGCATGAGCGATTAAACACAGGCAGGTATTTATTTTTTTAAAAACAAATAAAGCTCAAATAAAAGTCGGCCACAAAACAATTTAACAATACTCATATATTAAATACTAAAGAAGCAATACCCTAAAACAATGCGCACAGAAATTTGAGAACAAATCGCTGTTCAACTCGTGGGATACTCCGAAGTCTGTAATGAGTGCTTGCGCATAAGGATGTGTGCAGACCGCCGAGTTTGTTCTATAGTAATTTTACCAAAAATTTATAAAAATACAGTAAAGATTACATTAAAAAAAAATACTAACGCTGCAAGGCTTATAGCAACAGTTTAAGAGTCTTGAGTTAAGGTTATAATACTTTATAGAAAGCTTTCTACCTCATTCAGCAATTTAAGTCGCTTCAAGGCTAGAGTGCAGCACTGCTTACGAACGATTACATCACTACTTACTATCAGAAGGGATCACGTTCAAGCACAAGCATATTCGTAGGTTGTCGTCCTCCGTGACGCAGCGATCAACACGCCTGCCTGCGACGTGGAGGCCCCGGATTCGATCTAAGGCCAGGTCATGATGGAAAACGATCTTTTCCTGATTGGCCTGGGTCTTGGATGTATATCTATATATGTATCTATTATAAATATAATATCATTGAGTTAGTATCCCATAACACAAGTCTCGACCTTACTTTGGGACTAGCTCAATCTGTGTGATTTGTCCGTATATATTTATTTATTTATGTAACATTAAAAAAACAAAGAAATACCTTAAAGCCAACAAATATACAGAAAACAATGTAATTATTCGAATCTTTGAAGTTTATTCGAAGTTTACGCGAAATTTTAATTTGACGTAGTTCTTTCTTTTGTTTGTTTTTCCTTCAATTAATTTATTAGATCTCTTCGTGTGATAGTACGACATTAAGGAAAACGCGAAAGAAACACATTTTCTCATTACTTATGTATCCATCAAACAGATTTAATCAGATTTACACATAATCTTTGTCCCAAAAGCCCGCTTTTCGTTGATTTTTGACATTTTTGCTGTTAGGTTAGCAATTGCATTATTAATGTATGCTGTTTTATTTATTATGTATAAAGTACTTAATGATGTTGTAAAATAATACGAAAAGAAAAATTCTCGATTTTTCAAATTTGACTAGATTAAACTTCGAGCAACACAGTGCCGTTGTTAAATGAAAATGTTGAAATAAAGCTATTTTTTTCTGTGTCATTTGTCAAACCTACGTCGAAACCCTGGATTGGATTAACTCATAATTTATTCAGTTTTAAATATTAAATTCTTATGGGAAATAAAGATATATCAAACCTCATATCTGACGAAATGTATCACTCATTCATTGATTTTACTTCAATCGAAGTTAAAACTTTAGCGCGATACGAAATACGATCGAAACTAAACACAACTTTAACTGGATTAGATACGAACAAGAGTTTAATTTATACTGTTTCATTTAGCACTATTGTCCCCCAGTCAGTATTGCGGTCTAGTACTTGTGTTTGTTATTTATCATTGGGTATTATGGACTAACTCATATTTACAATATCTAATATATAAAATTCTCGTATCGCGGTGTTTGTGGTTAAACTCCTCCGAAACGGCTTTCCCGATTCACATGAAATTTTGTGTGCATATTTGGTAGGTCTGAGGATCGGACGACATGTATTTTTTATCCCCCTAAATGTTACGGGTAATCCACCCTAATTATTTTTATTGAACTAAAAAAATGTTTCCTAAAAAAAATATACATAGCAAAACAACGTTTGCCGGGTCAGCTAGTTCGTATATAATATTCTTTTATACAACTTAATTTTTTGTTTATGCAAAACCCGAAACACGTGTCCAGTATTTAAAAAAAAAGAATCTATGTAGGTAGAAAATTTCAAAAAGATATCATGATAAACCACAAACTTATGAACTTGTTATCTTACTTAGTTGTCCCAACAAAACTATGGTTAACGTTCCGCTGGCCCGTCCGCGCCTGGAGGGGCGCGGCGCGGGGGATCGCGGTCTCACTGTGCTCCTAGTATTATATAATTATACTATGATCTACCGTCATCTGTGTCCGCTCGGTAACCACACTGCAACAACTTCTATATGTATTTGGAAAAAAATATAACATGGTGTAAAAGTTATTGGAATCACAGCAGTTGGCAGTTGCTTATTTTGAAGAAACTATATTCAGGTTCCGTATAAAGAAAAAATAACGTTGTATATGTCCAGTCGCCTTGTCGGGGGCCTACCCACGCTACGTCTTCCGGTGCGGGGTCATCGGGCATCGGTCCTACGGGCAATGTATCCAGCCCAGTGCCACTTTAGTGTTGCAATTCTTCGGGCTATGTCGGTTACTCTCGTTCTACTGCGGATCTCCTCATTCCTGATTCGATCGCGACAAGGTGGACCGACGAGCTGGTGAAAGTCACGGGAAACCGCTGGATGCGGGAGGCGCAGGACCGGTCGTCGTGGAGAACCTTGGGGGAGGCCTATGTCCAGCAGTGGACGTCTTTCGGCTGAAATGATGATGATGATGATGAGGATATGTGCATTCAAGCCACAGACCTATAGTAATAATTAAACAAAACTTTCATAAAGTTTAGCACTTAGGCACTTAATTATTTCTCATAATATTTCTCATGTGTCCACATCCTTACTGCACAGACGTGTGCGTTACAATTACACCTGCACACGAGTATACCTGTGTGCGTAACAATGAATTCTGAGCGCAACTGTACCGGAACATAAATTATTATATTAAATTACCCGTTACTTAGTTAATTAAGAGGTTTATTGTCATGTAGGTACGTAAATATTACTCAATCTTTTTATCAATGCCTTTTGGCAGATATCTTCAGAAGTAATCGTTATAGGTTGTAAGTGTTAGGTTTCCATTTTAGGTTCACAATTTAACTTAGCCAAAATCTTATATATCAGGCAAAATATTCAAATGTACACCAAAAACAGTGAGATCCATAATGTTAACACCAGAAATAAGGACAAACTACGAGCCCCTTTTCACCAACTTCAAAAGACTCTTTTGTTGGGCTTGGTATAACTTTTTATAACAAGATACCCTGTGCTTTGCTAGACTTGCCTTACAAATTACAATGCGTTTAAGGCACAAATCAAATCCAAGCTTTGTTCAAAGGCATATTATTCCGTAAATGACTATTTAAATGATAAGAACAGCTGGTCACTCTGATATTGTCTTGAGTTACTCAAGACAATATTTATGTTCTTTCTCTGAAATTACCCTACTGACACATTATATAAGTTCTTATAATTTGCTTTTTTAGAATGCATTAATATGTGAGCTGTCACGCCCTTTATACCTGGGGCTTTTATTAAGGTAATTAGTTTTTACTTATTTACAATTCCATTTTAAAGATATTTTATTTTTGCTTTGCTGGTATTGGCGTGGCTAGCTGGCATATGATAAAAGTCATGTGTTTTTTTTTTAATGATCAGACAGCTGTGCTGCTGAGGAGTTTGTTCCGTCACTTCTTCTTCCCAGCGAAAGCACTAGGAAGTAGCGAAGGGCGGGCGTTTTGGGGGGACTGTCTTATGTAGTATTGACGTTCAAAAAGTGCTGATTGTCAGCCTAATTTGAATAAATGACTTTTGATTTGATTTAGGACAAAACCTCATATGGTTATATGTATAGTCGGTAGACCATGTTGGCGAGAATAGAATCAAGTAGTTACATATATTAATAGCTTTAGCTATGTATAAAACAATTTTGGTTCACTTTCAGTTTTCTACACTTTCGACACTTCCTGTACAGTAAGTGGAGTACCAGTTTTGACACTTATTGTTAGTGCATTAAAGTTCAAAAGTGGTAATGCGCTTTTGAACCTTACCTGTAAATATGTAAGTTCCCATTAACTAATGTATTAACTGGCGACAATAAATATATTATTTTTTTATTTATGAATAGAAACTGACGAGTTAAAACTATACTGCCGGGTAATACTCATTGGCCCCGATTCTCTTGTTGTAAATTTAAGTTCAGGGTAATTATTAAAAATAATGTTTTTCTTTATAATTAGTTAGGAAAAGGACAGAACATAATATGTTAGTTAAGACCTGTCAAAAAAGATGCACTGGAATTAAAATTAGTTTCTGAACAAGAGTGTGGTGCCGGGTTTAGAATAGTACCAATCCATATCCTCTCATGGGTGTCGGAAGAGGCGATTAAGGGAACTCTCACCAGGGAAGCGGGCAGCTGCGCTTCTCCCGTGGAATAACAAATTACTGCGATCCCCATCCCGCCTGCCAAGCGTGGGGATTATGGCAATGAACCGAAACTCAATGAAACGAAATCCTCGGGGGAGGCCTGAGGAGAATAAGAAGAAGCGATCAAGAGAATTGACGACATTGTCAGATTTCGGGCTACTGACTCTCAAAGATATACGAAATATCTGAAGCACGGAGATGGTCACCCATTCAATGATTAACCGCGGCAAATGTAACTTAACATAATGGATCGTTAACCCTTTATTCGAGGATAGAGGTAGAAAATAGATACTCGAGCAGACTCAGCTATTTAAAAGTGCCCTTTTTTTGATGGGATGGGAAATCATCAAATGACTTCCCCGCTCTGGGCAGAGCGGAAGGGCGTGTCAGACTTTTACTGACTAAAACCCACCCGTGTTTGTTCACTTGCCTGTGCAACGGCCAGGGCTGCGATTTCTTTTTTAACCAACCCGCAACCCTGACCCAGGAGACATCGGTCTTCGTGGACCCTGTCATTTCATACGTGCCCTTACGATGGTATAGCAGACAATTCATAAGTACCTTTATGATAAAGGTTTTCTCGGTGGTAGACCATAACATCGGCTGCCGGCAGAAGTTACCACCCACCAGACAAAGTCTTGCCGCCAAGCGATTCGTCGTGTTCCGGTATGATGTCTGGTGAAGCCGTACGGAGGACGGGTCTGAGCAGTTGTGTTGCGTTGTGTGGCGGGGACGATGCGCCAAATGTTGTTGTCGGGAGTTTGGTCGTGGAGAGTCTCCAGATCAATCTCCCTCTAGCGCAGCAACGTTTGGTCGTGTTGGTCTTGGGTTTAACATTGCATCACCTCGCTCAACTGTCGTCATCCTTTCTATTCCTAAGTTTTTTAAGTGAACAGGCTTAATAAACTAGTGCGCTTTACCATCAATTGCATCACTGCTTACCATCAGGCGGGATTGCAGTCAAGCACTAGCTTATAATTAATAAAAAAAAATGATAAAGGTGTGCTAATAATATGATCACGAAATAAGGCTAAGTGAATCATTTGTTTATTTGTCAAACAATCGTGTGCCAGGTATTAAAATGGCTGCATTTATTAACTTGGCACGTGTGCCAGCCAGAAAAGCAAACTTACTTAACTCGTAACTTGTCTAACAAATTGTGACCGTTTGCGAATAAGTTATTATATTGCCCGTCTTACCTCGTTTCCAAGCAGGAAATGTCTATCTACTTTGTCATTTGTGTTATTTTCGTTCAGCTGTCAGTAGCAGTAATGAAATACAGAAATATTTGGGCAACCTCTATGTATTTGGAGTTCTTGTTACAGAAGTCGTCAAGTAATTTCGAAGCGATTTCCGTAGGTAAGAATTAAAAACACACGAAAAAGTCAGTTAAATATAAATATCAATACCAATCCTACTAATATTATAAGCGTGAAAGTTTGTATAGATGTATGTTTGTCACTCTAAGGCCATCATACACCCAATTCACAAAAGTGGGAGTAAAAAACTTGTTAATCGACCTATTGCAGTATTACCTTCTATTTCTAAAATTCTAGAACGCCTAATCAACAAAAGACTTGTGACTTACATGGAAGATAAAAAGCTTTTTTCTCCTAACCAATTCGGCTTTAGGCGCAATAAATCTACTAGCAGTGCTGTAATTGAGCTAATTGATCATGTTACGAAACATCTTGACAAGGAAAAGAAAGTATTATCAATTTTTTTGGACCTAAAAAGGCATTCGATACAGTTTATATTTCTGACTTAATAATAAAGTTAGAGAAACTCATTCATGTGTATGAATGAGTTTCTCTAACTTTATTTAGCCCTTTTTTAGTGTTAAAAAAGGGCTAAATAGTGTTCTACAATGGCTCAATAGACACATTCTCACAATCAATACCGACAAAACTAATTCTTACGTACAGCTTACGAAATTCGACTCAACCTCCAAATTCATACGCTTTGGTAGCGCACTCATGTTTACTGTCTGGCACTGCGACATGTACATGCCCAGAATTAGAACGTTGTCGAACCATCAAATATCTAGGTGTGACTCTTGATGATGGTCTGGGCTTTGCGCCTCATTTAGAACTACTGACCAAAAGAATCAGAAAGCTGAAAATTTTTGTCTTTAGTAGTCTTCGCCACATCGCAGAACCTCATATTATTAGGTGTACATATTTTGCTCTCTGTCAGTCTCTCTTAAAGTACTGTATATGCATTTGGGGTGGTGCACCCAAAACGGTACTTTTGAAGCTTGAACGAGCTCAGAGAGCCGTTCTGAAAATTAGTACCTTTCGGTCCATCCTCTTCCCAACTGAAGAGCTATATAGGAGCTGTAAAGTCCTTACAGTCAGACAATTATTTGTACTGCATGTACTACTATATCAGCATCAAAGATCCTCTTATGAAATAATCACCACAAGACGCACAGACAAGGTTTGCCAACCCTTCCGCTGCAAGTACTCTTTTACATGAAGATTTCCCTGTTTCCAAGGCCCTCACCTATACAATAGTCTTAACAAAATTCTGAACTTTTTCTCACTCCCTATAATGTCTTTTAAAATGAAAATTAATACTTGGCTGCAAACGCTTAATTACAACAAAACTGAAAGCTTATTGTTGACTCAATACAGCTCCCGTTAAACTTCATTCTATCATCATCACTCAAACATCGACACAAACATACCCTCGTTTGCTGTATAATCTTTTAAATTACATATTTATTTATTTTGTGTTTTCATTTTTGCATTTTTTTTTTGTCAATTTTCTTTCATCCCTTAATCTTTGTCATCTTTTAGTATTACTAGTATACGTTTGTATTAGTTGTGACACGACCGTGTAGTCAGGAGGCCTGGAGACCTGTAACACAGGTTGTCCTAGTACAGGCTCCAGTTTCCACTACATCGTTATATCTTATATACTTAATTTTGTGTCAAAATTATGTTTATGTGGTGGAAAAAATAAACGTTTATTATTCCTCGTTATTTTTTTTAAAATATCTCACATCTGTGTGTGGATCCAATTTGGCACCGGCCGAAGCCAAGTGCTTTTAAGTAAAAAAAGATTGTATTAATTAAGTATTTAAAAATTTTCGGGTTAATCTGCATGTGATAAGAATAACTGCTTTTTGTAGTAGAAGATAAGTAGACGGGCTAATGTTTAATTTGTTAAGGCTATTGTGTAGGGTTTTTGGGATAACTCCTGTGCTGGATATTATAATGGGGATAGTTTTGGCGTGGGTGATGTTCCACTGCGTTTTAAGCTCTATGGATAAATCTGTGTATTTTGCAATTTTTTCAGTGTGTGTGCTAGTAAGATTATGGGTGTTGCATACAGCTATGTCTATTATGTACGCTAATTTATTTTCTTTATCTACCATAGTTATGTCTGGTCTGTTGTTGTATATGGTTTTATCTGTGATTATGTTCCTATCGCAGTATAACTTGAAATTATTGTTTTCTAACACTGCCTGTAGTTTTTATTTGTAGTAGGGAACTTTATCTGTAATTAGTTTTGTTTAGATTGCTAGTGATTGGTGGATTATTGCAGCAACTTGGTCGTGGCGGTGTTTATAGTCGGTTTGCGCTATGGCTCGACATGCACCTGTGATGTGTTGGATGGTCTCGGACGCACCATGGTATCGTCTGCAGGAGTCATTGTAGTTGGGTCTGCGAATGATGAATTTTTGGTAGTTGGCTGTGTCAATGACCTGATCTTGGATGGCAATCATAAATCCCTCCGTTTCAGGGAAGAGTTCACCTCGCCGCAGCCACGCGTTCAATGCTTTGATATCGACATGAGGTTGCTGCAAATCGAAGCGGTGTCTTCCATGGAGAGATTTACGTTGCCAAGCTGCTATTTTTTCTGCTTTATTGGTAATACGTTCATTGGTTTGTGGGCGATAGCGTGTAAGTTAAGTGGAGTAATTTTTTATCTGTTTGTGTGATTACTTTATGTAGGGGAGATTGTTGGGCCTTCTGTATGAAAAACTTTCTTAAGTTAGTTATTTGCTTGTTGTGCAAGTTTTATCTACAAGACCGCGTCCTCCTTCGTCTCGCGGTAGCGTGAGTCTTTGAACACATCCTGTGTTCAAAAACTTCAAAAGAATTAATGGATTTATTAAATTGCGCGACGTCAGTTGTGATTTTGTGAGCATGTTGAGTCTGTGTTTATATTTAGTGATTATTTTATTTTTTGGTTGTTTTTGATCGATCTGGTGTAATTGTTCAAAACCTAAGTATTTGTAGGTGTCATTTTGTGATAGGGGATCTATTGCTTGGCCAGAGTCTAATACGTATGGGTTACTATCAACGTGCTTTCCATTTCGGAGGGTAAATCTTTTGCACTTATCAATGCCGAAAGACATGTTTATATCATTAGAAAAGGTTTGAGTAAGATCTGCAAGTGAGTGAAGTCCTGATATACTGTTGCTATAGAGTTTTATATCGTCCATAAACAGTAAATGAGTCAGCTTAAAATTATCCGGTGTTTCATTATTTTTAATTGTAAGACCACTGTCAGAAGAGTTTAAAAGATTAGATAAAGGGGGCTTAAAGCGTCCCCCTGGTAAATTCCTCGCTTTATAAGTATGGGATCTGTTTCTATTTATTATTATTACTCTTTAACACAAAAACTACTGAACGGAATTGGATAATATGTGGTACACAGATGGTTTATTGACCGGCGCGGGTGTGATCCGCGCAGTGCAAATATTTATAAGCATGAATATGAATATTTGCACTGGTCTAGTCGTGCGTCGGAAAGCACGCTAAGTCGTTAGTCCCGATTGCCATACGAACATCTAGTGGCAGTCGTTACGGGTTGTTGGAGCCCTGTCAAGTCCAACAACTAGTCTAACTGCAATGCTTCGATATCACCTACGGGTTGTGTAGGTCAGACGGCAGTCACTTCACTGAATATATCGAAGTTTAGCCAAATGAACAGTTAGACTGGTAAAACGGACTCCAGACACCAAAGCTGAAAAGATTCGGATGCGACTGGGATTAACGCTGAGATGATGATGATGACAGTTGGTTTATAACCAGTATCAACACTTAAGATACTTTTATCTCGATATTTCCACGGGATCGTAACTTATACGGGTCATAACATAATGTTGCCTATAAGAGATCACTGAAAGCGATAAGGCCATCCGTTGTATGTTTTGTCTCCTAAATGGTTTTTTTGGTATTCCTTACAGACATCTACATCCTGACTTGAAGAACATTAGTTTAGACTTGAACATCATTATGAATGCCCACGATTCCCTTACTAACCAACTAAACTAAATTTAAATTTAGTGCACCTTTCCTTCCATTTTATAAAAAAAAAAACCGAAGATATATTTTTTTTTTATTAGTTATACTAGTGCTTGACTGCAATCCCGCCTGATGGTAAGCAGTGATACAATCGTTGATGGTAAAACGCACTAGCTTATTAAGCCTATTCACTCAAAAAAACTGAGTGAATAGGAAGGAAGACGGCAGTTGAGCGAGGTGATGCAATGTTTAACCCAACAACACGACCAACGCGCCAGAGGATGATCTGGAGACCCTCCACGACCAAACTCCCGACACAACAACATTAGGCACATCGTTCCCGGTACACATCGCAACACAACTGCTCAGACCCGTCCTCCGTACGGCTTCACCAGACATCATGCCGGAACACGACGAATCGCTTGGCGGCAAGACTTTGTCTGGTGGGTAGTAACTTATGCCGGCGGCTGATGTTGTTGCCTACCACCGAGAAATGATAATGATGAGATGATAAATGATAATGTAGCGGTGCCTACAACGCAACATGCGAACAACGCGTCATACTGACGTCACGCGAATCCTGCATCTCGCAAGCAGAGTTTTCCGTGCAACTAGCGTCATACAAGCTCGCGACATCAACCGGCGGGCAAGTGGCCCGCCAGACAACCAGTCTGGTCGGAGGATCCTCCCTTTTCTATGGAGGATGAGTGAGCTTTACACGCTGCTCCTCATACCTCCACAATAGTTTAGAGTTATCCAAATAAGTCCGCGCTAGGGTAAATTGACATAGGTATTTTATTCGCCATGTTTTTAATCGAATTTAAACTATCTGTAGGCAGCAGTGGCCTAGTGGTATCGGAAGTTGTAGGTCGTAGGTTCGTGCCTCATTAGGCGCTTTATTTTGTTAAATCACCGCTGCTCTCAAATGGTGAAGGAAAAGATCGTGAGGAAACCGGCATTCCACGCATTGGGCCAGCTTGGTAGATTACGACCCACTCCCTCTCACCGAGAGGAGGTCTGTCTCCCAACACTGGAAACATTATTGGCTGATTATGTATGTTATGTAAACTGTCGATGGAATATCTAAATTTGAGAGGATTAACAGTTTATCAAACAGATCTATTTTTAAAAAGATGCAGCGAACTTAAAGAAGGTAAGTTTGTGCACATGTCTTCAAAATTCCCATTATTGTTAGCAACAGTCTCAGGTAGCACCTCGAAACAAATTGGCACTCCAAGTACCAATCCCCTTGGGTCGTAGTTTGTACAATTCAAAGCTGAAGTGAATAAGCATCCTAGACTTTTCACAAGAGACTTGATACTCCTCTAGTCTAACTAAGTTACTACAAGTTTGAATTCTAGATCCACTGAATTCCAGTTTTACAGCCATAAGGATAGGTAAAATCGATTTTTATATTTCGATTGCCCAGTAGGTAGGTATGCTTGTAAATATCCATAACTATTATTCTAAATTCAAACAGACTTTTGAATTCAGTAAAAGAAAGAAACAAATACCTACAGATACAAATCTTAAACAAAAATCATTTATCCAAGCTAGGCTAAAAAGCAGCAGTTGTTGAACGTCGAAAATACATAAAACATTAACCCACCCTTCGCTACTTCCTAGTTCCTCGCTAGTAGTTCTTCGCTAGTTCCTAGTGCTGGTGGGAAGATGATGTCTGAACATGAAGTCAGCATAACCATTTAAATCCTATTCTAATTCAACTTGCACAGGAACAAAACAAATACGGCGTACGGCGAGTATCCACCGGCCACCCATAAGTTGTTGATTGACACCACTACGATCCGGACGAAGCATTTCGCCTCGTCTTTTATACCGCGTACTTCGATCGAGGGACTGGAACAATTTGAGAGCGATATTTCCGTGTAACTACAATTTATTTGTCTTCAAGGCTGGAGTGAATAAGCTTTTAATAAACTACCGCACTTTACCATCAACGATTGCATCACTGGTTGCCATCAGGCGGAATTGCGGTCAAGCACACACACAGACACACAATACAAAAAACTCACAACTATAAAAAAAATGCAACATCAAACAATGCTCATCTACATATTCATTCGGACAATAAGAAACCACCATCTTACAATCAAGCCTACCCTTGTTCTATAGCTAACAAAAAGTCGAACAACGTCCAAGATTACTAGCTGCGCTCACGCACAAACTTGGCAGTAGGTACTTGGCACATACAATCCCCCGCTGGGCCTGAGAAGTACGGCGTCTATTTATCTCCAGGAGGGCTTCATGCTCTCGCCATCCTTTTCCCTACGCATTATCTTTTATAAAATATGGCAATTTTACGGCGTTTATAAATAAGTTTACATTCAACGCTTTCACGAAATAGCTGCGGTCTTAGTTCTGAATACAAAAGCGCCACATCCTTGTGTGTAGGCGGCCTGGGACTGTGACTCACTAGGATTCCTAAGAGTTAGGGTACACTGCGAATGCGCTGGAGGTCACTATAATATCTATAATCTAGGAATTTCCGAATTACGTAAGCTTGGAAACATTTTATGTAGTTTTTTTTTTTTTTGCATTATTTGTATGAGACGCGCTGAATAAAGTTAAAGTTACACCATGTAATAATAAAACACTTTAGTACCAAAACAATTCATATCAGCTATTCAAATAAAATTAGATGAAGTTCATATTTATATACAATATGTAAAGGAAACCCCGTCCGACCCATAACTATGTCGGAGATCGTCGAAATTATTTGAAGAAAAGTTGCTCATTTTTTTTCCACCACTGGGGGGTTCAGAATCATGTACTGGATCCATGGTATTCGTTTGTGCGTCGATGTCAGATACACCCTTTATAATGAAGGTTAGGTAAACTCATGACCAAATAAAATATGAAATTTTACGTAATCATCATAGTAACAGTAGTAACGAATTTTGAACAATCTTTTTTTTCCAGGAATTCATTCCAACTTCCCCAAAATTTGCTATTTTTTAAAAAAGTGACAAACCCATTTTTTGGCAGTATTATTATGAGCGAAGCGACCGCGTGCCGCGTGCCCTGCCCCCCTTGGTCCGCGCATGTATTGCCTACCGCACATGTATTAAGCTACCTCGTTTTGCGAAAAAATATTAATATTTTTAAAGGGATTTTTTTAAGTTTAGCTCGTCTTTGTAGGCATTAGTAGAATCAGTTATCGATACCTAACAATACCTTCACGGATCGGACAGGGTTTTCTTTACTTATTGTATAGTCAGGGAAATTAATTATTAAGTAATAAGTCACTTTGTCGCATTATAGCCTTTTCATACAGCTGTCAAATAATGACAATTGATTTATATATACTGGTTGAAATTCAATTTTGATTTTTCCTTTGTGTTAATTACCATTAATTTTATTCATTCAAATAAAAGCACTGCCTCTAACGACATAAATTTTAAACATAACAGTTGTGTTAAACATATTAAGCTTAATTTAAAGCTACACAAACGAAACATTCTACTCATGTATAGCTGCCCTAAAGGCATTAAGCCGCGAACTTAAACACTGCAGCGGCAGTGTACTCCAATCTTTATGTAATGTACCTTTCTAATTGACGTACATCTAGAAAGCTGACTACATTAATATTACTTGTCTAATGCTCTTAATGCATTTTCTATTTTATCATTGTAATGAACTTCGGTTAAAGCACTTGGGGTAATTCAATAATATATTGCAAGAGTTGAGCTATTTCAGTGAATTAGAAGTTAGCTGCGGCACTTTGAGAGTCAGGTTACCACCCACCAGTCAATGTGTTGCGATGTGTGGCGGGTACGATGCGCCAAATGTAGTTGTGTCGGGAGTTTGGTCGTGGAGAGTCTCCAGATTAATCTCCCTCTAGCGCAGCATCGTTTGGTCGTGTTGGTCTTAGGTTTAACATTGGATCACCTCGCTCATCGTTCTCTGCCGTCATCCTTCCTATTCCTAAGTTTTTCAAGTGAATGGGCTTAATAAACCAGTGCGCTTTACCATCAACGATTGCATCACTGCTTACCATCAGGCAGGATTGCAGTCAAGCACTAGTTTATAATTATTGCTTGCGGACCCCGGGCTCCAACGCGAAAGCTGCGGTTGCAACCGGGATAAACGCTGAGATGATGACGACTAGTTTATAATTATTAAAAAAAAAAAAATTAAAAAATAGGATTTTAATAAAATACGCAACCATTATTACACACACACCTTCACACACTATTTTGGGATATATTTATCATCACGCTGTGACCAATAGGAGTGGAACATAACTAACTCCACGCGAACGAATTCGCTGGCGGCCGCTAGTCTATACTAATATATACCTAAAGCTGATGAGTAGTATAATAGAAATAGAATATAATAAATAGAAATAAGATTAGCATATAAGGAAATATACATTGTAAAAGAAATAAAGAAATATGACTAAGAATAAATATAAACACGTGGGAAAAAAGCGACCCAGAAAAGAAAATGACAAGGCCAATGCCGCAAAAGAACAAGCGCAAAAAATTGATTTGGCAGAAAATGTAATAGCAAAAAATGATTCTTGCTATGCAAGAAGAGAAGAGACGGCAACTATAAAAAAAAAGCTGATGAGTTTGTTTGTTTGATTGTTTGTCATCATCAAAAATTGCCGCGGACGAAGTCGCGGGCAACAGTCAGTGTAACATATATATTGTATAAGTTTCTGCGATAAACTTTTTATTTAATTACAGCACAATACAAGCAGTTTTTTTTTCGTAAATATCACTTTAATACCCTGCAGCTCCCATTAGCTGTCTTCATTAAAATGGGACTTAAAACCTTCTTGGTAATGTGTGTAGTTCTCCTACAAGTTTAATAATAATAAATTGTTTGTCAGCTTTGTACATAATTTTTATAATAATTTTCTTAATTCTATATAGCACTGATATATTAATTTGCCTGAACCGCGCCATACAGGTATCACATTCCTGTAGCCTGCACAAAAGTTTGCAAGTAGCTTGCATGAAACTATGGTATTCACCGATCTTAAGTTGTTAATAACGTGTCCTTGGGTTATCAGCTGCACGTTACAGGAACTAATGGACGCTGGTGATGACGAGAAACAAGTGACCGAAATCTGGGCCAAGTGCCTGTCTGGGAAAAAACCTTCAAACTCAAATCTCTCTCGGTAAGTCGAGGTCCAAGCCACTGCTCAAACTCGTTGTTGCATTCAAATTACAAAAATAATAGTTACCCGTATTTCTATGCAAATCTTAAACTTGGTAAAATTGCAAGACCCAGTTCAAACAAGCTGAATGCATTACATTCTCCTATACATGTGAATAACTTACCCGAGTTAGGACCGGCGCAAACGATCAATTTCCCACGTCAGCGTACGCGTCGGCGACTAAACTAGGCTGTCGTTTGCGTGCGACAGTTTGTTTGATTGTCAGCCAGGC
Organism: Sesamia nonagrioides; assembly: GCA_017933935.1. Taxonomy (NCBI): domain Eukaryota; kingdom Metazoa; phylum Arthropoda; class Insecta; order Lepidoptera; family Noctuidae; genus Sesamia; species Sesamia nonagrioides. The sequence continues at coordinate 368,995 of JADWQK010000385.1, forward strand.
CCTTATGTCGATCGCTGATCTTGTGTTTTGCATGTCATGTGAGACACAATCCTTTATTGGAACAATTCTGTACATTATCTATACGGTACTTATCTTTAGGTATATGCAATATCGTTAACAATATACATACATTCTTTCTTTGAAGGTTAATCTATACTAATATATAAAGCTGAAGAGTTTGTTTGAACGCGCTAATCTCAGGAACTACTAGTCGGATTTAAAAAAATATTTTTGCGTTGGATAGTCCATTAATCCAGGAAGGCTTTAGGCTATATAACATCACGCTGTGACTAATAGGAGCGGAGCATAACTAACTCCACGCGAACGCAGTCGCTGGTGGCCGCTAGTTTATGACAAATCATATTTGACTCCGTTAAATTGGTTGTAATCGACTTTGTACGCCTTTTTTTTGTTCTGGATGGGAAATCATAATATGACCTCTCCCGTTCTGGGCGGAGTAGAAGGGCGTGTCAGAATTTACTGAAAACCCACCCGTGTTCCTTAACTTGCCTGTGGGCCAGGAACACGGTTTCTTTAATAACCAACCCCTAACCCGGGAGGCATCGGTCTTCGTGAACCCCGTCACAATGTGCTGACATCTCTTTGAGGCGCGCGTGAATGGCGCCGCCACGAGGACACGGCTTTACCCACCAGACCTCAACCGTATACTCCGCCGTGTCCTCAAGGCAATCTCCATAGTAGTGACACCCTGGCGTTTCTTCCCGCCTTATCCGGAACAGGAACCTCCCGAAACAGCCGTGTCAGGTGAGGAACTGCGTCAAGCGGAAAGTGAGGGCGCCGTGGCGCCTCTCTAGCCACTCCTCAAAAAAGGGACTTACGGTCGCTATTGTGGCGTGGCCAAACTTTGTTCATCTGTAAACAAATTTTAACTTTTTCGACTCTCACCAGAGGGTTGGTCTATTTTTTGGCCAATGAATCAGCGTTGTCGTAACAACGTGACAATGTCAACAGCCAGGACACGCTGTACATAGGCAACGATACTCATATAATTTCCCCTTCTTTTTATTTGCTTCTATACATTATATGCCTCTTCATATTATTAGTTTAAGAATATTACTTAGCTTATTAAAATCTATAAATAATTATATTTTAGTTATATGTTGCCTGACCGACTGCCAAGAGAAAAGACACCGATACAAACTCGAAATTCCCTGTCGCTTTTGTATACCAAGTTTTTTTTTTGTGTTTTCCTTAATGGATGCTCTTAACGTACAATATATTTCTGCATCGTTCTCACACGGTTGATTTCAAAACGAATGATGTAATCAAACATTTGTATCAATAGCTTTTTTTAATCTGTTTCTATTTTGGGGCTTTTATGGGGATATGTCAGCCCCATCGTTCCCTTTACATTGATCTTACTTACTAAATACAGTATAGACTCCGATAATATAAATATAAACAAATAAATTTAAAAAAAAGACTAGAGCTGTTCTTATAGAACCTTAATTAAACAACACAACTTTTTCGTCATCTCCGATAATGTTACTGACAAAATGGATTGTATTAAACCTATATCTAATTTATGTTAAATTCCCTTATGTATAGCTCCCGTTCATCTTCATTCCTTGTACACTCCATCACGAACGTTGCACATCCTCAATTTGATTGCAAGCCGAGCAGTTAGGAGACTCGGTCTTTTTCATGATAAATGCAAATTTTGCTGACGGGTAGTGTCCCGAACGAAGTCTTAAAATTAACTTAATGTCGCTTCTACTTAACGTACTATCATCGAACCAGGGTGCAAGAGACGGCTGTCCTTGAATGCTTTTATACCAAATGCCTTTATCAAGTGAAATTTTGAAAAAAAATTGTCTTCAACGTTTAAAGTTCATTAATTTATATTTTGATATATATTCCCAATAATCAGGGACGTAACATAAAGGAGTACCATCCACTACCGCTGATTTTGATATGCGATCAGCCTTCACCTTACTGACTGACCGACCTTCTGACAATTCAAAAGTGCCTGTAACTGGTTTATTTGAAATAAATGCTTTAATTTGATTTGGTCAGACCATCTAAAAACCATGTAGATTAGAATTGATCAAACCATAATGATGGATCGAAGCGGCATAGAAAGAAAAAAGTACAAATATATTTTTTGTGTTGTAGAAGAGAACAGAGAATAAAGGGATGGATGAATTTTGTTCCAAAAGATATTGTTTGGCAAACTTAGAGGATATAGAGGACGTAGAAGTTGAATGGTTACTGATGGAGATATTTTGAGAATAAAATATACTGAGCCGATCCAATATGGGAAGAAAAATGACAATGACAATCAAATCGTCATCACAATTTTCCCATGTCTGGTAAGTACCAATTCCACAATCAACTCTATCTCCTACATATTCTTTGATGTAAGAAATAAATCTTACAAGTCACCACGAATTTCCTGCAGTTTCAAATGTTGCCATGCTATGCGCGTAGGTGGCTCACTAAGACGAACGAACTGGGAACTCTGGGGTCAAAGTTCACACGACTAAGCCTACTTAAGTAAATAATAAAAGCTCACGGGGCTTATAATAAATATTAAATTATGTAATAATATTGTTGTTATTCTTCTAACTGGTTAGCTTCGGCCGCCAGCCAGCCACTTACTACACACTGTCAAATTTCTTTAGATTTATAACATAAACACTAAAATAGTACGGATCAAGGTTGTTTGCCAAACTTTGAGAATTTTGGGAAGTTTGCTCTTTCTAATATTCATTTTCTCTTTTATTTGCGTAGATTTTATTATTAGAGTCAATTTCTATAGATACCTATATTACCTATATTGTTACACTTCCATAACATAATATACAGCATACATTTTAAAGGTTTGATATGCTCCGCTCCTATTGGTCGCAGCGTGATTTTATAAAGCCTTCCTGGGTTAATGGGCTATCCAACGCAGAAAGATTTTTTCAAATCGAAACTAGTTCGTGAGATTAGCGCGTTTAAACAAACAGACTCTTCAGTTTTATAGGTTAGTATAGATTACGATAGCTTTCAATAAGCGACTACAAAATAGCATTTATCTCTGCCTGTGCAGTCTTTCAGTCTGACTACAAGTTAAGTATCTTCAAGGTTAGAGTTGCTGCTGCTGTTAATAAACTAGTGCGCCTTACCACCAACGATTCCATAACTGCTTACCCTCAAGCGGGATCGCGGTGATGCACTAGTTTATAGTGTAAAAAAAAGCTGTGGTCACCTTTCTTTGATAAAAAGCCAAAAGATTTGTCAGGATAAAAAGTATAGTTTATTGCAGTTTGCAAGCCCAAGGCTTTAAATTCTTTAAATTCCTAGGCTAGAAGAAATGTCACTGTCATTTACTGTGCCAAAATATCACTTAGGGATTGACACAATTGACAGTTTCCCTCAAGCTCTATTCATCCTAGTTTTCTGTGTAAAGTTTTTACAGAAAAGAACAACTGACCTATCACTCAAGTTCAATATCGCAACACCTCGTTATAATCAAGAGAACATTGAAACCGAACATTGAATCGGTGAAGAACCGGCCGTTATGTTAATGTATATCGGCGGCAAACCGGCCCGGGTCGAATAGATCCGGTTAGACACTATTGTCTATCTATTACCGGTCCTACGTAGGCGTCGGGGCTTACCTGACATATCGTGACCCGTTTATATGATACGATATTCTGGCCATCTTGTTCTACGTAGGTGCCATAAATATGGAAACACAGTACAAATACTTTACGATAACTTATTTATAAATAGATATAGGTAATAATAAATAATTAATAATAATAATTTATTAGTACACTTTAAAAACACACATAAGTACACAGGATCAAAAACGTCTGTACAGAGAGTCACTTTAAAAGGCGAACTGATGCCTCCTAAACTAGGACTAAAGCCTGTGTTTTAGGAGCCAGGGTTCCTCAAGGTATGACACATAATAGTATAAGGTGACGTGCAAGTACATATATGAAAAAAATACAGATAATGCAAATACAAAATAATAATAATAATACAAAAATAAATACGCCTTAAGTAAAATACATTATTGGATTGATACTTTAAGAGACAATAGTAATAAGATTCTCAGTTTCGTCGTACGTTAACTTCTGCAACCAATCTGTAAGTTTCAGATTAATTTCCCGTTTAGTCAAGGATGTTATGAGTTGTCAATTAAATTTTCTAATATATTAAATTCTCCTGTCACAGTGTCTGTTCTCGAACTACTCTAAAACGGCTGAATCGATTTTAATGAAATTTCGATAGGCATGAAAATAGGTTTTTATCTATATTTTATGACTACTACTTACGCATTTGAAACCACGGGGAGCTAGTCTATAAATATAAAAGCCGGCCAAGTGCGTGTCGGACTCACGCACAAAGGGTTCTGTACCATTGATTTATGAAATTAAAGGATTTAAGTTACTTGTTTGAAAGATTACGCGGTAAGAAGCGGTTTACGATTTACGAGGTATTAAAAAAAACGACTTACTAGATCTCGTTCAAAACTATTTTCGTTGGTAGTTTTATATGTTTTTTTTTTAGATTTTAATTTTCTTATTTTAGAAGTTAGAGGGGGGAGGGGGGGGGGGGGCAACTTTTTCCACTTTGGAAGCGTCTGTCACGCAAACTATTCGGTTTAGAAAAAAAATATTTTAGAGACCTCGATACCATTTTAAATACCTATCCATAAATGGCCCACACGTATGTGTTTGATGAAAAAAAAATTTTACAGTTTCAGTTTATGGGGAACCCCCAATATTTATTATTATTTTTTATTTTTGTATCAAAATCTTAATACGGTTCACAAAATCTACCTACCAAGTTGCAACAGTATAGATCTTATAGTTTTGGAAAAAAATTGTTGTGAAATACGGACGGACAGACAGACATGACGAATCTATAAGGGTTCCGTTTGTTGCCATTTGGCTACGGAACCCTAAAAATGAATCTCGATTTCCCTTGGTCATCGAATCACATGTAAACGGATGGAACGTTTTCGCTAATTCTTTTAAATGTGGTTCATTATGGTCAGGAGAAGGTTCTTATGACAGAAAAATTTAAGAAAACAAGAAAATTTTAGAGTTAAGCTTTTAAACAAAAACGGAATGCATAGACCATGATCTGGAGAATAATATAGGCTACTTTTTTATTCTGGATCGCAGACAAAGTCTCGTGTAATAACAAGTCTATAATAAATCTGATATAAAACCCTATACATGATGGAAGAGATGTATAATTATGGAGATCGTTCGTCCACTGAACTTCCTGAACCGCCTCCAGACACAAGTGGGAAGATATAATTCCATTCTGGTACAGCGGAACTATCTTAACGGAACGGCAGTACTTATACTGTGTATGAGCCATTCGCAAACCAAGGTACTCCTCGTATCCTGCCTTCTGACACCCAAAACCGCATTGAAAGTAGCGAAATTTAGGTTACAAAGATTAAAAATACACGTCGTTCCAAGACATGAATCGATAATGGTCCATCTATGAGACCCGTTAAAATTTTAAAATCTCATTTATAAGTGGTACTAAATCAAAGTTTGAAGCACTAGATCACTGCTATAGCTCTCGTGTGGTCTACCACATCTATACTAATAAAGGGTGTATCTGACATCGACGCACAAACGAGTACCATGGATCCAATACATGATTCTGAGCCCCCCAGTGGTGGAATTTTTCGTCAGCTTTTTCATGATTTAAAAAAAATATATATGTAGTTTTTTTTCACTTCAAACCGTTCACAATTGCTATACTTTTATAACCCAATAATATTTTAAAGTAAAAATTAAATAATTCGCTAATTACATAAAAAACGCGCAATGAAAACAAAACCCGAAAAACTATCTTATCAGCTGATTTAATAGAGTTCGCATCAGGGATCAACGTCATACCTACACGGCGCACGGCCTACAAACGGCCTACAAACCCGCACGGCGGCACGCTTGCAACGTTCAAAAGCCAAGCCGACACTTTTTTTTAAACAGTGTGTATTCTGTAACCGTTCATTAACGACATAAATGACTATCATAATTTTATTAGTGGCATGCGGTCTAGCCTTTTCGCGAAGTTTGCGTTAAGATGTCAGATACACCCTGTATATAAAGCTGAAGAGTTTGTTTGTTTGTTTGTGCGCGCTAATCTCGGAAACTTCTGGTCCGATTTGAAAAATTCTTTTTGCGTTGGATAGCCCATTAATCCAGGAAGGCTTTAGGCTATATGACATCACGCTGCGACCAATAGGAGCGGAGCATAATTAATTCCACACGAACGAAGTCGCTGGCGGCTGCTAGTGGTAGATATACACGATGACAGGAATGTTTTTGTGCGTTAAGGCGATTAACACACGGCACCGCGTACCACCGCGGTGAGCGGCGACGGTAAAGCGGATTTCGTAGCGGTGCTCCGCACGGTAAGGCGGTTTACGCGCCTGTCCGCGTGAATCGATTCAATATAGTTTTTACCAGTTTGTTCACAGACACTGTCTAGAATCTTCCGATCTTCGTTCTGCACCCACGATTATCCGCGCGGCTAAGCGGCGCCCCGTGTGTGAGGCGCCGCTCCACCGCGCGGGCGGTAGCGCGGGGGGCTGTGACGGCGAGAATACCGCTCGACCGCGCGGTCGGCCGGTGTATGTGTGTTAGGCATCTACGGATTTAGTAGAGGTCAAGGCGACATGAGATCTTTTTCGCGCGGTGCCTTGTGTTAAGCGCCTAAATCATGGCCCAAACGTACTAGTGAGTTTGCCACGCCAACGTGTAAACAGTCTCTATAACGACCAACTATAGTAGTCGCGGGTCACACGAATACCTACAATAAAATCAGTGACTTTGCATCAGGTTTCGGTTATAGATAATCATGTTTTGAACAACTGTGTGTGGAGTAGTAGATGGTATGTCCACGCGCTTACGTCACGCGCCAGAACTTGATGAAGTGTCAATGTCCCGAAATAAGTCTCAATACACATTTAATAAAACGTAGGTATCCTTAGTGTTTCCTTTTCTCATAAAGGATGTTTTTATATCATTAGTTTTGGGACACATATTTCAACGGGCCGGATATTTTTGTCTTGAGAATAAAAATGGCTGATTGACCACTTCTGTGTCATCTTATTAATATTTGTTACTCTTTCGCGCAAAAAACTACTGAACGGAACTGGATGGAATTTGGGAAATAAATGGGATTCAAACCGCGGGCGCAGATAAATATCCGTTGAAAAATGAAATCCACAATCCCTTTTTTTGTTTTGGATGGGAAATCGGTGGCCGGGAGTTCCATGTTGTCACCCGACCAGAGCGTCTCCTGCGGCTGCTAGAGGCGTGAGGGCGCTGAGATTCCCGCTCTCTAACGCACTCCGCCTCCTTCTTTGCCAGCATTACTGCTTCGCATAAGGAGGTGACGGCCTGCCATGTGCTCTAGCTCCGGGCCATGACCTGGACCAAGGTCGGACGCGAGAGATCGCCGCCGATCAATCTAAAAGCCCAGCATTAATTATTTCAAAAATAAATGATATAATTGCTAAATATAATAATGTAATTTAATGTTTACCTTATTTAGTTGCTTACTTTTAACTACTAACGAAAAATGATCTCCTTCTATCAAATTACTCTAAAGTTAAATCATATGTTTGCATGATTTTTATTAGCTTCACTTGTATGTTTGCTTGCTTGCTTGTTGCTTGCATGCTAGCTTGTTTGTTTGTTTGTCCGTCTCTAACTTTTTGGACTACGAGTGAGCGGCTCATTACTGTAAAATGTCCCATCGTTTTCAATACGTTTTCGTTCATTCGTTTTTTTTAAAGAATATCGAACTAAAAAGTTGAAAATAAATATACACACATCAAAAGTGTCTAGGGATCAAGCATTTTTATGCGGATTTCTTGAGATTGAGATGTGGCTTTGTAATAAATTTATGATTTTATAAATTTATATGGATCCTTTTTGGTGCATTTCATAATTTGAATCAGGAACTGTGAATCAAATTCGAGTAAAAGATGAAAATCAGCTGTCAATATTTTCCCTATAAAAACATACAACGCATTGAAGACATTATTAGTGCTACTGTTTCCCTACTACTGATTAAAACCAACGTTATTATGGAGCGGCGACGTCATTTAAGCAGGGAAGAAATGCTCAGAGCCGTGGGAATGATAGAAGCTGGTTCCCGGCAACGTACTGTGGCTTTAGCTCTGAATACAAGTCAGAGTGTTATCAGTCGACTTTGGACACGTTACCGAAGCACTGGTACCGTGGCTGAGCGCCATGGAGGACGGTATCGCTGCACCACACGGAGACAAGACCGATACATTCAAATCTTAACTCGAAGAGCTCCAACAATAACCGCCATGATGTTAGCCGTGAGGCTTCATCACTCTTCAGGGAACTTAATTAGCGACCAAACAGTCAGAAACCGCTTGCATGAAGTGAACCTTCATTCCCGAAGACCGCTACGGGTACCACCTATAGCAATGCACAATCGTGGGATTCGATATCAATGGGCTCTTGAACACAGAAATTGGGCAGAAGAACAATGGCGTTTCGTGTGCTTTTCTGATGAGTCTCGTTTTGGTATGAGACCGGATACAAGACGTATACGACACTGGAGAACCCCTGGACGCCAACAGCGATTAAAATCCTGCCAGGAAGTCCATCCTTATAGTGGTGGAACCATCATGGTATGGGCGGGTATTTGGATCGGCGGAAGAACTGAGTTGATTTGGATCAGAGGCAACCTCAACGCTCAAATTTATGCTGAAACGATTGTATCAGACGTCATCGTTCCTCTACAAGTGCAAATCGGTCCCTTATTTCAGTTAATGCATGATAATGCACGACCGCACACCGCAAGAGTTGTAAGACAGACTCTCGCCGCAGCTAACATCAATGTCCTGCCCTGGCCTGCCAGTCGCCAGACTTGAACCCGATTGAGCATGCATGGGATATGCTACAGAGAAGAGCTCTGCCGAATATGGAGGGTATCCAGTCGCAAGAAGACCTTTTTTTGTTGTTGCAACGAACATGGGCGGCCATTCCACAGCGTGATTTGGATGAACTCATTTTGAGTATGCCAAACCGATGTTCTTGTGTTGTTAGTGTTCGCGGTAGAAACACGGATTATTAATTGTTTAAGTTACCCAATAAAATTTTAGAGAAAACTGTTATTTCAGTCTTTTTTTCGAACTTTTGTGTTAGTGGTTCAAATGTCAAATATCCCTTTATTAGGAAAATGGCAAATTTCTTTATTAATGCAAAGGTGACTTGGTTTATCGTTACTGTGACAAACGAAAACACTTTATTTGATGAATCCTTAAAGAAAATTTTAATTAATATCAATCAGGAGAAAAGTTATTGCAAAAATATATGTTGATCCCTAGACACTTTTGATGTGTGTAGTTTAAAAAACTAAAAAACATGCTTTTAAAAAAACATCAAACTAAAAAGTTAAAAATAATTTTAAAAAATGCGTGAGGCGCTTAATACACAAATATTATGGCACAAAGCGCCTCACGCTTTTTTTTTTAATTATTTTTTTAATGTTATAAACTAGTGATACTGTGCAATCCTGCTTCATGGTAAGCAGTGATACAATCGTTGATGGTAAAGCGCATTAGTTATCGTAATAATGAAACAAACACCTATAATTAATTGTGATGATTATCTTAATAAATATAATAAGATCGGTCATAATTTTACAGCTATAGCTAGCAATAGCAGTGGGCAGGGCACGTTGCTTATAGAACCGATGGCCGATGGGGCAGTAATGTTCTGGAGTGACGGCGACGTACCGGAAGACGCAGCGTAAGGAGGCCGCCAACAAGGTTGACCGATGATTTGGTGAAGGTCGCGGGAAGCCTATGGATGCGGGCGGCACAAGACCGGTCATCGTGGAAATCCTTGGGAAGGCCTTTGTCCAGCAGTGGGCATCTATAGGCTGAAGAAGAAGAAGAAGCTAGCAATTGACCTCCACAACCCATTTGCTGGGTTAAACGATACGCCTCGGTAACTTTTGGGCTTCTCTCTCGGTATACGGAGCGATATGAAAAGAAGGTCAGCCATCCACAGACCGGTCGCAGCAAGTGTAACTTAACCTGCACCCTAAATGAGTAACACACTGCTACTATCAGTTGGAATAATTTTGAAGCCTGTTGCTAATCCATTGCTCGATTTATTCGAAAAATGTGTCTGCTCAACAACGTAAATAATGCAATGTAACATACATTGCATTATTTACGTTGTTATTTACGGTGAACTGTCAAAATGAAACCCCTTGCTACTGATAGTGTGTTACGAAATTAACCTGCAGGTCGATCTACCTGTGCGGCAGTTATTTTTTTAGACCCGAGCCCCTCTAGTCTTCAATTTTATAACTGAACTGTAACTCTAGATTTCCAACGTCTTTTAGATTTATGACACAAGACTTGCTGACTAAGGAGATTACTCAAAGAAATGAAAAAAAAATCTCAAATAAAACATAGGTCTACACAGTACAGTCATAGATTAACAAGAAAATGGACTCCACGATCTAAATATCCGGAAGCTGTCGTTTTATTGCAATGAGTAATTTGACCACTGTAATCAAACCTTAACTCCAACGGAAATTCCCTCTCTCGAAGCTATTGTGCACAAATGCTAGCAGGTCAAGCTACCTGAATTGAAAAAAAATCTCAATCAACCTTGAAGCTTAATACTTCATCGATAAAGTTGAAATCAATAAAAGAATTTTGACAGCTTGTAGTAACTTGTGGCGACTGTACCTGCAATATAATAAATGTTCTTTATCATTAGACCACAAAGTAGAGGGCATTGATCTCACTAAAATTAGATTAGTTAATATAAATTATAAATCTTATATTGGATCCAAACATTGTCCCAACATTCATGTTAGTGACTGCACAATGTCCATTGACGGTTAACTTCATACTTCGGTACGCATCTTGAGAACAAAGCAGCAGTACGTGTTATAAGTGCCAATAAGGAAATGATAGCCGTGGGTTCGAAGAATTTCAATACATTGCTGATTGGTCATTAACAGTTCTGTTAGGAAACGGTAAATAAATGTGATATTTAAGTACTCAGTGCGGTTTTCAAAACATTTGTGAAGAAATTTGTGGTTAATATCATGATTCTTGAAACCACAGGCATACATGATGGGGGATTTAGGCAAATCATAATGGGGAAAATGCTAGATTATTTAATTTATTACCGCAGTGTTTCAAGACAAAAGTTTTCGACCAGTGTGTGTTGCCAGTGATTACATATGGAACTGAGACGTGGACACTAACAATGGGCCTTATAAGAAAGCTCAAGGTCACTCAAAGGGAAATGCAGAGGGCTGTGCTTGGGGTTTCACTGCGTGATGAAATCAGGAATGAGGAGATCCGCAGAAGAACGAGAGTGGCCGACATTGCCTGAAGAATTGCAACACTAAAGTGGCACTGGGCCGGGCAGATTGTACGTGCAATCTGCCCGGCCCGATAGTCGAATGGGCCGACGGTTTCTCTAGTGGCGACCACGCATCGGAAGACGTGGCGTGGGTATTCCTCCGGCAAGGTGGACCGACGACCTGGGGAAGGTTGGCCGGGAAACCGCTGGATGCAGGAGGCGTAGGACCGGTCGTCGTGGAGATCCTTGTTGATTATGTCCAGTAGTGGACGTCTTTCGGCTGAAAATGCAACATAAATATAATGTTATTCCGCGTAATGGGACGACAGTTCATTAGTGTGTGTCATCTGTGAAATGCTGAGATATCACTTACACACGTACAAGCACACGCCCTGGCTGCGCGCTCACACAGTTCATAGCAATGTATTCCTTAGCATGCCTTTGGATTTTTGAGCGTCGTCAAAAAAGACGATGACCTCAGAGTTTGTTACGGCTTTTCTTCTCAGAGGTAGTCAGTTAGGAAATGCCGGCTCCATCTAGTTTAAAAAAATATGACATGTAAAAGTGATCAGTGATCTTAATTGATTAATAAACAATTTCATTTCATTTCATTTGTACAGTACAATAATGGTAAAAATTATACAAAAGACAATAAAGATGACCGTATTATCATTTCTATCTAATTTACTTTTCTCATTTCCGTTGGCCTAGTAGTTTATAACAAGTATCAATACAATCAAAAACAAAACAGCATCTGCTGTAGTCTGAAACCTTATTAGAACAGGAAAAGAATCTGGTATTATTTTTCTCACAGCCACAGTAGGAGAGCTACCATTAAAGCCCCATCCCAAATTACCACCCACAATACATCAAATATTCCATTTCATTCCATATCTACTCGTTAAAAATATTCATTGGTATAATAAAATTGAAACTGTTATGACTATAGATAATATTCCTGGTACGAAACGACCGCAAGACTAGATTAATAGTTCAAATTCCTGGTATATAGGATTTTACCGCAGATTTGACAACTATATAGGTAGGATATTTATATGTCTTATGACGTGGTGTTAGGGTAGGCAGTGGCTAAATATACCGCATAATTATATTCATATTATATTTATGTATCAAATTAATGTCTATTCAAGTTAAACACTCACACATATGTAAAGAAAGAAAGAAAGAAAAAACGTTTATTTGCATTAAACATGACGCAAGCGTTAAACACAAAAAAAAACGAAACAACACACGCTATATGTACTCATTATGGGATGTTTATATGCATTCGAACAGAATAATGTTTACCCATTTCGTTCATTCATTCATCAACCTTTTTATCGTCCCACTGCTGGGCACAGGCCTCTTCTCATACAGAGAGGGATTGAGCGTAATAACCACGCTTGCTCAATGCGGGTTGGTGATTTCAGACTTAAAGTCCAGGTTTCCCCAAGATGTTGTCGTTCACCTTGTAATCAGTCATTGATGTCCAAGATATTCTTTGAAAGTACATATAACTTAGAAAAGTTACATTGGTACTTGCCTGACCTGGAATCGAACCCGCACACTCATACTTGACCACAAATGATCCCCTCCACCCATCACCCATCTTCATTAAATAAGACAATAAACCCAAAAATATAAATAAGTGAGAGCGTCAACCATGAATGTGACCCAACATGTCGCAGCAGCGCGTGGGCGAGTCACTCGGCGCATGCGCATGTCAAGTGAACCAGTGTCTGTGCAACTATCCAGCCACGTTAGTTTTTACTTATTATTTTTATTTGATCCATTTTGGTACAAGTTTAAGTGATTAAAAGATACGTATTCGGTGTCCACTAATTTTCTTCTGGTTTATAAGCCCAAAGGTCTCTGGATTATAAGGGCAAAGTTAAAAAAAAAAATCGAAATCTCTCTTGCGGTAGGTACCGCAAGAGAGATTTCGATTTTTTTACGTTGCGTTGTAGGTACAACGCTACATGCGAACAACACGTCATACTGGCGTCGCGCGAATCCTACATCTCGCAAGCAGAGTTTACTGTGCAACTAGTACGCATACAAGTTCGCGACATCAACCGGGGAGCAAGTGCCCGCCAGACATAACACCCGTCTGGTCGGAGGACCCTCCCTTTTCTATGGAGGCTGAGTGAGTTTTAGATCCTGTTCCTCCACACATCTAATTCCCAATTATTTTTTTAACTAATTTCATAGTCATCTAATTCTACAATCTAATTTCACATCATCTATGAAGGCACTTAAAATTCTTGGAGATAATTTGGCCTTCTAATTATCTGAAGTCTTGAAAGCTGGAAAATATCTAGAATTAGACCAGTTTAGTTAGTTGCAACTAACCACTACTACAATATACTAATGTACAGTCAAGACCAAAAGTCGAGTTGCAACCTCACAAAACTATGGCCAAGCAATACTAGTTGTAGTTACGACCTTCTTCTATAATAAAGTTTGATACACACTCATACACTTGCTGCCCGCTTATGATTGTTAGGTACTACTTACTAATTTCAACGTCTACAGTAAGTGTTTCAATGGCCTAACGGTTTTCGCCTTGATAGGCGTTCAAGGTGGTTCGAGTTCAAATCTAATAACTTGCAAAAATATTTTTTAAATGTTTATTGGTGAGTTATGAATGCTGACAACAAAAATATCTAAAAATACCGATCTGCTACTTAAAGATGATACTTTCTTTTAAGATTTTTTCTATATTAGAGTCATTTTAAAAAGATGGCGGTAGACTTAAAAGAATCTGAATCACTACTTCACAAAAAATATTCCGCTACCTACAATAACTATTATTAGCTACAATAACTCAAATAATATTACTTAGCTGTTGTTGGTTGGTGAACATATAGTTACCAGTTTGTGTTATTAGTTTTACTTTTTTAATCAATATGCAGGCATATGCAGCAATATATCTCAAATATCATATGAAACCGGCTTTTGTGTAAGTTGTTTTTATTATTATTTGTGTTAAGGTGCAAACTAATCGCTTGTTAAGTGTGTAATAAAATTGTTATTGTTTTAGAGAAATACTGTAAGCCGTTGGAGGTCAAGGTCAAGAGGTTGGAGGACGAAGGTAGCTGTCGAGACAAGTGAAACGAAACGACAATATTTACCGTTGAATAAACTTTTAAATCGTGCGAAGTAGATAGGTTGCATTTGTGGTTTAAAAATAAATTGGCGAGGCTGGTGGAGTCTTATCGAGCTAAACAAAAAAAAACTATTTATAACAAAAACAGTGCAGAAGTGAACTACAGAGTGTTTTAAATATATACCAATAAATATCTAAATAACGGACTCTAAACCTTCTCTAAAGTAATTTAGCTAAGTGACAGTAATATGTTCGGTTGGCTTAATGGCTAACAGATGTCGCCTTTTGCAATTTCAATACAAATTACTTTTGGTAAATTATAAAAACAATAATTTCGGAATTCGATAAGAAATAAGTTCGTTTACTTTTGAACTAAGAAAGCGCTTGAAGATTATAATCTCATGCCATCAAACTCCGAAAAAAGTCACTACAAGATGGCAGCATTAGTACCATGCTATACACGCAAAAAAATTATAAATGTAATAAGCTCTATTATGTGTTCTAAGTATAGATTATTTTATGATTGCAATAATATTCAGGTTAAGCTTCAATCCTCTTTTCTTTAAGAAAATGAATAATTAAGCTATAACCTCTTTAATCATAATATACGTATAATATTATAATTTTCATATCTAACAACCAAAAATGTTTTTTGTATTTTTTACCATAACAATATCATAAGTTTGTCAAGGATTACTTTTATATAAAATATTACAATGCTGCCGTTTCAACGTTTGTTTCATTTGTTAGTATAAGTATATCTATACCGAATAATATATAACTTTATAATATATTGCATTATAATATGCTTATTGTTTTATTTTTATATATTTTTTATTATATTACCCCTATAGTAAACTAAAACATATAATAAAACCCTTTTTTGGGATAAATATTCAATAAATTTTCCTATTTGTTTAAATATTATTTGCAAACATTTTTACTTTAAAATACAAATCAATTATCATATTTTTAAATTATATGAAACAACAAAAAGAGTTGCCTATAATAAGGATCGAACCCACAATCGCTCGCTTTTGATAGCACCATTGTTAAGTGCGGCCGCTAACTCAACTTCAAATGAACTAACGAAATTTTGCATTACTTTAAAGAAAGACGAAGACTGCGATAAAAAAATAATGCGGTAGTGTGCGTGGCCGGTTTAGCGCAGGCGACAGTAGTCTTTAAGGTGGAAATGGACTTCTACAGCTGATAGTACACCACTAATACAATAAATGTTCAAAAATGTTATACAATAAATGTTAAAAAATGTTACAAAAAAAAAGAAAATCTTAATAATAGTTATTAAGATTTTCTTTTCTTTTGTAACATTTTTTTCTATTCTGTGAATATTGTGCTAGAGAAATTGTGGACTCATTAATTATTTGTTGACCATTTTCTATTTTATTACAAACCAAACTGCAACTGTATTTGTTAAAAAGCCTATACTGCATCAACTTCCCTCCCCGCTGTCCCATACTTTTATACATTGTTACCTAATGCTGCAATAACCTTTTGGATCTACGACGAAGCACTGAACCGGTCGAGTTGGAGATGCTTGGGGAAGACCTACGTGACTGTGGAGTCCCTTTCCAGCTTCTCTTCTTCTTCTCCATCACAAATGACCAACTGGAGTCATGTTTGATAACACTACCCATGCATTGTTAGCTATTAACCTTAATAGCGTTTGGAATTTCAAAAGCTTAAGTAAGTTTATGTAAAAAAATATTACGGATGAATTTACTCATTTGTACCAAAAGACCACAAATTAAAAGACAAAATGTGCGATAAAAGTTCAAAGACTTTATATATCCTACCTTTTTTTCTATGTACAGCTATCTCGCATTCAAATCCGTGCTAATTATAAATTAGTCGTTATGAGTCAGTAACAATTACGTTTTAATTAAATTATATTAGATCAATAAAACACATTTCCCACGTTAATTATATATCAATTGTTGAATCTAATTAACCACGTTTTGTTCAGTTTTTTTTTATATACTTAATTTTAAACTATGTAGTTCTTGACCGCAATCCCGCCTGATGGTAAGCAATGATGCAATCGTAAAGGGTAAAGCGTGCTAATTTATTAAGAGCCTATTCACTCTAGCCTTGAATACACTTAAATTGTAGTCAGACGGAAACATCGCCGCTGGCAAATTTTTCCAGTCCCTCGATGTACGAGTCACCTATAAAAGACGAGGCGAAACACTTCAAGAGTGGATACTCGCCGTACGACGTGTAGTCTGATGATGGAACAGAGATGGGGGAATTAAGTCATGTTATATCCTCGCACACTCTCCAAAATGCATCCTATAGAACACCGACAGGCTGCCTACTCTTTGCCTGTGCTCCAGGCTTTTGAGACCGTTTGTTGCTTTGCTGTCGTTTTTTGCACTTATATGCGTAGGTATAGCGTTTTAAATCGGCGAGAGCAGACTTACAATAATAACATGTAAATATATATGTGAAAAAAGAATCATAGAGATATAGGAATAGCAATATATAAAGTCGCTCATATAGGAGTCACTGTGGCAAAGCTTCTATGCAAGTTTCCAGATGATGACGTAGAAATACAAAAATATACAAAAATTATGGCACAAAGCGCCTCACGCTTTTTTTTAAATTATTTTTAACTTTTTAGTTTGATGTTTTTTAAAAGCATGCTTTTTTAGTTTTTTAAACTATATTTATTGTATTGTATTTATGCAGTTAGTTGCTAGTGTAAATAGTTAGTTAAGAGACTATGAAAACAAAAGGTACATCATGTCATAAAGGTGCGTCAGTGGGCGTCCCCTCTTAACCGTACAACAACTCTAAAATAGCAATGCATATATGCTTGCGCTGAAAAGATTGGCTGTCGCTAAAAACCAGCGCTGGGGCTCCGTCTGGCATAGGGCTGTAGCATAACGCTGAACCGTATAAATATTTCATTATTTTTATTTATATAATTGCGTGGATGTAGAGAAAGCAGCGGTGGCCTAGTGGTATCAGCCGCGACTTAAAAGTTGTAGGTCGTACGTTCGAACCCTCTCAGGCGCTTTACTTTTTGTAAATTATTTCATCACCACTGCTCTCAAAACGGTGAAGGAAAATATCGTGAGGAAACCGGCATGTCCTGAAGCCAACAAACTTCGAAGACATAATGTCATCTACCAACCCGCACTGGGCCAGCGTGGTATATTAAGGCCCACTCCCTCACACCGAGAGGAGTCCTGTATCCCAACAGCAGGAACAGGCTGATTAGGTATGACGCATGTTTTCCTCAATCAATTCAAATTTTTATTATTATAAAATTTTTGATCGTTTCTGCATCACGTTTACCGCAAATAAATGTATTTTCGTTTTTTCTTCCTAAGTTATCTACCTACATATACAACTAGGTAGGTAGCTAAGTTGCTTATGTATTAACAACTACCGATCTACATAAAACTCGCAGACTGGAATGTCATTCTCCAATCTAACCGGATGTAGCTGAGTAACAGCATTTTACTTGGAGCAACTTCTTATGACCTCCACAACCCATTTACTGGAGAATATGAAACCCCTAGTTAATACCGATTGACAAAATAATTAGAATTGATAAGAAGGCACTGACCATCAGAGACCCACACATAATGAAGAGCAGACAAGCCTGTGTCAACTAAAAGATCGAAATAATTACCTTTGTAAAAATACAAAGTTATTTTGTGTGTACGTGAAACCCGAAACACGTGTCCAATATTTTTAAATAAAGAATCTATGTAGAAAATTTCAAAAAGATATCATGAAAAACCACAAAGTAATAGGCTTGTTATCTTTCCATAGTTATCCCAACAGCTGTGTTCCGCGCTCGGTAACCACACTGCAACAGTTTCTAAATGTATTTGGGAAAAAATATAACATGGCGTAAAAATGATTGGAATCGATTCAGTAGCTTAATCTGAACAAACTATATTCAGGTTTCGTATAATGCCGGGGCCACATTAGCGGGCGAAGATTTGTATCGCGTTGGCGCGCAAAATATCCGTTGTCACACTGTTGGACATAAACGATGTTATTGTCTACATTGGCGGGCGAAGATTCAGAAAACGGCCTAAGGCGAATATTCGTTTTTTAGTGGTGTGGCCGAGACAATGAAGGAAGCAATGGCTATGCATTATATGTCAGTAAATTATTATTTATTACATGAGTACAAAACAAACCAAACAAAAACAATGAAAAAAATGCAAAAAGAACGTCAGTCCCTCTTCAAAGTCTGGACGACACTGAAGTGACGTAGGTGTGGACAGGTGGCCATTCCAGCGAATATTGTCGCGACAAGTCCTTTGAAGCGCACCACTTTACCCAACAGTGCCCTGATGCTATACGAATACATTGCGTTGCAATGATGTACACGGCCACATACATCACCTCAGCCCGAATATTCGCCGTAGCCTGCTAATGTTGCCCCGCCATAAAGAAAAAATAGTTATAAGTATGTATATTTTATATGGTAATTTTTGTATTTTATAATTAATCCTGGTATCCTTAGCTTATAGAGAGCTCTAAGTTTTTCTCAGGAAAACTCAAAAAGTATTAGGAACTCATAAAGGAGGTATAATTGTCGCCAAAGTAAAGGTCCCCATTTATTTAATAGTTATTGTTATTCTCAGAGATGTGATAAGACGATTACCGCGAATCCGTAAGGTGAATGAACTTTAAATGGCATGACCTGTGAGTCGAATCAGATGGCTGTTTGTGTGTTACAAATTTGTGTGTAGCTCTATTTTACTCGACAAAACATTTCGATAGCATAACATCATGTGAGTCACCAAGGATTACGGAGAAATTTAACTATAATTGAAGATTCCATCCCTCCTGGGTTAGCTTTATTCTATGTAAATTATTTCATCACCACTGCTGTAAACACAGGGATGGAAAATATCGATAGGAAAACGGCATTTTTTTTTGTGATGGGAAATCATCAAATGACTTCTCCCGCTCTGGGTGGAGCGGAAGGGCGTGTCAGACTTTTACTGACAAAAACCCACCCGTGTTTCTTCACTTGCCTGTGGGACGGCCAGGGCCACGGTTTCATGTTTAACCAACCCGCAACCCTGACAGAGGAGGCATCGGTCTTCGTGGACCCCTTCACGATGTGCTGACATCTCTTTGAGGCGCTCGTGAAACATGACGCACCGTCGACTCGGGCCTGGTCCTTACCGGGCAGCGAGCTGCCCACTGCTCACCGCCCGCAGGCCCGCGCCTACGGTAGCTGGGAGTTTGGTGTCATCTCTCGACCAGGGCGTCTCCTGCGGCGGCTAGTGGCGTGAGGGCGTTGGGATTCCCGTTGCCTCACGCGCTCCGCCTCCTCCTTTGCCAGCATTTCTGCTTCGCAGAAGGAGGTGACGGCCTGCCATGCTCTCTCGCTCCGGACCATGGCCTGGACCAGGGTCAGACGCGAGAGATCGCCGCCGATCGCCGCTACGAGGACACAGCAGTGCTCTACCCAAGCCGGGCACACCTCCACTGTCCTCAGGGCGATCCACACCCTGGCGTTTCCTCCTACCTTATACGAAACAGGAACCTCCCGAAACAACCGTGTCTGGTGAGGACCTGCGTCAGACGGAAGGTGAGGGCGCCGTGGCGCCTCTCTAGCCACTCTTCAGAGAGGGGACTTACCGCCGCTATTGTGGCGTGCCCAGCACTGGGTTGCGACAATCGCACTCTCCATGTTGCCATGAGATCCCGCCGGAGCTCTGTCCGCCGTACCACAATTTCTCGCGGCAGCGGAGAAAACGGCATATCTTAGAAAAGAAAAATCGAAGACACGTGCCATTTACCAACACGCATTAGACTCGCTAGGTGGATTACGGCCCACTCTCTCTAGCCAAGAGGAGGCCGGAGGCCTGTGTCCTGGCAGCAGGAATATTTAGACTGATTGTGTAGGTACCTATAATGAAATAAAACCTAAAAATTCAGCTGGGTGCATTTGACCCATTTACCATCGAAACCTATTCTGCAAATAGGTTTTGATGTCCAATGTGAACTCTTTGCAGAGAATATTGTATATAAATTAGCAGGTTATTCTAACGTCACAGACAGCTAGTACAGGAGAGTTTGGTGTTCCACTTCTTCTCCCCAGCAAAAGCACTAGGAAGTGGAGGACGGTGTTCGATGTCGGGGAACTGTCTTGTGTAATAAAGACGTTCGAAAAGTGCAGGATTCCAAATTTATTTGAATACTAGCTGTTGCCCGCGACTTCGACCGCGTGGACTTCAGTTTACAGCGCGCGGTGGTTCCCGTAAATTAAAAAGAGCTCAGTTGATATAAAATAAGCGCCTGTTAAAATAATGGGAGCAATATGTAGTATGTCCTCGTTAGCTCCAGTTTTCGCAACATTTGTTAGTGCTCTGCTCCTATTGGTCATAACGGGACGTTATATAGTCTATGTCCTTTCTCAGGCTCTAGACTATCTGTGTACCAAATTTCTTTTTTTTTTCTTTTTTTTTTACATATTATAAACCAGCGCTTGACCGCAATCCTGCCTGATGGTAAGCAGTGACGCAATCGTTGATGGTAAAGCGCACTAGTTCATTAAGAGCCTATTCACTCTAGCCTTGAAGACACTCAAATTGTAGTCCGACGGAAACACCGCCGCTGGCAAATTGATCCAGTCCCTCGATGTGCGCGGTATAAAGGAGGAGGCGAAACGCTTCGTCCGGATCGTAGTGGTGTTAATAACGTAAGGGTGGAAACCAGCCGTACGACGGGTCGTCCGCTGGTGGAACGGAGATGGGGGAATTAAATCATGCAATTCCCTCGCACACTCTCCGAAATGCATCCTATAGAACACCGAAAGGCTGGCTATATAGGCTGGTCATTACAATCGGTTCAGTAGTTTTGGCGTGAAAGCCGGACAGACAGACAGACAGACGGACAGATACACTTTCGCATTTATTATTATTATTATACCTATGGATTTATAGTACATTACGATATTAGTGCGTAATGATGGTTATAACTTGCGAGGCGGAATTTCAGCCCGAGCCGAAGGCGAGGGTGTAATTGAGCCGAGCATGTTATAACCAATACGCACGTATATCGTACGACATTTTTTAACACACTTGCGAGGAAACAGAAAAAAAGATATTCAGAATACAAGTACAAAGAAAAGAAAATTTGAGAAAAATGGCGCGAGGTTTATTTTCTGCCGTAGCTGCGTGAAAATGTTGGCAAAGATGCTAGAGCATGCAGACAAGTTTTTAAATTACCGAATAAACTGTTTTTTTTTTTACAAATACTCATTTAAATACAAACAAATACAAATTTGTTTATTTCAAATAGGACATCAGTTGTTTTAAATAAACTCAATCTGTGAATGCACATTGTTGCTTTCCCGCCATTAGTATTATTATTTGCCATTTCAAATATGGAACAGCGCGCTGCTCACTGGCTAGAGCCACGCGGCGGCGATCAGTTCCATAATTATTTGAAATGACAAATAATGCTGTTATGGAATTTGTATGGACTATAACTTAACTATTTGCTTTGATAACACACGCGTTTGTTATGGCCTGCTTTACATATTTAAAACCGGTGGGATTACATCAGCTTTACGAGCAAGGGTGTTAAAATAGTACATTACAATATTAGTGCGTAATGATGGTTATAACATGCGAGGCGGAATTTCAGCCCGAGCCGAAGGCGAGGGTGTAATTGAGCCGAGCATGTTATAACCAATACGCACGTATATCGTACGACATTTTTTAACACACTTGCGAGGAAACAGAAAAAAAGATATTCAGAATACAAGTACAAAGAAAAGAAAATTTGAGAAAAATGGCGCGAGGTTTATTTTCTGCCGTAGCTGCGTGAAAATGTTGGCAAAGATGCTAGAGCATGCAGTCAAGTTTTTAAATTACCGACTAAACTGTTTTTTTTTTTTACAAATACTCATTTAAATACAAACAAATACAAATTTGTTTATTTCAAATAGGACATCAGTTATTTTAAATAAACTCAATCTGTGAATGCACACTGTTGCTTTCCTGCCATTAGTATTATTATTTGCCATTTCAAATATGGAACAGCGCGCTGCTCACTGGCTGGAGCCACGCGACGGCGATCAGTTCCATAATTATTTGAAATGACAAATAATGCTGGTATGGAATTTGTATGGACTATAACTTAACTATTTGCTTTGATAACACACGCGTTTGTTATGGCCCGCTTTACATATTTAAAACCGGTGGGATTACATCAGCTTTACGAGCAAGGGTGTTAAAAAATGACTTTTGATTTTAATTTCATAAAAGTTCGCATTGTGTATATTTTTTTTTTTTTAATGGGGCAGAACCCGCCACACTGTTCCCAACCCACTGCAACTCCTGAAAGCCAGAATCAACAGTGGAGACCGCCAGAAAAACGCCGAGCAATGAAGCTCGACGAGTCCCGGAGAAACGTTTCAACTGTCTTGGGTCCCGCAACGAAATTAATCAGAAAAGAATAGCGGAGGAGTAAGAAAAAGATATTTTTTCCACTTCCCTCCATAATAAGCATTGTGTATATATGTATGTGCGAGTATGTGTTGTCAATGTGAATAGGTATGTTATTACTTTTTTTTTAATAACACAATGATCAGCGCCGTTGTATTCCTAGACATTATTATAACATAATAACCTATCAATAGAATAACATTAATTGAATCGTTAACTCTCTCGGTGTTTTTATATTCCTACCAAGCTAAGTTTTTATTAATAAATCATCGACCCCAAACAGATTGATAGGTGAAACCGCAAATGATTCAATAGAATAATGACTGTGTGGGTCTGATTGATATTGTACCAATAGTATGATGATCTGAAACATACAACGTTTTCATTATTACATTTTAAAACGCCACAACGTTATATTACGTTTATAAAAAGATACGTTTTAATTATTACACTTAGAAAACGATACAGCTTTTTAATTATTAAATTTACAATACGATACAACGTTACAATTATTACGATTATAAAACGATACAACGTTGTAATTATTACCTTTATAAAACGATACAGCGTTATAATTATTACGTTTATAAAACGATACAACGTTATAATTATTACGTTTACAAAACGATACAACGTTATAATTATTATCTACTCTTTGGAATGGGCTACTTCTTCTTCTTCACCCTATAGATGTCCACTGCTGGACAAAGGCGTCACCCAAGGCTTTCCACGCCGACCGGTCTTGTGCTGTTCGCATCCATCGGCTTCCCGCGACCTACACCAGGTCATCGGTTCACCTTGTTGGGGGCCTCCCTACGCTGCGTCTTCCAGTACGTGGCCGCCGCTCCAGAACCTTACTGCCCCATCGGCCATCGGTTCTACGAGCAATGTGCCCTGCCCACTGCCACTTAAGTTTAGCGACTCGCGGAGCTATGTCGGTGACCTTGGTTCTTCTGCGGATCTCCTCATTTCTGATTCGATCACGCAGAGAAACTCCTAGCATAGCTCTTTCCATTGCCCTTTGTGTGACTCTGAGCCTTCGTATGAGGCCCATTGTAAGCGACCACGTTCCAGTTCCGTAAGTCATCACTGGCAACACACACTGGTCAAAGACTTTAGTCTTGAGACACTGTGGTATCTTGGACGATGACGAGAAGATATATCGTAGCTTCCCGAACGCTGCCCAGCCGAGCTGGATTCGACGAAACACCTCTTTCTCGAAGTTGGACCTACCTAGTTGGACTGTTTGTCCCAGGTATATATACTCGTCAACAACTTCCAGTGCAGAGCAACCAACTAGAATTGGAGTGGGTGCGACATGAGATTTCGACATGATATTCGTCTTATCCATGTTCATCTTTAGACCTACCTGTTGGGAAGCTCTGCCGAGGTCATTGAGCATTTTGCCTAAGTCTTCCAGGATCTCAGCCATGACCACGATATCATCTGCAAAACGGAGATTAGTGATGTACTCGCCGTTGATGTTGATGCCAAGTCCTTTCCAGTCCAGGAGCTTGGAATGGGCTACTAGCTTCATCTTACTGACTGACCGACCTTCTGATAATTTAAAAGTGCCTGTAACTGGTTTATTTTAAATAAATGCTTTGATTTTGATTTTTTGATTTTTTTCATGTCATAGGAGGATAAGTCTGCTGCCTACTAATCTGGCACAAATCCAGAATATACTAATTTGTTTTGAGAATTGTTTTAATTTTATGTGCTATTTTTTGCGTCCTTTACTATTCATACGCTGTCCACATTTATGTATCTCTATCTATTGTCCAATTGCTGGTATGCTGGAAGAGATTAGAGAAGAGCATCAAGCTCTTGTAAACTCTTTGTTGTTTCTAAGAAATTATTGATGAAAAACCCACAATAACCACTTTACCGTAACTGAGAATCAAAATCTAGACCTCAAGCATAGCATTAGCGCAACTTCAACATCAACGAACATAATTCCTCCACGGGTCTATTTGGTGTTCTCCAAATATATTAGTCTGCGACCGTGGCTTGGTGTGGTTTTATCTGGCAGCGCATATCCTGTTCAAATGATCTATTTTTACCCGACTACGGCAAAGCAAAAGGAGGGTTATGATTTTGACAGGCTATGTATGTATGAATGTATGTATGTATGTATGTTCATCTGTTCCCTCGTAACTTCTAAACTATTTATCAGAATTCGACAAATGACATATCATTAGAAGCGTCTTAATTGTCCGCTGGTTATAGGCTATATAGGGTTTCACAAAATCCAAAGTGGCGCCCTCTAGCGGACAAAACATACAGAGTAAAAAAATAAAGTTAAGATAAATATGCCGTGTTTGGTATCATTTGAAAGCGCTTTTTTGCACATTTTGAATATATTACTAGCATTTGCTCGTGACTTTACCTGTATTCATGGGCTGTTTGCATATAATTCACATCTTTTCGTTCACAGCTTCTTTACTACTTATCAGAATAAGACCACTGCAGTACCATTAGAAGGGCCTTGATATTCTTTTGGTTATGAGCTATAAAGCTTGTCACCAAATTTAGTATTGCGCCCTCTAGCGGACAAAAAGTTTATGTTAATATAAAATTAAAATAAATATACCGTGTTTGGTATCACTTGAAAGAGCTTCACGAGTACTTTATGCTAGTACATAATTACAAGCATGCTTTTTAGTTCATCAATTTAACTTTTGTTAATATTATGCGCCACAAATACACTTTAACACCAAAATAGTACAAATAATAAAAAAGTAAAAGAACTAAAACCCAACTACGACAAAAAACGACGCTGAAAAAGTATAAAACAAGATTTTCAAAATACTGAACTGAACAAAGTTGCTGCGTTGTGACTGCGGTTTTCCAAACATGAAAATTTATCTCTACATAGTGAATATTGCATACTTCAGAATAGTATTGTATGACATTATTGACAATTTACAGCGAAGGCATCTTGGTAGAGTCTACTGTGTCCATTTACTTGCAACTACATTAACAACTTTGTTCAGTTCAGTATTCTGAAAATCTTGTTAAATACTTTTTCAGCGTCGATTTTTGTCGTAGTTGGATTTCAGTTCTTTTACTTTTTTATTATAGTCGAATGAAAACATAGATGAAGCTATTATCGATACAATATTTTGCCAAAGAACAAAATGTCAAGGAAAAAAGCTGAACACGATAACGACTCCAAAAGGCAAATATAAGTGAGTGTTAACAAAAGGAAAAATATGAAAGCCTTGTTAGTTATAATAGTTTCGTTATAACTAACAATTCATCTGTCAAGCCTAACTCACAACCAAGGCATAAAGAGAAACATACTCTTTGGAAACTGTGAAAGAACATCAAACGACATCATTATTCTCTAACACATACTTATTATAACAATAATATATAATATGTAGTTCTACAAAAAGCCCTAGATAAGGCCGAAACGTGGTTTTGCTTCTTTTACGTTTTTTCGGCATTCGGCGTCCCATCCTTACCGCGTGATCGTGTCATTTAGAAACAACTGTTTTGAATTATACGTTGAATTTTGAATTCGTTACGTTCGTGTCAGATTCCAGAACGCCCTCGATCTGATCATTTTGACGATCTGATAAGCGTCTGCCATTAAACCATACGGTGGACAATTTTGATAGCACTGTCAGACATTAAAAAGTGGCCAGTTGACAACAGATTCCATCTCTATCCTGTCTGCTTAGTGCATGTGCTGCTTAGCATGTGTAGTGTTTGCTGTTACCTAACGTACCTTCCTTATCGATTTTCTCTAAAAATCATAAAAGTAAAAGACATTTCCAGTTAAATAGATGAAATAAACCATACGAAAGCCGAAGTTTCTTATGTCCGTCAATATCGGTATTTCAAACTACACAAAGAGAAAACATTAAAAGAGAGATTTCTTTAAAAACTTTACGTTCAATAACCATTAAACGTGCTAGTAAATGCGGTCTACCGATTTACGATATACTTACTTACCTACTGGTGTTCCACTCAATTTCAGGTTTCGGCTTTCATACTCAATGAATGCTGGTGACGAAGGCATATCTTTCTTGAGCACTATGTGCAGTGTCGTAAATCTTTGGGAAACTAACGCTTTGTCGCAAAAGCATTTTCCACCACTACTTTTACTTATGATTCCGTATTACTTTCGGCTTTCGGCCAACCGACTTTTCTTTCAGTATCGGTTTTAGTTCCTCACTAGTCCAAAAATATCGTAACTCAGTGATCAATTTTGGTTCAGATTATGATCTTACCGTACTTTTAGTGCGTGTATGACTAATGATCTTAGTACTTAAGGTATGTTACTGCAACCATAACTCACATACATAAAACTGCTTTATTTATGTCAATGTTCGAAATGGTATCAACTAACAGGGTAGTAAAATAGTTATTGTTTGGATTAGGTGTCCTCGACATGAATATCACTCAATATTCTAGGAATTGTCTGCAAATATATCAAGTATTGATATACTGAGAAAGTCATAGGATATTCTGAACTACGAAAGGAGGTGTGTTATACATTTTTAAGACAACATAGATATACCTACTGCCTGCCAGTGTCATGGTAGCTAAATAAAAGGAGATGTTTCAGAAATGTATGGAGCCTGGGCCAGCACATTGTACACTTAACACTCCGTTAGGCGCGCGTTCTACAATAGTAGAACACTTGTGCATTTCGCCGAATATTATCGGTTACTCAAGGTCAATCACGCACACGGTCTTATTATTCTTCATTACTAGTCAATGAATATATTAAGTTTCCTTGAGGCGACCGATGCGTCTAAATGCCTGAGAAATTTGGCGTCAAAAGTGAATTTCTACAACTGTAGAGCGCGCGACTACTCATGTGACATTTTTTTCGAGAGCTGCGGTCGGTGTTTATTTGTTGTAAGTATATTTAGTACCTTTTATATATGTTTTTATGATATATACAATTTATAAGAAGGTTAGTAATAACTAGAGTAAAGATTTTCTCCAGAATAATGGCTTCACGGAGTGAAGAACAGAGAATTCGAGATGGCCCGAAGAAGAAGACACAGATGGTTGAGATATCGTGGAGAATAACCCTGAATATTTGTTCTTAGATGAAGACTAGTTTTAAAGAATCCCCACATAATATGGATACAGTACAGAAAGAAAGTAGTACCGAGTTTGATTTAGAAAATATCGAACAAGGCACTCAACAATCCGATCTGAATCTGCAGATTTGAAGATGATGTACCCCTAAGTTTTTACGATGTCTCCAGAAACTCCAGATGGTGATCGTTTACTGTATTATTTGATACGATGAATATAAGTGCAATAAACGGTTATGTTGTGTACACAATGAACAAACGCAACAGTAACAAGTCACGAAAAAAATATTTGCATGAAGTTGGTTTTGAACTCGTGGCTCCGTGCATAAAGCGCAGAATAACTATTGGAAAATATTCCAAAATCATTAGAATTAAAAGGTAAAATTCTTTTGAGTCTGAACGATCCATTCGAGTTGAACCCGAGTCCAGCACAACCCCCTAGTACCGGGCGCGTTGGAATATGTTCCTTCCGTGGCAGAACGCGCAACAACTCAAATAGGAAACATTTTTACACATGTAACAAGTGGATTGGCCCTAATCATCAGATTCTTCTATGTCCACACTACGCTAAAAATGAATAATTGGAAGTGGAGGACATGAGCGAATAAAAAAAAAATCTTTTAATACTATAAGTTCAAATTTTGTTTTTTTTTTTAGTTATGTAAAAGAAGTCTGATTTTTGGTTCTTAACATGTTTAAATTAGTCATGTTTTATTTATTTTAATTTTAAAATAAAAGCTTTCTTATAAGAACAAAAAAACATTTTTAAATGTATATATATACAATTTCCTTAGAAAACTTTATATTAAAAATGTTCTACATATGTAGAGCGCGCGACTACTAACGTCTCAAATAGAGGCGCGCCTAATGAAGTGTTAATGCTAAGTATAGTTACGCTATAGTTTTTAATTTTAATTTCCCATATTTTGGCTTAGTTTTTATAGAGATTCAATTTAACTCGGCCAAGGAGTGCAACACAACTAATAATAAATACACTATGTAACAAAAAGCCTGTTGTTCCTTTCAGGGACATATATATTTACTTACAAGCACATCATTAATGAAATTATAATTTAAAAAAAGTAATTATTGTCTAGTCGAGGGGTCAACATTAAATAACTATTAAAATCGACACATTCGATAAAATGTTTAGAATACCTGATTTTATAAGTCAAAGAGATTGCCGGGAACGTTCTACTTATGTCTTCTTCATGCAGAATTGCAAAGGTAAGAAATTAGTTAAAGATTACAAATATTAATAATTAAATATTTATTTTAATTGTAATTTTTGTTGAACAAATTTTTATAAATGATATGTTATATTACATCCGTATACCGATTCTTAAAACGTAGGCAGAAGGAACAACAGGGTTTTTGTTACATATTGTATAGTGGTGAGCAATAAACGAAATAAGATTTTGACAGTGACATTTGATTGATGTGTCATCTATCTAAGGCTATCGTATCTATATTATCTACCATATGGCTGCGAAAAAAACAAAACATGAATTCCGAATATACGGCCCATTAAATAAACACAATCAACTCAAATCAACACTCGACACGAACACAACGGGAAAATAGAACTGTCAAAGTCGCCAATCAAACGAGTGTTAAACCAGTGTCATGGTTTCCTTAATGTACACAGTATGTTAAATAACAGAGGGCGTTCCCTTAAACTCGTTAATATGTATCATTAATAGATTAAAATAAAAATATCAGCATAGAAAAATAAGCATAAAATAATCCGAATAAAAATAAATTATAATTGAAAATAAATTTGAAACCTCCTGTTTTAAATCAAAATAGTAGCGCGGAATAGAATCTACCTAACGTTGCATTGCCCAACACACATCAATCAATTAGATCTTAGATCGCCGCCGCATACGCGGCTCGTCATTCATAAATAAATTGCGACGTTGCCGTCTTTCATGTTCGCGTGTACAGTGTGATTCTTTTACATGTCAATTTAAAATTTGTATTGAATATTTTCATATTGAAAAAATTTTAAAACATTTTGTTTTCGAATGGAAATATTTTTTTTAGCATGTATGTATGCTATACTATTTCGGGTTAACGGGAACGCCCTCTGTTAGTTAACATACTGTATATACTTGTAATTTTATTAAAATTAATTTAGTAGTATTTTTATGAAAATCTTCTATTTTTTTCCTTTTTATCTATATAGCGTACATAGTGGTGGCCCAAAATGAAACATCTCCTTTATCATTATCCTCAAAATGATTATTTAAGTCATAAATAAAATATAAATTAGTTTAATATTCTTTATTAAAACCTAATAAAGCCAAGTACCTACTTAGAGAGTTCTATTGAGGAAGCAATATTATAATGCACAAACATTATAATATTGTACGGATATTGTGTGATACTGTAGGTAATCATTCGTTCTATTCTATTCTAAAACCACAAATATAATAATTCAATAAGAAAAGGCAGTCTATATAATATTCATTACATTGTGCATTTTAAAGTTAACCCATAGGTACGTTTTTTTTTCATAGGCAAACTTTTATATAATCTGGATTATTTCATTCTAAGACAGTTGTCAAAAAACTTTAATCCACAGATTATATACACATTCCCAATCCATAGTTTTAGGTATAAATTAAACGATATTTTAATTGTATTAAATAATCATTTAAAACTGTAAATACCATGTCACACGTCGATTAATCGCCAATATATTTGAATAAACATGTAACAAATCTCCGTCTCTCTTGATTGTAATTATAAATATACGAGCTGGATTCTAATAATGACATAAAACTTAGGTAGATATTTAATGATTGCACTGTGAGGCAATAAACTAGATAATTTATGGAGAGAAGGAAATAATTAATTATCAGATACTAGAATATGCTCGTGACTTCATCAGCGTAAAAGTCTTGATCCTCCAACCTTTCTTTTTATAAATTGTTAAGTGTGTAGTTTGCTTGATCGCAATCCCGCCTGATGGTAAGTAGTGATGCAATCGTTGATCGTAAAGCGCGCTAGTTTATTAAGAGCTTATTGACTCTAGGCCTTGAAGACTCTTAAATTGTAGTACGACGGAAACACCGCCGCTGGCAAATCGTTCCGGTCCCTGGATATACGCGGTATAAAAGAGAAGGTGAAACGTATAAATTCGTCCGGATCGTAGTGGTGTCATCAACGTAGGGTGGATACTGGCCGTACGACGGGTCGTCCGATGGTGCAACAGGGATGGGTGCACTAAATCATGCAATTCCCTCGAACACTCACCAAAATGCCTCCTATACTAGAATACCGACAGGCTGGCTACTCTACGCCTGTGCTTTGGAGACTGTTTCGAGTTAAATCTGGGTCGCCAATCAGCCTCTTCGGATGCCTCTTCATTGAATCCAAAGTAACCAGGTGGCATTTTGTAGCACCCCTCAAAGTTTAGGTTCGACGAAATCTCCACTCGCAAATGCTGGAGGCGGTCGGTGCACTCCAAGGAAACATTCCGAAAAGAAGGAACCAAGGTGTAGGGGCTTCTTTTGGCGGTGAATAGACACGCTTGTGTTTTGGAGGCATTGAATGCTACAAAATTGACTTCTCCCCATTCAGAGGCTGCCTGTAGTGCAACATTCGTATGCTTTACCATAGCCTCTATTTCGGACCAGATTGATTACTAACTAGCCCGAGCACTCGGCAAGTATCTCTACACAACTGTGCTGTCATCTGCATACCCATAGATACCGGGCATCAGCAGGTCGTTAATATGCAGCAGGAACAGAGTAGCAGAAAGAACAGACGACTGAGAAACACCGGCTTTAGTCGAAATGAGGTCAGATGAGCATCCAATCTGTCTGATCGATTGATCTGTCCATTTCTTATTAGTTTTTTGACAAATTGAACTAATGATTATAGTAACACACAATATACGTACAGTATTATTATGTTTATTTAAAGTCGCAAATAAGTTAATTCAAAAAATAAGGTAGTCTATATTCATTACATTACGCATTTGAAAGTTAACTTGTATGTTTTTTTTTTTTTTTCTTTGGCAAACTTTTATATAATCTGGATCATTTCATTCTAAGAATAGGCAACCTATATAATATTCATTACATTACGCATTTTAAAATTAATCCATATGGTTTTTTTTTAAGCAAACTTTTATTACAATCCGGATTATTTCATCCTAAGACAGCTGTCATAAATCTGTAATCCACAGATTAAATATACATTCCCAATCCATAGTTTTACATATAAATTGAACGATATTATAATTATTTTAAATAATCAATTAAAGCTGTAAATACTATGTCACACATCGTTTAATTGCCAATGTATCTGAATAAACATGTAACAAATTAAATCTCCATCTCTCTTGATTGTAATTATAATTACACGTGCTGGATTCCAATAATGACATAAAACTTAGATATTTAATGATAGCACTGTGAGGCATTAAACTAGATAATTTATGGAGAGAAGGAGATACCTATTTAATTATCAGACACTAGTTTCTGCTCGTGTCTTCATGCGTGCAAAAATCTTATTTCCCCAACCTTCAGAATAAGAATCACATAAAATACAATATACTTATACCTAGTCAAAAACCTTCATACTCGAACCAAAATAATGTTGGCAGTTTGGTCTATTGCTTACTGTCAGAGTTAGGGCCAAAGACAACAAAAAGGCGGTAAAATCGCCAAGTCAAAACTAAGCAATGGTTTTTTGGCGGGAAAGTTGAGTGTCACGCTCACTTTTCATTGGACTTTTAAACTTTTTTATAATGTTCTTTACTAAATAAAAGTGCGTAATTCATAAAGAACATTGAGACATTGCAGCATAGTGGCCTCATCATGACTTTGCCTCAAACCACCCTCGTAGACGGTTCACGCGGCCGTCTTTTTCGACATGAATGAAAACTCATTACGTGACATTGGCTAAATGCACAAACCGTGCGAAGTCAAAGAAAAATTATATAAAACAAAGCAATAACACGGGCAGACGATGCATGCGACGGAGTGGGGGAACAAGAAACTTGATATGAACAAAGTGGGCAGAAGCTAGAAAAAAAATAAATAATAATAGTAAGTTGGTACCCAAATGAACGTTCCATGTTTCGAATTAATTCTAGAACGATCTCACAATACTCTCCGCGTGCTATCTGAATCTCAGTGTTATCTCGGGACAGTTAGCCCGCCTCCGTAACGGCTTATCTCTTGAACAATGGCAATTCGTTCTTGTTGCATTTAAATCTTACTTTATAAACATTCGAGGGCCAATACAAAGGCTATTTTATGAATCGGGCCTTGGAACCAGCGGATTTCATTATTTTATAGCAATTTACTTTTGGGACTTTACTTTTAATTTTTGGGACTGGTATAGTGCCCAAGTCCTGGAAGCTTGCTAACGTGCAACCCGTGCCCAAGAAGGGTAGTCGTGCCGATCCTGCCAACTATCGGCCGATTTCGATCACCTCCATACTTTGCAAAATTATGGAGCGTGTATTGAACTCGCGCCTCTTGGCATACCTGGAAGGTAACGATCTCCTCAGTGACCGACAGTACGGGTTTCGCCGCAATCGGTCAACTGGGGACCTACTAGTGTATGCCACTCACTTGTGGGGCGAGGCCCTCGAGAAGAATGGGGAAGCGATTGCTGTCTCCCTTGATGTCTCGAAGGCCTTCGACCGGGTATGGCACGCTGGCCTTTTGAGTAAGCTTCCAGCGTACGGCATTTCCCCTAGCCTGACTGGCTGGGTAAAAGACTTCCTGACTGAACGGTCCCTCCGAGTTGTTGTCGACGGATGCTCTTCTGAGCCCATGTCAACTAATGCCGGTGTTCCTCAGGGGTCTGTTCTCTCTGCAACTCTGTTCCTGCTGCATATTAACGATCTGCTGATGCCCGGTATCTATGGGTATGCAGATGACAGCACAGTTGTAGAGAGATACCTGCCGGATGCTCGGGCTAGTAGGGAATCAATCCGGTCCGAAAGAGAGGCCATGGTTGAGCGAACGAGTGTTGCACTGCAGGCAGTCTCCGAATGGGGCAATGCCAATCTTGTAGCATTCAATGCCGCCAAAACACAGGCGTGTCTTTTCACCACCAAAAGGAGCCCGTTCACCTTGGCTCCTACTTTTCGAAATGTGTCCTTGGAGTTTTCCGACCGCCTTCAGCTTTTGGGGGTGGAAATTTCCTCGAACCTTAACTTTGGGCGGTTCATTGAGTCCAAGGCCAAGGTGGCTACCAGGAAACTTGGTGTTATCGCAAAGGTCCGGCAGTACTTCACACCTGGGCAGCTTCTAATGTTATACAAAGCACAGGTCCGTTCGTGTGTGGAGTACTGCAGCCACATTTGGGCTGGTGCTGCCAAGTGTCACCTGGCCACTTTGGATTCAGTGGAGAGACGTGCAAAGAGGCTGATTGGTGACCCTGATCTAACTCGAGTTGGTCTCCAAAGCCTAGAGCACAGGCGTAGAGTAGCCAGCCTTTCGGTGTTCTATAGGATGCATTTCGGGGAGCGTGGGAGGGAATTGCATGATTTAATTCCCCCATCTCCGTTCCACCAGCGGACGACCCGTCGTACGGCTGGTTTCCACCCTTACGTTGTTAACACCACTACCACTTCACTGTTATACCACGTACATCGAGGGACTGGAACAATTTGCCAGCGGCGGTGTTTCCGTCGGACTACAATTTGAGTGTCTTCAAGGCTAGAGTGAATAGGCTCTTAATAAACTAGTGCGCTTTACCATCAACGATTGCGTCACTGCTTACCATCGGGCAGGATTGCGGTCAAGCGCTGGTTTATAAAAAGTAAAAAAAAAAAAAATGGGCTTAACTTTTCCTCTAGTTTTACTTATCGTACCATGCCTACCATGACAGATGTTTATCAAGGTCAATGATGCTTTATGGAGTCAATTGACGACCAGCACCCTAATTACGTAACACACAACTACTATCATTTGGAATCATTTCGAAGCATATTGCTAGTACATTGCATAAAAAGTAAAAAGAAAATCCCTAACAACGTATACAATGCAATGAATGTCGTTGAACTGTCGAAATGAAACCCATTGCTACTGAGAGTTTGTTCCGCAATTACTCTGCTGATTGGCACTAAGCTGAGCGATCGACTGCTGCACTGCGGGCCGCGGAATTCGACTCCGAAGGTATGCTTAACTCATATACTTCAGCGGAGAGGCGTGCGAAGAGGCTGATTGGTGACCTTTTTTTCCCTTACCCTTTTTGACCCTCTCCCGTTCCGCAGCTTCCTTTTGCGACATCACGTCCTCGCAGAAGGACACCACCGCGTCCCACCACACTGCGCTACCGACCATTGATTGGTGACCCTGATTTAACTCGTGACGGTCCCCAAAGCACAGGCGTAGAGTAGCCAGCCTTTCGGTGTTCTATAGGATGCATTTTGGAGAGTGTGCGAGGGAATTGCATGATTTAATTCCGCCATATCCGTTCCACCATCGGACGACCCGTGGTACGGCGAGTTTCCACCCTTACGTTGTTAACACCACCACGGTCCGGACAAAGCGTTTCGCCTCCTCCTTCATACCGCGTACATCGAGGGACTGGAACAGTTTGCCAGCCGCGGTGTTTCCGTCGGACTACAATTTGAGTGTCTTCAAAGCTAGAGTAAATAGGCTCTTAATAAACTAGTGCACTTTACCTTCAACGATTACGTAACTTCTTACCATCAGGCGGGATTGCGGTCAAGCGCTAGTTTATAATTTATATAAAAAAAAAATATTTTCAAAAGTTTTTCTACGAGCTCGCAAAGTGAGCTAGTACTCCCAAAACCCTCGTGAAGCCCTAGGGTTTAATTATAGTTCGCACTACTGTTTCAAGGCCCCATTTCCTAAGCACCAGTGACAAATCCCCCAACCATTCTCTGGTTGAATTAGAAATTTCGATATTTGTTCCCAGTACAAATAAAAGTTTATTTGCTAGCGGAGCACATTCTCGCCGCTATAAGTACCGATCAGTTTTATAGTTTGTAACGTCTAGACGCACTTAGTTTTATTTTTTATGACTTATAATAAAAACTTAGAACTAGTTAATTAATCAATGCTGTGTATTTATTACTTTTTGAAGCGACTACATTAAACATTTTAGCAACAAAAGTCGTTGATCCGAATGAGAGCTTATACATAAAATTGGAAAATAGTTTTCTTTTCTCATACTCGAAAAGTTGTGTTGTTTTGATTTGATTGTTGGGTGGAAAATGCCGCTTCCCTCCCTAGGGAGCGAAAAATTTACATTTTATAAATTACTAATTACTTCCCACCTAAGAACCGGAATGATCTTTTAAAACTGCTGTCAGCTGTGACGTAGGAGGGAACCTTCACAGCCTTCGAGGAGCACTTCCGACGTTTGGCACCCAGACTGGAACGGGCCGGGGCTGCCCTGAAGCGGCTCCTCCCCAATCTAGGGGGACCAAACGCCTCCTGCCGGAGGCTCTACGCGGGGGCCGTGCGGTCCATGGTCCTTTACGGGGCATCAGTGTGGGCGCGGCCGCTAAGGAAACGACCAGCCCGATGCCAGACCGCGTCCCAGAAGGTCATGGCCGTTCGGCTGGTCCGGGGATACCGCACGGTCTGCGCTGAGGTAGTGAGCCTCCTTGCTGGATTGCCGCCATGGAATTTGGAAGCCAAAGCCCTCGCCCACATATGAGAGTGGCAAAAGGAGGTAAAACGCCGGGGCATAACTCCGCATCCGCGGGAAATCGCGATACGGCGGATAGTGCTCCTGTGGGATCTCGGAGAGTACGATTGCCACAACCCAGTGCTGAGCACGCCACAATAGCGGCGGTAAGTTCCCTCTTTGAGGAGTGGTTAGAGAGGCGCCACGGTGCCCTCACCATACGCCTGACGCACCTCACCGGACACGGCTATTTCGGGAGGTTGCTGTTCCATACAAGGCGGGAGGAAACACCAGGGTGTCACCATGGTGTGGATCGCCCTGAGGACACTGTGGAACATACGGTAGAGGTCTACTGGACTTGGGTAGAGTACCGCCGTGTCTTCGTGGTGAAGATCGGCGGCATTCTCTCGCGTCCGACCCTGGTCCAGATCATGGTCCAGAGCGAGAGTGCATGGCAGGCCGTCACCTCCTGCTGCGAAGCAGTGATTAGGCTTTCCACAATGACCAGTCTTGTGCTGCCTGCATCCATCAACTTCCTGCGATCTTCACCAGGTCATTGGCTCAACTTGTTGGGTCACTCCAGAACCTGCTTACTGCTCCATCGGGCATCGGTTCTATGAGCAATGTGCCCCGCCAACGGCCACTTAATTTTAGCTACTCGAAGAGCTATGTCGGTGACTTTGGTTCTTCTGCAAATCTCCTCATTTCAGATTCGATCACGCAGAAAAACTCTAAGCATAGCCCTTTCCGTCGCCCTTTGTGTGTTATGTAGGATTCAAGTACTGCCAAATTAGAATTTATGATCTAAATAATTAACAAATATTTAAAACTAAAATAAATTTCGCACATTATTCATAAGAATTTCGTCAATAATTTCAATCAATATTGCAAAAAAGGCCTACAATGGAATGTCCTTTTTTAATAAGTACTGTTTCATTGCCCATAAAACAAAAACATACTGCGTTTTCCAATTTCACAAAGCCTGTTTTGGAAAAACGCGTCCCAAACTCCAATTCCATAAGGTAGGTAATTATTATTCCCCGCGATCGTGCAAACCACGTACTGTAGTCAACTGTGGTATTCTGAAACTTCAAACTAAGCCAACCTTTCGCGGTTTCGTTAATTTGCGTCCCAGAGAATAAGTTATTAACAAATTTCGTGATTCTGCTAAAGAATTGACGTGGTTTTGAACTGGTCAAAATCAAAATCAAAATCGTTTATTTCAAATTAACCAACACTTGGTACTTTTGAATAGTCAATGTCGGTCAGTTTAAGAAAAGTGAAGCTAAATTGCACGTTCCAAAGCGTAGATCTCTATGGAGAAGAACGTGCAAGAAACTCCATGGACACTCTTTTAAAATCATAATATATGGGTTACATTCCTTCGTTACATATTTATGTTGCTTCTATCATGTGAGCACAATGTAAAATTAATTAAAATATAAAAATGAATTAAGCCCACTGGCAGCTAAGAGATGACCAGTCTCCACTGACGGCCCCCGTTCACGAGCATGACGCGCGCATCAGCCCCACTTAGCTCAACCATATTGAAGGGAACCAAATGACCCAACAACACGCGCCACCATCAGCAAGACATTTGAGTGAGCATGACAATTCTCAACTGCTAATTTCGCAATGTCAAACAAGTTATATCTATATATATATATATATATATATATATAAAAAACAAATTATAGTCCATGGTGCCTCACATTCACAAACTTGAAAAGTGCTTTTACATTATACATCATCATCATACTTAATTAGAACCCTGAGGCAACAGACAAAAACAAAGCCTATAGGCACAAACAAAATTTAGTTATGTATCGCCATTGGAACGCACATAATGCAGGCTTCATGCAACATAAACGTTAAATGTACAGACGACAGCACATTAAGCTACTACAATCTGTCAGATTTCTGTATTAGATTTTCAACTTTATCTCTAAAGGATTAAGGCTCAAGGTTGATTGGGAATATTTTACAGTTTCGCCGTCATCGTGACACTGTTTTCCGTACATACAATTAAGATATCCTTTGTTTATTGATCATATAAATCATACAATAAATTTAGCTTTACTTAGCTTCAAATATGCACCTATCAGAATATCTTAGGCCTAAGAGTTATAGTACATATTTACATTCGTTTAACTTAATGTGTGTTCAAAAGGTTGTCTATGAACGCATTTAAATAGTTTATGGTTATTACTGTAGTAGCTCCAAACGGTGCCATTGTTCTGAATGCGAAATATGTTCAATTGTTTATGTATTTATAATTATTTGTTTGTATATATAAATAGGGTAGCTGACTAAAAAAAAATAATTAGTCCATCAGTCAGGTTTCCAAAATAAACTTGACACTTATTTTTTCTTTTTTCATATAAACAAAAAATGAAGATGATACAGTGCGTTGAAAACTCGTGTGACGTCACTCCTTACTACACTTTTCAGCAACGAGTGACGTCACCAGCCCCCACTCCTGATATTTGATGCTTTTTATATTTGTGAATTTTTATTGATTTGTTAAAACAAAATATACGTATCCAGTATTTTTCTATGATCTGAATGACGGACTAAATAGATTAATTTTTTTTTTTACCCCGGAAACATCCCTATTGTTTGTTTTTTATTAACTTAACGTTTAATTTTTGGTTCAATTTTCATGAAAATCAAAATTAAAAATGATTCAGTATTATAGATAAAAAACTATTTATTTACTTTATAGACTTTATGTGTGTAAACCGTAATAAATTAATTGCAACTATTTATCCAGTCATTTTCATATAATTTAATCCAATTTTTTTAGTTGTTGATTCTATCTAAAAAAGTATTTTAATTATTATCTCGTTTATTTTATTTATATATCTATCTATATATATAAAAATCAATGCCACTTTCTTCGTAATTTTATAACTCAAGAACGGGCTCACCTGTCCAAACCAAATGTTTAAGCTTTGTTCTGACCAATTAGTAGATTTTTTATGTGAAGTTTGGACAAAATCGGTTGAGCGGTTTCTACATTTATCACATTTTTCAGTAAAAATAAAAAATATGTTTTTGTTTGAGTAAATGAATGTTATGGTCCAATTTATTATATTTTTATTATTTCACTTTATACGTAGCGACGCACGTACTGGGCCGCTAGTAAATTATATTTTATAATACTTAAAAAAGCAAGTAAAAATATTCGAACATACAAAAATTGTAACACACCGGTATCGGGAATGGGGCCCAAGCTACCAGCTGTCAGGGCCTCTTAATAATAATTATTGTATTTAGAAGATGATATCATATAAAACCGTATACATCGTATAAGCTACCAAAAACATACAAACGATCAATATGTCAAAAATAACGCGTTAATTTTGACAGTTATTAGCCGTCAAATGGCAGTTAACATCTAAAATTAAGTTACTTCGTAAAGATTTATTCGTAAATGTATAACTATATCATAGGTTTTTGACGGGAAAGCTAAGATGAGTGTCCCGCGCATTTTTCATTGAACCTTTAAAATTATTTATAGTGTTGTTTACTAAATAAAAGCGCGTAATTTATGTAGTAAAAAGTGCATTCAGTAAATAATTCATAAAGAACATTGAAATATAGAAGCATAGTGGCTACATCATGACTTTGCCTCAAACTTCCCTCGTAGGCGGTTCACGCGGCCGTCTTTTTCAACTGTCATTGGCGATATCCGCCATTATTGTGAAATAAAATTTTCAAAGAATTTCTATAATTTGTTACACGTGTTATTGGCAAAACAGAGGCCACTGATCAAGAGTTGAGGTTGAATCTCACCTTGAAAAAAGAAGAAGTTATATCATATTGATCTAGAATATGTCCATATTGAGGTGGAAACTAGGTAAATCGATTACGGGTGACATGCATTCCGAGTTAGCAGATATATAGGTTGTGTTTAGAATTGCTATTAGGTTTATCTGTGAATATCCAATAAGTCAGTGACATTATGTTAACTTGGAGGTGTCAAATGGAAGTACTATGTAGCTATTTCATAATTAATTTATATGTTCTGATTTAATTTTTATTTTTTTTACAATGGTGATGTTTCCTGGGTAAAATAAAAGATTATATTTAGTCCGTCATTCAAATTATAGAAAAATATTGGATAGGTACTTATATTTTGTTTTACCAAATCAATAAAAATTGACAAATATAAAAGGCATCAAACACCAGGATAGGTGGCTGGTGACGTCACTCCTCGCTAAAAAGTGTAGCGTGCAGTGACGTCACACGAGTTTTCAACGCACTGTGTCGTCTTCATTTTTTGTTTATATGAAAAAAGAAAAAATAGGTCTCTAGTATTTTTTGGAAATCTGACTGACGGACTACTCAGTTGTTTTTAGTCAACTACCCTATTGCGGTTAAGTTATTTTATTTTAATGTGCATTACGTACAAATTTTGATTGTCCCTAAAACCGACTAAATAGTTGACACACAAACCAAAAACGTTCAAGGACCAACACAAGTCAATACACTGTTACTTGTGTGTAAAACCTGTCAAAAGTTCCTTCAAATATATATTGTGGCTACTGACGTTTCAAAACTTCAGATCTGTCAAAATGCACGTCACTTCGTGTCATGTCACATACGCACTTAAAGTAACCAGTATACTTTGATAGCTCAGAGCAACTCTGATCCCAATGGCCTCTTCAAATAAGTTGTAAAACTTTGTATCTTGAACGTCGTTTCATATTTTCTTCAGACCATGTTAGACTGGGTAGTCTCTTAATTGGTTCTAACCGCGGCAATGTTTGACAGACGAGAGGAGTACCTTCATTCCCAAGCTGTCAAAAACATGGCCTAACCTGTTGTTTTCTAATATAACGTATCATTATAGATTGGGGCCGCCCGAGTTAGTTGGACCATTATCTCTGGGACTGTGACCCGAGGCCCTTGTTGTTTATGGTTTTTTCTGTGTTAGAGTAATACGTGTGACCCGAAAGCTAACTGCCCTTCTCCCTGAGGACCAGACCTCGGATCTTGAAAAAAATACCAAACATAATACTGTATCTGCTT
Organism: Sesamia nonagrioides; assembly: GCA_017933935.1. Classification (NCBI taxonomy): domain Eukaryota; kingdom Metazoa; phylum Arthropoda; class Insecta; order Lepidoptera; family Noctuidae; genus Sesamia; species Sesamia nonagrioides. The sequence continues at coordinate 410,669 of JADWQK010000385.1, forward strand.
CTGCGTGTGATTTCGCACGAGTGAAATTTCTTGCTCCTGGCCGTATTGGTACACATTTACTCTTAGCATTTGTTTTTTTTTACTTTTTGTACAGCTCCGAAAAATTTTAGTTTGATGTGATTATAGACTACGTATAGCTTAGTGGTTTCCTCAAGCATTACTTTATCAAATACAAAAAAAAAGAAAAATAAAATAAGAAAATACATTTATTTAACACAGGTTAAAAAAACATACAACTACATACGAGTATATACAGACGACTGCACGATGCACATCAAGCTACTACAATTTGACAAATTTCTTTAGTAGATTTTCAACTGTATCTGTTTAGTGGGAATATTTGACAGTTTCGGGTAACTTGACCTACTGTCGTCCGTACATACATCAGATGTCAACAAATAAAATCAAATGGAAAGAGAAAAGACCGATGTAAGAAAATAGCAGGAAAGTGTATTATTTTTTTAATATTCTGCTGCAGGTAACACTAGTAGCCGACCCCACCACAGTTGGATTGCCTTGGCAGATGATGATTTTAGGTTAGGAAGGATGGTATTTTTTTAAATGTGGAAGGAGAATAATTCACTTCCTCTCATTATCACACTAATATTATACCGGCAAAAGTTTGTGCGCCAATGTGTGTGTGTTTGTAAATTTGCTACTTCTTCACGCTCAAACGGCGCGAACAATTTTAATGAAATTTGGTACAGACGTAGCGGGCACCCTAGATTTACACATTTTTTTTTATAAATTATAATCTATTGCTTGACCGCAATCCCGCCTGATATTAAGCAGTGATGCAATCGTTGATGGTAAAGCACGCTAGTTTATTCACTCTAGCCTTGAAGACTAGAGTCTCAAATTGTAGTCGGGCTCGACGGAAGCACCGTCGCTAGCAAATTGTTACGCGGTATAAAAGAGGAGGCGAAACGCTTCGTCCGGATCGTAGTGGTGTTAACAACGTAAGGGTGGAAACTATATCCCGGGTCGTCCGATGGTGGAACGGAGATGGGGGAATTAAACCATGCAATTCCCTCGCACACTCACCAAAATACCTCCTATAGACCATCTAAAGGCTGACTGTGCTCCAGACTTTGGAGACCGTTTTGAGTTAAATCTGGGTTGCCAATCAGCCTTTCAAATATTCCCACCTTATAAACTTATGCGGGGCTCAACTAGTTAAGGATATAAAATTAACGCCTCTGTCTGCTCTTTGTGAAAACGAATAGGTATCTTGTTGGCTCCAATACCAAGCCCCTTAATTGATTCTTTAAAGTTCGCGCAGAATGAAATCGGTAGCAATTACTGCAACACAGCCTTCGGACAAACCAGGTGGTTCAGTTTGAAATAGCCGTTAATAAAATTAGCTTTAAACTGGAATAAATGGAATACTTACGACACGCTTAACATTCTAAATTGTTAGAATGTTCATTGATGGTAGGACAGTCTACGAATTTTAATGAAATACTTGAGAACATTTTAAATAGCATTCATTGAAGCGTTTAAATCCTTATTCTACAAATGAGAATGTAAATCTCAATGTACGTGTATTTGTTGTAAACTTTTACGTAAAAACTACTTAACAGATTTCGATGAAAATTTGCACACAGTTTATAACCACGAATAATAAATAACATGGAGACTTTTATAACGATACGTGGTGAATCCGCGAACCGCAGTAATATTATATACTTAAAAGTTTATATGGATGGAATTTGTTACATTTTCACTCAAAAATTAATGAACAGAATTGGGTGAGATTTGGCACACAAATGGTATAGAACCAACATTAACATATAGGGTACTCTTTACACCAATATTCCAACTATTTCCATTTTATTCCATTACTCATCATCATCATCATCTTAGCCATATGAAGTCCACTGCTGGACATAGGCCTCCCCCAAGGATTTTTTTTTTTAAATATTATAAACCAGCGCTTGACCGCAATCCTGCCTGATGGTAAGCAGTGACGCAATCGTTGATGGTAAAGCGCACTAGTTTATTAAGAGGCTATTCACTCTAGCCTTGAAGACACTCAAATTGTTGTCCGACGGAAACACCGCCGCGGGCAAATTGTTCCAGTCCCTCGATGTACGCGGTATAAAGGAGGAGGCGAAGCGCTTCGTCCGGATCGTAGTGGTGTTAACAACGTAAGGGTGGAAACCAGCCGTACGACGGGTCGTCCGCTGGTGGAACGGAGATGGGGGAATTAAATCATGCAATTCCCTCGCACACTCCCCGAAATGCATCCTATAGAACACCGAAAGGCTGGCTACTCTACGCCTGTGCTCTAGGCTTTGGAGACCAACTCGAGTTAGATCAGGGTCACCAATCAGCCTCTTTGCACGTCTCTCCACTGAATCCAAAGTGGCCAGGTGACACTTGGCAGCACCAGCCCAAATGTGGCTGCAGTACTCCACACACGAACGGACCTGTGCTTTGTATAACATTAGAAGCTGCCCAGGTGTGAAGTACTGCCGGACCTTTGCGATAACGCCAAGTTTCCTGGCAGCCACCCTGGCCTTGGACTCAATGAACCGCCCAAAGTTAAGGTTCGAGGAAATCTCAACTCCCAAAAGCTGAAGGCGGTCGGAACACTCCAAGGACACATTCCGAAAAGTAGGGGCCAAGGTGAACGGGCTCCAAGGATTTCCAAAAAGAATGGTAGGACGCGGCCTGCATCAAACGCTTCCCTGAGATTTTGGTCAGGTCATCCGACCACCTAGTCGATGAATGTCCAATGCTGTGCTTGCCACTACGTGGTCGCCATTCAAGAGCCTTTCTGCCCCGTCAGCTATCGGTTCTACGTGCTATGTGCCCCGCCCACTGCCACTTCAAAGAGTCACTGGTTTCTTACTAAACTTCAACAATATGCAACGGCCCTGGTTACTTATCTCTATTGGTGATCGTACATACGTTTTAAAGTATGTGCGACCATCACCAAGTCAAGATCACCAACACGTATTATAAACAAGACTAAGCCAGTCAGTGTACAGTTATTCAGCCATAACAACCGATGTATAATATGTATCAGATTGACTAATACGTCATAGTGAGAACCTCCCCAAAGCGACGCGAATTACCGACAAGTTCCGGCTCGTGTAACGGTACAGCATTCAATATGCCCGCTGCGATCTCGAGATTAATGTCATCTGTGGGTGTAGAAGGTGCGAGGAATAGCACAGTAATACGGTCTCGAATAATCTGGATTTAGTAAGGTAAGCATTGTACATCTTCAAGGAGATATTCAAAGGAGATTATATCTGAACTTTAAAAGACACTGTGACTTCTAAGTTTGTTACGGCCTTTCTTCTCAGTGTCGTCAGATACGAAACGTCGAACGCATCTAATTTTTAAAAAATGTGTTCGTTTTTAATATGTACTATAAAAAATTTGCTTCACCGCAATCCCATAAAGCGCGCTAGTTTATTAAGAGCCTATTCACTCTAGCTTTGAAGACACGTAAATTGTAGTCAGACGGAAAAACCGCCGCTGGCAAATTGTTCCAGTCCTTCAATGTGTATAGAGGTATAAACCTACTTACAGAAAATTAATGTTTTATCATTTAGAAGGCTTGAATTCAGTGCCTAAAGCTGTGTCCTTCGGCTAGGTAATCACCTGATGGAAAGACACTTGATACTATGTAGGGTCAGTTCTGTTATATGGGGATTGGGGTGATATTAATATAAACTTAGACTAAAGATAGTAATGATAGCTATATTTCGTCGTCGTCGTCGAGCGGTCAACACGCCTGCCTGCGATGTGGAGGCCCGGGGTTCGATCCCCGGCCAGGTCGTGATAGAAAACGATCTTTTCCTGATTGGCCTGGGTCTTGGATGTTTATCTATATATGTATCTATTATAAAATATAGTATCGTTGAGTTAGTATCCCATAACACAAGTCTCGAACTTACTTTGGGGCTAGCTCAATCTGTGTGATTTGTCCGTATAATCAAATCAAATCAAAAGTCATTTATTCAAACTAGGCTGAGAATCAGCACTTTTAGAACGTCAATATTACATAAGGCAGTCCCCCAAAACGCCCACCCATCGACACTTCCTAAGTGCTTTCGCTGGGAAGAAGAAGTGGCGGAAGAAACTCCCTAGCAGCACAGCTGTCTGTTCATTTAGAAAAAAAAACACAATAGTTTATACAATAGTATGTATGTAGGTATATTATTACAAGAGAAAAAATAATAAAAATATACAAATATGGCAGCTAGCCACGCCAAAATACCAGAAAAGCAAAACAAAAAATAAAATATCACTGAAATGTATAAAGTAAAAACTTATTACAAACCTAAATAAAAGCCCCTGGCATAAAGGGCGTGACAGCTCACACATTTGTGCATTGTAAAAAGCAAATTATATCAACTCATAAAATATGTCAGTAAGCTAATTCTGGAGAAGGAACACAAACATATATATATATTTATATTTATTTATTTCAGCAATACAAATGAGATAACCATTAAACCTAATTAACGGAATTGAGCAAGCGTGGTGATTACGCTCAATCCTTCTCTGTATGAGAGGAGACCTGTGCCCAGCAGTGGGATGATAAAAAGGTTGATGATGATGATGAACGGGATTGAATCGCGCCCAATATGCTATCCAAAAGTGTACAAACTAGTGTACTGTAAATACATTACATATTCAGAGCATAGAACACCGTGTCGCAATAACACTGACATGTTTATTTTCGTTCGGTGATTGACCCGAACATACTCCCGAAGAAAAAAAATGTGGTTAGTAAGAAAGATACCTAAATGTGTAATCAAATTAATATTGAAATATAGCATGTAGTTTAGCTTTCCGCCCGCGGCTTCGCCCGCATGGAGTTCGGTTACATCGCGCTTTTTATATTTCCCTCGGGAATATCAAATTTTTCCGGGATAAAAGGTAGCCTATGTCCTTTCTCAGGGTCTAAAGATTGTCTGTGCCAAATTTGATCAAAATCGGTTGAGAGGTTTAAGCGGAAAAGCGTAACAGCCAGACAGACAGACAGGCAGCCAGAGTTACATTCGCATTTATAATATTTAATATGGATTATTCTATCCTATCCAGAGTATTATATTCTAGTCTACAAATTAAACAGAATCACTACCGTGTAAATCAACAAGAGAAAACATTGTCACTTAGTAAAGTTTCTACGGCATATGTATCCCTGAATAAATATTTATACACGTAAATCTGTAAAAAAAGAATCATCAAAATTGGTTCATAAACGACGAAGTTATCTGTGAACAAGCACCAAAAAAGCATATATGTATACATAATACCTATGTACATACATGCGTTTGAATTGGGTAACCTCCCGAAGTCGGTTAAAGAACGTAAAATTCACCCATAAGTAAATTAATTTCAAACATTTATAGAAACGGATCCTCGTTACTTTAAAATGTACAAAACGTAGATGTGGCGATATATCATTAGGTGAGCGCTTTGCCACTTGTTGCCCCGGCATTGACATCGTGAAAAAAAATACTATGATCTCGTCATCACCAGTTTTAGCTTACTGGAAATATCAAAACGTATCTACGTCCCAATAATCTACACCAGTACCTACTGATCCATATAATCAATATTATACTGACAGTTATGATTAAACAAACATGACCTGTCTTTAACAGAAAATATGTAAGTGAATTCGGATTTTAAACTAGCACTTAGTTTGAAGAGTGTAGCTTTTACAAACCAGAGTAATCCATTTCTTTTTAGGGTTCCATACCTCAAAAGGAAAAAACGGAACCCTTATAGGATCACTTTGTTGTCCGTCTGTCTGTCTGTCTGTCTGTCTGTCAAGACCCTTTATCTCAAGAACGCGTGGATGTATGAAACTGAAATTCACATTAAATACTCAGGTCTATTGTCCCTTTAAGCTGTGAGAATATCAAACTTCTAAGCCAAGCCAATCAAAAGATACAGCCAATTATGTCGACATTTTCAACAAATTTTCGACACTCGCAAAGGAATCAAAACCTACGGGATACTTCCCGTATACTCAGAACCTTGAAATTTGGCATGAAGCATTATAATATAATGCAAATATAGGAAAAATTACGAAAATCACATTTTTTTAGTTATATAATATAATAAAAATATTTTAATAAAATGAAACTTACTAGCTTATTTCTCACGAACGAATAAAGGTATCAAATTGAAATTAAACCAAATACCTTTTCTATTGTCCATTTAAGCAGTGAAAAAATCAAACTTCTAAGTTAACGCGATCAAAAGATACAGCAGTTTATACCGACACTTTAGACGAATTTCCGTCACACGCTAGGGTCCTAAATTGTAAATTTATGACCCCATTGTTGTTACGTTTGTACGGCGGAACCCTCGGTGTGCGAGTCCGACTCGCACTTGGCCGGTTTTTTAATCCCTTTTGTGTATTTCCTGTCTGGACGTTCTAATATTATCTAGCTAGAGGGACGACGAAAACCACCTAATTACAACTCGTAGGTACTTGCCCACGAAAGGTTACGTACCATCCACACTTAATATTATAAATGCGAAAGTAACTCTGTCTGTCTGTTACGCTTTCCCGCTTAAACCTCTCAACCGATTTTGATGAAATTTGGCACAGACAATCTTTAGACCCTGAAAAAGAACATGGGCTACCTTTTATCCCGGAAAAATTTTATGTTCCCGAGGGAAATCTAAGCGCGATATAACCGAACTCCACGCGAGCGAATCCGCGGGCGGGAAGCTAGTTATCTATAAAAATCACGTCTGCTGTATGAGTTGCAGTAGTATTGTGGGGCAACAGAAATGCATGATCTGTAAATATTTAATCTGCCTAGGTATCAGCAGATAGATTAGACAGCGTAATTATATTAGGGTCCTGTTCTTACCCTTTAGACCCTCAGCAATTCACTTCACACACCTGTGCACCTTTGTTTCCATAGTACCTCTTCTTCTGCTACTGCTTCTTTCCACAGTGTTCTCGGTGGTAGACCATAATATCGGCTGCCGGCAGAAGTTTCCACCCACCAGACAAAGTCTTGCCGCTAAGCGATTCGTCGTGTTCCGGCATGATATCTGGTGAAGCCGTACAGACGAGTCTGAGCAGTTGTGTGTGCCGCGTACAATGCACCAAATGTTGTGTCGGGAGGTTGGTCGTGGAAAGTCTCCAGATCCGTCTCCCTCTGGCGCAGCATCGTTGGTCGTGTTGTTGGGTTTAACATTGCTACACCTCGCTCCACTGCCGTCTTCCTTCCTATTCACTAAGTTTTTAAAGTGAATAGGCTTAATAAACTAGCGCGCTTTACTATGAACGTTTGCATCACTGCTTACCATCAGCCAAGATTGCAGTCAAGCACTAGTTTATAATTATTAAAAAAAAATTATGGTGATTTTCTTCGATATTTTATGTATATTGTTTGAGAGGCGCGAGCTGATTGGTGACCCTGATCTAACTCGAGTTGGTCTCCAAAGCCTAGAGCACAGGCGTAGAGTAGCCAGCCTTTCGGTGTTCTATAGGATGCATTTCGGGGAGTGTGCGAGGGAATTGCATGATAATTCCCCCATCTCCGTTCCACCAGCGGACGACCCGTCGTACGGCTGGTTTCCACCCTTACGTTGTTAGCACCACTACGATCCGGACGAAGCGTTTCGCCTCCTCCTTTATACCGCGTACATCGAGGGACTGGAACAATTTGCCAGCGGCGGTGTTTCCGTCGGACTACAATTTGAGTGTCTTCAAGGCTAGAGTGAATAGGCTCGTAATAAACTAGTGCGCTTTACCATCAACGATTGCGTCACTGCTTACCATCAGGCAGGATTGCGGTCAAGCGCTAGTTTATAATACGTAAAAAAAAAATGTGATGGATCACAGCATCAGTGGCATTCATTAAGTCATCCAGCAAGTGGGGCATGTTTTAAATAGGGACACCGCACTCACTCTGGTGTAGTGCCGAATGCTTGAATACTTCGGGTATTTCCATTTCAGCCCAGATAACTGTATTACAACAAATATGTTGTTCGCGACTCGCGTGTGATCTCGTCCAAAGGTCAATTATACGTTTTGCGGTTATATGCGTCACCTTCGCAGTATTACATATCCGGTCCTCTGGTCCTTCGAAGCCAATTATGTAGATTTTTAAGAAGCCTTTAATTTGTAGTATTCGCGGTGAAAAAAAAAAAGTGTGTGTGTCAGCTCCGACGCACGACTGGAGTTTACTCCTTAAGTGCGAGTATCTAACTAAACGCAAAAAGAGTTTAATAAATTAAAAATTAATAATTATTATTTATACTAATAAAATAATAATAAAATAAATAAATAATAATTAATTAATAATAATTTATTATTATTTTTTAATTAATAATTAATTTTAAAAAATTAAATAATTTTAAATTTTTAATTAATTAACATTTTTTTTATTTATTATTTTTTAATAATAATAATTTATTATTTTTTTTTATTTATATTTTTTTAAATAATAATTTTTATTTTTAATTATTATTTTATTATTATTATTTTTTTTTTAATTTTGATAAATTCAAAAATAATAATAAAGCTTGATAAAAGATTTAATGAAAATAATTGAATGATTTCAATTATTTTCATTAAATCTTTAATCAAATTAATAACATATAGTATACAACGTGTAACAAAAAGGGTATATACATACCAAGGGCATGGCATCTTTAGATGATATCAAACGATATCGGAAGTGTTTCAACTCAAAATAAAATACTCAAAAAATTGGTACCAAATTTTCGGTTTCGTGTGTTTCTTAAAATCAAATCATAACAAACGTGGCAGCACACTACATACGTTAATAACTACTCGTTACCCGTCACGTTACTTGCCAAAATCCGATAAATGTCTTCAATATCTCTGTGCGACTAGTATGATAGTAGCCTATCACAGGCGGTGTTTTTCCTCATAACTTCCTAACATAAAGAGATAGGATTAAAAAATCCTTCCAATATCGTTTGATATCATGTAAAGATGCCATGCCTTTGTTATGTATATACCCTTTATGTTACACGTTGTATAGGTATAGGTATATATACAGCATACCCTATGTACAGTCAAGACCAAAAGTCGAGTTGCAATCTCACAAAACTATGGCCAAGAAATACTAGTTGTAGTTACGACCTTCTTCTATAATAAAGTTTGATACACACTCATACACTTTGACAACTTGCTGCCCGCTTATGATTGTTAGGTACTACTTACTAATTTCAACATCCACAGTAAGTGTTTCAATGGCCTAACGGTTTTCGCCTTGATAGGCGTTCAAGGTGGTTCGAGTTCAAATCTAATAACTTACAAAATATATTTTAAATGTTTATTGGTGAGTTATGAATGCTGACAACAAAAATATCTAAAAATACCGATCCGCAACTTAAAGATGATAGCTTTTAAGATTTTTTCTATATTAGAGTCATTATAAAAAGATGACGGTAGACTTGAAAGAATCTGAATCACTCCTTCACAAAAAATATTCCGCTACCTACAATAACTACTTATTATTAGCTACAATAACTCAATATTACTTAGCTGTTGTTGGTTAGTGAACATATAGTTACCAGTTTGTGTTATTAGTTTTACTTTTTTAATCAATATGCAGGCATATGCAGCAATATATCTCAAATATCATATGAAACCGGCTTTTGTGTAAGTTGTTTTTATTATTATTTGTGGTATGGTGCAAACTAATCGCTTGTTGCAAGTGTTTAAAAAAATTGTTATTGTTTTAGAGAAATACTGTAAGCCGTTGGAGGTCAAAGTCAAGAGGTTGGAGGACGAAGGTAGCTGTCGAGACAAGTGAAACGAAACGACAATATTTACCGTTGAATAAACTTTTAAATCTTGCGAAGAAGGGAGGTTGCATTCGTGGTTTAAAAATAAACTGGCGCGACTGGTGGAGTCTTATCGAGCTAAACAAAAAAAAAAAACTATTTATAACAATCACAGTGCAGAAGTGTCCTACAGAGTGTTTTAAATATATACCATTATATATCTTAATAACGGACTCTAAACCATCTCTAAAGTAATTTAGCTAAGTGACAGTAATATGTTCGGTTGGCTTAATGGCTAACAGATGTCGCCTTTTGCAATTTCAATACAAATTACTTTTGGTAAATTATAAAAACAATAATTTCGGAATTCGATAAGAAATAAGTTCGTTTACTTTTGAACTAAGAAAGCGCTTGAAGATTATAATGTCATGCCATCAAACTCCGAAAAAAGTCACTGCAGGATAACAGCACTAGTACCATGCTATACACGCAAAAAAATTGTAAATGTAATATATTTTGTGTTTTAGTATAGATTATTTTATGATTGCAATAATATTCAGGTTAAGCTTCAATCCTCTTTTCTTTAAGAAAATGAATAATTAAGCTATAACCTCTTCATAGATAATATTATTATGATTGTTTGTCAATAATATTCAGGTTAACGCTTCAATCCTCTTATTCTTTAAGTAAACTAAAACATATAATAAAAACCTTTTTGAATAATTAAGCTATAACCTCTTTAATCATAATATACGTATAATATTATAATTTTCATATCTAACAACCAAAAATGTTTTTTGTATTTTTACAACAATAGCCAGATTATCATAAGTTTGTCAAGGATTATACTTATATATATAAAATATTACAATGCTGCCGTTTCAACGTTTGTTTCATTTGTTAGTATAAGTATATCTATACCGAATAATATATAACTTTATAGTATATTGCATTATAATATGCTTATTGTTTTATTTTTCTATATTTTTTATTATATTACCTCTATAGTAAACTAAAACATATAATAAAAACCTTTTTGGGATAAATATTCAATAAATTTTCCTATTCGTTTAAATATTATTTGCAAACATTTTTACTTTAAAATACAAATCAATTATCATAATTTTAAATTATATGAAACAACAAAAAGATTTGCCTTTATTAAGGATCGAACCTACAATCGCTCGCTTACGATAGCACCATTGTTAAGTGCGGCCGCTAACTTAACTTCAAATGAAGTAACGAAATTTTGCATTACTTTAAAGAAAGACGAAGACTGCGATAAAAAAATAATGCGGTAGTGTGCGTGGCCGGTTTAGCGCAGGCGACAGAAGTCTTTAAGGTGGAAATGGACTTGTACAGCTGATAGTACGTCTTAATACACTCACAGCCAGATTAGAAAGTTGCGCACTAAAATAGTAACGCTTAAAATTCGTTACTCGTTAGTAGGTTTTACCCCTCGGATTTTTCTCATACCGGGCGCCTTATATATGAAAATCGATTCTTAAGGAGTAAACTCCAATATATTTATGTAAATAGGCATGATGACAGGGTTAAAAAATAGTGATTCTAATTAGTCCGTCTTTTAGATAAGCATAAAATATTGGACACGTATTTTTTGTTTTAACAAAATAATAAGAATTGAATGAAATATAACGCATTAAAGTTCAGGAGCGGGAGCTTATGACGTCACGTTTGAGTAAAATTTGTACCCAGAAGTGACGTCACAAAAAATTTTGGCGTGCCGTATCTTCGTTGTTGTTTGTTTCTGGGAGAAAAGAAAAAATACGTGTCCAGTATTTTTGGCCAATCTAAAAGACGGACTAATTACTTTTTTTTCGTCACCATGCCTATTTGTTCCTTTGTCAGGACTTATCGCTGACTAATAATAGCTGTATGGCAGGGTAATCACTGCGTAACACATTCTCAGTAGCAAAGGGTTTTCATATTGACATTTCAACAAAATTCATTGCATTATTTACGTTGTTGACCAGACAGATTCTCGAACAATTGGAGTAATGGATTAGGAATATGCTTCGAAATGACTCTAACTAATAGTAATTATACAGTATGTTAAATAACAGAGGGCGTTCCCTTAAACTCGTTAATATATATCATTAATAGATTAAAATAAAAATATCAGCATAGAAAATAAGCATAAAAAATCCGAATAAAAAAAAATTCTAATTGGAAATAAATTTGAAACCTCCTGTTTTAAATCAAAATAGTAGTCGTCATGTATAAATAAATTGCGACGTTGCCGTCTTTCATGTTCGCGTGTACGGTGTGTTTCTTTTACATGTCAATTTAAAATTTTTATTGAATATTTTCTTATTGGAAAAAATTTTAAAACATTTTGTTTTCGAATGGAAATATTTTTTTTTAGCATGTATGTATGCTATACTATTTCGGGTTAACGGGAACGCCCTCTGTTAGTTAACATACTGTATATTACGCAATTAGGGTGCGGGTCGATCGATCAAGTTAAGCATCCTGTGGTAAGAGATTGTTGACATGCATGTCATCTATTACAACGTCAAGCCAGTCAACGTCTTTTGTCTCGCTTGTTCCGACCGGCAGAGGCGCCATGACAAGACATTTGTTACCCACGTAACAAATGTCTTGTCATGGCGCCGGTTTTCGTAAGATGTGGTCGTAACAGCGTAGGCGACCCTTCTGCAGTTTGTCTGCTATGTCACGGACACGAAGACTGTCACGTATGCGGGAGTTCCTGATGCGGTCTTTCCGCGTAACGCACATCCACCGCAGCATATTCATCTCTGTGACATGAAGCTCCTGCTTGTGTCGCTCAAGCACAGGCCGCGCCTCACTGCTGTAATGATATTAAGTATGTGATAGCTAAATAATAACAACAACTAGTGCTAGTCGAGGATGAGATCCAAAAAAGAATACAGCTGCTAACTTGAAAATTGCCCTCGCATCGCTTGCCATCGGGCGGGATTGCAGTCAAGTGCTAGTTTATAATTTATAAAAAAAAAATATCTTATTCAATCTAGATAAATTCTCAACAATCTAAATAGGCTCACTATGGGTCTATCTAGACTTGCTGTTTCTTAAGAGAGCTATAAATAATAGTTAATAATTAATATTTATGGCTCTCTTAAGAACCGGCAAGTTATTAGTTAGTAAACTGTGAAAAATTATTATAAATATGTTACGTAAACTCGGTTAAATGAATATTCTTTTATTTTTGCATGATTTAATTATGATTTCATATTTCATACTAATAAATAACATCACTTAAATCCTGACACTCTATGATGAACAAATTCACTTAAATCTTAGATACTCTATGATGAACAAAATCACTTAAATCTTAGATACTCTATGATGAACAAAATCACTTAAGTCTTAGATACTCTATGATGAACAAAATCACTTAAATCTTAGATACTCTATGACGAACAAAATCACTTAAACCTTAGATACTCTATGATGAACAAAATCACTTAAGTCTTAGATACTCTATGACGAACAAAATCACTTAAGTCTTAGATACTATATGATGAACAAAATCACTTAAATCTTAGATACTCTATGATGAACAAAATCACTTAAGTCTTAGATACTCTATGACGAACAAAATCACTTAAGTCTTAGATACTCTATGATGAACAAAATCACTTAAGTCTTAGATACTCTATGACGAACAAAATCACTTAAGTCTTAGATACTCTATGATGAAAAAAAATCACTTAAATCTTAGATACTATATGATGAAATATAATCACTTAAGTCTTAGATACTCTATGTTAAAAAAAATCACTTAAATCTTAGATACTCAATGATGAACAAAATCACTTAAATCTTAGATACTCTATGATGAACAAAATCACTTAAGTCTTAGATACTCTATGATACGTAATTCAGTTTCCATTCCATTTTTTTGCTAGGAGGTCAAGTACTATAGTCATCATTTACCTACGCGATGCTGTTTCAATTGGTATTAATCACTTTTCTCAGTAACACTTGTCTGGTCCTCATTGGTCCTCTAAACTCTTAATAGTCCTCTTGTACTGCTAATTTCAATCACGCATATTACACAACTATGCTCAACATATTTTAACGAAAACAGAATTGTCACCTGCCAGGGTCTGGGTTGTGTTAATGAGATATCGTGGATATCATGGCGGAATGAAGAAACACGGGTCCGTTTTAGTCAGTGACACTCTGCACACATCCAGGCTTCAAGCTCCAAGAAAATTTCGATCGTAAGGGCAAATCCAATAACAGTACCCGACCCGAAGCGAACTCAGAACCACATGCTCAGCAGTAGTGCTTGGTGATACTATACCAAAAAGGCAGCCCAATATATTCTTAATAAAGGTGAGATGAATGAATGATCTAACTCGAGTTGGTCTCCAAAGCCTAGAGCACAGGCGTAGAGTAGCCAGCCTTTAGGTGTTCTATAGGATGCATTTCGGGGAGTGTGCGAGGGAATTGCATGATTTAATTCCCCCATCTCCGTTCCACCAGCGGACGACCCGTCGTACGGCTGGTTTCCACCCTTACGTTGTTAACACCACTACGATCCGGACGAAGCGTTTCGCCTCCTCCTTTATATCGCGTACATCGAGGGACTGGAACAATTTGCCAGCGGCGGTGTTTCCGTCAGACTACAATTTGAGTGTCTTCAAGGCTAGAGTGAATAGGCTCATAATAAACTAGTGCGATTTACCATCAACGATTGCGTCACTGCTTACCATCAGGCAGGATTGCGGTCAAGCGCAGGTTTATAAAAAAAAAAAAAAGATAAAACCTATTCCAAAGTTTTCAATTTGATATTGTTTCAAGATTAACAAATATTAATTTTATCCTAACGATTACTAATCTGATTTTAGAATAACTAGCACAGTTGAATAAATTTAAAGAATGTAGCGTAAAGTGTACCTATTTCTGTTTTTTTAATAATTATAAACTAGTGCTTGACTGCAATCCCGCCTGATGGTAAGCAAGGACGCAATCGTTGATGGTAAAGCGCGCTAGTTTATTAAGCCTACTCACTTAAAAACTTAGTGAATAGGAAGAAAGACAACAGTTGAGCGACGTGATGCAATATTAAACCTAACAACACGACCAACGATGCTGCGCCAGAGGGAGATTGATCTGGAGACCCTCCACGACGAAACTCTCGACACTACACCATTTGGCGCATCGTACCCGGCACATATCGCAACACAACTGCTCAGACTCGTCCTCCGTACGGCTTCACCAGACATCATGCCGGAACACGACGAATCGCTTGGCGGCAAGACTTTGTCAGGGGTGGTACCTTCTGCCGGCAGCCGAAGTTATGGCCTACCACCGCACACCATCATACATTATTTAGGAATTAAAGTTATTTTCCCATAAATTTATATTTGTTTAGATTTTTGACAATAAGTCTCGAATCCAGTTTATTGTAGATGTCCATTTATTTCCAAAAAGAATTGGAAAGGTCAGCAAGAATAGTCAACCCACACTTCCTCTTTATTACATAACCGTAGAGGCACCTAAATGATATAAACCCGTTCCCTCATTAATCTTTATCACATCAACATGATTGTGGTTTAAGAAACCTGTCGGTGGAGCGACTAGCGCCACTCGGCCGCCATTCATCTCCAGCACTCTTTACCGTGCCACAAAAACAGATGTAGCGGATACATTTCGTCGTATTTACTGCAACACGTTGACTGTACTACAAATTGGATCTAGTGTAAATGTACGGATGCAGTAAAAACAAGTGTAGTTATTTGACGAGAAAAAACAATGTTATGTGTGTCGTGGATGGCGGTATCATTTTGATAAGAGTTGCTCATTTGACTTGCACAGTAGTGGGGTAAACGCTGTGACGTTATTTTGTAATGACAGCACGTGGACAGAGTCGATTTGGATTGAGACGCGGACCAGGCACTTCTCCGGGGCGAAACTGTCTGTTTGCCTATTTAAATAATATTTATAAGATTGGTAGGTATATTGGTATATTGGGTGCTGCTGAGCGCTTCCCTGTGTGGTCTGTCTAGGTTGCTGGGCGTCTACGAGCGTTACGCGCAGGATCATGGCTTGGTATACAACGCAAAGAAGAGCGAATGCATGGTCTTTTAGGCCAGGGGTCGAAGCTATTACGTTGTTCCACCTATTACGTTGAACGGTGTTGAGTTGAATACAGTTCAACAGTTTAAATATATCGGGCATATCGTGACCTCTGACGGGGCGGCGGCGGCTGCGGTGCGGGAGCCGGGCGGGCATCGAAGACCCGTTCTCGAAACTAGCGGGCAGATCGCGCGTCACTATAGCCGCGTAGTGTTGTGTTCACAATTGTGTCGACCAGATATTTGTTTTTATTCGCGAAAGAAATGTCTGAACAATGGCGGCAACATCTTTTTGATTCAAATTTATTCCTAACGCTCGATCACCGCTCGCTGCCCGCCCGCCGCCCGCAAGATTCGAGCGCGAGAAGTACACCGCTCGCCGCCGCCGCCGCCCCACTGCCCGCAAAATTCGAGGCAGCGGCCTTACAGAGCGGACGCCGCTGCCGCTGTCGTGAGAAAATTATAGGTTAAACTAGCGACCCACCTGGCTTCGCACGGGTGCAATGCTGATACTATATACATTACAAAAAAACTGTTAACGTTATATAAAAAACATAGCGGCCCGCCGCCCAACTGGCTGGTACCGCCGCAAATGCGACGCCCCACATTTTTTAAATTTGTAATATATTCGAAACTATTTATTTAAATCATGTGCTGTAAAGGGCGATATAGATCTATATTTAAAAAAATTTGAGATGGATTACCCTTAACATTTAGGGGGATAAAAAATTGATATTGTCCGATTCTTAGACTTAACCAATATGCACACAAAATGCACAAAATACATATTGGGTAGTTCTCGAGAATTTTATATATTAGATATACAATATCTGAATTCCTTCCAAGAAAAAAACAATTTTACTAAACTCATGCACACAAATTTGGTCCTTTCACCAACAAAAAACCCAGCCTAATTGAAACAGAGGCGCTATATAACGGATGTATCAGCAGCCAAAATCTCATACCATTTATAGATCTATATCTCGAACACCCCCCGTACCGTTTGACATTTCCTTGCTCATAATTGGCAGTTTCCATAGCGCCATAAAAAGGTTGGAGCTAAACAATCACGCAGCAAAAGATAGATCTATCAGTAACAGCATCAGCTCCAATGGCCCGAAGAAAAAACTGGACAAAAAATGTACAAAGTATTTTGTCAAGAATAGGTAAGGTGTAGGTTAGAGAGTTCCGTACACTTTTGAATAAAAATTCCATGTCACATTTTTTTTAAAACGATGCTTTTATTAATCTGTGCAATATTTATGTCACTATTGCATCTGTGGCACTATAAGTGCGGGGTAAAGCCTAGAAAATATCTAAGCATGTGCTTTTTTTACTTTTTTTGAAAAGTCGCAGTCCTATAGGTGAATTGACCAAATCCGTTCATCTCTGGACACCGGCCTGCATGATGCTATCTATACTCGCGGCCAGGAATCGTAGCAGATTGCGAACTATCATTAAGCAGAAGATAATTCCACAGGGACATCACGACCCTCAGTAATGAGGAGAACGACTTTAGAAGGAGGAAGTAAATAAAACTCGTTGTAAATTTCTTTCTTTTTTTAATCCGCTTACAACATAACAACATAATCAGCCTATGTTCCCAGTCCTGGAACACAAGCCTCCTCTCGAAGAGAGGGAAAACCGAGAAGAAGAACCGGGAAGAGAGGGGAAGCCGTAAACTACCACGTCGGCCCAGTGTGGGTTGGTAGATAATAGTAGATGATTGGTAAATGAATAGAATGTCTTCGAAGTTTTGCCTCTAGGACATGCCGGTTTCCTCAAGATCTTTTCCTTCACCGTTTTTAAGAGCAGTTTTGTTGAAATAATTTACACAAAGTGAAACTATTTTAGTTTTCATTTATGTCGGCCAATGCCACGACGGCCTTTTTTATATGTATTTAAACTTTTAATTTTAGGCATTTCATTTTTGTGGAGTACTACAGCCACATTTGGGCTGGTGCTGCAAAATGTCACCTGGCCACTTTGGATTCAGTGAGAAGCGTGCGTAGAGGCTGCAGTGGCGAAGAGTCCATACAAGCCGATTCCCACCGGGTTACCTTTCAAAAATCAGTTCCATATTCATACAAAAGTATTTACATTCTATTTCATTAACAAAGTATTATCAAATGTCTGCGCGATTTACAATAGCAATAGTAATTCTTAGCAATACCCTAAGTATCACATTTCATTTATAGTCGTAAATTAATCAGCGCTTCCATTTTTCGTACATTACATTGAAGGCAACTCGACGAATTACAGCTTATCTCGGTCAACGTTTTACTATGAGGCGAAAAGATTTCTAATGCTCGCTAACCGTCCGTAAAACTTGATAAAAGATAGGCTAATGCCAAACGGCTTGCAGTCCTCTCCTCTCCTCTATTAGAAAGAGACAAAGAAACCACGCCACTACGAGAAAGGATACACGACAAAATTAAAAAGAATTAGCGTTATAATGAAATCCTTCGCAAGTCATATTCTTTTTATTTTGGCATATTTTCGTGTTCCATTTCGTTTGGTTGAAAATAAATTATTGTTAGTATGTGTTCCTATACCACTGGTGCGTAAGTTTTTCGTTTGTTATATTTTAATATTTGTGTTATTTAAACTGTGACTGATTCTGTAAGGTAATTTAATCGCAGATTTGGTTAAATACTGTGGATTTTGTTTGTTATTATGGCTTTAATTCATATAGAGTGCTGCTCAACAGACTACCTGCTTACAAAAGAAACTTCATTTTCAAAACTAAGTTATGCATACAAGAATCATGTTATTCAGTTAGGTCGAGCACTCCCACACATGATTATTGATTGCAAAAGGCGAGATGGATTTTTTAAACATTTTCACGCGTCGTTATATGATAAATATACATGGATGACAGGCAGTTGCAAACTGAACAAAATGTTTTGTTTTCCGTGTTTGTTATTTTCTGATTCGAAATCTGTTTGGAGCAGTACGGGTTTTACGGATATTAATAATTTGTCTAACTCAGCCAAAAAACACATTCAGACTGAAAAACACATCCGCAGCTGCTTGTTACTCCACGAATTTGGAAATAATGGCAGAATCGAGTCATTTTTTTTTCCAACGCTTTTGATGTACATAACAGAAAAGTTGACCGTAATCGCGAGTTAATGAAACGTTTTATTGACACGGTCATTCTTTTGGAGAAGCAAGAATTACCATTTCGCGGTCACAATGAAAGAGCAGATTCGGACAATCGCGGAAATTACATTGACACATTAAATTATTTGTGCAAGTACGATACAGTCTTTGATTCTCATTTGGAGCAATGTTCCTCGACCCAAAATTCTGTATTTTCAGGACTTTCAAGTGACATCCAAAATGACTTAATTCATTGTATCGCGTCTTCTATGCGGAAAGAAAATGCGGAAGTCGGAAATAAATTCAGCTTCATTTGTATCGGTTATGATCGACGAAACGCCGGACGTCAGTCACAGGGAACAGTTGACTGTTATATTGCGGTACTTGTACAGCAGTGGAATTGAAGAGCGTTTTCTGGGCTTCTATGACGTAAGTGGTGGTCGAAATGCCGACATTTCGACCACCATGTTACTCGGTATTCTCGATGACTTTCGTTGTAAAGATAAATTAATTGGACAGTCTTACGATGGTGCGGCAGTTATGTCTGGAGAGCACGGTGGTGTACAAACTAAAGTTCGTGAAATCTGTCTCAGGCGATGTTTATTCCATGCTATGCTCACATTTTAAACTTAGTCTTGAGTCGGTCTCTTGAATTCGTACCCGAATTAAAAGCTTTTTTTGGTCATATTAACAGTATCGTACGCTTTTTTAATAAATCTTCTAAAAGATCGAATCTTCTGAAAGAAGTTGCTCATCGTCGTATGCCGGGGGTAGCAGAAACGCGATGGCATTATCACTCGCGCATAATTAACGTAATTTTCAACTGCAGAACCGACATGATCGAAACTTTGAATTGTATTTTAGATTCACCGGAATCATGGGACAGCGAATCAATTTCAATGTCCGAGTGCTTGTTACGCAAACTGGAAGACATGCAATTTTGCTTCTTATTGCGTGTTTTCTCAGACATTTTCGAAAAGACAGACGTTCTTTTTGCTTTGCTTCAAAGTAAGCAAGTAGACATTGAAGTGGCAAAGCGGGAAATCGATTCTTTTGAACGGTGTATTTCGGAAGAGTTTATTAATTCGTTTGATACCATTTTCCACAGCATTGAACAAATCTGTGAGCCGCCGCGGCGACGGCGCCGAATAAGTACTGACACGGATCCCAAAACGGCGTACAAGCGTATTTTTTCCTCGATTATAGATAAAGTCAAAGCTCAAATTACTCAAAGGTACCGATCTTTTTCTCAGCTTGTATTTATTGATTTACTTAATAAATCAAAGTATCTTCAATACAACCAATCATTTCCAACTGAAAAAGTTTCCTCTTTGACAGCGAACTTTCCGGGAATTTTTAATTTTACCGCGTTGAAAAATGAACTTAAAGTCTTATTTACGTCAGCGTCGTTAAATAAATTGGACACCGATGAGCTTTTTTTACAGCTCCAGAATACGTCTTTGAAAGACGCATTTTCTCAAGTTTCGACTCTTTGCAGTTTAATTCTGACCCTCCTCATTTCAGTAGCTTCAGCTGAGCGGTCATTTTCTGCTTTAAAACGCATTCACACGTATGTGCGAAACTGCCAAAAAGAGCAGAGATTGTCCGATTTGGCTGTCATGTCAATTGAAAAAAATTTGCTTAATAAAATGAAAACTAATCCGAATTTTTATAACAACATTTTAGCTCATTTTGTTTAAAAAAACAGACGCATTGCATTACAATATAAATAACGTTGTGATTGTGTATAATTTGCTTTATTTTTGCTTAATATTTTTGTTGGTTTTGGATCGATGTTTGTGTGGTTCGGTTTTTAACACTTTATTATTTTTGTAATTTTTTATTTTATTTTTTCTTGACTCTTATTCCCTAACAATAGGTACTTAACTTAGTACTTACTAACAAGCATGCATGTGTGGTATGGAGATGCACGTCGAAAAAGGCTTTTCTCAAAGCCGCTTTTATCATACTTGAAAGACACTGTTATCAAATCATCAGTCCTTTTTTGTATGGTGAAGGTGGGGCTTTTAATATTATTCTTATCTGAAGACCTCCTCCAAGATATCCTGCAGTAGGTAAGTGTTTAAGTGTTTATTTTTTGGACCGGCTTCCCTTTGTCAAAATTTCACCCTTCGCCACTGAGAGGCTGATTGGCAACCCTGATTTAACTCAAAACCTGTCGGTTTTCTTTAGGATGCATTTTTGAGAGTGTGCAAGGGAATTGCATTATTTAAATTCCCCATTATCGGACGACCCGTCGTACGGCGAGTTTCCACCCTTACGTTGTCAACACCACTACGATCCGGACGAAGCGTTTCGCCTCCTCTTTTATACCGCGTACATCGAGGGACTGGAACAATTGGTCAACGGCGGTGTTTCCGTCGGACTTCAAGGCTAGAGTGAATAGGCTCTTAATAAACTAGTGCGCTTTACCATCAACAATTGCATCACTGCTTACCATCAGGCGGGATTGCGGTCAAGCGCTAGTTTATAATTCATAAAAAAAATCTCTACCAATCCACTATGTGGTCATCTATACCAGTACAGGATGGTGAAGAAATTAGATGGCTGGAGCTTTAGGTAATACTCAGTTTTAGTACCAAATCAGATTGCACTTATTTTCCTTATGTTTGAATGCCAACATTGTAGAACGTACAAGAACTCTTTCATATTATTCTAAATACCTGAGCAATTAAATGAATATTCTATCTATTCTATTCCTACCTCACTCAATCCTAAAACAACACTCACAAAACGGGTCTCAAGAAAATACTTACCGAACCCTGACACCGGGCCCCGCCTGCGGCGACCCGGCGTACATATTTTTGTACCAAGGTTACCTTTTCGCGAACCGACATCTATGTACATAGATGTCGGTTCACGAAAAAAAGCATATATAGGCATATATAGGTAGGCATATATAGTAAAGTACAGTATATCTTCCAAGCTCAGCTCGGAAACTACTAAACTGTAGAGTGATTGCGTAACACATTACCAGTAGCAATGGGCTTCATTTTGACATTTCAAGAACATTAATTGCGTTATTTAATACTATATGTAGTAAAGTACAGTATATCTTCCAAGCTCAGCTCGGAAACTACTAAACTGTAGAGTGATTGCGTAACACATTACCAGTAGCAATGGGCTTCATTTTGACATTTCAAGAACATTAATTGCGTTATTTAATACTATATGTAGTAAAGTACAGTATATCTTCCAAGCTCAGCTCGGAAACTACTAAACTGTAGAGTGATTGCGTAACACATTACCAGTAGCAATGGGCTTCATTTTGACATTTCAAGAACATTAATTGCGTTATTTAATACTATATGTAGTAAAGTACAGTATATCTTCCAAGCTCAGCTCGGAAACTACTAAACTGTAGAGTGATTGCGTAACACATTACTAGTAGCAATGGGCTTCATTTTGACATTTCAAGAACATTAATTGCGTTATTTAATACTATATGTAGTAAAGTACAGTATATCTTCCAAGCTCAGCTCGGAAACTACTAAACTGTAGAGTGATTGCGTAACACATTACCAGTAGCAATGGGCTTCATTTTGACATTTCAAGAACATTAATTGCGTTATTTAATACTATATGTAGTAAAGTACAGTATATCTTCCAAGCTCAGCTCGGAAACTACTAAACTGTAGAGTGATTGCGTAACACATTACCAGTAGCAATGGGCTTCATTTTGACATTTCAAGAACATTAATTGCGTTATTTAATACTATATGTAGTAAAGTACAGTATATCTTCCAAGCTCAGCTCGGAAACTACTAAACTGTAGAGTGATTGCGTAACACATTACCAGTAGCAATGGGCTTCATTTTGACATTTCAAGAACATTAATTGCGTTATTTAATACTATATGTAGTAAAGTACAGTATATCTTCCAAGCTCAGCTCGGAAACTACTAAACTGTAGAGTGATTGCGTAACACATTACCAGTAGCAATGGGCTTCATTTTGACATTTCAAGAACATTAATTGCGTTATTTAATACTATATGTAGTAAAGTACAGTATATCTTCCAAGCTCAGCTCGGAAACTACTAAACTGTAGAGTGATTGCGTAACACATTACCAGTAGCAATGGGCTTCATTTTGACATTTCAAGAACATTAATTGCGTTATTTAATACTATATGTAGTAAAGTACAGTATATCTTCCAAGCTCAGCTCGGAAACTACTAAACTGTAGAGTGATTGCGTAACACATTACCAGTAGCAATGGGCTTCATTTTGACATTTCAAGAACATTAATTGCGTTATTTAATACTATATGTAGTAAAGTACAGTATATCTTCCAAGCTCAGCTCGGAAACTACTAAACTGTAGAGTGATTGCGTAACACATTACCAGTAGCAATGGGCTTCATTTTGACATTTCAAGAACATTAATTGCGTTATTTAATACTATATGTAGTAAAGTACAGTATATCTTCCAAGCTCAGCTCGGAAACTACTAAACTGTAGAGTGATTGCTTACTGTAGAATGGGCTTCATTTTGACATTTCAAAACATTAATTGCGTTATTTAATACTATATGTAGTAAAGTACAGTATATCTTCCAGCTCAGCTCGGAAACTACTAAACTGTAGAGTGATTGCGTAACATTACCAGTAGCAATGGGCTTCATTTGACATTTCAAGAACATTAATTGCGTTATTTAATACTATATGTAGTAAAGTACAGTATATCTTCCAAGCTCAGCTCGGAAACTACTAAACTGTAGAGTGATTGCGTAACACATTACCAGTAGCAATGGGCTTCATTTTGACATTTCAAGAACATTAATTGCGTTATTTAAATTGTTGATCAAATACATTTATCAAATGTAAAGTGCAATAGGTTTGCAATATTCTTGAAATAGAGACTAATAGTGCTGATTATTATATTATAGGTACATAGCTTCCACTAAAGGATGGATCATTATAGTAAAATATTATTAATACTAGCTTTCCGCCCGCGGCTTCGCCCGCGTGGAATTCGGTTATATCGCGCTTTTTAGAAAAAAAATTGATATTCCCGAGGGAAGGGAATATCATTTTTTTTCAGTAAAAGGTAGCCTATGTTCTTTCTCAGGGTTTAAAGATTGTCTGTGCCAAATTGCATCAAAATCGGTTGAGAGGTTTAAGCGGGAAAGCGTAACAGACAGACAGACAGAGTTACTTTCGCATTTATAATATTAGTATGGATTATAGTAATTATAGTTTATACATAGTATATTAATATTATAGTTCAAAATGTTGCACAAACTCTGTTTCGTCTCTAAATCATTCTAAGAGAGACTGATAGACAATTACGAAAGCATTAAGTTGGCCATTGGTGTAGTCTCGTGGTCTTCTTTTATTTGTGCATAAAGTTTAAATATATTAATTGGTCCCTAAAAAAGGATAAAGTACAAATTGTGAACGTGATATGTGTTTTTTATTGCAATTAATAAAATCTAATTAAACGAATCTTTCGCCAAAAATTTTGTTCGAAAAATCGGAATTATTAATTAGTAATTTATCCATACTAATACTACTAATATTATAAATGCGAAAGTAACTCTGTCTGTCTGTCTGTTTGTCTGTCGGTCTGTCTGTCTGTCTGTCTGTCTGTCTACCTGTCTGTCTGTTACGCTTTCCCGCTTAAACCTCTCAACCGATTTTGATGAAATTTGGCACAGACAATCTTTAGACCCTGATAAAGAACATAGGCTACCTTTTTTCCCGGAAATAATTGATTTTCCCGAGGGAAATCTAAAAAGCGTGATATAACCGAACTCCACGCGGGCGAAGCCACGGGCGGAAAGCCAGTATTATAAATGCGAAAGTAACTCTGTCTGTCTGTCTGTTACGCTTTCCCACCTAAACCTCTCAACCGATTTTGATGAAATTTGGCACAGACAATCTTTAGACCCTGGGAAAGAACATAGGCTACCTTTTATCCCGGAAAAATTTAATATTCCTGAGGGAAATCTAAAAAGCGCGATATAACCGAACTCCACGCGGGCGAAGCCGCGGGCGGAAAGATAGTGTTATATATAAAAGCTGTACCCCATTAGCTTACTCTATACAAAAATTTTAGAACTTTGTTATTTGACAAACGTCATGCCTGTCCTCATCTTCTGATTCAGACTCTTCCTTCTTGATCTCTTTCTTTTCTTCAGGGCCGGTAGCAGCAGACGCAATTCCATCGGCCGCAGCCAGTGCTGCTACACCAGCCGGCATGGGAGACAGCTTCACGCAGCTCTGCTCAATCAGCTCCTCAACGCTCTTGCCACACTCAGGATGACCTGAATACTTAATACTTTTTTATCATCATCATCATCAGCCTCTACTCGTCCACTGCTGGACATAGGCCTCCTTCATGGCACGCCAACAAGCTCGATCCTGAGCAGTTCTCAGTTCTAATCTTCAACCAGTGTATCCTACCCGTCATGACTTCCGGAGCCGAGACATGGACACTAACGGTCAGACTAGTCCACAAGTTTAAAATCGCTCAGCGAGCTATGGAGCGGGCTATGTTGGGCGTTCCTCTGAAGGACCGCATCAGAAATGAGGTGACCCGACAGGGGACCAGAGTCACCGACATAGCTCAGAGGATTAGCAAGCTGAAGTGGCAATGGGCTGGTCACATATGCCGCAGGACCAACAACCGTTGGGGTAAACGAGTCCACGAGTGGAGACCGCGTCTCGGCAAACGTAGCGTAGGACGCCCTTGGGCAAGATGGAGAGACGATATCAAAAAGGTGGCTGGTAATGGTTGGCGGAGAACTTTTTTTATATCTCTATTTAATTGACTTAAAAAGAACGGCAAATAATAAATGACGGAAATAATTTTAGATGATGGAAACCTTCAATGACTTGAAAGTTTAATACACGTACAAGACTCAGAGAACAGCTAGTGCCTACATACATATCTTCAGTACGATACATACTGTCTGGTCTGTCTGGTCACCTGTATAGTTCATAATATCAGCTCAGTACTTTACGAGCGACCAATCATATTTCTCACCATATTTACTACCCCGGTCTGTTTACACTTCGAGGAATTTATTCAATTTATATGATTTTAAGGGGACATAATTTCTTATTATTTAGGTATATGTGTGCATATACATATAAATCGTTTTAAGTAGTTGTTGGTCGTTTTGCCTTGGGGAACTGGGATCCTTTGACAGAGAATTTCAATAGTCTGAGCGAAAGCCCTATTATATTGAATGGACGCATCTTACAAGTTGTAGATAGTGAGTTTGAAAGTTTACTTTGTTTAAATTATTTCACAACTACTCCCCTAGTACGTCCCCTAGTAAGTGGTGGACTAGTGGTTAAAACACCGGCCTTCTCAAGTATGAGTGTGCGGGTTTGATTCCAGGTCAGGCAAGTACCAATGTAACTTTTCTAAAGTTATATGTACTTTCTCTTTTTCTTCTTTGGTTTTTCTTTTTTTTATCTTGGACACCATTGACTGAAGGTGAAGGAAAACATCTTGAGGAAACCTGTACTTTATAAGTCTGAAATCGCCAACCCGCATTGAGCAAGCGCGGTGATTACGCTCAATCCTTCTCTGTATGAGAGGAGACCTGTACCCAGCAGTGGGGCGATAAAAGGTTGACGATGATGACTCCCCTAGTACTACACAAAAGGTAAAGGATAATATTGTCAAGAAACAGCAAATCTTAGAATTAAAAGAATCGAAGACATGTGACGCACCACGAGATCGAATCCTTTTTTTTTTTTTTTTGATTTTGTTTTTTTGTTAATTTAAAAAATATTCAGTTTGATTTCAGTCTATTTTTTCTCTATAGCAATATTGTTAACTATCGACTATACTACCAATATCAGGTGTGATATGAGAAAGATACTGATAGGCAGTACTTCTTCTTCAGCCTATAGATGTCCACTGCTGGACAAAGGCCTCCCCCAAGGCTTTCCACGATGCCGGTCATCGTTGTGCTGCACGCATCCATCGGCTTCCCGCGACCTTCACCAGGTCATCGGGGCACATGTTGGGGGCTTCCCTACGCTGCGTCTTCCAGTACGTGGCCGCGACTCCAGAACCTTACTGCCCCATCGGCCATCGGTTCTACGAGCAATGTTCACTGCCCACTGCCACTTAAGTTTAGCGACTCGCAGTGCTATGCCGGTGACTTTGGTTCTTCTGCGGATCTCCTCATTTCTGATTCGATCACACAGAGAAACTTCGAGCATAGCTCTTTTCATTGCTCTTTATGTGACTCTGAGCCTTCATATGAGGCCCATTGTGAGCGACCACGTTTCAGTTCCGTAAGTCATCACTGGCAACACACACTGGTCAAAGACTTTAGTCTTGAGACACTGTGGTATCTTGGACGACGAGAAGATGTAGCGTAGCTTCCCGAACGCTGCCCAGCCGAGCATTACTACTACTACTTACGAGTACTAAAATAGCATTTTTCTTTTGTCGTTTTCATAATGAGTTCATTAAGAAAGAAACTAAACTTAGTTTAAGTTTGTGAACATATAGTTATGTTAAGATCTGCTTTTCCACCTGTAGCAAAAAAACAGTAAATGAAATTGAATTAAGGTGAATGGGGCCATTAAATTTTACACGACAGAAAAATACGATGACTTCGTTGTAAGCCATTAAAAGGCACTTTCATAAACCACATAAAACAACTGTACGCAAGCAACGCTTACTGATGTAATATTTATTTTTATTCGCATCGTAATCTAAAGATATTTTTATTCATGGCCGCCAATCTTTTTATTGGCACAATAAATAAAGTCTGTGGCATTCGGAGCATGAGAGAAACGTGACATTTTAAGTATTACTTGTACACCAGTATCGCCCTGATCTAAATGTCTTACAACTTTCTTTTATTTGTACATTGTTTAATGTCAATCTTCATAACTGTATTTGGTTCTAGTCCTTAGAGTATGAACTTTAGTATTAAATTCTTAGTTTTTTTATATATATGTATATATATATGAACAAATCACACAGATTGAGCTAGCCCCAAAGTAAGCTCGAGACTTGTGTTATGGGATACTAACTCAACGATACTATATTTATAATAGATACATATATATATAAACATACATGACCCAGGTCAGTCAGGAAAAGATCGTTTTCCATCATGACCTAGCCGGGGATTGTACTCGGGGCCTCCACGTCGAAGACAGGCGTGTTGACCGCTGTGCCAGGGAGGACGACAAAGTTATAGCATAATTTATTCATTTTATTGTTCATGTACTATTAACTGTCCCGTGTGGTACCGTGCTTAGAATAGTACCAACCCATATCCTCCCGTGGGTGTCGTAAGAGGCGACTAAGGGAACTCTCACCAGGGCAGCGGCCAGCAGCGCTTCTCTGTGGAATAACAAATTACTGCGATCTCCAACCTGCCTGCCAAGCGTGGGGATTATGGCGATTCCCCCTAATGTAATGAAAGCTTTTAGGAAGGCCTCTGTCGAGCAGTGAACCTCTATAGGCAGAGAAAAAGAAGACTAATTACCTAACTTAAATGTTTTTAAAATAAAGTTGATATTTGCTTAACTTGAAAGCACCAGGGTCTCCTTCACTCGGCCGTACCTTAATCTACCTAATGTGAGTTATTCTAGGATGCTACACCCCTCTGTGCACCTTCAGGAAGTAAATTAATGGAAAACCACCCCAAAGTTTCTTCTTTTTGTCACTATCACTATCTCAACGCGCCCAACTGTAGACGCGTTGATGTCTTTTGACCGTGGTAGGGAAAAAAATATTTATTACACAACGAGCTTCCGTCGTCGACTTCGTTCGCGTAAAGGTTCTTATTTTTTTTAACCAACTTCTAAAAAAGGAGGAGGTTATTAATTCGTCGAAATATCTATTTTTTTATGTACGTTCCCCGATTACTCGAAGATGCCTGGACCGATTTGCAAAATTATTTTTTTGTTTGAAAGGGTATACTTTCCAGTTGGTCCCATAGTCACCAGGTCAGGATCTGATGATGAAAGACCAGAGAAATCAAGGGGAACTTTCAAAAATCGTATGGGCGACTAGTGCATTTCTAAGTATTTTAAAGCACTACTGTGTAATAAAGGTCTGGGGTAGATCTGATGATGGAGCCGGGAGACAGTCGAAGGAACTCCTCAACGATTAACAGCAGCTACATAGTGTCTGTGCCTGATTAATTTGTATTGAGAAGCACTTTACACCTCGGTGGTTGTGACTGTCATAAGGGCTCTGATGAAGAAGACAAAGTCCAGTTCCGGGAACTCCTCAGCGGTTTACAGTAGCTACTTTGTATTTGGACTTATTTCATTTATATTGATGAGTACTTTACACCCGTGTGGGGTAAAATGAAGGTCTGCAGTAGATCTGATGTGAAGACCCTAGACAGTCGAGGGAACTTCTCAACGATTCACAGCAGCTACTTTGAGTTTGTGCTTGATTATTTTGTATTGATAAGAACTTTACACCTAGATAGGTTGTAACTGTCATTAAGGCTCTGATGATGAAAACAAAGTCCAGTTCGGGGAACTCTTCAACGGTTTACAGTAGTTACCTTGTATTTGGACTTAATTCATTTATATTCATGAGCACTTTGCACCAATATGGGTTATAATGGTGACCCGGTTGGTGACCTGTAACACAGGCTTCTTCAAAAACCTACTTCAGGCACAAGTCTCTTCCGATGGTGGAATATAAGTAAAATATTTTTAAACCAATGTTATGAAGCGTAATCACCACGCTTGCTCAATGCGCGTTGGCAATTTTAGACTTATAAAGTCCAGGTTTCCTCAAAATGTTTACCTTCACCTTCAGTCATTGGTGACCAAGATATACTTAGAAAGTACATATAACTTTAGAAAAGTTACATTGGTACTTGCCTGACCTGGAATCGAACCCGCACACTCATACTTGAGAGGCTAGTGTTTTAACCACTAGGCCACCATAAGGGCGTCACGTCAAAAATGTACGGTTAAACAATCGCTAATCACTACTAAACTTTAAGCAACGTTTATGATTAAAGGGGATAGTGTCTTATTAACTGAATTATGAGTCGGGCCTTAAATCAAATTATTTTCTTTTTATTCTCACACACGTTTACCCACAAGTTATTCTACATTTCTCGTTTCACAGATTTGCTGAGCGTAATTTCTTATCAATAGGTATATAAAATTTGTACTGAATATTAACATATCGAGTCCGTATCCTGGTGAAGGTCGCGAAAAACCGCTGGATGCGGAAGGCTCAGGACCGGTCGTCGTGAAGATCCTTGGGGAAGACCTATGTCGAGCAATAGACGTCTTTCAGCTGAAAGGAAGAGTCTATATCAATTTTACTGAGTGCCTTAAAAAATAAAATAAATAAACCGTAGTTTATACAAATATGAGACCAAAAGATATATATAGAAAGAAAATTAATTTATTTAGCACAGACTAAAAGATACACGATACATCAGATAAAGACAAACATTAAAAAGGAAATAAATAATTAGAATTGATAATTCTTAAAAATCTAGTACCCAGGATAGTCCACTCCCACTGTACCACAGAAAACTATAAAAACATGCTTACTGCAAACGTAAGAGCACAGGACAACCTGTGTGGAAAGACACACAGACACAGACAATCAGATCCAAAACAAATATTGGTTGACGTGACAAACATTTGTCTTGGTCTGGGAATTGTACTGGTGGATCGGAGGATAGAATGTAAACACTTGGCCATCGCGCCATTTGGACTCTTAAATATTGGGCATACATTTCAAAACGCCTTGCATTTCATTGCTACTACATAACAGCATTTCACTTTATCAAAAAATGCCAATGTCAGTATTCACTTAATAGCAATTTTATTGTTGCTAAGGCGTGAAATAATTTTATTAAATACTAGCTGCGCGCCGCGGTATCACCTGCGTATGTTTCGTTTTCTTTTATATGCTCCGCTCTTATTGTTCAGGTTAACCAAGTGGGCGGAGCACATTGCTCGTAGAAAGATGGCCAATGGGGCAGTAAGGTTCTGGAGTGACGGCCATATAACGGAAGAAGCAGCGTAGAGAGGCCCCCAACAAGGCGGACTGATGACCTGGTGAAGGTCGCGGGAAGCCGATGGATGCGGGCAGCACAAGACCGGTCATTGTGGAAAGCTTAGGGGAGGAAGGGGAACTCTATAGGCTAAAGAAGAAGAAGAATTTTTCTCGGTGGTAGGCAACAACATCAGCCGCCGGCATAAGTTACCACCCACCAGACAAAGTCTTGCCGCCAAGCGATTCGTCGTGTTCCGGCATGATGTCTGGTGAAGCCGTACGGAGAACGGGTCTGAGTAGTTGTGTTGCGATGTGTGCCGGGTACGATGTGCCTAATGTTTTTGTGTCGGGAGTTTGGTCGTGAAGGCTCTCCAGATCATCCTCTGGCGCAGTATCGTTGGTCGTGTTGTTGGGTTAAACATTGCATCACCTCGCTCAACTGCCGTCTTCCTTCCTATTCACTCAGTTTTTTTTGAGTGAATAGGCTTAGTAAGCTAGTGTGCTTTACCATCAACGATTGCATCACTGCTTACCATCAGGCGGGATTGCAGTCAAGCACTAGTTTATAACTATTAAAAAAAAAAAAAAAAAGAAGTATCAAAAGGATAAGTTGTTTAAATAGTCTGAATGTAATGGCAAATAACAGCAAGATTGTGTCAAACAAGTATGTAAGGAATAAACGTCACAGTTTGAAATCAGTTAATAATCATTTACATAGTTATTTCGTTATTAATGTGACAGGAAAGCCATTCATTCGATGCACGTTTTCTTAAAATTAGTCCTTCTGGGTAACCTATGAATAATAGTTATCTGTCTATTGAAAAATCAGCTTTAGATGACCATAAATGGTGCGCGTGCGCCGAACTCCCTATGGGCGTCAACGTAGTTTGTTACGCTGACGACACATTAGTCCTGGCTGGAGATGGGCATATACCCGGTAAAAACCCGAACTTTGGGTAAATACCCATTTATACCTATTTTTACCTACCCAATTTTAATTTTTACCGGGTAAAAATTATAATCAGTTTAATTTAGGGTAGATCCGTAGTTACATCGTTATTATTATCGCTGATCATATTTTGATCAAGTTACAACCTGACACTGACCAGTAAATTGCAAAATTTTCGAGAAAATCTGAATTACACGGGCTGCCACTACGGAACTACCATTTTTGTTCTGGATGGGAAATCGTCAAATAACCTCTCCCACTCTAGGCGGAGCGGAAGGGCGTGTCAGACTTTTACTGACCAAAACCCACAAGTGTTCCTTCACTTGCCTGTGCGCCAGGGCCACGGTTTCTTTTTAAACAACCCGAAATGCTTTTTTTTTTTGCCGTCGTGGAAAATCCTCATGCGATGTCCGCCGTCCTGGAGCGGGCGACGGGTCTGTCAGACTCTTAATGATTAAAAACCACCCCAGTGTTTCATCTCACACCTACACCGGGGGTTGCGAGAAAGAAAACTGCTTCCGCAATTCTCCATTGATGCCGGCCCGCCACTGTGGGTCCGGTCCGGTGGGACAGGTCAGCCGCCCAACTCACATGCCGCTCCAACTGTTCCCTGTCCGGGTCAGGCAGCGCGATATCCTCAGCATACGTGAGCAGCCAGGGAGGTGGATCATGTATGCTGAGGCCTGTATAGGGACTGCATATGCTCTTTCTACATAGAAAGAGCATATGTAGAGGCGTGTTCTTCGATCTGTATATCTCCATGCTGAACCTTAGTGTTAATATAGGATCCACGGTTCCGTACCCTGGGCGAAACCCATATTGACACTCCCGAGACAGCATACTCCTGCTGAATCTGAGGGTCTATAATCCTCTCAAAGATCTTCAGGGTGTGTACCGAGCCCTTGCCTTTGAAGACTGGAGTAATAATACTCAGTCCCCATTGGCTTGAAATTGTACCGATCAGGAACATGCGGTTCAGAAGGTTAGTTAACATGCTCACATCGCGAGGACCCATCGCCTTCCAGGCCTCAATGGGGACTCCGTCAGTTCCGACAGCCTTCCGATTTGCCATGCGACGAAGAGTCGTTTGGACTTCCTCGGGCGTTATCGGGGGCACTAATTCAAGATTTGGAATGAATTTCGGTGTCTGCGCCTCTTGGTGTTGCTTATTCAGCAGCTCGTGGAAGTACAAGCGCCATCTTTCCTTCACCGCGAGGTCTTTGCGTAGCAGGTTGGCAGTAGGGTCTTTTACACAACGGCACTTGGATATATCCTGTGCCGCTTTGACCCTGGAACATGCCAATTAGGAAAAGATATTTTGCCCCTCAGATGATTCCTACTTCTCGTAAAGCGCTTGCAAGTGGTCTAGCTCTGGCTCTAGCTACAACTCTTTTAGTGGCACGTTTGTCAACCTAATATGCGTCGCGATCTTCAGGAGATCCGGTCGGATGCCACGTTTTAAAGAGGGCTTTCTTCACCCTAGTCTCCCTCTGGGCTGTGTCGTCACGTCACGTTTGCGGCCGCCCTTAGAGACTCCGAGCACCACCCGCGCCACCCCAATAATAGCTGCCTGGATCCCGGCCCAATGGTCTTGGACATATTCTCCATCGGTCCAGCGCACTTGTCGCTAATAACCGATGCGAACTCCTGGGACTTATTTCATCAAGCAGCCATCACCAAACCTGGTGCCAGCAGTGCTCTACACGTCTACGTTGGGCCTTTACGCAGAGATCTATGACAAGGAGGCGGTATTGTCTAGTGAGACTCTCACCGGCTATGACTTTGCAGTTGGCTGCTTTGCCGATGTCTCCTAGTCAGTAGAAAGTTTATCCGGGTAGCGCTTTGCTTCTTTTTGAAGTAGGTGTTCACGATTGCAAGGTCAGCATCCGTACACGTTTGAAGAATGTTGTTTCCTTCTGCGGTGTCCAAAGCCGCCGTGAACACGCTCAAGACCGTCACTCTTCTCACCCACAGGACCGTTCAAATCATCACCCAGAACCACTCGTTGGGATAACGGGATCCCGTGAAACAGTCCTTCGAACTGGCTCCAGAACAACATCTTTTTCGGCGTCACCACACTAAGAAAAGCGAAACGGATTTTCCTGGTTTGGGTTCGCTTCTTCAGCCGTATTCGCCTCTGACACGGTAGACCTAGCCCACAGGTCACAGGAGTCGGGCACAGCTCCTGCGCGCCGTTTTGCGGCGGCGCCCTAACTGTGTCACGTGCATTTCTTCCTTTCCTATTCATAATAGTTTGGCACGTTTTGCTTTTACGAGTGCGAATGCCGTCAGACCACTCAGCTCCGAAGGGAAAGCTGGCATCAACACCCTATCCGTAAGTCAGCGGGTGCACCGTCAGGCAGGTGGGGTTGACTTGGGTCCCAAAGATGGTGGTAGGACCCCAAAGCACTCCAGTACCTGATCGTAGTATTGATGACAAAGCCAATTAAATATCAACTCATTTTATACCCGGTATTTTTTATAAATACCCGGTAAAAAAAGGTATTTTTTATTTTTTACCAATTTTACCCTTGCCTACCAATTTTTACCTACCCATTTTTTACCTACCCGCCCATCTCTAGTCCTGGCACAAGAGAGGTCGCACCAGACGGCGCCCGAAGCAGCGAGCCTCAGGGTTGCAACAATCCTCGAGAGGATTTGGCAATTGGGACTCGACGTGACTGTACACAAGTCCGAGAGGATCGTGATAGTCCACGAAGACTGATGCCTTCTGGACCAGGGTTGCGGGTCGGTTAAAAACCGTGGCACACAGGCAAGTGAAGTCTGACACGCCCTTCCTCTCCGCCCAGAGCGGGAGAGGTCATTTGATCTCAATGTTCACCTGATTCCCATCCAGAACAAAAAAAAAAAAACGTGTCCATAATTAGTAAAATAATTAATATCAAATACTGACATAAAAAGTGGAAAACATAGCAAAGTTAGAGAGTTCTCGGTACGCTTTCAGAGTAAAGCAAGATTAATGTTCCTAACTGCGCCGCTACTAACAATCCTATTCACTTTAGTACTGTTTTAGTATTAATATTTATTATATTGCGTACGTTTTGCTATACTAATGATTTGTTTTTTTTTTTTTACAAATTATAAACCAGCGCTTGACCGCAATCCTGCCTGATGGTAAGCAGTGACGCAATCGTTGATGGTAAAGCGCACTAGTTTATTAAGAGCCTATTCACTCTAGCCTTGAAGACACTCAAATTGTAGTCCGACGGAAACACCGCCCCGGGCAAATTGTTCCAGTCCCTCGATGTACGCGGTATAAAGGAGGAGGCGAAGCGCTTCGTCCGGATCGTAATGGTGTTAACAACGTAAGGGTGGAAACCAGCCGTACGACGGGTCGTCCGCTGGTGGAACGGAGATGGGGGAATTAAATCATGCAATTCCCTCGCACACTCCCCGAAAAGATTGATTTGTTGCCAGTAATGTCTCGTTTTTCATATCTGTGTGTCAACATTTTATGTTTTGAATTGAAAATGCATATTATGAATCCACATGTATACGTACAAGTTGAAATCTACTACTTACTATCACTCTGAAACACATATCACTCAAGATTAAAAAGCATTATAATACAAAAATTAAGACAAAATTTACAGCTGAGTGCCACCCTCACATTCGATCCAGCCGTCCCTTGCTGTCCTCTCTAGCGACGCCCTAAGCCGAGGTTCGTACCCCACAGGGGGTGCCCTTAGTGCGTAGTCGCCTAATTTTAATTTAGTTTTAAGTGCCCCTGGCTGAAGGCTTTAATTTTAATTAAGGCATCCACAGGAAAGTCCGATTAAGTAGTTACGGTCTCCTAGTAGCCACCCACGAGATGCAATATCAAAAAAAAAAATGAGTGCCACCCCTAGCTCTATATATATACAGCCCTTTTCCAACAATACATAGGTCTCCCGACGAAATTCCCTGTGATTTTTCCTTACTGCAAATGCTGCCATGTAGGATAAACTTCATGTGTTGCTGCAATTACCAAAAATTATTTTCTAAATTATTTTTTACAAATTTCATCTATTGAAAGCCCGAACGAATAATAAAAGAGGCCCAACAGCGGAATGCAGTATTCTGATGATGAAGCTCAGACCCATCTTCAAAAACGCCTGGACGTTGCAGTAAAATTGGACAACAACTGACGCTTTCACTTCCTTTCTTACCAATTCGAAAATAAATCCCCTTACTAACCCCCTAACCTTAATCATCGTTTATGAATAAACACCACAATGTTTAAGTTGTGTATTCATATACGATGACTAAAGTCAAGTGACGTGCTAACGTCTAAAATGTATGGTCAAACAATCGCTAATCACTAGTTAACTTTAAGCAACGTTTATGAATAAGGGAGTAAATGTCTAAAAGCAGAACATAAATTGTATTTCCAAAGAACAAGGTTACCACCTACAGAGACTAACACGTTACATTTGTCATAGCACGT
Organism: Sesamia nonagrioides; assembly: GCA_017933935.1. NCBI lineage: Eukaryota > Metazoa > Arthropoda > Insecta > Lepidoptera > Noctuidae > Sesamia > Sesamia nonagrioides. Next base: position 447,014 of record JADWQK010000385.1, read on the forward strand.
GCGTGTCGCGAGCGTGACCCTTGGTTCGTTACACACACGACTGGGCCCGAGCGATTTATGATACCACTCACACTCTCTCCGCCATGTTGAGTCCTGTCGCCAAAATAGATACATTGTCTGGAGATTTTCTCTAAACACAAACCATATTTTTTTTTTTTTTATAAGTCATAAACAAGCGCTTGACCGCAATCCCGCCTGATGGTAAGCAGTGATGCGATCATTGATGGTAAAGCGCGCTAGTTTATTAAGAACCTATTCACTCTAGCCTTGAAGACACTCAAATTGTAATGTGACGGAAACACCGTCGCTGGCAAATTGTTCCAGTCCCTCGATGTACGCGGTATAAAAGAGGAAGCGAAACGCTTCGTCCGGGTCGCAGTGGTATCAACAACGTAAGGGTGGAAACTCGCCGTACGACGGGTCGTCCGATGGTGGAACGGTGATGGGGGAATTAAATCATGCAATTCCCTTGCACACTCACCAGAATGCAACCTATAGAAGACCGAAAGGCTGGCTACTCTACGCCTGTGCTCCAGGCTTTGGAGACCGTTTCGAGTTAAGTCTGGGTCGCCAATCAGCCTCTTCGCACGCCTCTCCACTGAATCCAAAGTATCCAGGTGACATTTCGCAGCACCAGCCCAAATGTGGCTGCAGTACTCCACACACGAGCGGACCTGTGCTTTGTACAACATTAGAAGCTGCCCCGGTGTGAAGTACCGCCGGACCTTTGCGATAACGCCAAGTTTTCTAGCAGCCACCCTGGCCTTGGACTCAATGAACCGCCCAAAGTTAAGGTTCGAGGAAATCTCTACTCCCAAAAGCTGAAGGCGGTTGGTGCACTCCAAGGATACATTCTGAAAAGTAGGAGCCAAGGTGAACGGGCTCCTTTTGGCGGTGAAAAGACACGCCTGTGTTTTGGCGGCATTGAATGCTACAAGATTGGCTTTGCCCCATTCGGAGACTGCCTGTAGTGCAGCACTCGTACGCTCGACCATAGCCTCTCTTTCGGACCAGATTGCCTCCTTACTAGCCCGAGCTTCCGGCAGATATCTCTCCACAACTGTGCTGTCATCTGCATACCCATAGATACCGGGCATCAGCAGATCATTAATATGCAGCAGGAACAGAGTTGCAGAGAGAACAGACCCCTGAGGAACACCGGCATTGGTCGACATGGGCTCCGATGAGCATCCGTCGACAACAACTCGGAGGGACCGTTCAGTCAGGAAGTCTTTAACCCAGCCAGTCAGGCCAGCGGAAACGCCGTACGCTGGAAGCTTACTCAAAAGGCCAGCGTGCCATACCCGGTCGAAGGCCTTCGAGACATCAAGGGAGACGGCAATCGCTTCCCCATTTCTCTCGAGGGCCTCGCCCCACAAGTGAGTGGCATACACTAGTAGGTCCCCAGTTGACCGATTGCGCCGAAAACCGTACTGTCGGTCACTGAGGAGATCGTTACCTTCCAGGTAAGCCAAGAGGCGCGAATTCAATACACGCTCCATAATCTTGCAGAGTATGGAGGTTACCGAAATCGGCCGATAGTTGGTAGGATCGGCACGACTACCCTTTTTGGGCACGGGCTGCACGTTGGCAAGCTTCCAGGACTTGGGCACTATACCAGTCCCAAATGAGAGGCGATACAGGCGCGTCAATACAGGAGACAACTCGGGCGCACATGCCTTAAGAACAATCGCTGGTATACCATCTGGACCACTAGCCTTATTCACGTCCAGACGACACAGTGCTCTCAGGACCTCCTTGTTCCTAATGCGAACCTCCGGCATTGAAGCTCCGCAATGAGGTAAATTAGGTGGAGTAGCACTGCCAGTATCAAGACGCGAACTATGGGCAAAGAGAGATGCAAAGAGACCTGCTTTCTCTCTCGCCGTATGGGCCAGTGTTCCATCAGGCCTCACCAGCGGAGGCAGTGTGGGTCGACAGAAGTTCGCCTCGACCGATTTGGCAAGGGACCAAAAAGATCTGCTACCGGATGGCTGCGCAGATAGCTTGTTGCCAATATGGGTAATACGGTCGAAGCGAGCCCTCTTAAGCGCCTTTTTGTAGGACTTGGCAGCACGGTTAAAGGCTCTCTTCTTTGAGCTTAGATCCGGAGCTCTGCGGTCACGAGCGTCAACCCAGGTGAGAAATGCCGCGTGCTTATGCTGTTCAGCTTGGACACAATCGGCATTGAACCATGGGCGAGCTGAGCCACCGACGGGCACGTCGCTGAAGGGGATAAAATACTCCATAGCTTGACGCACCACATCGGTTATAGCGTCCGCACAGCTCGACGGATTGCCAGAAGAGAAGCAGACCTGCTGCCAAGGATAAGACGCAAAGAAGTGGCGCATCTCATCCCAATCTGCTGACTTGTATCGCCACAATCTCCGTTCACCACGAGAGTCATGATCTGGAGGGGAGAAGGATGACACAGACTTCACCAGACAGTGGTCTGAAGTTCCCAACGGTGAGGAAACTGTTACAACACATCTGTCCGGATCAGTGGTCAGCAGAAGGTCCAAACAGTTGGCTGTCTGGCCAACTACATCAGGCACCCTAGTCGCTTGCTCTACCAGCTGGGAAAGGCCCATAGAAAGCGCGAAGTTTCGCGCTTCTCTCCCAGCGTGGTCGGTCCTCTGGTATGGGAAGAGCCAGTCCTGGTGGCAGGCGTTGAAGTCCCCCAGAGCGACGAACTGAGCGTCAGGGTGCCGATGCAGCGCATTGTCAGCAGCCTCACTGAGGTGGCCGAATAACCGAGTTGCCTCCTGATCACCGCTGTGCGATCGGTAGACACAGGTGTAGACAATTTTGTCTACACCAGTGTCAACCAACAGCCATAAGGTCGATAGATGAGGGTCTTCGAGGTGACGGAGACGCCGGCAACAGATGTCATTGCGGACATACACACAGACCCCAGCACGCTGCAGGAAATGATGCTCCAAAGAGTATCCCGGGTAGTTGAGGTATGCCGCATCAGACGGACATCTGATCTGGGTCTCCGTCAAGAAAAGTAGGTGAGGCTTTTCAGTCTCAAGGTGGTGGTGGACTGCATCGATATTGGAGTGCAGACCTCGAATGTTTGAGAGGTGCACTTTAAACGAGAGGACGTGCGCCCGCTGTGCACACCTACTTTTCTTATTTGTACTTTTCATCATTGGTTTTAAATTGAGTGAATAGGAAGGAAGACGGCAGTTGAGCGAGGTGAAGCAATGTTAAACCCAACAACACTACCAACGATGCCGCGCCAAAGGGAGGTTGATCTGGAGACTGCGGGGACGCCCGAACCCCCCCAGGGATCGCCATCGGGTCCTCTCGTCCGGTCGCCAACCGGCACGATGGGGCCACCCTGGGATTTTTCGCAGTTGGCGGGGCAGCCTTTCGTGTGTGGCTGGCACACTACTTGGGCCCCCAACTACCTGCGGTCGGCCAGCGGAGCACCGTGCTTCGGATCCCGCTACCCTCCAGGACCAAACTCCCGACACAACAACATTTGGCAAATCGTACCCGGCACACATCGCAACACAACTGCTCAGACCCGTCCTCCGTACGGCTTCACCAGACATCATGCCGGAACACGACGAATCGCTTGGCGACATGACTTTGTCTGGTGGGTGGTAACTTATGCCGGCGGCTGATGTTGTGGCCTCCCACCTTAGAAATATACACGCATTTTCCGAAACGACAAACACGAAAAAAGTAGAAACCTACATTTAAAATGTTTAAGTATATAAGCCTGCTACTGAAAAAAAAAATTGCCCTTTACTTAACATTTTGCTAAACCTGGAGACCTGTGCCCAGCAGTGGGACGATAAAAAGGTTGATGATGATGATTTTCTCTACACACAAAACACCTAAATGTATTTCCCGATAACACGAAGAATGTGGAAAACCCAGATTTGAAATGTTTATGTATATAAGCCACAAATCCAGATCAGTCTGCTACTGAAAAAAAATTAGCCCTTTACTTAACACTTTGCTAAATCTAGGCATTAAACTCAGGACGTTGCGGTCATTAGCCGTTGAGCTTTTAACCCCAGACCAACGTTTTAGTTTTAAATTCTGGGCTTATACCAGACTTGAATGTTGTGTAAATAAATGAATTACAGTAGGTATATTAAGACGCTGCTATAGTTGGTGAAATGGTGAGATTCCGAGAGACAATTCTCATAAATTTAAGCACGTTCACAATCTGATCTCAGTATCAATAGTTTTTAAATAAGATAATATGCCACTGGTCATATATCACATAGTAGCATTCACGAAACATCATTTGCATGACACTTCAAAATAAAAAAACAAACACGAGAACATCGTGCTTGTTTGTTGTACTTTCCTTTTATTTTGCCTTCTATCTCCTAAATAAACAGGATCCCTAAATTCAGATTTAAGTATAAATTATTTATTTAAGTTACAGTTACAAGTCTTAATTTAACAGAAACTAAATTTACATATTTGCTTTTATCAAATTGTATTTACTAACTCCTAAGTATTTAACTCAAATCTCAGAACTTTCTCCTCAGTGTAATCCCACTTCAAACACTCCCAGTTTGCGGCGTCTAATCTTATTACAAATACGAACCCGAGGATTGAATATATTCAAACGAGAAACTGATCCAAGGAATCAATTCGAAGGAAAAATAAACAAGGCCACAAAACGAGGCACACGAATAAAGTCCCTTCAATTAATCCGTAACATTTTATTTAAAAAAGTCGGCTCTAAGGACCACGAGGTGGTATTACAGTACCAATTTCAATTGCAAATGAATGAAAGTCTTTTTTAACGATGCTCTTTGTAAGAAATGGAATAATATACTTACATCTTTTGCCATATAACCATATACATTTCTGCCAACTCTGTTGTCCAATGTTTACGAGATCCCCATTGTGGTAGTTTTAAGTCCGCACTTAGTACTAGCACTAAACGTTAATAGTATTTCATAGATGGTCCTTTCCAACGTGCAGGAATTCTCTTTAACCCTAGCATGTTCCCGCCTATTGTCAGAGCTCTCTTTGTCTAAACTAGTCGTGTGGTCACCAGCAAGCGAACCACTAACGAGACATTAGAAAAATAAATCACTCAAAACCAGAATTCTTTTATATTATACCATTAGCTTACTAATATAAAACCAATTACGTTCTTTATACAAAAGCGAAGTCAAGCTCCCCTAAATAAATCCCAGCAAACAAAATCGTCAAAAAAAAAAACGATATTTCGTTTTTCGAATTACTTCATATGACACTACATTAATTACAAACAGGTTACCGGTAATATATTAGCTTCCAAACACAAGTTATTTAAATACAAATGAACAAATACGTAAACGAATAGTTACTCGGAGTTAGATTAAAAGTTTCTTAAAAACCTGTAATCGGATTACACCCATTCATTCGGCTCACTTCTGATTAAAACCACCGGTATTGTGGACTTGGAAACAATTTTTACTGCATAACCACGACCACAGTTGTAATGCGTCTCGACCACGAAAGTATTTTATAGATATTGGTATGGAGTTAGCTGTTTGGGGCTGTGGACATAATAGAAATGAGAAGTGTTCATTTATGAGTTATGACACAATATGTGGTCTGAAATATATAATGTGGTCACTTAAACATGCGCATTATTGAATGGGATACGGAAACTCCTGTCAACGTATTCAATGCTAACAGGATAATCCTTACTAACAGTCAATAAAAAGCCTACTATTTCACCATCACTACAAAGACCTATGTTGATGCAACGACATACTATCATTATCTCGACGCCCATCGACCACAAAACATTAATTTCACCACAAATTACCGTATAAAACAGAAGACAATAGACAAGAAACAACAAGCCGTATTGATTGTGGTGACTATAGACAAACCGCAGGCCTTTTGTATACATGACCACAACTTGACGTTCAAAGATAGGAAAAGCTTTAGGTACATTAATTAAGTTGCTGTTACCCTACCTTAATTGCTAGCTGTTTCTGGTCAAAACATACTAATTATAATATTTAATTAATGTATATTTTGATTCAAAATTAATTGCCTAGCGTGTTTTCAAAATTATCTGATCAGAGCAGTTTAATTAAAATGTTTATTTTTATTTAAAACAAAGGGCGTGGTTAATCGCTATACTTTTTCTGGTGGTGTTTAGTTTACATAATTATATATCAAATATGCTTAACACATTTGGTAACTAAAGAGTGAACTAGAGACAATATTATTTTGATTGTCAAATGATAAATACATTCCTAAAAGGACCTTTTATCTTTTGGCGCAAAGGAGATGTTTCATTTTGGGCTACCACTATGTAACGCTATATAGATAAAAAGGAAAAATAAAAGGAAGATTTTCATAAAAATGCAACTAAATTAATTTGAATAAAAATACAAGTGTATATAATTATTTATTTGAAATGTTTTTTAGTGAGATAACCCTTTATTGAGGTAGCCATGACACTTTTTATGACGTTTGATTGGCGACTTTGACAGTTCCATTTTCCCGTTGTGTTCGTGTCGAGTGTTGATTTGAGCTGATTGTGTTTATTTAACGGGTCGTATGTTCGGAATTCATGTTTTGTTTTTTTTTTGCAGTCATATGGTAGATAATATAGATACGATAGCATTAGATACATGACACGTCAATTAAATGTCACTGTCAAAATCGTATTTCGCTTATTGCTGACCACCATATTTTAAGTAGTTGCGTTGCATACCTTGGCCGAATTAAATTGAATCTGTATAAAAATTAAGCCAAAATATAGGAAATTAACATTAATAACAGTTAACGATAGCGTAACTATACCTAGCATTAAGTGTACAATGTTCAGGCTCCATACATTTCTGAAACATCTCCTTTAGTTTACAGGGGGCGCTGTAGGTGGGTGGGTGGTGGGTGGGTCTTGCCTGAAATAAATTATTATTATTATTTGTGCCATTGATTTGTGAAATGTCACATCAAATTTAGGTATTCAAAAAACAAGATGGCCCCGGTAGTTTCACGCCATAATATCCTTGGAGTGGCACCACGAAATTGATCCAATTTGATTAAACTGGTAATTTCAAAATATAAACCCACACGCTGCAACTGATGTTACCTGTGCCTCCCAAAAATATAATATGTAACATTTTAGACCCAGCCTGAGTTTTAATCTCACCAGTCATCTACATACGTATGCAGGTATGACAAACACATAATCTTCTTAACCACCCACTTCTAATACGTTTGAAGACTACTTATTTTGTAAGCATACACTATAATTTATTCTGATATGAAAACACGGCTTAAACCCTAAGAAAAACTCGCCGAATGCATAAATAAATTAAGTGTCTTCAAGGCTAAAGAGAATAGGCTCATAAAATAGACTAGTGCGCTTTACCATCAACCATTGCATCATGCCGACCATTAGGCAGGATCGCGGTTAAGCACTAGTTTCAACATCATCATCATCAACCTTTTTATCATCCCACTGCTGGGCATAGGTCTCCTCTCATACAGAGAAGGATTGAGCGTAATCACCACGCTTGCTCAATGCGGGTTGGCGATTTCAGACTTCCTCAAGATGTTTTCCTTCACCTTTTTATCAGTCATGGGTGTCCAAGATATACTTAGAAATTACATATAACTTAGAAAAGTTACATTGGTACTTGCCTGACTTGGAATCGAACCCGCACACTCATACTTGAGAGGTTGGTGTTTTACCCACTGGGCCACCACGATTATAACATGAAAAAGTTGTGGACATATCTCCAGAATAAGCAATCTGCAGTGGCAATGGACCGGCCATATTAGCTGGTGAATGGATGACCATTTGGATATACGTATTCTAGGGTGGAGATCTCGAATCTATAAACGCCACAGCAGGGCTGGTAGCAGCTGCATTACGTACGACAGTTATAGGCTCAAGATGATTAGATTGTACAACAGAATTATCTGTGCCTTCAGTAGCGTAAATCAGTTCCTGTAACGTTTATAGAACTGCTGAGTGTGTTTTTTTTTTAAATGAAGAGACAGCTGTGCTACTGGGAAGTTTCTTCAGCCACTTCTTCTTTCCAGCGAAAGCACTAGGAAGGAAGTGTCGATGAGTGTGCGTTTTGGGGGACTGTCTTATGTAATATTGACCTTCAAAAAGTGCTGATTCTCAGCCGAATTTGAATAAATGACTTTTGATTTGATTTTGCAGAAGGTTAACTAAATACGCAGGACATATCATAAGTATCAATTATTTGCTTGCAAAAACCAATATTAATTATGAAACGTGTAGTTTTCGTGTGTGCAACATTTATGACCTGGATTCAGCTCTCATGGGCCGTCGGTGTGGTTTTATTTTGAGTCAATAGTTTACTTTTACTACTCGAATGACCTCCGGACGAGTAAACGAGTAAAAAATATTGAAGGGCTCCGCCGGTGTATACCCGACTGACGAACGTTAACATGAGAGACAGGTATTTTGTGGAGCTTAATGAAGTTTGTTCATCGATATGCTAATTTTATATATATATATTTTTTTAAATAATTATAAACTAGTGCTTGACTGCAATCACGCCTGATGGTACCTAAGCAGTGATGCAATCGTTGATGGTGAAGCGCACTAGTTTATTAAGCCTATTCACTTAAAAAACTTAGGAATAGGAAGAATGACGGCAGTTGAGCGAGGTGATACAATGTTAAACCCAAGACCAACACGACCAAACGATGCTGCGCTAGAGGGAAATTGATCTGGAAGTCTCCAGATCAATCAAAGGTCCAGGTCAAAGGTCGAGATGGGATGGAGAGTCCCCCACGACCAAACTCCCAACACAACAACATTTGGCGCATCGTAGCCGCCACACATCGCAACACAACTGCTCAGACCCGTCCTCCGTACGGCTTCATCAGACATTTAACTCGAATTTTTTTTTTGCTGTTTTTGATGTTATAATTACTGCAGATAAACTTGTGTTAAACATCGCCATCATCATTAACAGTCCGAGCAGTGAACTCATATTTTCACGAAATCTCTAAAAAGTCAATAAAATGTCGACTTAACCCTTTCCAGCATCGAATTCTAGATGCTTCGTCAGTTGAGTATACGCATAGCAACAGGGCTTGTGCGGGAGAGGAGAGGTGCGCGCCTACCTGCGCAGACGCTCCCCAAAACGAACAAGAGCGCGCATTCCTGCCGCGCCGCCCGCGCACCTAGCGGGGCTGCACCCGATGCGTAGGGGCGGCCCGAAAACTTAATATTTTTAGTAAATAATAATTTTTGGACAAAATATTAATAAGGAAAAGAGGCAGATGGAAAGAAAATCGTAGTCAAAAGCTGGTTTTTGAGTAATAGAGTTAAGATGGGAAATAGAAATTTTCCTGATATACTCAAATATATGATACTCAAATTAATGTTCAAATATTTGCCACTTGCTGCGCCGCGCGGTTTCAGCCGCGTAGGTTTTGATACGTTTTTTTATATGTCCCGCTCTTATTGGTTGCAGCTTGATGTTACATATAATACCGTTATATACAATTAATTTCCCTGACATTACTTAGAACTTAAAAAAAAATATAAAAGAAAATATATGCAAGAGTGAAAAAACCGTAATTTGGTCATTGTCAATTTCACTATACCTACCACTTCTAATTTAGTAACGTATAACCTCAAAATCACTAAAATCTAATCCATGTGAGTCACCTAGAAAAATAAATTAACCACTACCATCAATTAAACCAATCGGCTCGTTAGCAAATTGCTTTAACGACTAACTGAACAGAATGTTACTTAACTTCACATACAGACACTTCTGAACCCGGATCCACGGTTTATTAAGCCCTTAGTAACATAAAGATATATATTGTGTTATTTACTTGATGAGAATCCTCAGTTACGACTTCATACAAAACTGTATTAACTATAATGGAGATTTGCAATTGAAAGCATAGCCTTCATGCAGCTGAATCATAAACCTCATTCCTAAGCAATCAATGGCTCATTCCGGCAAACTACCATTACGTTTCCTTGTGCCTTCAATCTTCTTCATAAAAATCTTGAATTCGCTCATATAATCATCACTGCACTGAGCGGCAACGCATAGTCTAAACCGCTGGGTTTAGACGCTTGGAGTTTTGGACAAGAGTTCCTTATATAGCGAAGGTAAGTAAAGGACTTTGCTGACTGAAAGTTCTTTCCCAAAAGAGTTTACTATCTGGAGACGAACTTTCTTCAGAAGTCCTTCCTAAATAGAGGATGAAATTTTTTATGAGGACTAATGATCTTTTCCACAATAGATCCCATTTGGCTTGTGGCCTGTCATGGTCTGTTCCACGTTACACATCATGACATGACACAATGTTTCTTTTTTTTTTTTAATTGGCATCTCCTAGTTGACCATTAAAGGCCGTGACTACTTAACCTGACTTTCCTGTGGATGCCTTAAGTAAAATTAAAGACTCCAGCCAGGGGCACTTAAAAAGTAAACTAAAATTAAGGCGACTACGCACTAAGGGCGCCCTTGTGGGGTACGAAACCTCGGCTTAGGGCGCTAGAGAGGACAGTAAGGGACGGCTGGATCTAAAGTGTATGACACACAAACTAAGGAGTGGGCATTTATTTAAAAAAGGAACTCTTTCGCGACAAACAAACTAAGGAGGGGGCATTTATTTAAAAAAGGAACTCCTTCGCGGCAACCCTAGCGTGGTCCTCATCCCCTGCATCCCGACACAATGCGGACCTGTTGCCGCGCCCCCCGCCCGCGCTCCTCTCAGCCCGAGCCCCGCCAGCCACTCGCGCAATGCATCCTATAAATAATTCAAGAAGAAGTCCGATTAATTCGAGGTCCGTACCGATTCAGCTGTCAATTAATGTGCTCGAAACATCGCGTCGCTGTCCCGTACATCGTGCGGCCGGGATTGTGATAACGAATCAATCTGGCCGCAGTTACGGAACTATGCGGTGCGTTTGAGTTCTTGATGTGGGGAGGGAGGCAACAATCTTGATGCTATTTCAAAGTATACATATGAAGAAATGACGGAATAAACAGCAGCAGCACAGAAGTCTCTTCAGTAAAAAAAAAAACATGTGGCTGTATACAATACTAGGCATACTACTTATAGTAATCTATCTATACTAATATATAAAGATGAAGAGTTTGTTTGTTTGTTTGAACACGCTAATCTCAGGAACTACTGGTCTGATTTGAAAAATTCTTGTTGCGGTGGATAGCCCTTTAATCCAGGAAAGCTTTAGGCTATATAACATCACGCTGTGACCTATAGGAGCGACGCATATCGAAACGTAGGGTGAAACCGCTTGTCGCAGCTAGTAGTAACTAATATTACAAGACGTAGAATACCAATATAAATTACTAGCGGCCGCCAGCGACTTCGTCGCGTGGAATTAGTTATGCTCAGCTCCTATTGGTCGCAGCGTGATGTTATGTTGCCTAAAGCCTCCCTGGATTAATGGGCTATCCAAAGCAAAAAGAATTTTTCAAGTCGGACCAGTAGTTCCCGAGATTAGCGCGAACAAACAAACATACAAACAAACTCTTCAGCTTTATATATTAGTATAGATTTACCATATGTCAGCCAGCTACACCAAAACCCCAACAAAGCCAAAGAAAATATGTATTATAATAAAAAAAATTAAGTAAAAACTTAATTCCTAATTTAAAGGGCGTGCGTGATAGCTTACACATTGATACATTAGGTACTGGGTTTTTAAAAAAGTACATATTCGTTTCATCTAGCAGGAGATCATAACACAGGCCTCCCCTCGGTAAAAGGAAGTGGGCCATAATCCACCACGCGGTTTCAGTGCGGGATGGTGGATATTACATACAGGTCTTCGAAATTTTGGTTCTAGAACGGGTTTCTTCACGTTTTTATTCTTTACGTACCTTTTTGGTTATTGCAATTTAAAAGACTGTATTGGGGCATAATCCTTTTAAGATCCGACCTTATAGGTCCTCTACGCGTTGACACGTGTGACAAGAGGCAATTTAGGGATTAACGTCAATTGAATAGATATTTACCATAGACAAAAATATGAATCTGTTCGTGAATATTATAAAGTAAACGATCAAAGGACCTGAACGTAGTCTATTATTTTGCCATCAAATACTCAGCATACAATAATGTCAATAATTTATTGTTGAAAAGAATTTAAAGGAAATTGTTTATACTGTAAATAGGACAAAGGAATTACTTTTATACTCCAACTTGTTTCTTTTTGTATACCCCACTACTCTATGGTTATATTCATCATCATCATCATCTTAGCGTTTATCCCAGTTGCGACCGCGGCTTTCACGACGCAGTCCAGGGTCCGCTTTCGCTCATTCTCCTCCATTTCGCGTGATCTTTAGCATCCTGTGGTAAGAGATTGTTGACTCTATGGTTACGTATATTGTAAGAGTTAAAGTAAAACAATGACTCCCAGAATATATGGATCCACAAAAATGCATTTCCAAGATATATGCCTGTAAATACTTACAGGCATATATCTTGGAAATGTATTTTTTAATTAATTAATTTTTTAAATTAATTATTCGTATTTATCAATAAAACTTGCATAAGTACGTAAGTTTTATTGATAAATACGAGTAATTAATTTTCATGAAAACTAATCAATATTTAAAGTTAATAAAATGCGACGTTGTAATATTTTACATAAATGTGTTTTCCATTAATAAACGTGTACTAAATATGAAAAATCTATACTTGTTAATATATAAAGCTCAAGAGTTTGTTTGTTTGTTTGAGCGCGCTAATCTCAGGAACTACTGGTCCGGATATTGGATAGCCCATTAATCCAGGAATGCTTTAGGCTATATAACATCACGCTGCGACCAATAGGAGCGAAGCATATAAAAAAATATATCGAAACCTACGCGGGTGAAACCGCACGGTGCAGCTAATAAGAAAATAAGGGTTAAAAGGGGTAATAAAAAGAACAAAGGTATAAAATTAGATAATATAACAAACAAATTTAACTCTAAAAATCCATCCAGTAAGTGAATGAGTCACATGCGGGTTTTGGAACCTATGCTGGGACCCTAGTTTGCTATTACAACAGTGTCAAAATAGTCGATCTTTAATCTTAATTAATCTTGTAATGACCGAGTTTAACAAAATCCGTAATCTACTAACAAAATGGTGAGCCAAGTTTTTTTTTTAATTCATATAAACTAGTGCTTGACTGCAATCCCGCCTGATGGTAAGCAGTAATGCAATCGTTGATGGTAAAGCGCGCTAGTTAATTAAGCCTATTCACTTAAAAAAACTTAGTGAATAGGAGGGAAGACGGCAGTTGAGCGAGGTGATGCAATGTTAAACCCAACAGCACGACCAACGATGCTGCGCCAGAGGGAGACTGATCTGGAGACCCTCCATGACCAAATTCCCGACACAATAACATTTGGTGCATCGTACCCGGCACACATCGCAACACAATTGTTCAGACCCGTCCTTCGTACGGCTTCATCAGTGATCAATCACTGAACGAAATGGCATAAAACGGTAATCTCATCCACAATGGCAAATCAATGACTAACATATGCGGTAATCTGCTAATATTTTAACAGTTCTTTTGATCAGTGAACTGCCATTTTGAAGTTTTCGTACAATCATAGCTGCTCATTAAAAGATCGGTTCTACAATATGTTAAGAAAACCCTGTCCGACCCATAAGGATAATAAAGGTTAGGTAAACACTTGACCAAATATAATATAAAATTTTACATAATCATCATAGTAACAATAGTAATGAATTTTGAAATAATCCTTTTTCCCGGGAATTAATTCCAATTTCCCCGAAATTTGGTAATTTTTAAAAAAGTGACAACACCGGTATTATTATAAGCGAATAGCGACGCGACCACGTCACAGGTGCCGCGTGCCCTGCCCCCCGCCGCCCGCGGAAGGGGTCGCTATCGCACATGTATTAAGTTACCTCTTTTTGCGAAATAATCTTTATTTTTTTAGGGGTTTTTTTTTTTAATTTTAGCCTGTCTTTGTGGGCATTAGTAGAATCAGTTACCGATACCTAACAATACCTTCACGGATCGGACAGGGTTTTCTTTACATATTGTATATTAGGTAGTATGCATACAAGGGTACGTTGTAGACACAACAACTAGACTAAACCACAACTAATTAGACTACAACTCGTAAATCGCGGCTACCTCTGCTCTAGAAGAACATTTACAACGTTATCGTCCTCAAACATCGAGTCAATGTAAAACTACCTAGATCATTGAGCCACTAATTATACAGAAACGAGATAAAGCGATATTAACGAAACCACTACAAATGTCGAGTCCAATTAGCAGTTCCAATGCAACAATAAATCAAGTCTACGATTAAAATCACATGCTTTAAAGCTAAAATACTCATAGTGTTGCGACATATTTGGCAGACTGGCTGGGCCCCGTCGTTTCATCCACCGTTTAATTTAGCCCCCGACGCATCGTGTCGCATCACCTTGTCCATCTGCGCTTATACTAATTTTCCTTTTAATTCTTTTTCAGTGATTTGGTAAACGCATCAAAAAAAATAATTAAATCTTGTCTCTCAATTCTCCTGTCACAGTGTTTGTCCTAAAACTCCAAAACCATCCAAAACAATTTCGTATTTACATTCTTTAAGCCTGAGAATAGGTTTTTATCCATTTTTATATTCATAAGTGCAGTTTTTTAAGAAACTTCTACTTACGCGAGTGAAACCATAGGGCGAAACTAATTATAATTTAGAAGTAAAGATAAATTACACTTGCAAATAAACTAAAGTGATATCGATTAATCTTGCATTCTCATTTAGTTCGATTTAATTGATATATTTACATGCTCTATATTTATAAATCACTCGTTGATTAGTATAGTATAGATCTTAATGAATTATCTAATACCCAATAGCCCGCGTCTACGTTCGCGTGGAGTTAGATATTTGAACATTTTATTTTAACCCCAAAATACACAGCATACATTTTATTTTTTTTCTCCGCTTCTCTAAGTTGCAGCGTGATGTTGTGTAACCTAAAGCCTTCCTGGATTAATGGGCTATCCAACGCAAAAACAATTATTCAAATCGGATCAGTTGTTCCTGAGATTAGCGCGTTCAAACACACAAGCTACTTTATATATTAAGTATAGATCATAATCAACATTTTTTATCGTCCCACTGCTGGGCACAGGTCTCCTCTCATATAGAGAATGATTGAGCGTAACCACCACGCTTGCTCAATGCGGGTTGGCGATTTCAGACTTAAAGTCCAGGTTTCCTCAAGATGTTTTCCTTCACCTTCAGTCATCGGTGAAGATATTCTGTAACAATCATGCCATAACCATGAATACCTACGACACTCAGCCTGTTTTAGTAAATAAATTATTAATATTACTATATCTGGGGCCCAATTCTGTAACATAATCAACTTGTCAATAATATTATGTAGATAGTGTATCAGTGGATTTGTTATTGACATTCCACTGAGACTGGTATTCTGTGATTGGTATTCTACAAGTACAGATGCCAATACATCAAGTCTGCAATGTATAAAAAATCTTTAATAGATTTACAACTTTATTACAAACGTCTTAAGATTTATGGTTGATTGGGAGAATTTAAAAGTTCCGGGTAGCTTGGCGTGCCGACGTTTGTACAATCTACAAAAGAATTTAGTATACAAGCCTGGAATTATTATTTTTTCACTACAAAGTACCAATTATTATAATTTGCTTGCCTTGTTTACAAATCCCTAATAATGTTTATTGAAAGATTTAACTTTTAGCCGGTACAGACAAGGGTTAAGTACTTCGTTGAAATAATATGTCTTCAAATTCATCTATATTTGGTATCGAGCGTTATTTCCACCGTTTTAGGTCATAGGTTCGAACCCAGACAGCCGCTTTTTATAAACTAGTGCTTTGATAGTAAAACGCGCTAGTTTATTAACAGCCTAGCTTTGAAGACACTTAAATTGTAGTCAGATGGGAACACGCCCGCTGGCAAATTGTTCCAGACCCTCGATGTACGCGGTATAAAAGAAGAGGCGAAACGCTTCGTCCGGATCGTAGTAGTGTCAATAACGTAAGGGTAGATACCCGCCGTAAGACGAGTCATCCGATGGTGGAACGGAGATGGGGGAATTAAATCATGCAATTTCCTCACACACTAACCAAAATGCATCCTAAATAACACTGACAGGCTGGCTACTATTCAACTGCGACTTTTTAATGGAATTTCGACACATCTGTCTCATATCCGATGTCAAACTGCCAAATCGATGCGATGCCAAACTTACGATCCGACCTCAACATACATCATCATCATCATCATCATTTCAGCCGAAAGACGTCCACTGCTAGACATAGGCCTCCCCCAAGGTTCTCCACGACAACTGGCCTGCGCCTCCCGCATCCAGCAGTTACCCGCGACCTTCTTCAGGTCGTCGGTCCACCTTGTCGGTGGCCTACCCACGCTGCGTCTTCCGGTGCGTGGTCGCCACTCGAGAACCCGTCGGCCCCATCGGGCATCGGTCCTACGGGCAATGTGCCCGGCCCACTGCCACTTTAGTGTTGCAATTCATCGGGCTATGCCGGTTACTCCCGTTCTTCTGCGGAGCTCCTCATTCCTGATTCGATCGCGCAGTGAAACCTCAAGCATAGCCCTCTCCATTGCCCTTTGAGTAACTTTGAGCCTTCTTATAAGGCCCATTGTAAGCGACCACGTCTCAATTCTATAAGTCATCACTGGCAACACACACTGGTCGAAGACTTTTGTCTTGAGACACTGCAGTATTTCGGACGAGAAGATTCTACGTAGCCCAAGATACATAGTTGAGAAAAATCTAGAGAGATGCTAATTTATTTTAAAACCTGATTATGTTATCCTCCTTAAGTATTGTGTAGACTGGTGCATTAGTAACATCCCTGTTAACCCTTCAACTCGTAATTATAGGTTCTCTCGCCTTAAGTATGAGTCCGCACTAAAGTTCAACAGGTCGCGTTTGATCTCACGATCAGATAAAGTGTTACCTGTTTGGACTGTGGGTCTTGGCGCTTTTTTGTAATTTATTCGAGGAATTGATTTTTTTATTTATTAAATGTTACAGAAAGTTTATAGGCTAATATTACAATTAAAAATCTATCACAGGCAGTAAAATTTGCTAATTACACTAACTTTCACGTATTCAACATTATTTTTTGTATCATCATCATCATCATCATCAACCTTTTTATCGTCCCACTGCTGGGCACAGGTTTCCTCTCATACAGAGAAAGATTGAGCCTAATCACCACCAAATTTTTTGTATACTTATGCGAAACCCGAAACACGTGTCCAGTATATTTTTTAAGTAAAGAATCTATGTACAAAATTTCAAAAGATATCATTATTACTACATGATTTTCTCAACAAATATAAAGTCAAAGCTCCGCTCGGGCGGACGAGCGCGGTGCGTTGACTTCTGGCGTCATCTATTGCGCGCGCGCAAGTACTATTATCTGTCGTTAGCTGCGTGGGCGCACTCGGTAACCACACTGCAACAATTTCTAAATGTATTTAAGAAAAAGTTATTGGAATCGATTTAGTTGCTTAAGTAAAATAACTTTTTATACATCTAAGTAGTTACAACTACTAATTTCGTCAACAGTAATTTGCGAACTGAGATAAAAGTTAATTCAAGTAAACTCGTGCAACATCAAAACAGCTATTTAGTTATTCATATTACGTACTATGACAACTATCTTCAAAGTTTTCCTTGTTTATGACTTTTATACTTCATACCGAATGTATTGCTTCTACATACTTTGTTAAATAAATGGCTATTCTCTAATGTCAGTAATAGAAAATTACATAAGATTATATTATGTCTGTACTTTATAGTCCGAAGTAGTCTATTGGATCTTTTGTACTGCTTCTGCTGACCCGGCCTGCCGAACCGTTGGCCGTTTGTAACTCTCATGTGATTATTTCCTGATTCATCATCATCATCTCAGCGTTAATCCCAGTCGCATCCGAAGCTTTTAAGGTTTTAGAGCCTGAGGTCCGCTTAAGCAGTCTTACTGCTGATTTTGGCTAAACTAAAATGACTACCGTCTGACTTCCACAACCCGAAGGCGATATCGAAGCATTGCAATTAGACCAATTGTTGGACTTTTGAGGGCTCCACCAACCCGTAACGACAGCCATTAGATGTTCGTATGGCAACCAGGACCAACGGCTTATGATATTTGCCCTGGTCTGATCGTGATCAGACCAGTGCAAATATTCATATTAATGCATACAAATATTTGCACTGAGCAAGGATTGAACCCGCGCCTCCTTGCGCAGGGACCGCGTTCGCTACCTCTAGGCCAGGGAGGCTGTCATGACGAAACGGGTGACTCCCGCTCCGGCTCGTTTTTGGTGCAGAGGTTTGTCATCGCCATCCAACGTTGCAATGCGACAAGAGTTGCAGGCACCTTTGTGCAGAGAAACAGTTAGGGGAAGATTGTATGATTGTACTTACCAAAAATCACACAAATAAATGAACTGAATTGAATTGAACAGGACTAAAATAAGTTTTAAAAGAAATAAATATAAAACTATTTATATTTACCTTAAATTGAAATAGAATTGTAAAATTATATTTTAGTAATTCTCTCAGCGCCGTAATATCAACCCACAAAAATGTAAATGTTATGCATTGTTTGATTCCTAATAAATTACCTCCATTCTAACTATGTGCCTTATGCTGTGAAACACCCAGGCCAGTTTTACGAACAAATTCTTTAGCTGGTTATAGTTCGACACAACATAGAGGTCTCTTCGATGTACCCTTCTATTCCTATTTTATTTCATTTTCTATTTTTGCTCCACCAAGACTGATCTAGAATAAATTGATCCATTCCTCTCAGGGGTAATAAGACCTTCTTGCCTTTCTGAACCGTTCATATACTTATGTATCTATATACAGCTACTCGGATGCTCCAGATTCGAGGACGCGCCGACGAAACCCTAAAGATGAGTTTTGGGTGGCCAGACTGCGGTATACCTAAGAAAATTCATTCAACTTGGTGTGACAAGATGACACCATTACTTATATTACTATGATTTTTTTTTTAAACACGCTATTTTTGACGTTGTTGGTTTTATTATTTGAATTTAGAAACACCAGGATGATCTTTTGTTTTTTTTGTTAGTACCTATTGACTATGCTTTTAAGGCCTCTATTACTAACAACTATGGACATGTAATTAGTTTGCACTTATTGGATTATTACTACGTTTAATTTAAATGTGAATGATTTTATCAATGTTATCTATGTAAAAATGTTTAGATTTAAAGGACTGACCGGGGGAATTTGACGCCTGTGCTTCTCCGGGACGCAGCAGGTTCGAAATAGGTTACATCATATGAGTTTTCATGGTAAGATTCTTACTAAAAAAATGGGCGAAGTGAAGATTTTCAAAGAAACTTATCCAAAGGAGCCTTGAAATTGAGTCGTGCTATATAACTAGGATGAATGATTCATTAAAACCATTAAACGGTTAGTCTCAATTGTGCAGGTAATTTATTGGCTATCGTTAGTGTTTAATATTCGTTAAGGCACAAAATTAAATTAATTAGATTTCGTTTGTTATGCTGAGGTGAACTTTATATGGATTAATCGCAAGTTTATTGATACGTAACTGGTTTGCGTATTGTGAAACTTTAAATTAGGCTGACATTTAGATGGACCTGATTCCTGGAATGTATATTTGCTAAATCTGTTTTAAACGTTGTGCTCATTAAACTCCAAAAGGTGAATTTCGTAATTAGAAACGTTCAAAATCTAGTCGCACAGCGCACTCCACTCTCAGCGAGAATGCGAGAATATCACCCGAAAATATTTACATACATTGCAAGTTAAATTTAAAACTGATATTTAAATATTTAAAAACAACGATTAGAATAGAACGTTTTCAAAAAACATTCCAATACGTTGCCAACCTTAAGAACAGGATTCAGTTCTCGGAATTTAGAAAAATTTCAAATCTCAAAATTTGTCAAAATTAAGGGAATTTAGACCTATTTTTTGTCAAATTTAGACTGAGATCCGACTGTGATCGTTCTTAAAATTACAAGAATTAGATCACTGATGAAGATGAAATCGCATCAATACAACTTAATGATCACGAGTATACCTAGCGTTGAAGTTTCCACAAGTAGTTAACTAAGATAGTTTCATGAAGAGCTTTACTGTTGTTACATGATGTTTACTAATAGCCCAATACAAGCTAATACATCACAATCAACCTATAATATTCCCACTCCAGGGATTCAGCCTCCTCTCGATGAGGGGTAGTGGGCCGTAATCTACCACGCTGGTCCAGTGCGGGTTGGTATAACTAATTCTATCACACTAATCAAGGCTGCCTACATATAGGTACCCTTTATTTGTATTTTCAGAGTATACAAGCAATTGACTCACATGCCAAATAGGTACGGACCCCACTCTTTTGGCCTAATGCCCCATTGAACCATCATATTGTTCAATAATTACACAGGATCACCACTGGGTAAAAACTAACTACCAGCGGTACACCTGCTTACCTTCCCGCGATATTTATGAGAATCAATAGAAAACTGGTTGCGGTATTTTTAGGAACTAGGTTTTGCTACTTTGCCCAGGTAACTGGTTGCTAACACTTAACTTATTAGTATATAGTTACTATTATAAGGTATATGTGAGATAAACTTTTTATATTTTACCTATTTTGGCCGATTGTCCAAAGCTGCATAGTAATCCAATTTGAAAGAAAGAAAAAGTATTTATTGTGACTCGCACGGGAAGACGGTAAAATTAAACTAAATTAAACACAAACAAAATAATAATTTTAAAAAAATACAAAAAAGTAACAAAATGAAAAATGAATTAGAAAGTACTATAGGAGATCAAAAGGCTCCTGTCTCAGACATTTAAAAAATTAGTGTCGCTGCGGGGCCCCAAACCTTTTCGTCGCCATGTTTTTAGTCGTATATAGTGTCTAGTCTATGGAGTATCTTAATTTGTCAAGAATAAACTAATAGTCTATTTATTTTCAGGATTTTTCTTAATTTAACAAAAAGAAAAACAAAAGCGCTGAACTTTTTCATTTGCGAACAAGGGAGTCGGCGCCCGCATGTGCCAAATTAAATTAAAGTGTAAAGTAGGAACAAGCTGTACTGTTTAATTACTAAAGCACTTTCATTATGCAGACAATATTAGCGTCTGAATAAATCTTTTAAAATTGCATTACCTCACTGAAACGTTTTTATGTATTAACCATAATGATAGTGCAAAAGAACTGTTTTGTAAATTAATCAACTTTAAAAAGATCTGTTTACACTCTTATTGCCTGACATACTACCTATTTGTCACAATAAAAGAACAAAACACAGCAACAAAAGACAGCCTCCGTGGCGTAGCGGTAGCGAACGCGGCCGCTGCGCAAGGAGCTGCGGGTTCGATCCCCGCGCAGTGCAAATATTTGTATGCATGAATATGAATATTTGGACTAGTCTGGTCGTGCCTCGGAAATCACGTTAATCCGTTGGTCCTGGTTGCCATACGAACATCTAATGGCAGTCGTTACGGGTAGTTGACGCTCTCAAAAGTCCAACAATTGGTCTAACTGCAATGCTTCGATATCGCCTTCGGGTTGTGGAGGCCAGATGACAGTCACTTCACGTAAAACATCGAAGTTTAACCAAAATCAGCAGGTAGACTGGTAAAGCGGACCCCAGACTCCAAAATTGAAAAAGCTTCGGATGCGACTGATAATAACTCTGAGATGATGATGATGACTATTTGTCACAATCTTGATCATTTTGAAGAATAGAGCGCTTCTTTACACACGTGTATTCGATTAGATGTGTCTGCTCAACAACGTAAATAAAGTATTGAGAGTGTTGTTGAACACTCACTGTTGAGTCTACATGAAAGCCATAGCTACTAGTAATAGTGTTTTACTCAGACAACTCAAGTTCTAATAACACAGAAAAAAAAACAGTCAATTACTTGCGCACGAAGGGTTCTATAAAAAAACTGCTGTATTTGGTTTTTTTTTTATGCATCATCTGTGAAATTTCTCGGTGCAGGCAGAAGTTACCACCCACTAGACAAAGTCTTGCCGCCAAGCGATTCGTCGTGTTCCGGCATAATGTCTGGTGAAGGTATCCGGCACGGGTCTGAGTAGTTGTGTTGCGATGTGTGCCGGGTACGATGCGCCAAATGTTGTTGTGTCGTGAGTTTGGTCATGGAGGTTCTACAGGTCAATCTCCCTCTGGCGCAGCGTCGTTGGTCGTGTTGTCTCGCTCAACCGCCTTCTTCCTTCCTATTCACTCAATTTTTTGAGTGAATAGCCTCTTAATAAACAAGCACGCTTTACCATCAACGATAGCATCACTGCTTACCACCAGGCGGGATTGCTATCAAGTACTAGTTTATAATTAGAAAAAAAAAACAGCTGTCTGTCTATTACAGTTCATCAGAACAGTCAGTGACTGACGAAAAGACAGTGAGGTGTTATTAATAGGTACGGCTTTATTACACACACATACATATTAAGTAATGAACTATTGAGTATAGATGTAAGTAAATTATTCTTTGATGACGGGCTCGTTATGAAAACTATAAACATGACAATAAATTAACCATACGGAATTATGTTTCTAAAATTATTTTCCCGCCCGAATACATATTAATTAAACTAAAACTTGACCATCCCAATCAATTTATCAGTTACACAGTGATTAGCGCCTTCATAACTTTGCTAAATTGTTATAATAAACAACCTCTATTAATGTATCCTACGCCTGAATGACTTAATGTGTCGAAAGTTCTCATATATTTCAATATGGCTATTGCTTAACCGTTTTGCTTATACCTATGTATAGTCTACATATTCGTACATGTCCGATTTGGTAAACAAACACGGTACCGATGGAAATTGGGAGTTTTTGCATAAATTACAAGCTTTATGTGGCAAATGATCGTTTTTGTTTTTGTTTGGAATATTATTTATTTAATCGGGATGTATTAAATCCTCTTTTCACAGAGGAGGCTTGCGTCCCAGTAATGGAAGTATTGTATGCAAGTATGCCTATTTACCACCCATCCATTCTTCCATCAGACCTATCTCCTGTCTAGCTGTGACTTAGGGTTGGTGCTATCTAGGTGGTCACGCCATCATTCTTCCTTTTAATTCATATCATGCATACTTACCATCTTTTACACTACTTTTTTTATCTGTTGTTTTTCGTACTGGCTGGACATAACATTTATAAATAGATAGAATACTCTTTAGTTTATACACTTTAAAAATAGAACGTCATCGAAAATCGAAAAAATATGTTGCTTCTCAAAGATACTTCAAATGTGTTTCCAAGTGAGACGACGAAAGGCCAGGCGTAGAGTGGATTCGCATGTAAAACAAAAAAGGTACGTCCAAATTGTGTACAATTTATATCAATTACACGGGATAGCGCGCCTGAATGACGTGACACATGCATACACACAATACGTATATATGTACAATACGTACGGCAGCAGGTCAATCAACTTTGAGTCTTAAAGCTAAAAAGATAAAGTTGAAAATCTAATAAAGAAATCTGACAGATTGTAGTAGGTTGATGCGCTGCCGTCTGTACCAAGGTGTTGCGTTTTATAATGCGTTGAATAGGTACACTGAAGATTACCATCATGTGTACTACGAAGACGCAAAAATACTGCTCATGGTCAAACCGATTTTGCTTTGTTATTGTCTATTGGCATCTGTCGGTTATAACTCTATAAAAACTCACAGCTGAAGATAAAAACGTGAATCTAAAACATGTGCCTAGATATACAATATGTAAAGAAAACCCTGTCCGATCCACGAAGGTATTGTTAGATATCGATAACTGATTCTACTAATGCCCACAAAGCGAGAATAAACTTTAAAAAAATCCCCTAAAAAAATTAATATTATTTCGCAAAAAAGGGGTAACTTACGGGGGGTACGGTAGGCAATCCATACGCGGGCGACGGGGGGTAGGGCACGCGTCACGTGGTCGCATCGCTTATAATAATACCTTCAAAATGGTGTTGTCACTTTTTTAAAAATTACTAAATTTCGGGGAAGTTGGAATTAATTCGCGGGAAAAAAATATTACAAAATTCATTAGTTACTATGATGATTACATAAAATTTTATATTATATTTGGTCATGTGTTTACCTAACCTTTATTACCCTTATGGGTCGGACCGGGTTTTCTTTACATATGGTATAATGGGTGAATAAGTTCGCTAAAAGTAAAGATTTTCAGACCGCTAAACAGATATAGCGAGAGTATGAGAAGTGATATCACCCAAAAGAGACGATTACCTTTTTGTTACTCGTCGTAATTGTGTAACAGACTATCAATAGTAGGTAAGGGGTATCAATTTGACAGTTCAACAACATTCATTGCGTTATTTACGTGGTTGAGCCGAAACTCATTTTCGAACATATGGCACGATTCCAACTGACAGTAATAAGGTAACAAAATACAACAAGGTAATTGTGTAATTACCTAGCTGTATTTTGTATCATAAAGACAAACCCAAATTCATAAACGGTGCTAAAGTTAACTAGTGATGAATGATTGTTTAACCATACATTTTTGACGTTTAAACGTTACTTAACTTTAATCATCGTTTACGAATAGACACCAGAGTGTTTAAGGGCTACCGATAATCAACAAAACAAACAGTAAGAATTATATTATTTCTTTTTACATGCTTTTTATTAGCTTCACTTGTATGTCTGCTTGCTTGCTTGTTTGCTTGCTGGCTTGTTTGTTTGTTTGGCCGTCTCTAACTCTTTGGACTACGAGTGAGCGGCTCATTACTGTAAAATGTCCCACCGTTTTCAATACGTTCGTTCGTTCGTTTTTTTTTTTTTTAAAGAATATCGAACTAAAAAGTTGAAAATAAATATAGTTTAAAAACTAAAAAAAAACATGCTTTTAAAAAATATCAAACTAAAAAGTTAAAAATAATTTTTAAAAAAGCGTGAGGCGCTCTGTGCCATAATTTTTGTATATTAAGCGCCTCACGCTTTTTTTTACTGATTTTTAACTTTTTAGTTTGATATTTTTAAAAAGCATGTTTTTTTTTAGTTTTTAAACTATATTTTTATTGTGTGGTACGCAAATTTAGCTAGTATCTACGCCGTGTATACCACGCTTTACAACCGTCACAGACTAAAATACTCGTATTTGTTCGTTCCACCGGAAATGAAGACAGGTTTTTGTACCGAATCCAAGTTAGTTAGTGATGTAGACGATTTTAATATGTGCTCCAAATGATTGGCAATATGTATGTATTCTGAGGCTGGTTAAATGGCCACGAGATAAGGATGTTGGCGTTATTGTCCTAGTTAATGAAATAGCGGTTGATGATAACAAAAACAAGATACAAACGTATTAATTTTCCTCCTTCGTATCACGAATCTGTTTTTACTGTGAAGGCAATTCCCCAATTATACGGGGTGGACACGCGCAGACTACCTAAAATAATATTGAGACATTCGCCATATATATCAGAACGAAACGAGTTTATGGAAAAATAACTTTAATTCTTACACATCAAAATTCAATTTCCGCTACAACTTCAAACATGTTTATAACTATTCAATAGTGTCAACATCATCTTCTCAGCGTTACCTAATCCCAGTCGCATCCGAAGCTTTTTTTTTCAGCTTTGGAGTCTGGGGTCTTTGGGGCTTTACCAGTCTAACTGCTGATTTTGGCTAAACTTCGATATTTTCCGTGAAGCGACTGCCGTCTGCGAGTGCCTTCACAACCCGAAGGCGATAACGAGGCATTGCAATTAGACCATTTGTTGGACTTTTGAAGGCTCCTACAACCCGTAACGACTGCTATCAGATGTTCGTATGGCAACCGGGACCAATAAAGGACGGATCAAAGGTGTCGTCTGTACCAAAACAAAACGAGTTTATGGGAAAAATAACTTTAATTTCTTCACAATACATATTAAATAAATTAATTAATATTTTTCTCATTATTGGTCACATAATAAAAGGGATCATTACATTGGTTCAGTGTACAACAAAACTCGATTAACACTAGAGTTTTCGAAACCTTAATTGTTGAGCAAAATATTTTGTTAAAATCGAAATCGAAGTGATATTGAATTAAAGAACAGCAATCTTTTATATTTTTAATTATATCTCGACACTTAGCTTCTTTATTAAAATTCCAAAAATTGCTGTTATAGAATAATTTCATAGGTATCTTGGAAATTTGTTGCCAACGGTATACTTCTTAAAAGCTGCGGTGAAATTGTATAACCATCTCACCGTGGTTCACCAACTTGGGTGAAGTGAGATGTCATTCTAAGTAATATTCAGGGACACCATGTAATGTCTATTCCATTCCATTACGAGACGACTGACCGGTTTTTGATCGATCTTTATGGCAGATACAAAAGAAAAGGTTTAAAAAATCTTTACTAAATTTTAGTAATTAAGTGAACATTAAAATTTTTGTCAAGAAAATCTAAGCAACAATGTAATTTTCCAATAACCTTAAAAACAGCGCAATAAAATACGAAAAGATCGTTAGTCTCAGTTTTATTCCCATACTGACTCATAAAACCTTATACCAAAGTTTGTTCTCGGAACCATTATACCTACAAACGCCTTCCAATATCTTTTTTCTTTTATAAATCATATACTTGGTATCTGCGAGTCATCGCCACAGACAATAGGTACTTTGTATTATGTACTAGCTAGTATATAGCCAGACTAGACGAAGACAATCTTCGTATAATCTCGGGCTTGTTCGTGACCAAGCGCTTGCGCGTGTGGGGCGTGGCTACAGGCGGTGCGTGTGTGTGCGCATGCGCGCGCGCTTGTCCGTTGGCGCGGTTATTGGATGGATATTTCTTTTACTATTTTCGTTGCAATTTTTATAGCCATACTCATTGTGTCAATGCCGAATGGTTTTCGAAATGAAACTTGACAAGATGTAAAGGATTTTAATGAGTGTGGTTGCATCCACTCATGAAGTCTATCTGTATGTCTCTATGTATGTCATGAAGATAGTCTTCCAAATTAAATGGTTCTAAGGATGGGAGTATCGTGTTTCGAATTACATATATTTCCTTAGGCCTACCTTCTTAAGGACACAGATCATCTGCTAATTAGATTAAACTAGCGATTAAGGAAAACCTACGATATTGAAATTATTTTTCGCATTTCTAACGAAAAGCCTTAAAAGGAAGGCTCAGCCTATCGCAATCAGTGGACAGATATGGGAAAGATACAGTAGGACTGGAAAAGCCTCTCCCAGGCTACGCCACAACACCACAGGGTGTTGTGGCGTAGCCTGGGAGAGGCTTTTTCTTAGGCCTTCGTCTTCTGCATCCAGTCTGTCCCAGTCATTTCCTTAGGTAGTCAATCCATCTAACTACGGAGCGTCTGACAGTACACATCTATACTAATATATAACGCTAAAGAGTTTGTTTGTTTATTTGAAAGCACTAATCTCACGAAAGACTGGTTCGATTTGAAAAATTATTTTTGCTTTGGATAGCCTATTAATCCAGAAAGGCTTTATATAATACTAGCTTTCCGCCCGCGGCTTCACCCGCATGGAGTTCGGTTATATCGCGCTCTTTAGATTTCCCTCGAGAATATCAATTTTTTTCCGGGATAAAAGGTAGCCTATGTCCTTTCTCAGAGTCTAAAGATTGTCTGTGCCAAATTTCATCAAAGTCGGTTTAGAGGTTTATGCGGGAAAGCGTAACAGACAGACAGACAGTTACTTTCGCATTTATAATATTAGTATAGATAACAACAATATAGGCATAACAAAAATTTAAAATGAATGCTGTATATTTTGGGGTTAAAATAAAATGGTTAAATAACTAACTAGCGAAGTCGCAGGCGGCCGCTAGTCTATCATAATCGAATCAAAATTTAGCAGTTTAAAGCAGGTCCCAAAAATCTCATTGGAATTCAATGAGTTTTGGGAAGTAAACGCCTCCCTAATTCACCAATAGAATGCCGTAAATCAATGGAAACGTACGTGAAACTCGTTCGAGTACACACAGTACACGAGCACGTTTAAATGGTTCATCTGCGGAGTCAACGCTCTGCGCAAGATTCGGAGTTGCGCGACTTGCCGATTTTTTACTCTACATGTACATAGATACCTACACCAATACTATATGTATTGGTTTCGGTATGTAGGTATACAGTTCTCATAGCGGTTGTGAAGTTCAAGCCAGTTTTTTTAGGTGGGTAATCATCAAATGATCTCTCCCGCTCTGAGCGAAACGGAAGGGCGTGTCAGACTTTTACAGGCTAAAATCCACCCGTGCCAAGGCCTTAGTCATCATCATCATCATTTCAGCCGAAAGACGTCCACTGCTGGACATAGGCCTCCTCCAAGGTTCTCCACGACGACCGGTCCTGCGCCTCCCGCATCCAGCGGTTTCCCGCGACCTTCACCAGGTCGTCGGTCCACCTTGTCGGGGGCCTACCCACGCTACGTCTTCCGGTGCGTGGTCGCAACTCGAGAACCCGTCGGCCCCATCGGGCATCGCTCCTACGTGCAATGTGTCCAGCCCACTGCCACTTTAGTGTTGCAATTCTTCGGGCTATGTCGGTTACTCTCGTTCTTCTGCGGATCTCCTCATCGAAGGCCTTAATATCTTGATAGAAAAACCCGCGGCCCTAGCAGGGCGAAGTTCAAGCCTCAAGCATCTTAGAATATTCTGAAAAGTAGAACGATCGACATATTTTTCGAGATTTTTATTCTAATCTATACTAATATATAAAGCTGAAGAGTTTATTTGTTTGATAGCTCATTGACCCAGGAAGGCTTTAGGCTATATTACATCACGCTGCGACTAATAGGAACCGTGCATAATAACTAACTACACACGAACGAAGTCGCGGACGGCCGCTAGTTTAATATATTCATATCTTTACTAACATCCACCTCAAAGATTTGAAAGAAAACTTAAGAAAGAAAATACACTTATTGTATAATTACTAAAAGATACACCAGATACATCTTTGAACAGAAGCTATCAAGTTAAATTACAAATACTGTATTTTTTTTCGAAATCAACCATGCACCTCAATGTTTTAGCTATTGCTAAAAAAACGAAATCTATTAGTAGAAATCAGTAGTAGAAATCTATTTCTGGAAATTTGACAAGATGTAGTAACTTAGTCAGATCAATAGAAAGTGTAAAGTCAGACGTAAAAAATCTAACAAACATGTATGATTTCGGTTGCGACAAAAAGGCCCAGTTCAGCAAAAATGCCAGAGAATTAGTGCCTGACGCTAGTTATCAAATGGACCTGAAGTTAGGAAGGATTCTAATATACTTTCATTGCAATTTTATACTTTTGTTTACATAATATGTACTCTAATTGTTATACAAAGTAACGGTTGCTACCTAAGAGAGCCGAGAATCAGGTCCAATCTATCACAAACACGGGTTTTCTTTTCAGGATCGTGCATAATATTTATCAATGCCTTTAATATACTGTTCAGATAACTAAAGTTACGTGGTTATCCTATCTACATATCCCAAGATCACCGAAACTCAAATACTCAACCAATACCCGCTCACATCACACTAACTTCGCCGTCCAAATTCCCG
Source organism: Sesamia nonagrioides (assembly GCA_017933935.1). Taxonomy (NCBI): domain Eukaryota; kingdom Metazoa; phylum Arthropoda; class Insecta; order Lepidoptera; family Noctuidae; genus Sesamia; species Sesamia nonagrioides. The sequence goes on from JADWQK010000385.1 coordinate 476,639, forward strand.
CCATTTAACCAACCAAAAACCGACCAACCTACATACAGTATACTCGTATATCGAAATCGTGAGAGACCAGGGTTGGGAGCCAGGAAGAATTGTGTTGCGAAAAAACTGGCTCCGGTCGGAACCCGATCAACCGGTCCGGCCGAATCCCGCCGACGCTGACACCGATGGCTATAGCCACACGCGTGCGTACGCGACGCCTGCCCGCTCCTCGTTTATTATTCCAATACTTTTTGTTCATGATGTTTATCAAGTGATTTAACAATTTGATATTATTACTTATACATCGCTCGTTCTGCATTATTAGGTCGACTGCGTCTTGAGATTATTCATTTCAAGCCCCATTCGACCAACGCTGATACTCATTCTGTCTTCTTTGCTGTTGATACAGCAAAGGAGACAGAATGAGTATAATATAGTAACGAGATCACAGTAATATCTGCAACACTGATGTGTTACAGATATTACTGTGATTTCGTTGTATATCCATATGACTAGCTGCACCGGGCGGTTTCACCCGCGTAGGTTTCGATATGTTTTTTTTATATGCTCCGCTCTTATTAGTCGCAGCGTGTTGTTATATAGCCTACATACAGCCTTCCTGGATTAATGGGCTATCTATCAGTAGTTCCTGAGATTCTGAGTTCTTGAGCGCGTTCAAACAAACAAATAAACTCTTCAGCTTTATATATTAGTATAGATAAAATGATTCCCATTTTTAAATCATTCCTCTGGTGCTTTTGTTATTCATAATTGTTAGGGCAAAAGCGATTTAGAATCTGGTGTTACAAATATTCGTCGAGTCTATTTTCGCAGACAACTATCATTAAGTTAGGCAGTAGACCTTACCATAAAGAGCAATCTAAACTCTATAAATTAAACAAAAAAAAAACACTAGAACTTAAACACCTATTTACATATTCATAATGTGTTATCAAAACTATAATAATCCCATCATAAAGACGTGTTCTCGACAAAATAAAAGCAAAAACACGCGAGTGCCTCAACCGAAGTAGTGCATTTATATTCAAAATGAACGCCACTCCATCAGAAAAATTTAAGTTCAATTTTGATTTCGACGAAAAAGCCGTTAAAAGTTTAATACGAGCAGTTAAAGTCAACTTCGGTTACTCACAACGATTAATTAGCAAGTATCCCACGATACTCAAACACTTATAAAATTACTGATTTATGAACATATTTATTACAAGGAGTTAACGTTGGTTCAAGTCTGAAGGTAACTTTTACCGCAATTACACACGCGCGGTTTCGATAAAAGGATTGCTCTAGTGTGATTGGAAATTGCAATTAAACAAAAACCAAGCGACTATAATTAGCTTTTAAGGTCCAAATACACATACGACGAAACATCAAGTGATCATTTAAAATATCCAGTTTTAATCGACCTCACATTGTATAGGCTTTTAGTACAATAAGAACTTAGCTTATACTAGAAATGTATAGCTTGATATGTCGTCGTGCCTACCACGTCACAACAACACCACGTGGACGAACGTGTAAAAATGAACAGTCTATCCACACCCACCATATTTGGCCGACAAAATCAACCACAACATGTCACAGCCGGAGTTTGTGTCAAATAATTAGGCTCCCAATAAACTAGCGCGCTTTACCATCAACGATTTACCATTGCTTACCATCAGACGGGATTACGGTCAAGCAGTAGTATAAAATTATAAAAAAAAAACTGTCAGCAAACAAACAGAACAATCTGGCGACATTGCTACCACTAATGACAATCCATCTGTAAGAAGCGTCCCTACACACAAGTAACCATTGCTTGCACTACGTCGCTGAGATGTGGTGTGGTTGTTGCCTGTGTATGGGCCATTAGGTAGGTTGAAGGTAGTGATGTAAAATGAAAAAAAGCCAAGATGGCTGCCAGGAAACTTGGTATTTTTGCATTACTGCTTACCTTCAGTCGGTATTGCAGCCAAGCACTAGTTTCTAAAGTTTAAAAAAGTTACCAGCCTATATTTTCTGTCAGAGTTAAGCTTGAACCGCCGTCTCGGCCTGTTGCGATAGCGTCGTGCCTTTAGTAGGAACCAATTTGTGTCTCTTAGCCCATTTGCCATCTGATATACACCAGATATGTACGGCACAATCCCACTTAAACTAAGCTGTTTTCTGTGTAACATCCGTGATCTTTGTTTTGGCGCGGAGTGTTGTACTCCTTATAAGAACCGAAATTCCAACCCCCAGATTAACGCGTCGCAATATCTAGTAACAAAAATAAACATCATTTCATTTATATAATTACCGTAAACTGCCTTCAACAAACTTACAAAGCCTCAAGCCAAAATACATTCCAGAAAATAAATTATTTACAGAAAAGCCTTTACCAGTAAAGTATTTCTAATCACTAATGACCCATAAAGGCATTCTCCCAGCCTTACACAAGAGAATGATTTCAATAATTGAGTGCCTCGAGATTGAACATCAATTAACGATTCAATCATCATTCAATTTCCTGGCGGGAATTATCTGTGTAATACTTTCGTAAATAAATCCCTTTAAAGTCTATTCCAAAACAATTGAAATAAAATGTAAACAAATGGCTTAGAAAACGTAGATGCCTACTTGTAGTGTTATTTACAAATTGAGCTTTCACTTGATTAATAAAATGTTTAAGCGCGAAATTCCAATTTGAAATCACATTAGGGATGTTATTCTATTGACAATTGCGGTTAATCGTCGGTGAGTGTTCAATTACACTTTAATAAGGAGCTGTAACCGAATTCCGGGCCGTGTCTATTTAGACTGTCATCGACACGGTAACAAGAGGAATATTATTTAAACAATAATTTGTGGTAAAAATACTAAGATATAAAGTTGCGTTAGTATGTAAAAATGTGTTAGTTATGGCTATGTAGGAATTAAACCTGAAGATAGTTTGTTTACACTTTGAACAGAAACTTTTGGAAGAGACTGTACAGAATAATGTTAATGGCACCCCATTATTCAAAATGCTAAAGATTTTACGATCGTCTTTAGGATTCAACCCAATAATTTGCTGTCCATCATCCCACTTTGGTTTAAGGGAACAATCATCGTCATTAGCACGCTTGATTAGCTTTGTACATTAAAATAGCCACTTAGTGAAAATGGCGATACTTCGACTATATGTAGTACATAGCTTGCCACCACAGAGATATTAATGTGCCACCTTGCTGGCTGGCTAGTAATATGCCTTTGGAACATACAAAGAGTGTCTTTTCATTCAAATATTAATTATTTAAAATTCCCTTTGTGAAAACAGGGTAGATTATAATACACTAGAGTTTATGTATGTGGTTGTAGTCCAAATTGGAAGTATAATTATTAACTGCATATATGACTCTGCTATACAGTAGAGGAATCCTTAGACAGTTCGGAGTTCCTAGGAGTGTTTGGTCAGACTACTGCAACTAAAATAGAAAATATACTATAAAAGTCTTTTTCATAATTCATTCATGTAATAGCAATATAAGTTTTACAATGGAATATGATGCAGTTTTCCAATATTAAATAAAGAAATAATTATGTAAATAATTTTCCAATATTAAGATTACATAAAATAAAGAAACCTCGACATTTTATTGGTTGATAGAAATAAATACACATGTTCCAACGGAATTATAATTTCACGATTCTTGACTTGCCGAAACTGCAGTTTTATACTCTGCAATCCTCTAGCATTATGAAGAGCTACATCACACACATTTCATTGGCCACATAATAATACTTTTATTTGTTAACATAGGTAATAATACACACGTAGTACACACGTAGTATGATGAACTTCATACCAGCATAGGCAACCGCGTTGCTTTGCTGAAGCAAAGCGGTTGCTTATGCTGGTGTAAAGAAAGACCTCTTCATCAAGGTACGTAAAAATCCAATCTTAAATACCACAATATTAGTCCGTCAATCAGATTTCCAAAAAATACTAGACACGTATTTTTTCTTTTTTCATATAAACAAAAAATTAAGAGGACACAGTGCGTTGAAAACTCGTGTGACGTCACTGCACGCTACACTTTTTAGCGAGCAGTGACGTCACCAGCTACCACTCCTGATCTTTGATGCCCTTTATATTTGTAAATTTTTATTGATTTGATAAAACAAAATATACGTATCTAATATTTTTCTATAATCTGAATGACGGACTAAATAGAATATTTTTTTTACCCAGGAAACATCCCTATTGTGTAATAGACTATTACTATCAATTGGAATCATTTTGAAGTCAAATCAAATCAAATCAAAATTGTTTATTTCAAATTAACCAACAGTTGGTACTTTTGAATAGTCAATGTCGTCAGTCCAAGAAAATTGAAGCTAAATTGCACGTTCCAAAGCGTAGATCTCTATGGAGAAGAACATGCAAGAAACTCCATGGACACTCTTTTAAAATCATAATCTGGATTACATGTCTTCGTTATATATTTCTGTTGCCTCTATCATGTGAGCACAATGTATAATTATAAAAAATAACGAAAAGATAGAAAATTAATTAAGCCCACCGGCAGCTAAGAGATGACCAGTCTCCACCACTGATGGCCCCCGTTCACGAGCATGACGCCCGTATCAGCCCCACTTAGCTCAACCATTTTGAAGGGAACCAAATGACCCAACAACACGCGCCACCATCAGCAAGACATGTGAGTGAGCATGACAAACTCCCAACTGCCATGCTCGTAATGTCAAACAAGTTATATATATATGTATATCTTGAAAAGTGCTTTTACATTATACAATACTAAACCATTTGCAAAATCATGGTAGCAAAATCTTGTGCACAATTGAAATAAATAAATAATATATTGGAGCAATGGATTAGCAATAATAAGTATATTGCTAATCCATTGCTCCATACGTTCGAAAAATGTGTCTGCGCAGTAAATGATGCAGTAAATGTTGTTGAACTATGAATATGAAACCCATTGCTACTGATAGTGTTTTACGCAATTACCCTGTCGGTGGAGGACAAGCAAACAAACAGATAATATGAAAGGTTTTTATTTATCTTTTCCGGCAGATATGCAGTCTTAAAGTTACCGATTATTCGTAAGTTGCAAGCAACACGAAAAACAAAACAGCTGACATACGTTTTTCCTGCTTTGAAAAACTGTGCTTTATTCGCCGTATATAGTCACGCTCGCTAGTGTTGTATGGGTTACTATGGAAACTTGTACATGACACGTTTTTTTTCACCGGGCAGTTGCTACGCCGCGTGTAGGCACAGTTGTTAGTGTTGTATGGGTCACTATGGAAACTTGTCGATAAACACATTTTTTTCTACAGCGCTGCTTATAATCCATGTGTAGGCACAGTCGTCAGTGTTGTATGGGTCACTATGGAAGCTTGTACACAGACACGTTTTTTTTCTACAGCGTAGTTGATAAGCCACGCCTAGGCACAGTCGTCAATGTTTTATGGGTCACTATGGAAGCTTGTACACAGACACGTTTTTTTTCTACAGCGTAGTTGATAAGCCGCGTCTAGGCACAGTCGTCAGTGTTGTATGGGTCACTATGGAAATTTGTCGATAAACACATATTTTCGAAGGCACTGCTTACACTCTATGTGTGGGCACAGTCGTCAGTGTATACGGGTCACTATGGTAGCTTGTTGACAGACATGTTTTTTCTACGGCGTAATTTATACGCCGCGTGTAGGAACAGTTGTCAGTGTTGTATGGGTCACTATGGAAACTTGTCGGTAAACACATTTTTTCTACGGCACTGCTTATACTCCATGTGTAGGCACAGTTGTCAGTGTTGTATGGATGACTATGGTAGCTTGTTGACAGACACGTTTTTTCTACAGCATAATTTATACGCCGCGTGTAGGCATAGTTCTCAGTGTTGTATGGTTCACTATGGTAGCTTGTTTTTTTCTACGGCGCAGCTAATACGCCGCGTGTAGGCACGGTCGACAGTGTTGTATAGGTCACTATGCAAGCTTGTTGACAGACATGTTTTTTCTACGGCGTAATTTATACGCCACGTGTAGGCACAGTTGTCAGTGTTGTATGGGTTACTATGAAGACTTGACAGACAAGTTTCTTCAACGGCGCGGTATATCCGCTGTATTGTAAAGACTCCATGCCGGGTGCAAAGGGCTTTAGCTTACAATTGTGCAATACCTGTATAAGTACAATATGAATGTAATAAGAAGACAAGCGAACAATGACGCCCACTTATATTAAGTGGGGCAGCAGTCAGCACGCCAATCCGTTGACATAGCTTTGTATGTACTTACCTCCTGTGTATCCAATTAGTTATTCAGGACAAAAATTGCCAGTTTTCATTGATACATGATCGAAGAACAATGGATGTAGTGATTTAGATAGATGTTTATTTTTCAAGTTTTTTTTTAAATTTGTCTCATACTTGGCAAAGCGAAATAGTTCATTATTTCCTTTGCGAAGGGAGTATCATTTTACTCATGAAACCATTAAAATATGAAACCTATAGAAATAACGTAAGATACAGAAATTCTTTTCTTGTCTTGTCTTTTCTTTTTTCCTGTTTTTTTACTAATTTTCTTTCTTTCGCTTCGCTCTTGTTAAATTTATATCAAATGAAAAACGCTTAAAACATCTTGGTTGAAAATATCTTGAGGAAACTTGGACTTTAAGTCTGAAATCGCCAACCCACATTGAGCAAGCGTGGTGATTACGCTCAATCCTTCTCTGTATGAGAGGAGACCAGCAGTGGGATGATAAAATAGTTGATGATGAAAAGGTAAGGTTGCCTGGAAGAGATTGCATTACAGATAAGGCCTTTTAATTATTATGTCTTTGGTGTATAATAAAGTACATATAAATAAATAAACAAATAATCATAATACATTTTTCTCACATAAATATCAAACGTTTTTCTATCTCTCACCCTATCGAAAAGGCTCATAATCAGCTTATAATGTTTCCAGAGTTGGGACACAGCCCTCCTCTTGATGAGTGGCCTACCACGCTGACCCAGTGCGGGTTGGTAGATGTCACATGTCTTCGAAGTTTTTGACTCTAGGACATGCCGGTTTCCTCATGATGTTTTCCTTCACCGTTTTGAGAGCAGCAGTGTTGAAATAATTTACATAAAGTAAAGCGTCTGACGGGGTTCAAACCTACGACTTGTATGTCGCGGCCGATAGGTACCACTATGCCACCGCGGCTCTCGAAATGGCTCACATGGTTATTATTATTCCATCAAAGAAAAAAGACAAAACATAATGCCGCTCTATACACACAATAGGTACGTAACAGACCAAATACTTATAGTACGGCCGACAGCAGATCAAGCTACCCGAAACTGCCAAATATTCCCAACCAACATCGAGCCGTAATGCTTTAGCGATAAAGTTTAAAATCTAATAAAGAAATCTGACATATAGTAGTAGCTTGATGTGCTGTATTCTGTACATTGTCACTCTTTTGTCTTACCCTCACATAAGTACTAAGCGGATTCCAGCGAGTCTTTCGCTGTTTGACGGCTTAGAGCGAGCTTAAAAATCTAGGTATTTATAAGTTCCGTATCTTGAAGTACTTATGTGTATTGGAGAAAAGGTTGTGACGCCATTAAGTCGATGAATGTGGCCTATTCTAGCAGAAGGAAATATGGATTAAGATGTTACACACAGATTAAGGGTGAATATCATTGACAATACGAACACTCGGCTTATGAATGCGCACTGTGCAGTGCTGAAGTTGTGCCGTCCCTCAGTTACAGTTTTCTTCGTCTTTAAAAACCAATATGCAAAAAAAAATTGTGTCATCGTGTTATTATCGAAGCCCATCTTCCGTCTTTCACAAATATGCTATAATACCAAATTTGGAATAGTGACGGCAATGTTAACTTTGATTTTTTATTACAATATTTTCTCACTCACTGCAAATTTCTACAGTACTTTACTGATCCTACCGGCAGCGCCATATAAGGGTATGTAGAACGTGAATAAAATCACAAACCCCAGTAACGTCTGCCATCTTTAATAATATACCCCCATATATTGTCCATGTTTGCATTTATGAATATTATCACAGCTTAAATTTATATCAAATGAAAAACGCTTAAAACATCTTGGTTGAAAATATCTTGAGGAAACTTGGACTTTAAGTCTGAAATCGCCAACCCACATTGAGCAAGCGTGGTGATTACGCTCAATCCTTCTCTGTATGAGAGGAGACCAGCAGTGGGATGATAAAATACTGATGATGAAGAGGTTGCAAGGATTGCATTACAGATAAGGCCTTTTAATTATTATGTCTTTGGTGTATAATAAAGTACATATAAATAAATAAACAAATAATCATAATACATTTTTCTCACATAAATATCAAACGTTTTTCTATCTCTCACCCTATCGAAAAGGCTCATAATCAGCTTATAATGTTTCCAGAGTTGGGACACAGCCCTCCTCTTGATGAGTGGCCTACCACGCTGACCCAGTGCGGGTTGGTAGATGTCACATGTCTTCGAAGTTTTTGACTCTAGGACATGCCGGTTTCCTCATGATGTTTTCCTTCACCGTTTTGAGAGCAGCAGTGTTGAAATAATTTACATAAAGTAAAGCGTCTGACGGGGTTCAAACCTACGACTTGTATGTCGCGGCCGATAGGTACCACTATGCCACCGCGGCTCTCGAAATGGCTCACATGGTTATTATTATTCCATCAAAGAAAAAAGACAAAACATAATGCCGCTCTATACACACAATAGGTACGTAACAGACCAAATACTTATAGTACGGCCGACAGCAGATCAAGCTACCCGAAACTGCCAAATATTCCCAACCAACATCGAGCCGTAATGCTTTAGCGATAAAGTTTAAAATCTAATAAAGAAATCTGACATATAGTAGTAGCTTGATGTGCTGTATTCTGTACATTGTCACTCTTTTGTCTTACCCTCACATAAGTACTAAGCGGATTCCAGCGAGTCTTTCGCTGTTTGACGGCTTAGAGCGAGCTTAAAAATCTAGGTATTTATAAGTTCCGTATCTTGAAGTACTTATGTGTATTGGAGAAAAGGTTGTGACGCCATTAAGTCGATGAATGTGGCCTATTCTAGCAGAAGGAAATATGGATTAAGATGTTACACACAGATTAAGGGTGAATATCATTGACAATACGAACACTCGGCTTATGAATGCGCACTGTGCAGTGCTGAAGTTGTGCCGTCCCTCAGTTACAGTTTTCTTCGTCTTTAAAAACCAATATGCAAAAAAAAATTGTGTCATCGTGTTATTATCGAAGCCCATCTTCCGTCTTTCACAAATATGCTATAATACCAAATTTGGAATAGTGACGGCAATGTTAACTTTGATTTTTTATTACAATATTTTCTCACTCACTGCAAATTTCTACAGTACTTTACTGATCCTACCGGCAGCGCCATATAAGGGTATGTAGAACGTGAATAAAATCACAAACCCCAGTAACGTCTGCCATCTTTAATAATATACCCCCATATATTGTCCATGTTTGCATTTATGAATATTATCACAGCTATCATTTTCATTGGTAAAAATCGCCCTATAAAAACAACAATTTGAGTGTCTTCAGGGTTACAGTGAATAGGCTCTTAATAAACTAGCGCGTTTTACCATCAACGATCGCATCACTGCTTACCATCAGGCGGGATTGCAGTCAAGCGCTAGTTTATAATTTATAAAAAAAGAATTAAAATATTGAATTGAGAAGTCATTTATTGAAATTAGGCTAAAAATCGGCACTTTCCGAACGTAAAAATTAATGATTTCGCTAGGGAGAAGAAGTGTCGGAACAAACTACAAGTTTTTCCAGCCTCTAGGTTAAGATAAGTATCATATTCATTTGTATGAAATGCTGATGGATCGGAAATAGCTACAAATCTGTCTGTCTCGACAGGCAACACAATTAGCTTGTTGATGCAACAGATTCATGTTTGCGGTCTACATGGAGTATGCCCTATACGCGATTTAAGCGAATACTGAATGATGAAGAGCTTTTGTGGATGCATTACGTATATTTTACCTATTTATGTATTGTATGGAATGATCGAATCTTCGATCGATCGAAAATTATTAAAAACATTTTGCGGGGCACGTGACAATAGCGGCGGTAAGTCCCCTCTTTGAGGAGTGGCTAGAGAGGCGCCACGGCGTCCTCATCTTCTGCCTGACTCAGGTTCTCACCGGACACGGCTGTTTCGGAAGGTTCCTGTTCTAGATAAGACATGGACACGGACACGGTGGAGCATACGGTGGAGGTGGAGGTCTACCCGGTTTAAGCGGAACACCGCCATGTCCTGGTGGTGGCGTCTGGCCCTGGTCCAGGCCATGGTCCGGAGCGAGAGTGCATGGCAGGCCGTCACCTTCTTCTGCGAAGCAGCGATCCTGGCAAAGGAGGAGGTGGAGTGTGTTAGGAAGCGGGAATCTCGGCCTCCTCACGGCTCTAGCCGCCGCAAGAGACGCCCTGGTTGGGGGACAATATCAACCTCCCGGCCATGGTAAGCGCGGACTTGCGGGCGGTAAGGACCAGGCCCAGGTCGACGGCGCGTTGTTTCACGCGCGCCTTAAAGAAATGTCAGCACATCGTGATGGAGTCCATGAAGACCGACGCCTGGGTCAGAGTTGCGTGTTGGTAAAAAGATAAACCGTGGCCCTGGCGCACAGGCGAGCTAAGGAACTCGGCTGGGTTTAAATCAGTAAAAGTCTGACACGCCCTTCCGCTCCGAACAGAGTGGGAGAGGTTATTTGATGATCCACATCAAAAAAAAAAATGTGTTACTCTGGTGTCTGTGTTAGAAAAAAAAACATTGAACACAAACATTTGAATTAATTGGCACTGTGATAATTACCTTTCTCCTTTCCTCGTCATTCTCCTGCTATTGTACTACTTCCAGTACTACTACTATTTTATAATAAAAAGATGGATGTTTTGTTAAGTTTATGTATCTATCGGCTTCTCTACCTTTCTCTTCTCCTGTTCCCTTCAGATCTTTTGTCCCTCTATGTTCTATGTCCATTTTGTAAGGATTAAGCTCTGTCAATCGCAGTACAATAAAGTCTCCTCAAAACTCAATAGAATCACCATTAAGATCTATCATTTCAGCCTCAAAAAAACGACCTACAACTAATCTAATCAACAATCTAAATAGTTACAAGATAGCTAATTGAAACATGTTACAATGGCGTCGTGTGGCTGAGCTCTAAACAATATCGGGGCTATTCACTGTTCGATACTGGCCGTTGCATTTGAATGCAATTGTTCCATAGGGCTGTTGAAGCTCTATTGTTTTGTGTCATCATCACCAACATCAATTCAACTAGTATCAATCCACTGGATATACAGAACAGCAGGGATTTCGTTGAGGGTTTTTTTTTATAAATGTAAGCAGTGATGCAATCGTTGATGGTAAAGCGTGCTAGTTTATTAAGCCTATTCACTTCAAAATGTAGCGGTAGCGGACGCGGCTGCTGCGCAAGGTGGCGCGGGTTCGATCAACGCACAGTGCAAGTATTTGTATGCATGAATATGAATATTTGCACTGGTCTGGTCGTGCCTCGGAAAGCACGTTAAGCCGTTGGTCCCGGTTGCCATACGAACATCTAGTGGCAGTCGTTACGGGATGTTGGAGCCCTCAAAAATCCAACAATTGGTCTAACTGCAATGCTTCGATGTCGCCTTCGGGTTGTGGAGGTCAGACGGCAGTCGCTTCACGGAAAATGTCGAAGTTTAGCCATATCAGCAGTTGGACTGGTAAAGGGGACCCTAGACTCCAAAAGCTGAAAAGGCTTCGGATGCGACTGGGATTAACGCTGAGATGATGATGATGACTTAAAAATGTAGGGAATAGGAAGGAAGACAGCTGTTGAGCGTGGCGATGTAATGTTAAACCCAACAACACGACCAACGATACTGCGTCGACCCTCCACGACCAAACTCCCGGCATAACAACATTAGACGCATCGTACCCGGCACACATCGCAACACAACTGCTTAGACCCGTCCTCCGTACGGCTTCACCAGATATTTTGCCGGAACACGAGGAATCGCTTGGCGACAAGACTTTGTCTGGTGGGTGCTAACTTCTGCCGGCAGCCGATGTTATGGCCTACCTCCGAGAAAAGTTTTATTGTTTTGTGTCATCATCACCAACATCCAGTTCAGCCAGTATCAATCCACTGATGGATATACAGAACAGCAGGGATATCGTTCAAGGGCGTACCCAGCTCCTGGCCTAGGAGGGAGGGAGGCAAGTCAGGGCAAGGGGGGGATCACATTTTTAGGGTCGAATCGTCCCCGGCTATTTTGTCTTTTATACTACTCAAACACATCTACATGAAACATTAGGTATTTGTAGTGTAGTGTGTAGAGCAAATAGATGCAAATGATCCTGTGTAAGTCCCCGTTTATACTTTGTTTAGTAATTACGGGAGCTCATACATGTTCTGCGAAAGTTCCAGGGGGGGCAGACCCCCCACACCCCGCTTGGGTACGCGCATGATATCTTTCAGGGATTAAAATTAATCAACGCCTATTTTTATTCACCTTGTGTTTGGTCACTTCTAAACCGTCTATGGAGCATGTTACTTTTTCAGACAAAACTAATACTTATCTTCTGTCCTTTTCTTTGTGAAATAAAAAGAAAAATGTTTACTACTGAACTTTCATTTAGTTTAGTTTGAGAACAAGGGAATCGGAGCTTTTTTATTCTGAAGTGGAAAAAAGAAAAAAAAATTAACAGTCGTGGGACTGACATTATTAAGAAACACAGAATACACAAAAAGGAAAAAACAAAAAACGATCAGTGTGTCAGGTCGTTGGGACAGGGTTGCGGGTTGGTTAAACAAGAAACCGTGGCCCTGGCCGTCGCACAGGCAAGTGAAGAAACACGGGTGGGTTTTAGTCAGTAAAAATCTGACACGCCCTTCCGCTCCGCCCAGAGCGGGAGAAGTCATTTGATGATTTCCCATCCCAACAAAAAAGATCGCCACGCTCACACAAATTCAATGCTTTTCCCCCATCCAACAAAAGTGCTAAACGTTGTGCAATAATTTTTAATTATGATTTATAAGACTCGAAGCAGCAGCCCTATGACGTAGTTACCGCTGACATCGTTAAGTTTCTATTCTATCAGAGGCCTAGATTGCAGCGCGCGGTCGACGCTGCCAAACGCTGGTTATTGTTGTACGGATCTCATTGAATATCTATTTATATCTATGTATATTAAATTATACCTGCCATTGTGTTATAGGCACAGTATATCAGGTTTTATACGCGACTTTATATGTAATACAAATTCGAGATTACAATGGCGTATTATAATCTTAATCCTATGGTAACGACTGATAAGGAGTGCACAAAGATTCCTTATTATAGTTACGATTGGATTAAGTTTACAAGAGTACCAGCTCTATATACAACATTAGTTTTTATTTATACGGAACCCGAAACACGTGTCCAGTATTTTTAAGTAAAGGATCTATGTACAAAATTTCAAAAAGATATGAAAAACCACAAAGTTATCAGCTTGCTATTCTACTTGGTTGTCCCAACAAAAATATGGTCCACGCCCCGCTCTGGCGTTAGCTGTTGCGCGGACGTTCACAGTACATACTATGATTATCGTAAGCTGGGTTGCGCGCTCGGTAACCACCTGCAACAATTTCTAAATGTATGTGGGAAAAATATAACATGATGTAAAAATGGTGCCGGTTGCCATACGAACATCTGATGGCAGTTATTACGAGTTGTTAGAGCCCTCAAAAGTCCAACAATTGATCTAACTGCAATGCTTCGATATCTCCTTGGGGTTGTGGAGGTCAGACGGCAGTCGCTTCACAGAAAATATCGAAGTGTGGAGGCATGAAGAACAATGACTAAATGTCACTAATCCTCCATAAAAAACGGGAGGATCCTCCGACCAGAATGGTGTTGTGTCTGGCGGGTACTTGCCCAACGGTTGATGTTGAGAAGTTTTGTGTATGCTAATTGCATCCTAAACTCTGATTGCGAGATGTAGAATTCGGGTGACGTCAGTATGACGCGTTGTTCGCATGTGACGGTTGTAGATACCGCTACAGAGGTTTAGCAAAAATCATCAGTTAAACTGGTAAAGCGGACCCCAGACTCCAAAGCTGTAAAATCTTCGGATGCGACTGGGATTAACGCTGAGATGATGATGATGACGAGTCTTTTCAATTTAAGATACTCTATAGACAGTTTGCAACAGGCATGTTTAAAAATATGGCGTTTAGAAATACGTCAATTTACGTGAGGCGCCGACTAGTTTGACAGGACTAAATTTATATTTATCTTTTGTATTTTTCTTATTTAAACAGAAAGTAAAAGATGCAATGAACAAACATTAAATTTAGCATAAGTCTTTACTAATTCGAGACTACACTCAAACTATATAGAACAAAGTCAACCAACAGGGTTATTACGTAACGCGTTATCAGTAGCAATGGGTTTCATTTTGACAGTTCAACAACATACATTGCGTCATTGACGTTTTTGAGCAGATACACTTTCCTAACATTTGGAGACATGGTTTAGCAATTGGCTTCAGCATAATTCCAATTGATAGTAATAGAGTTGTTAATTAAGGTGCTGATAGAGGAGATGCTGATTGTCCATGACAATAAACTAAGATTTGTTTTTCAAATTTATTCAGCCAATCAATCTACAAAAATTCTCGCATTCCGATTTCCAAACAAACGCACGATTTCTTCACTAACAATAATACAGCATGGCGGGTCCTATTCAATAAAATAAGACAATTTGAACAATATTAATACAATTTCGTAAAATAATATCGACCTGATTTCCAGACTTAATAAATTGCCCATTCTTTGCCTGTGGAACTATAAATTCATTTATCATGCATTAATTTATCATCGCCCGTGTCAGCGAGAAATCCGTGTGCTTCATTATATGGTATATACTTATTGTGAGCTTTATTGCTTTGTAATAAACAATTATTTACTTTGTATAGTATATAGAAGGCAGTACGCGTTTATGTGCCAAACTTGTTAGTGTCAAAAAAGTAGGAGCTATACTTACTTTTTGCTGACTACCTGTGGATCAAAGTTAGTTGAATTGCGAAACTAATTAATAATAATAATACGTTTATTTCACAAAACTTACATAGAGAAAAGAAAAGAAAACATATACATATCTGTGGAACTTAAATCAAGATTACTTAAATCTATGCGCAGACAATGTAAACCCTGTCTCTTACACTAGGGAAACCTGTATTATAAGAGACAGTGGTTCGGCCATTATGATTAGGTTTTATGAGACAAGGGAAGCGTGACGACATACATCATCGACGGAATTAAGCGCTGCAGCAGTTTCTTTTGTTTTTTATCCCGAGTAAGATTTGTAGTTAATTTAGTGCGCATATCGCGTCTCTGCAATTTGGACTACAAAACAAAACTGTAGGGACTTTTGATGAAAGGCTCTATAAGTCTGCGAAGATTGATGCCCAGTC
Source organism: Sesamia nonagrioides (assembly GCA_017933935.1). Lineage (NCBI taxonomy): Eukaryota > Metazoa > Arthropoda > Insecta > Lepidoptera > Noctuidae > Sesamia > Sesamia nonagrioides. The sequence continues at coordinate 492,121 of JADWQK010000385.1, forward strand.
TTTTGTACCGCATACATCGAGGGCTTGGAAGAATTTGCCACCAGCGGTGTTTCCGTCGGACTACAATTTAAGTGTCTTCAAGGCTGAATAGGCTCTTAATAAACTAGCCCGCTTCACCATCAACGATTGCGTCACTGCATACCATCAAGCGAGATTGCGGTCAAATACTAGTGTATAATTTAAAAAAAAATGTTTGTAGGATTAGGTCAGTTAGGTCAACATTTCATGACAGATTTTTTCTTGCTTCAACAAGTATCCACGGTAAGGGTCAAAAGTGGAGTACCACTTTTGTATACTTACTGTAACTATAGTAAAAACACACAGTGACCATTAAATTGATTTCAGAATGACTAGCACTCTTAAAAAAGGTATAAAAATGTTTGAAGTTGTATTGTAAACTGTCCGTCTGTCTGTTACGAGGCTGTATCACATGAACCTACAGTTGATCTATAATACTAAGATCATTTTATTCTTGCAAATTATGGTGCGAAACCCTTCGTGGGCAAGTCCGACTCACACCTGGCCGAAAATTTTGTTTTTGTTAAGTTTTTTTAATCGACGGTAATATACCTGGAGCTGCTACTGAGAAATCATTGATGGACAAACTCAATAACTTCGGATCTGGGAATATAACCCAAGACCTAGTTAATTTCAGGAATAGTACCTGCGACCACTAGACCAACGAGGCGGTTGAGTTTTACAAAAATCGTATCAAATATGTATACAATATGTAAAGAAAACCCTGTCCGATCCGTGAAGGCATTGTTAGGTATCGATAATTGATTCTACTAATGCCCACAAAGACAGGCAAAACTTAAAAAAAAAATCCCCCTAAAAAAATAAATATTATTTCGCAAAAAGAGGTAACTTAATACATGTGCGGTAAACAACCCCATTCCGCGGGCGGCGCGGGGCAGGGCACGCGGCACCTGTGACGTGGTCGCGTCGCTATACGCTTATAATAAAACCAGTGTTGTCACTTTTTTAAAAATTACCAAATTTCGGGGAAATTGGAATTAATTCCCGGGAAAAAAGGATTATTTCAAAATTCATTAGTATTGATACTATGATGATTATGTAAAATTTTATATTATATTTGGTCAAGTGTTTACCTAACCTTTATTATCCTTATGGGTCGGACAGGGTTTTCTTTACATATTGTATAGAACACGTCCAGAAGTTAATACAACCTGTATTTTAAACAACGTTATTTTTATACACCTTTATATTTTGTATATGCGAAACCTGAAACACATGTCCAGTATTTTTATGTAAAGAATCTATGTATAAAATTTCAAAAAGATATCATGAAAAACCACAACGTTATAGGCTTTTTATCTTACCTGGTTGTCCCGACAAAAATTTGGTCAATGCACCGCTCGCCCGCCCGCGCATGCAGAGGCGCGGCGCGGGGGCCCCTGTCTCACGCGCCTTGTACATACTTGATACTATGTACTATGATCTACTGTCAGCTGTGTTACGCGCTCGGTAACCACACTGTAACAATTTCTAAATGTATTTGGGCAAAAATATAACATGGTGTAAAAATGACTGGAATCGATTCAGTTGCTTAATTTGAACAAATTGTAATCTGGATTCGTATAAAGAAAAAATAACATTATATATCCCATAACTCTAGGATCATATTCTGTAAAAATAAATACAATAGGTTCTTTAATATCATCATCATCAACCTTTTTTATTGTCCCACTGCTGGGCACAGGTCTCCTCTCATACAAAGAAGGATTGAGCGTAATCACCACGCTTTCTCAATGCGGGTTGGCGATTTTAGACTTAAAATCATCCAAAAATACGTAGTTTCGAAGATATAAAATGTATCTCTAAGATCCGTATTACATAACCTCACTCAAAACTCAAGCTTTACTTAAATCTCGTTTGAAGCATTTTGATTGGATGAAACTAGTTTTAAGTAATGCTTAAATCTTGAGTAAGGTTCTATAATACGGTCGTATAATAATAATAATAATAATAATATATTTATTTGCATAAAACACGGTATACAAAGATGGTAAAAATACAGTAAAAATGTAAGTTCATCGGTCGTAGGTATGTATGTAAGTTCCTAAAGTTTTAAATTCATATTTAAATCTAATAAAAAACGGCTTTGTCATATTTCATGTCAGGTTGTTTTACATTAATAATCGTAACTTTATCGAACTATTTAGATAAAAAAAAAAAAACAAAAGAAATATGATAATGGAAAAATATTTAAAAAATAGTAATAATATTATGTGCACGTCTACAAAGTAGGAATGGAAATAATTAGAGGGCATCAAAAAATTCATCCGCATCGATGTCAACAGGAAATGTGCCCAAAAGGCTGGCAGCATTGCCACGTTGTACGGCGATGCTGATTCTTTGGCCATGGAAAAATAATTCGTATTCCAGTTGATTCTTTTATATTGTCTCGTTCATAATAAAAACATCTTGTACATATAATCAATATTTATCGTCATATACGATCGAAGCATGTTCGTTACTAAATAAGGCTCGATTCGATTATCGATACATTGTTGCGATGAATCGATTAAATCGATTATAGCAATTACTTACTAATGCGCTGAATTTAATGAGGCCTTCGACATCATGGGGACTATTGATGGAGAACCGTTATCACTGTGGGGGAGATTGATCTTAAAATCGGGTCTTTATACGAATAGCGCTTTTTCCCGCGATTTCGTACTCAAAATTTTTTTGTCTCCCCGACTCACTTCTTCGTACCGCATCGCCTGATGTTACCTGATTTTTGCGTAGCGTTCGTTTCGACATTCTTTTTTTCTGCTCGGCTCCTGTGAGTTTAAGCGTGATGTTAAATAACTTTTTATTATTATTTGTAATTAAATTATTTATTTATTTTATTTATAACATTATAAGTTCCTTAGGAGTAATTTTATAAATAAATAATTTAATTTTTTATAGTACATTACGATATTAGTGCGTAATGATGGTTATAACATGCGAGGCGGAATTTCAGCCCGAGCCGAAGGCGAGGGTGTAATTGAGCCGAGCATATTATAACCAATACGCACGTATATCGTACGACGTTTTTTAACACACTTGCGAGGAAACAGAAATAGAAGTATTTTATATTTTGTTCATTTTAAATAAACTCAATCTGTGAATGCACACTGTTGCTTTCCCTCCACTATTATTATTATTTGCCATTTCAAATATGGAACAGCGCGCAGCGCGAGCCGTGCGGCGGCGATCAGTTCCATAATTACTTGAAATGGAAAATAATGCTTTTATGGAAAATAATGCTGTTATGGACTATAACTTAACTATTTGCTTTGATAAAACACGCGTTTGTTGTGGCCTGCTTTACATATTTAAAACCGGTGGAATTACATCAGCTTTACGAGCAAGGGTGTTAAAAAACTAATAATAAAACTGAAGGATTTGTTGTGCCTTAAATGAGGCACACAATTACACCTCTGGGGTCTGTCTTAGCATACCTTATCCTGAAATTTTATCCAATCGTGGTCGTGGCGGCCTAGTGGTCAAAACAAGTGCCTCTCAAGTATGAGTGTGGGGGTGCCATTCCAGGTTAGGCAAGTACCAATGTAAGTTTTCTAAGTTATATGTACTTTAAGTATATCTTGGACACCAATGACTGATTACAAAGTGTAGGAAAACATCTTGAGGCAACCTGGATTTTAAGTCTGAAATCGCCAACCCGCATTGAGCAAGCGTGGTGATTATGCTCTTTGTTTGAGAGGAGAGCCTGTGCCTAGCAGTGGAACGAAAAAAAAAAGGTTGATGGTGATTAACAATAAAGATTTTTGTAAATCTGACTCGCAATTTTAGAGATTTCCGCGTTCAAACAAACAAACAAACTCTTCAGTTTTATTATTAGTTTAAAAATTTGTTTGTACTTATAGATTTGACTAGTAAAACTAGAACTACCTCTACTAGAGCGACACTGATCGTTCTAAAGTTTCAGAACGCCATTTACACGAAGTGATTAAAGTCTTCGAACACCATTCTGAGATATATTATGACGTCATAAAATGGTAGAAGGATATAGTAGTAATTAACCTATATTAAAATTTATTTGTTTCAAATTGACGTTAAACAAATACCAACATTATTATAATGGTAATTAAGTTGAACTACGACTGCTGAAAAAGTTGTAAAAATGTTTGACGTGGTACCTAATAATATTAACACCAAAAATAAGGACAAACTGCGAGCCCCTTTTCACCGACTTAAAAAAGGTCATAGCTCTTTTTTTGGAATTGATATAACTTTTTATAACAAGATAAACCCTCTGCTTTGCTAGACTTGCCTTACAATGTATTTAAAGCACAAATCAAATCAAATAAAAGCTTTGTAAAGTCATATTACTCCGTAAATGACTATTTAAATGATAAAAATAACTGGTCGCTCTGATTTAACTCAAGACAATGTTTGTATTCTATCTCCGGAATTAGCTTCATTAACCTTTTATCGTCCCACTGCTGGGCACAGGTCTCCTCTCATACAGAGAAGGATTGAGCGTAATCACCACGCTTGCTCAATGCGGGTTGGCGATTTCAGACTTAAAGTCAAGGTTTCCTCAAGATGTTTTCCTTCACCTTCAGTCATTGGTGTCCAAGATATACTTAGAAAGTACATATAACTTTAGAAAAGTTACATTGGCACTTGCCTGACCTGGAATCGAACCCGCACACTAGGCCACCACGACCGCCACCACCGGAATTAGCTTACTGACACGTTATATGAGTTCATATAATTTGCTTTTTTACAATACATAAATATGTGAGCTGTCACGCCCTTTATTTTTAAATTATTATTATTATTATAATTTCATCGTGGTTGTGTTTGCTTATGTTCATTACTGTACCTACATAGTATTATATAAAGTCATGTGTTTTTTTAATGAACAGACAGTTGTGCTGCTGGGGAGTTTGTTCCGTCACTTCTTCTTCCCAGCGAAAGCACTAGAAAGTGTCGATGTACGGGCGTTTTGGGGGGCCTGTATTATTTTTTTTTTTTTTAAATTATAAACCAGCGCTTGACCGCAATCCTGCCTGATGGTAAGCAGTGACGCAATGGTTGATGGTAAAGCGCACTAGTTTATTAAGAGCCTATTCACTCTAGCCTTGAAGACACTCAAATTGTAGTCCGACGGAAACACCGCCGCGGGCAAATTGTCCAGTCCCTCGATGTACGCGGTATAAAGGAGGAGGCGAAGCGCTTCGTCCGGATCGTAGTGGTGTTAACAACGTAAGGGTGGAAACCAGCCGTACGACGGTCGTCCGCTGGTGGAACGGAGATGGGGGAATTAAATCATGCAATTACCTCGCACACTCCCCGAAATGCATCCTATAGAACACCGAAAGGCTGGCTACTCTACGCCTGTGCTCTAGGCTTTGGAGACCAACTCGAGTTAGATCAGGGTCACCAATCAGCCCCTTTGCACGTCTCTCCACTGAATCCAAGTGGCCAGGTGACACTTGGCAGCACCAGCCCAAATGTGGCTGCAGTACTCCACACACGAACGGACCTGTGCTTTGTATAACATTAGAAGCTGCCCAGGTGTGAAGTACTGCCGGACCTTTGCGATAACGCCAAGTTTCCTGGCAGCCACCTTGGCCTTGGGCTCAATGAACCGCCAAAGTTAAGGTCGAGGAAATCTCAACTCCCAAAAGCTGAAGGCGGTTGGAACACTCCAAGGACACATTCCGAAAAGTAGGGGCCAAGGTGAACAGGCTCCTTTTGGCGGTGAAAAGACACGCCTGTGTTTTGGCGGCATTGAATGCTACAAGATTGGCATTGCCCCATTCGGAGACTGCCTGCAGTGCAACACTCGTTCGCTCAACCATGGTCTCTCTTTCGGACCGGATTGATTCCCTACTAGCCCGAGCATCCGGCAGGTATCTCTCTACAACTGTGCTGTCATCTGCATACCCATAGATACCGGGCATCAGCAAATCGTTAATATGCAGCAGAAACAGAGTTGCAAGAGAACAGACCCCTGAGGAACACCGGCATTAGTTGACATGGGCTCAGAAGAGCATCCATCGACAACAACTCGGAGGGACCGTTCCGTCAGGAAGTCTTTTACCCAGCCAGTCAGGCTAGGGGAAATGCCGTACGCTGGAAGCTTACTCAAAAGGCCAGCGTGCCAAACCCGGTCGAAGGCCTTCGAGACATTAAGGGAGACAGCAATCGCTTCCCCATTCTTCTCGAGGGCCTCGCCCCACAAGTGAGTGGCATACACTAGTAGGTCCCCAGTTGACCGATTGCGGCGAAACCCGTACTGTCGGTCACTGAGGAGATCGTTACCTTCCAGGTATGCCAAGAGGCGCGAGTTCAATACACGCTCCATAATTTTGCAAAGTATGGAGGTGATCGAAATCGGCCGATAGTTGGCAGGGTCGGCACGACTACCCTTCTTGGGCACGGGCTGCACGTTAGCAAGCTTCCAGGACTTGGGCACTATACCAGTCCTAAAACTCGTCATGAGGAGACAGTTTAAAGAGATACCTGCCAAGAATATTGCAGCTAGGGAACTTTAATCACGGTACCGATAAGCAGGTAACTGGAATTGAAACGAGTAAGTTGCACTGTCAAGTCTTCGAGACGGGGCCGTCAATTACTTAATTTGTCTAATGCTGAAATAGATACCTACAAATAACATACAGTCTAAACGCGAGCAGAGCGCCAATTGTAATAATTAAAAATGTAAAAAACTTGTTCAATAAGTGTGCGCTTGTTTGTTGAGATTTCCTCGACAAGCGTTAATTAAGATATAATGGCAGTGGGCTTCTAATGTCGTATATAAATACCTGGTAAGTATACTTGCAGTTTTAAAACTGAGTTACCTTACTTTCGGTGTTCTATAGGATGCATTTCGGGGGGTGTGCGAGGGAATTGCATGATTTAATTCCCCATCTCCGTTCCACCAGCGGACGACCCGTCGTACGGCTGGTTTCCACCCTTACGTTGTTAACACCACGATCCGGACGAAGCGCTTCGCCTCCTCCTTTATACCGCGTACATCGAGGACTGGAACAATTTGCCCGCGCGGTGTTTCCGTCGGACTACAATTTGAGTGTCTTCAAGGCTAGAGTGAATAGGCTCTTAATAAACTAGTGCGCTTTACCATCAACGATTGCGTCACTGCTTACCATCAGGCAGGATTGCGGTCAAGCGCTGGTTTATAATTGTAAAAAAAAAAAAAAAAAACACCGCCTGTGATAGGCTACTATCATAATAGTCGCATAGAGATATTGAAGACATTTGTCGGATTTTGGCAAGTAACGTGACGGGTAACGACTAGTTATTAACGTATGTAGTGTGCTGCCACGTTTGTTATGATTTGATTTTAAGAAACAGGAAACCGAAAATTTGGTACCAATTTTTTGAGTATTTTATTTTGAGTTGAAACCCTTCCGATATCGTTTGATACCATCTAAAGATGCCATACCCTTGGTATGTATATACCCTTTTTGTTACACGTTGTATAGACAGTTCACTACAAGATCACTTTGCCCTAGTTTTGTGGTGGAGTAAAAACCAGGCACGGGTGGACGCGGCCGGCGCGTTTTGTTCCACGCACGCCTTAAAGAGATGTATCAACACATCGTGACGAAGTCCAGAAAACCGATGCCTGGATCAGGGTTGCGGATTGGTTAAAAGAGAAGCCGTGGCCTTGGCGCACAGGCAAGTGAAGGAATACGGGTGGGTTTTAGTCAGTAAAAGTCTGACACGCCCTTCCGCCATATGATAATTTCCCATCCACACCAAAAATAGGTGGGTTTTTAACTATATATGTCAACTGTGGTTGGTCTGGATTCAAGGCGACATGGCGGCGAGCTGCCCACTGCTCAGTGCTCACCGCCCGCAAGCCCATGCCTACGCTGCCCGGAAGTTCGATGTTGCCTACCAGGGCTGGGGGGATTTATTTATTTATTTATATATTCTTTATTGTACACCAATCAAACATCGAACAAAATACATTTAACACAAAAACATACAATGGGCGGCCTTATCGTTAATGCGATCTCTTCCAGGCAACCAAAGAATGGACAGATTCTCCCGAACCACAAATTGGACAACAACTTACTCGACACGGAAGGAAGACCTGGAATCCTGAAATACAGGGCCGCCTTAATTTAGGGTCCATTCCTCTACATTTATTTTGTACGTTGTTTTGATTAATGTGAAAAAATAAACGAATTTTTACTTTTTCTTTACTTTTGCCCTATTGGTCACTATAAGCTAGATACTAATGGATATAAATATTAGGTAAATATGGACATACAATACTTTATAAAAACTCAATCCATGAAGAATTCCAGGGAGGCATTCGATATGCTTCAAATAAAGTAGCAAGCGTACATTGAATATACATATGTCGTATATTGATAGATCTTACTGCCATGCTGTGACCTTTGACCTCGACACGGAACCTAGCATGTCTCATTAGTCAAAGAAGACCTCTGTCAGAGATCAAAAATTCAAGTATGAATGATGTTTATCCACTTTATTTATGCTATGTATAATTTAGGCACTTGTATCTAAGTGCCCTATGACACCGGTGCCGGTGAACCATGGAGGACCAAAAAAATGGCGCCAAGTCAGTTCAGAGCATCTTTTCTTTTTCTCTCTGTTTCATTGATAAAAAGATAGGAGAGAATATATCAGTTAAGTCCTATCAAATTAAGATACTCCATAAACAGTTTTCTTCTTCAGCCTATAGAGGTCCACTGCTAGACAAAGGCCTCCCCCAAGGCTATCCACAATGACCGGTCTTGTGCTGCCTCCATCCATCGCCTGCCTGCTACTTTCACCAGGTCATCGGTCTACCTACCTGATGATAAGCAGTAATGCAATCGTTGATGGTAAAGCGCGCTAGTTTATTAAGCCCATTCACTTAAAAAATCTTAGTGAATAGGAAGGAAGACGGCAGTTGAGCGAGGTGGTGCAATGTTAAACCCAACAACACGACCAACGATGCTGCGCTAGAGGGAGAACGATGTGGAGATCCTCCACGACCAAACCTCCGACACAACAACATTTGACGAATCGTACTCGGCACACATCGCAACACAACTGCTCAGACCCGTCCTCCGTACGGCGCCACCAGACATCATGCCGGAACACGACGAATCGCTTGGCGGCAAGACTTTGTCTGGTGGGTGGTAACTTCTGCCGGCAGCCGGTGTTATGGCCTACCACCGAGAAGAAGTACTACTTTACAGGATAATGTAGCAACAATTCAAAAATTCAAGCGCCAAGCCCTAAAAAACAAATAACAACATTACTGATTTTTATATTTTGATTTTCTCTTTGCTAACTTCACATTCGTTGCAGTAAAGTTATTTTTAACACCCTTGCTCGTAAAGCTGATGTAATCCCACCGGTTTTAAATATGTAAAGCGGGCCATAACAAACGCGTGTGTTATCAAAGCAAATAGTTAAGTTATAGTCCATACAAATTCCATAACAGCATTATTTGTCATTTCAAATAATTATGGAACTGATCGCCGCCGCGTGGCTCTAGCCAGTGAGCAGCGCGCTGTTCCATATTTGAAATGGCAAATAATAATACTAATGGCGGGAAAGCAACAGTGTGCATTCACAAATTGAGTTAATTTAAAATAACTGATGTCCTATTTGAAATAAACAAATTTGTATTTGTTTGTATTTAAATGAGTATTTGTAAAAAAAAAACAGTTTATTCGGTAATTTAAAAACTTGACTGCATGCTCTAGCATCTTTGCCAACATTTTCACGCAGCTACGACAGAAAATAAACCTCGCGCCATTTTTCTCAAATTTTCTTTTCTTTGTACTTGTATTCTGAATATCTTTTTTTCTGTTTCCTCGCAAGTGTGTTAAAAATGTCGTACGATATACGTGTGCATTGGTTATAACATGCTCGGCTCAATTACACCCTCGCCTTCGGCTCGGGCTGAAATTCCGCCTCGCATGTTATAACCATCATTACGCACTAATATCGTAATGTACTATTCTGCAATTTTTGTAACTTTTATCTGTGTCATGATTTTTGTTTTTGCATGCTGCGTCTATCACTTCATATTGTGTACTATGTTTATGTGGGAATGGAATGTATCCGAATATTTGATAGATTGAGTGAGTGATGTTTTAGATGTGTATCCAAGCGACGCGAGTGAGAGGACGGATGTGAGAGGGAGAAAGGGGACGAATGACGAGATTGGCACGACGAGGAACACGACGCTAAGACGTACCTGTTTCATAATTTTCCCGAGTTATTTGTGTGTTGAGTTTTTTATTTTAATAAACCGTTCAGAGTCGTTGTGCTGTTTTTAAACCCCCCACATTTATATCTTGCTTGTATTGTTGTTAAGTTATTGTGTAACAATTCTAGATAGACCAATAAATAAATGAAACAAAGAGTCTGTATTTTGTCTATTAGCACCAAAAGCATCGATATACAACAAGGACCCGTAATGTATCTGCTAACAGTGTGGTTCATAGTTCAAACAATTGAGATGGCTTGAGAAATGTGGTGTTTAATAATTTACAAATGCTAAGGCTCTCGTACGCTACCCCATGTATGGTTGCTTAGCGAAAACACTTGCGTTGACTAATTAGCAAGATTGACTAAGTTAACGGGTATACTGCAGTTATCTTCAAAGATATCCTTGTCTTCTACTTGACACAAAATATAAGTAGATCTACAACATTGTACGTCCATGAGTTCAAACAAACAAATAAACAACTTCACAAACAAAACAACTTCACAAACTTTCTTTTTTGCTTTCTTAAAAAGCAATTATTTACAAAAGGGCAGCATTTAATCACAACGCACATAAAGTATATATAAAACATCCATTCTAACTTCGGTTGCCGATAGTACTCGATCAGTTCCCGAAGGTAACCGAACTCTCGAGTCATCAATTAGCCGGCATGACGGAGGCCGGCTTGCCCTCGACACTATACCAACTAAAGTGTCATTAAGTGGTGAAAAGAAACCCAGGACAGTTGAAGATTGAATGCGAAGGTAATGAGATAGGAATTGGTTTGGAATTGTAGGTTAACAGAAGTGCAAAATCAGGATTTTCTTTTAAAGCTTGTGTCGTTAAATACCTCACAAGAAATTGTACATTGCTGAAGATTCTAAACGTGATAGGGTTACATAAACTCTGTGTTACAAAAACTGTCCATTTTCTCGGGTCACGTTCTAAGTTTATAACACTGTGCCCCAACATCTGCCGGTCTGACATCATTAGGCAGTAAAGCTAAACTACCAGGCTGAACATAACGCAAGACACCCGAAATATTTTCCTTATCATAATAAAACCCACCAGACTCGCTACCCTCGTTTAAGGCCTACACAACCTGAGACTCTAGAAAGTAGGCACTTAAATTGCACTTCGAAGAAACTCCATATAAGACCGACATTCAGATTTACAGCACCGATTTAAGGTCTATCTACACTTACACGGAGTAATTTATAATAGTGTGTACTGTGTCTTATCTCCGTGAGACGAGAACATTTATACCGCGAGCACACTCACGTATAAACACTATAGATAGGGTTGACAGATCGGCTATTAGAGGACGTTGCTAGAACTGAAAAGCTTGTCCTACGTACGGGAAGAAATCTACAACATTCTGAGTTCACTTTCTCTCAAAGATGTATTCAATCAGATTAAAGTATGTTAATATCCCGTGTGAAACAAGGCTCAGAGTAGCCAAGCCATATCCTCCCGTGGGTGTCGTAAGAGGCAACTAAAGGAACTCTCATCAGGGAAGCAGGCAGGAGCGCTTCTCCTGTGGAATATCAAATTACTGCGATCCCGCCTGCCAAGAGTGGTATTATGGCAACAATCAAAGCAATGAAAGCCTTGGGGGAGGCCTTTGTCCAGCAGTGGACCTCGAAGAAGAAGAAAGTATGATAATATAGGTCCAAACCGCACTGGACCCTCGCGTACCATCCTGCATTCTGCATCCTACTTCGGCAGCCCTAGTCTAAATAATCCGTATAATTCGATCACGAATAACGAGAGCCTACCAATCGTATGCGTGCTATATTCGCGTGGATTCTATTTAATGTAGAACTTTAACACACATGCTGTTTTTGGCGTTGAGCGTTGTTCACGTTTCTGTCTAGTTGTTACACATTTGTTTTGCGGTCACACCACGTTGTGACTCTGGCTTGGAATGTTTGAAATCAACTGGGACAAAATTTATGTCCAAGTACTTTTCAGGCTGTCAAGTATTTTTAATACAGTTTCTAAAACCATTAGAGATTTTGTCTCGGTGGTTGTTAGCGGGGCCCCGCTTTGGGTCCGCTCTTCCCGTCAATGTTAAATACCGAACACCGCGAAGGTACCCAGTACTTAAAAGCTGACCTTTATTGGTATACAAGTAGGGTTGACGTAGTCAAAATAAAACAACTACTGTATACTGTTCTATAGATGCGCTTATATTTCTTAAAATTCCAAAGGACCCAACCAAATCGTTGTCATGCAACGTTTGCGACTTCTAATTTGACGCCAACGCCATCTAGTTGCACTTAGTGTAAACTTATCTTAAATATTTTTTATGATGTTAAACTTGATGAACGGCTTTGATCTAGCATGATCATTAACAGTGGTAGTCCATAACTGCCGATAGAAGTTACCACCCATCAGGCACAGTCTTGCCGCCAAGCGATTCGTCCTGTTCCGGTATGATGTCTGGTGAAGCCGTACGGAGGACGGGTCTGAGCAGTTGTGTTACGATGTGTGCCGGGTACGATACGCCAAATGTTGTTGTGTCGGGAGTTTGGTAGTGGAGGGTCTCCAGAACAATCTACCTCTGGCGCAGCATCGTTACCGTGTTGTTGGGATTAACATTGTCTTCCTTCCTATTCACTCAATATTTATTGAATGAATAGGATCTTAATCAACTACAAGTTTATAATTATAACAAAAAAGGACGTCGATGAACTTAAAATTTTATACCCTACAGACACGTGTATTACGGCCCATTTTCTCACACCAAGGAGAAGCCTGCATCCCACGCCCCAGCAGTATGATCATTATAATCTAAAACGCAAAGAAAGGAGAAAATTACATTCTTTCTAGTCTAATAATATAGACAACAACAACCCACTAAATGATACTGATATTATTACGAAAACATTTCCTAATTTTAAATTCAAACTTTATTTCAATGTCAGAAGGTTTGTTTTTCCGTAGCCGGGATAAAGACACAATATAGAAAAATCGTGTATGTAGACATCGGCAAACAAGCAGTGTGAACAGTTTAAACAAACTGACAAATGTATGTGATGACGAGTTAGATGTTACAAAGTCATCTTGGGTGATATTGTTCGGAACTCGTTCGGAAAGTGGAGGCCTTTAGTACTGCAGATACAGCTTTCCCTTACAAATATTTCCCTTTGTATAAGAAATTAACACTATATTCCATCCGTTGAGGTAGTTAACTCCAGGTAAACAAAAAATCACGTGACTTAGTTAATCAACTAATCGTTATACCACACAGTTTTATAATAATAATAATAAACTTTTATTTATTCGAGTATCAGTGACTCATTTTGTTAGTAACAATTTTAAACTTACTTCTATGTTAGCTTACTAAATTCTTCAACACATAAATAGGTACTTAAACAATATAAATACAAAAAGATAGCACACACATGGCACAACACAATACAAAAGCAAAAAATTACACATATAAAACAATACAAATACAAAACATAATCCATACAAGAGATTACAAACACAAAGCACAGCACAAAGCGATACAGATAAAAGAACAATCAGTGGTGCTACAGGCTCACAACTGAAGTGGAAAGCTTGGAAATTTACTAATGAATTATGACGTTGCTAAATTAAAGGGCAGTTAACTAAACCAAACCATTTTTTTTTAATATTGTTGTGGCCACTACAACCATACAATGTATCTCAGTGCGGTTAGTGGAAGTATTCAGGTGCGGTTCAGGCAAGTACTGTTGATATCAGTGAATTATAACTCTATACTTATTCTTATATGATTTATTTATTCTTGTATGTATTGATAGCACGGTTGGCTCAGTGGTTAAGCTATTGACTGTTGCCCTGCGTGTCGCGGGTTCGATTCCTAAGAACAAATATTTGTATGTCCTACAACTAGTTGTTCCGGGTCTGGCTGTTTGTGTATGTGAATTTTACATGTTTGTAAACACACCCACGATACAGGAGAAATTCCTAGTGTGGGGCAATGATTATAAAAAAAAATGTATAAAGTTTACTTTGCTCTACAAATACAAATATTATAAATACATTTTCAAGATTACTAGTCGCTTTAAAATCAATTTAATTATCATTAAAATAAAGTTAGTATTTATTTAATTTGAAACATTTGGAATAGACTTTACCTTAGTCAAACGGCAATGGCTCTCAAAGCGGTTGTAAAACTTCCAACGGCTCACAATGTTTCTGACGTCACAATACATTGGGCCACCTACTGCGCCAAAATAATATAAAAATATAGATGTGCCAATGAAACAAGAGAAAGAAGAACATACACATATACATACATATATATGTATGTATAAAGGATTCATGTGAAATTGTTACATAATTATTTTCGTTATATCGACCTCCGGCAGAAGTTACCACCCATCAGACAAAGTCTTGCCGCCAAGCGATTCGTCGTGTTCCGGTATGATGTCTGGTGAAGCCGTATGGAGGACGGGTCTGAGCAGTTGTGTTGCGATGTGTGCCGGGTACGATGCACCAAATGTTATTGTGTCGGGAGTTTGATCGTGGAGGGTCTCCAGATCAGTCTCCTTCTGGCGCAGCATCGTTGGTCGTGCTGTTGGATTTAACATTGCATCACCTCGCTCAACTACCGTCTTCCTTCCTATTCACTAAGTTTTTTTAAAAGGCTTAATTAACTAGCGCGCTTTACCATCAACGATTGCATTACTGCTCACCATCAGGCGGGATTGCAGTCAAGCACTAGATTACAATGATTTAAAAAAAATTGCAGTTACAAGAATACCTTTTTTTTTTCTTTTTTTTTTCCGAAGGTGGAAAAATCCTCAAGGATTATCCTCCGCCCGGGGACGCGGAGGGGTGTGCCGGACTCTTACTGGCTATAAAACCACCTAAGCGTTCGTCATCTGCCTTTCCGGGGTACCTGGTCCTCTCAATTCTACGATAGTCGCAAGAATACCTACCATTAGCTCACGACCGCTATGCACCATGACATCATTCCTAAATAGTCATCCGAATTAAACAAACAATTGAATACCTACCTACTTTCCTGATGCTGTGACTCATGTTTCTTAGGTCTTAAAACACTAAAGCAATCACGGTTAAAACAACTTCACATTTAGGAATTTTTATAACACTTATAAAACTCGTTAAAATTGGCATTTAAGTGTGCCAATAAGAGTTAACTTTGTAACAAGAAATCAACTTTATGTACCTACTATTAAAAAAATATGTAAGAGTGTTAGGTTATAAACGTACTAGCGTTGCTATGAAAAACTATGTTGCTATCTGCTGACGTATGATATATATGGCTGACGTAGGGTATAAAATACAGACTGCAGACTCAAATTTTCTTAAGAAAAATTGTATTTACGGTTGTATCGAGCCTTACAAATATCGGCAAGGAATCAAAATAAATTTCGGTGGTAGGCCATAACATCGGCTGCCGGCAGAAGTTACCACCCACCAGACAAAGTCTTGCCGTCAAGCTATTCGTCGTGTTCCGGCATGATGTCTGGTGAAGCCGTACGGAGGACGGTTCTGAGCAGTTGTGTTGCGATGTGTGCCGGGTTCGATACGCCAAATGTTGTTGTGGCGGGAGTTTGAAGAATCTCCAGATCAATCTCCCTCTAGCGCAGCATCGTTTGGTCGTGTTGGTCTTGGGTTTAACATTGAATCACCTCGCTCAACTGCCGTCATCCTTCCTATTCCTAAGTTTTTTTAGATGAATAGGCTTAATAAACTAGTGCGCTTTACCATCAACGATTGCATCACGGCTTACCATCAGGCGGGATTGCAGTCAAGCACTAGTTTATAAATATTTAAAAAAAACTTTCGCATGCACTGTCGTCCACATACATATTTGGATTTTTTTTTTTTTGTGGATTTTTGCAACAAAAGTCCAATAAAAATTCAAAATGTCTATATCTTTATAGTGTTGCACAGCGATTGTTAGAAAAATACTTAGTCTGCATACATACGTATATTTTATTCTATGTGTGTGTGAAACAGGTATTTATATAAAGGATCAATTATATGGACGTTATTTTGAGTAAAGGTGAAGACATGTTGTAGAAAATAAAAGCAAACTACATATAAACAAAAGAGAAAAAAACTGAATGAAATGCAAAGAAAAAGCATTTTAAATAGAATTAAATAAAATCTACAAAAACCTTTAAGACTTACCAAATTTTCAATGTTGCCGTTGGCTTAAATTTTAGCCATTACGATCTACCTAAATTCTAATTAAAATCCTGAGTTCCTTATTAGGAGTATCAAATCAATCTTTTTAAGCTTTAAAGTCAGTATGTTCGTGGCTAGTTAAGCTAATGCTTGATATTTCGTGAATGCGATACGCGATAGCTGCGCTTGCGCACCTCGACGTTCAGTCACGACGCAGACCTGGCATGTGACGTCATGCATAACTGGACGTAGTTCTGCAAAATAGATCCAACCCACAAAAACCGTTTTTTGAGTTACTATCATGAATGTCTAAAATCTACACATCAACTTTAATATATCAAAGCCGCAAAATAGTACAAGAAAATCCCATTATTTAAAGGAAATTTAAATCTAATGTCATGTTATCCATACTAATATTATAAATGCGAAAGTAACTCTGTCTGTCTGTCTGTCTGTTACGCTCTCCCGCTTAAACCTCACAACCGATTTTGAAGAAATTCGGCACAGACAATCTTTAGACCCTGTGAAAGAACATAGGCTACCTCTTATGCCAAAAAAAAATGACGTTCCCGAGGGAAATCTAAAAAGCGCGATATAACCGAACTCCACGCGGGCGAAGCCGCGGGCGGAAAGCTAGTTTTAATATATAAATTTTACTTCATCTGGATTCTTCCACTGGATCCTTTTTGCATAACTACGTCCTACTGAGGGTGAATTTGTTATGGTTTTTTTGGCATTTTTGAACAGCAGGCAGTAATAGTTGAAGTCAGTCTAAAAAAAAAAGTCGATAAATATCGAGAGTTTTACAAGAAAAACTCGGAAGAAGTTATAGACAAAAGCACGATATAGATCACTTTTGTCACTTTCATTACATTCGAAACTTACCCATTAACCGATTTAAAAACTATACAGGGTGTTAACTAACAGAGGGCGTTCCCGTTAACTCGAAATAGTATAGCATACATACATGCTAAAAAAAATATTTCCATTCGAAAACAAAATGTTTTAAATTTTTTTCCAATAAGAAAATATTCAATAAAAATTTGAAATTGACATGTAAAAGAAACACACTGTACACGCGGACATGAAAGACGGCAACGTCGCAATTTATTTATACATGACGACTACTATTTTGATTTTTTTTTTTATTTCCAATTAGAATTTTTTTTTATTCGGATTTTTTTATGCTTATTTTTCTATGCTGATATTTTTATTTTAATCTATTAATGATATATATTAACGAGTTTAAGGGAACGCCCTCTGTTATTTAACATACTGTATAAAGGCCAAACTTTGCAAAAAGGGGTATTATAAAATCACAGATTATTTAGAAGAGAATAAAGCTTGGGACTGAGCTACTCGCTCAGCTAAGCATTGTTATTAAGAAATATGCGTAATTATAACGTAAATTATGGTAAACATTTTCAATTTAATGTCTGGACTTGAAAAAATACGATGATCCCTGAGTTTGTTTCGGCTATTCCTTGTCAGAGGTAGTCAGTTAGAAAATACCAGCTTCATCTAGTTAAAAAAATATATGACCTGTAAAAGTGATCAGTGATCCTACTTGCTTAATAAACCATTTCATTTCATTAGCCTACTGCAAGAAAAAATAAACTTCTAAAAAAGGGACACAAAAATTCGCGACACAAGTACAACACATTTACTCACAAAGGCGAAGGCATCATTAAAAATATTCCCAAGACATAAATTATGGTGGGCAATTGTTTCAAGCGGGTCGTTGACCCCTCGAAATGGGCTGGTCGGCCAAAAAACCTCCCAGTGGTAGCCGCGGGCTTTCTTTTACTACTTGGGTGGACAGTTCGAGTATGTAAACTTGGAACTTGGGCAAATAAGGACGCGTTTGTTTGTTCGTCTGTCTGGAGAACATGGGGTTATGTGAATTTGGAGGGCGTGTATAGAATTGGGTTGGGTTTTAGTCTTGAGGTGTGTTTATTTTGCTGTTTTTTTTTTCAATAAAACGCTTTTTTTTTCTCTTCTTTGTTATCACTATACGCTATCATCATTATTCTCTTTTCTTTATTTATTTGGTGTCGGCGCAACATGAATTCTTCTTCCAAACTTGTTTATATAGTCTTCATCTTGGTATTCAACCCATTTCTAACTATATTTACACTTTCCATCCATCTGGTTTTCAAATAAAACTTAGTCAAAAAAAATAAATATAAAAACATTAAGACCTTTTATGAAACTCTGAAACTTTCTTTAAATTAGCACCTCCGTATTAAATCAACCAAATCTTCTGGGTAAAAAGCTGACTGAAATAGAGAAGATAACTAAATCAAAGCAGCCAGCGATGAAGCCAATGATTCCTTAGCACCCTCAAACTTTCATGCCAAAAACCATTAATCGACACAGAGATTCTCCGCTAGTGATTAAAAAAACCTTTGTTACCATTATGGCCATACCACAGTCTATGATTTTTATACTGTGGCCATACCAAAACCCAAAATACAAAATCCACAAAGAAAACAGCACCAGAACTGCACGCTGTATTCTATCATCATCATCATCAACCTTTTTATCGTCCCACTGCTGGGCATAGGTCTCCTCTCATACATAAAATGATTGAGCGTAATCACCAGGCTTGCTCAACGCAGGTTGGCGACTTCAGACTTATAGACCAGGTTTCCTCAAGATGTTTTCCTTCACCTTATAATCAGTAATTGGTGTCCAACATATACTAAAAAGTACATAATAACTTAGAAAAGTTACATTGGTACTTGCCTGACACTGGTACTTGAGATGTTGGTGTTTTAGCCACTAGGCTACCACGACTTGTATTCTATAACAGCCATTAAATCAATTTGCTCGCCTGCGTCGACTGTCTGTAACGTATTCAAATTACATAAATCCATTATCATAATCCAGTCCAAAGTGTTCCGAGTCCCCAGTACCTATATAAAACGTACATCTATCTATCAATAGCCTATAAGATATCTCAGAAGACCGCATTCCTGTGCCCCACGCCATCTCCCCCTTCCCTCTCTGCCCGCAGACGTTACATGTTACAATACACACACATACATACAACACACACCAAACACGTACATACACCTTAAATACAAAGACATAAGGTTAAATTTTGCATGTAATACAGGTTTTCAGCTTCAAAGTTATCGCGGTATTTCTCCGCCGATTGGTGTCGTTTTTTTATCCACGGCAGCGAAACCACGGAAAGGATTAATTTAAGGCAAATAAAGTGTTATGTAAAATGTTAAAAAAAAACAAATGATTTGGTTGTATTAGGAGTAGGTTTGGAAGTACGCTATTTATCAATAAAAACGACCCAAAAAATTTGGTAACTTTTTGGCATTTTTAATTAACAATTGGGTTGAAAATTATTTATTTATATATTCTTTATTGTACACCAATCAAACATTGAACAAAATAAAACATACAATGGGCGGCCTTATCGCTAATACAATCGCTTTCAGGCAACCAGAGAATGGACAGATTGTCCTGAACCACAAATGGAACTTTCGTTGGTGCAAATATTATTAATACAATATACTAAAATACAAGAGGACCTGGACTTTATAAGTCTGAAATCGCCAACACGCATTGAGCAAGCGTGGTGATTACGCTCAATCCTTCTCTGTATGAGAGAAGACCTGTGCCCAGCAGTGGGACGATAAAAAGTTTGTTGATGATGCTGATGATGATACTAAAATAGATACACAAATACATACATATACATAAATAAATACATAGATAGTGAACATAACAGATAAGCAAATAAATTTGCCAAAAAGTCTTATTGTTAAGTGTTATTGTTAATTATCAGGTCTTCCGCCATTTCAAGAAAAAAGCATATGCTAATCTGAGAAGTTATCATGTAAACAACAAATGTCCTATTGAATATCCACCACCGTTTAACATCACAAAGGAGAGAATGTCGGAAACACATGAAAATATAATATTCCCAGACAGGTAGACAGTAATAGATACTTTCCAGACTCATAAGAAATAATACATTTAATGGGCAAAGTCGTATAAGTTTCATCTCAATTTTGCGCTATAGCTGTAAATACCATAAACTCCCGCTGGACCATAAACATCTCTACTATATCTATAAAATTCTGCTGTCACAGTGTTTGTCCTCGAACTCCTCCAAAACAGCTGAACCAAAGAAGACCCTATCCGACCGAAAAGGATAATATAGGTTACATATACACATGACCAAATAAAATATGAAATTTTACATAACCATCATAGTAACAATACTAATGAATTTTGAAATAATCTTTTTTTCTGCGAATTAATTCCATCTTCCCTAAAATTTGGTAATATTTTAAAAGTGACAACACCATTTTATGCAGTATTATTATGGGTGATGCGACCACGTGCCGCGTGCCCTGTCCCCCTTCACCCGCGCATGTATACCTACCGTGTTGCCTACCGCGTTACCTCGCTTTTTCGAAATAATATTTATTTTTTAAGGGTTTTTTTTTTAAGTTTAGCCCAGCTTTGTAGGCATTAGTAGAATCAGTTATCGATATCTAACGATACCTTCATGTTTTATGTGAAACCCTATATTATTTTTTACGTAACTATTCAAAAGTTTATGGAGCACTTAAATAAATGGTCGTATGAAGTTTACTTATATTTAATAATCGTTTATATAATGTCTCAAGTCAGTTACATGCTGGTTTCCTCACGATGGTTTCCTTCACCGTTTTGAGAGCAGTGGTGATGAAATAATTTACACAAAGTAATGCGCCTAATGGCTGGAACCTACGACCTGCGACCTAAGTCGTGGCCGATACCATTAGGCTACCACTGCTCATAAATATAAAGATTGGCTATAAATTTACCAATTTAACATAAACTCCATCTACTCACCATAATCTCAAATACCTAGAATGTTTTATGTGAAACCCTATATTATTATTTTACATAACTATTCAAAAGTTTATGGAGCACTTAAATAAATGGTCGTATGAAGTCTATTTATATTTAATAATCGTTTATATGATGTCTCTGTTAGTCTCTGTCTGAAGTTAGTTAAATGCGAATTCTTTCTTTAAAATTTGGATTTACAAATTTAAGTATCGAACTGGTTTTTTAATGATGATGAATTTCTCAGTAGTATTTTTTTTATAATGGTAAATTAGTGCTTTTGCGTTTTGGCGGGAAAATCAAGCTGAGTGTCACGCTTGTTTTTCATTAGACTTTTAAAATTATTTAAATTGTTGTTTACTAAATAAAAGTGCGTGATTTATGTAGTAAAAAGTACATTCAGTAAATAATATTCATAAAGAACAGTGAAATATCACAGCATAGTGGTCACATCATGACTTTGTCTCAACTATGCCGGGTCAGCTTCCAATCTGACCTGATTCAGATTAATACATGTATTTTACATAGAGATATTGCCTATCTGACCTCCACAACCCACTTACTGGGTAATACGATACCACTTGGTAAGATGATGGACGGACACCGGGCCGGAACAAGCGAGGTAGACCAAAGAAGTGCTGACTTGACGTTGTGATAGATTACATGCGTGCCAACAATCTCTTACCTAGACTTACCATATAATGTATTTAAAGCACAAATCAAATCCAAGCTTTGTTCAAAGGCATATTATTCTGTAAATGACTATTTAAATGATAGGAAGAGCTGGTCGCTCTGATTAACTCAGGACAATGTTTGTGTTCCTTCTCCAGAATTAGCTTACTGACAGTTCACAGAGTTCATATAATTTGCTTTTTACAATGCACAAATATGTGAGCTGTCACGCCCTTTATGCCAGGGTCTTTTATTTAGGTACGTAATAAGTTTTTACTTTTACATTTCCATTTAAAAATAATATATCATTAGATATATTATTTTTTGTTTTGCTCTTTTGGTATTTTGGCGTGGCTAGCTGGCATATTTATATATATTTCTTTTTATATTTTTTTCTCTTGTACTACTATACCTACATAGTATTGTATAAACTATTGTGTTTTTTTTTCCTATGAACAGACAGCTGTGCTGCTGGGGAGTTTCTTCCGCCACTTCTTCTTCCCAGCCAAAGCACTTAGGAAGTGTCGATGGGGGGGCATTTTGGGGGACTGCCTTATGTAATATTGACGTTCAAAAAGGGCTGATTCTCGGCCTAGTTTGAATAAATGACTTTTGATTTTTTTTTTTGATTTTTTGATTTTACCACAGGATGCAAAAGATCGCGCGAAATGGAGGAGAATGTACAGGAAAGCGGACCCCGGGCCTCAACGCGAAAACCGCGAATGCAACCGGGACTCAGACTACGAGTCGCTAAAATTAAGTGGCAGTGGGCAGGGCACATTGCTCGTAGAACCGATGGCCGATGGGGCAGTAAGGTTCTGGAGGGGCGGCCACATACCGGAAGATGCAGCGTAGGGAGGCCCCCTTCAAGGTGGACCGATGACCTGGTGAAGGTCGCGGAAAGCCGATGGATGCGGATAGCACAAAACCGGTCATCTTGGAAAGCCTTGGACGAGGCCTTTGTCCAGCAGTGGAACTCTAGGTATAGGCTTAAATAGAAGAAGAAGAGAGACTAAACGCGGAGATGGTGATGATGATTTTACGAGGATTAGACTTACACGTTGACTGAATCAGACTAATATTCGCTAAAATGTAACCTAAAACTAGCCCATTTGTGTAACAAATAAGAAAATCCAACTTAATTCCAGCATTTGGCTAAACTCGTTCGGAAATAGCATTCCAGTACGAACTGAATACGAATTTAGAGGAAAGACAAAGCCAGCTAAGTACTGAGACTAATGCGATTCAGTTTGAGTGCTACAACGACCAACTATAGGAACCTTCTAGTTGTTGTATAGAGTTGAGTTTTGGTTAAAAACAGAGCTGTGCCATAGATAATAGTCATGATGCGTTTTTTTCATATCTCGGCTGTTTGAAAAAAAATGCCCTCAATCACTCTGAATCTGAACGTTCAGACTGATCTTTTTTTTATATAAATTACAAACTAGCGCTTGACTGCAATCCCGCCTGATGGTAAGCAGTGATGCAATCGTTGATGGTAAGGCGTGCTAGTTTATTGAGCCTACTCACTCAAAAGAACTGAGTAAATAGGAAGGAAGACGGCAGTTGAGAGCGGTGATGCAATGTTAAGCCCAACAACACGACCAACGATGCTGCGCCAGAGGGAGATTGATCTGGAGGCCCTCCACAACCAAACTCCCGACACAACAACATTTCGCGCATCGTACCCGACACGTACATTGCAACAGAACTGCTCAGACCCCTCCTCCGTACGGCTTCACCAGACATCATGCCGGAACACGACGAATCGCTTGGCGGCATGACTTTGTCTAGTGGGTGGTAACTTATGCGGCTGATGTTGTGGCCTACCACCGAGAAAATCTTCTCTTAATCTTCGATCCTATTGTCAATTTGCTAAGAATACTTCTAATTCCCGTATATTTTTATCAAGTTTTTGACTAATTGCGATATTTGATCGTCACTGCAATCAGTTAGCTAAATTACTAACAAGGTATTGTCGCCGATTCTATAGTTCACAAACTAAACTAATTTTAAGTTATGTCCATCTTTTTCTTTCCATTTCTTTAAAAAAAGGATAGAAGATAACATTTTAGTTTAATCCTGTCAAATTAAGATACTCCATAGACAGTTTAGACGCAATTATAAACATGGCGACTAAAAATACGCCAGTTTACGTCAGGAGTGCACTAATCTGACAGGTCTAAAGTGACATTTTATCTTCTGTCCTTTTCTAAATGAAATGGAAAGAAAAAGATGCACTTAACTGAAAATTAGTCTAGTTTGTGAACAACAGAATCGGCGCCATTTATTTCAAAAGTTAGGCCTTATTCATGTGTGTACCAGAACCCGTGGTTAAGTAAGGACGTTCACAAATTATCCAATTGAGATATCATCCTTTGTAAAGATTGTATTTTCATTAATTTCAAAACATTACTACACATTCTATAACATTGATAAAATATTAAATAGATACGTCACTAGCGCACTGAAAATGAAGCGTACAAAAGAACGTAAGTACTGCAAGTCGCTTTAATCACTCCCGATACTCTCGTTCCGTACGCGCGTGTGTCCTTGGTGGCTAAGAAAATCTTTTTCGCATTCAAAATGGCGTCTGTGTACTGCGTAAATGCACGAATTATGGTAGAAAAGCCAACAAAAGTCATGGAATCACATATCATAAATAATTATCCCAAAATATTTAGATAAATAATATACTTAGTTTGAATTATTTTGTCAAACATTGTTACAAATTATGCTTAGGTTGCCATAGTAAGTAAAGAAAGAGAGAGCTAATTGGATTTCTTCCGAGTGTGACAAAGAAGGGAACGCATATGACATAGATTAGTTGCACAGAAGCGATAATGTTTATGGTGACTTTTATACCTACAATTATAGGTCTGTTTCACTTGTTCTTCGCGCCTGTGTCCTTAGTTACAATTTATTAACATCTTATTGCAACAGTTAAGTAAAACATTGATAAAATTACGAGTTTATTTTGCGTTGCTAAGTATTAGAGTCAAATGACATGAAATTATTAAATGGGACAGTGTGAGTCGATATTAAATGAACATGAAGTATACAATAATATAAATAAATATTACCTACGCTCACACCAATTAGCCTAGTACATAAAAATATATACAGAATGTTTGCATAATGATTTACATTTGAAAAATTAAAATAGGATTTGAAATATAGTAAATATAGATTAAACCGAATTAATTTCACTAATTACTATGGTTTATAATTGTTTATTTTGCATTAGGTTTCCTTTAATCATAGTCACAAAATATTAAATAGGTACACTTTAATCAAGTATTACAAAACTTCAATGACAAACATTAAAGTTTTGTAATACTTGATTGAAGTGTAAAAATGTTAAAAAAAAATATATTCACCAAATTGAGCACCTTGTACCACCTACCAAATTACCTACTACTCTGTTATATTTCCTATCTGCATTCTTTGGCAATCAGTCAGTGCCAGTGTGTGCAAAGTGTCAGTGATTGGTTGGCAAACGTCTTTTTTTCCATTTAAGCGCAAACGACAATCACTAGCCATCTTTTTCTTTTTTATGCTTTAGTTGCGCCCCATCTCATTCACACTGTACCAATGTAGTTAAATGTACGTAGTATAAAAAATATGCATGTGTGCCTCTGCTGCGTTCGGACACATTTTTTTCGGTTAGTTTCTTATCATACTTATATCATATCTGTTTAATATTATATCAATGTTCTATAATTACTATAACTCAAACAATGGCACCGATTCAAAGTGTACAAATTAAACCAAATTTCAGTTAAGTATATCTTTTATTTCATAGAGAAAAGTACAGAAGATAAATACGTAGGGGAAAACCGTCAGGAAAGCGGGGCCGACATTCCGTATAGTTGAGGTGTCTTCTCATCCCATGATTCCCATCCATCGTGGGCGGTATTTCGATAAAACGTTGAAAAATAACTATAGTATGGTGTTCGATTTTTCTTATTTTAACTGTACAGATACTTAGATCACTTTAATAGTAAGGGATTATAATGATAATCTCAGATTAAAATATATAAGAGGCACTGGGTTTTAGTATGAGCAACCCACTCGATCGAAGCTTGAACAAAGAATGCGGGGGGGTTCACTTAGAACATCAGCAACTGAAGCAAAGTGACTAATGACATCTTTGAACGTGAACAGCATACCTAAACATTGGTTGGTACCCATGGCATGCCGATAGGTGCCGCTATAATAAAATGTAACTTTTTTAACTAGATTGTCGATAAAGCAGTGCACTGTGGTGTGGTTTGTGGTCACGGCTTGCACGTGTTTGTTTGTTACGTATTCATTTTGCGCATGTTTCTTGGTTTTAGAGAGGATTTCTGTGTTATTGACGTCGAGTTGAGATCTCTTAGGACCTCCTCCGTCCTGATAATCAGTCTTACCCGGAAATCAGTTCAGCCTTCGCAGTGTTGTACCTGTGCGCTGTGAATTGTGATTCCATAAGAAATCGTGAAATACACTCATATAATTGCGAAAAGACGCTTGTGTTCTGTGTGTCTTTTAAAATAGAAAAAATGCCGCATCACTGCGCTCTTGGATGTAAGAACATAAGAAAAGTTTAAAAGTAATAAATAAATATTGTGTTGTTATATTCTATTAAGTGGTTTTATTTCTATTATATTCATTACATTAATGTTACTTCCGCTAAAAGCTATTTTGTTTCAATGATTTATAATGTCTGTAACTTGCTGAAACAAAATAGCTTTTAAGGAAGTAACATTAATAACCTCTAATCAATAGGACCATACAATATATCTGTCTATAGCTATGGTATGCGTAGGTATATTTATACTGACGATAATGTACGTTCAGAAAACCAGGGGGCGCTTTCAAACGATATGCACAAAATTCTCTCGAGAGGGCTCTCTTTTACCCTATTGTTATTATACTCTTTGAAAGAATGCCCGCGGTAACGGTCGATCACTATGTCAAACACACCTCCAGTCGGTGTTACCATTCGCTCCATGGTGTTACTCGCTCTTTATAAATATCATAATTTATCCGCATACCGACCGATTCATAAATTTCAAAAAAATCGTAGAGGAATTTACGGTCAATTGATACTGATACGATAAAACAGATCACAATATTCAAAATTAACCAATCATGCGCCGTTAAATATAAGGTTAGTCCTGTCAAATTAGTCTGCGCCTGGTGTTAACTGATAAATTTTTTGGCCGCCATATTTTAAATCACGTCTTAACTGTCTATGGAGTATCTTATTTTTCTAACTTCAATACTGTAACTAACAGTTTTCAAACTTTGAAAGCCGGAGTCGCGTGCGCACCTAGTCCATAATGTAAGCCTAGCAACCATAACTTTCTTATCAAGTATATTGTTACTTACAATTACGTCTATTCATCTTCACACCTCTGTAACAAGATGAGCAATTTCCGAGCCTATCTCGAGCACTATCTAAGAGCAAAAGGATCGTTAGCTCCAAGCCACATACTGTGAGACAGATAACTCGCCTCTCTATATCTATGAATACTTTGATGGCCAGTTTCATCCATAGGATTTCTTATGCATCCCGTTCAGAGTCTCGCCACCAATTCAGGAGATAGCCATTAGTTGCAATGATGATTTACATAATAATACTCTTAGGTTTGTTCGTAGTGGGAGTGACATTTGCCTCAACACAGAGAGAATAAAGAAAGTAAAAAAGAAGATAGGTATTTTTATTTTGCGGCAAACATAACGCAGTGAAATAACACAAAAAAACCGGCCAAGTGCGTGTCGGACTCCGTACAAAGGGGTTCCGTACCATTGATTTATGGAATTAAAGGATTTAAGTTATTTGTATGAATGATTACGCGGTAATAAGCGGTTTACGATTTACAAGGTATTAAAAAAAACTACTTACTAGATCTCGTTTAAAATAATTTTCTTGGTATTTTTAATAGTAATGTACATCATATGTTCTCTTTTAGATTTTTCATTATCTTATTTTAGAAGTTAGAGGGGGGAGGGACCAACTTTTTTCCACTTTGGAAGCGTCTGTCACGCAAACTATTCGGTTTAAAAAAAAATATTTTAGAAACCTCGATATCATTTTTGAAGACCTATCTATAGACACGTGTGTTTTTGATGTTTTTTTTTTTATTTCTGTTCTAAGTATAGGGAGCCCCCTATATTTATTATTATTTTTTAATTTTTGCATCAAAAACTTAATGCGGTTCACAGAATACATCTACCTACCAAGTTTTAACAGTATTGCTCTTATAGTTTCGGAAAAAAATAGCTGTGGCATACGGATGGACAGACAGACATGACGCATTAAGTTTTTGATGCAAAAATACTTGTTCTGTATTTACTAGTTTCGTGTTTTGCCATTTGGCTACGGAACCCTAAAAATAGAGCAAGTTGAGGAAAATAATTTCTATGAAAACGATAACAAAGTTGACTGCCATAAGACTAACCGAGTTTAAAATTAGCAGAATACTATTTTTTGGATCTATTTATAAATTCTCATTGCAGTCTAATGCTTTACGTTAATTAGTCAGGTCTTTGCCCTGCAATGCGACCATTGGATGATTTTGCAGAAACCTTGATTGAGCGCTTGATTAACTGGTTTGAGGAGAGAGACGTGCTCATTCATCTAACATGCAGTTTACCATTTTCGTTCTTAATTAAATAATAGACGTTACTTCTAACAGTTGAGCAATTAATCGATATTGACTCAACGTTTTTGTCCGAAAACAAAAAGTGAAGGTCAAAAACATTAGTTGAGCGGTTGAATGTAGGAAGGAAAATAGTTGTTGTTGGTAGGTTGCTAGACAGCTAGATCATCTGGTCAATGACCCGCGAGTCATGCCAATTTGATACACGTGCTCCCTCCGCCGTACATCAACTTCATGTGCAAACTTTTCTAATTGAAAACAAGTTGAACTTGCTTTTTGAATACCTCTGCTAATTCTGGACACCTGGTAGTTTAGGGAAAACGTTAGGAAAGGAAAAAAGCTTTATTTTTTGACAGATTCTTCTAACCATCAGAATCGCATTGCAGGTTATATGACTTGCCAGGTAGGTAGTTTATATGATCAGCAATACGATTCTGATGATATAGGTTACCGTTTAGTCAGTAGGAGTCTGATCCCGTCGCCCACCCCAGGGCACCGGACATCCATCGAGGATTTTCCACCCTGGAACAAATAAAAACAAAAAAAGAAAGGCACGTACCTGGTAGGTCATAGGACCAGCAATGAGACTCTGTAACCATCTCACCTCGATAGCTTAGGTGAATTGAACCTGGAGCACAGGCCCTAGAATAGCCAGCCTGTCGGTGTTCTATAGGATGCATTTTGAGGAATTCACTAAACAATAAATATAATTTAAAAAAAACTAAAAAAAAACATATAAAGAAAAAAAGAATATCAAACAAAAAGTTAAAAATAATTTTTAAAAAAGCGTGAGGCGGTTAATATACAAAAATTATGACACAAAGTGCCTCACGCTTTTTTTTAAATTATTTTTAACTTTTTAGTTTGATAATAATATCAAACTAAAAAGTTTAAAAAAAATAATGTTATTATAATATACCTGCCCACTGCTCGCGCCCGCTAGCCTGTCAACATAATTTGAGCGGTAAAATATTTTTGTAGCAGTGTATTTGTAATAATACCGCTGATAATAGCAGCGAAATAAATAGCTCTCGCTTTATCGCGTCCTTTCAATACGCTCTTAACATGATATATTACAGATGTTGTAATCAATATTGAGGACGGCACGAGACACGAAGACCTGACACAGACTGTGTGAACAGGCACCATTTGCCATAGTTCAATACAAATAAATAATTTGTTACTTAGAAACTATCATGACATTAGTAAATAGTTTGAAATAAAGCCCGCTATGAAATACGTGTTCATGTTTATATTATTATTTCTTTTGTTCATACTTTTACTATTACATATCTAATTACATTTTAAAATTATAAAAATCATTCAAAAATATAACAACAAGTCCATGATCCAACCGCCTAACCAGAGCCACGATAGATGTTGATCGAGACTTTCGATCATTGTCCGATACTACAATCGGCACAATGACAATCGAGCCCACAATCCACATGTCAACAACCTCGTGTACTAAGTCAAGATATTTGATTTGTTTTTCTTTGTCAGTTTTCGCGAGGTTTCCGCTGTGTGGAATGGTAACATAGTATATGCATATATTATTATATAGGCTATTATTAAGCCCTATTGTTAGGCTTTTTAAAACTGAGTAATTTCTACGACGGTCCTGTGCCACCTCCCGCATCCAGTGATTTCATGCGACCTTCGCCAGGTCGGTAGTCCACCTTGTCGGGGGCCTACCCACGCTAAAATAACATAATTTACAAATATAAAAATGAAATAGTTAAAAGCAAAATTGATAAAAAGAGATTAAATTAAATTTTATTTTTTCCATCCAGCTAGTGCCCAATGGACGTGTAGACGATGGATTCTCCCGCAGCAACAAGACATTTCTCCATTACCCGATGGGGCTTAGTTTAAATTCATGGAATTTAAAAATTTAAGGAATGTGAAATTTATTTATTGGTAGTTTGAACACGTCGACCATAACATATTGACACTCTGGCAGATCCAGGGGGTAATCACAATCATTCCATGGTCCGTATCTTATTACTGGATCTGAATTGAGACCTTGGATTTATCACCCAGTCCGCAAGGACAACTGAATATAGACCGATGAATCCAGGAGACCGTATTTGTAATTTAAATGTTTAGACAGGTTAAACCCAACCACGCAAACTATAGTAATAACTAGCTTTCCGCCCACGGCTTCGCTCGCGTGGGGTTCGGTTATATCGCGCTTTTTAGGTTTCCCTCGGGAATATCAAATTTTTACGGGATAAACAGTACCCTATTATTTAATCAGGACTTTGAACTTTACGTCTGCAAAATTTTAACGCAATCGGTTCAGTAGTTACGGCGTGAAAGCGGAACATACAAGCAAACAAACTACACTTCCCCATTTACAATATTAGTAAGGATAATTACTACATACAAAAGACATCAACGAGCTCGATGCGCGCACGCATATCCAGTCAAAAAGAAATTCTTGGCTAACGCTTAGTTTATAAAAAAAACTGTTATTTTGTAGGTATTTAAATTGTGACCTTATCACAACATGTTAACCATTGCATAAACCATTCATTATTTTTGAAATTGCTTTGAGACTAAAAAAGACGCGAAATGACTTAAATGGTCGCGAATCTGCGACGAAATTAGGATATGTCACAATTTAAGCGTGTTCTTACACTTCCTTTTTAAAATCCCATAAAGAGACTGGATTTTCTAAGGAAACGTAAGTAATTTCAACGAAGATAAAATCATAAAGTCCTTTCTCTCATACTGCAAAGTTTATTCAACTGCATAGCACAAATAATTTACATATCACACATTATAAATGGTTCTATTAATAGCTATAATTACTGCCTACAAAGCAACGAGGATGTTTCATGTAATTGGAAACAACATAAAGCTGATTAACCTGCAGGGTCTACAGGTCAATCGACGTCACGCGTACCTTTGCCATTAGGCTTTGTTCAACTCCACGACTTTTAGTTCGAGGGCAAGACTAATTAAGATAACTGTGGGGGTTAATTGAATTATTTGCTAGGCTGTTGTTTAATTATTTGTATGGATGAATTTGTTTGTATATGTTTAACCTTAGATTCTGGCTTTTCATTGTGATCTTATCTAAACGAAGCTAATTTGGAATTCTAAGTCCTGTATATTTAGAAAAGATTTTGATAATTATTTGACACCGAAATGAAACTCTTACTTGATTTAGAAAATTATAAGAATTTCCTGCAAAATTTGAATGTTCTAATAAATACGCAATTTGCCACTATGATTTTCGACACAGGAACTACCGAGTATTTAATATTTTTTTCTAAATCTACTTTGGAAACTCTATTGTTGTAGCTTGGACATGTGTTTGGTGTGGGGTTCTAAATATAAAAGAGCATCAACAACATCTTACATGGATATTTTTTCTTACTCTCGGGTGGTATATACAGTATGTTAAATAACAGAGGGCGTTCCCTTAAACTCGTTAATATATATCATTAATAGATTAAAATAAAAATATCAGCATAGAAAAATAAGCATAAAAAAATCCGAATAAAAAAAAATTCTAATTGGAAATAAATTTGAAACCTCCTGTTTTAAATCAAAATAGTAGTCGTCATGTATAAATAAATTGCGACGTTGCCGTCTTTCATGTTCGCGTGTACAGTGTGTTTCTTTTACATGTCAATTTAAAATTTTTATTGAATATTTTCTTATTGGAAAAAATTTTAAAACATTTTGTTTTCGAATGAAAATATTTTTTTTAGCATGTATGTATGCTATACTATTTCGGGTTAACGGGAACGCCCTCTGTTAGTTAACATACTGTATATCTAGTTTCTTCTTACTTAAGTAAAATAATCAACAGAACATTATAACACTTCGCTCATGTTTCCGAGATTGTGATGCTTGAGGTATATTTATAGGAAATTTTGAAGAGTGTGGATTGAATTTAGAGAACCCAGCTGCTTTGAACTCAAAGGAAAATTCAATGCTATTTTTCATTTTTGCAAATATCCACGCCAGAAATCACAAACTTGCTCGATTATGTTGCACGACAAACATCTCGCCACAAACTGCACCCGTTACAAATATGTCCTTGAAGTATGTGCTAGCGCGCTAACGCAAATATAATAGTCGGTAAATGTGTTGCGTATGCGACACAATTGACGTAAGACTATATGTATACTGTTATTTAAGTAAGTAAGTATAATTAAAATACGAAGAACTCTGAAAGTAGAAAATCCAAGTGTATCCTTCTATCTGACTAGAATTTAAGAAGTATCTTCAAGGCTAGAGTAAATAGGCTCTTAATAAACTAGCGCGATTTACCATCAACGATTTCATCGCTGCTTACCATCAGGTGGGATTGCGGTCAAGAACTAGTTTATATATAATAGGTACTTAAAGAATACGCCATTACACTTGGGCATTCTATTTTTAGAGTTATTTATAGAGTCATTGTAACTTCTCCAGCTCACAAAGCGTTAGGCATTAAAACACGGGCGACCGGCAAAATATCAATCTCAAAGGAATTCCGCGAAAGTTAAACACATTAAAATTCTCAAAGAACAAAGCAGACTTACTGTGTTGTTCATAAAACACTCCGACACATGACCCTATACTTATTATTCATGCGATTTCTTGTAAGAACGCATAATCGCTGAATCTGTTTAAGGCCTTACAGAGTACCCGCGGAGCTAAGTATGTAATTACACACTGAGATATTTTCTAGGCGATTATCTGAGAAAGACTTTGTTTAGATTTGTTTATATTATTTACACGTTAATTATGAAGGTGTCAGCCGAAGGGCTTAAAAAAACCGAAATTACTTGAATAATTATTTAATTTAACGAAAATTACAATATTAACTTAGGCTAAATCTTATGTCTAAACTTGGATGATGCTAGTACCGAAGTGTCGAAATTTTATTATTGATTCCTTAAGATTTAATAATCGATTGCAAAATGGAGTAAAATGGGCTGCGGCGTCAGCGTGACGGGAGTAGGTGATCGGAGACACGAGGCGTCGAGTCAGCAGAGTGCAGTGATTGAAGTTTTATGTGGAAACCTCCGATTGACGTAAATAGCAATCATGTCGCTATGCAGCTGATTTGGTATAGGCAGAGCACGTAACACGTTTGATAGGGTGAGGAAATGAGGTATGTGTTGTGAAGTTCAAAAGTCATACTTCGCATACGCTTTAGTAGTACAGTGTTTTCAAGAAGAGTGTCACCAAGAGGAGGGGCTCGTCTTTTCTTCACAATTATAGGAGGTTTGAAACGCAATCAAACTCTTCAAATTTTCAGAGTTTGATTCGGGAGTTCTGTTTTTCTGTCTAACCAAAAGATAACCAAAATGACGGACTGAAATTCCAAGTTAAAGCAGCAAAGGGAAAATATATCGATCGAAAAAATATTTTATAGTACTAAGGGAGCCGCAAAAGGTTGAAAAACACTGTCGTTGGAGTATGAAGGACGTTGTAGTCAGTATAATTGTATAACTAGAAATAGTTATGCAAAATATTTTTGAGTGCAGTTTTTTACACTGATTCAAACTTTTACAAGAAATAATGTAAGCGTATTCACATGTATTTTCCTTAAGCCTACGAGAGAATTTCTCAAAAAACATGAAGCAAATTAATGCAATTTGCAGTCGTTTTAATAATAAAATTGTGTCATCGGAACGTTTTCCGAGTAAGTCGGCGACCGCAAGTTCATCGGGAACAAACCGCACATTAGGCTTCACATAATTAAGACCGAGATGATCACGCATATATAAGGTGCTCTTATTTGCTAAATGCTACAATGTCGTGTCCATGGGATAAGGAAATAAAGGATACTATTACTGTTTTAGATGATAGTTTTATCTCTTATCATTTTAGATATTAAATTTCTCACATAATTTTTAATTTTTTTAGACTTTACAAATTTAACCTATTACCATAACAAATTTAACCTAGTTACCATAAGTCATGAAATGACATGTTGACAGTCTCTGTGGCGTAGCGGTAGCGAACGCGACCGTTGCCGCGGGTTGTTGGAGCCCTCAAAAGTCTAACAATTAGTCTAACTGCAATGCTTAGATATCGCCTTCGGGTTGTGGAGGTCAGACGGCAGTCGCTTCACGGAAAATATAGAAGTTTAGCCAAAATCAACAGTTAGACTGGTAAAGCAGACCCCAGACTCCAAAGCTGAAAGCTACGGATGCGACTGGGATTAACGCTGAGATGATGATTATGACCATAAGTAATGAAATACTATAGAAAAAGCAACTATGAATTGTTAACGAAATACAATTCTAATATACAAAACATAATATCAAAACACAATCAAAGCTCCACTACAGTTAAATACAATCAAAATTAAATAATAATGAAAAAAAAATGTCAAGTAATATATGTTAAACAAGATGTTTTAGATAAACATCTAAATCATTTTGAAAGATGTTTCCCATTTTTTTTTTTTTTTTTGGGATGGGTAATCATCAAATGACTTCTCCCGCTCTGGGCAGAGCAGAAGGGCATGTCAGACTTTTACTGACTAAAACTCACCCATGTTTCTTTACTTGCCTGTGCAACGGCCAGGGCCACGGTTTCTTGTTTAACCAACCCGCAACCCTGACCCAGGAGGCATCGGTCTTCGTGAACCCCGTCACGATGTGCTGACATCTCTTTGAGACGCGCGTGAAACACGACGCGCCGTCGACTCGGGCCTGGTCCTTACCGAGCGGCGAGCTGCCCACTGCTCACCGCCCGCAGGCCCGCGTTACGGTGGCTGGGAGTTTGGTGTCATCTCCCGACCAGGGCGTCTCCTGCGGCGGCTAGTGGCGTGAGGGCGCTGGGATTCCCGTTGCCTCACGCGCTCCGCCTCCTCCTTTGCCAGCATCACTGCTTCGCAGAAGGAGGTGACGGCCTGCCATGCACTTTCGCTCCGGACCATGGCCTGGACCAGGGTCGGACGCGAGAGATCGCCGCCGATCGCCGCTACGAGGACACGGCGGTGCTCTACCCAAGCCGGGCAGACCTCCACCGTATGCTCCACCGTGTCCTCAGGGCGATCCACACAATGGTGACGCCCTGGCGTTTCCTCCCGCCTTATACGGAACAGGAACCTCCCGAAACAACCGTGTCCGGTGAGGACCTGCGTCAGGCGGAAGGTGAGGGCGCCGTGGCGCCTCTCTAGCCACTCCTCAAAGAGGGGACTTACCGCCGCTATTGTGGCGTGCCCAGCACTGGGTTGCGACAATCGCATGTTTCCCATTCATTGCATGTTCGTAATAAATCCGCCCAAGATTTCAACCTAAATAACGCAATGAATTTTGTTGAAATGAAAGCCATCGCTACAATATTAGCGAACTATACTAAGAAGTGTTATTTTCTCGTTGTTTGCTCATAATATTGTAAAATTGGTAACACAACTGCATAATGAACCTATTATGTCGTCATTTATAAAACTTTGGCATGAGGATGTCAAAGTTTTATTCCACTCGACTCCACTCAACTCCAGAGGGAGGTGTCTGGAGTGGAGTGGGCTTATCCATCATACAAGACATAATCAGAGCGAATTAGTGGATTAATAATGCCAGATTTCTTATTATGAAAAGTATGAATGCTTCGATTTATATCTGGTATATTTCTGAGTCTCTAGAACTATTTATATACATATTTATCAGCACATTGTATCGTCGAGACAAATTCTTGTTCTTCTCTTTACACAGCACTCTAAATAACACTGACCATAATTTACGCCAAGTAAGTCTCGATAGATACGCAAAAAGAAAAGTGCGGATCAATTAGTTGAAACAAATTAAAGCGATGCTCCAGCGCTTGATAAGCGCCATAAATCCTTGCTTCGCTGGAAGATAGAAAGCTATCTCTGCTGCCAGTAACTTATACTTTGAGGTATCGGCCATAAGGTATGTTACACTTTGTAACCTTTATGGGTTACAAAGTCATATTAGCTAAAGAGCTGACTCAAAAGCCAGGTTCTCAAAGACATGCCGTGAGAGATGTGTGGCAGTACCAATGCCGTCCTGGAGATGATAGCGGACCGAATAGACTGCCCATACATACGGCATTATTGTGACAGGCACATTGCTGTTAGCATCCAGCCAGTTAGGTCATTATCATCTCAGCGTTAATCCCAGTCGCATCCGAAGCTTTTTCAGCTTTGGAGTCTGGGGTCTGCTTTACCAGTCTAACTGCTGATTTTCAGTAGGGCCAGTTAGATATTAAGTGTATTTGTGTATACGCTGTATTTATACAGAGTATGAGTGAGTATATATATTAGTATATAGAGTACCAGGATTAAGATATAATGGCGAAGTCGTCACTATAACTTAGTCCTGTCAAATTAATCAACTCCTGACGTAAAGTAACGTTGTTTTTCGTCGCCTTGATTTTAATCACGTCTCAAATGTCTATGTAGTATCTTAATTGAAGAGTTAATATTTATCTTCTATCCATTTTTAAAGAAAAATAAAGAATAATATTTTTCACTGCACTTAAAATTTAGTTTTGTTTGAGGACAAGGGAATCGGCTTAAATGTGGCATTGTAGCATTTATTTTCAGTTAAAGAATTTATAATATAAAATAAATATTTGCCAGTTTCTTGTTCTCATATAATATGGCTGCTCCCTCACCTCACCTAGCACAGAAGCACGGCATTTGATAAATGAATGGAGACGGTCCATACCTCTCACGGACTATAAATTGTGAGTGTACCGGGGAACCATGTGTACAGACAGACTTATCGTGTTCAATAACTTAGTGCCCGCACTACTTAAACGAAATACACCGCTTTTAGTAATAATGCTCCTTATTCATAAACACTGCTTAAAGTTAACTAGTGATTAGCGAATGTTTAAACATACATTTTCTAAATCATCGTTTATGAATAAACCCCTTAAACACTGTGGTGTTTTTTCATAAAGGATGATTTAAGTGACGTTAAAAGGTCAAAAATGTATGGTTAAACATTCGCTAATGACTAGTTAACTTTGAGCAGCGTTTATGAATAAGGGGGTAAATTTTGAAATTTGTAGATGATACAGTTGATATCAGCCGATCGTGGACCAAGGAGTGATCTCTCATTTCAATTAATGCTAGGCATTAGATCTATTGATTGAATTGAATTATTATTGCGTGAAAGAGTGAGCTAACTTGAAGCTATTCACCTAACATATCCTTGATGGATGTTTATAGAATCGCCCTGCTGACCCAGTACCTACGTTTTGCTAAAGTAGCGTGTCCAAAAATATTTTTCATTATGCACAAAAAGGAATTAAAATTATTTCCAGTGTTCTCTGATTTTGATACTAATCAACTAATTTTTAGTACAGAATACCATAAGACAAGAGAAGAGAATACTTTTCCAATACTTACCTAAAATCCCTATTAATATTATAACTCCCTACTATATATCCCTACTAATACTATAAATGCGAAAATAACTCTGTCTGTCTGTTAAGCTTTCACGCCTAAACCACTGAACTGATTTTATTGAAATTTGGTACAAAGATAGAGTTGACCTTGAGAAATAACATATAGTTAGATAGATAGTTTTGATTCCGGACTTTTGAAGAGTTCTCTTGGAAACGCGATATAACCGAACTCCACGCAGGCGAAGCCGCGGTCGGGAAGCTAGTATACAATATGTTAAGAACAATGATGGCCCAGTAATGGCCGCCACTTACGCGTTATAGATCATGGCTTAACACTCAAACAGGAACTTACATTGTGTAACTTATCTTGACCACCTCTCAAAACATATCCTCTCTCATATCCTAGAACCAAAAAAAATACGAGATATGTGACATCCGGCATCCGTGTGATTGTTTACTACCTATTACCTCTAATAGAGAGGAGGACTTTGTCCACCAGTGGGATGAATAAATTAAAACTAAAAATCTGCCAAGAATATTTTTCTTAAAACCTACTTTAGCAATAGACACTTAAGATCTCCTTTCACAAAATAATAATTCTAAATTCTAACCACAATTTATGGTACGTAACTCTAATCATGTTTACCATAAATATCAAACATGCCTATATACCAATGACCCTTCCTTAAATTCTATAGATTATACTCCACAGGCAATACCCTGCGTTCATTAGTTAGCCAACACATCATCTTAAAGTCAGGGGTAACCAATAAATGACTTGATTTATACCCATTTATGACGTACATACATAATCCCACAATACGCGGATACCTGATCATTTGAAGAGTAAGAGCAATTTTATGATGACAAGCATTGGCAAGCTTATGTTAAAATATCGCTAGGATAAGTTATGGTATTTTGGCTTTAGGCAGTGATACAGACTTTATTTATGGTTTTGCTAAGATTAAAACTAAGACTTATGTACAATTTTGGAGATACACCAGCCAATTTGCCAGCGGCGGTGTTTCCGTCGGACTACAATTTGAATGTCTTCAAGGCTAGAGTAGAGGCTCTTAATAAACTAGTGCGCTTTACCATCAACGATTGCGTCACTGCTTACCATCAGGCAGGATTGCGGTCAAGCGCTGGTTTATAATATGTAAAAAAAAAAAAAAAAAAAATTACAAATATTACTATCATTCGGTAAGTTGCCACTGTATAGCAAGTAATAAAGCGCCAAAGTAGATTTATTACATTGCACCAGTTCTTTGATATGATACATTTCTGATGGTAAAACGTGTATCATAACATCTTTAAACCATGTTTGCACAGAAATCAATGATTACTTTGTTTTGAAAACACAAAATTGACAATTGGACGCTGATTTTTCTTACGCCAGAGAACTTTTATTCGAGGATAAATGTTGACGTTTCATAGTTGTTGTCTATATTATCTGTCAGTTTCAAAATTTATCCCGAATAAAGTTATCAGAATAAGGAAAAATCAGCCCTAGTTATAAAACATTTCTGTAAAGTCTATACCAAAAGCTCCAAATTGTCGGTTTACATACCTACTATTTACATCAAAACTTTTTTAAAAGAAAATTACTTATATATTTAATATAAATAAAACATGGCCGACAGATACCAAAGTTGTTAACTCCTGGTGCGAAAGACGTTACAATCTTTATGGTCCCATTTACGCGTCTTATTTTATACGTAATCCATTAATTGCCGAGATTGGGACCCTTTTTCAAAAGATTTTTTTGCCTTTTTTATTCAACAAGCACCTGTGCCTAAAAGCAAACCCTTCGATGATTTCAATGACTGGTTATTTTTTAACAAATAGATTTGTACTTGAAACTAATTTAGACTTTATATCAATGAAAATAAGGTTAATAACACGGCAAGAGCAGTCTTGTTTTTAGGAAATCTCGTCTGAGCGCGAGGTGAGAAGATGCGACCACTGACAGGGCAAAGTCGTGCAGGTAGAAAATCGATTGTTATTGGACGTCAGGGCTCCTCATAATAACATAAATATATTGTGAAGAATCGATTGTGAACAAAATAAGGTGATCGAACGTTCACAAAGAATGCCACGTCAAATTAGCTTTATCATTTAACTATTGATAAAATGTGCAGATGTTTAGATTTTTTTTAAATATTTCATTATTATTTTAAAGATATATTATAACAATGATAGGTACCTATTTTGTGACTGAGAACTCTGCTATCAATAATGGTAAAACAGACGTTAGGTACAGATGGCCTTATCTAAAAGCGCGGGAAACTATCGAGATGGCAACGGATTCTTTTGGGTTATACCATGCCTACAATATAGAAGAACAAGTTTAAAATGTTCACAGTACTTATTAATTTTAACTTGCATCTACCAAGTTCCCATAATCTATTTTGTTTTTTTGGAAATTCATAGACAATTCCCATTACAGGATGTCAAATATCTCCAAAGGAGATTTGGCGGGAAAGTCAAGCGGAGTGTCACGCTCATTTT
The DNA here is from genome assembly GCA_017933935.1 of Sesamia nonagrioides. Lineage (NCBI taxonomy): Eukaryota > Metazoa > Arthropoda > Insecta > Lepidoptera > Noctuidae > Sesamia > Sesamia nonagrioides. The sequence continues at coordinate 532,570 of JADWQK010000385.1, forward strand.
TCATTGGACTTTTAAAATTATTTATAGTGTTGTTTACTAAATAAAAGTACGTGATTTATGTAGTTAAAAGTGCATTCAGTACATAATCCATAAAGAACAGTGAAATATCGCAGCATAGTGACCACATTATGACTTTGTCTCAAACCTCCCTCGTAAGACGGTTCACGTGGCCGTCTTTTTCGACATAAATAATTCATTACGTGACATTGGCTAAATGCACAAACCCAAACCGTGCGAAGCCAAAAAAGAAAGAAAGAAAGAATATCTCTAAAGTAAAAGTTGTGTATTTTATACTGAACTGATAATTAACTCAAAATTACGGTCTAGTGTTGTATATCAAAACATGTTTTACCGAACGTGTACTTTAGTTAAAGCCTGAGAGGTATCACACGGCTCCTCTAGCTCATAAATTACAATTATGCTGTATGTCAGCTTGTCGCCCTGAACAACGCCCGTCGGCTCACCTGCCCCTTGTATAATCAGCTTTATTATAAAAGTAATTATGAATTAAGGACTGCAGGCGAATGAGATAAGATACCAGAACTGGATGAAGCGGAAACTAGTCTGCATGTATGAAATGTTTGATAGGAACGAGATTGGTAGGCGCCAGTGCCGTGTTAGATGTTACTTATTCCTAGATATGAGAACATGTCTGAAACATGACAGGACGCCTAAATTGGAAGATAAGAGTAGCAGTGTCTGTCCGACACTTTTTTTTTTTGTTGTCCTCCAAAAAGTTCTAATACCTACAAGAACTGTTTTCTAAGTCCAAGAGTCTTCTTGTTTGTCAGCGGCATACCTAAACAACATTTAAATAAATGATTAACTAGCGGCCACCAGCGACTTCGTTCATGTGGATTTAGTTATGCTCCGCTCCTATTAGTCACAGCATGATGTTATATAGCCTAAATAAAGCCTTCCTGGATTAATGGGCTATAAAACGCGAAAAGATTTTTTCAAATCGGACCACTAGTTCCTGAGATTAGCGCGTTCAAACAAACAAACTCTTCAGCTTTATATATTAGTATAGATTTAAAGTTTAGGTCAGTGTTTTCTTAAGCGAGACTCAAAATCATAACGAGCGTTTTTAAAACAAGTTCCAAAATGGAAAATTTCGACCAGAGTCAATAAGATAACAATTCAATAATAATATTCAGGGCATAGCAACAGGATATTAATTAGGAATGTTTATAATAGCAAGCCCGCCATCCATCAGAGGTACCATAAACTTATAAGTTCTCAAATCCGCCCCGTACTTGTGAGAGAACGTGGGCATATCCAAAGACGACGTACGGTAATTAATCGTCTTTGTGACAGTTTTGTACGTTACACTGAGTTATAGAACGCGATGTTTATGGTCAGGATAAACGGCGCGGGCGACGATGTAGGACAGAGCGGCGCGAAAGACGGCCGACAAACGCGATCAGGCTTGCAGTTGATAAGACTATGTATAGATTTATTTAGCAAAAAAGAAAAGTTTTTTTCCAATTGTTCTATTCCATTTCTATCTTCAGTTAAACACACTTCCACGAAAACCCAAAAGGTGATTTTGGGAAATAAAAGTAATTGTAGAGTAGTTGACTTTACAAGTACAGACGACAGCACATTAAGCTACTACAATCTGTCAGATTTCCTTATTAGATGTTCAAATTTTATCTGAAAAGCGTTAAAGCTCAGGGTTGATTGGGAATATCAGACAGGGGTAGCTTGACCTGCTGTCGTCCGTACAATAATATAATATGTACGCTTGATTCAGAGAGCTGCAGGTACTTCTGGACACAGAGGAGCCTCGTAACAATCCCTTATCGCCGGTAGCTTGGACCCTGTTCCCGATACGGGAGGGCTACTATTTTTCTTTTTTTGTCTTGACTTTTAGTTAAAAAAAAGTGATTTATAGGTTTATCAATGAAATAAAAAAAAACTTAACCCTTAAAATATAAAAATGTCGGGGTTGTGTGTTTCGTAGATTAAGCAGTTTATTTATCGAAAATATATTAAACTAGCGGCCGCCCGCGACTTTTCGTTCCAGTTTTTTTATATGCTCCGCTCCTGTTGGTCGCAGCGATGTTATATAGCCTAAAAGCCTTCCAGGATTAATAGGCTATCCAACGCAAAAGAATTTTTCAAATCGGACCAGTAGTTCCTGAACTCGCTAATTCAAACAAACAAACCTTTCAACTTTATACATTAGTATAGATTTCAAGAACAGAGCTGCTACTACTATTATAATGTCACTACCGGCGCCCTGCGGTTTCACCCGTCAAAGTTTCGGTCAAAAAGTATCTTATGTGTTATAAACTATCTGTGTACCAAATTTCATCCAAATCCGTTCCGTAGTTTTTGCGTGAAAACGGAACAAACAAAGACACTCACTTTACGCATATGTATTGAAACGTCAGTTTCAACTTTAAAGTAAGTAAACGATTACATTTTTCTTTTTTTAGAACTAAGAAGGAGTTGGCTTCAAGACGAAATGAGAACTGAGGAAGCGAAATGTGAAATGAGACTTTTTTTCTAATTGTGAATCAACAAAATAAGTACTTACATACTTTTATTTTACCAAAAAGTTCTTCTCTCTTTACATCACAACGTAAGTACCACACATTTAGACGAATATTCTAGAAACAAAATACCTACCCAGATAGTATAATATTAGATAAACAGTAATGATATAAGAATTAAAAAGAAAGGTCCTTAATTGAAGTCCTTTTAGTGTTACCCACTAAAAAAAACAAATACCACCGAGTTTTTCAAATGACTACATCATTAAAATTGTAGTACTTGATCAATTAAGAGTACAATACAAAACCTCCTTTTCAATGTGGCTTAAAATTAAAACAAAAGCATAGGAACGCGGCAAGCCGTATCGCGTTCCGATCAGACAGAAGAAAGTACTTCGGAGGCGGGATGATAGCGACGGAGGCTGCAACCGGCCCAACCGGTCCCCCATTGTGGTCAGTTTTTGTGCCGCACCCCTCCCCGCGCCATCCGAACGTTTCCTTCGCCAAAATGTTCTCAATCCTTTAGTTAGTGGTCAATCGATTTAATTACCTTATTTCGATTGTATGTCACTTAAGTATTAAAAATTCTTGATTTCACTTTAATACATGGCTTGGTTCAAAGAAAGTTCAAAAATATCAGTAGGTTTTTTTTTTAATAATTATAAACTAGAGCTTGACTGCAATCCCGCCTGATGGTAAGCAGTGATGCAATCGTTGATGGTAAAGCGCACTAGTTTATTAAGCCTATTCACTTGAAAAACTAAGGAATAGGAAGGATGACGGCAGTTGAGCGAGGTGATGCAATATTAAACCCAAGACCAACACAACCAAACAATGCTGCGCTAGAGGGAGATTGATCTGGAGACTCTCCACGACCAAACTCCCGACACAACAACATTTGGTGCATCGTTCCCGCCACACATCGCAACACAACTGCTCAGACCCGTCCTCCGTACGGCTTCACCAGACATCATGCCGGAACACGACGAATCGCTTGGCGGCGAGACTTTGTCTAGTGGGTTGTAACTTCTGCCGGCAGCCGATGTTAAGGCCTACCAACGAGAAAATAAAATCAAAAAGGATAAGAAGAATATAAAACTTGTTATGGAGAAGAGGAAAGCCGATTGGCATGCATAACAAGACACAAGATAAAAAGATAAATAATGTTTGTTCTTTTTATTTAATTATCTAATGAGACCTTTCCTCGTTATTTACTCAAATACCCCAGTAAACACGCAGAAGAATTACTTATTCTGAATTACCTACTCATTACATTTTAGCAACCGGCAACCTAGACAATTACCTATTGTAATCAGACTTTAGTGTCAGTTAAAAAGCCGTAGTCTAGCACTCTAGTGTCATTAGCTTGTTAGTTGCTGTTAAAAAATTGTGACATTAAATGAGCTATTTCTTTTTAATAGGCAAAACCCCCCACACATTATCCCACCCACTGCAACTCCTGAAAGCCAGAATCAACAGTGGAGACCGCCAGAAAAACGCCGAGCAATGAAGCTCGGCACAGAACTAGGCCAATCGGCACAAAGGGACATTATTGCAACTGGGAAAAGCCTAGATTGCGAAGCACCTTCTTCTTCTGCCTATAGATGTCCACTGCTGGACAAAAGCCTCCCCCAAGGCTTTCCACGCCGACCGGTCTTGTGCTGCCCGTATCCATCGGCTTCCCGCGACCTTCACCAGGTCATCGGTTCACCTTGTTGGGGGCCTCCCTACGCTGCGTCTTCGTAAGTCATCACTGGCAAAACACACAGGTCAAAGACTTTAGTCTTGAGACACTGTGGTATCTTGGACGACGAGAAGATATAGCGTAGCTTCCCAAACGCTGCCCAGCCGAGCTGGAGTCGACGAGATACCTCTTTCTCGAAGTTGGACCTACCTAGTTGGACTGTTTGTCCCAGGTATATATACTATATATATATATATATATATATATATATATATATATATATATATATATATATATATATATACTCGTCAACAACTTCGAGTGCAGAGCAACCAACTAGAATTGGAGTGGGTGCGAGATGAGAGTTCGACATGATCTTCGTCTTATCCATGTTCATCTTTAGACCCAAGAAGCACCTAATTAAATTAAATTATATTAAATGGGCTATGATTAATAGTGCCTAGATTGACTACACGTGACGAGTACAGCAATGAGACAGTACCATAATGACAAAGCAGAAACAGGAGACTCGACCGAGTGAACCTAACCTAATACTGGGTGACAGTTTTCTGTCGTGACTCGTGACACTAGCGCCAATTCTCTTGTTCAGAAACTAAACTAAATTCTCTAATCTTCTCTAATTCTAATTCTCGGTGGTAGGCAACAACATCAGCTGCCGGCATAAGTTACCACCCACCAGACAAAGTCTTGCCGCCAAGCGATTCGCCGTGTTCCGGCATGATGTCTGGTGAAGTCGTACGGAGGACGGGTCTGAGCAGTTGTTGCGATGTGTACCGGGTACGATGTGCTTAATGTTGTTGTGTCGGGAGTTTGGTCGTGGAGGGGCTCCAGATCATCCTCTGGCGCAGCATCGTTGGTCGTGTTGTTGAGTTAAACATTGCATCACCTCGCTCACCTGCCGTCTTCCTTCCTATTCACTCAGTTTTTTTGAGTGAATAGGCTTAATAAGCTAGTGCGTTTTACCATCAACGATTGCATCACTACTTACCATCAGGCGGGATTGCAGTCAAGCACTAGTTTATAACTAATAAAAAAAAAAATAAGTTCAGTACATCGAGCGCATCTTATTTAATTAAGCAAAGTACTTGGCACAAATATTACAAATGTCAAAAAGGTCAGCCCCTAAGGTAAATTAAGGTAGGTTTTTATAAACAATGGAACAACTTGCCGGCGGCGGTGTTTCCGTCGGACTACAATTTGAGTGTCTTCAAGGCTAGAGTGAATAGGCTCTTAATAAACTAGCACGCTTTACCATCAACGATCGCATCGCTGCTTACCATCAGGCGGGATTGCGGTCAAGCGCTGGTTTATAAATAATAATAATAAAAAAAAAAACGTCACGTGTAATCTGTCTATAGAATATTTAACTTTCACAGGACTAAACTAATATTTTGTCTTTTGTCCTTTTCTTATTGCAACAGATAGAAAAAGATGCACTGAACTTAAATTTAATTTAGTTTATGGACAAGGGAATCGGGGCCATTGTCTGACCGCTGGTCTCGGTAGGTATGTACGGGGGACAGCAGGTCAAGCTACCCTAAACTACCAAATATTCCCAATCAATTTTGAGCTTTACAGCTTTAGGAATAAAAATGAAAATCTAATAAAGAAATCTGGCGGATTGTAGTAGCTTGATGTGCTGTCGTCTGTACGTACGGCTACAAATCAAGCCATACATAACCATAAACCAGTGTAAACTGGCTTCCGATTGTACGAAAAAAGATTTTTCATATAATCTGAAGTCAGTTTACGAGGCCATCTAAAACTGGAAACGCATGGCTGGATGAGTAGAAGTGTGTACTCACAAATAATCAAGACATAAAACTTACTGTTGTATAACTTTTTATAAATCTACACTGAATTACGATTCTATTTTACATGACATGTGTAGCGCCATCTGTTGTTGCGGCATTTTATTAACTAAGGAAGATATATTTATCACTTCTGTCAAAGGATTATATTCATCACAGATATCTCCACGATAGTTTTACTTTTAGGCCATTGTTGGTAATTAAAAATATCTTTTTTTTTTTCTATAATATCGTTACGACTTTAAATTCCACGAAAAACCAATAAAATACTCTTAATTACTTATTTGACCATAAACAACGAATCAGAGAAATGACAATTCACTCTTGTCTCGAACGTTCTTTACTATACTCTTTGAACGTTCTATATTCCACAGAGTACATTAAATATATAGGGTATATTCTTTGGTTGGTATTATGTCTGGTCCGTCAAAAAATGTCCTTCTGACGTGATTTGCCGATAAAATTATTTGGATAGCACTTTTTTATAAACATGGGAGGTTCTCAAAGCACTCGAAAAGTAACGGTGGAAAACGAAAATGCTATCCAAGTGTCCCAAGAGGCTTTAGATCGGATACAAGCTCAGCTTACTTCAAAAGTAAATATGATGTTAAATTACATAATTTTGATCAATGTCATTGCTTGTTAAAACATAATAAAGGGTGTTGTTGTTATAAAAATTATAAATTAATTTGTTTTAATTTTGTGGCTTCATAATTTTGATTCATCAGCGTAGCAAATTCGCTATTAAAATTTAACAATTGTAGGTTATCTTAGCAGTTTCTGAGAACAAGCTGATTGATGTCTTGGTTTACCTATCTTATTTAATTATCTTGCACTTTCTCCAGTAAATTAATCAATAAAAACACATTTCATATGTGGTACTTTTTATGTACTTATTATTAATATTTTTATAACTGTTATTATCCCAGTTTTAATTTTACTTTATCCGATATCTAAATAGTTTAGTATAACATAATATTCTTCACAGCTAAGCAAACCCATAGTAGAATAACTGTTGTAAACAGCATTAACATGAGAGAAATGAGTACAAAAACATGTTAAGTCTATTCTTTTTTAAATGATATTTTTCATCAATACTACTTCAGCAAGCTGAATCGAGACCCCTGCCCGCACAACAGTTCATACCACCAGCATATGAGCACAGACGTCAGCACGATTATGCAGCTGAAGAGGCCTACTGGACGCACCGCATTGAAAGCCTGAAGAGGGCTCATGAGAAGATAAACAGCGGAATGCATTTGGAATACCAGAAGACATTGAAAGAAGCAAATAATTTATTTAATATGGTTCAGGGAGACAAAGTTGCTTCAAAGGTGTCACCATGCCAAGAGGAGAAGGCAAAGGTAGAAAACAAAATCCTTTAATTTTTTTTTTAAAATATGACCTCTTCAAAAAAAACATTGCAATAAAAGTAATGTCAATATGATTTTATTTTCTTGTGTGATAAAATAAGCCAATCATTGTCAATGAAGCTTACTGCTGTTAGATTAGTATATATATTTTATTACACAAATCCTGTTTTGACATGTCTGATTCAAACAATTTGCCTGTAATTGTTTTATTTTGTTTAACATAAAACAACACATAAAAACATAGAGGTCCCATAACAGTCATAACCCATAAAGGTCAAACATTCAAACATTGTTATTTGTTTATATTGATTAGTAAACTAATTGTTGCTCAAATTACTTGATACCCTAGTTTGGAATCTTAATAATTATAGTTGTTAGTCAGTACTAAATGTCTTTTAACATTGATTTTATAGTCGGACAAGTAATAATTTAAGCTTTATAATTATTGCCCAGTTTAACTGATTAATAAAATAATCTCGCACCTGAACAGAGTTAAAATATTAATATTACTGTACAATAAAAAGTATAAATTATTACTTTTACTGATGTATGCAGAGACTTTTGAAAGACAATAATATGGCTAAGAAGGTGAAAGACATTATGTCAACTAAAAAATTTGGACGAGGTTGATACAATATTTTTTTTTTTTTTTATTATAAAATCTGAAAAAAGACTCAATTAAATGGGATCTAGATTTTTATCTTTTTCTTAGGTTGATGTTTCAGTGACCACCTTCCCCATTTTAGTTAAGGTAAACCTCGCAGATTGCAAATCTTTGATCCAGCTCCGACTTACCATCTTTTAAGCCATAATGAGAGTTTACTTGCATTTAGCAGGATTATGACTAATTTATTGAAGTAATTTTGTAACCTATTCTTGTAATTTCTACAGTATGATTTAAGTTCCTAATTATAATTGATATGTTTTTGTATTTATGTAGCTCGCTATTTCTTATGAATGATTCTGCACAGGTTATCTGACTTAATACCTACTTTGTGTTAGAATCTCTGTAATAATTCCAGCTTAGAATAAGGATGGTGATATTATGTTCTTCATGATTATAGTACTTATAAATAAATTTCTAATTTCAGGTCCTCCAGTGCTACAATTCAAATCCGAACAAATCTCTCCTGTGTTCAGTGTTAGTGAATGAGTTCAATGACTGTGTGTGCCAGAGCAGGGTAGCAGCCGTTGCGGCTTCATCTTAACAACTGGAATTGTATAAATAATCATTATAGAAAATGTTCATGTTGTCATCAAGCAATACTGACCTCAGAAGTTGCATACAACCGCGGTGTAGATTTAATATTGTACTGTATCAATAAACTGTTATTAATTTATATTTGTGATTTATTTGGCCTTTTCATATTATTAATTTATGTTTGTGGACAAACCCAATGAAAATTTCAGATGCTTCTTGCAAAAATTCAGACCTTCGGTTTTGTTATTGTGTTAATTTCATATTTTGTTAGTGACCAACAAACCTAATTTGTTTAATCTGTTTGTTATCAATCTGGTAATAAACATTCCCCATAAGATCACTGACCCATTGTGATACTTGTTTAGATAGTAGACTAGTATAAATAAAACAAATCATATGTATGTACTTTGACCATATACAAACTCATCAGAAAATAAAAAGTACCTATTATTTACAGTACAACCTTATTTTGTTTACAACAATTTCCAAGTCACTTTGACAAAAGAGATTGTGTAGGTACTTACGACAAGGTCAAGCTACCCGAGACAGTCAAATATTCGCAATCAACATTGAGTCTTAATACTTTAAGCGTAAAGTTGAAAAACAAAAAAGAAATTTGGCAGATTGTAGTAGCTCTATCTGCTGTCGTCTGTACATAATTATTGACAAAACAGCTGGTTCTAGTTACCAAAGCAACGATGCCCCAGCGCAATAAATTACTGTTTGCCTTTAGAAGAAATTGTTGACAACAATAAATTAAAATGCAAGAGGAAAATCCTGCAGAGAAGAAGAAGAGACGTATTCCCCTGTACCCTGGGTTCCCAGAGTTGGCGCGATCCGATGTCAGCATACATCCAGCTTACTCCTCATTGGCGTTGGCGTAGTAAGTAGTAACAGTAGAATATAACAAATCAAATATTGCAATGCAGCTGTTGGTAGTCATAGCGCAGAGTACTACAAGAATACACTGTAGCATATAGAATAAGTTAAAAAAAATATAAATACCTAATAAATTTCAGCAGAGTCGTTTGTCGCCATCGCTATCACTACGCCAAAGCAGCCCAACGTAAACAGTTTATGATGGAACTGCATAGTTTCGAGAGACTACAGTCGAATGCCCTGGATGGAGTAAGAGTACATCGAGAATTCTCACAAGGAATCCTCTCGCATACTATACCACCACGGAGATACATGCAGAAGTTGACGCCAGATCCCCTCAGCTCGAAGCAAAGAATGCGGGTTGAAGAAATAATCAGTGGAAGAGTAGATTTTAGTAAAAAATAATATATTGGTATTCTTTTAGATTTCAATGAGCCCAAGCACCAGATACTTTTTTTATAGTTTTAATTTTAGGAGTTAGATGACGATCTATTAGTATACCTAAACATATTTTTATAGGAATATTATAATTCCTTCACTAATGGAAACCTAAAATATTGCTATTTTAAAACAAGCATGTGAAGTAGTGGACAGGGCAGAAGCTATAGTTGTTTTGATAGTACAGCAATAGAAGTCATTGACCCATGTGAATCTTCTAGCGTGTTATATTTACAAAACAACAACCATATTCAACTTATTATGAAATGGATTTTTGTTTGGATTAAAATGTTACTAGTAGAGCACAAGAATATGGGCATAGAAGTAAATAAAAACTCAAAAATCAACTAAAAAATAATAATTTTATTCAACAGATTCCATTGCCTTTTTCTTCTTCATTTTCTTACTTTTCTCCACATTAGTCTGCAGATAGTGGGCCTCTTTTTTCGCCTGCGATATTTCAGCCCTCAACCTCTGTTTGAGTGCAGCCCTCTCATATGCCAGTCTTTCACTCAAATGGATCCACTTGAACCTCGGGATGTATTTGATATTCCATATCATATCATAGTAACGTGATCTCTTTCTAGTGCCTATCTTTGTATTGTTTAGTTTGGCTGCAACCAACTTAGCCACTTTTTTCTTCTGGTATTCCACCCAACCTTCTGTAAATTGATTTGGTACCCTCTTGCGTTTCTCACCAGGCTCTGTAATAAATGATTTTTATAATATAGTTGATTAAACAAAAAATAACAATAGAATGAGTTGGATACCAATAACCCTTACATATTTTAGGTGAGTTTCTTGGTTTTACAGAAGAAACTCAAATATCCACTCTTAAAACACCAATATTATAAATTAAATAATGTTATTCTTCTTTCGTGGTGAACCATAAATGAAGTACTGGGAAGAACCACACACATTGTAAAGACTGCACAATTTAAATAGAATCAGAGTTGTTTGAAGAAATAGCAAACAACAATATAACCTCGGAAACTTACTGGCACTCGACTGCAAATATATTCTCCCAACTTCGCCGAATTCACTGAATATTTCACGGATTTTAGCCACATTCATGTAAGGAGGAATAGTTGACAAATATACGATTCCACGCTTTCTCGTCTTCTTTTTTTTTCCAGCACCAGAATTTGAAATATTTTTTTCATTTGATGCGTTCTGTGAGTTAACTTCACAGTCCGAACCATTTTCTGGCACTCTGTCGACTTCCATCTCAGGCATTGTAATAAAATGAATCTGTTATAAAATCTTATATCCTTCAAATAATTATTAGTACAATACTTTTCGAGAAAAATTAAAAAGATTCAGAACCATTAGACCATGTGAGGCTGACAGACTGACAGACAGATGACAATGAGTACAATGACAACAAAGCCATAAACCACACTCCACAGACACACAAACAACATAATTGTCAGCTAACAGCTGTTCGCTTTTGTCTCATTTACAATAACATTACCAAGGACTAGAATTTTTTTAAAGAACGGTTTTTGAGGTGCGCTTTGTACAATAATAAAAAAATATAAAATTATAATCGTCTTTGCATGTTACTTTTTATCAATCATAACACCGAGAATATGCTACTTTTCTTCATAGACACCAACCGGAAATAGAGTTTGTTTCGTTCTGTTGCTGTCATTACAGGTAAATATTTTCAATACGTCACCAAAGGTTGTAGGTATAAGCCCCGCACGATGATATTGCGATGGAACCTTGTCACAATAACAGCTTTGTGACGTCATCTGTCACACAAAAGGACAGCTAGCAAAAGAATGTTAAATGCAAAATTATAGTTTATTAATTTTGCATTTAACATACTTTCGGGTTAAGGATTTATTTGTATTTTATAATTTTATTATACATGCACACTTTATACCTACTCATCCATATTCTGACACTTTCATTATTAAAAATTTCAAGGAAATAATTCTTGTAGACGTAAGAAAAATATACTTATTCGTATATCTTTCTTACATGTAAGTATATTAACTTTTGCTAACTACATTTCTGTTAATTTGTGAGCGGGAATTAAACCAGAGTACCAAATAACACCAGGATAGTATGTAAAAAAATGTTTATATATAATTCAATATAATCTTACCCTATTTATTCAATTTCACTCATACAGTCTTCCGAATCAGAACTGCTTTCTGTGTCTGTCGTTTCCGACTCACTGTCGTCTGCCGTATTTATGATAAATAACTCGTCAGTTATTCGATCTTTTTTCCAATATTCCTCTTCAAGCCGTTTAACATGATTGACTTCGCCAGTCATCTGGAGTTATTGACGCCAACGCCTCCAATGTCAGAGCTTCAATGCGACTTTCCAACTGCTCCACATTTTTTTCTGACACCCTCATCTTTACCAGGTTCCAGATGTACTCAATGGGGTTGAGGTCGCAGTTGTAGGGTGGTAATCTAACGACCTCATGGCCATTGGCAGCTAAAAAATTGTCAATTTTATAATTTTTCGGTGGTCTGTGCCGTTTAATTAATAAATACAGTTCAGGTTTTGTACTGTCGTTGGGAAAGTCGATGTTGTGAGCTTGTAGCCACTCAACCATCAACTGTTTTTTATTGTTCATACTTTGTGGCCTATTCTCTTCCCTACTGTGATAAGGGGCGTTGTCCATCACAATTATGGAGTTGCGTGGTATGTTGGGTACTAATTTTTCTGTAAGCCACTTGGTGAAATTCTCAGCATTCATTTGATCATGGTAATCCCCCGTTTTGGTGTCTGCTTTAAACATTAAAAGGGCATTGTCAACAAAACCGCTTTCACTTCCCGCGTGAACTATTATCCATCGGCGGCCGGGGCTGTCGTTCCGTCTCACTCCGACATCGGTTGCTGTTTGCCAACATTTTTTTACCGTGTAGTGTGCGTGTATCCACGTTTCGTCGAGATAAATAACGGGTCTTTTGTTATTACCAAGCGAGTCATTTTCTTTCATATGTCGTAAATATTTAGCCCTCCACGCTTGAATTTGGGGTCTTTCAATTAGAGCCAGTCTTTTTTGGTAGCATCGTTTGAATTGGTAGCCTAAATCACATTTAATTATTTTTCTTAATGTAGTTTCACTACCGGTATAATTAAGGTCTACTTTTGAAGCTGCCAAGATTTTGCGCATTGTGGGTATTTCTCTCCTCACCGTATACATTGAATGTATAATATTTCTTAAAGCTGTTAAGGAAAACCCGTCGAAATATTCCTTCTTTTGTCTTTTTCCTTTAGTAGGAGTTCTCATTTTGCTGCCACTGGCTGTTGCCGACTCATGCTCTCGTCGCAATTTCGTTACAGTATTTTTTGCAATGCCTGTGGCACATGCCACACGCTCCGTGACTTTGGTAGAATTTTGCAAAATATTTTTAATAACTATCAGCTGTTGCTTCGGTATTAAAATGTCCTCAGTAGTGTCCGAAGCACTTTTTAAAGCACGGTTTATACTTTCAAGAACTAACTTACAGTCCTCTTTTTCTTTAACAAAATAATTGTCCACTTTAATTATAATTTCACGAGCACGACTGTGAATTAATTTCTTACTCATTTTAACGAGTAACAGCTAACAAAACTAAACAACAAAACTCAAGAACAACAATAAAACAAGATAACAAAAACAAAAAGCTAACAAAAATATTCGATGTGCGTAAGTGGGTAAGCGCGGACTGAACTTGCGAACGGTACTGACGTTGCGAGTGCGACTACGTCACCAAGATGGCCGCCGATCGCAATATCATCGTGCGGGGCTAGTACGTATCTAAAACGTCATTCACATAGGAAAAAAATATAAATAATTTTATTTTTAATCAGAGTAATTCTTAATATTCCACTATGGGTTGCGATGGTGGTACAATTCCACGTCGAGATGAACTTGTTCGAATGAAAAAGAAGCCAGAACAGGTAAATTTCCTCTAAATACAAAAAAAAAAGCAAAACGAAATGTAAACATTTAATTTTTATTTTATTAATTTTGTTATTTTCTTGTAGAAAGATAAAGATGCTGAACGGGCATTCAAGTGGCGCAACTGCGCTTTATCTCAGCAACCGCTACAGGCGCCCGTTGTGGCTTGTGGCCTCGGCAGGCTGTATAGCAAAAGCTCTGTCCTTGAATCTTTGCTTGACAAAGATACCAAGCCAGAGTCCATTAACCACATCAAGAATCTGAAGGTAAATGTTCACAGTACTGTTCTAAACTTCGGTCTTTTTTAACTTATGGTGAAGTGAACAGAATGCAATAACCTCTGAAACATAATGCTTCAACGGTTTTCTAAATATGTAATCCATAATATAAATAAATATATAGTGATGGTGTGCAATGTGTCTTAGGGTGTCCATGTATGGACGACAGCAGGTCAAGCTGTCCGAAACTGTCAAATATTCCCAATCAAGCTTGAGCTTAAAGTTTTAGAGATAAAGTTGAAAACCTAATAAAGAAATCTGACAGATTGTAGTAGCTTGATGTGCTGTCGGCTGTACACTTGTACAGTAGGTGTAGAGGAGTTGGTGTGTATCTATTTTTCTTTAAACATTTTTAAATTACATTAATTTTTTCAGTTTCATAGATGTATAGTATAATTTAATCATACGAGCCAGCCTTATATTATACATACATTTATTATTTGGTAGTGCATAAGAGTTGTACAAGTGGTTTGCTATGTTGTATAAAATATTACTTGCTAGTGCTACATAATACTTTTGTCTAGCAAATAACATTCTGTAAGGTGTCCTCAAGCAAACCTTTCGTTTTGTCTTGCTTTGAAATCAGTATATGTGCAATATTTTTATGCTCCACTTTTCAGAATACCACATCCACACGTAACATCTTAAATATTATTATAAATCAAAATAGCTAATTGTTTAAAAATATTAATTTACAGGACATCAAAGACCTGAACCTCGTGAAGAACCCTGCATACACTGCTGCTGACCATACAGAGGGTGCTGTAGGTGAAGGTAATGCTCCTTACATCTGCCCCATCAGCGGCTTGGAGATGTCAGGCAAATTCCGCTTTGTGTTCTTGTGGAGCTGTGGTTGTGTGCTTGCTGAGAGGGCTCTCAAAGAAGTTAAGCAGAATCTCTGTCATATGGTAAGCTTTTATTTCGTTTTTCAATTAGAAAATGTAAATAGTAAAATTTGGCCAAGTATGATTCCGACTCACCCACAAAAGGTTTCATACCATCCCCTATAAAAAAAAAAAAAATATTTGGTAGTAGTAGCTATAGCGTTAACAGAAATACACATGTGAAGGTCTCAACCATCTAGCTGTCATGGTTTATCAGATACATATAACCTATTGGGTATGGAAGTCTTAAAAAGTATTTTGTTACTTTTAATACTGCTAAACACCATAACTTTTGCTCAACCTTCATCATGTTGTTTTTTATGTTTGATCAACATAATACAACTACACAAGTACATAGACCATTGTTGACTATCCATTACACATTAAGTATCCTCTGAAATCATTTGAAAGCACCTCTTGCTATTTGTAGATCTTTGTCAGTAATTCTACAAATATTCTATGTTACGGGTTTGGTTTCTGCACATAGTCCTTCGAGTGGAGCATTGTGCGTGGGCCATGGCGGCCGTTAGTAGTTATTCCCCACCTCCCCCCAGAAGTCTTATTAAGTTTCCTGGCTTGTTAAGAACATCTGTGTAAGATCTTGGTGCCCCAAGGGGTTTCACTTCTGATCTGGGTGAGGTCTGTACATTCGAAGAGCGCATGCGCAACCGTCTCATCAGCCACCATGCCAGCTCTGCACAGAGGACTGTCCGTTATGCCTATTGTGTGGAAATGTTTATTTAGCGGGCAGTGACCCCCCGATGGTCCCCATCCTCAATCGCAGGCCTTTCCTGTTCAGTCGCAACAGTCTTCAAACATGCAATTCCTTTAGAATGTCCTAATATTTGACTACTTTGTAAACAGTGATCTATTCATGGTAAATTGTCCTGTAACTCTTTAATTACTAATGGAACATCATTGATACTTGGCAACATGTTGCAGCCACTTACAAGGTTTGTATAAACGTGAAAATCTAGACCCCAAAATGCATACTTTAAGAACTAAGACCTAATAAGCGTATTTTACGTTTATATTTTTATCTTTTAAGCCCTACGATTTTTTCTAAATCTGATTTTTAAACAAATATAAATGAATTCAAAACAACGTTTGTTAAAATCTACAGCTATCTATGTAAGCGCTTTATATGGAAACTAGCGTATGGCCAAACGTTCGCGGAGCGGAAACTTGAATTTCTCCGAAGTTTATGCATTTTTTTTTTTAATAGCTCTATTAACTAGTGCTTGACTGCAATCCCGCCTGATGGTAAGCAGGGATGCAATCGTTGATGGTAAAGCGCACTAGCTTATTAAGCCTATTCACTGCATGCACTAATTTTATTCATACTTACAGAATTACACACAAATACACACTAATTTTTGGACACATCTCTTTTCTTCTAAAGTCTATGGATTTAAAAATGTTCCGCCAAGATAACATTCGCCCAGCGGAATCAGTTTTCGTTGAATTTCTCCACAATGGCTGCGTGCACAATTTTTTTTTACCATACACAATTATACGACCGCGACGTCATACACTAAATATCTGCATAATTAAAATCATTAAATTCAACAACATTCCGCTGCGTGAACGCACCACTTTGATCCGTCGGGAGTCTAGCTTTCAGTGCTACCAATAAAAAAATCACGATTCCCCGCGTCAGTGTTGTCAATTCCCCGAAATTCCCCGCTTGTTTTGAATAATTCCCCACATATTCCCCGAATTTATATTTTTGAAATAAAAACACTGTTTTAAGTATGCAAAAATTATTTAATACTATTGCTTATTTATACGAATATGTTAAATATTTGGTGGCCCTTATTTTATTTGGACATATTATTGTTCATATTATTTATGCCATATTTTCGCTGTAATCATAGGTAAATCAGGTTCAAATTTTAAAATATTCCCCGCTTTAGCTATACCTTGTTTGGTATGCATTATCGCAGCAATGGTGTCATTGTTGAGGCTCTCACGGTGCTGTGTTTTAATATTATATCTGTTGCTGAAAATCCTCTCCACAGACGCGTTTGAAAAAGGTAATATTAATAGAAGACCTATTACTGTTTTTTAAATTTTTAAACAAAAACTTACCAGCCATAGTCTTTAGGTTAAAAACCTTAGGCCAGTACTCAACGAGTGGTATTGATTCTAAGCTTAAGCCCTTAAATTTCAACAATGCATGTTCTCGCCATTCGTTGTCAACAGTTTGTTGATCAACATATTTTTTTAAAATGGGGAAACGTGTAAAAACTCCATACAGAGTTTTAATGTTGAAAAGCCTGGGCATCAGAGGGTTTAACGAACTTACTTTTTTTTTATAAGTTATAAACCAGCGCTTGACCGCAATCCCGCCTGATGGTAAGCAGTGATGCGATCATTGATGGTGGATGGAGCCTTGAAGACGCTCAAATTGTAATGTGACGGAAACACCGTCGCAAATTGTTCCAGTCCCTTGACGTGCGCGGTATAAAAGAGGAAGCGAAACGCTTCGTCCGGATCGCAGTGGTGTCAACAACGTAAGGGTGGAAACTCGCCGTACGACGGGTCGTCCGATGGTGGAATTAAATCATGCCATTCCCTCTACGCCTGTGCTCCAGGCTTTGGAGGCCGTTTCGAGTTAAGTCTGGGTCGCCAATCAGCCTCTTTGCACGCCTCTCCACTGAATCCAAAGTCGCCAGGTGACATTTCGCAGCACCAGCCAAATGTGGCTGCAGTACTCCACACACGAGTGTACCTGTGCTTTGTACAACATTAGAAGCTGCCCCGGTGTGAAGTACCACCGAACCTTTGCGATAACGCCAAGTTTTCTGGCAGCCACCTTGGCCTTGGACTCAATGAAACGCCCAAAATTAAGGTTCGAGGAGATCTCTACTCCCAAAAGCTGAAGGCGGTTGGTGCACTCCAAGGATACATTCTGGAAAGTAGGAGCCAAGGTGAACGGGCTCCTTTTGGCGGTGAAAAGACACGCCTGTGTTTTGACGGCATTGAATGCTACAAGATTGGCTTTGCCCAATGGGGCAGTCTCCGAATGCGGAGACTGCCTGTAGTGCAGCACTCGTACGCTCTACCATAGCCTCTCTTTCGGACCGGATTGTTTCCTTACTAGCCCGAGCTTCCGGCAGGTATCTCTCCACAACTGTGCTGTCATCTGCATACCCATATAGATACCGGGCAATTACTTGACAGAAATTAATTCAAACAAAGGATCGCTGAAGTCATACCTTTTTACAATGTCTGCCGTTAGTTCGATTTATAATGGTAAACAGGATTTATAAAATGCATCCAAATCAGTACTAGAAATAGTTTGATCCTTGTGTATATTGTTAACACTTTCGCCTGTCATACGGCGCGTGCTTAGTCGCACAGTAAGCCTTCCAGTTGTATGTAGGTAGTACTTATTACTGCCATGGTTGAGAAATACAAAATGGTGTAGAAATGACAGTTGAACAGGCATTCTTAGTTGTAAAGTATTAGGTACCCAACATAAAATAATTTTAGCCGAATTAGTCTGGATTCCCCGAAATTCCCCGATTTATGTCATTCCCCGAGCTCTCCCCGCGCTCACCCTCAATTCCCCGCAAATCGGGGATTTTCCCCGCGATTGGCAGCGCTGCTAGCTTTAAGCGTGTGTGTTTGACCCCGGAGTCTTGGCTCAGGGTTCCTGATAAGTTGACTCTGAAGGTAGCTAGGGTCGCTTTCTCCCTCACGTTGAGATGAGGGGGTACCTCCCTTTCCCATTATTACCTGCAGGGCGGCTGTGGGTGAGGTTCTCATGCAACTGGTGATTGCCACACAAGCAAGCCGCTGTATTTTCTCAAGATCTTTTTGCGCTGGGCTCTGCCCCCTAATCGGCGAACACATTTTTGTCAAATGATTGTGACTAGTTGGGATCGTTTGGACCGAACGGACCAATGGGCGGTCCGAACGATCCCAACTGATACCAACTAGTCGCAATCATTTGACAAAAATGTGTTTGCCGATTAGGGGGCAGGCTAAGCGGGCAGGTTTGTTCTTGGCCTCCAGACCAGTGAGCCGTATGTGATAATTGGTCGGATGGATGTGGTATAGAGCTGATGAGTGGCCTTGGGGCTGATTCCTCTGTTTTTTGTTATAGCTGGTGTATTTCGCCCAACTCAGCTGCTTATCCAGATATATTGTTTCAGCATATAGGCTTAGGGTAGTGCCAAAGACTCTTGGTAGTTGTAGAGTCGTGAGCTTCCTCTTTTTGTGAAGAGAATCAGCTCGGTTTTCTTTGGGTTCACAGATAGTTCGTGTGTATTGCTTTGCCAGTAGTTATAGGTAGATAGAAGCCTAAATATCTGACAGCTCGTAATACCAGCAAGCATGGTATTACCCAAGCGGGTTGTAGAAGTCAAATAGGCAGTAACTCGCGATTCGCGATTAGACAGGAAGCTAACTCCACAAAAATAGTTGAGAAAAGGCTGGGCAGATAAATATTTATTGAACTTTAACAGGTTTTATTTAAATATCTGCTATAGTATCAAGGTCATATTATTCGTGGCCAAATAGGTCATAAACTACTGAGAAATAGGCTATAAGGCCACCAGTGATAAACTTATCATACTAACTCATCTTACTTCCCATTGCTTTAACTTATCAACTTAGATAGTAATTTAGGTCAATTTTAATGATTTACTACCTAACCATAAATTTTGTCCCCAGTGCCAGCAACCATTCACAGATAACGACGTTGTTGTACTCAACGGAACTGATGAGGACATCGAAAAGTTAAAAGAAAAGATGGCTGTGCGTGTTGCTAGTAGAAAAAATGGCAAAAAAGCAAAGACAGAAAAAGTTGAAATCAAAGTTGAACCATCCACTCCTGTGTCATCCACATCTACTGACGTTGTAACCGAAACAGATGAAGCTAAACCAAATGGAGTAAAAGAGGAAGCAGAAGCAGGACCAAGTACAAGCAATGCAGTGAAGAAAGAAATTGAGACAATTCCATTGTCATTACCTAAATATAATCCTAACAAACAGGCTAGAGGACATTTCGGCTCATCCAAACGCGTGCACCCCACAGAACTAGCTCAGGACCCATCTTACAAGAAAACTAAAAAAGATTACAGTGTTGCCAAGGATCCCCACACAAGTGAAGTATACAAGTCATTGTTTACATCACACAGTACTGATAAAGATCAGAAGAGAGCTCACTGGGTGACTTATAACCCATTCTACAATTAATGGTAGTTAAGGCCTGTGCTGGATGCGGGAGGCGCAGGACCGGTCGTCGTGGAGATCCTTGGGGGACGCCTATGTCCAGCAGTGGACGTCTTTCGGCTGAAATGATGATGATGGTGATGAAGGCCTGTGCACACGACTTCTTCCCACGCTCTTACGAGCTGCGACCGCGACAGTCGCATCAGCTCGATAGTTTTTGAAGGACATTCCTTAAGCAAAATTATTGGAGTGTGCAAAGGCGGTTTAAACCTAGGGTTATATTATTTTAATAAATAAAATTCAATGTCATGTTTATAATTGTTTTATTTCATCAAGAATTGTCAATAAATATTGCACTAGAAAATTGCACATCGAGACTGGTTAGGTCTTTTTCACAAAATCAACAATCTTTGTGCTTTTTGGTTATATGAACTTACAACTAAATACATTAATGAATCCTTAGTGGAATGTCAAAATATCAACTACGAAACACCGAAAAAAATTCTACAAATTTATTATGCTAGGTACATACCTGTTCATTTGGTTTACACAGTCACATTTAGAGAGAGAGAAGAGAAGAGAAGAAGCTTATCAAGGTCCGATCCCTATAAAATGTTAACTAGAAATAAATACTGCATGTTAAACTTTTGCTAAAAGAAAGATGCTATGCTATCGTTAATAATTGTAATAAATAAATGACCGTTATAACACCAAGTGCTGGCTGAAAAAATGAAAAACTTGAAAATATTTAAAATAGTGCACAGACAACATTTGTCCGATAAACTTAGGACTAGTTATCCTATGTAATAACTTATTAAGTACCTGGCTCTTTGGTAGATTCCTACACTAAAATTCAACTACATTTGCTAAAGAAATCACTTAAGCAGCAGAGTCTTGCTGAACCGATGCCAATGTGGCTTCAATGATAAGATTGAAGTCCAATTCATTGAGGCTGGCTTTAGCCGTCAACAAGTCCAGAAATGTGTCCAGTGGCGACAGGCGCTCTCCCGAAGGTAGTGCTGCTATGCCTAAAATAAAAGTTTATGTTAGTTAAGACTAATGTAAAGGCTGATTTATAAAGGGCCAATAGTTAGATAAATGTTATCTAAAGAAAAAATATGTCAATTTGTAACAAATATAACTTTACATACAGATAGCGCGCGAGTTGAATGCAGAGCTTAGGAATGCGGTAGTGCTTAGTTATATAGTTGACAAGGATGGCACAGCACTACACTGCAGGCGCATGAGGTGGAGCGTGCGGATAGCGGGGGGAGATGCTCCCGCCCTTTACCTCAGACCCCGACTGCATTCAACTCGCGCGCTATCTGTACTTAAGCTGGGAAACCGCAACTTGTATTCCTTAGATAGAAGTTGACTATTGAAAAATCAACCTTAACTACTTTTTTCTTTTTGATCTACCACTAACAAAATGTACAGACTACAGCAGGTCAAGCTGCCCGAAACTGTCAAATATTCCCAATCAACCTTGAACCTTAATGGTTTAGAGATAAAGTTGAACATCTCATACCGAAATCTGACAGATTGTAGTAGATTGATGTGCTGTCGTCTGTACCAACAAAGCCCTCAAAAGTAGATGGCGTAAGTACTAAAGAACATATGAAAGATAAAACCTACAATTTTTTGCATGTAATTCATATTATGAATATATGCTATTAGAGGCCTATGTCCAGCAGTGGACGTCATTCGGCTGAAATGATGATGACGATGATGATTCATACTATGAAGGCCTACTATACTATATAGGCCTAAAGCCCTGAACGATGAAGGCTATATACCTACTTATGCCTAAAGCCTTGAACGGATTTCGAAAAAATATGGCAAGGAGATAGATGACACCCTGGTGGTGGTGATGGCCACAAGTTTGTACCAATCGCATGTTCCCGTGGAATAATTTCAGACACCCACGCGGTCAGATGCAAAACACACCACCACACAAAGAATGCTGTACACAAATACTACAAACGGCTTGAGGGTCTATTACAAGTTTTGATTTTCCTTTTGTAGTAGAGTACTGACCGGTGTCCTTGACGGGTCGATGTCGACTGGCCTCGTGGTGCGCCGCGGCCCCCCCACTAAGCAGCGTGTGTGCGTGGTCGCGAGCTCGCAGCACGAGCGCGGCGCGACTGTGCCAGCCCGCCAGCACGCGCCGCGCGCGACCCTCGCCCACCAGTTGGATCAGACGCAACTTGTTGTTCACCGCCGTTTTGTTCTCATCATCTTTGGCTAGAAATAGTTACAATATCATTTAAATTAAAAACGAGGACGCGTTTAGATGTTAGTCGTGTAGTGATAGGTACTATGTAGGTAGTTACATACATATTATATCTATACTAATATATAAAGCTAAAGAGTTTGTTTGTTTGTTTGAACGCGCTAATCTCAGGAACTACAGATCCGATTTCAAAAATACCTTGGATACCTTTACGTTGGATAGCCTATTAATCCAGGAAGGCTTAAGGCTATATAACATCACGCTGCGACCAATAGGAGCGGAGCATAACGAAGTCGCTGGCGGCCGCTAGTGCAATATAAATTACACTGATGAACAATGGTTTTGTTGCCCTTCATGTGAAAGCTATTTTGAGAAATATGCATACAATTTACAAAGGAAACACATAATGAAAATATTATTATATTTTTAAAATAATTTCGTTTTAATTTTATTAATGTATAGAGAACTAAAAAAGAGAAAAGTCGTTAAAACTTATGTTATAGGTACTTCAAAGAAACACCTTTTATAAGGCCGCTACCTCGAATCTTGCGGGCAGCGGCAGCGGCGCGGGCAGCGGCAGCGGCGCGGGAGCCGAGCGGGCATCGAAGACCCGTTCTCGAAACTAGCGGGCAGATCGCGCGTCACTATAGCCGCGTAGTGCTGTGTTCACGATTGTGTCGACGAGATATTTGTTTTTATTCGCGAAAGAAATGTCTGAACAACGGCGGCAACATCTTTTTGATTCAAATTTATTCCTAACGCTCGATCACCGCCCGCTGCCCGGGAGATTCGAGCGCGAGAAGTACACCGCTCGCTGCCCGCCACCGCCCCGCTGCCGCGCCGCTGTTTTCGAGAACCGGCCCGTTTGATTTAACGCATAAGATCCTACCGCTCACTCGCCGCTGCCGCCGCCGCCCCGCTGCCCGCAAGATTCGAGGCAGAGGCATAAGGTTTTCTCCTATAGTCCATTTAGTGACAAATGTGACACACTCTTTAAGTACCAGCAGCCATCTGCCATCACAAAAACTTCACCATCTTCAAATCAACACAAAACGACTACTGGTGTTCAAAGCAATAATTTTTTGCAGAACCAATTTAATATTATGACAAATTTAAAAGCAAACTGGGTAAATATGTAAATCTGCAGAGATTTCCAGGGTAACAAAAACAAAAAACATAGTTTTTTTTTATTGAGCTGTGTTATGTTATAGACTTCTTTAACATTATCAAAAATAATAACAAAACTGGTTCAGTAATCAAAGATTAGAGTTTTAGTATTGAGCGAAGAACGAATTCAATCATTACATCAATGATTCAATCAAAATCAAAATAAGTAAAATCATTTATTTCAAATAAACCAGTTACAGGCACTTTTGAATTGTCAGAAGGTCGGTCAGTCAATAAAATGAAGCTAGTCGCCCATTCCAACGAGTAGGTACCTATGGAGAAGAACGGGCAAGAAACTCCATGGACACTCTTTTAAATTTTTAAGCTATTGTTACAAATATTTGATTACATCATTCATGTTGAAATCAACCGTGTGAGAACGATGCAGAAATATATTGTACGCTGAGAGCGTCCATTATGGAAACACACAAAAAATCAATTCAGAAATTAAAATACGCCGTGGCAGCTAAGAGATGACCAGTCCCCTCTGACGGCGTCCGTTCACGAACATGACGTATGGATTAGCATCATTCAGCTCAACCATATCGAAGGGAACCCAATGACCCAACACACACGCCACCATCAGCGAGACATTTGAGTGAGCATGACATACTCTCAACAGCCAGAGCACAATCAAGTCAATAAAAAAGACTAACCCAACAAATAAATGCCTTACAGCACATGCATTGAAATTTATTCCTTGACTGCAAACTGTCGCGGTGCTCTTACGTAACTATTCAATTTATTAGCTACCTGAAAAACAGGCTGGTATTCAACATTCGAGTTCGCAAACGCATGTATGGAAATACTGGGAATAAGAGAAACCACTGCAGTGCGAATCGCATTGCAGTGTATTTCGTCATATAAAAGTGATCGAAAATAAAACATTGTTTCCCGCGACCCTAACCAGGTAGTCAGTCCACCTTGTCGGAGGCCTACCCACGCTGCGTCATCCGTTGCGTGGTCGCCACTCGAGAACCCGGCGGTCTCATCGGGCATCGGTCCCACGGCCAATATGCCCGGCCCACTGCCACTTTAGTGTTGCAATTCTTCAGGCTATGTCGGTTACTCTCGTTCTTCTGCGGATCTCCTCATTCCTGATTTGATCACGCAGTGAAACCCCAAGCATAGCCCTCTCCATTGCCCTTTGAGTGATCTTGAGCTTTCTTATAAGGCCCATTGTTAGCGACCATGTCTCAGTTCCATAAGTCATCACTGGCAACACACCCTGGTCGAAGACTTTTGTCTTGAGACACTGCGGTTATTTCGGATGAGAAGATTCTACGTAGCTACTATAACTATATACTGCTAAACAGAGGCGGAGCAAGACCTAAATTTGGTGTGGGCTAGAGAAATTTCGCGAGGCCCCATGGCCGTACCCAGGTGGAGGCAGCCCCCTCAGCCTGGTGGAGCCTCTGCTGCTAAACATATACTATGTAGTAATAGCAGTGGTATCGGCCGCGACTTACAAGTTGTAGGTGGAAGGTTCAAAGTTTCAAACCCCATCAGGCGCTTTACTTTGTGTAAATTATTTCATCACCACTGCTCTCAAAACGGTGAACGAAAACATCATGAGGAAACCGGTATGCCCTAGAGCCAAAAACTTCTAAGACATGTGACATCTACCAACCCGTACTGGGCCAGCGTGGTGGATTGCGGCCCACTCCCTCACACCGAGAGGAGGCCTTTGTCCCAACAATGGGAACAATATAGGCTGATTCATGTTTATTTTTTCTTTTAATAATTATAAACTAGCGCTTGACTGCAATCCCGCCTGATGGTAAGCAGTGATGCAATATTTGATGGTAAAGCGCGCTAGTTTATTTAGCCCAATCACTTAACTAGCGAGGTGGTGCAACGTTAAACCCAACAACACCACCAACGATGCTGCGCCAGAGGGAGATAGATGTGAAGACCCTCCACGACCAAACTCCCGACACAACAACATTTGACGCATCGTACCCGGCACAACTGCTCAACATATCTCAACACAACTGCTCAGACCCGTCCTCCGTACGGCTTCAACAGACATCATGCCGGAACACGACGAATCGCTTGGCGGCAATGGTTTGCCTGGTGGGTGGCAACTTCTGCCGGCAGCCGATGTTATGGCCTACCATCGAGAAAATTTATTTTGTAATAATTATTTTTAAGTTTGTTACGTTAAATGGTATGTACCATGAATATTAAATTGAATGAATCAATAGTAAGTTACGGACTTGTTATCTGAGGAATAGTACGGATAAAGGCTGAGCATTCATTGTACGGACGACAGCATGTCAAGCTACCCGAAACTCTCAAATATTATCAATCAACCTTAAGCTTTAATGATTTTAAGATAAAGTTGAAAAACTAATAAAGAAATCTGACAAATTTTAGTAGCTTCATGTGCTGTCGTCTGTACAAAAGAAGTGCATCGGAGCTACTTGCGGACTTTGTCCTGATAAAACTACCAGCCATTTTTTTAAAGTTAGCTCTGTTAACACTGCCTGCACTTTACGTACTTATACGTAATCTGTATAAGCCCCGCACGATGATATTGCGATTGGCGGCCATCTTGGTGACGTAGGCGAACTCGCACCGTCGGTACCGTTTGCAAGTTCAGTCCGCGCTTACCCACTTACGCACATCGAATATTTTTGTTAGCTTTTTGTTTTTGTTATCCTGTTTTATTATTGTTCTTGAGTTTTGTTGTTTAGTTTTGTTAGCTGTTACTCGTTAAAATGAGTAAGAAATTAATTAACAGTCGTGCGCGTGAAATTATAATTAAAGTGGACAATTATTTTGTTAAAGAGCGTGTGGCATGTGCCATAGGCGTTACAAAAAATGCTGTGATGAAATTACGACGAGAGGATGAGTCAGCAAGAGCCAGTAGCAGCAAAATGAGAACTTCTACTAAAGGAAAAAGACAAAAGAAGGAATATTTCGACGGGTTTTTTTCAACAGCTTTAAGAAATGTTAGAGAGAAATACCCACAATGTGCAAAATCTTGGCGGCTTCAAAAGTAGACCTTAATTATACTGGTAGTGAAACTACGTTAGGAAAAATAATTAAATGTGGTTTAGGCTAACAATTTAAACGATGCTACCAAAAAAGACTGGCTCTAATTGAAAGACCCCAAATTCAAGCGTGGAGGGTATCAGCTAAATATTTACGACGTATGAAAGAAAATGACTCGCTTGGTAATAACAAAAGACCCGTTATAAGTTATATCTCGACGAAACGTAGATACACGCACACTACACGGTAGAAAAATGTTGGCAACAGCAACCGATGGAGTGAGACGGAACGACAGCCCCGGCCGCCGATGGATAATAGTTCACGCTGGAAGTGAAAGCGGTTTTGTTGACAATGCCCTTTTAATGTTTAAAGCAGACACCAAAACGGGGGATTACCATGATCAAAGGAATGCTGAGAATTCCACCAAGCGGCTTACAGAATTAGTACCCAACATGTGGTATGTAGGGTACTAATTCTGTAACAACTCTGTGGCAACTCCATAATTGTGATGGACAACGCCTCTTATCACAGTAGGGAAGAGAATAGGCCACCAAGTATGAACAATAAAAAACAGTTGATGGTTGTGTGGCTACAAGCTCACAAGATCGACTTTCCCAACGACAGTACAAAACCTGAACTGTATTTATTAATTACACGGCACAAACCGCCGAAAAATTATAAAATTGACAATTTATTAGCTGCAATGGCCACCCATGAGGTCGTTAGATTACCACCCTACAACTGCGACCTCAAGCCCATTGAGTACATCTGGAACCTGGTAAAGATGAGGGTGTCAGAAAAGAATGTGGAGCAGTTGGAAAGTCGCATTGAAGCTCTGACGTTGGAGGCGTTGGCGTCAATAACTCCAGATGACTGGCGAAAGGAAGTCAATCATGTTAAATGGCTTTAAGAGGAATATTGGAATAAAGATCGAATAACTGACGAGTTATTTGTCATAAATACGGCAGACGACAGTGAATCGGAAACGACAGACACAGAAAGCAGTTCTGATTTGGAAGACTATATGAGTGGAATTAAATAAATAGGGTAAGATTAAGTATATTGAATTACATATAAACATTTTTTTACATACTATCCTGATTTTATTTATAAGCTGATAGATGTAGGTAGTAATTAAAACATGATTGCTACACAGTGGATCAGGTTCAATTCCAGCTCGGAAATTAACAGAAATGTAGTTAGAAAAAATTAGTATACATGTAAGAAAGATATACGAATAAGTATATTTTTCTTACGTCTACAAGAATTATTTCCTTGAAATTTTTAATAATGAAAGTTTATTTGTCAGAATATGGGTGAGTAGGTATAAAGAGTGTATGTATAATAAAATTATAAAATACAAATTATAAACCCTAATATTAATTTTGCATTTAACATTCTTTTGCTAGCTGTCCTTTTGTGTGACAGATGACGTCACAAAGCGTTTATTGTGACAAGGTTCCATCGCAATATCATCGTGCGGGGCTTATAACTTTGTTTACTGTAATGAGCGATTGTTCAAAAAAGCAAATGAAGTAATCACCCGCCCAACAAGGGACAAAAACAGACTAACTTGTCAAATGTGGTAGATTTGGTAATGAGAATTAAAAATGTTTAGCTTATGTGTGTGTGAGAAAAGGTAGAAATTTAAAATTTAATGGCAAGAAACTAGATGCTTACACGGAAAATGGCGCCGAGTCTCATGTTCACAAACTAAACTAATTTCAAGTTAAGTGCATCTTTTTCTTTCTATTTCAATAAAAAAGGATAGAAGAGAAAATTTTTGTTTGATCCTGTCAAATTAAGATATTCCATAGACATTTTTTTTTGTTTTCATTCTTCCCGTTCATTTGAACGGAAAAGGCAAAGGCATAGTACGCCATACAGCCTAGTCTTCAGTATGTTTTTTCTTGAGTTTTATATCCTAACTTATACTAGCTTAACTTAAACTAAACTATTTCCTTTCGTTTCCCGCGTGAGGCCGACTGGAGGAGGAAGTTTGGGTGAGGTCATGATGTGGCCACTATGCTACAATATTTCACTGTTCTATAAAAATTATTCACTGAATGCACTTTTTACTAAGTACATAAATCACGCGCTTTTATTTAGTAAACAACACTATAAATAATTTTAAAAGTCCAATGAAAAATGAGCGTGACACTCATCTTGACATTCCTGCCAAACTCTTCCATAGACAGTTTAGAGTCCGATTATAAACATGGCGACCAAAAATACATCAATTTACGTCAGGCGCGGACTAATTTGACAGGTCTAAACTGACATATTATCTTCTGTCCTTTTCTTAATGAAATAGAAAGTAAAAGATGCATTGAAACTAAATTTAGTTTAGTTTGTGAACAAAGGGAATCCGGGCCAATGTATTTCTAAACCAAAGCCGATTACAAAACTAAACTGACCCTTTGACAATTCAAAAGTACTTGTAATAGATTTATCGCGCTTTGAACGCGCTAATCTCATTTTTTTTTTTTTTTTTTGATTTGGCATCTCGTAGGTGGTACTAGAGACTGTAACTACTTAATCGGACTTTCCTGTGGATGCCTTAATTAAAATTAAAGCCTCCAGCCAGGGGCACTTAAAACTAAATTAAAATTAGGCGACTACGCACTAAGGGCACCCCCTGTGGGGTACGAACCTCGGCTTAGGGCGTCGCTAGAGAGGACAGCAAGGGACGGCTGGATCGAATGTGTTCTTAATGGTTTGATGACCATGACGTTTCCTAGTACTAGCTCTGAGAAGAAACGCCGAAACAAACTCAGAGGTCATTGATGGGCTGGCTTTCATCGGTCAAGGGACGGGGAGGGATTACTACGTGGAGCGCGTCGCGATGGACCTCGGCGGCGAGGTCGGTAGGTCGGTCTGTTTTTGTGTAATGTGCTGGTGGCCCTATTGGCCTCTTGGAGGAGGGTAATGGGGTCATCGGGGTCTGTGAGGGCATGCCGAGGGCGGCGAAGTCGGGAGATGGTGGAGGGAGTGTAATTGACAACCGCTGCTATAAGAGGATTGCGGTGCTTGGCAGCAGTGTCAAAGAAACGCTTGGAAAGGCGTTTCATGAACTGCTGGATGGTGGGGATTTTGAGATCAAGATGGAGGATCTCATTTCGAACGAACCAAGGGGCGTTTGTGGCTTTACGGAGGAATCGGTTTTGGACTACTTGCATCCTATGGATATGACGTGGCTTGGCATGTGCGCGCTAATCTCAGGAACTACTGGACCGATTCGAAAAATTCTTTTTGCGTTGCGTTGGATACCCCATTAATCCAAGAAGGCTTTAGGATATAGGTACATATAACATCACGCTGCGACCAATAGGAGGGGAGCATATCAAAAATTTCAAATGTATGGATTATATTATGATCTAGAAGTGTAATAATGTATTATATAGAAATTGACTCTTTTGGGGTATTTTGCGTTAGATAGCCCATTAATCCAGCAAGGCTTTAGGCTATATAACATCACGCTGTGACCAATAGGAGCGGAGCATAACTAACTAAACGCGAACGAAGTCGCTGGCGCGGCCGCTAGTATGAAATAAATGCTTTGATTTTTATGCTCTTAATTAACTGGCGCGCTTTACCATCAATGATCGCATCACTGCTTACCATCAGGCGGGATTGCGGCCAAGCGCTGGTTTATAACTTAAAAAAAAAAAAAAGCTATGGTAAGTTCAAAACCATCATCAAACATCGAAACAAGTAATTATTACATTGAAATAAACCAGTCTGGTGTCATCAGTCAGGGTGATTTACTAATGAACATCATTACTAAATCACCCTAACAGGCCGATGCATTGTTCACCCCTCGTTAGTGCAAACAAAAGCCAAGTGCGAGGCAGACACGCGCACGAGTGGTTCCGTATCAAACATCCACTATCTATTTTTTTTTTTTTAATAATGTTTTTAGTATTTGATGTTATAGTGGTAACAGAAACAGATCATCTATGAAAATTCCTATCAAGGTTCAAAAGACAGACTGACTGGAACGGAGACTCCCGTTTCTACCATTTTGTTTGTCATTTTACCATTTTTTTTCTTACCATTTCTTTGTTTCTACCATTTTACCCTAAAAAGTATCGATAATCGAATAATTAAGATAATTACTTTTCTTCTCCATTTCGGAAGTTTAGCTTTGGCAGTTCACAACTGGTCTTCCGGGATAGTGTTTGTGCCTTTCGCTGAGATTTCGGAGCTGCTTTGCTTCAGATGAAAGTAAGTAATAAATATAGTTACTTTATTATTAGTTTTTTACTGTAGAATGGACATTTTTTACGTGAATTTATGTGTGTGCGTGTGTGTAAATTTTGAATTAATTTTGGCAAGCCTAATGGCTTCGTATAGGACTTTCTAATTTTAAATTTATTTTTTTATTTTATCTGTGTTCAGTTTTGTGATGTTTCTGTACGAGTCGCAGAAATACTCTTTCTTTATTTCTTTCTAATTGTACTGTTTTGTATTGTCTGTGAGTCATCTTGTGTACCTATTAAAGATAACAGCTGTTATAAAATCACTATACATAGTTTCAATTCACTCAAAACAAAGTACCCGAATTGATACCTACCAAATTTTGGGTATCTTATGTTTCATAAATTCAAATCATAACAAACGTGTCACCGCAGTACGTAGGTCAATAACTGTCAACATTATTTGGCCAATCACGATAAAAGGATGTGTTATTGATTTTTTTCTTTTTTTTTTTCAATTTGAAAAGTTCTGTTTCTGGTATCAATATATTAAAAATATTGCCATAACTTTCGAACACGTAGAGATAGAAAAACCCTTCAATGCAAAGAAGCCGCGCCTTTGTTATGTATCATAGACAAATGAATGAAAGAATGTAGGTATATGTCGTAGCCACGTCATAGAAGTTCAAATTAACTTCTTGATCAATGACCCCTGAGGAATAGATACCATAATTTTGCTAATAACACGTGTAACAAATTATAGAAATTAAAATATAAAATTTTATTTAACAATAATGGCGGATATCGCCAATGACAGTCGAAACAGACGGCCGCGTGAACCGTCTACGACAGGTTTGAGGCAGTCATAATGTGGCCACTATGCTGCGGTATTTCAAAGTTCTCTAGGAATTATTTAATGAATGCACTTTTTACTACATAAATCACGCGCTTTTATTTAGTAAACGACACTATAAATAAATCGACGAACGAACGTCGAAGTTTAGCCATATCAGCAGTTGGACTGGTAAAGCGGACCCCAGACTCCAAAGCTGAAAAGGCTTCGGATGCGACTGGGATTAACGCTGTGATGATGGATGGATGGACTATAAATAAATTAAAAGTCCAATGAAAAATGAGCGTGACACAGCTTTCCAGCCAAAAACTCCCTCGAGTAGTTCATGAAATTGTCGCATTTCATGACTTTTTTGCCTGTCTATTGGCCACATCGTGATATGGTTTGGGCAGAACAATGATAAAAAATCGTTTCTCGATGTGGCCAACTAAACGCGCGAATAGTTCGTGAAGTGGTCAAGATTATATTTTGATCATATCGTAAACTAGTTACACCAATAGCCGGTAGAGGCGCTGCAAGCGCTTTGTCTGTGCGTGAAGATGGCTGCCGCAGACGATTCCATGTGAATTTTATATTACTTGTTATACATCATACATAGGTATATATTTTTTTGCTTTACACGTTGTTTAAGTTAGACTACAGTTAAAGTCTTCTAATGCTGGCAGACTAGATTGTTGATTGATTAAGCTAGTTACTTACAAAATGATTAAATAGTACATTGTTCACCGAGGGGAAAAAGTGACAGTCAACAAGGGTGTAAGTTCGAGGCCACACGAGTTGGGTAGTTGAGCGAGTTAGACCGGTCTATGTAATTATGTTCTCTCATTATTATATATTAATGGAATCAATAATATTTTAATTCTGAGTCATCGATTCGCCAGCTATGTATTAAAAAACAATATCATTTGGAACAAAAATAAGTTTTATTTTTCTTATGTTTGTTATCTATTAACCCTGATGAATAGGGAAAATAGATAAGAGACATAAGAAAAATAAAAAAGTATTTATTTTATAATCAACTGTTTTCTTCGATTTGCCGCATGTCATTACTTCCCAGAATTTGAACCTTATTAAGGACATTATCAAAAGGTGCAATGTATGTGTAAGTAAAGGGCATGTTTTCTTTTTATCAAAACGAACGGGTACAATTCTTGGCTAAAAAATATAGATTTGTCAAAAGTCCAATGTTGCAATTTTAGTTTTCATTAAATACGAGCTCTTGGCTCCTTTGCGTACTTTTTTACATGCTTTTTATTAGCTTCACTTGTATGTTTGCTTGCTTGTTTGTTAGTGTGTCCGTCTCTAACTCTTTGGACTACGAGTGAGCGGCTCATTACTGTAAAATACCCACCGTTTTCAATACGTTTGTTCGTTTTTTTTTTTATACAATATCGAACTAAAAAGTTGAAAATAAATATAATTTAAAAACTAAAAAAAAACATGCTTTTAAAAAATATCAAACTAAAAAGTTAAAAATAATTTTAAAAAAGCGTGAGGCGCTTAATATACAAAAATTATGGCACAAAGCGCTTCAGGCTTTTTGAAAAATTATTTTTAGCTTTTTAGTCTGATATTTTTTAAAAGAATGTTTTTTTCCGTTTTTTAAACTATATTTTCGATATTACTCGTAGCTTAGGATTTGGTCTTCTACGCCCACTTGAAAAATTGACACATTGAACAATTCAAGCAAACATACAAATCTTTAATAAATATACAGTATTAGTTTATATTAGTACAGAATTATATATGATACACGCAAATAACGTGCCTTTCTAATGTTAAAACAAACGCTTGAGCAGATCCAGAGATAACTCCCTAAAACCTGACAAACTTTACCTCTTTATTACAATTATTACCCATAAGTACATATTAATAAAGATTGCAGTGTGCAATATGCTAACCCCTAGTTCTAGTAGCCTATGCGCTGATGTCAGTCTGTAAGTTATACCCTTTATTTTCATTAAATGATATACATAAATCTGGCGTCAATTCTCTAAATATTAGTGAAAGCGGCATCAAAATGCATAGCGTTGTTTAAAAGGACAATTGACGTCACACAGCCATATACGAATTGCAACTTTACCTTACATATAATATGTTTAATTATATACAGGGAGTATTTGACATCGTAACGCAAACTTCGCGAAACGCCTACACCGAAAGCCACTAATAAAATTATGATAGTTATTTTGTCGTTAATGAGCGACTACAGAAATTACAATTTTCGAGCACGCAATGTATTGTAAACAACACGAAACCAACGCAACTATTCTATTTAGCCCGCGCGAACCTCTCAGTACGTAAGCAACTACGTGTCTTAGTCACACAAACACGGCCACCCACAAAGTCGTAGCAGCCATGTTGCGTTTGTGTGAATGTACCTACAAAGTAGAAAACTCGCTGATAATTAGAATTATGTTCTACATATCAAAACAAAGGAGATTCCAAACGGCCATAAAACTTAAACAATAAGTTTAAGTTTTATGGCCGTTTGGAATCTCCGTTGTTTTGGAATATCTTATACTTTCTACTTCGACAACATTGATATCACATAAAATCATTTGTATGATGAGTTAATAACTCATGGTGTCACCTGACAGTGTAATAGCCTGGCTCGGCAGTGTAACCAGTGTAAGTACATTTCACCGAGTTTAACGGATTTTTGTCAGTGATTGTTGACGGCGAGCGAATGCGCAAGGTACTTTTGCGAATTTGTATATCGGATTACGGAAGTGTATAACGAACAACTTCTGGGTGTTTGTGTTTTTAAAAAAAATCTTTTGAACCTAACCAGTATTTACGCCCAGAAATACGGGAATATGTTCATGTGCTATAGGGAAATACGTGGTGTACAGAACACATCGAGAACGTGTTCACGACGTTGCCTGAGAAGTGTGCTTAGGATCCTACTTTTTGCCTCGTGTACGTGTACACTCTGAAACTCTGCGCCGCGCTCAGATCTGCGAACAATTTGGTGGCGGCCACTACGATTCCTTAGGTTAGGAGTCAGTGAGCTTAAGGTAAGTTAAATACTTTGTACGGACGACAGCAGGTCAAGCTACCCGAAACTGTCACATAATTCCAATCAACTTTGAGCCTTAATGCTTTAGAAATAAAGTTAAAATATAATAAAGAAAGGTGACAGAGTGTAGTAGCTTGATGTGCTGTCGTCTGTACCTACATTATTTGATAGCAATGTACTAACAAGCTTGTTTCTTATTATGAATCCTTATCGAAATCGACATTAAAAGGAATTATTGGCCATAAACCCATTATGATTTTGTAGACCCATTCGACTTTGTAGGCACATTCACAAAAACGCAGCATGGCGACTCCGACTTTAATGGCGGCCGTGTTTGTGTGAATAAGACACGTAGGTGTCTACGTACTGTGAGGCTTGCGCGGTCTAAATTGATAATGTAGCGTTGGTATCGCGTTGTCTACAATACATTGCGTGCCCGAAAATTTTAATTTCTGTAATCGCTCATTAACTACGTAAATGATTATTATTATTTTATTAGTGGCATTCCATGTAGCCTTTTCGCAAAGTTTGCGTTACGGTGTCAGATACTCCCTGTATATTTTTTTTTTATAATTATAGCCTAATGCAATCCCGCTTGATGGTAACCAGTGATGCAATCGTTGATAGTAAAGTGTGCTAGTTTATTAAGAGCCTATTTACTCTAGTCTTGCATTATGCATATAAATTATAATATATAATAAAAAATATACTTACATGCGATAATAGCCTTCATAACATCAATCTGCAACTCGAACACGTTGCGGTGAACGTATTGAATGAACGAATGGAACGGCAGCGTGCGGTACCCGAGGTAGGTGAAGAATGAACTGAATCCCTGAGGCAGTGGGAAGGCGATTGAGTCAGTCGCCAAGTAGTACTGCTCCAGAACTTTAAATACTATGAACGCGTGCGTTGGATCCATTTCATCGCTGGAAATAAATAAAATTATGGTCAGTTTTGTGTTAAAACTCAAACTCGTACATTTGTTTGTTTTTTGAATTGACATACCTAATGAATGAATGAATTTACATAATTTGGGATACTATGTTTCAGTAAATTCGAAATTACAATTGACTTTTAATTTCTATTCGTTTTATAAAATGCCGTGTCGTGCCGTTAGCGGGCCGGCCCTGATAAATATGAAAACAGTAGATACATATACAATATGTAAAGAAAACCCTGTCCGACCCATAAGGTTAGGTAAACACTTGACCAAATATAATATAAAATTTTACGTAATCATCATAGTAACAATACTAACGAATTATGAAATAATCTTTTTTCCCGCGTATTAATTCCAACTTCCCCGAAATTTAGTAATTTTCAAAAAAGTGACAACACCATTTTGACGGTATTATTATAAGCGACGCGACCATGTGCCGCGAGCCCTGCCCGCTGCCCGTGTATTAAGTTACCTCTTTTTGCGAAATAATATTTATTTTTTTAGAGGGATTTTTTTCTTAAGTTTAGTCTGGCTTTGTGAGCATTGGTAGAATCAGTTATTGATACCTTCACGGATCGGACAGGGTTTTCTTTACATATTGTACATTTCATAAATAGAAACTATAATATTTTTTTCTGATATAAGCTTCATCTATTGCCATTACCTATGACTTGATGAACCTTAGTTCAAAATGAGTCAAAACAACAAATGAAACGAAATGTTTACCTATAGATGTAGTTAGAGTAGGTACAATAATAATTTGGCTAGAAATACCACAAAAAAAATGCAAAACAAAGAAAACCAGCTCAAAATGAATTCCCATACTTATTGTCACCGAGTTGAATTAGTGCTCTAATGACATAACACTATCACAATCTGAATAATTTTGAAGGATATTTTAAATTCATTGCTTTGATATTATGTCCGGACAGTGTGTCTACTGAACAACGTAGGTGAATAACTTAATGAATGTTGTTTAATTATCAAAATGAAACCCATTGTTGCTGTTAGTATGTTATTGATTATTGAACTATTCCGCAGGCCCAAAGTAACCATCATGTAGCATAAAGCGCAGGCCACACCGCCAGCTGACAGATGAAACGCGCGAAACGAACGAAGGAAACGCGAAATATTGGCGAGCCATATCTTAGCTCGTTAGTTGGCAGTGTGAACCCAAGTATGAAAAGAGGTGAAACCATGTCGTCCGCTTCGTCCGTCAGCTGGTGGTGTGGCCTGCGCTTTATTAATTCATCGATGCCATTAATAAGTATGAGGACAATCTGAAGCAAAACTAAAAAAAAAGAAACAAAACCAGACACGAAATAAAAAAAAAACAACAGAACCACAACAAAACCCAAAATATAGACAAGGAGCCAGCGTACATAAAAGTGAACCCTCTTTGCTGGTTGTCGGCGGGCGTGGCCCCAAGCGGTCGCGTGAGTGCGCGGCAGAGCGCGCGCGACGCGTCTAGTTGTGCGGCCGCCCAGCGCGTGCCCACGCCATGCACCCCGCTCTCCGCGCCGCCCGCCGCGCCGCGCATCAGGTGCACGCTCACCGACCGTAGGTTCTGTGCGCCCGGTACCACGACCATACATACTTATTGTTATGAGCATGCAAATGTTACAGTTACTCAGAAATCAATGCCAAGAATCATTAGAAACCTAATTGTTAGGCGAATTAATAAAATACTGGCGCCGATTTACTTTTTCACAAACTAAACTAAATTTAAATTACGTGCATCTTTTTCTTTCTATTCCCTTAAGAAAGGAACAGAAGATAGACATTAGTTTAATCCTGTCAAATCACGAGTTTATGGTACACCATAGACAAAATGGCAGTGACACATCAGACGTGATTAAAAACATGGCTACCATAATACTAATCCATACTAATATTATAAATACGAAAGTAACT
The DNA here is from genome assembly GCA_017933935.1 of Sesamia nonagrioides. Taxonomy (NCBI): domain Eukaryota; kingdom Metazoa; phylum Arthropoda; class Insecta; order Lepidoptera; family Noctuidae; genus Sesamia; species Sesamia nonagrioides. Next base: position 570,068 of record JADWQK010000385.1, read on the forward strand.
CTGTCTGTTACGCTTTCCCGCCTAAACCTCTCAACCGATTTTGATGTAATTTGACACTGACAATCTTTAGACCCTGAGAAAGAAGATAGGCTACGTTTTATACCGGAAAAAATTGATATTCCCGAGGGAAATCTAAAAAGCGCGATATAACCGAACTCCACGCGGGCGAAGCCGCGGGCGGAAATAAATAAATAAATATAAATATATACGGACAAATTACACAGATTGAGCTAGCCCCAAAGTAAGTTCGAGACTTGTGTTATGGGATACTAACTCAACGATACTATATTTTATAACAGATACATATATAGATAAACACCCAAGACCCAGGCCAATCAGGAAAAGATCGTTTTCCCATCATGACCTGACCGGGGATCGAACCCGGGTCTCCACGTCGCAGGCAGGCGTGTTAACCGCTGCGCCACGGAGGACGACATAAATAGAAAGCTAGTACTTTATAAAAACACGTCAATTTATGGGAGGCGCTGTCGTGATTTTCGTTAGAAATTAATACTATAATAATATTAAAAGGTTAAGAGTTAGATAAATCATGCATTATGCTACAAGTATTTGTTGAAAGTAAACGTTGCACAAATTCCACATGTTATGGGTAACTACGTTGTGTAACTGTTTCTCAACTATTGTTTACCATGAATACGAACCAAAATAAAATATGGTTTATCATTTCTATCAATCAGTCAATTAGTAGGCATAACAACCATTTTTGTGAGTGGACAACAAGATACATTTAAAATAGAACATAGACTCACCGCGGCAATGATATGCTCCTGTTTGCTCGCGGTGCACACGTCCAGCTCGAAAAAGGGCAGCAGGTCCTGTCCACTGCCGATAGACGAGCGGCGCTGTGGAGCCGACAGGGGCGGGGGCGGCGCCCCCGGGGACAGTGGAGTACTGCAGCGAGACAAAGCCTCGGGCTAACGACGAGTAAATGATGCTTTATTTAATGCACTTCCAAACACATCACATTAAAATTAATCGAAAAAAGGCGAAAGTTTTCAATGGGTACAGTTAGTCGATCGACTGGTTATGACAGGGTGGAAATGTGACCAACGACACGCTAGTAGAATTTTAGTCGCAATAACTAAGCTTGGGTACTTCGACTAAATGGGTTAGATATGTGTTTATTATTTATACAGTCAAATTTAGAATGGCGCTGAGATAAACAACAGCAGGCGCAATTTCAAGAATAATTGTGTAGTCGTATGTCGGGGAAATGCTAAAATAAAACTTACCTGGTAACAATGCAAGCTGACGCGCAGTTTGTCTATGACCGCCTGCGGCTGGAGCCTCTTCGGCGTCTGCTCATTGAGCGCGACCCACAGGCGAGTCCACACATCCTCCGCGAACTGACACACACGCTGACGAGGCGCGAGCACTACCACCGAGCTGTTCCACAGCTTTTCTTGACTCACTGACACGCACATATCGCGGACCTGGAGCATATACAATATGCTGAATGCGGTGGAATCAGAGGGAACTAGGTATCTGGAAGCAACGTACGGACGACAGCAGGTCAAGCTACCCCAAACTGTCAGATACTCCCAATCAACCTTGAGCATGTCTTAGAGATAAAGTTGAAGATCTGCTAATTAAATCTGAAAGATTGTAGTAGCTTGATGTGCTGTCGTCTGTACAACTTTGTTAGGCCAGTGGCGCTCCATACTCCAAAGCGATTTTTTTTTTAATTAATTGGAATATAATTCTTTTTTTTTTATTTCTGGCTCGGTTACTAGACCTTTAAGCCAAGTCATTATTTTGAGTGCACTCTTATTTACAATAGAACACTTCACAAAGTATAGAGTTCATTAAAGCGATATAAGTTTTACGAGAATAAAAACAAATGTTAAAATTACTCACCTTAACATCAGCAAACTTGAGGTGTTGTGTGAAGGGTAACATTTTCATGAGACTAAGTGCAGACGCGGGCAGAGAGCGGCGCGTCACCGCGTACGTGGTGCTCACTAGATACTCCTGCATCACGCGTTGGAACGACCCCAAACCGTCGCGTTGGTTCAAACACATCCAAGATATCAGCTACAATGTTACGTTTAAATTAAAACTCTAATTTTTCTAGTCTTGAACAACAAATAGATTTGGTAGGAGATAAGAAAGGAAAGACTGAAATCCTAGTTTAAGAGCCAGGGTTTCAACTTTTAACTTGATTGAATTAATCTTTAGAACATTTTGAAACAAATATGTCCATCTCTTAAATTCATGTTTTAATTAAAATTTGACCTATCCTAAGACTTTTTCTTGACTCATCGTGCTGTGGTGAGTTTTAAGAGTATCATAAAATTTAACACATCACAATTCAAAATTATATAACCAGGTGTTCTAAATTAAATGTCAGACCTGAAAGGAGGATTCATTTATCTCTTCACTTACCTCTTCAGCCAAATCCATATTCCCATCGTGCTGAATCAAATAATGCAGAATAGCCAGCTTATTTTCAACTACAGTGTTACTTTTGAATGTGGCCGTCAGGTCCTTATCCGATACGATCATGGTGACAACGTCCAGTGTATTCAAGTCAACCATAGCATGGGGCCCCCAACCCAGTATAGGGGCCAGGCTAGGCCCGCTGTCACACTCTTCCATAGGAATCACGATGTGACAACAAGGCTCGTGGTACAGACTTATGTCAATCATTTGGGTGTAAAGCATGGGAATGTTCACCAAGAGGTGATTGTCTGTAAAAAGTCCAGATAACTTCAAATTAATTAAATCTACTTTATATTCAATAACCTTTTCCTTCTCAAAATTAATAATATTAATGTTGTTCAATAATCGCGAACTTAGTGAAAAATCGTGCTCTAATAAAACTTTTAGATGACTGTACAAACGCGTATTTAGTTTTAGACATAAGAGGGATGAAAATCAAAAGTAATTAATTCAAATTGGGCTGAAAATCGATTAAAATTAATGAGTATGAAATGCACTTTTCGAAAGTCAAAATTACAAAAGACAGTGAGTCAAAACCATCGCTGATCAAAACACTGCCTATTGCTTCCCTGAGAAGAAGTGTCGGAACAAAGTCCCCAGCAATACAGCTGTCAAGAAGTAATCTTTTGAATGATTCTTACCCGCATAAAGAGTGTAGGAAGGCCTCAGAGACTTGGCCAGCGTCCATGGCAGATCAGGCACAACGCTATGTACCACACAGCCGTGCTGTAGCAGAGTTATAGAGTATGCGAAGTTCACGCCGGAATCCTTCAAGTCCGCACTGTCTTCAAGGACCAAGGAGGTTGTTGAATCATCTAGAGGCTATTGAAGAAAAGACAAATTATTTTTTTTAATTTTGCCTGTTTTAACAATTTCCTGCAGAGTCATTGAAGTCCGCGGGCAATCGCGCATTTTACTTTTGTTATTTGCACAAAGATACAATGTTTGAACGTTTAGAACAGTCGCATTAAAAGCATCATTACGATTCTAAACTTTAAATATGTACATGGAATTCACCACAGTCTATTATGAGTTTATAAACGATGAAACAATGCTAGAAAGTATCTTAGGAAAACATGTAACTCATGCTTGAAACCCAGCCGTTTGAAAATTATAAATTGATAACTTTTTACCTTGCAAATTGTAGTTAACTACCAATATTTCATAGGTAGGCTAACTTACCAACAGAGCGTCAATTTTGAAAGAAAGTCAAAATCTAGTTCCAGTCTCATGACAATGACAAAAAAAATGTCAAAAACTTCTGACACATCAAGACAGATCAAACTATGTACATTTTCAAAGTTACGAGAATTACCTCTCAGAAACAGAAATGTTACTTACTTTATAGAGATAATGATGGCAGATACACAAGACTCCTTTCTGATCACAGACGATCTGTAAGTCCAGGCTACAGTCGTGCACTCGTAATGGTATAGGATCGTCCTCATACGCCCCGCACGCGGCCCCCTCGCCAGAGCTCGACACGTGTGGTAGACTCAACGGAATGTTCAGCTGTTTTGCAGAACAAATATACCATTAGACATTGTATCGAAGCTAAGGTCTGTTTATTTATTTGGCAGATCATTTCATACAATACTACTTCCATTTTTAACCGACTTGAAAAAAGGAGGTTGTCAATTCGACCCGTATGTATGTAAGTCAAATTTTATGTGTATGTTTTTATGTGTGTGCGCATATTTCCGGAACTACAAGTCCGATTTAAGTCATTCTTTTTTGTTGTTCTATGTATTGTTCAACTTAGGGAAGTGTTCAACTTAAGGAGTTTCATCAAAAGCGGTTCAGTAGTTTTTGAGATAGAGATTTTTTCGTATTGATGAAAACTTATTCTAACATGGGTTATGGCTGCCACTGTTGTTATGAGATGAAAAAAGTAATTTTCGGCTAAGATACAAACAACATAAACCTCGAGACACCGACTGCTAGAGCCATGACAAAAGTAAAATTATTTTTTCCTTTTTAGCGTTTTTTTTTTTGAAGTCGGTTTCTATTTGTTTTGTAAAAAGTTTTTTTAGCAGATTTAGATATGGTTAGTTTTCATGTGTACCTATAATGTCATTAAAAATTACAAATTCTGAATATTCAATTATGATTAGCAAGCTATTAGATACGATAGAAGTAGACATAAGTGGCCAAGTCACCGTCAGTTAGTTTCGAGTCTAGTCGAGATAATAACTTGACTTTTACAAATAACGACTTAAATAGTGACTTTCTTTCTCCTCTATAATTTGCATAGTTAACGTTGCATACTAAAAAAACACGAAATTGAATATCAAGGTACAAAGCAATTGTTTAATTCATGTTTAGATTAGTTTACTGGGATAGATAGACTTCAGTCAATTGCGTTGGCATTCATTCAGGTTTGTATATGCTCGGTTATTTCAAGTGTTCGACGACATTTATTCTATAAATAGTAATTTGTAAAAAAGAATAAGTAGCCACGTTCGGGCCCATCGGGTGGCGTGGCACATTTAAGAATGTGTACGAATTTAGACTAGATTGCCGACAAAAGTATTAATAGTTGAAAGTAACTGCCATTCTGCTATCGAGCACTTGTTACCTACTGAACAACTTTTTATCTACATCGCCAATATATCTTAAAAAAAATTGCGACCGGAAGTGATAATTCACTGATATTTTTACCAACAATAATTACCAATTACCTATCTGTGGGTAACATATAAACATAAACTCATTTGCCAAAAAAAAAAAACGGGCACCTAAGCAACGAACCATTTCAAATGTTAATATAGCTTTGTTTGATAATTATAGGTAGTTTTATCCTCACAGTTTGGTAAATTAATAAGAAAATAATCGTTCCAAAACCGCCCGTTTTTTTTTGCAAATGAGTGTATTTTTTTGCACCTTTAAGAAGGAAGTTATGTTTCTTATCTATCGTATCGATATTAGTTGACAAATAACCCAATGCTTTTGACAGAACATTTACCAATGGGTAATGGCCCCATTCGATTTGCCGGCAAACTACGAAAGCATGTATAAAATAAATAGATTGAAATAAATCATAAAGAGAAAAATTATAATACACAGTCAGGAATCTCAAGACATTAAAACTTTATATCCATTCCAAATGAGCTGAAATTCGATCTAAATATGGTACAAAAGATATTTCTGGCAATTTATACACTTATTTATCACAGCGAAACACGTTTTAAAGAGCGAAAGACCTAGAACTAAAAAACTGAAAAATTATAATAAAAAGATCTATAAACGGTGGTAGGCCATAACATCGGCTGCCGGCAGAAGTTACCATCCACCAGACAAGGTCTTGCCGCCAAGCGATTCGTCGTGTTCTGGCATAATGTCTGGTGAAGCCGTATGGGGAACGGGTCTGAGCAGTTGTGTTGCGATGTGTGCCAGGTACGATGCGCCAAATGTTGTTGTGTCGGGAGTTTGTTCGTGGAGGGTCTCCACATCAATCTCCCTCTGGCGCAGCATCGTCGGTCGTGTTGTTGGGTTTAATATTGCGCTACCTCGCTCAACTGCCGTCTTCCATTCACTAAGTTTTTTAAGTGAATAGGCTTAATAAACTAGCGCGCTTTACCATCAACGATTGCATCACTGCTTACCATCAGGCGGGATTGCAGTCAAGCGCTGGTTAATAATTATTAAAAAAAAACTACCTGTACGATACTTTAGCGGTACTAGTTACTCTACTTCTAGTATATAAATAGAGTAGTGTATATATACATACAACAGTCTCATGCGGCAGGTCGGCGTGAAACTGCAAAGCGGATAACGTCGGCGTCATTTCCGACGGCGATTTCACCTCTTCACCTTCAGCAAAACTCTGAGTCGGCTGACGATAGTGGATGTAGTACAACACCTGAACATAGGGCACAGTATTAATCAATATAACATTAGAATAACATTGGGAATATTATAGTCAACAGTAGGTGAAATAAAAGAATGATATTGACGATTGAACTTAATATTTATTAAAAGTAAGTTTCCTCAATTTGTACCTCATCATCATCAGCCCCTACTCGTCCACTGCTGGATATAGGCCTCCTTCATGGCACGCCAACAAGCTCGATCCTGAGCAGTTCTTGCATTAATAATAAGTTAATTATAAGTGGTGGCCTACTGGTTAAAACACCAGCCTATCAAGTATGAGTGTGCGGGTTCGATTCCAGGTCAGGCAAGTACCAATGTAACTTTTCTAAGTTATATGTACTTTATAAGTATATCTTGGACACGAATGACTGATTAAAAGGTAATGGAAAACATCTCGTGAAAACCTAGACTTTAAGTCTGAAATCGCCAACCCGCATTAAGTGGTGATTACGCTGAATCCTTCTCTGTATGAGAGGAGACCTGTGCCCAGCAGTGGGACGATAAAAAAAAGGTTGATGATGATGTAAGTATCTCAGCTCCCTAAGAGAGTCGTACTCAAGAAAGACCTAGTGAATCGCCGAGTTCGAATTCAAATCAAATCATTTATTTCAAATAAACCAGTTACAGGCACTTTTTCATTGTCAGAAGGTCGGTCAGTCAATAAGATGAAGCTAGTCGCCCATTCAAAAGAGTAGGTACCTATGGAGAAGAACGGGCAAGAAACTCCATGGACACTCTTTTAAATTTTCAAGCTATTGTTACAAATATTTGATTACATCATTCATGTTGAAATCAACCGTGTGAGAACGATGCAGAAATATATTGTACGCTGAGAGCGTCCATAGAAAACACACAAATATCAATTCAGAAATTAAAATACGCCATGGCAGCTAAGAGATGACCAGTCCCCACCAACGGCGTCCGTTCACGAACATGACGTATGGATCAGCATCATTCAGCTCAACCATATTGAAGGGAATCCAATAACCCAACACACACGCCACCATCAGCGAGACATTTGAGTGAGCATGACATACTCTCAACAGCCAGAGCACAATCAAGTTAATAAAAATGACTAACCCCTAACAAATAAATGCCTTACAGTACATTCGTACATTGTGCTCACACATTTGCCATGCAATTATACAATACTAAGAAATTGAATCTACACAATGCTAAGATAGTATTGTCCAAGGTTCAGCAGCTCCAACAGTGTTCCCGAATACTAAGTTTAGCTCCTGTATAGCTGTACAAGTGCCGAACACCTCTGTCAGCGATACAATTCCGTAACGTACAATATGCTTGGCTACATAGTGTGAATACAATTACAAAAGTATTAAATGTCTGAATACTATAAACGTGTTAACATGATCCCTAGCTCCTTGACTATACATCTCTGTAATTCTAATTTTACAATACACAAAATTAGGTTCACGCCGTAGGTACCGCAGTCATGACGACTTGCTTAGACAGTGGACATAGATCTAATCTCAAACATAATAATAGCATTTCTTGTATAATTTGATACCCACTCATTGAATCATATAGTTAGTTATTTTCATGGGGCTTTAGGAAGTTGCGATAGCTCTGCGGTTTGCTGTATTCGATATTGACGCGTTATCGTGTTGTCGCGAGTTCGAATCCGGCCTGTCTTTTCTACTAACATCTTATCTGTGGTTTTAGGCAAATAAACAAAAATATTAAAGGCAACAATTTATGCTGAAATGTAAAATAGTATCGAATGCAAGTTTGCATAATCTTTTAATTTTTTCTTTATCCTGAATTTTTTTTTTATTTTGTGTTGTGTAATCAGTTTTTATTTTATTTTTTTGCTGTATTTTAAAGCACTTGCTTCAACATTATTTTTAACTGATTTACTGTTCATAACTTCTGGCTGACTTGCTGTCTTCGAAAATTATATCTAGTAATACTTGCAACAATAGTTGCAATTACATTAATTTCTAGAATATATTTTGTAAAACGGATTCTGTATTTTTTTCTTTCTTGCTTGGACTGGTAAACTATCTGGTGATATGTGATCACTGCTGCTTAAGAACTTCCCCCAGAAGTTCTGCAAGTACAGCAGGTGCGTGGCCTAACTTTTAGAAGCTTACCTGATTTAAACAGTCCCACTGTGCCCATGAAAATACTTTGACAATCTTCTCAGGTTCTGGGTAAATGCCATCAAAGCCCCACTTGTCAGTGCCGTCATCACATTCATTGAGGAACATAGGGGTGCGGTAGATTTTGATGCCTAAAATGTTATCCAAAACGATCAGCACCTATCTGATAATATTTAATTTTCTATTGAACTGGGTTTTTTATCTTATTAAAACAAAACCCGCCACACTGTTCCCAACCCACTGCAACTCCTGAAAGCCAGAATCAACAGTGGAGACCGCCAGAAAAACGCCGAGCAATGAAGCTCGACGAGTCCCGGAGAAACGTTTCAACTGTCTTGGGTCCCGCAACGAAATTAATCAGAAAAGAATAGCGGAGGAGTAAGAAAAAAGATATTTTTTCCACTTCCCTCCATAATAAGCAGGAGACAGAATAGAACTAGGCCAATCGGCACAAAGGGACATTATTGCAACTGGGAGAAGCCCAGATTGCCAAGCACCACGGAATAACATTTGATCAAGTTAATGGGTCCTAAGTAGGTATTTGCTGTTACAATTGATTCCAATAATAGGTATGGCAAAAGCGCCTGAACGCACGGAAATTAGTTCTAGTTTCAACAAGGTCCGTATAATAAACAACTCCGGATGTAACTTGTACACTATCCAACATAATATTGCGTTCATTCTGCCAAAGAATACACTCCCACAAGATGTGATGTGCGGACTGTTCAAATTCACAGTTCGATGTAGAACACTGACACAAAGGCGAAGGAACAAGTTTAAAAGAATACAGTTTACTTTTAAAGTTGCCATGACCTGTGAGAAATTGGGCAACGCAGTGGTCAACCTCCAGCCATGTCCTAGCCAGCCGATCGCCAACGGATGGAAAGAACAGATGGAGATTGGAGCCCTTGATGGAATTATCCCACCTACTTTGCCATTCGGATAAGAGGTCCTCCCAGACGTCAGTCTGAGGTTTAAATAATCTAGAAATTCTATTGAAGTCGCGTTGTGTAACAAAGTTAGTGTCCATGGCCTCCCCCCTCGCGGAGTAGTACATTGAAGCACGTCGCTGTACTTCAACATCGACTGGAAGTACACCTGCCAGAACGGGTAAGGCTTCAGTACTGACTGTTCTATACGCCTTGCATAAAAATATCAATGCCAAACGTTGGCTTTGAAGCAGTTTACGTCGCGCCGCCCCTATGCTGGCCCTATCGGCCCAAACAGGTGCACCGTAGCACATACATCCTAAGTAGGTAGCTCCATATATAGTTTTTAAAGTTAGGAATGATAGACCCCAAGTTGCTTTGGATATTCTAGTTAGGGCATAAAAGTTCCTTTTAGCTTTTTCGCCAACTATTTTTATATGTTCGATAAATGAAAAATTCCTTTCTAAGACCATACCAAGGTAGCATACGGATTGCTGTTTTTTAACGGGAACGTTATTAAATTTAATAGTAGGCAATGATTTAAGATTACCTTTTAGTAGAAGTTGATAGGTTTTATGCGGCGCAAACGCTAGGCGGTTACGATCACCCCACTGAGATATTAGATTTAGGCAAGTATGGGCCAAGTTCTCAAGTCCGGCTCGGGTACTTGACTGAATGAGCAGTAGGCCATCGTCCGCGTAACCAGTAAGTGAACAGCCGCAAGGAAGCGGGATCGCGAGAAAATCATCAAAACCCAAATTCCATAAATAAGGACCGACAACTGAACCCTGAGGACATCCCATGGTTAGTGCTTTAGTACTAGAAAAATGACCGAGCTTAAGTACCGCGGAACCGTTTATAAAGTACGAGTAAACGAGATTATATATGTTTCTATAGCAACCGCGGTTTTTTAATTTTAACAACAGCATAGGCCACCAAGCGTTATCAAAAGCCCCAGAAATATCCAAAAAGATACCAATCACGTACTTGTGTTCCGACTGGTTAACGGTTCTTCTGACAGAAAGCGCCGCGTCGACTGTTGATTTACCGATGGTGAAGCCATATTGATTACTATGAAATTTTGGACCGTTCGGTAGTAAACGTGGAACGATGAGGCGCTCAAGAAGTTTCCCCAAAGATGGTAGAAGCGTGATAGGCCGATATGACTTCGGATCATCCGGTGGTTTATCACCACACTTTGGTATTATTCGTATGAAACCGCGTCGCCATTTACGAGGAAAAACGCCTTCAGCAATGCATCGGTTATATACAGTTAAGATGGCATCACCCGCTGATTTACACGCTTCTTTAATCATCCTATTAGATATTTTATCTTCCCCTGATGATTTGTTGACCGGTAGTTTTCTAACAATATTTATAAATTCGTCATTAGATGGTACGTCTGACATTGGTGATTCAGGTGGCACAAGAGCCCACGCTCGAATCTGTTGGTGGTAGTCGCTATCGTTAGCCGGTGAATCATCAGGGATAAGTGTATTAATTAGTACTTTTGTTGTTTCCTCTATGCCCGTGGTATGCTTATCATTGACCTTAATGTTTTGAACGTATGCAAGGTCGACCGATCTGTTAGCTTTAAATTCGTGATATAAGGGAGACCACGGACCCTCCCTGTCAAGTTTGTCAACGATTTTCCGCAACAAGTTACCCTTAGATTTTTCCACCGATGCTTTGTAGCGTGACTTGGCAACTCTGAAAGCATTTAAAGCGGACGTAAGAAGATCTCCAGTAATCTTTCGGCTCTTGAGTATATTTAACTGTCTACGCGCTCTGCGATATCTTTTGCGCTGTTCAACTAAATAATCACTCCACCAGTCACATCTACGAATATTGATCATAGATCCACGACCAATGGCGATGTCAGCACAGTAGGTAAAGGTTTCTGACATAATGTCAGCACTTTCTTCGGCTGACAGCCCGTCCCGAGTGAACTCCTTGGCGTGACACGCAAAAAGCGAGCCAAAAAATTCCCAGTTCGCGCCTTTACATCTATATCTGAAATTACCAGGAATATGAGACGGACCCTGAATATAACCAGGAACAAATTCGTACACGATCAGGCGATGATCACTACAAGACGCGTCCGGTAGGACACGCCACCTATCCAAACGTACGTCGGCACTAGAAAGTGTGACGTCAATACAAGATTCGCCTATTTGGCTGCAAAAAGTAGGTGGTGCATCGGGGGTATTATGAATCGATAGGTTCATCTCAGCAATGAAATCCTCAACAGCGCAGCGTCGTTCGGTATCGGTTGCCCGAACCTTGCCATACCACAGAGACGATGACGCGTTGACATCCGCGCCAACGATCACTTTGCAGCCCGCGAGTGACCGCAAGACATGACGGAGATTATGTATATGAGGAGTAACAGGATCTGAATATTGAAAGTAACAGCTTACAACGAATACTTTAAAAGAAGCTGATGAGACTTCAGCAACCGCACAGTGTGGCGTCATGAGGTCACGTATGGACGTTACCGTAAAGTTAGAAGACCGCGCAACATAAATTCCGGCTCGCGCCCTGCAATCCAGCTGCACTACCCTGTGACGTAAACTTGAGTTTTGATATTGTTCTTGAATGAGTACAAGGTCTAAGTTGTAGTCAATAATTAATTTATCTAACTCTGATGTCGCCACCTTATCGTTGTGAAGGTTTAATTGCCCTATGCTTAGACTATCCATCTTAATTAGTAATTAGTATGTAGGATAAGTTGTTCGAGTTTTAATTTATAGGTACCGCACTGTTCAGACCCGCAACGATGGTCAAAAGGTTTTTTAAAACGTTTACACGCCGCGCAAACCGGGGTAAAATTTAAATCGTCCTTATGCGGACAAACATTGGTTTCGTGGGCCTCAGAACATATAGCGCAGGTTGGTGATTTATTAGCGCAATGCTTTTTCACGTGACCGAATTGCTGACAATACGCGCAACGAACTACCTCGATATCATCAACAAAACGGCACGTGGCCCAGTCAATAAATAACTTATCCTTGGTAGACACAAGATGTTTCCGTACCTCAGGTTCAATCTCTATTCCTAACCATTTACGACCGTTATTGGTAGAACGCCTACGGACTATTTTCGTGGATTTAATGAAGTCGTCTTCTTTTATTGGCAACTCGTTTTTAATATTTTGGCGGTATATAGCTTGCAAAAAATTGTTGTCTTCCATAGAGGTGGGAATGTCCTTGACTAATAGACGGGGTCGGCGACCTTTTGGTTTTTCTAAACGAAGACCCACAGACTTTATAGCGTCTACCGATTCCAGTCTTTTCAATTGGTTTTCATTTGCAACGCGCAGTACAACGCCTGATTTGGCGGTTTAATATATTATATTTCAATATTTTTTATCTTATTAGCCTATATACTCTATTATTAACCTCTTCTGTGTAAAGCTAAAGTGAATACCTACGTATTAACTTTAGTTTTACACAGAACTGCCCCCTAATCGGCGAAAATGTGTTCGCTGATTAGGGGGCAGGTTCATAGAAGCAGAGATGCATTACATTTAATTTTCGACATGAAGGAGGTGGGTTTATGACAGCCTCCGTGGCGTAGCGGTAGCGGACGCGGCCGCTGCGCAAGGAGGCGCGGGTTCGATCCCCGCACAGTGCAAATATGTGTATGCATGAATATGAATATTTGCACTGGTCTGGTCGTGCCTCGGAAAGCACGTTAAGCCGTTGGTCCCGGTTGCCATACAAACATCTAGTGGCAGTCGTTATGGGTTGTTGGAGCCCTCAAAAGTCCAACAATTGTTCTAACTGCAATGCTTCGACGTCGCCTTTGGGTTGTGGAGGTCAGACGGCTGTCGCTTCAGGGAAAATGTCGAAGTTTAGCCATACCAGCAGTTGGACTAAATAAAATAAAACCTTCTTTCTTTAATAAAACAAAACCTTCGTGCTAGTTATCAGAAAGTTAGCAGGCATTTAGATTATTTGTATATTACTAGTATCATGTCATTATCATCTCAACGTTAATCCCAGTTGCATCTAAAGCTTTTTCAGCTTTGGAGTCTGAGGTCCGCTTTACCAGTGTAACTGCTGATTTTGGCTAAACTTCAATATTTTCCGTAAAGCGACTGCCGTCTCACCTCCACAACCAGAAGGCGATATCGATGCATTGCAGTTAGACCAATTGTTGGATTTTTGAGGGCTACAACAACCCGTAACTGCCATTAGATGTTTGTATGGCAACTGGGACCAACGGCTTAATATGCTTTCCGAGGCATGACCAGATCAGTGCAAATATTCATAATCATGCAGACAAATATTTACACTGCGCGGGGTTCGAACCCGCGCCGCGGAAGCGTTCGCTACCGCGACGTCACGGAGGCTGACAAGTAGTATCAGGTGTAGTAAGCATATTTATTACACCCAAGTTTATGCACCTTTTTCCCCCTGAAAAATTTTTTTGAATGTTGACTTTAGCAATATTAATTTTACTTACACTCCAAATGCTTAAAAAGCAAGAACCTATCATTCCGTATTCCGGGACTATATTTAGTGCTTTTTCCATATATATACTGAACCATGATTTGCTTTGTAGAAGGTTCCTCCACTGGCACAGGAGTCCTATCACTCTCAGGCATTAGGCATATCAAATAAGGGCAATACAATGGATCCTTAACATCAGTGTTTTGGCTTGTAAGATTCTTCACAATGTAAACTATCAAAGTGTGTGTAGCATTTACTGATGCTTGTATTATATTCAACTTTTCATCGAAAGTGTGGAGGGTAATCAGATTCTTGTTTTTATTGGTATAAGATCCAATGTTTAGAACCTCTTTCCCATCCTTATCGGATACCCAACTCAAGACTTGCGACCCATCCTGTTCTTGACCTAACAGACGCCATTCACGAGCCGTTACCTCTGCAAATATAACATAACAGAATATATTACAACAGAATATTAAACTGATCTCAAGGAAATTTAAGACTGCGTAACATGACTACTGCGTAATTCATTGCACAGCGATCTTATAATAAAGACAGAGAAAAACAAATTAATCATATTTTTGGATATTTGAAATAAAAAATCATGAGAGACTTTACACTTTACAGCTTCTAGTATAATAACAGGCTAGATGTACTCGTTTGGTGATAATAAACAGTGTTGATGTTACCTTCTTCGCCCTGCGCCTGCAACACACCACACAATTTCACTGCTATATTTTGAACTGCCATATTGTTACTATGACCGATATTCAATAGAAATTCACCTGTCTTTCACATAATACATAAATATGTCACAGTATCGCCACGTTATCAATACCGAAATAGCGCACCTTTATTGACTTTTCTCGCTCAATTTTCTATCAGCTGGCGCCCAGCTGTGATACAACGTGAACTTAGCATTTAATGAGATGCCAACAGCAAGGTCAAACAAATTGTCTATTATTGTGGTAGCACTGTGGCGCTGGATGCATAATTCAACCAATCGAAAAGAAGCGTTGGTTTTCATGTGGAGTTCCGTTCTACTTAATGTAATACTTAAGAGTTTAAAAATTATTTATCATTCTAATACAATTAGATAAAAAAAACCTTACTTCACTACTATTTTAGAGAAAACAACTTACGACGTAGCCAAAGATGTAAAACTGTTGAATATGCCTACCCACGCATCATGTTCCGTTACACAATCACTGCCTAGCTTAGACTTTCCTTTTAATTTTGTTACTAGTAAACAAAATACATTTGTATTAGATTTTAAAAAAGATTCACAATAATTTTTACTGTACTCAAAAAGTCGCACATTTTCTTCATGAAATGGATCGCGTAAAACAACTGACGTTTCGATTTCAGAAGAAACAAACGTGAAGTTAGTCCATAGTCAACCCGCTGAGTACCGAAGTTTTACCGCGACATTTTCGCGCGGAAAGCCGGGCGTTATCGAGCCGTGAAAATCTGAAAAATACCGTGCAAAGTTAAGAAATACAGTAATTGTATCGTTTTTACTCATATTCAGTGAATATAGTCTTATATGTGATCAAAATACAGTGAAATCCGTCATAAATGTGTTGAAAGTTCGTACATCGTATCTAGTTCATGAGCAAAGTACGTTTTGTGTAATTTGGCATATTTTGTGAATGACCAGGTATGTTATGGAATAACATTTCGTTTCTTAATGATATGGTACATCTTACCCAGTAAAAGATTGGGAAAGAAATCTTTAGCTTGTAGGCATAATTAGGTTATAAACCTTTGGTGGGCGATAAGCCAAGCCAATTATATTGTCAACGGTTATGTCGAAGAAGAATGATTTATTTTGGTATAAATCATTATGTTTCAGTAATGCATTAGTAATGTGATGATACTGTATCGTCCGCGTGCTATTTTTATCAATTTCCATATGTGGATGTGCCGAGAAACCCAAGCTTGCGACGTGTCTAATGGCGCTGACGGGAGAATTTCGCGCGCGATTGTGACGGATTCGTGGCATTTTTTACCGCAGCTGATCCATGTATTTCTATATTTTTATGATCCTTAATCAAAGCTGATGTATTCTAGTGAATGTAAATGCCTTTATTGCGCCAATTTCTCATAATTTACCACTCTAAAACAGCCTCTGAAAAAATTTCTCCCGCCAATCAGCAGGGGGCACGCTGCGAGATTCTCCGCCTACAGAGGGTGTTTTACGACAAAATACTTTATAATAACGATGTATATGCTAGTATAGAGAGCTCGTTATTAAAATAGAATGCATGTGTTTTATGATAAATTTGGAATTATGCCCTCAATTACGGTTGTCAAGTGACATAACCCTATTTACAAGTTGAACATGACATGCGGTAATTTTAGGACACTAAATCTAACTTTTGATGACCGATAACAGCATAATTGACGAAAGTACTAATTCATGCTTTTGTTACAGGCTGTGGCATTAGAGTGCCAGTTGATATAGTCCATCAATAATGGCACAAACTGGGTAAGTGCAGTGTTGTTGCTCCTACACCTAATATTGACCTTGGTGGTTGGGATTTGTTTATTTATGGTCTCCTATACTTATTTACAGTTCCTTCTGTGAAGCCAGTGATAAACAGATGACCTTGAAAAGAAAAAGAAATTCTACTGATGATGAGGTTTGTATCATTTCGTTTTTTCCATTCATTGTTGATGAAAATGTAGAGTGTAACTTACCTTCCCATGTTGTAGTTAGAGAATATGCCACCTACGAAGATCTCATCGGTATTAGAAGAGGAATTAAATGACCAGCCAGCACACAATGTAGTGGTGGAATCATCGTCCTGCTCCAGTGATGATGAGGGCTCCCAGTATGGGCCAGTAGACCAGCCGAGGAGTGTTTACACAGACTTAGACTACAACCCTGATAGTTTTTTAAGCCCACCAAGTATACCGGACCTTCCTAATTGTGTGCTGAGCCCTTTAGAGAATGTGGCCAGAGGCGAGTCTACACCACACTCCAATAAGAGGCCCAGGTATGTCTTCTACCTTCTTTTATACACTTTAACACATTCCAGCTTAAGTTGCGAATCTTACTTAGTAATTGGGGCCAAAATGGCATTTGCAAGTCAATCAGAATATGAGATTTTGTATAGCCAAATACTACACATTAAAATGGAATGCAATAAGCAAAACACTGACTCATTTACCTCAACATAGTGTTTCTTTACCTGTTATAGTTAAAAGAGCTGAGTCTGCAAAAAGGTAGCTCACAATTGACCTTCCTAAAGAGATAGTAAGCACTAAGCACACATATATGTGCACAATAAATAGACTATTACAACACTGCAGTATTTCGTAGAATCACCTTCAGATCTGTGTACCAGCCAAGTGTGTGCTAACTTGGAGCCTTTTTTTCAGTACTAGTAAGACACCATGCCCCTCATTGCCCAAACGGAAGTGTCCACTGCCTGGCCTGTCCTGGGCCGATCCAGCAGATGTGTGGAACAGCATGTGTGACTGTGATGCCAGATCTAGCAATAAGAAGAACCCTAATATGTTTGACAATCACCCTAATCTACAACCTAGGATGAGAGCTATTCTTCTAGACTGGCTGAATGAGGTGAGTCACATTTTTGCATTAATTTCAGTCACTCATGAAGAATGACTTGAAATTGTTATAAGTAGTCATAGATAGAAAAAACCATTGACACAAAGGTAGGATATAAATAGATTGGGAGATTTGCAAATTTAGTGCCAAGCACTAGTATAAGGTTGAACATTAACTCATCCATAAGAACTAATGTTCTTGTGGATAAGTTAATGTTCAACCTTATACTAAAGTGCCATGCATCATATTGGAAGTAATCTTCCAATATGATGCATGGCAAGGGAAGTACTGTACATTTATAATTTACTTGTTTGATCTATAGCCAAACAATTTGTGTACACAGATATTAGCATATAATGTAATTTACACAAAAACTTAAAACTTTAGAGTCATTTGAATGTTCTGCTAATGGTTCTCAATATAAAAACTTCTACATGATTAGATTTTAACACTCTCTATCTTATTTCCATGCGGCATTACAGTGAATTTTAACAGGTTAAGGTAAGCATATTTTTTTTTCAATTACACATTTCTATGAAAGTAATGAGGTATGGAAGTCAATGACCCCTTTTTGTCGTGTCCATTGACTTCCTAACCAACTCGTTTTGAAGATGCCACTTTCAGAGTTATCGCCTTTTCAAAGTATAATTGAAGCGGTTTTTTTTAAGGATTATATATTAAAAAAATAATTGCTATAGACAAGGTCGTTATCGCAGCACATGGGATATCGAAAAGTGGCATTGACCCCGGGATATAAGGCGGCGTTTCGTCAAACATTCGCCCTACTTCTGCCATGAAATAAACTTGCTCATTCAGTCAGTCATTTGGCGATTAGATTTAGGCTTTGCGAATTCTCTATTAATAGAATAAAAGACGTCAGATGTAGCGACCTTCACCTGAAAAATAGACAAAAAATTGTAGTTAACGGGTTTCCTGTATTCCCGAACTAAGAAAAAATAAACGGGTTCTTGTGGCTATCCTATTAGAGCATTTGCAAAAGTAACGATAACTTATTCAAGTCATTGCACATTATTTTCTTATACAAGGAACTTGAACGCAACACTTCGCGCAAAGCTTTGCTTCTTTTTAGATAAGACTCGTACTATTTATGTGCCAGTTCAACGCAGGTACTAATTTAATTTGTTGTGAAAGTGGGACACTTCTATTGTACGCGTGAATATGATAAGGTTTCAAAGATATAATACTTCTTTATATCAATTTCATATTCATAGTATCAATTTCATATTTCATATGTTATGGCTTGGTGCTTGCTTTACAAGGAGTTTAGTCTCCTGGATGCATGCAGTAGTAACCCACGTAAACCTTGTGGGATTTATCGCAATTACATAACTCCACTAAATAAGGCGTTACTTGTTTTATCCTCAATCTCCGGTTTAATGTCGTTTAGCATCTAAAAGACATTAAAACCGGCGAAAGATATAAAATGACATTTAGCCGAAAATATTGCAAATAGACATGCTCGGATAAATAACAGTAATCTTTCGATTAGATTAAGATAAACATAATTGGATTGCACCGAGTGCACGACTGAAATCACCAACGCGCATTGAGTGGTGATTACGCTCAATCCTTCTCTGTATGAGAGGAGACCTGTGTCCAGCAGTGGGAAGATAAAAGGTCGATGATGATGATGAGTGCACGACTCTACCTCACCTTACCGCAGATGTTTATCCTTTTAAAAATTTCAACTATTCTAACTACAAGCCTTGTTATTAAATCTGTCAAAAACTTAACTAATTAAACTTGATCATAAGTCAATCTAAGGGCTAGAATCACAACCTACGTGATATGATGATTAGCCACTGTAATCCTCGGGCCAAGGATTTTTAGGTGTAGAAAGTAATTACAGAACGAATTCTTGAATAAACTTCCTCAAAACATGTTAATCCTGGATCAGTGTTGTTATTAAATACTAGCGGCCGCTAGCGACTTCGTTGGACTTCGACTTCGTGTGGAGTTAGTTATGCTCCACTCCTATTGGTAACAGCGTGATGTTATGTAGCCTAATGCCTTCCTGGATTAATGGACTATCGAACGCAAAAAGAATTTTTCAAATCGGACCAGTAGTTCCTGAGATTAGCGCGTTCATACAAACAAACTCTTCAGCTTTATATATTAGTATAGATAGGTATACATTTTTTTCGGTAACGTAATGTCCATTTACGGTGGTTCACAGTTTAGTACCGATCGATCCCGAACTCTAGGTACATAACAGTACATTTACTTTTTTGCGCTGTCTCGTCTGCCTCTCGATTAGTCTCTCGGGTGCCTATTTCGGACGGGTTTTCCTCAATCATATGCTCTAATAGTAGTACCTATCACATTATTATCTCGTATCCTTGCATTTCCGGCTTAATTATAGGGATTTATTTGCTTAGCATAATTATAACGAGGTCATTCGTCTATTTCGAAACGATAGTTGCAGTACATATGCGAGAATTACATATTATGTGCAGACAAGCATATTCTATAAAGTTCCGTAAGCAATCCATAAAAGTTACCTACGTAAGATTTGGCGACATAAAAAGAATTTGTTTCATTCAATTGTACCGGATTACTTATAATATCAATGCGCAAGTTTTTTGTACCGATAACTGAACCGTTCAAGTTGGTCGTGTACTGTTTAGGACTTTCCGAACATGTGCGGGGCCTTCGTTTATTGATTTGGACACATTCAGATAACAGCTTGTTGCTTCGTTCTCAAGTTTCAAAACAGGGTGCAACAAGTACGATTACATAATTTGGTTTTGTAACTGGAATTATCAGTTATACCAAAAGTGTTTTATAGAAGTACCCATTATTTGAACTAAAAAGTTTCTATTATAATAAACTAAGGACTTTGTTTTATTTCAATAATAATTAAATACAGTCCTTACCAATTAACACGTTGAAATTCAAATATAAAAGCTTCTCCAAGATGCGTCATACAATATACAAACGACAGAAACAGGGACGAAGTGAAGTAGACAATTTACCTAATTTATATCTTAGCCGAAATTAATCTCGCTTTAGCCATTAAGACGTCCGGGAGTGTCCGGGACAGATAACCCTAGCGGGAGACGAATAATAACAGATGATGGACCTTTATACATTGTTAGTTGATGTACTAAATACGTCATAACAATGTTTGGAAACAATTATTCTCCCCGATTAGCGATAAAATATTAATTATAATGCTAGACCCAAACTTCATACCATAACCTATATTTTTTTCCATTTCCTTCAACAGGTGTGTGAAGTATACAAACTGCATAGAGAAACATTTCATCTCACAGTGGACTATGTGGACCGATATCTATCCAACACGGAAGACGTTCAGAAAGGCCGGTTGCAGCTTATAGGTAACGCACACACCAACAATGAGAGTTGAAACCTTCAACAAAGATGTGATAAATATAACTAAGAACCTTATTAACAAAACCTTTTCTTCCAGGAATCACATGTCTATTCATAGCGGCGAAAGTCGAAGAAGTGTACCCACCTAAGATCGGAGAGTTTGCGTACGTCACAGACGGTGCGTGCACCACAGACGAAATTCTTCTAGAGGAACTGCTCATATTGAAGATATTGTCGTGGAGTATCACTCCGATCACCATCAACAGCTGGCTGAATGTATACATGCAACTCGCAAGTGAAGGCAGGAGCGCAAAGCGCAGGCTGCTCGGCGAAAGTGACGTAGGCGCGAACGCTCTCAGAGGGTACACATTCGTGTTCCCCCAGTATTCTTCGCTAGAATTTGTGATATGTGGACAATTTATAGACATAGCAGTGTTACATGTAGAAGTGAACCTGTTCCCGTACAGTGCCGTCGCCGCCGCAGCCATGGCACACGCGTTCACCAAAGAACTAGCTATTAGGGTATCAGGTGAGTTCAATGCAATTGTTGTTGACAATATGATGTAAGTGCCGTCATCCTTCCTATTCCTTAGTTTTTTAAGTGAATAGCCTTAATAAACTAGTGCGCTTTACCATCAACGATTGCATCACTGCTTACCATCAGGCGGGATTGTAGTCAAGCACTAGTTTATAATTATTAAAAAAAAAGAAGCTGTAGGGAAGGTCACAAGTTGGTACATAAATAGCAGTCTTTCTGTTACCGGCGCGTGGGTCGCGTGTGATTCAGCAATTTGTCACTTTGCTTGTAAATATCGTATTAACTTTAACAATAGATTCAAACAAATACGTACATTCAAATTGAATATCTAGTAGAATTTTATATTGTGAAAATGAAACAGTTAGTCAGGGTACCCATTTAAAATTAAAACTAAGCTCTCGTAGTTAAAAGATTACGATAACAGAGATAGTAATGGTGGGTGTCGTATGCAGGTTACAGCTGGGAGGAACTGGAGCCATGCTGGCGATGGATGGCGCCGAACGTGGAAGTGGTGCGCGAGGCTGGCTCCGTGTGTGTAGTGCGCAACGGCGACGGAGAGTTCATGCAGCGCGGCGGAGGTCTCGACCTCATCTGTCCCGATGTCAACCTGGACGAGAGCCACCGCATACAATCGCACAACGTCACCCTCGACATGTTTGTGAGTACACAGTACTATGTCACAGATGCTCCTTGACGTCACAATTGACGCAGAGGCTGAGCGATCAACTACTGCGCTACGTGTCGCAAGTTCAATTCCCGCACGGAACAAATGTATGACTTACAATAAATTCTTCTGGGTGTTTGTGACTTTATTTGTTTGTAAACGCACCCACGATAAAGGAGAAATTCCTAGTGTGGGGCAACATTTCCTTTTTTTTTTTTATTTGAAGCAGGATCAATTGTACTGCAGATATAGCATGTGAGAACAATCTGAATATTATGCTAAACCATTAGAAGTTGCGTTATATTATTGACACATGAATGCATTCGATGTGGCCAAGGACCCTAAGAATACTAGATGATTTTGGAATTTAAAATATAGATCAATTCAGTACTTATTACAAACTTAGCAATATAATTCTGTTTTTAAACATTTTTTGAAAATGTAAGAAGGAATGCCGAAAACTAATCCCATCTAATTTCCTTACGGTATCGATATGATTAAATACCGTTTCCGATACGATTTATTTTGAACTACCTTCCGCCGGCGCCTTCGCCCGCGTGAAGTTCGGTTATATCGCGTTTTTTTAGATTCCCTCGGGAATATCATTTTTTCCGGGATAAAATCCCTATTATTTAATCCGGACTTCTAACTTTACGTCTGCAAAATTTCAAAGCAATCGGTTCAGTAGTTACAGCATGAAAGCGGAACAAAGAAACTCACTTTCCCATTTATAATATTATTAAGGATTCGTTATCTACAATAAACTTTCCTTGTTTTGATAATTTAGCAAAATATGATCAAAGCTAACTGTTACAATGTTGGGTATTTGGTCTTGTAGGACAAAGCTTACCAGATAATGATGGAACAACAGTCGTCGACTCAGACGGACACGGCGGCGTCGACGTCCCAGGACAGCTCGCACATCTACCCGCCGACGCCGCCGCAGTCTGACCACAAGAGCCCTAAGACGCCCAGCACCAAGACGCCCTCCACGCGTCAGCTGTCGCCCGCGCCTGACGCCAGGCGGCTCTCCACCGAGTGATCACACACTTTACATTAAGGTGTGTTTATTGTTGTTTGTTATGTTCCGTTACGGACAGTAAGTTGTTTTAAGTGCAGTTGTTTAATACTCTATATATTTGGTACAGTTTAATGTTCTCTGACTTTATCTTTGTACTGTTGTTCGCCTTGAGCACAAAGTTTCGTTACGTTCGTTTGGGTAAATTGATTCATTCATTGCAATAAGTCTATTCTCCCTCTGAAGATTATTACGCAAACTTGACTTGGGGTTAAGATAAGAAGTGTATATTTACAAAGGTCTTATATTCTGCTATTGTTATAATAGCAAATTTTTACAAAAATAACTTGAACTAAAGAGCTACCTATTACATGTCATATTTTTAATATGATCAAGTGTAAGATTACCACTTATTTATTCACTGGCTACTAAATTTTACATCGAGGAATGTGAATACATAGCATTTAAGTACTTCAATAAGAAGTAGATAAAATATAAATAACTTTATCTACTACACATTGTCATCACACATGGACCACCAAGAATGTAGCTTATGGACTATTCAATCAAACATGATTCGAGAAACTACTGACAGTCCATAAAATATTTATTGACTATGACTATAAGCCAAACTGACAGCCTCCGTGGCGTAGCGGTAGCGAACGCGACCGTTGCGCAAGGAGGCGCGGGTTCGATCCCCGCACAGTGCAAATATGCATGCAGTGCATGAATATGAATATTTGCACTGGTCTGGTCGTGCCTCGGAAAGCACGTTAAGCCGTTGGTCCCGGTTGCCATACGAACATTTAATGGCAGTCGTTACGGGTTGTTGGAGCCCTCAAAATTCTAACAGTTGGTTTAACTGCAATGCTTAGATATCGCCTTCGGGTTGTGGAGGTCAGACGGCAGTCGCTTCACGTAAAATATCGAAGTTTAGCCAAAATCAGCAGCTAGACTGGTAAAGCGGACCGCAGACTCCAAAGCTGAAAAAGCTGCGGATGCGACTGGGATTAACGCTGAGATGATGATGATGACTATAAGCCAATCTGCTTAAATATTGCCTGAGGTTGCTGCTCGGTATGAGAGGAGTGATAGTTGTCACAAGTTGTTGAATTACTAAACCCCACATCGCGTCACCACACGCCTCCAGTTCCGCGCTGCAACCTCAGACATCGACTTGGTTAAGCATTTGGCCTATAATACAAGACAACTTGCAACAAGCCAATTCGCAATGATAACTCTCAATTGAGCGTTTAGTTTTATCTAATATTCCGTGAGTTTCTAATGCGTGCGTGCATGTGTGCTGCTTATTAACATCACTAGGCACTAATGACGCGACTGCAGTGTGCATGACGCTAATATTTCCATTGAGTAGTGATCATTTGTCATTGGCTTATTTTTTATTTGAATAAAATATTTTTTAAAGTGCTAATGAACTAGATCTGCAAGGATGTTGAAGGCGCAAATGGCTTGCCTTAAATTCCTTAAATAGGAAAAAAATAAATCATTTCGAAGTACAGATCTAGATGTAGAGGTACCAAGATTGAACTGGTAATGTTTCGTTATAAGTATGTAAGTAAGTCATTAAAACATAATAAAAATAGCTGCTCTAAATAATACTGGAATATTCAATGTTTTTATGTCAAAGAGTAATATTTCTATTTGCTTTGAAATATTTTATTTAAAAAAGGCTGATTATTTCAGTAAGATTTAAATTAGCTAGAAAAAAAATATTGTTTGTGCAGTCACCAAAGGAGGAAAGTAACCAGGGTGGTCGGATATAGTTGAAGTTTAGTAAGATATCGATACATTTTCTCCAGTGTAATTTAATTTAATAAATAAACTGTTTTCCTCCTTTTATTTGGAATTCATTGGCGTCTTACAAAACTTCAAGTATATCCGACGGCCCTGGACACTTATCTCCTTTCGTGGCCATACAAAAAACAAAACTGTAAATAGTATATTGTTCCTACTTATGAAAATTTATAATATATCAATGGTTTTGGACTAGCTGGCAGTAGGCCAGTTCATACAGCTTAAACATTCCATACTGTTTATGTTGTCACTAACACCATGTTTAAGTAAAGATAATCCACCGCATTAATTTTTAACGCAATTATTATATTTTCAAACAAGATTGTGCTCTCACAATTGTTGTAACATCTAGCTGTTTCCATGTCAGCTGGAAGCAGCTATCCTATGTTTAGTATAGATCAACTATTGCTAAGTACACCACAAGAATTTATCGATGTGGACGCATAATATAATATTTTTGTGTAAATAAAAATACGAATGCATTGAAATTAATCATTTTTCAATCAAAACTATATTCTGTATCTTTTATTAATTAGTTTACCATCCTGTGACTGCCTTTCTTTTTTTTTTTTTACAACACTCGCCGAGTTCAAACAATCATTTTCTCGTTTATACCCGAATTATATTCTTTAGCATGCAAATCAAATGTCAATAATTGAAAGTAGTATATTATCTTTAAAAAACTGCTCCAATTTCTTATTAGTGAATAATGTATGCTTAGTCCTAGACTTTCTCGACATTTTGTATATAAAAAAATGAACATTATAATTTATTTCAAATTTATAAACGCTAAATGTTCATGAGACTGATTACTAGAGCTTCGAGTCAACAGATTTTTTTAATTGATATAAAATTCTTATAATTATAGTGAAAATACGTTTAGCGGCTTATTTTAACCAAAGACTGCCACCTGGTTGGAACATTTGCCCTGTACAGTTCCTATGAGATTTTTTTTAATTCGGAATACTTAGAAATGAATTAGCTTTGCATGTATACACTACCTTATGAGTTTTAGAGCACTATCCAATGAATTAAATGCCTTATTTAATATGCCCTGACGCTAATACAGCATATTCTTAGGTATTAAATAACAGTGCTCTATATAAGTCATTATGTTTGATGTCATTTCTAAGTATTGGACGTAAATCAAACTAAGCTTGTAACACATAACGCTGCTGTGAAAATTTTAACCAAAGTTTGCTACAATAGTAGAACTCACTCTCTGGCATCTGCAGACATTTAATCTCTAATAATACTTACATATCTTGCATTATGTACAGGGAGTTCATTTCCAACATCTATCATATTTTAATTTATTTATATTGCTAACATGAAACAGATCGAGTGTTAAGAAAAATAATGAATGTTCGAGAATTATAAGGCATAATTCTTTTTTATAATTAGTACTATCCCAAAATCTATATCTGACCATTCTGAAAACATAATCCTGTTCACAACAGCTTTTCTGCCTTGCCTTATCAAAACTACGCGGGATCGTTTTTTTCCAATCATGTGATGACAATTAGTTCTCTTTTGTATGTGTTGTTAGCGGAGTCCCAACACCTTCATGTCCCTTTGGACATTGGCCAACCAAGTTGTTTGTGATCTTTCTAGACCCTTCTTTTTTCTAGCGATGGAAAGGTTTTTAACAACGTGACTGTACCTTTTAGGTCGACTAATAATATGCACTGCAAGCTGGAATAGTCCTTGTCCAGTGCTCAGATATAGATTTTGGAGTAAATTTACATCGACTGTAAATTGTTTGCAAAATTAACAATCCAAAACTCCACTGTACAGATCAATCTTTCCATTTCACCCTACTATTATGTATATGTATAGAAAATATAAATCTGTTGTACAAATCGTATTCTCCATATTTTGTGGATTTTTATTGTATTTTTACTAATAATATATAATGTACAGTGTACCTAACTCCAATAGAACCGGGTATTGTTCGTTTTAGTAAAATTCAATGTAGAATTAAGTTGAACGATTACGCTTATCCGCTAAGGCAATGTTAGCCTTATACATAAGACTTAGATTTGTTACTTTATATTAAAATTATATCCTTAGTAGAAAATGATTAGAATTTTTAGATCTAAGTTATTTTTATATCAATTTATTGAATTTAATATAAAGGTACCTAATTGTAATGGAACAACAATATTGTATCCCGGATTTCATCGCATGTGATCTCATGTCATGGATAACAAAGTAATTCGGATGTCATTTGTGCAATAACTGCATCAATCACATTTCTGTATGTACAGTCAATTCACGGCGACGTAGTATTAAATAAATGGTGTTGATTATTTATTTAAAAATCTTTTTATTTTCCACTCACTGTGTTGTACATAGTACACTTACAAAATGGTACAAAAATAATGTAACATGTAACATCGGACATGAAATGGTAACAATTTAAATTAATAACAATCACATGATAATCTCCATTGGATTATGTTATAAAAATCCTTACGTGAATACGTACTACGGCCGCGGGTCTGCCATTCTGTAAAAAAATGAAACAAGGTAAGTAAGTCACATGCCAAGCACCGTTGTGACCTCGGCCTAAGCTTGCTTTATTTATTTATTTATATACTCTTTATTGTACACCAAACAAATATCGAACAAAAACAATCAACACAAAAAAAAACATACAATGGGCGGCCTTATCGCTAATGCGATCTCTTCCAGGCAACCAACGAATGGACAGATTCTTCCGAACCACAAATGGGACTGTCGTTGGTGCAATATTACTACTTTATACTAAGATAGATACACAAATACATACATATACATAAATAAATACATATATACTGAACGGAACAAGTTAACAAATAAATTAGCGAAAAAGTGTTTGTTGGACGAAGATCATAACGACAGGTAGTGTTTCTTCACAAGTCTCTTGAATTCCTGTAACGACTGCGCACGTTTTATTTCAATTGGCAATGCATTCCACAAACGAGGGGCCTGTACAGTGAAAGATTTATCAAGGAACGTTGTGGAATGCGTAGGCATTTTGAGCTTTAAGTTTTCTGACGACCTTAAAGATTTAGTATGTGAGTTGCACAGAAATTGAAAGCGATTCTTGAGATAAAGAGGGGTGAAAGGAGAAAAAAGCACATTATATAGAAGGGAAACAATATGAGCATTCCGACGAAGGCGAATTGGTAACCACTTGAGCTTCACACGAAATTCGGATACATGGTCATATTTGCGCAGACCGAATATGAACCTTATACAAACATTTTCAAGTCGCTCAAGCTTATCTAGTTGGTCTTGGGTAAGATCAAGATAGCTGACATCAGCATAGTCAAGGATGGGTAGAAGAAGTGACTGTGCAAGCGCAATCTTGGTGGCAGTCGGCAGGAAATTACGTAATCTCTTCAGAGACGCAGCGGATGCAAATAGCTTGCGGCTAACTTCCTGCAGCTGGGCAGTCCAAGAGAAGGCTTTGTCAATGTACGAGTATATTCCCAAGTTCTTAACTTTTTCACTAAAGGGAACCGCTGAGTTTTCAAAAGAAACTTGAGGTAGGGTCGTCCAGTCGATTCTAGAGACCGTCCTAGAACTGCCCACGACAATAACCTGCGTCTTTATGGGGTTGACCAAAAGCCCATATCTTTTGCTCCAGTCACATATGCATGTTTAAGGTGTGACTTTTCCAACACCAGATAATTATATCTGAAGAATAATTTGAATTTTTGACAGCTCTTCCATACAAAATCATCGTCAAGTCGTCAGATGTCAAAAATATTTCATCAATAAATTATTATCTTCAACCATGTTGGGGGTTGGCATTGAGTCTAAAGCGCACTACACACCAAAGCGACATAGCCTGCCGACACAACCCGGCTTATGTTGAAAGAAGCATGTCGGCAACCTCCGCCCACGCGTGTTGCCCGCCGACACGTCGGCGGCTAACGTACGCAAGCACAGTTGCCCGGCGACATTTCAGCTGTAGTGACGTGCTAGTACTTTAACAGCCAAATAAGTTTGTGATGTCGAGCCGCTGGCAAAGTTTTACTACATGTAATGACTGAAGCCACCAACTTAGCCCGCCGGCAAAATGTATCCGATATAAATGCTGCCGGTTGTCTTTGGTATGTAGACCGCTTTACGGGGTGCTGTTACCAGTATTTTACATGGAGCAACTATGTACCTGACCTCTACAACCTAAATAACATGATACTCCTTGGTAATACTGGCTGTCAGATTTTAGTATTTCTGATGACCCATAATGACTCAAATATCTAGTACTGATAGCCGGGAACAAAGGTTTAGCGTGATTTCCGAGATACGAAGGTGTCTTGATATATGGTCACCCATCCACGGTAAGCGTAGCTTAATATATCGTGAACCTGTTATTACTTGGGCCATCAAAAATATTCTCATCTGTCGATTGAAAAATCAGCCCCTGAATAGGCAAAACTCAGCTAGTTAATTTAAGAAATGGAAAAAAATTTGTACGAAATTATTTTTCAAAAGGGTTAATAAGACACGCCAACGCTTCGTTAATACTACATATTACTTGTGTTAAAAACACCTATAATTTTCTTACATTAACATTACCTGTCGTTGAGATAGTATTGCCATTTTTTCAAGTTTTTAGATATGGCAATTGGCCTTCAAATATTAACTGAGACTTTAATTTCAACAAAGGTCTAGGAATAATACGTATAATGATGGTGGAACTCACAAATGTATGCTAATCTTTGGTCCTGCGGTGACGGTCGAGGTGTCCTGCGGCGTGAGGAACACAAACTGCCGCCTCGTGTTGCCGAGCGCGTGGCTGATCAACAGGTCCATCACTATCTTTCGATTCACATTGTCCTGTAACAATACGCGTTTTTGGTAAATCCGTCTTTTGTTAGAATTTGCATACAATATTATTTATCTATTAGATCTCTCATATACATCAACATTTTTAATAGCGGCCTCATAATTGACATTTCAAAACTGACACGACCTTAAAAAAAGAATAAACTTTCTTATTTTCGTTTTCTGAGTGCAAAAAATACTATGGGTGCCATAGTTTTATATTTAAAAAATGAAATGTCAATTACATGCAAAACAAACAAGAGATTAGGCTGGGGTCTACTTCGCCAGTTGTGAATGTAAGATGGGTTACGAAATGCTCAAGCGTAATAATTTATCATAAATGTGTCACCGCACTACGTAGGTCAAAAACGTTCCACGTTACTCGTCCATATCACGATAAGTGATGGTTTATTACAATTTGAAAAGTTCGGTTTTTTATATCAATATGTCGTGGTCTCGTGGAACTTCGAAGTCATTTTAAGTTGCTCATTTGAGTTACATAGTAGTAGGGCAAACGCTCGGACGTTATTTTGAACGTTACGTGGACGAAATCGTTTTGGAAAGTGGGGATTGTGGAACGGTCACTTCGCTTTAAGGCGCAGACCAGTAGACCTAGTATGAGTTTTCATTACGAGACTCGATCGTCGATATCGCGCGCGTTTGACTCATCGATATCGACGATCCAATCTCGTAATGAAAACTCATACTAGACCTACAGGGCACATCTCCGAGGCGAAACTGTCGGTTTGCCTATTCAAATTGTCATTGTCTAGATTGGAGGGTATATTTACACGTCGTGCTTTAATTCAAGACTACACCTACGAAATGAAACCTTTACCATCACACCAAGATGCGGACAATCCTACCGGTCCGCTGTCGCTGACTCTGACAAAAATATTGAAAACTTCCGAACATATACAGATAGGATTAAAACACCCCTCCAATATTTTTTGTCATTATCTAAAGAAACCATGGCCTTAGAATGTACTGTTAGATCTAGGAAAGAATGTATGTACGGACGACAGTAGGTGAAGCTACCCAAATCTGTCAAATACATATTTCCAATCAATCTTCAATTTCCAATCAAAAAATATCATTTTGAGGCATTCTAAACAATAATCAGATTCGACAGCGAATCGAACGGTTATGAATGGCTATGCAGGATCGTCCTCTTTCTTTAAACCTCTTTTAAGCCTGAATTACTTTTGTTCGCCTGATCTTACCATAAAGACGTCGAACTCGTCCATGAAGCAGAAGGGCAGCTCGACGCACTCCCACAGCGCCATGATGAAGGCCACCGTGGAGTAGGAGCGCTCGCCGCCCGACAACGACGACGTGCTCGCCGCAGCGCGCGCCCCGCCTGTCTCGCGGCCCGCACACTGCAGCTCCAGCGAGCCTGCGCCGTGATCGATCTCCATGCGGCCCTAGCACGACACAACAGTTAAAAATAAGTTTTCTACGACGATATCGTAGTTTTTTTAATACATAACCATATGTCATATCTCAATAGTACTCGTTCCTGCCAAGTCGTGTTACAATGACCATTTCCACACGGGTAAACCATACTAGAATGAAACTTTTTAATTATTTTTTAAGGCATCAAAAAATCAACATAAAAATATAGTTGAAAAAAACTAAAAAAACATGCTTTTAAAGAATATCAAACTAAAAAGTTAAAAATAATTTTTAAAAAAGCGTGAGGCGCTTTGTGCCATAATTTTGCGCCTCACGCTTTTTTTATTTATTTTCTAATTTTTAGTTCCACATTCTTTAAAAAAAAAAACGAACGCATTGAAAACTGTAGGACATTTTCCAGTAATGAGCCGCTCACTCGTAGTCCAAAGAGTTAGAGACAGACAAACAAGCAAGCAAACATACAAGTGAAGCTAATAAAAAAACTTTTTTACAAAAAAACAACCGACTTCCAAAAACCACTATAAAGTGAAAAATAACTAATTTCGGAAGTCGGTGTCTTTGTTTTGTATATTCGTTTTTTGACACCGACTTCCGAAATTAGTTATTTTTCACTTTATAGTGGTTTTTGGAAGTCGGTTGTTTTTTTGTAAAAAAGTTTTTATTTTACACTTTTTAGTTGTTAAAAGTATGTATGTATTCAGTTGCATCCGTTCAGACTGGAAGCTGACGCAAATATAGTTGGGAAAAGACGTAATTTTGTTCACTTTAATTTTTACCCGTAAGTATTCCCTCAACTGCCTATGGTCTTCATCATCAAATTTACTGCAGACCATTATTTTAACCCAATGGGTGCAAAGGTCTCATCAATATAAATGAATGAAGTCCAACCACAAAGTAGCTACTGTAAACCGTTGAGGAGTTCCCGGAACTGGCCTTTGTCTTCATCATCAGACCTTTTATGACAGTCACAACCCATCTAGGTGTAAAGTTCTTATCAATACAAATTAATCGAGCCCAAACACAAGGTAGCTGCTGTGAATTGTTGAGGAGTTCCTTCGACTGTCTCCCGGCTCCATCATCAGATCTACTCCAGACCTTTATTAAATTGTAGTGCTTTATAATACTTAATGAAAATGCTAAGAAATGCACTAGTCGCCCCTGCAACTTTTGAAAGTTCCCCTTGTTTTCTCTGGTCTTCCACCATCAAACCCTGATATCCTTATCATGGGACCACCTTGGGAACGTCTTCTTTCCAACAGAAAAAGAATTTTCAAAATCGGTTCATAAACGACGAAGTTATGCGCGAACAAACATAAAAAAAAAAAAAAAAGCATATATACGGTCGAATTGAGTAACCTCCTCCTTTTTGAAGTCGGTTAAAAAGCATGTAATATGATTGTGCCAAAAAGCGCACGTATTTGCGTCACGACGACTAAACATCGCATGTTATTAGGCTGTATGGATGAATTGCCTTTGCCTTTCATTTGTGGGATTATAACAACAAAACCATCTCGCTATTTTCGCGTCATTGTTAACTTTTATCTGCATTTATTTCAAGGTCATAGAAAAAGTTTTGTATGCCACTGTCGCAAGCAGCTATTGTAATACTCGTACTGATATATCACTCATATTACATTAGCTATCATTGCTTGACAGTGGCATAAATAACTATTGTTTGATTGGAGACTAAACTGAATTGAATTCGCTGAATTCCAGATGCGGTCTGTGCTGTTTTCGATTCCGAATATATTATACAGGCTGTTTGGTGCATCGTGGGCCAAATTGAAATGGTTGACTGAAGGGATGATCTGCTATCCTTTCAGACTCCATAACACCCGTCATGCTCTGTGGTGTTTTATGGATTTTTTGTTGTTTTATTTAAAAAAAAAGATCCAAATTTTACATTCAAATACAAATAAAAACATATATGTAAAGCGTTGACTCTGAATTTGAACTTTATTTCGATATGTATCGTTTAAGAGTACTTTTGAATACAAAATTAGTTACTCGGCTTTTTTTTAATTCACTAGGAAAGGTAAAATTAAATTAAAGCTGTACATGTTACAGCTGTTTATATGCCTACCAAAAAAACAAAAGCGACCGGAATCTTCCAACTCCCTGCCTGATGTGCCATATGCCATAAAAATCTTTTAACTTCGAAGAGATCAGCAGTCCGTCACCAGCTGTTAAGATCGGCTCATCTTAACAGCTGGTGACTGACTACTGAACTCTGATGAAAACTAAAGCAAGGAGGACGGCCAAGGGAAGATGTAAATTAGTATAGAAAAAAATCCGAGATTTTTTAAGCAGGAATATGTATATCTTACCGAGTACCCTCTCACTACAAGCACGGATTGGAAGCTATGCTGCACCTTGGAAGAGATCCAGTTCTGAATTCTGCAGTATTTTTCTCTCATGTGCTCTACAATTACGACGTTCAACTGTGGACAAGGTTTAAAATATTACAATTTCGCTCATCATCATCAACCTTTTTATCGTCCCACTGCTGGGCACAGGTCTCCTCTCACACAGAGAAGGATTTCGCTCACTGACGCCGATTCTCTTGTTCACAAAGTAAACTAATTTTAACTTAAGTTCAACTTTTTTTACTATTTCGTTAAGAAAAGGATAGAAGATAACATTTTATTTTAATCCTGTCAAATTATGATACTCAATAGACAGTTTAGACGCGATTATAAACATTCTGCGATCAGTCTTCAGGATTATAATCAGATGTGTTGCAGTGATTGGAAGTTTTGGTGAGTTAAAGCCACTGCCTTAACTCTCCTTAGTCAAACAGCACATTTGCTCTTTTCAGACGATTGATTCTGTTTCGCATTAGAAGCACGCTTGTCAATGGGTTGGGATGGAGCTTTAACCGTTCAGCATAGTTATCTGAGTATTGTTGGGCTTCTTCAATGACGGTCTTCATATTTAGGTACTCATGTATCTCAGTAATACGTGTAAACCAAGCTGCACCACTTATGGTCCTGAGAATGTTGTTTTGGGCTCTTTGGAGGCAGAGTATGTTCGATTTACTGGCCGAAGACCATAGTTGAATCCCGTAGGTCCAAATTGGTTTTATGACTGAGCTATAGACTCTAAGTTTATTGCTTAGGGACAGAGTTGATTGCTTGCCAAGCATCCACAAGAGATTTTTGAATCGATTGTTTACTTCATTCCGTTTGTGCTTATTATGGTCTTTCCAGGTCATACGTTGGTCTAATATACTGGTCCCTCAGTGAGGGAACTTTCACATATTAAGCTTAAAAGAACAGATACTACACTTTGATCTTAGCCAAAAGGCCGAGAAGCGATTATAAACATGGCGAACAAAAAGCGACGTCGGTACTGCTGAGTGCAGCAGTACCGACGACGATGCTATACGTGTCCAGATTGCATCACTCCACGAAGGCTGAGGAGATAGTGGAGTATCTGCGCGTCAAGTCTAAATGCACTGTGGGTGTCGAGGTGTTGGAGCCGCGCCCCAGCACGTACTTCAAGTCGTTCGTG
Organism: Sesamia nonagrioides; assembly: GCA_017933935.1. Classification (NCBI taxonomy): domain Eukaryota; kingdom Metazoa; phylum Arthropoda; class Insecta; order Lepidoptera; family Noctuidae; genus Sesamia; species Sesamia nonagrioides. The sequence continues at coordinate 604,635 of JADWQK010000385.1, forward strand.
GTACGTGTTCCGACGCATGATCTCGATAAGTTCCTGAAAGAAGAGCTATGGCCGAAGGGTGTTGTGTACCGCCGGTTTCGTGGCCGGCTGCGTGACACCAGTCAGCGAAACACGACGCCGATGATCCGTGTACAGTAGTTTTAGTTAATGTTATATTATATGTATTTATAGTATTTTAAGTTTTTATGTTAATTAAGTATTTTATATGTTCCTTGATGCCTGAAATAAATGGATAAATAAATAAAATAAAAATACGTCAAGAGGGGACTGATTTGACAGGTATAGACTAACTTTCTCGCTTTCTTGTAATAAATGAAACATGTCTTTTCCAATAACTTAGTATTAAGTTGAATTCTTGTACAACTCCATTTTTGTGTGAAAACCCGTAAAACAGTTGTTGGTGGACCAAAATCCTTACTAATATTAGAAATGGAAAACTGAGTTTGCTTGTTTGTTCCTCTTTCACGCCGTAACCACTGAAACGATTGCTTTAAAATTTTGCAGACGTAAAGTTAGAAGTCCGGATTAAATAATAGGGTACTTTTTATCCCGGAAAAATTTGATATTCCCGAGGGAAATCTAAAAAGGGCGATATAACCGAACTCCACGCGGGCGAAGCCGCGGGCGGAAAGCTAGTAAATAAATAAATAACATTTCATCTTCTGTCTTCTTCTTAACGAAATAGAAAAAAAAATATGCACTGTACTTAAATTTAATTTAGTTTGTGAACAAGAGATTCGGGGACATTATCTACGTTAACGCACTACTATCCTGTAGAAATCTCACTGTGAACAATTTGGTGTGACGTATGTTGTGAGTATTGTCTATCTATAGCATACCTATGGTGGAAATAGCATTAAATAATTGATTGACAAGAAACATTTTATTTCAAATCAAATCATTTATTTCAAATAAACCAGTTACAGGCACTTTTGAATTGTCAGAAGGTCGGTCAGTCAATAAGATGAAGCTAGTCGCCCATTCCAAAGAGTAGGTACCTATGGAGAAGAACGGACAAGAAACTAAATGGGCACTCTTTTAAATTTTCAAGCTATTGTTACAAATATTTGATTACATCATTCATGTTGAAATCAACCGTGTGAGAACGATGCAGAAACATATTGTACGCTGAGAGCATCCATTATGGAAAACATACAAAAATCAATTCAGAAATTAAAATACGCCGTGGCAGCTAAGAGATGACCAGTCCCCTCTGACGGCGTCCGTTCACGAACATGACGTATGGATCAGCATCATTCAGCTCAACCATATTGAAGGGAACCCAACACACACGCCACCATCAGCGAGACATTGGAGTGAGCATGACATACTCTCAACAGCCAGAGCACAATCAAGTTAATAAAAATGACTAACCCAACAAATAAATGCCTTACAGCACATTCTTACATTGTGCTCACACGTTTGCCATGCAACTATACAATACTAAGAAATTGAATCTACACAATGCTAAGATAGTTTTGTCCAAGGTTCAGCAGCTCCAACCATAGATGTAGGATTTCATTGCTACGCAAAAGATACACAATGCGTGTGAGCGAGAGATCCCGATCCAGTTGATTTCAGAGTAGAATGAAAGAGCCAAAAAATAAATGACAGTTGAGACATTATTTTCACAAGTAAGGGCCCCTAGAGTCCGAGAGTGCTTTGCGGCGTGGTGTTTTTTGTGAATATTTGTGAACAAAAAAAAATTAAGCTCAGCTATGGTGTCTTGTTCTGTGTGTGAATGTGATGTGACAAAAAGAAATAATCCGAATCAATACACTTTTCACAGGTAAATACGATTTTGTCATCATAAGTTTCCGAAACATGTTTTGTCAAATTTATGCAATTAAATCGATGAGAAAAAAGTAATTTCAATGTATTACTTATTCCCATTGTTGTGTGTAAGTATATTTTGTGATTATAAATAGGATTTATGAAAATATTGTGTAAAAATTAAAATTGTTTGTTTACGCTAGTGCTTGACAAAGCGGTTACGTCACAAGTATCGATTAAAATGTAACTTAGTTTTAGAGACACCGTAACTGGATTACCATACTACATATGTAATCAAATTTTATCTAGAAATTACTAAAGGAAGAAAGTACTGGAACTCACTAACGCCCGGCTTTTAATTTCTTTTTACTAAATAATAGCCAATAAGATTTTCTTTAGTTTTTATTCTTTCAATATATAATAACGATTATATTTGAAAGTAGTCGTAGTTATTTCTAGTAAATTTTGTTTTGCATATTTATTATTTAGTTACATTTAATTGAAAACCTAGGGCGCTACTGGCTTTCAGAATTTACAACCATCAAAGACAGATCGGATTGCTAGCGTCATAAAAAATAAGTCATAAATAAAAAAGGGCGTGAATGTGTGTACGTACCGGGTTTAAGGCTTTAAAAATATAGTACAGTGGACCCACGGTAGTCCGACATTCCAGCATTTTGCAGGGCAGTGTCGGACTATCGAATCTGTCGGATTATAGAGTACTGCCTAAGACCCCTTATAGTCCGACTTTTTTTTACAAAAGAGTGCCTTGTAATCCGACAAATTATAGATCCAATGATGATTCTTTATGTTATATACATATAATGTACTCTGAAGTACAAATTATACTTCATTATACATACATATATGTGAAATTTAGTGAATTAAACAACACAATAGAGAGCTTACGTTTTATTATAAAATTAACGTCATTAATGCTATAGAACTTGCAAAAAATATACAATAACTTTATATTATATTTTATATAATATAAAATAATTGTGTACAAACAAATGTACCTACCTACTAAAATAATCAAAAAGTAAGAATCAAATACATATGTAATTTAAGAACCCCGTATTCACTTGTTAAACTACTGAAAGATTCATTACGATTTAGGCGGTCTAAAATATCACATTTTTCTTTAATTAATTGTCAGTGTTTTGTGCTTTCGCTTTTGAGCTTGTGACAACATTACTAGGTACCTATATCTACGTAATACACAATGAATAAACAGTAAACCATGAACACACGCTAGGCGCACGCACCACTCCTCATCGGCTGTAGTGAAATTCAAACTAAGCAATCGGAATCAAACAATACTCTACGCGTCGAGCACAATAATGATGGTTTATACAAGTTGTAACTTTTTAAATCATGCATTAGCGAAATTATCAAAAAAATATTCAATATGTAATAAATAATAGGCCATGTCGGATTACAGGGGGTGTCGGACTAGACAGGGGCCGGATTACCGAGGGTCCACTGTATAGGAAATTGAAATTTTAATTATTTGTTGCTGTGTTTTTTTTCTCTTGTATTACTCTACTTACATAGTATTGTATAAACTAATGTGTTTTCTAAATATACAGACAGCTGTGCTGCTGGGGAGTTTTTCCGCCACTTCTTCCCAGCGAAAGCACTAGGAAGTGGCGATGGATGGGCGTTTTGGAGGACTGTCTTATTTAATCATCATCATCAACCTCTTTTTTTATCGTCCTACTGCTGGGCACAGATCTCCTCTCATACAGAGAAGGATTGAGCGTAATCACCACGCTTGGTCAATGCGGGTTGGCGATTTCAAACTTAAAGTCCAGGTTTTCTCAAGATGTTTTCCTTCACCTCCAGTCATTGATGTCCAAGATATACTTAGAAAGTACACATAACTTTGAAAAAGTTACATTGGTACTTGCCTGACCTGGAATCGAACCCGCGCACTCATACTTGAGAGGCTGACCACGACATATATACGACACGACACGACATATCTTATGTAATATTGACGTTCAAAAAGTGCTGATTCTCAGCCTAATTTGAATACTTAAATGACTTTTTTTTTTTTTTTATAAATTATAAACCAGCGCTTGACCGCAATCCTGCCTGATGGTAAGCAGTGACGCAATCGTTGATGGTAAAGCGCACTAGTTTATTAAGAGCCTATTCACTCTAGCCTTGAAGACACTCAAATTGTAGTCCGACGGAAACACCGCCGCGGGCAAATTGTTCCAGTCCCTCGATGTACGCGGTATAAAGGAGGAGGCGAAGCGCTTCGTCCGGATCGTAATGGTGTTAACAACGTAAGGGTGGAAACCAGCCGTACGACGGGTCGTCCGCTGGTGGAACGGAGATGGGGGAATTAAATCATGCAATTCCCTCGCACACTCCCCGAAATGCATCCTATAGAACACCGAAAGGCTGGCTACTCTACGCCTGTGCTCTAGGCTTTGGAGACCAACTCGAGTTAGATCAGGGTCACCAATCAGCCTCTTTGCACGTCTCTCCACTGAATCCAAAGTGGCCAGGTGACACTTGGCAGCACCAGCCCAAATGTGGCTGCAGTACTCCACACACGAACGGACCTGTGCTTTGTATAACATTAGAAGCTGCCCAGGTGTGAAGTACTGCCGGACCTTTGCGATAACGCCAAGTTTCCTGGCAGCCACCCTGGCCTTGGACTCAATGAACCGCCCAAAGTTAAGGTTCGAGGAAATCTCAACTCCCAAGAGCTGAAGGCGGTCGGAACACTCCAAGGACACATTCCGAAAAGTAGGGGCCAAGGTGAACGGGCTCCTTTTGGCGGTGAAAAGACACGCCTGTGTTTTGGCGGCATTGAATGCTACAAGATTGGCATTGCCCCATTCGGAGACTGCCTGCAGTGCAACACTCGTTCGCTCAACCATGGCCTCTCTTTCGGACCGGATTGATTCCCTACTAGCCCGAGCATCCGGCAGGTATCTCTCTACAACTGTGCTGTCATCTGCATACCCATAGATACCGGGCATCAGCAGATCGTTAATATGCAGCAGAAACAGAGTTGCAGAGAGAACAGACCCCTGAGGAACACCGGCATTAGTTGACATGGGCTCAGAAGAGCATCCGTCGACAACAACTCGGAGGGACCGTTCAGTCAGGAAGTCTTTTACCCAGCCAGTCAGGCTAGGGGAAATGCCGTACGCTGGAAGCTTACTCAAAAGGCCAGCGTGCCAAACCCGGTCGAAGGCCTTCGAGACATCAAGGGAGACAGCAATCGCTTCCCCATTCCTCTCGAGGGCCTCGCCCCACAAGTGAGTGGCATACACTAGTAGGTCCCCAGTTGACCGATTGCGGCGAAACCCGTACTGTCGGTCACTGAGGAGATCGTTACCTTCCAGGTATGCCAAGAGGCGCGAGTTCAATACACGCTCCATAATTTTGCAAAGTATGGAGGTGATCGAAATCGGCCGATAGTTGGCGGGATCGGCACGACTACCCTTCTTGGGCACAGGCTGCACGTTAGCAAGCTTCCAGGACTTGGGCACTATACCAGTCCTAAATGAGAGGCGATACAAGCGCGTCAATACAGGAGACAACTCGGGCGCACATGCTTTAAGAACAATCGCTGGTATACCATCCGGACCACTAGCCTTATTCACGTCCAGACGACACAGTACTCTCAGAACCTCCTTGTTTCTAATGCGAACCTCAGGCATTGAAGCTCCGCAATGAGGTAAATTAGGTGGAGTAGCACTGCCAGTATCAAGACGCGAATTATGGGCAAAGAGAGATGCAAAGAGACCTGCTTTCTCTCTCGCCGTATGAGCCAGTGTTCCATCAGGCCTAACCAGCGGAGGCAGTGAGGGCCGACAGAAGTTCGCCTCAACCGATTTGGCAAGGGACCAAAAAGATCTGCTACCGGATGGCTGCGCAGATAACTTGTTGCCAATATGGGTAATGCGGTCGAAGCGAGCCTTCTTGAGCGCCTTCTTGTAGGACTTGGCAGCACGGTTAAAGGCTCTCTTCTTTGAGCTTAGATCCGGAGCTCCGCGGTCACGAGCGTCAACCCAGGCGAGAAATGCCGTGTGCTTTCGCTGTTCAGCTTGGACACAATCGGCATTGAACCATGGGCGAGCCGAGCCACCGACGGGCACGTCATTGAATGGGATAAAATACTCCATAGCTTGACGCACCACATCGGTTATAGCGTCCGCACAGCTCGAAGGATTGTCAGAAGAGAAGCAGACCTGCTGCCAAGGATAAGACGCAAAGAAGTGGCGCATCTCATCCCAATCCGCTGACCTGTATCGCCACATTCGCCGTTCACCACGAGAGTCGTGATCTGGTGGGGAGAAGGACGTCACAGACTTCACCAGACAGTGGTCTGAAGTTCCCAACGGTGAGGAAACCGTTACAACACATCTGTCCGGATCAGTGGTCAGCAGAAGGTCCAAACAGTTGGCAGTATGCCCAACTACATCAGGCACCCTAGTCGCTTGCTCTACCAACTGGGAAAGGCCCATAGAAAGCGCGAAGTTTCGCGCTTCTCTCCCAGCGTGGTCGGTCCTCTGGTATGGGAAGAGCCAGTCCTGGTGGCAGGCGTTGAAGTCCCCCAGAGCGACGAACTGAGCGTCAGGGTGCCGATGCAGCGCATTGTCAGCAGCCTCACTGAGGTGGTCAAATAAACGAGTTGTCTCCTGATCACCGCTGTGCGATCGGTAGACACAGGTGTAAACAATTTTGTCCACACCAGTGTCAACCAACAGCCATAGGGACGAGAAGTGAGGGTCTTCGAGGTGACGGAGGCGCCGGCAACAGATGTCATTGCGGACATACACACAGACCCCGGCACGCTGCAGGAAATGATGCTCCAAAGAGTATCCCGGGTAGCCGAGGTACGCCGCGTCAGTCGGACATCTGATCTGGGTCTCCGTCAAGAAAAGTAGGTGTGGCTTTTCAGTCTCAAGGTGGTGATGTACTGCAATGAGATTGGAGTGCAGACCTCGAACATTTGAGAGGTGCACTTGGAATGAGAGGACGTGCGCCCGCTGTACACATCTACTTTTCTTTATTAACCTTTTCATAAAAAAAAAAATGAGTGAATAGGAAGGAAGACGGCAGTTGAGTGAGGTGATGCAATGATAAACCCAACAATGCGACCAACGATGCTGGGCCAGAGGGAGATTGTTCTGGAGACTGCGGGGACGCCCGAACCCCCCCAGGGATCGCCATCGGGTCCTCTCGTCCGGTCGCCAACCGGCACGATGGGGCCACCCTGGGATTTTTCGCAGTTGGCGGGGCAGCCTTTCGTATGTGGCTGGCACACTACTTGGGCCCCCAACTACCTGCGGTCGGCCAGCGGAAAACCGTGCTTCGGATCCCGCTACCCTCCACGAACAAACTCCCGACACAACACCAACTGGCGCATCGCACCCGGCACACATCGCAACACAACTGCTCAGACCCGACCTCCGAACGGCTTTTTGACTTTTTGACTTTTGAATTTGATTGTATAGTATCATGTTTTTACTTATTTACATTTCTATTTTAATGATGTTTTAATTAATTTTGCTTTACTGGTTTTTTGGTGTGCCTAGTTGCCATATGGTAAACAATTTCATTGTTGTAGTGTTTTCTTGTGTTCATTACTATATACTGCTTCTGGGGAGTTTGTTCCGTCACTTCTTCCCAACGAAAGCACTAGGAAGTGGCGAAAGGCGGACGTTTTAGGGGACTGTTTTATTTAATATTGACGTTCAAAAGTGCTGATTCTCAGCCTAATTTCAATAAAATATTTTTAATTTTGAAATAAATAATTAATTAAAAATAAAGTTCTTTTATTCCTGTAATACAATTTCAATCAGCATTGCGCATGAAATAACTTGTAAATAAATATCTGAAACTAGCGGAAAATGGTTGTTATTATATAAATAATCGATAATGAAATATTTATCGTAAGCCATCCTGGACAACACTAGTTTTCACTCAAACATTGTCATTTACGCACACATGTGTATATATTTTTTTGACACAGTATCGAGTCGTCTATGTGTATCTTTTACTTCCTATATCTATGGCTCCAACAGTGTTCCCGAATACTAAGTTTAGCTCCTGTATAGCTGTATAAGTGCCGAATAGCTCTGTCAGCGATATAATTCCGTAACGTATAATATGCTTGGCTACATAGTGTGTAATACAGGCTTTGAATTAAGAACATAAACAATTACATATTAAAACTACAAGAGGAAAAATCAAAGAACAATCAGTGTATAGAAATCGGATGCAGCTCAAGCCCAAGCCTTTTTGTTACGTAACCTATATATTTGTTGCTATGACGTTTGCAAAACAGGTCTGCTCTATTAGATTTAAAAAAAACTACTTCATTTACCATGTTTTATCAAAATAAATATTGTTTCTATTTCTTTGATCTTCTTTATCAAAGTTTCTTCTTCATTCAGCCTTTAGAGGTCCACTGCTGGATGTAGGCCTTCCCCAAGGCTTTCTACGATAACCGGTCTTGTGCTGCTCGCATCCATCGGCTTCCCGCGACCTTCACCAGGTCATAGGTCCACCTTGTTGAGAGCTTCGCTACGCTACGTCTTCCGGTACGTGGCCGCCACTCCAGAACCTTACTGCCCCATCGGCTATCGGTTCTACGAGCAATGTTCCCCGCCCACTGCCAGTTAATTTTAGCGACTCGAAGAGCTATGTCGTGACTTTGGTTCTTCTGCGGATCTCCTCATTTCTGATTCGATCACGCAGAGAAACTCCGAACAACGCAAAACTGGGCATGCGAGAGGCGGACGAGACGAAAGTGGGGCAGCAATTTGGAGTTGGAAATCGGAATCCCCGAGGTCAGATGCTAATGGATTTCATGAAAAAGGAAGGACTCTTTGTGATTAATTCTTTTTTCAAGAAACCATTGCACCGCAAGTAGACCTGGATTAGCCCCGATGGTCAAACCAAAAACAAGATAGACTTCATAATGTCAACGAGAAGGCAAGTGTTCAACGATGTCTCCGTGATCCATGCGGTTAAAACCGGGAGTTATCACCGTATTGTTAGAGGCATCTTGAACCTCAACATTAGGCTCGAACGCTCTCGACTTATGAAGTCTACGCTCCGTCCAGCATCAACCCAACTGCAAAACACCGGCTTTCAGATCGAACTGCAAAATTGCTTCGAATGCCTCGGTGAATGCGTCGATGTGGACCACTATAACAACAGGTTTGTGGAAACTCTCCCAACGGAAGGGTCCAAGTTTTTCAAATCCTCCGTTCAAAAGGACGTCCCGTCGGCTAATGGGAGAAAAGCTGCAGGTAGTCTTAACATCCCCTGATGACGCTTGGCGTATCAGATGCCTTAACAGACAAATCTCAAAGTCTCTGACTCGTGATATACGCCAATTTAATACAAATTGTATTAAAGAGGCTATCGAGCGGAACAAAGGCTCCAAAGTGTTCGCAAGAGATTTTTCTGTTGGACAGAGCCTACTTGCGAAGCTAATAACTGGGGATGGTAGTAGTGATCGTCACTTCCAAGCCCGACCTTACACATCAACCTACGCACCTGTTGTAAGCCTGGCCAATGAACCTAGCGCCAGACTAACCGGACACTACACCGACGATATCCCGGACGTCAGCCTGTGTCAAGAACGATAAGGCGGCTGGGATGATGGAATTACGGTTGAGCTTCTTAAAGCGGGTGGCAAAAAAGTCATTTTTAAAGGCGTGGCAAAGGAGCGTGGTGGTGTTGTTTTTCAAATGCGGCATGCGGTCGCATCGTTATTTTCTCATAATAATACCGTCAAAAATGGTGTTGTCTTTTTTAAATTACCAAATTTTGGGGAAGTTGGAATTAATTCGCGGAAAAAAAGATTATTTCAAAATTCATTAGTATTGTTACTATGATGATTATGTAAAATTTCATATTTCATTTGGTCATGTGTTTACCTGACCTTTATTATCATTATGGGTCGGACGGGGTTTTCTTCACATATTGTACACGAATACAAAATTAGGGTTGTAACGGAGCTTCGCCTCCGCTTCCGTTACTGCGGAAGTTCCGCAAGAAATCGTATCTTCGCTTCCGCCTCCGCCTCCGCAAAATTTTTAGCGGAGTTATAACGGAGGTTTATTTACGTATTTATGCAATAAATAAATAGTCCAGCCGCGTTTGAGCGCGAAATTGTCAAGAATCAACTAGTGCGAGGCGGGAATGCGGCAAGCACAATTTGTTTCTCCTTAATTTTCATTACAAGAAGGCAATATTTTTTTTACCAAGTATACTACTATTAATGTACGTATTTAAAATAAAAATTTTGTTTTAATTAACCATAAATTTCAATTTTATCTATATGTACTTTTACCTCCGCCTCCGTTAACCTCCGCATCCGCGGAGGTGAGACTCGTCACCTCCGCATCCGCCTCCGCCTCCGCTAACAAGCCTCCGTTACAACCCTATACAAAATCAACTCCATTCCACAGTTGGCGGTCTTGTTTTTTTTTTTTTTTTTAATAATTATAAACCAGTACTTGACTGCAATCCCGCCAGATGGTAAGCAGTGATGCAATCGTTGATGGTAAAGCGCACTAGTTTATTAAGCCTATTCACTTAAAAAACTAAGGAATAGGAAGGATGAGTTAGTTGTTGGCCTTGTAGGTTTCTTACGATGACGTCAGTACACTCACCTGTTCTATGAGTGTCCCAAGCTGTGTGAGCGCTTCACGCGTATGTCGGTACTTGCGCTCCACATCCAGAAGCTTTTCAGTAACTTCGTCCTCCGTGAGCCCGTCGCTTCGAATCGAGCTCAGCTTCAACTGGATCTTTTTCAGCTCGTTCGTCACAATCGCCTTGTCTCTGTTTGTTACACCAGGAAACAATGACTACAGTAAATATGATCGCTAAATCAAAAAAAAAATCAAACCTCTTTTTCACCAGTTGTTTAATATCGTAGGTGCCCATCACATTTCCAGAGTTAATAGCGGTGAGTTAATAGAGTGGATAGCTAAAACTTTTTTTTGAGAAATTGCGAATATTTAAAGACGTGGTGGGTAGTAAAGGATTTTTTTTTTTATTTAATTTTTAGTTTCCTTAGTCCAACTATTTACTCAAACCTGATTTTAGGAAGTAGTTTTTTTTACCTTGGATTCTGCACCCTAGGGCAGAGTTTTTCAGCGTCTTCAATCTTCTGTCGGATAACACCCCGCTTGTCTTCAAGAATAGCCTCTACTTGCGTCATCTTGATGCTGTCCTCTCGAAGTCGCTGTTCGTACGTCTTGCGTTCAGTCACCCCCTGGTCGAGCTTTAGTTGCTCCTGATCCATTTCTTCCTAGATATCATACATGAGGTTACTACGTGAACATAGTAGTGTCTATGCCTACATGCAAAAGTAGGCAGAGGGCGAATGTTTTTTTTTTTATAAAATGTTGCGCTAGAGTAGGAATTTCTCCTGTACGGTACAGGAAAAAAACACAGAGTGGGACGTTTACAAACAGTCAGACCCGAAACAACTACTTGTAAGCCATACAAATATTTATTCGCAGAATCGCACCCGCAACATGCAGCATAGCGGTAGATTACTCATCCACTGCGTCACAGTGTCGTCAAAATAAAGTTGGTATTAGTTTAAATTGAAATAAAGTCAGTTTGAAACATAAATGTCGACCTTAGAAGCATTCGGTTGTATGTATAGCTCGACCTTATAAGCATTAGGTTGTATGTATAGCTCGACCTTAGAAGCATTCGGTCGTATGTATAGCTCGACCTTAGAAGCATTCGGTTGTATGTATAGCTCGACCTTAGAAGCATTCGGTTGTATGTATAGCTCGACCTTAGAAGCATTCGGTTGTATGTATAGCTCGACCTTAGAAGCATTCGGTTGTATGTATAGCTCGACCTTAGAAGCATTCGGTTGTATGTATAGCTCGACCTTAGAAGCATTCGGTTGTATGTATAGCTCGACCTTAGAAGCATTCGGTTGTATGTATAGCTCGACCTTAGAAGCATTCGGTTGTATGTATAGCTCGACCTTAGAAGCATTCGGTTGTATGTATAGCTCGACCTTAGAAGCATTCGGTTGTATGTATAGCCTTAGAAGCATTCGGTTGTATGTATAGCTCGACCTTAGAAGCATTCGGTTGTATGTATAGCTCGACCTTAGAAGCATTCGGTTGTATGTATATGTATCGACCTTAGAAGCATTCGGTTGTATGTATAGCTCGACCTTAGAAGCATTCGGTTGTATGTATAGCTCGACCTTAGAAGCATTCGGTTGTATGTATAGTTCGACCTTAGAAGCATTCGGTTGTATGTATAGCTCGACCTTAGAAGCATTTGGTTGTATGTATAGCTCGACCTTAGAAGCATTCGGTTGAATGTATAGCTCGACCTTAGAAGCATTCGGTTGTATGTATAGCTCGACCTTAGAAGCATTCGGTTATATGTATAGCTCGACCTTAGAAGCATTCGGTTATATGTATAGCTCGACCTTAGAAGCATTCGGTTGTATGTATAGTTCGACCTTAGAAGCATTCGGTTGTATGTATAGCTCGACCTTAGAAGCATTCGGTTGTGTGTATAGTTCGACCTTAGAAGCATTCGGTTGTATTTATAGCTCGACGTTAGAAGCATTAAATTGTATGTATAGCTCGACCTTAGGGGATGTGTAGCTCCGACGATCTATACATACGACTTACTGCTTCTAAGGTCGAACTAAACATGATGGATTTTGTGTTTGAGTAAAATAAATAAAACGCCGGTCAGTAAACTTACCCGCAAGCTCCTACAAGTGTTGTTAAGTTCTGCCAGCGCTTTCTTGCTCTTCTTCATGCTGACGTCATACTCATCCAACTTCTGTCGGTAGACCGCCTCCTTGCTTGCCAACTCATTTACTTGCTTCTGAAGACTGCTCGACTTCTCCTCGGATATGTTTAACTCTTCCACCTGAGGTAATATTCCATAAAAAAAAAAAAAATATTTCGGCAAACACTTTTCCAAGTCAAACTCAATCAGCCCCCTAATCGGCGAACACATTTTTGTCAAATGATTGCAACTAGTTGGAATCAGTTGGGATCGTTTGGACCGCCCATTGGTCTGTGCGGTCCAATCGATCCCAACTAGTCGCAATCATTATCAATTAGGGAGCAGGTCAGTGTTTCTATCGCAGACTACTTTGAGAAGAAACAAAGTCATATAGAGGGTGTATCTGACATCGACGCACAAACGGGTAGGTACCATGGATCCAGTACAGATTCTGAACCCCCCAGTGGTGGAATTTTTCGTTGGCTTTTTCGTTGTTTAAAAAAGTTTTTTTCACTTTAGACCATTCATAATTACTATACTAAATACTTTTATAACCCAATAAGATTTTAAAGTAGAAATTAATTAATTCGCTAATTACACAAAAAAGCGCAGTGTGAACAAAACTCAAAAAAGCTATCCTATCAGCTGATTTAATAGAGTTCACATCAGGGGTCAAAGTCATACCTACAAACACGCACGGCGGCACGCTTGCAACGTTCAAAGACCGAGCAGACATTTTTTTTTAAACACTGTGATTTCTGAAACCGCTCATTAACGACATTAATGACTATCAAAATTTTATTAGTAGCATACGGTCTAGCCCTTTAGCAGAGTTTGCGTTACGATGTCAGATACAACCTGTATTGGTCTTAGAGAGTTGTATTGTTGTCTTAGGAGACCTTAAGGAAATTTTAATTTAGCAAGTTACCCTGGCGCCTGCGTCTTAAAACCTGAGTTTTGCATTATGTAAGTTCCATACCAAAACAGCGTGCTGTGGTGCCTGCTGCTGATCCAGCGCTTCAGCGGTGACGCGCGCCTCTTCATCCTTCTGATGTAGTTCAGCTAGCAGCGCTTGAAGCCGCTTAGAGGCAGCGCGCTCGGCTTCTCGTGCCTGCTTCGCCTTTTGGTTCAGCTCTTCCGCGCTCGCTTCTACCTTTGCGAGTGCTGCCTCAGCCTCCTTTATCTCAGCTACCACTTGCCTGTTTACATTTTTTTTATTATTATTAAATTATAAACTAGCGCTTGACCGCAATCCCGCCTGATGGTAAGCAGTGACGCAATCGTTGATGGTAAAGCGCGCTAGTTTATTAAGCCCCAAATTGTACACTCAAATTGTATTCCGACGGAGACACCGCCGCCGGAAAGTTTTTCCAGTAGCTTTATGTACGCGGTATAAAGGAGGAGGCGAAACGCTTCGATCGGATCGTAGTAGTGTTAACAACGTAAGGGTGGAAACCTGCCGTACGACGGGTCGTCCGATGGTGGAACGGAGATCGGGGAATTAAATCTTGCAATAATTATTTTTAAATGTAAGTAAATCTGAATACATCGCCAATATGTTTTCAGCGAGCGTAGTGATCAGTGCTCTGTTATAGAATCATAAATGCGCCAGTTAAAAACATTTCAATATGTATTTCCGGATACATCACTCGAATGTTGACGCCAAACTTATTGGACGGTTTAAGGCGACACCATCCGACATTGAGCGTTGTCTCCGGGCAAATATTATACAATATGTAAAGAAAACCCTGTCCGATCCGTGAAGGAATTGATAGGTATCGATAACTGATTCTACTAATGCCTACAAAGCCGAGCTAAACTTAAAAAAAATCCCCCTAAAAAAAATATTATTTCGCAAAAGGGAGGTAACTTAATACATGTGCGGTAGGCAATACATGCACGGGCGAGGGCACGCGGCACGTGGTCGCATAGCTCATAATAATACAGTCGAAAATGGTGTTGTCACTTTTTAAAACTTACCAAATTTTGGAAAAGTTGGAATGAATTCGCGAAAAAACAAGATTATTTCAAAATTTATTAGTACATATTATTACTATAATGACTATGTAAAATTAAATATTTTATTTGGTCATGTGTTTACCTAACCTTTATTACTCTTATGGTTCGGACGGGGTTTTGTTTACATATTGTATATGGGATAAAATAGACATTTCCATTCGACACAATTTTTATAGACATAACATAAATATATTATTCGTTATCTCCTTCTATTTCCACTTACTTCTTCCTCTCGTCAGTGCTGAGGTGGAGCAGACGGCTGGTTCTCGCGGAACCTCCGTAGCTGCGGTAGTTGGGCGCGGGATGGTACTCCGTAGAGTCGAGGGTCACTATCTTAGCACAGTTCTCTGGTACGTTCTCTTCGTTGTCCGACAGACGGACCGCGTCCTCTGAGAAACGGTTTATTTGAGAACGATGGGTGATTTAAGCTATTTCTTGCTGCGGTATGGATAGTTCCCGTGGATCGTATTGTGCGGAAGAGGTTTCACATCGATATGCTTAAAGCACAAAATCAAAGTTCGTGAGCTCAAGCGGTTTTACGTATGTTATCAACAAAATGTAGATACGATTGTAAACTGGCATCCATGAAAAAAAGACTAATAAAAAATCATATAATTTAGAAAAAAAAAAAAAACGATAAACAGAAAGGCATGGCATTCGATTATGAATTAGCACGAACATCGCGGAACCGAGTATCCGCCACAGAAGCCAAGCTTCGCAGTATTGTTTCTTATGCGTTTCCTGGAAAGACCTATCATTGCGAGAAGTTTGAAGTTTTCTTTCTGCAAGGTTTTTTTTTTATAATTATAAAGCAGTGCTTCCGCAATCCCGTCTGATAGTTAGCAGTGATGCAATCGTTGATGGTAAAGCGCGCTAGTTTATTAAAAGCATTATCATTTTTTTTTAAACTGAGTGAATAGAAAGGAAGACGGCAGTTGACTGAGGTGATGGTATAAAAAACCAAACACGACCTGCGATGCTGCGCCAGAGGGAGATTTATCTGGAAATCCTCTACGGCCAAACTCCCGACACAGCAACATTTGGCGCATCGCATCCGGCATACACCACAACACAACTTCTCAGACCCGTCCTCCGTACGGCTTCAAGGTACATAATAAAAATATGTTTGATATTTGCCTATGGGGCTATGTCGGCTGATTCAAAGGGAAATCTATAACACTAACCGTGATCAGGAACTAGCAGCACCCTCTCCATACCGATGTTGTCGATGAGAAAGTTGGCCACCACCGGGTCGGTGACGTGGAGCGAGTCCAGCGCGGACAGGTACCCGCCGGCCCGCACCCGCGTGTTCCGCACGTCGTGAGCTCGAGGGAGGAACTTGCTGCACGTCACGCTGGGCTTGGGACGGGACCCGTACACCTGGACAGTTATCACGAAATGAATACATGTGTGGTGTACTTCCCACGATTTACTTTGGAACTTGTGGGTAAAATGGAAACAAACGTTGGAGATTCAAATGGAACTGTTTGTTGTCTAAATCCTAGCTACTGTTTTACAAAATAGATAGTCGAAGTAGTGGTGGTTGAGGTCAAACTCAAAATGGATCTGTTCTCTCTCTGTTGTCTGATCTGATCTGTTGTGAGGTTCAGTCTTCTTACACTTTCTTAAAAGAGAGCCCACTCGAGGAAATTTTGTGCATATCGTTTGAAAACGCCCCCTGGTTTTCTGTACGTACATTAACGTCAATATATTGTTACGAATGGACCTTATGTCGATGGCATAAGGTTCAATATCGCGTGACATGCAGTGTGTCACTTTTAAGCCCTATTTCCCCAGATCTAGACATTTTCTAGGTACAATAATAAAACGCATTGCTAGACTTAGGACGGCCTATCGAATGGTACAGGTCTCTACAGTTTTGTCAACAAAGTGTCGACATCGAAATTTCTAGAAACCCGTTTCCGGGAATTACCGTAGGTACTTCCGAGTGACCTCGAAGTTATGTGCTATTATTATTACGTCCAGAGGAATCTGGAATGTTCGATCAGCTGGGCTATATATAGCGCCGCGACGCCGGCGCACAGTCAGTCTGCAAGTGCATTCGACTATCGATACGAAAACAGCGACAGTTAAGAAGCGATCTCTGAGAATACCTACTGCGACAACTGTAACAAGAACTTTGAGTACTACGTGAGGTATCATCTGTAGTGTTATTGGGTGTTCACGACACGGACTTCGTGGACGTAAGTGAAGACTTCGGTACAACGTCAGCGACATTCTACTTGTCATTGCCTACAATCGACTGTACCTTCGTTGCCAATAAACTTCGCAACCCTTAACCGGCGTTTTAGTACCCCCAGCCCGTAACAATATATATATATATATACCTACGCATACCATAGCTATAGACAGATATATTGTATGGTCCTATTGATTAGAGGTTATTAATGTTACTTCCTTAAAAGCGACTATAAACTCGTGAGGCGCCCCCGTGCTGTCAACAGTCTCCGATCAGTTTTGCTGCGAGTGAGTCGTGTAGCACGCGCCGCATTCCTTAGCTTGAGGTGCCGCGCCGTACCATGCTCAATGTGGGCTGACCGGTGGTATAACGCTTGCCGGGTGACGGAAAGCGAGTTTACACAGGTCCCACACTTGGATTTAGCAGAGGCTTACAGCATATTTTTCTAATCAAATAAAAAACCGGCCAAGTGTGAGTAGGACACGCGCACGAAGGTTTTCGTAACATTAACGATTCAAATAATAAAGAACTGTTTTTACTATATAATACCTACATCATTTGTGAAAATTTCAACTGTCTAGCTATCACGATTCATAAGTTGCAGTCTAATGACAGACAGACGGACAGTGAGATCTTAGTCATAAAGTCCCAATTTTACCCTTTGTATACTGAATCTAAAAAACATCTGCAAAATATATTTCTTTCGACTATACGAAATATAAAAACATTTCAAAATAGTAGCCTACCACTATCAGGAATTGGATCCAAGTACCTCCTTACAATGCAAGGTGTTCCAGAAATACCGAATTCTGAATTAGGCCCTTGATTCAAGTGCCCAATGAGAGCCTCCTCCGGTTTTGATCGAAACTCTTGGCTAACTATCAGCTATCACGACTATCGGTACAAAGCTCACAGAGTCCATATACCAATTGTCAAAGACAATTTTTTTTTTTTTATCTTTCGGGGTATTTTGTCTATGGAGATGAGAACCCCAACGTTACCTTAAACTACATTAGAAATTTAGAAAAAAATAAAAGGAAATAAAGTCATTGATGCAATACTACATTGGATACAGAAGCCTTTGATGCGTCAGATGTTGATTCTGCTAAAATGCTTTAAAAAGTTCCTTGTTCACATCGAGGTATGAGGAATAGGATATACAGTTCAGTTATCCTCCATAGAATAAGAAGGATCCTCCGACCAGACGGGTGTTGAGTTTGACGGCCACTTGTCCACCGATTGATATCGTTATGTTATATGCGTGCTGGTCGGTAAGACACATTTTTCGCAGGTGTAGGTACCGTTACATCCATGAGCTTTTCCATTTTTTATATCGTTACTAGCTGCGCCCCGCGGTTTCACCTGCGTAGGTTTCGTTATATTTTATTTTATGTGCTCCGCTCATATTGGTCGCAGCGTGATATAGCCTTCCTGGATTAATGGGCTATCCAACGCAAAAATTATTTTTCAAATCGGACCAATAGTTCCTGAGATTAGCGCGTTCAAACAAATAAACTCTTCAGCTTTATATATCAGTATAGATATAGATTAGTACTTACTTGATTCATCAACTGAAACAGTTTCCTGGAGTCTTCGGGCGTGTTTACACAGAAGCCCTGGATGCTTCCACCAATGATGTGCTCCAGCGCTCCGCCCCATTTCTTGTCTTTCACTTTCAGATAAGCACCTGTTAAATACTTATATATTAAACTTTATGCACAAAACTGTAGAGGCAGACTTCAGAGCAACTCAGTAGCAGGTGTTTACCGCCTCGGCTTTCTCCTTGGCGTCAAACAAGCGTCCACTTAACGTCTCGCTTCGGGGCTTCCGGAACTGTTCCCGAACCGCATTGCGGTGCGTGGTCGACTTGAAGTTCCCGCGCTTATGGTTCTCTAGACCCTAGCTTACGTCTTTCGTCCACTCCCCTGGCGCGGTCTGCGTTGCCGGACGTGCTTTCATTGGCTGCCAGCGGTCGGCGAGACATAAGTGCAGCGTTGCCTAGCTATAGCCGAGTCGACGTGGCGAAGCCTCTGATCTCCTTACCTTACGTGGTAAACGAACAGAGGTAATAACCGTAAGAGCGGGAACTTAAGTCGACCAAGCATCACACCGAGGTTCAGAAGCGTGTTCCGGGGCGAGACGTTACGTGGACGCCTGTGTGACGATAAATAGAAAGCTGAGGTGGTCACCATTTGCTACTGAGTTAATATTACGACTCCGTGTGCGTTACAGTGTGTGGAGTTTCATACAAATAACACTGAAGTCGAGTTCGAGTCGGTACGGTGAAGATCCCTTTCAGAGTCGATACATGTGCGCACCTTTAATGACCAAGGCAAACAGACGATAACAATCATCTAAACAGGGTTATTTGTAAATAAATGTATTCGTAAAAAGGTTACTACTAGGTCTACTTTTCCACTTTGACCTGACAGACAATCCTCATAATTTTAGGAACGTTCACAGTCTGATCTCAGACTAATATTGCTACAGATTATTTTTATGTTGATTGTCCCCGATATTAAATTGAGACTATACTTGTGCCAAGCTCGATAAAGAATAAAGGTTAACAAACCAATTTAGGGTTATCACAACTTATGTTTTACAAATCTCCTATAATTTAAATATATATAAAAAATTTAACCTATTAGGAAATTGGTTTACATGTGTGTCATATTTCACTCAAATCGGTTAAGCGTTCTATGCAAATCATAAATATCTTAACATAAATAAACTGTTTACATTAGTCGGAAGTAGGATTATTACTTCTATGAGAACCTAGAAAAGGTTGTTAACAACTTCCTTTTAGGTATAAAGAAGCCGTTGCCTGGCAACGGTTTGTTTACCTCTATTTTTTATCGAATTTGGCCCAATACAGTTTTTCTGTTTATTTTGCAAAGCTCTACCTTCCATTAACTTCTAGCGGATAACTTTCATACGTACCGATAGGTCCCCGGGGCTTCTGTGAAAACTGTTTCTTGGCGACAGCCGCGTTGATCTGCTGGCACAGCTCCACCATGCTGTTGCCGTACACCGCCAGAGAATCATTGCCGCGAGACTCCAACTCGCGTAGTGTTTGCTTCAGTTGTCCTTTTAACCGATTACAAAAATGTTATTTTATTTACCATTTACAAGATTCTATTCGCTGTTTCATTTACATAAATGTCGATACCGTGAGAATATCGTGCTAGAAATTCCTATGTGTTAATTTAGGCCTGGTATAAATCACCCGTGTAGCAAATTTCAGCTAAATTCTATGAGATGGTAAAAGTAAACAAATAATAAACAAATTTAGAGATAATTATTAAATTAACTAATATTACTATGTTAGCAATATGACACTAATAATATAATAATACTGTATACTTCCGTTGTGTCCTAGATTTTTACGTACTACCTACTTTTATTGTTAATTTATTGTAAAATAAAAAATTTATAGTAAGCACTTTTACGCCTGAAGCACAGGTTCTACCTAGTTCAGGCAAATTATACATCAGTACTATTTTAGAATTAAGCAAAATGTTATAAAAATTTTATACAAAGCTGAGAAATAAAAAATTTACTTTTATTCTCAACTTTGTACAAAACTTTAAAAACACTAATTCCATAAGTAGGTAAGGACTTCATATAATGTACTAGCTTTCCGCCCGCGGCTTCGCCCGCGTGGAGTTCGGTTATATCGCGCTTTTTAGATTTCCCTCGGGAATATCAAATTTTTCCGGGATAAAAGGTAGCCATGTTCTTTCTCAGGGTCTAAAGATTGTCTGTGCCAAATTTCATCAAAAACGGTTGAGAGGTTTAAGCGGGAAAGCATAACAGACAGACAGACAGACAGAGTTACTTTCGCATTTATAATATTAGTATGGATAGTAGAACTCCTCTAATCCGTTTTTGTGTGATCTGTTACATCGGTTAAGCCGGTTTCTCATGGCCTGTTGTTCGACGAAATTCGTCCAAAATTTGTCAAACCTAGAGTTATTGGAGTACCGCTTCTTACTCGCTACTTCTTATCTTCTAAACAGGAACCAGAAATTTGTTTTTATTGAACTTGGGTTGAACCGAACTCATCATCATCACCATCACCTCAGCGTTAATCCCAGTCGCATTCGAAGCTTTTTCAGCTTTGGAATCCGCTTTACCAGCCTAATTGCTGATTTTGGCTAAACTTCTATATTTTCCGTGAAGCGACTGCCGTCTTACCTCCACAACCCGAAGGCGATATCGAGGCATTGCAGTTAGAACAATTGTTGGAATTTTGAGGGCTCCAACAACCCGTAACGACTGCCACTAGATGTTCGTATGGCAACCGGGACCAACGGCTTAACGTGCTTTCCGAGGCACGACCAGACCAGTGCAAATATTGACATTCATGTATACAAACATTACAAACATTTACACTGCACGGGAATCGTATCTACGCCTCCTTGCGCAGCGGCGCGTTCGCTACCGCTACGTCACGGAGGCTGTCCGGTTGAACCGAACTGTCAGACACTAACTGCAAAATGTGGGTGGACTATAGGCACACTCCTCCGCGGATTACAGGTGTGACATATTATGTGTGTATGATACAGATACATTAAGTTATTCGTTAAGAATCAAGACACTTACCTAGTTTCCCGCGTTGCTGCTGCGCGTGCTTGTTGAGTTGTTCAGCCTGTGCTTGCGCCATCGCGGCGTTTTCTCTTGCCTGCCCCGCTTCGTGTTGCGCCGTGGAGTAACGAGCGCGCGCCGCCCGCGCCGCGCCCTCAGCGCGCTCGGCCCGCGCGGCTAACACTGCACGTTGGCTCTCAGCGCCGCCCGACCTGCCCCACACGAAAGTACCATACAAATAACAAAGCAAAGCATTGATATTTTTTTTAATTTATATAACTCTAAATTAATATCTGATACACGTTTGCCACCAGGAATAATCCTCCAAATGGGGAAAACTATAAAAAAAATCAGTCGAACAACGTGAACACACAGCACAAATGAAAAATTTATTTAAATTAAAAAAATAATTGACAGAAAAAATACTTCCAAGATCGTTTTTGTTTGATGCAATAAAGAAGTCGCGTATTTCAAACTTTTTTACGATTTTCGCAAATTACAACTACAGGTTACGAAGACGCTCTACGATGGACGCTATCATGCGCATGCAAAACCTCATGACAAGGGATGCGGTGGTACGGAGAGGGATTGTCCTGGCGGTGTCTCTAGACATCGTCAATGCCTTCCGGTCCACCAGAAAGAAAGTCGAATAGAATTGTTGCTGAATAGGGTAGTATACCAAGCCACAATGCTATTACAGTGTACCTTGTCGTAAGACCCAATAAAAGATTATTAAACCCCTACAAAATTAAGAAAAGAGTAGAAAATAAATATTAGTTCAGTCCCGTCCAGTCTTGACGTCGTAGTTAGCTTATTGACTTAACTTACTTAATATTGTCTATCTCTCTCTCCAGATCACCGATTTTCCGCTTCTCTCTGTTCAGCGAGTCGGTGAGCTTGCCGGTATTGTTTTGGGTGCTGCGCAACGAGACCTGCACAGTATTTACTTCGGCCTCCAGTGAACGAAGCTCTTGCTCCAATGCAGTCTTCTGTAGCGTCTTCTCGTCGAGAACCTTCCGCAGCTGGCTGTAAACATTATTTTGTTGTTACCTAAGATGTAAAACAAACTTGGAAAGTATGCATGTTAACAAGAAGTGAAGAACATGTTAACACATATTGCAGTTAAAACATGTTCTTCCTTCAGCAGCAAATACGTTAACCCATTTTTATTTGTTCATTTGTGAAGTCTTCTTTAACTACACACATCAAAAGTGTCTAGGGATCAAGCATTTTTATGCGGATTTCTTGAGATTGAGATGTGGCTTTGTAATAAATTTATGATTTTATAAATTTATATGGATCCTTTTTGGTGCATTTCATAATTTGAATCAGGAACTGTGAATCAAATTCGAGTAAAAGATGAAAATCAGCTGTCAATATTTTCCCTATAAAAACATACAACGCATTGAAGACATTATTAGTGCTACTGTTTCCCTACTACTGATTAAAACCAACGTTATTATGGAGCGGCGACGTCATTTAAGCAGGGAAGAAATGCTCAGAGCCGTGGGAATGATAGAAGCTGGTTCCGGCAACGTACTGTGGCTTTAGCTCTGAATACAAGTCAGAGTGTTATCAGTCGACTTTGGACACGTTACCGAAGCACTGGTACCGTGGCTGAGCGCCATGGAGGACGGTATCGCTGCACCACACGGAGACAAGACCGATACATTCAAATCTTAACTCGAAGAGCTCCAACAATAACCGCCATGATGTTAGCCGTGAGGCTTCATCACTCTTCAGGGAACTTAATTAGCGACCAAACAGTCAGAAACCGCTTGCATGAAGTGAACCTTCATTCCCGAAGACCGCTACGGGTACCACCTATAGCAATGCACAATCGTAGGATTCGATATCAATGGGCTCTTGAACACAGAAATTGGGCAGAAGAACAATGGCGTTTCGTGTGCTTTTCTGATGAGTCTCGTTTTGGTATGAGACCGGATACAAGACGTATACGACACTGGAGAACCCCTGGACGCCAACAGCGATTAAAATCCTGCCAGGAAGTCCATCCTTATAGTGGTGGAACCATCATGGTATGGGCGGGTATTTGGATCGGCGGAAGAACTGAGTTGATTTGGATCAGAGGCAACCTCAACGCTCAAATTTATGCTGAAACGATTGTATCAGACGTCATCGTTCCTCTACAAGTGCAAATCGGTCCCTTATTTCAGTTAATGCATGATAATGCACGACCGCACACCGCAAGAGTTGTAAGACAGACTCTCGCCGCAGCTAACATCAATGTCCTGCCCTGGCCTGCTCAGTCGCCAGACTTGAACCCGATTGAGCATGCATGGGATATGCTACAGAGAAGAGCTCTGCCGAATATGGAGGGTATCCAGTCGCAAGAAGACCTTTTTTTGTTGTTGCAACGAACATGGGCGGCCATTCCACAGCGTGATTTGGATGAACTCATTTTGAGTATGCCAAACCGATGTTCTTGTGTTGTTAGTGTTCGCGGTAGAAACACGGATTATTAATTGTTTAAGTTACCCAATAAAATTTTAGAGAAAACTGTTATTTCAGTCTTTTTTTCGAACTTTTGTGTTAGTGGTTCAAATGTCAAATATCCCTTTATTAGGAAAATGGCAAATTTCTTTATTAATGCAAAGGTGACTTGGTTTATCGTTACTGTGACAAACGAAAACACTTTATTTGATGAATCCTTAAAGAAAATTTTAATTAATATCAATCAGGAGAAAAGTTATTGCAAAAATATATGTTGATCCCTAGACACTTTTGATGTGTGTATAACTTCTTTAATCTAAATCTATCCCGATTTCATTCTAACTTAGATTACTTTTGCCATATTTTTATACATATCCAGAAACAAACACTTAGGCACCAAGTTTAATATTTCGCAAACAGATACCAACAATCGAAAACTGGTTTTCGCACTCCCGCCGCATTACGCCTGTCTTACCACACAATACCGTGGTGTCGGAACACTTAAGCATAGGAGAGGTAAGTGCAGACGACAGCATAGCAAGCTGGTACAATCTGTCAATTGTTTTTAGTAGATTTTCTATGTTATCACTAAAGTATTAAGCATCAAATCAAGGTTGATTAAGAATATTTGTTTCGGGTAGCTTGACCTGCTATCGTCTAAACCACAAAAATATTTCTTGCTTCTCAGGACCTCTACAGAATCTACTACTGGACAAAGTCCTTCCCCAATGCTTTCCACAAAGACCGGTCTTTGCTGCCCGCATCCATCGGTTTCCACCTTTTTGGAAGCCCCCAAAGTACATTGCCCCTACACTGCGTCTTCCGGTAAGTGACCGCTACTCCAGAAACGTCCGGCCCATCGGCCATCGGTCCTACGTGCAATATGCCCCGTCCACTCCTACTTAATTTTAGCGACTCGAAGAGAGCTATGCCGGCGAATTTTTGCTTCTTCTGCGAATCGCCTCATGTCTAAACCGTCCACGCAGAGAAACTCCGAACATAGCTCTTTTCATCACCCTTTGTCGATCGACCAAGTTTCAGTTCTGTATGTCATCACTGGCAACACATACTGATCTAAGATTTTAGTTACTCTGCACTCGAAGTTGTTCCGTATGTCATCGAAGTTGTTGACGAGTTATATACTCGTCAACAACTACAACCTCGGACTTCTGTATAACTTTCCGTAGCGTATGTATGTGGTCTATGTTGCTGAAGCCTTTTCGGAAGCCCGCTTGTTCTAGAGGCTGGAAGTCGTCGAACCCGCGAGCAAGACGATTCGTGATGACCTTAGAAAACAGCTTACAGACATGGCTCAGGAGCGATATCGGCCTGTAGTTTTTCAGCAGAGTATTATGACCTTTTTTGAAAAACAATACCATCACGCTCTTGTGCCATGCCTTGGGCGTTTCGCCTGTGAGAATAACAGAATTAAATAGCGTCTGAAGCGCTTTAATTACTACACCCTTTCAGTATTTCCGTAATTCTGTCATCACCAGCCGCCGTATCGTTCTTGAACTGTTTCAGAGCCATACCAATCTGGTACAAGGTGAAGTCCGGGATATCGTCGGTGTAGTGTCCAGTTAGTCTGGCTTTTTTGTTATAAGTTATAAACTAGCGCTTGACCGCAATCCCGCCTGATGGTAAGCAGTGATGCGATCATTGATGGTAAAGCGCGCTAGTTTATTAAGAGCCTATTCGCTCTAGGTTCATTGGCCAGGCTTACAATAGGTGTATGTGTTGATGTGTATAACTCTTCGTAGAATTTCTCAATCTCATTAAATAGCTCGGTCTTGGAAGTGACGATCATACCGTCCCCAATCTTCAGCTTCGTAAGTAAGGTCTGTCCAACAGACAAATCTTTTGCGTATACTTTCGAGCCTTTGTTACGCTATATAGCCTCTTTAATACAACTTGTATTAAATTGGCGTATATTGCGAATCAAGACTTTGAGATTTGTCTGTTAAGGTATATGATTCGCAGAGCGTCATCAGGGGATTTTATGCCGGGTGGGACATGAGATCTTCTCGTCCTTTTGTACGGAGGGTTTTCAAGAACTTGGACCCATCCGTTTGGAGAGTTTACACAAACATGTTGTTATAGTGGTTCTCATCTACGCATTCACCTATATTCTCGCCAAGCTCCATAAAGAATAGAGATAAACAAACCAATTTAGGGTTATCACAACTCACGTTTTACAAATCTCCTGTTATTTACATGATTATCGACTTTTTACATGCTAACCATTTATTAACAATTCCTATTCCAGCATATTTCAATAGAATCACTAAAATAACATGCTTAATAACCTGATATTTCGAAAAACCATTAAAAATTCGACATTAGTTTTACGTGATAGCTCTACAAAAAAAGAAAGATAGATGAAATCCAGGTATTAAACACATTTTGTGGAATTCAACCAATGAATAAAGTTGAGGCATTTGTCAATACGATTTTGCTTATTTTAATTACTTTCAAATCAACTGCATAACACATGCATTGTAATACTTTCAAGTATGGACTAAGTATAATAAATATTTATCAAAAAATTAACCTATTAGGAAATTAGCTTACATGTGTGTCATATTTCATTCAAATCGGTTAAGCGTTCTATGCAAATCATAAATATCTACAGAAATAAACTGTTTGCTGACTTTAGCTTGTAGTAATAGGAAGTATAATTATTACTTTTATGAAATCATCTATCTAGAAAAGGTTGTTAACATCTGTTTTTTAGGCGTAAACTATAACTCGTTGCCTAGCAACGGTTTGTTTACCTCTATTCTTTATCGAATTTGGCCGACATATAGGCATTCGAAGCGATTTTGCAGCTCGATGTGAAAGCTTTCGGGGTTTTGAAGCTGGATTGACGCTGAACGGAGCGTGGACAACATAAGTCGAAAGCGCTCGAGCTAGCTAGGCCTCTAACTATGAGGTTATCACTCCCGGTTTTCGGCGAATGGTTTCCTGAAAAACGAATTCATCTCAAAGAGTATTTCCTTCTCCAAGAAATCCATTAGCATCTGACCTCAAGGACTGCGATTTCTAACTCCAAACTGCCACACTTTCGGCTCGTCCGCTCCTCGCGTGACCAGTTTTCTTTGAAGTCCCCCATGACAACAGTGTAGTGGGTTTTGGAGGTATGTATGGCTTTACTGATGTCCTCACACATAACCTCCACTTCATTGTCGGAGTGTTTGGTTTGGACGTCGGAGCGTAGACCTGTATGCTCTTTAAAAAGACCTGAATTGAAAAGCTACCAACTTTAACCACGTTGTTCACGAGAGATTTGTGGACAATAAATCCGTCGCCACTCTGAGACAGGTGGTCGTCTTCCCGGAAACAGAGCAGGTTGCCCAACTTTAGGGAGTTTCTATCTCTCTTCGGACTTCAGATAACTCCACAATGTCCCAGCGTAACTGGCCCAGTGCCGGGTACGATGCGCGAAATGTTGTTGTGTCGGGAGTTTGGTTGTGGAGGGCTTCCAGATCAATATCCCTCTGGCGCAGCATCGTTGGTCGTGTTGTTGGGTTTAACATTGCATCACCGCGCTCAACTGCCGTCTTCCTTCCTATTAACTCAGTTCTTTTGAGTGAGTAGGCTTAATAAACTGGCGCGCTTTACCATCAACGATTGCATCCCTGCTTACCATCAGGCCGGATGTCTAATGTTAATGTTGCCAGGGCCAAAGGTCGTCGTCAGTGAAGGTAGCCGGGTCTCTGCCGGAGATTTTTAGCACACCTTGCTCCCCCGTAACCGAGTCCGCTACCGTAGACTGGAATAGCGGAGCTGCCTGGGCTGTGTTTTGTGAATTCCACAGGGGGGGTTTGCAGGAGAGTTGGCGATCGCAGTCATTTAGTTTTATGCAGAAGAAGCGCTGCTGCCCGCTTCTCTGGTGAAAGTTCCCTTATTCGCCTCTTACGACACCCACGGGAGGATATGGGATGGTATAATTCTAAGCCTGGTACCACACGGATGCAGGTGAATACCCGTATATTAACACGGAGCGACTGTCTATTTGGCCATTACTATCCAATAACTGAGTAAGACGATACCCCTTGTCAGGTTTATTGGTTTCTGACTACCTGCAACGACGTTCAAAAATCTACGAATATTTATTAAACAAAAAAAAATTCTTAGCTTGACTCACTCAATCACGCTGGTATTGCTGCCATAGTTCTCAGCCATCTTGTTAAGTTTGTCTCTCAATTTATCCATCTTGGCCGTCTGTTTGTCATATTGTTCTTGAATCTTATTCGCCTCTCGCTCTAACTCCGCTATTTCACTCCAGTAGTACTCGTTCTGTAAAGACTTCTTCTTTGCTTTGACCTCAACGTGCGATCGTAACTGATCGTGTCTGGTCTTCCACTTTTTGTATTCTTCTTCTAATTCTCGACAAGCCTGAAACAGTCAAACATTGCTTAGACACGTGAAATCTGTAAAAGTTACAAGTCTTGACAAGGCTGCAATCCCTTGAGTAATAAAAATCTATCTTCTAAAGAAATGCAGCCAAAAGATACGTTTATATGTACTCATGTATGCTTGCAAACTTTAATGCACTTAAGTAATGAAAGCGTAATGAACAGACGACAGCACATCAAGCTGCTATAATCTGTCAGATTTCTTTATTAGATGTTTAACTTTATCTCTAAAGCATAAAGCTCTCTACACACCAAACCCGCCGGCTCGGCGGCATATGTCGGCAACATTTTGCCGGCGGGCTAGGTTGGCGACCTCAGTCATTGCAAGTCGTAAAACTTTGCCGGCGGCATGTCGGCGGCTCGACATCGGAAGCTTATTTGGCAGTTAAAATACTAGCACGTCACTACAGCTGAAATGTCGCCGGGCATAGGGATGCAAACGATACATCGATGTTTTTCAAACATCGATATATCGTTCATAAACATCGATGTTTTAACATCGATATCAAAACCTCTAACATCGATGTAACATCGTTCTTCACGAACGATGTTTTATGAACGATGTTAGCTACACACACAAACATAATATACCTCTTAGTCGGAGGCGTAGATTATTTCTATTAGTGTCTCGCTTGTTCGCTCTGCAATACAAACATGCGCAAAACGAAGCAGTTGCTTCGCTCGTTCACACACAACTTCGGTACCTAGTGAGCAGTTATTTTCTGAAGCTGGAGCTACAATAACCCAGCAGAGAAATCTCTTACAAGGCACCAGGTTGTTAAAATTATTATTTTTAAATTCTTTGTTAAAAAAAAAAATACCTACTTGTTTTCTGCTAAGATTAAAAATTATAATTCTTTAAAAATAAACTTTAAAACAAATTAAGTAGTCTCTCATTTCTGCTAAAAAAAACACCGATCAAAATATCGATATATCGTTCATAAACGTCGATATTTCTAACATCGATGTTTCAGTTTTCAAAATATCGATGTTCTGATATCGATGTTTTTTATGAGCGATGTTGCATCCCTAGCCGGGCAACTGACAGCTTTTGCGTACGCTAGCCGCAGGCAAGCCGCCGATATGTCGGTGGGCAACTTAAGTGTGGACATGATCATCCAGGGGATGACTGTGATGTGGACCAGGACAATGCCTTCTGCATTTCTTGCTCCGGGAACCACTTTGCGAACTATAATGGATGTCCTGAACTGGGCCGCCAAAAATCTATAAAGTCTGCAATGACAGAACGGAACATTTCCTATATGGAGGCTAGTAAGATCTTCCCTCCAGTAACACGATCCTATGCAAGTGCAACTAAGTCCGACCGTAAACCTCCTACCACATCCTTTTCCTCCTCCCCACAATCTCCTCCACCACCACTCTCACAGTCTAGGGTCCCCGTCCGTAAACCTGTCTTCCTCAAAACTAAAACATATGCCCCCCTCTCCCCAAGTTTTGATGTCAAAGCTCACCAAGCACTTGTCCAAAATTATTCCTTCTCTCCGTCCAGAAATGGTTGTGCATTCCCAGAGGATGCAAACGAATATAATGAAAGCATTAATAAAAGTAAACGGCCCAACACTCTCAACCTACTTGATATATTATCAAACTTATTAACAAAAGTAATTTCCAATCCCCAATCAAATATACCTGACCACGTTGCCTTGAAACTTATATCTGTTCTTGAATTTTTAAATAATGGCTGTCCCATTGACTTGTCTACAGTGGAACGCGAGGAGCGTTACACATAAAAAGCAAGATCTCATACATCTTATTAACAAATATAAACCCTCTGTCTGCAGCATTGCTGAGACATGGTTGTCCCCAAACAATAATTTTAATATTCCCTATTTTAATTGTATCCGGCATGATCGCCCGGATGGTTATGGAGGATGCGCTCTGCTCATCAATAGCAAAGTTGCATTCACACAAATTCCTCTTCCCCCTGTCGGAGGCAACATAAACGTTGTGGCCATAAGGGCTGAGGATATAATTTTTTTCTGTTTTTATGTTGCTCCCCCTCAATAGAATGACCTTAGTCTGATCAAAAATATTTTAAGTAGTGTTAAGGGCCCTTCGCTTATATTAGGTGACTTCAATTGTCATCACTTCCGTTGGGGTTCAAATTTCTGTGATAATTTTGGACTAGGGCTAGTAGATATATTAGATGATCTCAATTTATGTATTATAAATGATGGTAGAGCCACACGCAGATCTTCTCTTGGGCAAACCAATAGTAGCTGTGTGGACTTAAGTATCTCCTCCTCTAATTTGGCCAGTCTATTCCATTGGATCCGGTTAGATGTAACATTTGGTAGTGACCACTATCCTATCATTGTCAAAATCCCATCCAAATTCATTCCTAATGAGACCTTAACACCTTTGTTAAAATACAGACTAGACTCTGCAGACTGGGATAAATATTCCAAATTCCTAGATACCCTTGTTTCATCCCTTCCCCCAATCAGTGCTAACAACGCCTCAGATAGCTTCATCCATTTCTCCAACAGCATATCCCACTCAGCAGATGAGTGCATTCCACATAAAAATTCCACAACTGGCAAAATACCTTCCCCACCATGGTGGGATAGTGAGTGTTCTCTAATGGTCAAAGCTAGAAAGGATGCTGAAAGGGCCTTTAACCTCAACATGACCTTAGAAAACCTATCTGCTTTTAATTTGATTATGGCCAAATCACGTAAGCTATTTAGAAAAAAGAAAAGAGAAGGCTGGAGGTCTTTTTGCCATTCCTTGAGTCCTTGTTCCCCCCCTGGAGTCGTTTGGAAGAAACTTAAACTTTTCCGAAAAAGTTTCTCATCAACATCATCTCCCACTATGTCCAGAGAAATTGGATCCCAATTTATGTCAAAAATTGCCCCTGACTATGTACCCTCTATTGAGGAATCTGGATCTAGCCCTAGTGGGTCAATAATGTCATCAGACCCATTGGATCAGCCATTCTCCATCAGTGAATTAGAATTAGTTTTAAAACATGTTAAAGATTCTGCCCCGGGAGTGGATGGATTCCCTTATTCTTTCCTGGCCAAGTCTGGTCCTAAATGCCGTGCATATTATATTGAACTTATTAATTTCTGTTTACATACGGGTTTTATACCTCCTGAATGGAAAGTACAAATAGTTGTCCCCATATTGAAACCCAATAAAGACCCTGGAGACTCTTCATCTTTTAGACCAATTGCTTTATCATCCATATTACTAAAAATCTTCGAACACCTTATCAAAAACCGCCTTGAATGGTTTGTGGAACATAGGAGGCTCCTGCCGCGGACTCAGTTTGGCTTCAGGAGGGGATTGGGTACGGCTGACAGTGTCAGCCTCCTCACGTCTGAAATCCGTTTATCCTTTAGTCGGGGTGAGTCGGTGGTAGCGGTCTTCCTAGATATATCAGCTGCTTATGATTCTGTCCTCCTTCCTATTCTCAGGCAAAAATTGCAAGAGCTGAGAATCCCGGCTAGGTTATGTCAGATTATATGCAACCTTTTTTATAATCGCTCTATTCAATTGAGGGCTCCTGGGGCTGACCCTGTACATCGTTCAGTTTGGAGGGGGCTGCCTCAGGGTTCTGTTCTCAGTCCATTGCTTTTTAATATTTATACCCATAACCTTGCTTCATGTCTAAATTACAATTGTAAGTCTCTTCAATATGCTGATGATATAGCAGTTTTTTCCTCTAATGAGTCAATTGATGATGCCGTTTCGTCCATAAATATATCCCTGGCTTCACTGAACCGATGGCTTGTAAGACATGGGTTGTCGCTTAGCGCTCCAAAAAGCTCTGCCGTTATTTTCACACGGAAACGGCTTACCCCACAACTTAATATAAATATTAAGGGAGTGCCTATCCCTATTCAGGTAGGAGCCAAATTCTTGGGTGTTACCTTAGATTCTAAATTAACTGGTGTAGATCACATTAATAACACTGTCCAAAAATGTGAGAGGTCGGTATCAGTACTCAAGGCTTTGGCTGGTGTTTGGTGGGGAGCACATCCATACACCCTAAAGCTCATCTATAACGCTCTAGTTAGAAGCGTCTTAGACTACTGTTGCTTTATTTTGGAGCCGTGTAACAAAGCAGCATTGAAAAAACTTGATAAAATCCAATCCAAATGCCTCAGGATCGTTCTGGGTGCCATGAAATCTTCCCCTATAAACGCCCTTCAGGTAGAATGTGCAGACCCTCCTTTGAATATTCGAAGACAATATTTGGCTGACCGGTTTTTATCGAAATTATTCTCCTTGTCCTCCCATCCCTTACTCCCTATATTAGATGAACTGGACTCAGTTATCAACACCTCTCCCTACTGGAATAACAAACCCATACCATTACTATCAAATAGGTATAGGGAACTTAAGAGCCAACCTCATCCTGTGACCCAATATCCCATCCTTCCAGTGTATGCAGCCTCATATGAAACGATCCTCTTTGCCCCTAATGCTATCCTTAATTTAGGCATTAATAAAAATTCCCCTACGGCCCGACAGGAATTCACATTAGCTATTGAGAACTATTGGCTAGGCTGGAATTATTTTTACACAGATGCTTCAAAGCAGTCAAAGTCTGGGTATACTGGAGTGGGAGTTTATTATCAGAACTCAAAAATATCCCTACTTTTTCAATGTCCTCCAGCTGCATCAGTATTTACGGGAGAGTGTATTGCCATACTGGAAGCCATCCGTTTTATACAAGCACATAATATAAAAAACTCAGTAGTATTCTCTGATTCTCTTAGCAGCATCCAGGCTGTTCTTCAAAACCCTCTTAAGTCCAAGATATGTAGTCAAGTTGTTATAGACATCAGGGATATTCTTCTAAAATGCTCCTCACAGGGTTTAATAATTGAACTGGTTTGGATACCCAGCCATTCCGGTATAGTTGGGAATGAGTATGCAGATAACTTAGCAAAATATGCCACAACAGCCTCAGTGGATATGAAACATTTTACTATTCATAACTATGATCTTCAAAACAGCACTAAAGATAAGCTGTATACCACTTGGGATACTGTATGGTGTAACAGTTCAAAACGCAAGGGAGCTTGGTATGCAAGTGTCCAACCAACACTTCAGAGGAAACCTTGGTTTTTCAAATGCATGAAACTTGTTAAAAGAACTGTTTCCACTCTATGCAGGCCTAGGCTTGGTCACTGCTGTACTCCAGTTTTTTTTAAATAAAATCCATATCCGCGACACCTCTCTTTGTGAATGTGGCTTAGATGAGGGTACTCTTGAACACATATTTTTCTGCTGTCCACTTAATAATAACTCTTTCGATTTATACTCCTCTCTGTCCGAAATTAAAATCCCTCTTCCCATTAACATTAGATCCTTGCTAACCCATTTCTCCCCAAAATAGTCCAAATATTATCATCTTTTCTCAATAACAATAACATTAAATTATAATAAAACTAGGCATATTTAAATAATATTTATATAATTATCGTCTTTCCTTAAAGTTATTTTGTTTATTTATTTACTAACATTGTGTTCGTCTTTACAGGTACTAAAAACCTATCTGCTAGAAAGTAAAAACCATCTTTCAATTTACTGCTGTCTTGTCCAAACCCACTTCGACATTGGCAGAATAGTCGTCATAGACTCAATTGCCAAAAAAAAAAAAAGCACGGGCGAATGCTGCCGACATGCTTCTTTCAACATAAGCCGCATGGCGGCGGCTTTGGTGTGTAGAGCGCCTTAAGGCTCAAGGTTGATTGGGATTTTTTGGCAGTTTCGGGTAGCTTGATCTGCTGTCGTCTGTACAAGTAGCAACCATACCATAAAGTAGAATAATCATCTAACTAAACTTAATAACTTACTTCTTGTTTTCTCTTCCTTGTTGTGGCAGCTTTCTGACAATTCTCAAGACCAACATTATAATTGTGTTCCATCTTGTCCAAATTAGTCGCCTTACGGAACAGGGAGTATTTCTTCTTAGCGTCGGAAGCGTGAAAACTTCTAGCGTCATCCTGGTTCAGTACAGAAATAGGGTTGTCTACTTGTATGTCATGCGCGATAGTTATTGCTTTCACATCCTCGAATTTAGTTGACGCAATTTCACCTAAAAATAAACAAATTTCTATATTAACGGCTATTTAGAAAAGGTACGTCTGCTCAGTAGGGGCTAGGGTTCACTATCATAGGAAAAATCGTTAGGTGTTGTACCCGGGAAATCAAGCTCGAGAAAAGTTGAGAACTCGAGAAATCGTGTATTTATATAGAAATTAAATCGCAGTTTGTTGTGTTGCGTCAGTAGGGGCACAACTTAGGTTTTTTATTGTACTACCGTTTCGGTGTCACTTGTAATTGTTTGTTACACCGGGTGACGTCTTTATGTCGGCGCCGGCTGTTACTGAAAACCAGCGCTGGACTCTTGTTTTGCATAGGGTCGCAGCATAATGCTGAGCGACAGCCGTTTGGCGTGGATGTGACGCATGTTTTTTTTTTTGATATGGTATCTCGTAGGTGGTCATTAGAGACCGTAACTACTTAACCGGACTTTCCTGTGGATGCCTTAATTAAAATTAAGACCTCCAGCCAGGGGCACTTAAAACTAAATTAAAATTAGGCGACTACGCACTAAGGGCACCCCCTGCGGGGTACGGACCTCGGCTTAGGGCGTCGCTAGTTTAGTAGTTTAATGACCACGGCGTTTCCTAGTACTAGCTCTGAGAAGAAACGCCGAAACAAACTCAGGGGTCATTGTTGGGACATTATAATAATTACTGGCTCAGCTGCGGCGCGGGCTGGCCTTCATCGAACAAGGGACGGGGGAGGGGACTATTACGTTGGACGCGTCGCGATGGATCTCGGCGGCGAGGTCGGTAGGTCGGTCTGTTTTTGTGTAATGTACTGGCCCTATTGGCCTCTTGGAGGAGGGTTATGGGGTCATCGGGGTCTGTGAGGGCATGCCGAGGGCGGCGAAGACTGGAGATGGTGGAGGGAGTCTAGTTTGCGGCCACTGCTATAAGGGGATTGTGGTGCTTGACAGCAGTGTCAAAGAAACGCTTGGAAAGGCGTTTCATGAAATGTTGGATGGTGGGGATTTTGAGATCAAGATGGAGGATCTCATTTCGAACGAACCAAGGGGCGTTTGTGGCTTTACGGAGGTAACGGTTTTGGACTACTTGCATCCTATGGATATGACGTGGCTTGGCGTGTGCGAAGACTGGACAAGCGTAAGTCATAATCGGGCGTATTCAAGCTTTGTACAAGTGCATTTTGCACCTGAGCGATAGCTTGCTACGCGGGTTGAGGACGGAGTGGAGTCGACCTAGAGCGAAGGCGGCGCGCGAGTGGACCGTCGCAATGTGTGTTGGGTGTTGGTCGAGAATCACATCTAGGTATTTGGCGTGCTTCTCCCAAGGGATCGGCTTGCCGTCCATGGTGATGGGTCGAGGAAGGGTGACATTGGCCCGCGATTTCCTGTAGAGTACCGCTTGGCTTTTTAAAGGGTTGACTTCAATCCTCAATTTCTTAAACCAGTCAGCTAGATAGTTGACTGCTCTTTGAAGATGGAGGGCGAATCCAGTTTGGACTGCGTCCCGAGCAGTATATGGCTGTGTCGTCTGTGAACAGAGCGAGTTGAGCCTTACTGCTTTTCGGGATGTCACGGGTTTCGCCGCAATCGGTCAACTGGGGACCTACTAGTGTATGCCACTCACTTGTGGGGCGAGGCCCTCGAGAAGAATGGGGAAGCGATTGCTGTCTCCCTTGATGTCTCGAAGGCCTTCGACCGGGTTTGGCACGCTGGCCTTTTGAGTAAGCTTCCAGCGTACGGCATTTCCCCTAGCCTAACTGGCTGGGTAAAAGACTTCCTGACTGAACGGTCCCTCCGAGTTGTTGTCGACGGATGCTCTTCTGAGCCCATGTCAACTAATGCCGGTGTTCCTCAGGGGTCTGTTCTCTCTGCAACTCTGTTCCTGCTGCATATTAACGATCTGCTGTTGCCCGGTATCTATGGGTATGCAGATGACAGCACAGTTGTAGAGAGATACCTGCCGGATGCTCGGGCTAGTAGGGAATCAATCCGGTCCGAAAGAGAGGCCATGGTTGAGCGAACGAGTGCTGCACTGCAGGCAGTCTCCGAATGGGGCAATGCCAATCTTGTAGCATTCAATGCCGCCAAAACACAGGCGTGTCTTTTCACCGCCAAAAGGAGCCCGTTCACCTTGGCCCCTACTTTTCGGAATGTGTCCTTGGAGTGTTCCGACCGCCTTCAGCTCTTGGGAGTTGAGATTTCCTCGAACCTTAACTTTGGGCGGTTCATTGAGTCCAAGGCCATGGTGGCTGCCAGGAAACTTGGCGTTATCGCAAAGGTCCGGCAGTACTTCACACCTGGGCAGCTTCTTATGTTATACAAAGCACAGGTCCGTTCGTGTGTGGAGTACTGCAGCCACATTTGGGCTGGTGCTGCCAAGTGTCACCTGGCCACTTTGGATTCAGTGGAGAGACGTGCAAAGAGGCTGATTGGTGACCCTGATCTAACTCGAGCTGGTCTCCAAAGTCTAGAGCACAGGCGTAGAGTAGCCAGCCTTTCGGTGTTCTATAGGATGCATTTCGGGGAGTGTGCGATGGAATTGCATGATTTAATTCCCCATCTCCGTTCCACCAGCGGACGACCCGTCGTACGGCTGGTTTCCACCCTTACGTTGTTAACACCACTACGATCCGGACGAAGCGCTTCGCCTCCTCCTTTATACCGCGTACATCGAGGGACTGAAACAATTTGCCCGCGGCGGTGTTTCCGTCGGACTACAATTTGAGTGTCTTCAAGGCTAGAGTGAATAGGCTCTTAATAAACTAGTGCGCTTTACCATGAACGATTGCGTCACTGCTTACCATCAGGCAGGATTGCGGTCAAGCGCTGGTTTATAATATGTAACAAAAAAAAAGAGCCCTGGGGGACACCTGCACGGATGGGGCGGGGGGAGGAGAGCGCTCCTTCGATTTTATAGCGAAAGGTGCGGTTTGACAGAAAGTCCCGTAAGATGAGGACGAGACGGTCAGGCACACCGAGTTGGTACAGCTTATAGATTAAGCCGTTGTGCCAGACTTTGTGAAACGCCTTTGCTATGTCGAAGTAGACTGTGACGCATGTTTCCCTCTACTATTTTTTATATTTTGTGTTTTTGTAAACTTTGCGCCATGTTAACTGCAAGTAAACAATTTTTCTTTCTTTTTTCTTATAACAGTGAAATGTACCTTTACTCAGGTAGGGGCGTTCTAGACAACCAGTTCACTATAGCAACCCAAACTAATAGTCCAATATTATGTTTGTTTGCATATCCTGCAACAGTCCTTTTTGTTTCAACCAACCGGGTGTAGATCCCAGGTTCATTTGGATAGTGCGAACAGGGATATTTTTTTAAAATTACGTGTAAAACATTTCTGGTGAGTGTCGCGTCATTACATAGTCGTATCCTTGAAAAGTTGAAACCATACATCGTGCAGTTTTATCGTCTTACAAAGACAGCCGTGGAGAAGCATGCGAAGAGGCAACCTAGATTTGGTTCAAAATGGCCTCCAAAGCCTGGAGCACAGACTGTTCTATAGGATGCATTTTGGATAGTGTACACAGGAATTGCATGCTTAGACACCAAAATAAAGAACACAGCTATGTTAAAATAATTTAGATTATCTGAGATTTGGTCAAAAGGTATTTTATTTTGAAATAGTAAATCTGACAAGTAATTTGGATTTTGTATTTAAATGCTTTTTTAAAACCATCTCTGTTGAAATCACATATAATCAACATGTACCTGTGGCATGTACTATCAGCTGTAGAAGTCCATTTCCACCTTAAAGACTACTGTCGCCTGCGCTAAAGCGGCCACGCACACTACCGCATTATTTTTTTATCGCAGTCTTCGTCTTTCTTTAAAGTAATGCAAAATTTCGTTACTTCATTTGAAGTTGAGTTAGCGGCCGCATTTAACAATGGTGCTATCAAAAGCGAGCGATTGTGGGTTCGATCCTTATTATAGGCAACTCTTTTTGTTGTTTCATATAATTTAAAATTATGATAATTGATTTGTATTTTAAAGTAAAAATGTTTGCAAATAATATTTAAACAAATAGGAAAATTTATTGAATATTTATCCCAAAAAAGGGTTTTATTATATGTTTCAGTTTACTATAGGGGTAATATAATAAAAAATATATAAAAATAAAACAATAAGCATATTATAATGCAATATATTATAAAGTTATATATTATTCGGTATAGATATACTTATACTAACAAATGAAACAAACGTTGAAACGGCAGCTACAATGCTGCCGTTTCAATATCATTTTATATAAAAGTAATCCTTGACAAACTTATGATATTGTTATGGTAAAAAATACAAAAAACATTTTTGGTTGTTAGATATGAAAATTATAATATTATACGTATATTATGATTAAAGAGATTATAGCTTAATTATTCATTTTCTTAAAGAAAAGAGGATTGAAGCTTAACCTGAATATTATTGCAATCATAAAATAATCTATACTTAGAACACATAATAGTGCTTATTACATTTATATTTTTTTTGCGTGTATAGCATAGTACTAGTGCTGCTATCCTGCAATGCCTTTTTCGGAGTTTGAAGGCATGAGATTATAATCTTCAAGCGCTTTCTTAGTTCAAAAGTAAACGAACTTATTTCTTATCGAATTCCGAAATTATTGTTTTTATAATTTACCAAAAGTAATTTGTATTGAAATTGCAAAAGGCGACATCTGTTAGCCATTAAGCCAACCGAACATATTACTGTCACTTAACTAAATTACTTTAGAGATGGTTTAGAGTCCGTTATTAAGATATTTATTGGTATATATTTAAAACACTCTGTAGGACACTTCTGCACTGTTTTTGTTATAAATAGTTTTTTTTTTTGTTTAGCTCGATAACACTCCACCAGCCTCGCTAATTTATTTTTAAACCACAAATGCAACCTATCTTCTTCGCACGATTTAAAAGTTTATTCAACGGTAAATATTGTCGTTTCGTTTCACTTGTCTCGACAGCTACCTTCGTCCTCCAACCTCTTGACCTTGATCTCCAACGGCTTACAGTATTTCTCTAAAACAATAACAATTTTATTACGCACTTGCTACAAGCGATTGGTTTGCACCTTACATAAATAATAATAAAAACAACTTACACAAAAGCCGGTTTCATATGATATTTGAGATATATTGCTGCATATGCCTGCATATTGATTAAAAGTAAAACTAATAACACAAACTGGTAACTATATGTTCACCAACCAACAACAGCTAAGTAATATTATTTGAGTTATTGTAGCTAATAATAGTTATTGTAGGTAGTGGAATATTTTTTGTGAAGTAGTGATTCAGATTCTTTTAAGTCTACCGTCATCTTTTTATAATGACTCTAATATAGAAAAAATCTTAAAAGAAAGTATCATCTTTAAGTTGCAGATCGGTATTTTTAGATATTTTTGTTGTAAGCATTCATAACTCACCAATAAACATTTAAAAAATATTTTTGTAAGTTATTAGATTCGAACTCGAACCACCTCGAACGCCTATCAAGGCGAAAACCGTTAAGCCATTGAAACACTTACTGTAGACGTTGAAATTAGTAAGTAGTACCTAACAATCATAAGCGGGCAGCAAGTGTATGAGCGTGTATCAAACTTTATTATAGAAGAAGGTCGTAACTACAACTAGTATTGCTTGGCCATAGTTTTGTGAGATTGCAACTCGACTTTTGGTCTTGACTGTATATACATGTGGGTTTCTAGAGATGAAACATCATTGTAACAAGGAATGAAAAACAATAGTCCCTCTCAACCAGATATATATGAACAAAATGTTGGTACTTACCAGAAGCGGTTTTAATTTTGTAATTAGAGCCTCCAGAAGCATTGATATGTCGTACAACAGTTATGTAGTCACCATAAATATGGTGTTTGTATGCCATAGGGCCACTGTTCTTGATTTTTATCTCAATTGTTGCAGAGTTGGCACCCTTCTTAATAAATGCTGGAACAATAAACTAATGTCACAAACTTGAAACAATTGCATAACATACAATTTTTATAAACAATTAGAGCATGGCAAAAAAATATAATTTTAAAGTGATAAACTGATGGTGACGAAGCACGGACTGAATATAAGAGAAAAGTGTCACTGGGTTGTTTCAGGACCGGAGTTATAATACATTATGGATGTTCACTTTTCGCAGACCCCAAGTAACATGAGGCTGGGCACTCCACAATTGAGGAGTGGCTAGAGAGGCACCATGGTGCCCTCACCTTCCGCCTGACGCAGGTCCTCACCGGACACTGCTGTTTCGAAAGGTTCCTTATTTCGGATAAGGGGCGAGGAAACGCCAGGGTGGCAGGCGGTCATCTCCTTCTGCGAAGCAGTGATGCTGGCAAAGGAGGAGGTGGAGCGCGTAAGGCAGCGGGAATCCCAATTCCCAGCGCCCTCACGCCATTAGCCGCCGCAGGAGACACCCTGTTCAGGAGACGACATCGTACTCCCAGCCACCATGGGCGCGGGTTTGGGGGCGGTGAGCAGTGAAGAAATACGGGAGGGTTTTAGTCACTAAAAGTCTGGCACGCCCTTCCGCTCCGCCCAGAGCGCGAGAGGTCATTTGATGATTTCACATCCAAAACAAAAAAAAAGTAACATGAGGCAAGGGCGGGAAAGAGAAGAACAACTTTTAACTTACAGCGTAGATTACTTCCGCGGTTTGTAGCAGACGCTCTTCCACCTAAACCGACAACTAAAGCAGTCAAAATTGCACTTTTTCCACTCCCGTTGCGACCAACAATAAAATTTACGTTTCTGTTCAAATTTACTTCCAAATTGTCATGACAAAAAAAGTTGCGAACATGTATGTTGACGATGGCGCCGTCTTTATCCTCTTGATCATTTTCGATCATATCAGTATCTTGTTCCATTTTGAATGAAAACAAATTATATTTTAATTTTAAATGCCCCAATCGCCAAACAAACAAGGGGCAAACAAAATACAAATATGCCAAAATTGACTGTCAGTGTCAGACGTGTCAATGCCAGTTAAGGCTGCGTTCTGCGTTCTAAAATGCGTTTTAGTCGACAATGAATGTGCTCACTTTACGAACGATGTCGGTTGCAAAGTCGCTGTCGATATGTTTGTCTGTGCGACCGTGCCCGACTATAGCGCACAAAGATTACTCACTCAAAAAATTTGACTTGCCCACCC
Source organism: Sesamia nonagrioides (assembly GCA_017933935.1). NCBI lineage: Eukaryota > Metazoa > Arthropoda > Insecta > Lepidoptera > Noctuidae > Sesamia > Sesamia nonagrioides. The sequence continues at coordinate 646,087 of JADWQK010000385.1, forward strand.
CTAGGCCTGACTTTTTTTTGTAGCAGAAGTGATTAGTGATTACTTGCTCAGTGGTAGATAGCAGAATTTCAAAATATACCAGTGGCAACATTTTTGAAAACGCCATTTTTAACGTTACGAAAATCGCGAGAATTTGTGATTTGTTGATAATTTTGATCTAATAACGGATTGTGTCAGTGTAACCACAAAGTAATTGCTGTATTTGTAATCGAATTGTGTAATCACTACATTGCTGTTGATTTGAAGATCAATATCAAGGTAAACAACTTTCCTTTGGCCGAACGTTATTGAATTACTTAGCATACAAATTTATTGTTTTTGCGGCGAACCATGTGTTCTACTTGTTGTTTGTATTGAAATAAGTAAATAGGAAAAACCATTTGCTTAGGTTTTTCCAGGGATCCAAACTGAACCCAATCAGTCTTCATTTGAGCAAGTTGTTTTATGGTGTTGTTTCTGAATAGAGGGTAAACAAAACATTTCGTTATAACCATCATCTAATAGTTGCACCGAAAACCCTTTAATTGAACCAACCAGTATATGTTCATGCAATCATAAATATTTATATAAATACTTCCTTTTTGCAGTTGCCATAATGAGTGATTCACCTGATCAGCCTGAGCCTCCAAAGGATGTAAGTATTAGACTTTACTTTTTCACGATAAGTTATCCACTTACTGTAATATTACTATCTAGATGGAAATACTTAGCAAACTATCACTATAATAGGTAATTTACTTAGTAATTTTACCTAATTATAATTGAATTATTTTCATATAATGAACTTGTTGTTTGCCTTCCTAATAGATAGGATATTTCTTAAGTTTTTTTCTCGTTATTTTTAATATAGTACTGTTAGTTTTTTTTTTTTGGTAAATAAATCTCTCTCAATAAGTATTCATTCTAGAATATCAATATAAAAGGTTTTGTTTTAACACTTGGATATGATGTATGCAAAATATGTGCAATTTCATGGTATTGGTGATACCAGCATATATTACCTACCTACTTGTTTATGATAATAATAGATGAAGCTACATATATTTACCTTCACATATTATTAGAAGGTTTTTTAATTCTCATATGACAGTTATCAATCATTTCAAAATAATATCATTCAAACCCATTATCAATATTTTTTGAATCTATGTTCTTGGAGGTTCTGTATTTAATTTATATTTTTCTCGGTGGTAGGCAACAACATCAGCCGCCGGCATAAGTTACCACCCACCAGACAAAGTCATGCCGCCAAGCGATCCGTCGTGTTCCGGCATTATGTCTGTTGAAGCCGTACGGTGGACGGGTCTGAGCAGTTGTGTTGCGATGTGTGCCGGGTACGATGTGCCTAATGTTGTTGTGTCGGGAGTTTGGTCATGGAGGGTTTCTAGATCATCCTCTGGCGCAGCATCGTTGGTCGTGTTGTTGGGTTAAACATTGCATCACCTCGCTCAACTGCCGTCTTCCTTCCTATTCACTCAGTTTTTTTTTTAGTGAATAGGCTTAATAAGCTAGTGCGCTTTACCATCAACGATTGCATCACCTCTTACCATCAGGCGGGATTGCAGTCAAGCACTAGTTTATAACTAATAAAAAAAAAAAAAATTAAATTTAATCTATACTAATATATAAAGCTGAAGAGTTTGTTTGTTTGTTTGAATGCCTAATCTCAGGAACTACACATCCTATTTGATAAATTCTTTTTGCGTTGGATAGCTCATTAATTCAGGAAGGCTTTAGGCTATATAACATCACTCTGCGACCAATACGAGTGGAGCATATATCAAAAAAATATTGAAACCTATGCAGGTGAAACCGCAAGGCGCAGCAAGTTGAAGATAAAATTAAGTGATTTTTATGTTAAAATAATATGATGTGGGGAATATAATTAATAAAATACCAGACTGCCTTGCAGCCGTTTTCCCATCAATCCCTAAAATCCTACAGAAAAATGGACATTAATTTTCAAAACCGGCCAAGTGTGAGTAGTGCACTGGCACTCTAGGCTTCTGTATCATTAGCAATACAAATAAAAATTGTTTCATCAGTCAATAGAAACAAATTTGTGAAAATTTAAACTCTACACTCTAGTTCTACAAGCTGTAAAGCCTTTTTTATGACTGTAGTGGTGTCAAAAAAAAAAAACTACCAGATGCTAAATAACAGCATTACAGCTTGTGGACTGCAGAACTGTCCTGCTATCACAGTCAAAACACTGTATAGCCTTGTGACAGATGGACAGTGGATTCCTAGTTATTAAGGTTTTACCCTTTGGGTATGAAACCCTAAAACTATACTTTAGCATCACACTCATTCTGACAACTCATAGTGATTACTTTTTTTTTGTTTTTATTACTATTTTGTTATACATATAGATAGATTTAAATTTGGCTCTTACATGTCAGCTAGATGGTAAGAGGTTGTTTGACTGGATTGTTTGAACAATTTATAAGTAAAGCCACATAAGAATGCTACATTTATATAAAATAAGAGTTGTTTTTATTAAATTTTATTAAGTTGTGTTTCCAAAAGGTATGTCGTTAAATATATCGTTTCTGCCACATTAGCTTAAGCAACCTGTAATGGTAGTGCTAGTGTGTGAATAAATAAAAACTTCAACGCCAATATTTGGCGGATTGATGTGAATAAATCTCGACCTTGGAAGCATTAGGCCGCATGTGTTGCTCGACTTCAGAAGCATTGGGTCGTATGTATAGCTCTGATGACCTACAAGACGACGACAAGAGTCGAAAATTAAGAATGCAAACATAAAAAATATTCAGTTTATACAATACACTAGCTTTCCGCCCGCGGCGTCGCCCGTGTGGAATTCGGTTATATCGCACTTTTTAGATTTCCCTCGGGAATATCAATTTTTCCGGGATAAAAGGTAGCCTATGTCCTTTCTCAGGATCTAAAGATTTTCTGTGCCAAATTTCATCAAAATCGGTTGAGAGGTTTAAGCGGGAAAGCGTAACAGACAGACAGAGTTACTTTCGCATTTATAATATTAGTAATAATAGAATAAAACTATGGTATTTGCATCCATTTTGCACAGTGTCGCAAGTATTTGACCTAACAGCCACACTAGTCACTGTGACACAGTGACCAAAAAGCTGACAAGCAGTATGATGCGTTAGTGTAGCAACACAAACCTGTAACCCCATTGCATGTAGTCAACAGCAGGTGGAATGCAAGTGTTTAAGGTTAGGAGTATGTCAGAACCTACACCCAGTAGTTATTACAACCTTCCAACACTTGAGCATACAAATCAAAATATTACTCCTAACTGACAGCGTCCTGCCCTCCTATCACAATCTCGGGCTAATTGATAATCGTTAACCTGACCATGTGATATTGTTACAGCCAAAAGAGTTGGAGAAGTTAGAGGAGGCAAAATTGAAGGCGAAGTTCCCAAATGCAATGATGGGGAGAGGACCTGGGGGTCACTCGGCTTTCCTGCAGAAGAGGCTAGCTAAGGGGGTCGGTATAATTGTTTTATATTGATTAATTTTAAAGAGATATCCATTTTGGAGCAAGGAATGAGCCAAAATGCCATGCTTTGCCCATATGACCTTTTGACTCATTCCTTTCAGTGGTAATATATTTATTTGGTGAAGTCAAGCTGATTCTTCAGCCACAAGTTAATAATTATTTCAATTTCAGCAAAAGTTCTTCGATTCTGGAGACTATCAAATGGCAAAGCAGCGGCCGGGTAACCTGGCCCAGCCTTTCAAGGCGCCAGCAGCTCCTGCTAAACTGCCGACGGGAGAAGCCATCCCCACACCCGAGACCGTCCCGCTGCGCAAGACGTCCATCATTCAGCCCAAGTTCTCGGCGCCCAGTCAGACTTCCTAGCCCACAGTGTCTGTTGTTGACATAAGGCCGTGTCACTAACTAATATTCCACAAGGCCTGAACAATGACCTCTTCTACAGTCTTTGGGTTATGGCTTTACTATGCAAATAGTATCTATCAACTATTTGTCTATTGATTTCGTAAATGTTACCTACAATGTAGCTGTATACTATATGCAATTATGCATGTTCACAGTCAAGCCTTCATTTAATGTATTTTCTCTTTCTCTATAATGTGAGCGCTAACATAACATGCTGTTTTCCTAGTAAGGCCTAAATCCCTGTAACAGAGAATTAAAATGTATGAGAAAGACACAATTTCATCACATAACTTTTTAATCCCATAAATTTTATTCTTTTCTGTATAATCGATTGTAGAAAACGTCATTGTCCCTTTGGGCACATTTTTATTTTGCTAGTAACGCGTGGCTCTTACGCATCGCTTTTAATTTTATGTGACTTACAACATTATATCATTTCTAATCACGTAACGTTTTTCTTAGCACCTTGATGGTTTAATATCGATATTGTGATTCTTAAGTAGTCTTTGTTGAAATTTAAACAAAACTTTTTTATGAACAACTGTTATATTGATGTATAAAAATTAGGTTAGTGTGGTGTATTATGGATCCGTATGATATAAGTTTTCATTATACTGTCCTATATGTATTAGCCATAGATTGTAGACCATCGGCTTGGGTTAGTTTACAAGGGAATTGTGGGGTTTATTTATACAATATGTTGCCTGAATGCCTTACTTCGCCACACTCACTTTCACATTTCGTGATTTTTCATTTGTTCATCTGTGAAGCATCTGGCCACATATTCCATTATTTGTTCTTGAGCATTTACAGAAATCATTGCTCGCATGCGCCGGTGTCCAAAATGAAGTGTTTGAGGTTTAAAGTCAGCTCGGCGACAAATAGAGCATTTCACAAAGCAAGCAATTTGGCTATAGCTGTCACGCCCTTTAGATTAAACGACTTAACGCCAGTCGACATTATAAACAACAGCTGTTATCATTACAACGAAAACAGTTCACGTGAGTTATTAAATTATTCTTATTTGTAGTAGTATGTTAGGTTCATCGAACTCATTGATACCGCGATTTAGCGATCATTGTAGCAACTATTTTCAACACTTACACCAGTAATTTAGTGTTTCAAAAAATAGCAAAATAATCCAGTGATAGTTTAGAAATAAATGTTACTCATGGTGTATCAATGTATTCACAGAATTGTTTATCCCATAATCTTTCAATGTGATGGCAGTAGAAAATCTGTATATATGCCATAGTACTGAGTAATTAAGAGGGTAAATAAAACGTACATGAATAAGAATTAAAGTAAGGCAATGAACTTGAGATCTGCTCTCTAGTGCGCTAAACACGAGATATGAGCAGAGAAGCAATTTGTGCAAGGGTTTTATTTTTATAAATGTAGCTCATTTGTGCAATTTTTACATTATATAATATGTTTAGTACATTTTGGGAGCCTAGAACTTAATTAAATAGGTACAATGCTTTCACGGCTAAGCTCCTAGAATGCGCCTAAACCCATACATTACGTGATTGTCTCCGACATTCGCTGTTTCAAACTTAAACTCGCGTAATATCGATGTTCGTCTATAAAATAGATAGCTAAGCATTCTATATTGCGTGTCAATAGCCAAGACGTATAAACCACATGGATAACGTTCGCACGAGAGTGATATGTGTATGGTAAAGATTAAGGGAATGTTGAAAAGATAGCTACTATTAAATAAATGTAAAATAAATTCTTGGTAAAAAAAAAAGTTTTATTTATTTTATTCAGACTGTGCGTGTTTTAGGTAGGGGCTATACCGCCACAACATATTCGAGTAAATGTTAACAAAATGAGATTAAAGAATACGATAACAAATGGCACTGGTTATAAAAAAAAAACTTAATCTAACGAGGGTAGGTACATCATCATAACTTCATCAGACATCTCCTTTGGAATCCCTTTCTCAATGCGTCCGAACCTGTCCTGTTAACATGTTTTTATTTCCAATCTTCATGTGTCATGGGTGTTATATTTGACTGCTCTCTGAAAAAACAAAAAGAAAAGATGTGGTGAAGTCAGTGAAGAGATAGGAAAAGACTTCCAATATTGATTTTTGACTTGATAATATTGCAATCTGTATAATAAATAATACTTATATACAAAGTGAACTAAAAATGGGCAAATATTTTAGAAAATCATACCTGGATTCCAATGCACATAGTCAGGGGTGGCGGCTGCTTGGTACTCCTGCACCAGGTCGTCAACCACGCCACGAGATTCGTCGAACTCCTCCAGCGACTCCTTGAACATGGGCTCCTTGCGGAACACCTCCAAGAAAGCCTCGCGCTTGCGCAGCTTATCAAACTGCTGCAGACATCTGTCGAACAACTATACAACGAAATTAGGTTATAAACAGGTTCAAGACCAACAAAATGTTGCAAAGACTGGGCTGAAACAGAATTATTATAAAGAGTGGCAATTAGGTTCAAATATCAAAAAGTTTGGATCCCATAGATGACGCTTTATGCGAAGCAGGCGCAAGTTACTAATAAAAAGTCTTGGTATTGCAGTGTCATGACATATTTATTTTTTAAACAAAATCCACACAGGCTGACTACTAATCTTACCTCATCAGCAAGAAATGGAGAATTCCAAAGACTGCTCTGAAGCAGCCTCTTTGAAAAATTAAACATAATAATCCATACTAATATTATAAATGCGAAATTAACTCTGTCTGTCCGGCTTTCACGCCAAAACTACTGAACCGATTGTAATGAAATTTGGTACACAGATAGTCTACTGAGAAAGGACATAGGCAGAGCAGTAACAAAAAATGTTGCGAAACCGGGAGCGAACGCGGAAGTACATATTGCTCCCATATTTTAACAGGTGCTTATTTTATATCAACTGACCTTTTCGGTTCGAAACTTACACGGATGAAACCGCGGGGCATAGCTAGTAGTATATAAAATATCGTGTAAAAGTGTCGATATCGAGCGCGTTTGACTCATCGATTGGCCCGCTTCAAGGTTGTAAGAGCTCTCAACCAATGAGAGCGCCAAACGCGCTCGATATCGACGATCGTGTCTCCTAATAAAAACTCATACTAGGCCTACTGATAACGATTAAGACGTATACTATACCTAATCTGCAATCATGACTTATTTATCTAAAATGTAAACAAATACAACCTTAACTTCTATACAAGAAAGTTCAGTTTAAGCTACAACTTCAATCATTTTTAAAACTTCTTCAAAAATGGACTGAAATAAACTTAATTGCCATTGAAATAAAATTAAAATTTCTTGAACTTGGAACAGAGTGGGAGTGTGTATCACTACGCACATTTACTATCCACTGTCCCCTAGTGAATTGTGAATACACTGCTACTTACTGATGATATGTTGGTATGATTGGCAAGCAACAGCCCCGATACTTTGTGCGAGGCGTGCACATAGGGCGAGCGGCGCGATAGGGCCACTTGTATGGACGCGGGGCCCCAAGGGATGAAGGACGCCAGCTTTCGCTCGCGGATTCGTTGCAGAGACTTGTGCACTTGTGATGGGTCTACTTCTCCCTGAAATATCAAGAGAATTTATGTATCTAAGTTGCGGGTTTGGTTTACGCATCCGTCAAGTGGATCATTGTGTGTGGACTATTTATTTATGGAAATAATGTGCTGTCTAGTCTAGCTTAGGCATCTAACGCAACCTTAAGAGTATTTTAATTCCCTGGTCGGGAGACAACGTCGGACTCCCGGCCACCGTAGGCAGGCTTGCGGGCGCTGAGCAGCAGGCAGATCGCCGCCTGGGTGGACAGCGCGTTGTGCTTCACGCGCGCCTCAAAAAGATGTCAGCACATCGTGACGGGGTCCACGAAAACCGATGCCTCCTGGATCTGGGTTGCGGGTTGGTTAAAAAAGAAACCGTGGCCCTGGCGCACAGGCAAGTGAAGGAACACTGGTGGGTTTTGGTCAGTAATTGTCTGACACGCCCTTCCGCTCCGCCCAGAGCGGGAGAGGTCATTTGATGATTTCCCATCCAGAACAAAAAAGAGGGTATTTTAATTCTCAATAAATATCATTCAAAGCAATAGACAAAAAGATCTACCTACTGATATCTGGGATCAGCTGATGTCCTGATAATCTTGTTTGACTTCGAAGATAACAAATAGGACCGAGACAAAAACAAAATTCTTTTTTTTTTGTTTTTTTTTTGAACTCAGCGCATCCAGATCTATATGATTATCTATAGTGGTGAGGGTTTTGAGCAACTTCGGGCACATACATACAGACAGACATACAAACATACGCACTTTATAGGGATGGATTAGATTGGCTGATAGTTTAGTCAGCGACTGATGTAAATTGACGCATTTTTAGTCAGCATGTCTAAATTGTCTATGGAATATCTCAATTTGACAGGCCTAAACTAACATTTATCTTCTGTCCTTTTCTTAATGAAGTAGACAGAAAAAGATGCACTAAGTTTATTAGAAATAAAAAAAAAATAGGTTGCGAATAAGGGTATCGGCGCCATTTACCTGTATGATATTCAATATTGATATGTAGCAGTGTTGATTTGTTCTGTCTGGACTAAGTGAGACCATCATATTCTTTGGTTGCAGAAGCCTTTGCATCACGTCGAGTACTGTGGTTTTTCGGATTTTTGGCGCCTGAAATAAAAACATAAACCAAAATGTATTACATCATCATAATCTCAGCGTTAATCCCAGTCGCTTCCGAAGCTTTTTCAGCTTTGGAGTCTGGGGTCCGCTTTACCAGCCTAACTGCTGGTTTAGCTAAACTTCAACATTTTCCGTGAAGCTACTGCCGTCTGACCTCCACAACCCGAAGGCGATATCGAAGCATTGCAGTTAGACCAATTGTTGGACTTTTGAGGGCTCCAACAACGCGTAACGACTGCCACTAGATGTTCGTATGGCAACCGGGACCACCGGCTAAACGTGCTTTCCGAGTCACAACCAGACAGACTAGTGCAAATATTCATACTTAAATGTATTACATATGCAGCATTTAAACAAAGACTTTAATCATTTGCAAGTAACTTACGGTATTTAATTCGTGGTCGGCGGACAGTGGCGTGTACCCTGTCATGAGGAAGTGTAGCCTTGGTGTGGGTATCAGCGGCGCTACGAGGCTGATCAGATCGTTGTTCATGTACGACGGATACCTGAGATATAATTACCGACCATAACTAAAATATTTAGGCTAGATAAAAAGTTTCACAAAAAGAATATACGGCAGTCGTGGTCTTTCAGACTGACTACAATTTAAGTGTCTTCAAGGCTAGAGTGAATAGGCTCTTAATAAACTAGCGCGCTTTACGATTGCATCACTGGTTACCATCAGGCGGGATTGCGGTCAAGCACTCGTTTATAAGGTTCTTTAAAAAAAATAGTCGTTATCTGTATCTCCGGTGACGGTAGTAATTTATTAACATAAAGCGAAGAGTTAATTGCACATTCGCCATACACCTGAGTCGGTCTCTCCCTTCCTAGCTTTTAATATAATTAACTAGCTGACCCGGCGAACTTTGTTCCGCCTTAAAGGCAATTGTGCCTAGTTTGTAAAGGTGCAAGGTACCAGGGTAGCACAAAACTGTAGGAGAAGTCGAAACAACGTTTCCGAGATCACGTGCTTTTTCAAGCAATCAGCGCCATCTGCCGGGCTGATTTGTGAATCTAAACCATCCAGGGCGCCACTCAAACGCATACAGAAAAGTTCATTTAAATCGGTCAAGCCGTTTAGGAGGAGTTCAATGACATACACACGTACAGCAGAATTATATATATAAAGATGAACCAATACTGGGCTGCAGATAAGACTTTCTGTATATTCCTTTGATGAACAATTGGTTTTGTTGGTGGGATTTTTTAGTCGGTAGGAGTTCGACATAATGTAACAATTCGTTCTCCTCAGACGAAAGGCAACCATAAAAACCACACGAAAAAGACAGAAGAAAGTGAAGATGTCTAAGTTAGCGGTTAGACCATGGAACTACTAGGAAGCTAATACCTCGAACGTCTTACTGAAGATAGAGAAATATTGTATTATTTTGAATGATGTAGGTATTTATAGAATCTACTTTACCTTAATGTAGCAGTACTGGCACTCATGATAGTAGAGACGAGCGTGTTGATCTGCGCAAACGACGGGTTCTGTATGTGAAGGCGGTCGCTAGCGATTCGGTTCAGCGCTGTGTTGTCCAGCACCATGACGCAGTCAGCGCTTTCCGTTAAGCGCTTTAGCGTCAGCAGCGAATTGTATGGCTGGACCACTACGTCACTGGCATGGAACAACACAAGAGGAGGTCCTAATAAACATTGCATCATCAAATAACAACTTTTTTATTTGTATGTCATATTGATGAAATAAAAGGTATTATTATAAGAGAAGAATTCCATTGAAAAATCTCTTCGCATCTTCAAAAAGGCTGTATTGTAATACTTCAATTGTATCTAATGGCCCATTAAAGATGTAACAATAGCCAAAGACCGTGACATTGTAATGGATATAATTGGATAGTCGTTGACCGCACATCGCGTGACTGCATTATGTTACGTATTTTCTTATTCAACTATAAGAGCTGTTCTACATTGCTTCCCATCAGAGTAATATCGGTAGCATAGTAGGTACTATTTGTACGAGACTTTGCATACTAGTTTCAGCCTCTGTCTGTTCGAATTTAGAACATTTCCAGTCTGGAATGAACAAAAATAATAAAATAACCAAAGAACCAACTTAATTTCTATCTCATCACGGCCTGATACACATTAAAAGAAACACAAAGATATAAAAATTCAAACATGAAGAACCCTTAAAGAGCTTACCTAATTTCATCCAGGTTTGGGAAGACACTGTAGGTCTGCACCAGCTTCTTGGGGAACCTGTCTGATAGATGTTCTAGGATGTAGGAACCCATGCCTGACCCTGTTCCTCCAGCTATTGAGTGGCACAGCACAAATCCCTGTGGCAAGGAGCATGAATAAGGACTGATTAGCTTTTTATTAAATAGAGTACACTCATAATTTACTCATAAATGAATTTGTATGAAATTTGGCACACAGTTAGTTTATAAGCCAAGAATGAACAAACCTGGTAGTTTAAAAATCTAAAATAATGTAAATTCCAAAACAAATATATTACCACATGCAGTCGTAGCACTGACAATTGAGAGAACTAAGTCTTTCCAATTTTCTAAATGCCTGCACGTTTAACGCAGTGGTTAAGCTATTGACTGCTGTGCTGCGTGTCGCGGATTCGATTCCCGCACGGAATCAATATTTGTATGACCTACAAGTAATTGTTCCAGGTCTGGCTGTTTGTGTATGTGAGTTTATATGTTTTTAAACAAACACCCTATACAGGAGAAACTCCTAGTGTGGGGTAACGTTTTTAAAAGACAAGACAAAGGACAAATCCTCATTTTATCATTTCAATCTTATGATAAAAACTAGCTGCGCCCCACAGTGTCACCCGTGTAAGTTTACACCCCAAGTTTCCTGCCCCCTAATCGACGAACACATTTTTGTCAAATGATTGTGACTAGTTGGGATCAGTTGGGATCGTTTGGACCGCCCATTGGTTTGTACGGTCCAAACAATCCCAACTAGACACAATCAGATTAGGGGGCTGGTTATAAAACATGCAAAATTCATTGAAAACCTTTCAAAGTTCTAAATACATACAAACAAAACAAAAGATTACATTGATTTTAGGAAATTATATTTTGCTTTGGCAAATTACTCTTTATTACAAAGATTGGTGCTGGGTGCTTCTCCACAGTAAAGCACCTTGGAAAGAAAAACTACAAGCCTTTTAGCTAAGATCACCTTTTACTTGTGTCATATAATAATAATAATAATCATTTAATTCGAGTAACACTGACTCATATACAATTAATACACACATAGTCACATTACACATACAACAGTTAAATCAAGAATATCAATACATTAAAAAATATTAACCTTAATGCAAATATCTTCAAAAACGTTTTACATTTTGAATACTAAAATAGAACAATTTTATACTTGGATCAGTTCCACGCTTTTTGATTTTGCGTGACAGTGCCCAGAAAAGACATGGCCAGCAGTGGACACCTTCGACTGAAATAGTGATTATATTGATACCTTCACAACTTGTAAAGAACATAGTTACCTCTAAGTTATCACTGCCATCTGCCTCTCTGTTTATAATATCAAACACTTCTTCATTTAGTTTCTCTCCCTGTGCATATCCTGAGGCCCAGTTGTTACCAGCACCCCCACCGTGTTTGGACAGGTACACATTCTCAGGATTATACAACTGAAAAAGTTGGTATGGTTAAAATGGGAAGGATAGAGAGGCAAAAGTATAAACATTTATGAACTTCTTTAATGATTATGTAATTTTTATACCTGTATGTGTACTAAAACATGATTTCGAATCGCTGATCAAACACAAGTAAACTATCAATTCATTTATACCTACTATTCATAAATATTATGATAATGTCATGCTTGACTTGCAAACATTACGTAAAAGGGATCTCCATCCCATACCTTTGCATACGGTGAGTTCATGATAGTGTGTATGACACGAGGCTCCAAATCCAGCAACACCGCTCGCGGAATGTAATGGTCATCATCTGCTTGGTAAAAGAATACATCCTTCCGATCTGACCCCGCCGATGCGTACTCCTCGAGTATCCCCTCAGGAGATATTCCATGTTCTATGCACAACTGCTTCCAGAACTCGAAACCAACTGTTAATAATTAAAATTAATTGCGATTAAGGAAACAAATTTAAAATAACCGAACATTTACGTAAATATATATTATGTACTCACTTTGATTGCCACATTGGCCGAGTTGTAATGTGATCATTTCACTCGGCATTTTCGATTATTTTCTACACAACTTTATAAGCCCAAATTAACCCTAAAGATATCGTTTAATTTTCAAAACAACAAACAAATACATGAGCCGCTGTCGCCCATTACTAAAAGAAAGTTCGTTTTTTATTTCACATAAATTATTGACATTAATGACAATGACAGTCAATTGTACAAGTAAATAATTTCATATTGGACAAAATTTAAATACCTCAGCTCCAATCACAAATGGCTCAATGAAAACAGGCTGGCCTTTTAAATGAGTGCGTTCCTGATTTTTAGTAAATATAAAAATCTGAAATCGTTCACATAAGGTAATGCCAATTAATAAATAAAATAGTGATAAAACAAGCTCCTCGAATGACATCTTCGATGAATTTACCAAATAGCACCAAAAAAAATGTAAATTTATGAACGCAACCTAACATAAACTTCAGAAATCGCACCGAAATGTCAAAGTTGTAAGTTTCCGTAGTTTCCAACTTCCGTAAAAAGTTTTGTAAAATAAAATTCGTGATTCAATTTCTTTGCACAATAATAGGTTTTAAAAACATAGAAAGTTGTCAATTATAGAGAACAGTGATTTATGACGTACTTCAGTGTGGATCTCATTCATAATCTTACTATAAAATCATTCAAGGTATGTGCTGTGGTCATAGTTGATGGCCTTCGATTAACATATTTCTCAACTTTGTTGTACATACACAGCCTACGATGTCAGAAGTTTAATGAGATATTGTCGACTCGTCGTAGGCGTGACATTCATAGCCATAGCACAAGGTTCTCAAATCGTCCCATCTGATACAAGTAATAGCAGTGTAATGTGTTAGGGAATACCACTTTGAAAATAGTTACGCAGTACATATATAACTTATATAATAGCTACGTTAAACTGCTACAAATACATAATAAAAAACCACATGAAAGCATTGTTGTGCAAGTTTATTAAATAAACTTTCTCATTACTTAAATTAATGTTTATGTTTAAACAGGTATTAGGTAAGCTAAAAGTGAATTGAGCGCCGACCTCTCGTGCGAGCAGTCAAAATGCCGCGCAAATTACTCAAGTTCCTCATAGTATTTGATAACACTTCATTGTTATATTTTCCTGGGCAATTTTTGTCTGGAAAAGTTCTTATGGAGCTGCAAGATGACACACCTGTGTTAGGTAAGTTCATTGTAATTTGAATAAATATGTGACTATTGTCAAGTATTTTGTAATAGCTAACACAGCCGTGTAAACTTAACTATGTAAGTGTTTGTCCATTTTCATTTAAATAAAAGCTTGACATTATTATAAAAGTAACTTCTTTATACTGTTTTCCTATTTTAGAATTTTAATGTCATCCAAGTACTTTTTGAAATAACTTTGGCATTTATATCAATCAATGTCTGCCTGCTTTGTTTGGTCAATGCACACTATTCACTACTGAATAATTCATATTGATAGAAATTTTTACAGGTATAACCATTGACAACTTCATTTCCAAGCTTATCTAACCAATTTTAAAAGAAGGTTTTAATGTTATTCATTATTTCAGGACTACACTTCCATGTTATTGGCGAGGGTGTGGTGCGAGTAGGATCTGGCAGACATGAAAGACTCTTTGACAAAGAGAATTACATAGACTTCAGGATGAGATTACTGGGTGAACCAGGTACTGTACACCTGTTATTGGCAACTGTATAAGCCTTTTACTCATATCTACTCTATTTGTTAATTTTTATACAGAAGCTGTTGGTGTACCTTTATTAATAAATAAATAAAATAAAAATAAAATAATATATTTTGTGGTGCAAGATATGCCTGGTGTCCTACATGCCCACAAAGTTGGCTGGGAATCCTTTTTTTTTTTTTTTTTCGGGTGGATATCCTCATAGGATGTCCGCCGCCCTAGGGTGGGCGACGGGGTCTGTCAGACTTTTACTGACTAAAACCACCCCGGTGTCTCTTCTGTCACGAGCGCGCGTGGGCCGCGGGAGTCTAAATTCTTCCGCAGCCCCACACTCTCGTGCTGGCCCGGTCTGTCCGAGCCTCGTCTCCGGCACGGGGTAGTGGGGTGTTAAGCTACCCCGTGCATCGCCTCAGAGGCGCGCGCTGACACTCGCGCGCGCCTCCGCCTCGGGGTCCATCGAATAGGGGGGCGGGGACTTCCCCATGTCCCTCGCCCCTGGACCCATTCATGGGGGGCGGAAGAGGGCGTTGTCCGCCCTTCGTCGGCGCCCGGTGCGTCTTCTGCGGCCCGGGAAGGGAGTTGAGATCTCTCTCTCCCGTTCCGCAGCGAGGACGTGATGTCGCAGAAGGACACCACCGCGTCCCACGACTCTGCGCTGCCGGCCATCCTCCGCACTACTGTCGGCAGCGTCAGGTCGCTTCCTACTTCATTTGTGAGGACACGGCGCTGCTCCTCCCAAGCTAAAACTCGGAGAGCGTGTGCTGCGCCGTGTCCTCCCCGCATTGGACGCAGTGGTGGCACCGAGCGTCCGGCTCCCTGCCTAGGCGACACAGGTACTTGCCGAAGCAGCCGTGCCCCGACAGCACCTGCGTCACCCTGAACGACAGGGAGCCGTGCCTTCTCCCGAGCCAGTCGTCGAGTACTGGCCGGATCGCCTCGACGGTAGCGAGGCCGGCGGCAGGGCGCATAAGCCTTTGCCGCCAGTCCGCCACCAGGACCTGATGGAGCTCCTCTCGGCGCAGCTCGATCTGCCGCTGCGCCGGACTGGAGCCCCGTGTCCGCTCTTCCTCGCGCCATCGGTACAATGACGCGAGTACTTTCGCCTCTAGGTCCCAGGGCGGGGATCCGGCCAGGACGCAAGCCGCCTCGTAGGAAATCGTGCGATACCCGCGGACGACCCCGACGGCCATCGCCCTCTGCGGCTTGCGCAGAATGGCGAGTGTTCCGGCCGTCAGGTCCATCGCCCACACAGGGGCCCCATACAGGGCCATGGACCGCACGATTCCCACGTATAACCGCCTACAGGCGGCGCTCGGGCCCCCCATGTTGGGAAGCAACGTTGACAGCGCGCCTGCTGCACCCATCAGCTTGGGCGCCAGCCGCCGGAAGTGGGGTCCGAATTCCCATCGGCTGTCGAGCACCAATCCCAGATACTTCATGGTGGACTCGACAGCTATCCGGGCACCACTGACCACGATATGTGATCCCGGCGCCGGCGCACGCCGGGGGCCATGGAATACCATGGCCTCCGACTTGTCAAGGGCCACCTCCAGGCCCAGGCGCCGGATGCGGGTCACCACCTGTGACACCGCAGCCGTGGCTATCAACGTCGCTTCCCTGTGCGAGCTCCCCCGGGCAGTGACAAGCGTGTCGTCCGCATAACACGTCAAGTCGGCGCCCGACGGAAGCTCGCCTCTCAGCACCCAGTCGTAGCCGATGTTCCACAGGAGCGGTCCCAAGACCGATCCCTGTGGAACACCGCACGACATTTGGTGCCGACCGGCACCGTCACGTCCCCGATAGATGACGCATCTATCCTCCAGATAAGCCCCTACTATGCGGCGGAGGTAGGGAGGCACCCGATGGTATTTCAGGGCCTCCCTAATACAGCTCCAGGGTAGGGTGTTGAAGGCGTTGGAAATGTCTAAAGACACCGCCAACACCACCCCACCCCGGGATACCGTATCCTCCGCCAGGGCTCTCACGCGCATGATTGCGTCTATGGTGGAGCGCCCCCGACGAAAACCGAACTGGTTGTCGTCCAGGTTCGGCCCGTCTCCGCACAAGTGGCCGACGAGGCGATCTGCGATTATACGCTCAAAAAGTTTGCCCGCCTCGTCGAGCAGCACTATGGGCCGATACGCGGACGGCGAGTCCGCGGGGCGCCCCTCCTTCCTGAGCAGGACCAGCTTCCCCTCCTTCCACACACTGGGAAACTGACCCTGCCCGAAGCATGCCGTGAAGAGCCCCCTCAGCTGGGGCTCTAGCTCCTTCAGAGCCAGGACGAGAGCTCGGCCAGGAATTCCGTCGGGTCCGGGCGCTTTATTCTTGGCCCGGAGCCACGACACGGCCGCTCCCGTCTCTGCTTGCGTCACCTCGGGGACATCGGTGCCCTCCTCTTCTGGAGAGTCTGTGGCTGAGGGTGAGACCATCGCCGGGGGAACATGTCCCGCCCGCTCAGGGAAGAGGGTGGATACCACCGCCTCTAGCAGCTGGGGTTGCATACTTTGCACCAGTGGGGGCGCCCAGGGACGCAACTTGCCCCGTACCCAACGGTAGGGGCGCCCCCACGGGTCCCGATCTAGGGACCCCAGCAGCTCTTCCCTGCCAGCCAGCCACAGAGTCTCCTGGGCCGCGCGGTACACCCCATACCGCGCGGCTTCCTCGACGGGATCCCGTCGACGTCGTCTCCGGTAGCGCGTGTACTGGCGGCGAGCCGCGACGCACTCGACGCGCAACCGCGCAAGGTGGTCGCTCCACCAGTACACGTTGCGCCTTGCGGACTGTTGGCGGACGCGGGGCATGGACGCGTCACAGATCTGCGTCATCGCCCCGCGAAACCGCAGCGCCTCCGCTTCGACGTCGACGGGGCCGTCCGTCGCCGACTCCCAAATCCAGGACTGGACTATGGCAGCTTCCTCGAGTAGTTCCCTGTCGAGGCGCTTAAGCGCCCAGCGCGGGCCGTCGTTAATCGGGGCTCTTGGATGGCGGCCGCTCGCGGTCTGGGCGGAGACGTCGAACCGGATATAGCGATGGTCCGACAGCGTCTCCACCTCCACGGCGACACGCCAATCATGGACACGGCTGGCGACAGAGGGGCTAGCGAAAGTAACGTCCACTATCGACCCGCCCCTCTGCCGCACGCACGTGTATACAGAGCCCCGATTCAGGACGACCAGACCGGTCGTCACCACCCACTCCGCAAGCACCTCACCCCGAGGGTCCGTGACCGGAGATCCCCACACCGATGACTTGGCGTTGAGATCCCCGAGCACTAGAACGGGACGAGGGTGATAGCGGCCTACGACGGCGCCCAACTCGACGAGGAACCCCTCGAAGTCGGCGAGACTCTTGTTGGGGGAGAAATACGCCCCAACAATGACGATGCCGCCCGAGACCGCAGCAACCCCGCCGCGGCCCCGGGACGGGTCGATCAGAGTCCCGCCAATAATGGCTACCGAGCCGTCAATGCATCCGAGCCAGTCGCCACGGGCGGGGATGAAATACGGCTCGGCGACCACAGCCACTTGAATCGACCACTGCGCCATGCTCTGGAATAAAAGATCCTGAGCTCTGGCGCAGTGATTGATGTTGCCCTGGAGGAAACGGAGTTGTGCCATTATTGACACTCCATTCCCTCGGCAACGGTCCTGGGCCGGGAGTCGGCCGCGGAGCTGTTAGCCTGCGGAGGAGGCGAGATTTCCCCAGCAGGCTTAGAGCTCCTCTTCTTCTTTTTGGTGGCCTTCTTGCTGGCAGGCGTGCCACAAGCCCCTCCACCCACTCTGTGTCCCGCTGGCTTCCCTGCAGCCGAGCATAAGCTGCAGTTGAGCGCCGCGGAACACTGGGCCGCCTTGTGGCCGGGCTGACCGCAGCGATAGCAAAGATCGCTACGGTCCACCTCAGCGGTGCATTTGGCCCGGACGTGCCCCTCCTCCAGACACCGGAAGCACCGCAAAGCCCGGGGCTGCAGGAGTTTAACCCTCGCTGCAACCCAGCCTACCAGCAGTCTGCCACTTGCGGCGATTTTATTCGCCGACGCCACAGGGCACCGAACCCAGACCGCACCGAGTCCGGTGGCGTCGGTGCGAATATCGCCGGCCCGCACCTTGCCCGGCGGACACTCTCCGCTTCGAGCAACGGCCGCCACCACCTCCTCAGGAGTCACGGACTCGTCCAGACCGGCAATCCGCATCTCTGCGGTTTTTTCCGGCCTGGAGATCCGGACGTCCTCAGGGTTGAGGACCTCCCTCAGCTTGGCAGCCAGAGCGTCCGCCTTCTCGGCATTGCCGCTCGCAGCACCAGCCACCTCAAACAGCTGCGCACCCGTGGCAGCATGTCTGATGGTGACGGACTGAAGGCCAAGATCCGACAACTTGATCCTGGCCTTGGCCTCGGTAAGGACCGAGCGGTACGTTATGCCGCGCCCCGCAGCGCCACGCTGAAGCGTGAGCGTCACGGCCTCGGAACGCGGGGCACGCACAGTCGGTCCCTTGCGACCGCTTTTGCGGCCGCCTTTGCCAGTCCGCCGCGCAGCCTCCGGAGCCGCCTTTGCAGTTTGACCGGAGGTGCGCGCTGGTGCTGCTGAGGCCGCCTTGGCGGCCTTAGCGGCTTTGCGGGCCTTCTTGCGGCCCACGACTGTCCTCAGGGAGGCTCCGAGAAAGCGCCTCAAGTTGGGCTTTGACCATGCTCCCGCACTGGACCATGCACATACGGACGATGCGCTCAAGGCACGATGCGCTCAACTCATCGCCCGCAAGTGCCGGTCTTGGTGCGGGAGCCGGGGCCACTTCGGAAGCGGCATCGGCGGGCGTGTGTCGCTGCTGCTGCTCGCTCAGCGCAGTGACTTGTCGCCGGAGGTCCTCTAGATCATTCCGGAGGCGGCTGTTCTCCTCCTGCAACTTCACGACCTCGTCTGAGGCCGTCGTGTTAAGCAGGGTGCCAACCGCCTCCTTGATGTCCGCGGCAGCCTCTTTGAGACCGCGAATGAAGGTGCTCTTCAGGTTGCCAGATTTTGTGGCAACCTTCAGCACCAAATCCACCCCGTCTAAGGCAAGCTGGCTTAGGGCCACCGCCGACGGTTGCCCCCCTTCCGCCGATAGAGCAGCGCGTCGCCCATTTCCGACACTTCGTCGGCCGCGACGGCTTTGCGCTGCTCCCTCCTGGCGGCATTGAGCTCCGCCTTCGAGCTCCCTAACGAGGTGCCACTCTCGCCACCAGGGTCCTCCGAAGTGACCCCCATGTCACTTTCTGCCTCGCCGGCCGCCGGGGCACGCACAAACCCACCCTGTGTGTCCCTCCGCGGCCGCGAAGCAGTCACCCCTCTCGAATTTTGCCGACCTCTCCTCACGGTCGGCACCTTCGGGGCCGGCAGGCCTTCCTCTTCCGAGGTCAGCTCCGCTGACACACCTCCCTTCTGAGCAGAGACGCGTGGGCGCTTCCTCACGGAAGCCGGTCTACGCGACCCTTCGTCCACATCCACTACATCGCATTCGCCAGTAACATTAACGGCAGCAGGGGCCTGGTCGCCTACCCCTGCGCGTTCTTCGGTAACTAATTTGACATTCGCAGGCCCGGATACCTGCGAACGCCGGGCGTCAGCCGGATCGCAAGACAAAACCTCAATCACATTATCCGACATTTCCATTTTACGATAAATGGGTGATACGCACATCGCTTCCCCAAGGCGATGCGGCCGCTCTTTTTGGGAGGGTATTAATCCTCCCGAGGCCCGCGGATCCCTCTGGTGCAGGATATACCGCCCGCTGCTCGGTATCTAAAACTAACTTACTACTAATATTATTATAAATATTTTTGAATTTTTATGAATTTTTTAAATTTTGTATTTTGTTTTGTTTATTTTATATATTTTCTCTTTAGTTTTTTAATATTTTTTGTATTTTCTCTTTGATTTTATATATATTTTTTTCCCCACTTATTTAAGACTAAACCAAACCTATATGTAGCCTAAAACTAAATCTAACCTACCCTAACCTACCCACCACCCGGCACCGTGGCTCTAGACCTCCAATGGCCACTGGTGCTCGTAGACCGCAGGTTGAGGAGAAACCCACGGTCTTCTCCGTCTCGGTCACGTGACGTGACCCCTAGACCGCGGACTGTCAAAACGGCCCGCGGTCTACACCACCTCGCTCCCTATTCGTGCAGTCTGCTGCAAAGCTGCAGAGCGCAGATAAGGATCCCTCGGGAGCGACTCCTCCGCTCCGGCAGAAATTCGCCGTCGACAGCAATCTCCTCCTGCACAATAGTCACGAAGAGATTGCTGCCCACGCCCAGGGTGCACCGGCCCAGCGTCTGCTCGTCCTCGGGTCTCAAAACCAGAGGACCAGCAGGCACTGAGCACTCGGGGAGGTTTTCTGCCACGCACCCCTGGCTGGGAATCCTGTATTAACCCTTTAAATCCTAGTAATTAAAAAAGCTTTTACTTTATGGACGTGGGAAATGGCACTAAAACCAAGTTACTCTATGGCCTTATGACCAATCTAAATCATTGATCTTCCACCACTTTTGTCTTACTGAAGGTAGAAAAACATATCTATCTCTGCTTTTAACATCCCAATAATCTATATCAGTAGTGTTCTGTGGGGCCGTTCAAGTATTACGTAAGCACTATGGGGGTGCGGGGGGGTCTTTGCTTTGCGTATTTTTAATGACATGGGGGATAGGGCGGTCTAGATGATGATTACGTCATTGATAATTATTTTCTTTTTAACGCAAATGGCAACCCTCATTCTGTTTGCTTGAAAACGAAACGTATTTTCGGGGAATTACCTACAAATAAATGCATACGTGTAGTAGGGTTGCCGAGCTGTGAAAAAACAATCGATCTTAGGAATCAATTTGAACCGGTGCCTTGAAGATCGATCAGAAAAAGAAAACGATGACATAAGATCGATCTCGATTCTCGTACGACAAATTTTATTACACTGAAGAATGTAGCTAAAGGTAAAGGAAGGCTTCGTCGTCCTCCGTGGCGCAGCGGTCAACACGCCTGCCAGCGACGTGGAGGCCCCGAGTTCAATCCCCGGCCAGGTCATGATGGAAAAACGATCTTTTCCTGATTGACCTGGGTCTTGGATGTTTATCCATATATTTATCTTTATAGTATCGTTGAGTTAGTATCCCATAACACAAGTCTCGAACTTACTTTGGTGCAGACACCGGAACTCCTTCCGAACCTTGGATTAGTGCCCCCGATAACGCCTGAGGAAGTCCACACGGCTCTTCGTCGCATGGCGAATCGGAAAGCTGTCGGAGCTGATGGAGTCCCCATTGAGGCCTGGAAGGCGATGGGTCCTCGCGGTGTGGGCATGTTAACTTGCTTTTTGAACCGCGTGCTCCTGACCGGTAAAATCCCGAGCCAATGGAGACTGAGTATTATTACTCCAGTCTTCAAAGGCAAGGGCTCGGTACAGGCGTGTGGCAACTATCGCGGTATAAAGGTCATGTCCCACACCATGACATGAAGATCTTTGAGAGGATTTTAGACTCCCGGATCCGGCAGGAGTGTGCTGTCTCGACGTGTCAATATGGGTTCCGTCCAGGGTACGGACCCTATCTTCGCCCTAAGGATCACCATGGAGAGATACAGATCGGAGAACACGCCTCTGCATATGCTCTTTTTAGACATGCAGAGGGCCTTCGACCACTGTGCTTCGACTGTGTCCCTCGGGGGGTGATCTGGTGGGCACTGAGGTCCAAAGGGGTACCAGAAGCCTATGTTGACATAACTCGAGACATGTACCTCAATTCCGATTCCGTTGTTAGGACCTCTGTTGGCGACACTAAACCCTTCCCCATCACCGTCGGAGTTCCGTTCCTGTTCAGCGTGATATTAGATGTCTTGTCAGACCGCATCAAGAATTCACATGAGCAACCTCCCTGGTTGCTCACGTATGCTGATGATATCGCGCTGGCAGACGCGGACAGGGAACGGTTGGTGCGGCGGGTAAATGCGTGGAAGAACTCGCTTGAGAACGGAGGTCTTAAACTCAATGTGGCGAAAACGGTGTACATGGCCAGCAACACCACAGACCCTATGCTTGTGTGCATAGGCGGAGACATGATCACAGTGCACAGACCAATTTAAATACTTGGGGTCCGGCGACATTGATTGCGACGTTAAAGCACGCATTTCCGCAGCTTGGGCAAAATGGCGTGAGGTGGTGTCATTTGTGACTCCAAAATGCCGGTTAAGCTTAAGGAACAGGTCTATAAGACCATCATTAGACCTGGGGCCCTAGTCTGCTATTACAATAGTGTAAGAATGATCAATCAGTGATCACATAATGATCGATTTTGACAAGTTTCGTAATCTACTAACAAAATGGCGTCATTGTGACTTTCCAGTGGTCAATCACAGACACTCCACTCCGTATTAATAAATGTTTGAATGAAGTAGTAGTATTTAGAAAATCATTTATATTAACGGGATTTATAATAATGGCAATACGGCAATGTGATTCAATTACCATTCCATTACGAGACGACTGAGATAATTGATCGATCATTATGAATTTAGCAGATTACGAACTTATAAGCGCAATGACAATGGAATCGTGTTGCAATGACAAATTTATAAAAATAGCAGACTAAGGCCCCTGTCCTTCTGTATGGCAGTGAGGCGTGGCCTGTGCTTGAGCGACACAAGCAGGACCTGCGTGTCACGGAGATGAATATGCTGCGGTGGATGGATGGAGTTATGCGGAAAGACCGCATTAGAAACTCCCGCATCCGTGGCAGTCTCCGTGTCCGTGACATAGCAGACAAACTGCAAGAGAGTCGCCTGCGCTGGTACGGTCACGTCTTACGTAAACCGGCAGGTTACGTGGGTAACAAATGTCTTGCCATGGCGCCTCCGCCGAGCCGGATCAAGCGGGGTAGACCAAAGAAGTGCTGGCTTGCTGTTGTAAGAGATGACATGCGTGCCAACAATCTCACACCACAGGATGCTAAAGATCGTGCGAAATGGAGGAGAATGTGCAGGAAAGCGGACCCTGGGCTCCAACGCGAAAGCCGCGGATGCAACAGGCATAAATGCTGAGATGATGATGATGATGATGACTCTCCATACAGCCTTCCGATCTAGTTAGTGAAAAATCGATACAAATAAATAATAATCGAAAAATGTTTACGTAAGCATGGGGGAGGGGGTAAGAGCTTTGCTTACTTTTGCTGACAAGGGGGGTGGGGGAGTAAATAACTGTAATAAATCTGCTTACGTAATACTTGAACGGCCCTGTGCCCTAATTGCGAAATACATTATTTCTATCAATTTGATTAACTTTTAAGTATATTGCTAACCATTGCTCCAAATGTTCTAGAAATGTGTTGGTTCAACAACATAAATAACACAATGAATATAACAATTAATATGGACCTCAAAAGGAAACCCATTGCTACTCAGTGTGTTATGCAATTATCCTGCTGTTTGAATATATAATGCTCACAGCTATAATTATCTTTTAGCCATCAGTAGCAATGTATCTGTATCTGTAAATAGGTCATTGTTTTACATTTTTACATTAAATATGCCTTTCCTAGGGGCTAGACACTGGCACTTAATATTTTACTGATATTGCTCAATAAGTAAACCAAACTTGCCTTCAAAATATAAAATGGCAACACCCTGCTAGTTAATTGTGATTTATTACCGATTGGCTAATATTTTACTATGCCTTGCAAAGAAGAAAAAATCCACAGGTGTGAATCATACAATAAACAAATATCGTTTAGAATAATGTGAATGGTGATGGACTTAAACCTTCCAAAGTTTAAATATTGACTATATTCATAGACTTAGTTAAAACAACATGTTGCGTGATCATATGCTTGTGATGTGGTACAGACGACAGCTCATCAAGCTACTACAATCTGTAAGGTTTCTATATTCAATTTTCAACTTTATCTTTATAGTATTAAGGCTCAAGGTTAATTGGGAATATTTGAAAATTTCGGGTAGCCCGACCTTCTGTCGCCCGTACACATGATATCAACCAATCACTACACAATCATAATTTATAATGACATCATCAAGGCGCAAGGCAGATTCGCAATACTCTCGATGTCGTAAGAACCACATCCCTAAAATGAGAATCCGTCAAAATGTACGGTACCTACCAGTCCCCATGCGTGTTATATGTGAACTGTCGATTGACTCTATAATCCGGAGACGTCACACTAGGGTTTTCCCAGGTGCATGCGCTCACCCGACATAATTAAAACACTGCACGTAAATCTTCGCCTACTCCTTCATTTATTTTCCCGTGCAGAGTGTTCTTCTTCGCAATAAGAACTATTATTAGGTGCACCTATAAGTCGCTATCCTGCTTAGGCATTGCCCTAATCGGTGTAGATCGCACGATGACACGATGCGTTCTCGTCGTGCGATGAGTTCAAACATACAGATTTCATCAGAGTGTCCTATTTGAACCTCGCAACTAATCGTTGGAGCACGTGAAATACTTAATAACGATCGTACGATGCGTTTGATCGTGCGATCATGTTATCAAAGCAACATATATGGTATGTATGGTATTTATGGTGTATGGTATGCATGAATATGAATATTTGCACTAGTCTGGTCGTGCCTCGGAAAGCACGTTAAGCCGTTGGTCCCGGTTGCCATACGAACATCTAGTGACAGTCGTTACGGGTTGTTGGAGCCCTCAAAAGTCCAACAATTGGTCTAGCTGCAATGCTTCGATGTCGATCACTTTTGAGTGTCCTAATTGGTTACCTACGACGGTTTTTACGGTTTGCCCGACATCATAAAGTGTGCATCTCTGTAAAGAGCCATCGTTAGTGGCGTGAGCGCGACGCCAGCCATCGAGCGACGTCTTCACACGATGGACATCGCGCGGTCTATTAGGACACCTATTAGGTCATCACACGACTACTTTGATCGTGAGATGAAAAACGGATCGCGCCATCGTACGATCACTCTCAATCAGGAAGCCGCCTTACAGAGTAGAAAACCCTAAATAATAACCATTATCAATCGTTATCTTGCCAGGTCATAGCCAATCAATCCTGTCTCCGGGCATACACAGCTTCCCATTCAAGCTTGGACTGCCCATGGGACTACCGTCCACATTCCTGGGCACGCACGGCTGGGTTCAGTACTACTGCAAAGCAGCACTGAGGGAACCTAACGGACTGACTCACAAGAACCAGCAGGTCTTCAT
Organism: Sesamia nonagrioides; assembly: GCA_017933935.1. Taxonomy (NCBI): domain Eukaryota; kingdom Metazoa; phylum Arthropoda; class Insecta; order Lepidoptera; family Noctuidae; genus Sesamia; species Sesamia nonagrioides. The sequence continues at coordinate 671,743 of JADWQK010000385.1, forward strand.
TGTGATGAACCCGATCGACCTGAATTTGGAGCCGCCCGTTTTGTCAGTGAGTGTATTCCTTTACCTATTTGCTTACTAGGGTTCACCCGCATTGAAGTCAGGAATTATCCCACGAAAATGAACGAAAAAGTATCCTATCGGAAAAAAAAGTATCTTATGCCATTCAGGCCTACGTTCGTATTACATACGTATTCGTGCCATATTTCATCGAAATCCTTTTTGCCGTTTAGGTATGTAATATATCAGACACAGTTAAGGTACCTACGCACTATGCGGTTAGCCGGAATGCGACCAAACGCATCGGAAAACAATCAAAAATATGTACGAAAAAATAGTTTTTATTCGCACTGTGATGCGGCTAACCGCTCCAGTCGCTCGGAGTCGGAGCGCTGCGGGCCGACTGACGGCGCTATACCCAATACTTGCGAGTTTGCGGTTGCTATTCTTTCTTATGCTGGTTTTCGAAATTCCTAAAAGTTCTTCAAATGATTATAGACTTAATCTCGTGTATCCAAAAAACGTACTTATCGTCATTTTTTTTAAGCTCTTAGGACAAACATAAAATATACCAAAATGCTAGCTGTCATTTCGTGTTTGTAAAAAGAATGCAACCAGAACCTTTTTCATTATATGTAAATATAATGAATGGCTGTAACTTCTTCAGTGTCACAACCACATCACAACGACGCCACGTGGTCGGGCGTATATTTTGTATTGAAAATGAATATTACAATTTACACGTACCATATTTTGCCGTTGTTATTGACCACCTGTGTAATACGACCACATCGCAACCACATCGTGACGGCAACGCCACCACCGGCGGTGGCACCGGGGCCACATCGCCACGACATGACGTCATCAACAGCACGCGCCTATAGTGGCATTTTTAATTAGACGAAGTCAAATGAGGTTTACTGTGTTTTTAGTGTCATTTTGTCGGTACCACAACGCAACTGCAAAAAGCCGCTGCGACACTATTCAAACGTAACCACAGCTTGACCACATTTTGTCGCTGCGACGTGGTGAGGTTGTGGTACGTGTGAATTGACACTAAACCGCAACGTTTTCCTATCCGCACTTTTTGGTTGCGGTTACGGCTACCCGCTGCACGCTTAACCGCAACTGCAACCGCATCCTGCGGTCAGCCGGACGGGCAGCCGCCACGCGGCTACCCACACAATGCGTAGGAGGCCTTACTGTCACATTGATAATATTAAGTACCTATTATTATGGTAAGTAAGCATAGAGTATAATAGTATGTGTGGTTGTATAAAATTATGAGTAGGAATTTAGCACTGATATTACATACCTTGCAAGTTCAGTTCAGTTCAGTGTTCTTGGTTTGATACCTGATTTTGTAAAGAAACTGAACGGCAATTCTTGTAACTGTAAGAACGTTCAGCAGTGCCACTCTGCCAAATAATAGTAATTGTGTTATTAAATTTGTATTATTTTGTTATTTATTTATTCTTCCTCTCAACCAAAGCACCTGCCATTTAATCTCTTCACCACTCATGGTTGACTGGTGGAGAGTGCCTCAGTCCTAGGCCTAAGGCATTTGAACCTTTGTGCAAAAAGTTTAAATAGATAAATAAACGTGGAAATGTTCGTGATGAAGTTTATTACCCACTTGGTAATTAAAGAGAGGAATTAATAGTAACAACACAATATTGTATACATCGATATTGGCAGTCACAGTGGGTAGGTAGCTCGGGCAGTGAAGCGCAATAAGAAAACGTCTGCACGTGCTACATGCATTCTTACGTAAGTTGATTGATATCGTCACGGGCAGTAAGTCGCCGGTTGCCAAGGGTATGCAAGGGGTTGCAGGTTGCTGTTGACCATGGGGAGGTGGGACACGCTGAGGAACAGCGGCTCCAGATCTGTCGGGGGAGAGGTGAATCTCGTACTTTCGGCCGTAGGTAGAGGTGGAACATCTCGGTGGTTTTAGTCGGTAAGAGTCCCCCACTGTCTGAGATACTCCTCTGTCATCCCCACGATTTAGGAGTCCATGAGGATTTCCACCGCGAAACTAAAACAAAGAAGGATGCTATCCTGAGCTGGCTACTAATCTGCCCTAAATATCTCGATAACCACGACGATAGATCCTGTAAAAGTATTATTTTAATGTCATTTCAGTGTAAGTGTGTACGAATTAAGATTAAAATAATACTGTTATAATAGTAAGAGGTGATGGTAGGCTCCTGGATATCCCGCTTTTATCCTATACCCGCGAAAATTACAAGGACCGCCATTTTACGAAGTAACTTGTGCGTGTATGTGACGCATATTTATTAACCATTTCGTATTTATCCATACTAATATTATAAATGCGAAAGTAACTCCTGTCTGTTACGCTTTCCCGCTTAAACCTCTCAACCGATTTTGATGAAATTTGGCACTGACAATCTTTAGACCCTAAGAAAGGACATAAGTTACCTTTTATCCCGGAAAAATTTGATATTTCCGAGGGAAATCCAAAAAGCGCGATATAACCGAACTCCACGCAAGCGAAGCCGCGGGCGGAAAGCTATTATATAATATTTTCGTGTATAAAAATGGAGGACGTTTTCATTTGAATGTATTTTTCTGCGTTATGTTTTCCGCAAAAAAAAAACGTATTTTCTTTCTTTCTAAGTTACTCTCTAAGGTTATGTTTTTGTATGATGCAGCAACAGTTCGAATGCAGCGTGGACCACCGCCTAGGCGTGGGCTGCGTGGGCGGCGGCACAGTGACGTGCGGCGTGTCGCTGGACCGCGGCGCGTACGTGCCCGGCGAGAGCATCATGCTCACGGCCACGCTCGTCAACAACTCACGGACCACTGTCAAGGCGACCAGGGCCGCACTCACTGAGGTACATACCTGTTAGAATACGATACAATACTCTTTATTATCTACACCTTATCTTCTTTTCCTGTCGATGGTAGAGGGCCTTTGCGTGGCCACGTTTGATTGCGGCATCAGTGGCTTTATTTAATTCATCGAAGTTGAAAGTGAATGAGCACTTAGGACACATTTTTCCATGTCCAGATGATTTGTGATTCTGGTCCAGAAGAACCAGAATCTAGATATGGAAAAATAGGTACTTAGACAAAGGCAGTACATTACTTTTTTTGCCGAAAAGAACGAATGAATTTAGTCTTTCTCTCACCAGTTGTATCTCATGAAACGTGAGCTAGACTGTTGAAAATTTCATAAATGATTTATTCCTGATGCCAATATTATGCGTACACGAGTTCGGACTCGAGTTCGGAAGAAGTTTTACTTCAATTTACAATCGAATATTGATTTTAATTGGCAAAAATTTTAAACCTTGTGCATTTTTCAAGCAAATCGAGACTTGAATTTAATTAAACCTGTTACCACACTCTTCGGTCATAAAAGTAATATACGCACACTATCTACCAGCGGGTCGGAATACGAGCTACCCGAAACTGTCAAATATTCCCGCTCAAATTTCAGCCTTAATGCTTTAGAAATAAAGTTGAATCCCTAATAAAGAAATTTGACAGATTGTAGTAGCTTGATATGCTGTCATCCGTACCTACAACAGTTCGTGAGGCGATCGGACTTCCACGTTATTTCGATGAAATAAATCACGACGCATCTTTATTTCTTTTGTTCACTTTTTGCGCTTGAATGTTTTTGCACTGAAACTCGCATATAAACGAGTTTACGATCACGACCTCTCATCTGACAGACACCTTGAATTGTATAGCAAACATAACATTATAATTGTTCTTTAGTCTTTTTTTAATCGTCTTCAAAAACGAGGTTATTTTTTTCTACTTGCGGAAAAAAGTGCGATAAACTTTTTATTTATTTATAGGTAGTTCTTTTCGGACAAAATAGGTACAACGGGGGATTTCATGCCTTAGGCATTCACTCATCATTTTTATGTCTGCTCATCCTTTTATCGTTTATTTAGTAGCCAGTATAGTTGTGTTATGTAAGCGAGTGTATAGGCTATTTGACAGTATGAATATTTTTGTGATTATTTGCTTTAAATGCATAAAATGAGGGTTCTTTAGGTCATTTACAGGAGTTTTAATGGAAATAATAACAATTAATATATCCAAAAACACAAAAATATGTTTTGCATTTTGTTTCTCGCGCCACTTATTGTGAAACGATCCGGATTGGCTAATGACACGATGACGTCATACGCTCATAAAGACTTGTCGTCGTTCTATGTGTTCTCGGGTGTTTTAGCGTTTTTAGAAGATTTTTAAGGATATTTGGAGTGATTTGTGGTATTTTTTTGTTTTCTGACTGACAAATAACAGACAAACACGAACACCACTGCGGAACCGAAAATCGTTTATAAGTTTGTGACGTCACTTACAAATCGCGACGCCATTTTGCTGAATAAAGCGTTTCGGCGGCTTATTTGAATTTTGAATTTTTATTTGCATGTTTCTTACGAAATACGCATTTAAAATAAAAAAAAAACTTTTGGTGAACTTCTTAACCGCAACCAAGTAATTCAAGATAGAAATTATAATTCTGTCAAATAGCCTATTGAATTATGTATTTCAATTTCAACTGACATACTGCAATGTGTCTATTCATATATAAATTGTAGGTTTTGCTAATATCCAAATTTTTTTATGAATTTTTAACCTTTTAAATATACTAACATTATTAGGTATATAGATCACTTTGTCGGAGTCTAATAAATAATAATAATATTATGGATGTCGTGTGCATGCCTGCATGGTCTATAAGTGTGGTATTTACACAGAATTGAAGACTTGTGATTGCCTATATTGTTACTTCCCTTGTAAACATTTCGTTGGTGTGCCTTGTTTGATAAATACAGCTCTAAATCCACATCCTTTCCAGACGATCCAATACTCGGCCCACGGCAAGGTGGCGGCGAAGGAAGTCCGCGAGCTGGCGTCACTGTCGCATGGCAAGACGCGCGCCGGCGAGAGCGACGTGTGGCGCCACGAGCTGCTCTACGTGCCGCCGCTGCCGCCCACCAACCTGCGAGGGTGTCACCTCATCTCCGTGCAGTACGACGTCTTTGTGAGTACTGTTGATCCATTATGAACACCACATCATCTAGGTACACCATCCAGCTGTGTCACGTCCCAAAATCCAAAAAGCAAAGTACTGAAACCTTGTTGCACGAGTCCGACACCCAGTTTTTTTTTTGACGGCGTTGTGCACTTTTTTTTTTGGGTAGGTACAAAATTTTAATCTTGCGTCAGGACATCTGACCTTATTCGAAATTTCGTAAGACGGACGGAGAGTGGACCATCGGCGAGGCTTTATATCCTCCTCTCTTTATACCACGCGGCGAAAATGTATGCTTGCTCATGCTGTTTCGCAGGGCGCTTGCGCGTAAAATGTTCACCAACAACACGCCTCTTGCCAATGTCACCCAGACGCCAAAAAATCTTTGTAATAGCTCTAAATCTACTAACCCCCACTGGGGCCGCGTGGTGGGTTATGCCTCACGTGGTGGATTATGGCCCACGTGGCAGATGATGGCCCATTCCCACGCACAAAAGTCTGTGTAACAGCACTGCGAACGTTATAGGCAGATTATGCTTTATATCTTGTTGACAAAATTATTTACTTAAATATTATATCGTGTTGGCCAAAGCATTCTTTTTATATTTTTTTCTATACATGTTTTCAGTTCATAATCGAGCCGAAGAGTTTAGAGAAGGAAGTAAAGCTGCAGCTACCGATCCTGATCGGTACATATCCGTTCCGTGAGGAGACCGACGAGCCACAGCCGCCGACGCACTACCCGAGCACGTTACCCATCTTCCGCGCCTGGTTACACGACAAGCCCGCTCACTGACACACACATACACATCAACGAACAACGAAGGACGTAGCGGGACAATGGCCCAGATTCCAAAATCAAAAGTCATTTAATCAAATTGGATTGAGAGTCAGCTCTTTTTGAACGTCAATATTACATAAGACAGTCCTCCCCAAAACGCCCACCCATCGCCACTACCTTGTTCACAAACTAAACTAAATTTAAGTTCGGTGCATATTTTTCTTTCTATTACATTAAGAAAGGGACAGAAGATAAAATGTTAGTTTAGACCTGTCTAGTCCTTTCGTGGCGTTTTTTTTTTTTTATAATTATAATCTAGTGCTTGACTACAATCCCGCCTGATGGTAAGCAGTGATGCAATCGTTGGTGCTAAAGCGCACTAGTTTATTAAGCCTATTCACTTAAAAAACTAAGGAATAGGAAGGATGACGGCAGTTGAGCGAGGTGATGCAATGTTAAACCCAAGACCAACACGACAAAACGAAGCTGCGCTAGAGCGAGATTGATCTGGAGACTCTCCACGACCAAACTCCCGACACAACAACCTTTGGCGCTTCGTACCCGTCACACATCGCAACACAACTGCTCAGACCCGTTCTCCGTACGGCTTCACCAGACATCATGCCGGAACACGACGAATCGTTTGGCGGCAAGACTTTGTCTGGTGGGTGGTAACTTCTGCCGGCAGCCGATGTTATGATAATCGACGTATTGTTGGTCGCCATGTTTATAATCGCGTCTAAACTGTCCATCGACATATACTAATGGACATACTGTACGCGTATAATCTGCAGTACTTTTTTTGGTTTGAAAAGAGTGAGAGAGACGACCTGTGCTTTCGGTCTAGCATTATCTCTTTCCTCATACATGCTTGATGACTTTGAGAGAGATAAAGATACACCGAAACTTCGTTTCCTCTCTTTCTTTCTAAGTGCCACAATTCTCATCTCAAAGGCATGTCCATTAGTATATGTGGATGAAACTGTCAATAGAGTATCTTAATTTGACAGATTTAAAATTAAAATATTATCTTCTATCCTTTTCTAAGTGAAATAGAAAGAAAAAGATGCACTGAACTTAAAATTAGTTTGTGAACAAGAGAATCTGCGCCAATGCGTATTTTTTATTGCTTAAAGCAGTGCGATATTGTAAAAAAAAAAAATAGTTTAAAATTTAGACGAAATGAGTGTGGAGCGGGCTGACATTACTCCTAATGCTAGAGATTGACTTTTTACAAAGAGTTTTTAACTGAATCTGTCTGCTGTAGTATGTAAGGTTATCATTTCGGGATGTCATAAGTGCTAACAAAAACCCAGACATTTGAAATCTCTCTTTTTAGGGTTCCGTACCCATAGGGCAGAAAGGAGGCCCTATAACTAATGACTCTCGACTGTCTGTCTTTCACTAGTCTGTATCTCTATATACAGCTGTATCATCTATATACAGCCTGGTGAAAGCAGACAGTGAAAAACTCCAGAAAAAAAGCTATCATGATGTAGTTAGACAGCTGACAGCTTTTTCTTCTCTCACATCTAGGATTGGGCAAAACCAGATTAGATATATCTGGGCCAATTCTGGAGTATGATGACCCTAATTATATGACATTGCACAATTCCAGTACCTATTGTGTGGTGTCTCCTCCACACAACACAAGCTCTCAAAGAATGAATATTCTAGAGTCGAGTCGAGTGTTCGAGGTCCATTCGAAAAGTTATACAAGACGCTCTATAACTTCTAATAGATAGGTAGGCATATGGCTCATAGGCTTCTCTGACCTGCTATGAATAGCCTGCTTTTTGTACATCGTCGGATGTGTCGCATCTTAAAAGACGTCATAGGACAAAAAAGCGGCGGCAGTTCCACTTCTGCCCTGCTATAAGAGCTCATGGTGAGGCCTCGGCTCTCAAAATAATAATAAAGTCTCGTAATTATAAAAACATGATCTCAGTCTCAATCTGTCAAAATCACCTTTATTTTTACCGCTTTTTTGTCAAGGTTTTGACATTGATTGACGCTGAGTTTGCGACTAGATTTTGAATGTTTTTAATTACGGGAATTGGCCTGCAAATCAAAATCTTTATTTTTTTTTTAATCACACATTCCTTTTTGTCAAGTAGAGTTAGTTTAAAAGTTAGGTTTATCATCAGTTGTGAGGTGGCACGTTAAGCCGTTGGTCTCGGCTGTCATTCGGGGATCTTTTGAGTCTTTAAATCAGATAGGCAGTCGCCTCAAGTAAAATGCCGTTATTCAGCCGCTTTCGGTAAGACTGAGAGCTGACCGCAGGTAAGACTGGGAGCTGGCCGCAGGTAAGACTGGGAGCTGACCCCAGTATAGTTGGGATAAAAGATTTTACGTGTTATGGATGAACCTATCTTTATAAAAATTTCAATAGTATTGGATTCTTCATCGTTAACAAATAAAGAATGATTTATATGTATGGTGCAATTAATTGCCTATGGCTTACAATAAAATTGATGCAACAACTGACTTGTCTAAAATCTAAATGGTGTTTAGACAATGCAACTTTTATTGTTGCTTCAACTTATTAACACCATAGGCAATTAAATTGCACCATGTAAATCCGTCTTTAGACTATAGAAACAACACAACTGTATTCTAAAATTAAATCAAATGTGTCATAGAATTAAATTAAAACTAATTATATTGACAAAAAATACCTACACTGCCGTAATTATAAGATTTATAATAATCTATTTAACAGTCTGATATTCATAGACAAAATTTTTAATCTTCTTAAATCTTTGTGGGACCACAAATATTTTTAAGAATTTATTTTGAAGAATATAACAATATAATTGGTTTACTTATAGAAAATCATGTCGAACAATTCTGCTCAAAGCCAGTTTGACTCTAATATATTAATCTTTTGTGCCATTTCATTTATTTAACTTCAATATAATCATTGTGATTGATGACGAATCTATTGTGAATTATTAATTCGTATCGTTTAGATATTTGTAACGCATGTACAATATGTAAAGAAAACCCTGTCCGATCCGTGAAGGTATTGTTAGGTATCGATAACTGATTCTACTAATGGATACAAAGCCGGGAAAAGCTTAAACAAAATCTCCCTAAAAAATAAATATTATTTCGTAAAAAGAGGTAACTTAATTCATGTGCGGTAGGCAACCCTTCCGCGGGCGACGGGGGGCAGGGTACGCGGCACGTGGTCGCATCGCTTGTAATAATACCGTCAAAATGGTTTGTCACTTTTAAAAATTACCAAATTTCGGGGAAGTTGGAATCAATTCGCGGGAAAAAAAGATTATTTCAAAATTCATTAGTATTGTTACTATGATGATTACGTAAAATTTTATATTATATTTGGTTATGTGTTTACCTAACATTTAGTATCCTTATGGGTCGGACAGGGTTTTCTTTACATATTGTGTACGTACTAAAGGACATGTATATAACTAACCCTGTGATATACCGATCCGTCCATTTAATGTAGTTATGTACCAATTTTATTATTATAAATATTTACCTATTACTATGTTGTTTTATTTTTTGCTGCCAACTAACTAAACATTAAATAGCGTCGAAGTGTAATGTATACTAATATATAAAGCCGAATAGTTTGTTTGTTAGTTTGAACGCGCTAATCTCAAGAACTACGGGTCCGATTTGAAAAAATCGAAAAATCCAGGAAAGCTTTAGGCTATATGACATCACGCTGCGACCAATATGAGCGGAGCGTATAAAATAAACATATCAAAACCTACGCGCGTGAAATCGTGAGGCGTGAAAAGTAAAAGTTTAAGTTACAATGTTTCGGGAGAAATGTTAAGTGCCAATATGCGCCACTAAAGTGTGGTTTTTAAGGTACATATACATGCACTGTAAGGTTATGATGAAATAAAAAAAGTTTTCTTGAAACTATGTATTAGCATAACACACTGCACTGAATAGAGGCATCTTCATCAGTAGTTGTTCTGCAGAAATTGTTCCCAATAATTACAAGCAAGTTCATGTCGAGCCTCCGTACGATGTCTTTATAACTTGTGGAGAAATTATACATTATTCACAAATATATAAACTATCACTACACGCATACATATACAATATCACATATCCGATTCCAACTACTGTTGATCGTTTTAATTTGAAAAAAATCTGTTCTCTACAATATATGTTGTATGTACACCGTTACATCAGTACGAGACTTACAAAACAGTACAAAATTAAACCAGAATCAGGTTTCAATATCGGGAACTACATGCGAAGCCGGATTGGAAAGCTAAAGCGGGCATGAACATCACTAATTCATTGTCATAAACATTTTTCCCATACAATTACTTCAATCCGGCTTCTATTCGATTTATTGACTACAACCATATTGGTATCAATACATCAGTCGTATGAATAAAACTGATAAATTTTATCATAAAATTATTAACCACATCTATGTACTACAACGAATTACTGTAAAAAAATGACAAAGATACTAGACCATAATCTATATCTTATTTAGTAAACTGCTCCATTCCACTCCACCCAAAGTACTTGAGAAAGTTTTTTACAACTTAATGTTTGGTGACTTTGTAGATTGGATTCTATAATAACACAGTGGATCCCCAGTAGTCCGACAAACATTTTGCAGGGCAGTGTCGGAACTATCGAATTTGCCGGATTATAGAGTACTTACTGCCTAAGACCCCTATAGTCCGAATTTTTTACAAGAGTTTCTTGTAATCCGTCAAATCACAACTCCAATGATAAGATTACAAATCAGTGCGTACAAGTTGTAACTTGTTCAATCGTGAATTAGCGAATACATGTCTGTAATAGACGATGTCAGATTATAGGGGGTGCCGCATTAGCCAGGGGCCGGATTACCGAGGCTCCACTGTATATATTGCTGAGGTCGCGATCAACTTCACACTTCGTGCGTGACTGTACATAGGTGTGGTTGATATTTAGCTATTCGCCAATAGATATTTCATAAACACGTATAGTTTGGCCTCTCGCTCACGCGCGGTATTTTGTCACACATTTTTATTGGATGGTAATTGGTGCTTGCAGCAGTGTTTTTCGTCGTGCAGAGTGCAAACAGCATGCCAAATTCCGAGTAGATCAGTTGAGCAGAAGCCATAGCAATCCTCTGAGGAGGACGTGGCCGCCACAGTACCAATCCACGATTCGAAGCTTGCGCCGTAATGTCAGTAATAACCTATAAACACATGATAGACGATTGCGCCTCGCCTGCCACACCAGCCGCGCCTCAACCCCATAGACACTGGCTCACTAATCACTGTATAAAACTCATCCGCCTAACTTGAGAGCGCTCGTAGACGGTGTAAGTAAAGCTAGGAAGATTAGACGCGCACTAGAGAGCCGTGCGGGCCGGCACTAGAGGCGCGCGGCGCCATGCGCGCCGGCACTAGATAGGTGCGCGGCGCCGTACGGGCCGGCATTAGAGAGGCGCGCGTCGCCATACGGGCCGGCACTAGAGAGGCGCGCGGCGCCGTGCGGGCCGGCACTACGCCATCTTGTTGGCGAGCGCCAGGTGCAGGCACGAGAGCTGAGCGGTCCACTTGTCGAGCGCTCCGTACCGCGCCGCGCCACGCGCGCTGCTTTGCAGCTCCAGCACTGAGTTCACCTGGTCGATGCGCCCGCTGATGGTGCTGTAAACAGACAACGTTTATCAAGCTTTTTGAAAATATATTAAGTCGAGTGCAATCCCGTGTATATAAACAACAACTCAGAAACTTTCTAGGCAATTTAATATCATAGCTGACAATCAATACGGGTTTCGTTCGGGAATATCAACTTAAGACGCAGTACTAAATCTTACGCAATTCATTGCCAAAAAACTATGAAAAAACAAAGTGCTTAGGAATTTTTCCAGATCTTTCTAAGGCGTTTGACACAATCCTTGTGCCAAAACTTATCTCGAAGCTAGAATCCTTGGGTGTTCGTGGCAAAGCTCTTGAAAATTGTCATAGTCTAACTTGCAAACCGTAGTCAACAAGTTCAAATTGGACCTATCTTGAGTAGCGATGAGCTAGTGATCTATGGCATACTACAAGGCAGCATACTAGAGCCAACACTGTTTTTAATTTATATAAACGATCTCTGCAAGTTGACGCTCCCAAACTGTGATTGATATACAATGGTCCTTCTTGGGAAGCTGTCAAAAGCAACGTTGAGTCTGCCGTAAGTAGAATCATGCACTGGTTCAACTCTAGCCTACTGGCATTAAATTTCGCGATCCGCTGCAATCCGAAACCACTACTTTCTCCATAACGGCACACTCTTGTACAAGTCCCTCAAAAGATTGCTCTTGTCCAAAATTAAGGAAAGAAAAGAGCGTAAAATACCTCGGCGTTCATATACACGCAGCCTAAGGTGGTTAAAACACCTAGATACACTTACCACCCGAACAAAGCAAGTTATCTCTATATTCAAATCACTTAGGGGGTCACTCACGCTTGGACGTCATCTGGCTTTGTACCTAATTGCCTATTGGCATTCAAGTCAAATAAAACGAGTGAATACCACGAGGAAATGAATTTTGAAGAGTGGTTTTTAAAATTGTTCGATAATTTAAAGGAGCCACATTATATTATAATGGATAATGCCCCACATGAATATCACTCGGTCCAAAAGAGCAAACCACCAACTTCGGCAAACAAACAATTATAAATAATTGCATGGCTTAAAAAAAAAAAGGAATAGAGGCCGATGAAACTTTGTTATAACAACCTTTTATTTTTCCCTGTAAGGAAGTTTCGGTTTCCGTCGAAAAAGAGACCGTTGCCGAAATTCGGTTTCGGTTTAGTAGTAGTAGAACTAGAGATTAATTTTACAATCCAACATTTTCATTAAAATTGCAAATTCGTCGCAGACTTCTATTTGTATAACGGAAAACCGTCATACAGCGTCAAACGTAGCAAAAAAAAATCCGGCTCTCAAATTGTCCGCCACAAAAATCTGCCTCCTTAGGTTCAAGCCTACTCAGCCTGCTGGTAAATTCGCTGCCGAGTCTACACATAATTTAACCTTTCTTAACTCAAGCAAACCTGCAAAATATCATAATAAGATGTGTACATATTTCTAACATGAAATATTAGACCTTCATCGATAACAAAAACTACAGAATCTACTTACTTATCTAAAATACACGTGACCAGTAGATTCTCCACTTCCTTCTCATCAATATTGAGTTCCTTAGATATAAAGGGTATATGGATCCTAGTGTAGGGGCCAATCAGTTTGATCAGTACTTGAGTCCTGATGTTTCTGAGTAGGTCCTCTATATGTTCTCTAATGAACGGGTCGTCCATGATATTGTTTCGGTTGTGTTTGAGAATAGACTCGAATTCGTTAATATCGTTATTTTGGTACGCCATCACGAGGTTCGTCATGGCCAGGATCTCCGGGTCGTTCTTGTACGGCTTCGCTTCTTGAGAGTCGAAAGGATTGATGCCCGATTTCATAAGCCTGTGCATAATGAATACAGATTGTTATTTCTGTGATTATAAATATGAAATGCTGATGACTTAATAGTATGTGAAGGCAAATATACTCACATATTAGCTAAAACGAGGTATTTCAAACATGTGGTCCGTCTCGGGCTGCCGGACTCGTCGTAATTCTTGAACGCCTCAAAGAAGTCTGTATGAGCCTTCTCGAACTCACCTTCCCGTAGGTGCATTTTACCACCGCATTCTGAAGCCATGACGCAAGTCGTTATAATAAAATTATACGTAAATCTATTCGGGAATATCAGCTGCTGTACTAATTGTAGTCAGTTCGAACATGTATAATATAACTGCACTCTGCAATTCAAGCATCTTCTGAGTCAACAGTCGGGACAAGAGTCATATATGTTTCGTCTGTCAACTTTTCTTTTTACCCGACTACGGCAAAGCAAAAGGAGGGTTATGATTTTGACAGGCTATGTATGTATGTATGTATGTTCATCTGTTCCCTCGTAAATTCTAAACTACTTATCAGAATTCGACAAATGACATATCATTAGAAGCGTCTTAATTGTCCGCTGGTTATAGGCTATATGGGGTTTCAAAAAATCTAATGTGGCGCCCTCTAGCGGACAAAACATAAAGTGTAAAAAAAATAAAGTTAAGATAAATATGCCGTGTTTGGTATCATTTGAAAGAGCTTCACGAGTACTTTATGCTTGTACATAATGTACATAATTACAAGAATGCTTTAATGATGTTAAATATGAGCGATAAGAGTAAAGCGTGGATCACGGGAACTGTGAATCGCTTTAAGTAGAACAGTGTGAACATTAATAGAATATGTAATGCACTAATGAAAACGACATAAGCTGGGAGTAACTCCACGCGGTGAAGGCGGAAACGGTTTGATAACTGGCTAAAGCCCCCATAAAAATGTCCTCTGCAGTATATGCCTTCGGGCTTATGTTGTTATATGTGCGTGTAGATGTAATATGTCAAGTACCTAGTTTTTAGTTATCAGTTTAACTTTTGTTAATATTATGCGCCACAAATACACTTGAACACCAAAATAGTACAAATAATAAAAAGTAGAAAAACTAAAACCCAACTACGACGAAAAACGACAAAGATAAAGATAAAGATCATTTATTTGTCAAACATGCGTTTACATTAACTGATTTGACAGACATGCAAGGTATTGAAAATATACATATACTGAGAGCGTCCATGTTTTGCCAATCACGGCGTACAAATGTTCTAGGTATAAGGGTTACATTTTACATAATTGGTATAATAGTTGCTTTAAGTCTCACAACAAAATACAAAGCAAACGAATAATAATATTGATGTCAAGGTAACATTATAATACAAATATACAGTCAAGAAAAAAGCTAAAGTCAAAAGTAAATTACATCACAGTATATTCAATTATGTCAAATAGGTAGGTAATTAAATAAAAGTTATATTATTAAAGTTAATTAAACGACGCTGAAAAAGTATAAAACAAGATTTTCAGAATACTGAACTGAACAAAGTTGCTAATGTAGTTGCAAGTAAATGGACACAGTAGACTCTACCAAGATGCCTTCGTTGTAAATTGACAATAATGTCATACAATACTTTTCTGAAGTAAGCAATATTCACTATGTAGAGATAAATTTTCATGTTTGGAAAGGCGTAGTCACACGTTGTCAAGGTGCTACGGTAGGTAGGTATATGTAACGTGTGACTACGCCTTTCCAAACATGTAAATTTATCTCTACATAGTGAATATTGCATACTTCAGAATAGTATTGTATGACATTATTGTCAACTTACAACGAAGGCATCTTGGTAGAGTCTACTGTGTCCATTTACTTGCAACTACATTAGCAACTTTGTTCAGTTCAGTATTCTGAAAATCTTGTTTTATACTTTTTCAGCGTCGTTTTTCGTCGTAGTTGGGTTTTAGTTTTTCTACTTTTTATTATTTCTAAAAGCAAGCACATTTCTTTATTAATGAGAATAATATATACATGCAACCAAGTTCAATTCAATATCAGTATGCCCTTATGACCTCCACAACACAATTACTGAGTAAAACAAAGTCCAGTTACCCTTGGTAAGATTGGTTGTAAGACTTAGGTTTCTAACTATCATTAACAATGGCGAAAGATCTACGAATGACAGCCAGGACCAATTACTCAAACTGCTTTCTGAGGCACAGAGGGATCTGGGTATGTAATGACAGCCAGGACCAATGACTCAAACTGCTTTCTGAGGCACAGAGGGATCTCGGTATGTAATGACAGCCAGGACCAATGACTCAAACTGCTTTCTGAGGCACAGAGGGATCTCGGTATGTAATGACAGCCAGGACCAATTACTCAAACTGCTTTCTGAGGCACAGAGGGATCTGGGTATGTAATGACAGCCAGGACCAATGACTCAAACTGCTTTCTGAGGCACAGAGGGATCTCGGTATGTAATGACAGCCAGGACCAATGACTCAAACTGCTTTCTGAGGCACAGAGGGATCTGGGTATGTAATGACAGCCAGGACCAATGACTCAAACTGCTTTCTGAGGCACAGAGGGATCTGGGTATGTAATGACAGCCAGGACCGTTGACTCAAACTGCCGGCTGAGTCACAGAGGGACCTCAGTATGTAATTACAGCTAGGACCAATGACTCAAACTGCTTTCTGAGGCACAGAGGGATCTCGGTATGTAATGACAGCCAGGACCAATTACTCAAACTGCTTTCTGAGGCACAGAGGGATCTGGGTATGTAATGACAGCCAGGACCAATGACTCAAACTGCTTTCTGAGGCACAGAGGGATCTGGGTATGTAATGACAGCCAGGACCAATGACTCAAACTGCTTTCTGAGGCACAGAGGGATCTGGGTATGTAATGACAGCCAGGACCAATGACTCAAACTGCTTTCTGAGGCACAGAGGGATCTGGGTATGTAATGACAGCCAGGACCGTTGACTCAAACTGCCGGCTGAGTCACAGAGGGACCTCAGTATGTAATTACAGCTAGGACCAATGACTCAAACTGCTTTCTGAGGCACAGAGGGATCTCGGTATGTAATGACAGCCAGGACCAATTACTCAAACTGCTTTCTGAGGCACAGAGGGATCTCTGTATGTAATGACAGCCAGGACCAATGACTTAAACTGCTTTCTGAGGCACAGAGGGATCTCGGTATGTAATAACAGCCAGGGCCAATGACTCAAACTGCTTTCTGAGGCACAGAGGGATCTCGGTATGTAATGACAGCCAGAACCAATGACTCAAACTGCTTTCTGAGGCACAGAGGGATTTTGGTATGTAATGACAGCCAGGACCAATGACTCAAACTGCTTTCTGAGGCACAGAGGGATCTCGGTATGTAATGGCAGCCAGAACCAATGGCTAAAACTGCTTTCTGAGGCACAGAGGGATCTCCGTATGTGATGACAGCCAGGACCAATGACTCAAACTGCTTTCTGAGGCACAGAGGATCTCGGTATGTAATTATGGTAAGTATGGTATCCTCAAGCCAATTACAGCAAAGCTTCAGCTTAACCTGATTAATCAACCAGTGTGGGTATCATGAGTTTTCATTATGAAAACTCATGGTAACCACATATCAACCGCGTGGTTATCATCTATATCAACCGCGTTTGACTCATCAATTGTCCTGCGGTTACATGGTTATTATTTAACCATGCGAAACCATGGTTAAATAATATATGGGACCAATATGCTTCTCTTCTCCTATTCCCATACATTCGTACATTTTGACTACATAGATATTGTTATTTTTCAAAGTAGCAAGTTAAAACATTTATTCTATTTTTATTTTTCTTTATGTCAGTTTATGCATCATGCCACCCCATATGTGATAAGCATGAGAAATAAGTAAGTCAGCAGGGAAAGATCAATAACAATTCATTGCTTAAAAAATTAAAACATATTTCATAGCACAACCTGTTTATGGATTATATTATACTAGCTGTTGACCGCGACTCCATCCGCATGGACTTCAGTTTACAGCGTGTGATACCCGTAAATTAAAAGAGCTCAGTTGAAATAAAATAAGCGCCTGTTAAAATAATGGGAGCAAGATGTGGTACATCCACATTAGCTCCCGTTTTCGCAACATTTTTTGTTACTGCTCCGCTCCTATTGGTCATAGTGGGATGTTTTATAGCCTATGTCCTTTCCCAGGCTGTAGACTATCTGTGTACCAAATTTCATTACCATCGGTTCAGTAGTTTTGGGGTGAAAGCCAGACAGACAGACAGACAGAGACACTTTCGCATTTATAATATTAGTATGGATTTACCTCTAATTACTCCCATAATAAGTGGATGTGGAATAGCAGACTTGATATGGAGGGACTGTTCATACAGCGCCTTCAGTTTCTTGTTGTTTTTCTGTGCAGTATACATCTGAATCTCCAGCGCATATATCTCAAGCAGTTGTGTGCCCTTCTTCAGGTCATCCTCACCTTCATCAGTCTGAAGTGGAAATATCTATATTATAGGCAACAGATAGTTAACAGAATGAACAGTATTTTCTACATATAGGCTTTTGTATCCCGAAGAGTGAGCATAATAAGACATGCTTACTTCTAAGTCCAAAGTTTTTATTTGCTAAAGACAAGATTACATTTAAAATAATAAAATCAACATGAAGAGAAGTAATGCAAGAACAAATTTTCACTGATAATTAATATTTAAAAATAAATAAAATCCAGGGATATTTATATTTCATGTACGGACAACAGCAGATCAAACTACCCGAAACTGTCAAATATCCCCAATCAACCTTGAGCCTTAATATTAAAGCGATAAAGTTGAAAATATAATAGAGAAATCTGACAGATTGTAGTAGCTTGATGTGGTGTCGTCTGTACAGAAACATTCTCACCTGACAGCTCTGATGCAGTTGCTTCAGAATCTTCGCAAGTTTATTAAAGTCTCCTCTATCATAGTAGAGTTTACCCAGCTTTGTGTTAGTCTTGAACCATAGCCTATCATTCTTGGCATCTTTCAGGGCCTCAAGTGTAGTTTCATAGAAGTCTTGCAACAATTCCATCTGCAAGGAACACTTTTAAATACATAATATATTTGACCAAACAAATCAATCATTTAGAAATCAGTCAATCAAATTAATATGTGTTCATTACAGAGGTAGAAAAAGAGTATATTTGATGGGAGAACAATAAAAACTCTTAAGACCACAAGAGTTTGGGTATAACGATTACCATTTCAGCCCTGAACTGATCACTACTGGGAATAAGCCTCTTATCTACTCTACTATTCTACTTCCAGCGAATTAATAACTATTAATTGTATTGACTAATATCCTAAACTATTCTGACACTTACATTTCTTGATGTAGAGATGTAATCAAGGATGGAGTTGATGGACTTCTCAGAGTGGTTCCTAGTAACAGCACTCTTGATATACGTCAGCAGTTGTTTGTACCTTGACATCATTTCTGTAAAGTTACCCTGCAAGAACATGAAATAATCTTATTACTAAGCTCTTACAACAACATGAAAGATAATGGGGGAATGATCTCTAAGCCAAATCCTTGAAGTGTCTAATAGGCGAACAATTATGATTGTATAACATTTATATAATTTAGTGTCTAGAAGTGCCATTATAACAGTGGCTGGTGGATGAACTTAAGTCACAACAAGGTGTGAGTGACAGAATATCAATTTTAAGGTTCTTTCATACATGAACTATTTTGCTGTATATTCATACTTATCCATTTTTACAAAGTGATATTGAATAGTAAAGTAGAAATTGTTATTATGATTCACAACAATTATTTTGTCAGACCCTTACCAATTTAAAATTTATTTTGATCATTTGCTTAAGCGCTTTGAAGCCCCATTCTCCCTTGTCTCCTCCCTCAAGCTCGAGAACTTTTTGGAAACTAGTGAGAGCTGCCTGTGGCTCATCCTCCTTCAATGCTTTGCTATTATAGTACTGATTCTCCAAATCAACATCGGGCTCTGAGTTACTGTCTTCTGAGTATTCCTAAAAAAAAATATATAATTTAAATTATACAAAAGATCTCCACAGCGATTGATTAAACTGCTGATTAGTTGAAGGTAGCAAGCAAACAGAGGTCATCTCTTGTACTCAAATGAGCAAAGCAAGGTAACTAAATTTCGCGAATGTCGAGGAACCTTAATGTAAAACAGGCATAAAATGAAGACTAAACCATGTTGCATCCCGATAACACAAGTCTTTTGCAAAAGTTTCAACAAAAAGCAAGGTTAACAAAAGCTAGGAATTGCAGGCTACTCATAAAACGTCACACATAACAACATTAAATTAAAACTACAAACCAAGCCATAATCCTCCTCTTCCTCGCACATATAATCATCGTCGTTATCCGACATATTTGCTAAACTTTCCTATTTATTTATTTTACAATTTCACAAATTACAAAAGCGTATTTTTTAGAACCTATTATTTTCCCGAACTGACATAACACTGACGTGACATGAATGATGAATGACACACCGGTGAAAGGTTTTTTTCTTGGTTTCATTCTTTCCGTTCATTTGAACGGTACAGGCAAAGGCATAGTACGCCATACAGCCTAGTCTTCAGTATGTTTTTTCTTGAGTTTTTTATCCTAATTTAACCTAACTTATCCAAGCTTAACTAACCTAACTCCTTTCGTTTCCCGCGTTTGGATGATAAGGAGGGGTTTAGCGTAAAGACATGATGTGGCCACTATGCTACAATATTTCACTGTTCTTTTTGAATTATTTACTGAATACACTTTTTACCTACTATTTTTTTCTTACTTTTTATCTACTATTGTGCACTTTTAAAGGTAAGATAGATAAGTCTTTATTTGCTCTAAAATAGTTATAGATTCAAGATACGATATTATTATCGACGCTTTACAGTGTCTCCTTACATTTCCAAACGATTTATTTTCATTCTGCAGCCCACTTTGTATCATATCGTATGAAATTTTAAAACTGCATAATACATTAATTTTAATCATAATTTGCCGAACAGCAATAAATTTTATTGAAAAAAGATTCAGACTTTCTGAATTCTGATTAGACCATTCTTCCCAGATTAGCAGTAAACTTATAAGTTATAATTGAATGAATTCAAAGTTAATTTTTAAATTGAACGCAGTATTTGAATATGTTCTTGATTGGTAAACTTGTTAACCAATTGAAAATATTTATTAAAATGTTTAGTTTACGCGCGAAACACTTTACTTGTGTTTTTGAGACTTGTTTTAATTACAGCAATAAAATGTATATTTAAAAAAAAAACTTCAACGGACTTAAAAACTATACGCATATTACTTTCAGCAATTATATCGCAGTTTATATATAAAATAAATTAAAAGTAACCAAACTAAAATTAATACCGCTCTTTTCCATTGGTTGAGTTGTGAGTGGTCAATGAACTTGTAAACATATGGTCGTTCCGAATCTCTTTTAGGTAAAATTTTGAGTATACATCTTTTGATCACTTGCGGCTGGATTCGTAATTTTTGTTTCAGAGAATAAATTTCTAGTATTTATTTCTTCAAAATTTCACTAATTCTCTTTTTTACTATACTTTGTGAATATTTTTCACATAATTTCCACGTTAAAATATTTTCAAACTCATTTGATATCGTCTCATAATAGACTTCGGAACAAACAATCATTGAGTAGCACAACATTGGAGGGAAATTGAGTAAACTCAAAAAAGCGGGCGGTCGCGAGATTAGATCGAAGGCGGCATTCGCAGTTGAGAATTTGACGAACTTGTACAAGTTGTTCATTTATTATTATTTGAAAGTTGACTATAATTGACTCAAAACACAATGGCCCCAGTTATTGACAAGGAAAACCTGCACAACGAATTCAGTAATGTGCATTTGAAGGTTAGTTTATATTAAAGATACTTGTTAATTTATTAATAGAAGATTCCCAAGTTGGGACATGTCAGAACCTGTACCTAATCATTGTTTATTTTGCAGTCTCCGGCTAAAAACAATGTTTTGGCCGAAAGAAATGACAATATGACTGGAGAAAGTATGGAGGTTGAGGGAAAGAGTACAGAGGTGGCAGAATTTGACCCACAAAAGGAGCCGTTATTGCGAGAAAACCCCCGTCGTTTTGTCATATTCCCGATACAGTACCCCGACATCTGGGACATGTACAAGAAGGCCGAAGCTTCCTTCTGGACCGTTGAGGAAGTGGATCTATCAAAGGTTTATATTTGTTTACATCTCTTATTTATTTCCGTCATACATAACCTACATGGTATTATTAACACGTTCGATTTTTTTACTGTCGTGTTAATGTAATAATACTGTGTAATCTAGGATCTCTTCATAATAGGATCGCAGGCTAACAGTCAACAGTTCGTAATTACAAACAGTTACTCGTGTCCCACGACTCCCCACATATAACAGCATGTACCAAATTATGACGCAATATCAGTAGTGTTCTTTTTTCAATCTTAATTTACTGTATTTTTATCTAGACTTCAATGATTACTTTCTGCTTATATGTACTTCCTGTACTTGGAACCTGCTTCAAGCAATTATTGAACTGCTACAACCATCAAATCTTGTTATTGTTTCTTACTCAACACAGTAGCAATGTTTTGTATACACTCAGGCATCCAAGTGACTCAACTTACATTAAATGGTTGTTTACAGGACATATCAGACTGGGAGAATCTCAAGGATGGTGAGAAGCACTTCATCAGTCATGTGCTGGCTTTCTTTGCTGCTTCTGATGGCATTGTCAATGAGAACCTGGTGGAGCGCTTCTCCCAGGAGGTACAAGTGACTGAAGCAAGGTGCTTCTATGGCTTCCAGATAGCTATGGAGAATGTACACTCTGAGATGTACTCTCTACTCATTGATACATACATTAGGGACCCTAAGGAGAGGTAAATTGCCCTGGATTTTATTAATGTACCCATTCTGTTGAATCAACATATGAATAATGTTATAGTCATTGAAAATGTTTATAAAAGATTAACCTGTTTAGTGTTTGTCACCCATATTAGTCATAATGAAATGCACTGTAACTTTAAACCTACCAAGCAACTTTTTATCTACTCTTCTTTATTCATTGTACATACATTTTAACAGGCGTGCCTAAAACAATTGGGTACTAAACCACCATGACTCATCACAATGTAGTCCATTGTAATCATGATCAATCTTTTTCCTTGTATAGAGACTTCCTGTTCAATGCTATTGAGACTCTGCCTTGTGTGAAGAAGAAGGCTGATTGGGCCTTGCAGTGGATTGCAAGCAAGTCAGCTACATTTGCTGAGCGCATCATTGCCTTTGCTGCTGTCGAAGGGATTTTCTTCTCTGGCAGTTTCGCCTCTATTTTCTGGCTGAAGAAGCGTGGCCTGATGCCTGGTTTGACATTCAGCAATGAGCTAATTTCTAGGGATGAGGTTCGTATACTATTTGTTTTAATGTTGTGTATTTTAGGAAAACCTTCTTGCTAGGGGCATAATAAGTTTTTATTTTCGATATCAGCAGGGATTTTTAATACTCTTATCTTTAGTTATCACCTTGCACAGATACTTATCTGAAACATAATAAGCTCATTGATAACAATTGCATGCAAAAAGGTGTGGGTTTGTGCATGAATAAGCACCTTGGGTATTTTTAGTCATCTTACAAAGACAACCCACTTGATCAATGCTGACAATACATTAGTAAATTCCACAATGTATTTATTGTGAAATTGAGATGATTAAAACATCCTATAAAATACTAGGAAAGTAACCATTTTGATAAGGACAGGCTTTACTTTTATTAAACCTATTATTTACTTTTATTAAACCCTTTTATTGACCTATGGGGCCATTCGGTGGAAGTTGCTAAGTCTATTATTGATATTGTGGCACCCACTCTAGCTGATATCTTTAATGCTTGTATTGACTGTGGAGAGTTTCCTGATCTCATGAAAAATAGTAAAATAATACCTTTGTTTAAATCAGGTAGTACATCAGACCCCACAAATTATAGACCTATTTCTGTACTACCTACCTTTAGTAAAATTTTTGAGAAATTAATTTTAAACCAAATGCAAATTTTTTTTAATAAACATAAATTATTACATAGCAAACAGTTCGGTTTTACAAGGGGTCGTTCAACTACTGATGCCGGTGTTGAACTTCTAGGACATATTTATAATGCATGGGAGGATAAATGCGATGCCTTGGGCATCTTTTGTGATTTGTCTAAGGCATTCGATTGCGTTCTTCACGATACGTTAATCAGGAAACTCCGCCACTACGGGATCCGGAATTCTGCACTGGATCTTATTACATCTTACTTGAGTGGTAGGATTCAAAGCGTTGACGTTAATGGAATAAGATCTTCCGGGTCTTTGGTAACGATGGGAGTCCCACAGGGGTCAATTCTTGGTCCTTTTTTGTTTCTTATTTACATCAATGACCTGCCGTACCTAATAAAGGATAACCACGATATAGTGTTGTTTGCAGATGACACTTCACTTTTATTTAAACTGAAACGTCAGCAGCAGGTTACTGATGATGTAAATAGCGCGATCTCCAAAGTAGTCCATTGGTTTAATGTTAATAATTTACTCTTAAACGAGAAAAAAACCAAATGCATTAAGTTTACTCTACCTCACGTTAGGCAGGTGGAAACTAAAGTGTTGATAAAGGGCGAAGAATTGAAATCTGAAGACAGCACAGTATTCTTGGGTATAACTCTGGATGCTAAGCTTCAATGGGGTCCACATATAGAAAAATTGTCAAAAAACTAAGTTCTGCTGCATACGCAGTTAGAACAATTCGTAATTTGACTGATGTTGAGACGGCCCGTTTAGTGTACTTTGGCTATTTCCATAGCGTAATGTCGTACGGCATTCTGTTGTGGGGAAATGCCGCCGATATTCAAACAATATTTGTTTTGCAGAAACGAGCTGTTCGTGCAATTTATAAATTAAGTCCGAGACACTCTCTCAGAGAAAAATTTAAAGAGATTAATGTACTGACCGTGCCGTCTCAATATATTTATGAAAATCTTTTGTATGCTCATAAAAATATAAAATTGTTTAAAAAATACAGTGATGTCCATAATATAAATACTAGGAACAGGCACAAATTTATTGTACCTACAACAAGGCTCAAGAAAATAGGTGGCTCCTTCAGATGCCAATGTATACATTTTTACAATGGACTTCCAGAGGTGGTTCAAGATCTGAGCCTGAATAAATTCAAATCCTTCATTAAACGTAAGTTGTGTCAGAAAGCATTTTATAGTGTGAAGGATTATATTGAGGACAAAAAGGCTTGGGCTTGAGCTGCGTCCGATTTCTATACACTGATTGTTCTCTGATTTTTCCTCTTGTAGTTTTAATATGTAACTGTTAATGTTACTAATTCAAAGCCTGTATTACACACTATGTAGCCAAGCATATTGTACGTTACGGAATTGTATCGCTGACAGAGGTGTTCGGCACTTGTACAGCTACACAGGAGCTAAACTTTCCACAGATTCGGGAACACTGTTGGAGCTGCTGAACCTTGGACAAAACTATCTTAGCATTGTGTAGATTCAATTTCTTAGTATTGTATAATTGCATGGCAAACGTGTGAGCACAATGTACGAATGTGCTGTAAGGCATTTTTTTGTTGGGTTAGTCTTTTTTATTGACTTGATAGTGCTCTGGCTGTTGAGAGTATGTCATGCTCACTCAAATGTCTCGCTGATGGTGGCGTGTGTGTTGGGTCATTGGGTTCCCTTGAATATGGTTGAGCTGAATGATGCTGATCCATTCGTCATGTTCGTGAACGGACGCCGTCGGAGGGGACTGGTCATCTCTTAGCTGCCACGGCGTATTTTAATTTCTGAATTGATTTTTGTGTGTTTTCATAATGGACGCTCTCGGCGTACAATTTATTTCTGCATCGTTCTCACACGGTTGATTTCAACATGAATGATGTAATCAAATATTTGTAACAATAGCTTGAAACTTTAAAAGAGTGTCCATGGAGTTTCTTGCCCGTTCTTCTCCATAGGTACCTACTCTTTGGAATGGGCGACTAGCTTCATCTTATTGACTGACCGACCTTCTGACAATTCAAAAGTGCCTGTAACTGGTTTATTTGAAATAAATGCTTTGATTTTGATTATTAAAATGTTGAGATCATTTTTATAATTACTGTTTTAATTAATTAATTAAACACTTTAATACCAAAACAGTTAAGTAATTAACTTTTATTTGTTAACAACATCTCAATAAGTAATTTTTTGCAGGGTCTACACACTGACTTTGCGTGCCTTATGTACAAGCATGTAGTTCAGAAGCCGAGTAAGGAGAGAGTGCTGAACATCATCAAGGATGCTGTGGTCATTGAGCAGGAGTTTCTCACAGACGCACTGCCAGTCAGGCTACTTGGCATGAACTGTGACCTAATGTCTAACTATATTGAATTTGTTGCTGATAGATTACTTATGGAACTTATTGGAGAAAAGGTAACTATTGCTAGAGAATAATTTATCGACAAATGCTGTAAACTTAAAGAAAAAGCGGAACCTAGTTCAGTTTGATAGGCATCCATAAATGTTTATTTATTGTACCCTAAATGGAAAATTTAGGTCATCTGATATAAAGTGACACTGATAAGGACCACTGTTTAGCAAAATGAACACCAGTTGTTATTCTAGATAATCTCATTTTTTTTTTTTCCTATCAAAATTGACCATGCTAGTACATCACAAAAGTTGCAAAAATAGAGTTTGAGAATTTATAAAGCTTGTGAATTTTCAACCATATTGTTTTATCTACAGCACTACAACACGAAGAACCCATTTGACTTCATGAACCTCATCTCACTGGAAGGCAAGACCAACTTCTTTGAGAAGAAAGTCAGCGAGTACCAGAAGTGGGGAGTCATGGCCAACCAGATGGATAATGTATTTACACTTGATGCCGAATTCTAGATTGATTACATAAAACTCGCCACAAACCTTGCAATAGTCTGAGTGGCTGACAGTATTATTTATTCCAATGAAAAGTAACAAAAGTGATGAATGTCTAGGCACCTATGTACTTTTCGGTTGTTCGCACGGGCGCTTTTTTCTTTTAACTTTTACTTGATAGTAACGCTCGGCGGAGTCCAGACGAGCGCGTTAAAAACATGTCACCACGTAGCTATTTGATTTTCAACTCCAAACCGAGCCCGTACTGGTGCTATTACCGGTTGACCCGGTAATAAAGTTACTAGGACCAACAGTACATTCATTATTGTAGTAATTAAGTATGACTTGATTGATTTGAATTGTGTTTTGACAGTAAATTAACTGAGCATTTTTAGTTCAGGGGTTTCTTCGAGTAAAATTTAAGTAAGCACCTTAGTTTGCAATGTGTGTACCTTAATACAAATAGTTTTAATGACTTACTTTCTAATGAACTAGTATAATATTTCTTACACAATAATATATTTTATAGTTAAATGGAATCATTTCGAGATGATTTATTCTGTGATAGATAATAATTATAATCAGCGCATTTATAAGCCCCGCACGATGATATTGCGATTGGCGGCCAACTTGGTGACGTAGTCGAACTCGCACCGTCGGTACCGTTCGCAAGTTCAGTCCGCGCTTACCCACCTAGGCACATCGAATATTTTTGTTAGCTTTTTGTTTTTGTTATCCTGTTTTATTGTTGTTCTTGAGTTTTGTTAGCTGTTACTCGTTAAAATGAGTAAGAAATTAATTAATAGTCGTGCTCGTGAAATTATAATTAAACTGAACAATTATTTTGTTAAAGAGAAAGAGGACTGTAAGTTAGTTCTTGAAAGTAAGTCACCGTGCTTTAAAAAGTGCTTCGGACATTTTAATACCGAAGCAACTGCTTATAGTTATTAAAAATATTTTGCAAAATTCTATCAAAGTCACGGAGTGTGTGGCATGTGCCACAGGCGTTGCAAAAAATACTGTGACGAAATTGAGACGAGAGCATGAGTCAGCAACAGCCAGTGGCAGCAAAATGAGAACTCCTACTAAAGGAAAAAGACAAAAGAAGAAATATTTCGACGGGTTCTCCTTAACAGCTTTAAGAAATATTATAGATTCAATGTATACGGTGAGGAGAGAAATACCCACAATTCGCAAAATCTTGGCGGCTTCAAAAGTAGACCTTAATTATACTGGTAGTGAAACTACATTAAGAAAAATAATTAAATGTGATTTAGGCTACCAGTTTAAACGATGCTACCAAAAAAGACTGGCCCTAATTGAAAGACCCCAAATTCAAGCGTGGAGGGCTAAATATTTACGCCGTATGAAAGAAAATTACTCGCTTGGTGAAAAATAAAAGACAAAAGACCCGTTGTTTATCTCGACGAAACGTGGATACACGCACACTACACGGTAGAAAAATGTTGGCAAACAGCAACCGATGGAGTGAGACGGAACGACAGCCCCGGCCCCCGATGGATAATAGTTCATGCGGGAAGTTAAAGCGGTTTTGTTGCCAATGCCCTTTTAATGTTTAAAGCAGACACCAAAACGGGGGATTACTATGATTAAATGAATGCTGAGAATTTCACCAAGTGGCTTACAGAAAAATTAGTACCCAACATACCACGCAACTCCAAAATTGTGATGGACAACGCCCCTTATCACAGTAGGGATGAGAATAGGCCACCAAGTATGAACAATAAAAAACAGTTGATTGTTGAGTGGCTACAAACTCACAACATACCACGCAACTCCAAAATTGTGATGGACAACGCCCCTTATCACAGTAGGGATGAGAATAGGCCACCAAGTATGAACAATAAAAAACAGTTGATTCTTGAGTGGCTACAAGCTCACAACATCGACTTTCCCAACGACAGTACAAAACTTGAACTGTATTTATTAATTAAACGGCACGGACCGCCGAAAAATTATAAAATTAACAATTTATTAGCTGGCAATGGCCATGAAGTCGATAGATTACCACCTTACAACTGCGACCTCAACCCCATTGAGTACATCTGGAACCTGGTAAAGATGAGGGTGTCAGAAAAGAATGTGGAGCAGTTGGAAAGTCGCATTGAAGCTCTGACGTTGGAGGCGTCGGCATCAATAACTCCAGATGACTGGCGAAAGGAAGTCAATCATGTTAAACGGCTTGAAGAGGAATATTGGAATAAAGATCGAATAACTGACGAGTTATTTGTCATACATACGGCGACGACAGTGAATCGGAAACGACAGACACAGAAAGCAGTTCTGATTCGGAAGACTATACATTTTTTTACATATTATCCTGGTTTTATTTATAAGCTGATAGATGTAGGTAGTAATTAAAACATGACTACTACACAGTGGACTCTGGTTCAATTCCCGCTCGCCAATTAACAGAAATGTAGTTAGAAAAAAATAGTATACATGTAAGAAAGATATACGATTAGGTATATTTTTAATGAAAGTTTATTTGTCAGAATATGGGTGAGTAGGTATACCTACGAAAGAATGTTAAATGCAAAATTTATACACTATTATACATAGGTACACTCTTTATAAAGAGTGTATGTATAATAAAATTATAAAATACAAATAAACCCTTAACCATAATATTAATTTATACATACACTCTTTATAAAGAGTGTAATAAAATTTTAAAATACAAATAAACCCTTAACCCTAATATTAATTTTGCATTTAACATTCTTTTGCTAGCTGTCCTTTTGTGTGACAGATGACGTCACAACGCTGTTATTGTGACAAGGTTCCATCGCAATATCATCGTGCGGGGCTTATACTTGAAAATGTAAGTCTAATGCTTTCTGCTTTATGTATGTTAAGAGTGTTAGATATATTTTT
The DNA here is from genome assembly GCA_017933935.1 of Sesamia nonagrioides. Taxonomy (NCBI): domain Eukaryota; kingdom Metazoa; phylum Arthropoda; class Insecta; order Lepidoptera; family Noctuidae; genus Sesamia; species Sesamia nonagrioides. Next base: position 700,853 of record JADWQK010000385.1, read on the forward strand.
TGCTAATAAAAATTCTTAACATAAATAATGCCTTTTTTATTCTGAATTCTGAAAATACCTATCTGTTGCCTTTCCAGATTATTAGGCACTTCTTCAGATAAAAATTTTAATAAAACCTATATTTTTTTATCTTGTGTGTGAACTTACAGTGGAAGTAGCAATTAGTAAGCAACTATTGATACAACAAACTTAAAATCTGCATTTTTTTTTTTTTGTAATAATTAAAAACCAGCGCTTGACCGCAATCCCGCCTGATGGTAAGCAGCGATGCGATAGTTGATGGTAAAGCGCGCTAGTTTATTATGAGCCTATCCACTCTAGCCTTAAAGACACTCAAATTGTAGTCCAACGGAAACACCGCCGCCGGCAATTTTTCATACTGAGGTCATCCATTTTGACATCAGAATGACTCGTCATAATTAAATATATCTCTGATAGCTTACGCTGACGAGGGATTGTTGCCCGCTAAAATAGATCGTTTATACCTAAGTATCGAGTAACACAAACGAGGGAAAAGTCCCCCCGAATAATCGAGGACACGCAGAGAGCGGACCGGACAAAAGTACGGGGGAGTCCCCGAATAAAATGAAGTCGTGTGACTCGGCGGAGCAAAGCGGACTTTGGTCCGCGTTGTGTGCACTCGCTTCTCTATATTTCTGGGCAACAGTGTTGCCGTTTTAGCGACTTTGTCGCTAGATCTGGCGGATTTTGGATATGCTTAGCGACTCTTTTTCGTTCTAGCGATTTTTAGTGACTTTTTGTATGCAACGCTGATTACCACCAATTCCCAGTACTTAGTGGTAATGAAATTAGAAGAAGGGATGTTTTCGATATTGAAAACATAGACATATTTTAATTCAAATTTAACTGTGGTTACTAGCAACAATACGAATACTTTTTTCGGATTTTCTGGAAATCCCCTACCAGAATGACGTTCGATCTCACTGTTTACTATTTCTTTCTTTTTCATTTCAATATTCAATAGTTCATTAACACCGTTCATAGAAAGAAGGAAAGAACCAGGTTTTACTTTTTCACAGAATGAACTTGTTTATGTGTGAAAGGAGGAATAGTGTCTTGTTCAATTGTCGCATCAAAATGACGCAATATATAGATACCAAAATTGTTGCTTGTTTAAACCTATAGATGTGGGCGTTCGCGCAGCGGAAAGTTGATGAATTTAAAGATTTTAAATATGCAGGCACGCAGCCATTGTGGAGAAATTCACCAAAAACTGATTCCGCTCGGCGAACGTTGTCCTGGCGGAACTCTTTTTAATCCATTGACTTTAGAAAAAAGAGATGTGTCCAAAAATTAGTGTGTATTTGTGTGTATGTATGAATAAAATTTGTACATGCATACCTAAACTTCGGAGAAATTCAAGTTTCCGCTGCGCGAACGTTTGGCCATTAGCTAGTTTTCATTTAAAGCGCTTAAATAAAGCTGTAGATTTTTACATACGTTGTTTTGAATTTGTGCATATTTGTGTACAAAACAGATTTAGAAAAAATGGTAGGGCTAAAAAGATAAGAATACAAACGTAAAACACGCTTATAAGGTCTTAGTCATTGATATAATTTTATCAATGGTCTTAGTTCTTATAGTATGCACTTTGGGGTCGAGATTTTCACGCTTATACAAACCTTGTATGTGTCTGCAACATATTGCCAAGTATCAATGATGTTCCTTTAGTAAATAGAGAGTTATAGGACAATTTACCATGACAAAATCACTGTTTACAAAGCAGTCAAATATCACGACATTCTAAAGGAATTGCATGGTAAAATGTATGTATGCGCATACTTAAATAAAGTAACTACGTAAATAGTACCTACTTTGTCATAGTCAAATACATTAAAAGTACCTAGGTGTACAAAAATAAATGACCTTTATATTATATCGAAACAATTGTGTTATCACCTATACCAATTCAATACCGGTATTATACTGTAAATTTTGGGATGTTACCTAAATATATTGCACGGCCGCTTTTTTATAGCTATCCGAACTTGGTCGGGTTATGTAGGTTTTCGATGCTTCGTCAGTATTAAAATTGTTTTTCTTTAATTACTGAATTTAATGACATGAAATTTTGCATGTGAATAGTTGAATGAATACACTAATTATTGGCATACATTTTCTGGATATTGATAGGGAGCGCAGGTCGCTGGCTGTCCGTTGCAACATGCTGGCCCGCAGGTTTGTGCGCTGTTCTAAGGCTGTTAAGATTACGCTTTTTAAGGCCTTCTGCCAGTCATTTTACACGTGCAGCCTGTGGGCCGCGTATACCCGGCGGGCATACAGCGACTTGCGCGTACAGTATAATAACGCATTCAGGGTGCTCTTGGGGTTGCCGTGGCGCTGTAGCGCGTCAGGGATGTTCGCGGAGGCGAGGGTCGACGGGTTCGCCGCGATCATGCGAAAACGTTGTGCTTCCATGGTGGCGCGCTTGCGCACCTCCTCCAATGGCATACTGAATGTGTTTTCGGATCGGTGGGACTCGCCCCTCTTACGTAGGTGGATAGGAGTCCAGACCCACTTTAGTTAATTCATTACTAACATTAGGCTAAGCTTTATTTGTACTAACACTATATGGATGTTTTTTAATCCGAAATAAAATTTTGAATTTGAAAAAAAATTTGAATTTAACTAAACTAACTAAAGGAACATCATTGATACTTGGCAACATGTTGTAGACACTTGTCAAGATTTGTATAAACGTGAAAATCTAAACCCCCAAAGTGCATACTTTAAGAACTAAGGCCTAATAAGCGTATTTAACGTTTACATTTTTATCTTTTAAGCCCTACGTTTTTTTCTAAATCAGTTTTTTAAACAAATATACACATTCAAAACAACGTATGTAAAAATCTACAGCTCTATATGTAAGCGCTTTATATGAAAACTAGCTAATGGCCAAACGTTCGCGTAGCGGAAAATTTAATTTCTCCGAAGTTTATGCATGCACTAATTTTATTCATACACAAATACACACTAATTTTTGGACACATCTCTCTCTTCTAAAGTCTATAGATTAAAAAAAGTTCCGCCAGGACAACGTTCGCCGAGCGGAATCAGTTTTTGGTGAATTTCTCGACAATGGCTGCGTGCCTGCATATTTAAAATCTTTAAATTCAACAACATTCCGCTGCGCGAACGCACACCGTTGAAGCCCGCGATGGACTTTCTATTCGCGGAGCATACTTTTTTCTCCGAGCAAATACAATATGTAAAGAAAACCCTGTCCGATCCGTGAAGGCATTGTTAGGTATCGATAACTGATTCTAGTAATGCCCACAAAGACAGGCAAAACTTAAAAAAAAAACCCCCTAAAAAAAAATATTATTTCGCAAAAAGAGGTTACTTAATACATGTGCAGTAAACAACACCATTTCGCGGGCGGCGGGGGGCAGGGCACGCGGCAGATGTGACGTGGTCGCGTCGCTATTCGCTTATAATAAAACCAGTGTTGTCACTTTTTCAAAAATTACAAAATTTCGGGGAAATTGGAATTAATTCCCGGGAAAAAGGATTATTTCAAAATTTATTAGTATTGGTACTATGATGATTATGTAAAATTTTATATTATATTTGGTCAAGTGTTTACCTAACCTTTATTATCCTTATGGGTCGGACAGGGTTTTCTTTACATATTGTATAAGCTCTTGATTATACCTTCAGGGTTCCTGCACACGCGTCGCCGCGCCCCTATCACCCGCGTAACCTCTGTCGGCTTAAATAAAAGCGCGTGATTTACGTAGTAAAAGTGCATTCAGTAAATAATTCATAAAGAACGATTGCGTCACTGCTTACCATCAGGCAGGGTTGCGGTCAAGCGCTAGTTTATAATATATAAAATAAAATAAATAAAGAACATTGAAATATCGCAGCATAGTGGCCACATCATGACTTTGCCTCAAATCTCCCTCATAGTTGGTTCACGCAGCCGTCTTTTTCAACTTTCATTGGCGATATCCGCCAATATTGTGAAATAAATTTTTCATAGAATTTTTATAATTTGTTACACGTGGTTTTGGCAAAATTGTGGTATCTATGCCATTGATCAAGAGTTAAGGTTGAATCTCACCTTGAAAAAAAGAAGATATTTTCACAGAATTCATGGGCTGGTTTTCTGTAAAGTACATATTTTTGAGCTTTTATGATTCACATGCCGAAAAAGAAAAAACTATAACGAATTACGTTACTTTTATTATTTAAAATTATAGTTACATGGATTTTATTGGGTTATATAGGAGCTCTACTGTATAATTCAGTAGGGTTCCTATATATGTGACCCAACAACGTTGAAGTTACATTGGTTTCCCATCTGCTAAGTATGTAGTCGGAATGGAATTAACACTCACAGAATATAATGAGACTTCCATTTAACATTTATTGAAATTTTGTGGAGATCTTATGTCGCAGCCAACTGATTGCCGTAGCCGTTCAGTTTAGCCTTTTAACTTAACGACTTAAATGGTATTCAATAAATTATAGTTTAGGTGGTACCAATCACGTGCAAGCCGAATCACTCGCAGGCGCTCCAACCAAACGGGTTAAATTTGGACTGTGATCAAACGCGCACGAGCCGAGAGAGTGAAGGGAGACTATAGTACTACTTCCAAAGGCCAGGCTGTTGACTAAACGGCAATTTTAACCAATTGGCTGTCACATTTACATTAGACACTGTCCGCTAAACGTGCCTTAACACATTGTTTCTTACTAAAGTTGTAGCATATTGTATGTTACATCTTACTGGAAATAAAATGCAATAACAACAAATCTATAAATTATACTCTAAAATAAAACAATTGCGCATGTTGAAATTTTCTAATCCTATTATTGCATACGAATTCCAAAACCTGAGAGCATCCAATTCTATAATATTTTTTTGAGAAGTCTCGAACTAACGAGATGTGGTAAAAGAGGTGTTATTTTTTAGAATAAACTCCTATGCAAGAACCTTCTTATAGAGAAGGATTTCAACCATTCACAGCAAACAGAACTTGCATTATCTTAGTGTAAAGGCTAACGCACATTAGGGCGAGCCGCACCGCAACGCATTGGAAAAATCCCATCATATTTTCTTACAAAGTTTAAGAAAAAAAAAAAACAAACTTTTTTTGCGTTCGGTAAAATTGATAATGTGCGAACAACAGCAAGTCAAGTTACCCCAAACTGCCAAATATTCCCAATCAATCTTGAGCCTTAATGCTTTAGGGATAAAGTTGAAAATCGAATAAAGAAATCTGACAGATTGTAGCAGATTGACGTGCTGTCGTCTGTACATAAAAAAAAAAAACAATTATTATAAATATAATTGTTTTCTTTTTTTAAATTACAAGACATTTGTTTAAAATTACAAGAAATAGCATGCGGTTAAAACAGAAGAGCTTTTCATTTTGTTCCAATTAACAATGGGTCCCAAACTAGGCACAGCCTGTATCTTGATGCGTTATTCATTCTCTTTCTTTCACTATACGTATTCTGCACGTACTTGGCTGGTTTTTGCAATGCAATGCGTCACGGCGGTGCCTAATATACGCTAGTGGTGTGTTCTAGCATTAATGAAGAGTGTGCCAGCACACAAGCGCTAGTTTTGTGTTTTTCAGTGTAAGTGTTGTGGCGACTAACGCTAGTGTGTTGTGTTTTAGCGCTAGTGTTGTGTCTCTAGCGCTCGTGCTTGTCGCTGGCAAGGCGCCGCAGCAAGCGCTGTCCCGATAGGAACGTGAGCGCGCCCAGCGGGAGCAGGTAGCGCATCGTATCGAACATCGACAGCTGTAGCCACAGCACGCCGTACAGTCCCAGGGAACCTGCGGATGTGTTTTACTCGTTATTCGACGTCACAGGGTTAAGTAGATTCTTTCAGAAGTTATGTTGGGGCTCGAACTCAACATAAAAGATAGCGCGCGTCCTGTACTTCAAGAGAACACGCTTTAAAGAATCCGTGACCGTGACGTAATTAATTGGTTGTCCGGGAAAGTTTATATTTTTAGATCATACCGCGTTAGGTTAGGTTAGCATTTTCGGTGTTGACGAATAAAAGTCACAACGAAAAGTAAAAAAAGTTAGACGATGTTATGTTATAACTAATGGTACCTACTTGGTGTGAACTGTAAGTGCCGCAAGTACATAATTCTTATATAAGTAATATATTTATTCTACTTTTGGAACGTATACGAACCTCCCAAAGCCAAATGGAACACCAAGGCGCTGGGTGTGAGGGGGAAGTTGCTGAAGTTGAGTCCGAGCTTCACCCAGAGCAGCAGCAGCAGCAGGAGCGGCGCGGCACACGCCGCCGCGAACACGTCCGACACAATACGCGAGGGACGCGCCTCGGGCGAGCGGAACACGTGCGAGATCTCAGGCAGCGGACCGCGGTGAGGCTTCGACGACGTGCTCACTGGAGCGCCTGGATGGGAATCAATCAGATTTGATCATTGTCGAAACACTTGAAATACAAAAATAGGATAATTCTTGGCCCGATATTCCCATGGGATCGACTCTTATGCGGGTGAAACCGCGGAGGACTAATAAATAAAATTCTTTAATTCATTCATGCACCGAAAGAAAAGCTTAATTCATATTTATTTATCCTATTGGTCATTGTTCCTTATAATATACTTTTTATAGAAAACAAAAACAATAGAACTATTACAGAACTATTTAACACAAGTAAAATTTGAAGGTTTTATTTTCAATTTAGCATTTTTTGTAACACCCTTTCTTTATTTATTTACGCACTTTTCTGTGACTCAATCATTAATATCGAGATAAAAAAATTATTGCATAGCAAAAAAAAAATAATAATCTGACTATATAATTTAAATTACGATGATACAGAGGGACTCTAGCAACAAGTGACCTAATAGAGTGCTATTAAATTGAATAACTAAGATTTCTTTTATTTAATCACGCACACAGACACACACGCACGTACTCATAAAAATAGTCGCATCCATACTAATATTATAAATGCGAAAGTAACTCTGTCTGTCTGTCTGTTACGCTTTCCCGCTTAAACCTCTCAACCAATTTTGATGAAATTTGGCACAGACAAACTTTAGACCCTGAGAAAGAACATAGGCTATCTTTTATCCCGGAAAAAAATGATATTCACGAGGGAAATCTAAAAAGCGCGATATAACCGAACTCCACGCGGGCAGAAAGCTAGTTTTGTTATATATTATTATTTTTTCTCATTTCCCTTTTTGTTACTTTCATATTTAAAATTAACGGAAGCTTCAACTACCATCATTTCTATATTTTCTATGCCTAAATGGAGACTCCTTGACATGTAATGTAAGACAAATTTATAAATTTGTCTTACATTACATGTCAAGGAGTTTCGAGTGAAATAAACTTATTATTGTCACTTGTATTTTTCTATTTATACATATTGTTTTACATTTTTAAATATTTATAAAATGTGGGGGTGCGTGAAGGTTTCATTAGACAATTCCTACACAAGAACCCAAAGTTTTTTCCCTTTTCAGCAGCTGTCCAATTTGCTTTACGGTTTTTTTTTAAATCTAAATCAAATAATTCAAGTTTTACTGTACTCACCAACAGCGTTAGCGTCCTTGCCGAAGTTGAAGAGCACCTCTCCCACGGGCCAGGCGATGGGGTTGGACACGGCGCTGTCTCCGAGGTACATCGTCAGCGAATACGCGCCTGACGCAAAGTTCAGGTGCTTGGCGATGCCGCCTACGTTCTGTAGATAATGTAGTTGTTAATGTAAATTTCATTATTTTACTTAACCGAAAACCTATGAGCTGGTTCAAACTTTAAGACGAAGCTTTTAACCACTTTCCTCATCGCGGGTCACATCATGCTCTGTCTTGAATGATGGAAAGCGATGGATGAGGAAAACAGTACTTGGTCTTACTGCTCCTCGATCTTACAAATTATTAATTCGCTTTACATTATTTGGAATGTTATTCTTGGACGTGGCTTGACAAGCGCAAGCGCGAAAAGAGCATAACCTTCTCCAAAGAACTATGTTCGTGATGGGACTCCTTGGCCAGAAACGTTTTTTTTAATTACTTTATGAATGATATTTATACAAAAAGGTTGGGTAAACACATGACCAAATAAAATATGAAATTTTACATAATCAACATAGTAACAATACTAATGAGTTTTGAAATAATCATTTTTTCCGCGAATTAATTCCAACTTCCGCAAAATTTGGTAATTTGTTAAAGATATTGCCTATACAATATGTTAAGAAAACCCTGTCCGACCCGTAAGGATAATAAAGGTTAGGTAAACACATGACCAAATAACATATGAAATTTTACACAATCATCATAATAACAATACTAGTGAATTTTGAAATAATCTCTTTTACCCGCGAATTAATTCCAACTTCCCCAAAATTTAGTAATTTTTAAAAAGTGACAACATTATTTTTGACGGTATAATTCTGAGCGAACAGCGACGCGACCGCGTGCCGGGTGCCCTACCCCTCTTCGCCGGCGCCTGTATGGCCTACCACATATGTTTTAAGTTACCTCTTTTTGCGAAATAATATTCATTTTTTTAGGGGGATTTTTTTTTTAAGATTAGCCCGGTTTTGTAGGCATTAGTAGAATCAGATCGATACCTAACAATACCTTCATGGATCGGACAGGGTTTTCTTTACATATTGTATAATACTGCACATGTTTTTTTAGGTTTTTTTTTTAAGTTTAGCCCGGCTTTGTAGGCATTAGTAACTGATACCTTCCCCCTACTACCTTCCTTCCTGCTACCTGATAGATTTCTTCACATATTGTATAAATTTTATGTCCTTACAAGTTTTCTTTGTAAATAGTAGAGAGTATGAAGAATTAGGTTTAACACATTTCTACACAATATATTCTAAGTACACAATACCCACAAGTTCAACTTTGTACGCCTTGGTGTTGTCTGGCTCGGCCACGAAGATGGTCTCGTCGTCGCTGTTAGCGCTGCCCACGCGCACGAACGCTTGTTGCACCAACACCGGCTTGTTGTACTTATCGCGGACACTGAACTTTAAGGTTACCCTGAGGGTATAACAATATTATGTTAAAATCTGGGAATTTTGTGTTATGTGTTGGCAGTATCAAAATCAAAAGTCATTTATCCAAATTAGGCTGAGAATCAGCACCCTTTGAACGTCAATATTATTATAAGTATTCATTTAATATATGTCAATGTTTACCTATTCAATAGTTTTCAGGTAAGTAATTCCGCATTTCTGAGGAGACTGAATACGGCATTGTATACTTACTTCTGCAAATGATCGGCCTGGAGTTTCTCAGTCAGCTTGTTCGGATACGCGACAGTCGTAACCTTCGGACTGGTAGTGCCATCTACATCACCAATACCGACCTCCACACTGCTAACTTGAATCTCGCCCAAAACTGCCACATTAATATTAGCTGTCTTACTACCAGCGCTTAAGGCAATCTTGTACAGGCCATATTGAGCCTTAATCTTGCTCAAATTAAGGACGAAAGTCGTAGGTTCGTTAGATTTTTGTGTAAGAGGTTGTTTTGATAGAACAACGACGTCGTCAGCGAGGCGTGTACCGGATTGTGCGACTACTTCCTCAGGCTTCAGGAATTTGACCGGGCGCCCTATAAGGTCTGTGATGGAGAACTCAATGGTGTCCGACTCGGAGGTAATGTACTTCTTGCCTTTGATAGTGATGCTGATGGGGGCTGGCTGTGGGAAAATAATATTGATTAAAAAAATATGGCGGGAGATCCTTCTGGAAACTTTTTGACTTCGACGCATTAAAAAACTATATCGAATATTGCTTATGATATAAAGTGATAGACGAATAAGCATTAGAGCCGGCACTTCTGCCAATGTCTACTAAAAACGTAATTCTCATACCACATCATCAGAGAGTGCGGCGGCGGCTTCAATCAGCAAGCAAGCTCCCTTGGGCGTGTTGACAGAGCGACGTGACAGCAAGTATTCTGCGAACTTGTACCTCTGTTCGTCGCTCAGGGGAGATGGCTTCTTCAAGTTCTTGTAGGTCCTGTATGGAGAAAATGATAAAGCTTAACATAACTTTACTGTAATTTTTTGACCATGTCAATGTGAAAAAAGAGAAGTGAGTGTGGAATGAGCTGTCATTACAAGTAATGCTAGGTAATGACACTATTGATAGCTCTTAGAGTGAGCTTCACATCCACTTACTTTGTTCATGTGGAAGTTGTAAATCTCTACAATATACTAAAATAACAATCCCATGTCCCTTCTGTACTATGCATTTGTTTTCACTTAGCATTCTTTCTAACTTTTACTTTTTGTTGGACTCCTAAGGGAATAATGCTTATCATTTAAAATAGGCTCTAACGAATTGAAGAACGATAAAATCTGACTAGTCGTTCTGTTCAGGAGAGATGGGAAAAAGTGAGTGACGATCTGGTAATATTAGTAGGGCCAACATGGCAAGAGATCACGCAAGACTGCGCTGATAGGTCACGAGTACTTGCCTCTGTATGCTACTAAGCAGGTTGGAGGTCACGGGCAGCCCTCCTTCAAAATGCAGAGCCTTGGAGTCACTCTCGTCAGCGGCCAGTAACACACCCTCCGCATGCGAGGCCGTCCACGCACCACAGCCCATGTGCTCACAGAGAGCGAACACGTAACCATAGCTGGAAGAAATGTATTTTGTATATTATTGTACTAAACCAAATATAGATCATTCAACTTGTTCGTATAATAATATTTTTTTTTCCTTTTTGGCAACTGAGCCGGTTTCGACTATTCTGCCAGTGTCACGTAGTGACGGCAGCAAACAGAGGCAGGCCGTCGAACTTTTTCTATTCGTGGTAGGTGTTAGTATAGCTGCATGGACAAACTCATGAGTTAGTAAAACAAGTAATCTAATTCACAGAGAAACATTAGCCATCAATTAGTCACTGATCACCTGCGGGACGATGAGGACATGGACAGGGAACGTAGGGCGCTGTCAGTCAGAGCCAATATGATAGCCCGCAGATTTAAACGTTGTACCGCTCAAGTGAAAATAACACTATTCAGAGCGCATTGCTCATCTTTGTATTCGTGTTGCTTGTGGGCTCATTATTCGCAAAAATCTTTCAGCGGCTTACGGGTCCAATACAACAATGCTTTTAGGGCGTTGTTGGGGCTGCTGCGCTGGTGCAGTGCGTCGGGCATGTTTGCGGACGCTAACGTTGACAGCTTTCATGCCGTGCTCCGCAAGCGGTACGCCGCGGCGCTTGGCAGGTTGCGGGCCAGCACCAACAGCATTCTGGCTGTTATTGCGGATAGGCTGGATACGCGTTACATCCAGCACTGGGTTTATACCCATATTAGGAAATAAGCACCGTATAATTTTAACGTCCTTTAATTATTTATTTTGTTTTCGGTTTATGTTATCTACTTTACTTCTTTAAATTTTTATATTTTTCTACTAATCCTAGTTTACGTAAATTTTACTATACTAACACACTATGGATTGTAAAGTCTGAATTAAAATGATTTTATTTTATTTTTTATTACACTAGCTTATACTATATACAGACTATTTACACACAAACTACGCACCAATTAAAATTTTAAATCGTTCTCATTTAGGAATCTGGCCAAAAGATTTGTGTATAATGATTATTGTTGACACAAGTGGATTCCGAATTGAAAAAAAAATGGAATTAGGAATACTCTATGAATTACAATGATAGATTCTTTACCGGGTATGCGCAGACAACATAATAAAGTATTTATTATATATTAGAGGATAATGCTGTCGTTGAAGACAATAATTATTATGGGAATTTGCAAAGTCAGCAAAAATATGGCACTATTTGTTGTCTCAGATGAGTAATGTTCTATTGGAACTTGCCATTTTTTATTTTTGGTTGTTGAATAAAATTTTTGGTCAATTATACACATTTTTCACATGATTGTTCATATAAATTTTGCATGAGAAAAAGGTAATAAGGACTATTTTTATGTGAAGATATAATAACAATATTTTTGATGACAAATTAACAAATTCCCATCATATTTACTGTCATCAACTATGGCATTATCCTCTGATGTTCAAATAGTTACAATCATTACAATCTACTTCCAAATTATACCAAAGCAATCATTGCTATAGCTAATTTGCCAGAACTAGGTTGCTGCCTTAGGGTTTTCTAGGTGGTAGGCCATAACATCGGCTGCCGGCAGAAGTTACCACCCACCAGACAAAGTCTTGCCGCCAAGTGATTCGTCGTGTTCCGGCATGATGTCTGGTGAAGTCATATGGAGGACGGGTCTGAGCAGTTGTGTTGCGATGTGTGGCGGGTACGATGCGCCAAATGTTGTTGTGTCGGGAGTTTGGTCGTGGAGTCTTCAGATCAATCTCCTAGCGCAGCATCGTTTGGTTGTGTTGTCTTGGGTTTCGTTTGGTTGGGTTGGGTCGCTCAACTGCCGTCATTCTTCCTATTCCTTAGTTTTTTAAGTCATCATCATCATCATCCCAGCGTTAATCCCAGTCGCATCCGAAGCCTTTTCAGCTTTGGAGTCTGGGGTCCGCTTTACCAGTCCAACTGCTGATATGGCTTAACTTCGACATTTTCCGTGAAGCGACTGCCGTCTGACCTCCACAACCCGAAGGCGACATCGAAGCATTACAGTTAGACCAATTGTTGGACTTTTGAGGGCTCTAACAACCCGTAACGACTGCCACTAGATGTTCGCATGGCAACCGGGACCAACGGCTTAACGTGCTTTCCGAGGCACGACCAGACCAGTGCGAATATTTATATTCATGCATACAAATACTTGCACTGTGCGGGGATCGAACCCGCGCCACCTTGCGCAGCGGCCGCGTCCGCTACCGCTACGCCAAGGAGGCTGGCCTTAGTTTTTTAAGTGAATAGACTTAATAAACTAGTGCGCTTTACCATCAACGATTGCATCACTACTTGCCATCAGGCAGGATTGCAGTCAAGCACTAGATTATAACTATTAAAAAAAAAAGAAAAGGTATAATATGCAACAAGTTAAATTTTAGATAAAATATACTCACTTAGCAGGGGAATCGTCTTTTTTGAGCAACTGAATAAGATTCTTCAGAGCATCTTCTTTATCAAAAACTGTTCCCTTGCCAAATGCCTTCAATGTGTATACAGCATGGTATATATCAGAGATTGTGGCATCCTTCTTATCTAGCACTTGTGTGGCTGGTGACAGGATTTCCGGTTTCAAAGAATTCAGGCAGCTGGATATAGCTGCAGCATTTGCTAGTTGGAACACTTGCTCAATGTTCTTAGCATCATACTTCACACTTTTGATATGCTGCAACAAATAGAATGGACTGTTGATGTTGCTTATAATTTATTTTCATTGTTATTATTATTTCAATGTTTTTAATCTGTGAAATGTAGTATTGATATATAATACATTATTTTCTTTTTTTTTAATGTTGAGGCAGTTTTTTGATTAAAATTTAGAGAATTCTAAGCTTGGTAGAACTTAAATACTCAAACTCACCTCACAAATATTAGGAATGTCAGCATTTAACTCTGCCAGCCCCTTGACAGAGTAGTATAATGATGTGATGTCTTTACTCTTCAAATTCTCCTGTAGAATTGTCTGTAGACGCTTCAGGTCTATTGTGCCTTGCAGAGTATTACCATTGCTTAATGACAGTGCACTTAGTAATAAAAGAAATAGGGCTGAAAACATAATTAATCATTTAACAGTGTCGTTACACAGTTTATAAGGTAGGTAGATGTTAAAACATGATTGGATTTTCTTATGAGCCTCTAATAAGAATTTTAATTTCTTAACAAAACGTCGTGCTTTACTGCTTGAAGCCTGTAGACTTTAATACTATTCATAGTGGATAATTTGGTAAAATTAACCTGTACAACGAATTGTACGACCGGCGACGCCTGGATAACAATGACGTGTCCTTAAGATTTTAACGTAAATAAATATTTTTAAAGCTTTCTTAGCATAAGTAAGACCTTACTAATAAATCGAAAATATTTTATAAACCTCCAAATGATTAAAAATTCGGCAGGATACTAGAAAAATAGCAATTTTGGTTGCCACGATAATGTTAGTTTTATTGTGTGAAAGAAGGAAGACATACCATGAAAATACATTTCTATAGCCTAATATACTAGAGATCACCCTGATTTTATAACCACAATCTTACTTTCTAATAGTATTTGGCTAATTTTCTAAAAAACGCTACGAACGCCGGCACCTCTTGACATACACGTTTGACATAAAATCATCGACGTAGCATAGCACAATATCAGTGTGGCTACAACAATAAAATATGTGTTATCAGACAAAGATAGCGTTATTTATTTCGCGTGTTAAAGAAAGACAGAAATCTATAGTGATGTCAAATAAAATAGATGACTGGTTAGGCTTCACATACACGGCAAATCAATGCAATGCATAAAATAATACTTGTTAGATGTAATGTAGCTGTCTTATGTGATAGCAACGCATGCCTTATTATCAACAATACTAATTTAATTGTGTTTTTATCACTTACGGTCATAGATATCTTACGGTTTTATTAATAGTAACAGTAGCACGTCTCTAAGTAAACGTCAAATGGCAGCTTGACGTTGACGCTTGACATCTCGGTTTCATCCTTCCATTACCATTCCGACCTTATATTTTACTATAGATTGCAATTGTTTTGATTAAATTAGCAAAATGGCAAGTGCAGTCGCCAAGATACCGACTCTAATTAGCTGTAAGTATTGTTATGTTAAATGCCCAATTTCAATAATTTTTAATTTAATGTCTTGTGCTTAGCTCAGATATTATGTAATTCTCGTTTAAATATCTGATTGAAGGTTATATCGATATCAACGAAAATTTAATTTATTTTTTCATACATTGTGTCACACTAGCTAGACATTACCTATGGGCACTTAACCAACCCAAGAAACAGTCATTAATATGAACTTGATTAATCGTCACTGTTAATTTTCAGCGGCAATCACAGCAGCTCGCCCCAAATTCAATATCTTTATGAAGTACGCGCGAGTGGAATTGGCCCCTCCTAAATTGAGCGAGATCCCACAGATCAAGGCTGGAATCGGTAAACTGCTGACTAGTGCCAAGACTGGTGCATGGAAGCAGCAGACTGTCAAGCAGGCCTCCCTAAACGCTCTTGTTGGGGCTGAGGTCCTCTTCTGGTTCTATGTTGGAGAGTGCATCGGCAAACGCCACATTGTCGGTTATGATGTTTAAGTTCTTGATGTAAGCAATCAATAATTCTGTAGATATTATGTTCAACAAAATAAATTATTAAATCCATGTGTGTTGTCTCATTAATTTAAGAAAAATTGTTGATCCTTTTACAGAAGAATAGATTTCACCAATGCCATAAGCAGTCTTATTGCTAAGAGCAATCAATTAGTCAACCTATCAAATAAAACACACTTCTAAATAAAATTAATGTCTGCTTATGCTTTTGGGGTAAGGTCAACCGGGGCAATTGCATCTAACCGAAATTATTTTAAATCTATTTGAAAACCTCCCTCTCCTGCCATCTATACGTTATAGTTTTTTATTCAAAGTATACAAAACAAGATGGCAGGAGAGTAGGTTTTCAAATAGATTTAAAATAATTTCGATTAGACGCAATTGCCCCGGTTGACCTTAGAAGTTTTCATATACAGGGTGTATGGTTCATTGTGTGCCAAATTGAAATGGTCGACTGAAGGGGTCATCTGCTAGCGTTCAGACCCCTTAATAGAACCTCTCAGGCCCTGTGGATTTTTTTTATCATCTTGTTTATTGTTTCACTAATAAGAATCAAATTTTACATAAATTCAATCATACTTAAAAAAAAGTAGACTGAATTTTAATTTTATTTTGATGAGCATCATTTAAGACCACTCTTAAATACAAAATTAGTGACATTAGTCACCTAGTTTTTTTTAGTTCACTCGAAAAGGTAAAACTTAACCTTTTGAACGCCAATCACTTCTATACAAGTTCGAGATTTTCGTGCCCTCAGCGCCACTACTTGATTAGAAGTAATCACGACTTTTACAAGACCTTTTATTTTGTTTTTACGGACATTTGCCCTGTTATCAGCCATATTTTTAACTTTTTCACACATAATAAGTTCTTATTTGTTTTATTTTCAATAGAAACAAAAATGCCAGAAAATATTTTAATGCCCCCAGCGCCAATTACTTGATATTAAGTAAGCCAGTGATGGGACACGATGAAGACCTCGCTATATTTCATTTCGTCGAAATGATCATAAATCAAGGGCGGATCCAGGGGGGGGGGTCATGGGGGTCATGACCCCCCCCCTGGGCTGGGTCCAGGAGGACCCAGCACAGGAATATTTTATTTGAGTACTTTCAATTTTTAATCAATTTATATAATACATTGTTTGACGGCAAACGCATTTTTGGGAACGAACGCATCCAAAATTTGAATTTTAACGCGCTGCCGCCACCACGCGGTCGCCAATATTCAAAGGTCACATTTCGAATGACACTTGCGCGCACTTTGCTTATTAATCAGTTTCTACATTATGCCAGTCTGTGTGTACCTCGTAGATAGATAAGTGCCTATTTACTGAAAGAGGTGGATTTTAGCAGGTCAAGCTATCGGAAATTGTAAAATATTCCCAATCAACCTTGACCTTTCATAGTTTAGCAATAAGGTTGACGTCTGTTCATTCTTCTTCTTCTTCCTGTGCCACTTCAATCCTGAAGGTTGGCCATCAGCTTCTTGTATTCGGTCAACCGCGAGACGGAACAGTTTTTCGACCGAAGTAATCCAATCCCAGATGTTTCGCAGCCACCACTTTCTCTTTCGTCCAGCGCGCCTCTTTCCTTCTACCTAGCCCATCATAATGAGTTGGAGTGGCGCATAACTAGCGTGTCGGAGCACGTGGCGAGATAGTCTATTTAGCGTTTCTTTATGGTGGGCAACAACTTTCGAAGCATTAGAAGGACGCGCTGAAGGACGGTGTCATTTCTGACCATTTGGGTCCAACTTTTCCGCAGCATACGACGGTAGTACCACATTTCAAAAGCCTGCAAGCGTCATGTAGTGTCCTCTTTCAGAATCCATGCTTCGCAGCCGTACATGACGACAGGTCATACATAGCACAACAGTAACCTGACTCGGAGCTTTATGTGGAGTTTATGACAGCACAGAACTTTCTTTATTTTGTTAATAAAAGATGCTCGGGCAAGTTCTATCCGGGTCTTAATTTCTTAGTCGGACTCCCATGCTTCATTTACCCTAGCACCAAGATACTTGTACTGTCGTACCCGCTCAAGTTGTTTCAACAGTTGTTGACAAACAACTAGCTAGGGCGTAATTCTGAGTTTCTAGAGACCACCATAAATTTTGTCTTGCAGATGTTCATCGACAGACCGGCCTTCTCGCTGCACTCATTCACTTTATCTACAATGGTTTGCAAGTCTTGTTCAGAGGATGCAATGAGAATAGTGTCGTCCGCATAACGCAGGTTATAAACGACCTTGCCGTTGAAGGTCACTCCGGCTTCCAGACTTTCAAGAGCCTCCGACATCACTGCCTCGGAATAAATATTGAAGAGCAACGGAGACACAACAGTCTTGCCGAACTCCACGACAGATCTTGATTTCCTCGGCCTCCTTATTTTCAACTCTGATTGTAGCTACTTGGTTCTCGTACAGATTACGGATAATCCTAACGTCCTTGCCATCGAGTCCAATATCTGTTAATAGACCCTGGTGAGGTGAGGTGCTGGTGCTTAACCCGGTCGAATGCCTTTTCATAATCTATGAGGCACAGCAGTACGTCAGTTTGCATATCCCTGCATTTTTGTACGAAAACGTTGAGAGTAAAAAGAGCTTCACAAGTATCGACACCAGAGCGAAATCCGAATTGACTGTTTCCCAGTTGTTCATCACACTTCGGTCTTACCCTGTTCTGTATGATGTTTAAGAACACTTCGTCTGTACATACCTACGTATTTTTTTTTTGAGTGAGGGAATTTGAAGGTCCTTAAGTTTCGTAAGTCTAAGGTCAGAGCGTTTTTTTTTGTTTCCTGGTGGGAAAATCCTCTTAGATGTCCGCCGCCCTGGGGCGGGCGACGGGGTCTGTCATACTCTTACTGAATAAAAACTACCCCGGTGTTCCGTCTCACACCTAAACCCGGGGTTGCGAGAACGAACACTTCTTCTGCAACCCTCGATTGGTGCTGGCCCGCCACTGTTGACCTCCTTGGGTCAGGCCCCCCCGGCTGAGTGAGGTGTACGACTCCTGCAGTGACGTGTAGTGACGTCTAATAGTGGCGCGCGTGGAACACTTCGCGCCGCCACCTCGGGTCCTGATGTTTGGGGGGCGACAGATGTCCCCGAGTCTGTCGCCCCTGGAAGCATTTAGGGTGACTGGAAGAGGGCGTTATCCGCCCTCCGCGTGCACTCCGGTGCGCCTGCTGTGAATCGGTTGAGAGGACGAGATCTCCCTCTCCCTTTCCACAGTCTCCTTCAGTGAGACGACTGTTTAGCAGAAGGAAACCACCGCATCCCAGGACTCTTCACTGCCGACCATCGAATCGATTACGGCCGGCAGCGACAGATCACTGCCTACTTCAGAGATGAGGGCACGGTGCAGCTTCTCCGCACGCAGCACACTCTGCAAGCGTATGCCGAGCAATCGACGCAGTAGTGTTTATGCCATACAGGGTCTTTTCCGAAGCAACCATGCCCCAAAAGTACCTGTGTCATTCGAAACGTCAGGGAGCCTTGCCTTCTCCCGAGCCAGACCGCCAGTACCAGCCGGATCGCCTCGATGGTGGTGAGGCCGGTAGGGCGTGAAAGGAAAGCTTGTCCCGCCATTCTGCCACCAGGACCTCTCGGAACTGCGACCGACGCTGCTCGAACCGACGCAGCATCGGTCGTTCACCCTGCTCCCGTGCCTACTCACGCCACCGGTACAGTGACGCGAGGACCTTTGCCTCCAGCTCCCAAGGCGGGGATCGAGCCAATAGGCAGGCCGCCTCATAAGAGATCGTGCGATGCCCATGTCTGACTCTGGTGGCCACCGCTCTCTGCGGTTGTCGCAGTACCGGCCGTCAGGTCAGAGGCCCACACTGGGGCTCATACAGGGCCATGGATCGCACGATTCCCAAGTAGAGCCGCCTGCAGGCGGCGCTCGGGTCCCTCAAATTGGGAAGTAACGTTGAAAACGCCGCAGCCGCCCTCAACAACTTGGGCGCCAGCCGCCGGAAGTGGGGACTGAAGTCCCATTGGCTGTCGAGCATCAACCCCATGTACTTCATGGTGGACTCGGCAGTGATCTGAACCCCCCGACCATAATATGTGAGCCGGGTGGCGGCGCCCGCTGGGCCCATGTAACCAAGGCCTCCGACTTGTTGAGGGCCACCTCCAGGCCTAAGCGACGTAGGCGGCCCACTACCAGTGATACCGCAGCCGTCGCCAGCAAATTTGCTTTCCTATGCGAACTCCCCCGGGCGGAGACCAGCGTGTTGTCCGCATAACACGTCAGGTCTCCCCCCAGTCTGAGCTCGCCTCTCGCACTCAGTAGTACGTCGTCTACGTTACGAAAAATCAAAACATGGCAAAGAGCTACAATGGTTGAAAAACGTTAAACTGGACTGGCACTTCTCCACGTCCATAAAAACTTACCCATTGAAGTAGATGAAGTGATAACACGTTTTGGCAAAAGATGTAAAAGAAAAATTGATTTCGTTATTTAATTAGGTATTTTTTAATTTCAGTTCTTTTAATTGTATCTATTATTATTAAAGTTTAATTAAAACTTCTTATGACTAGACCACGACTATGTGACCCCCCCCCCTGGTGCCAATGCTGGATCCGCCCTTGTCATAAATACTATTATTGCAAGAAAATTACGTAAATATATAATATTTTATGAAATTGTACACTATAAACTAGGTTTTATTCACCTTAATCAAGAATTAATCAGTTTTCTAATCAATGTTGATAGTGAAACACCGTTTGAAGAACCCATCCCTACAAAGTTAGTTAGATAACAGTCCGCACGCCACGCACGCGTTAGATAACAGCGGGTACGCCACCGACTTGTATAGAAGTAAATCTGTGACGTCATAAGCGGACGGGTTTCAAGCTCATAGTGACTTTGTGCATTTTAGTGTAGTGCAATGTTTACATCATGCGTTGGCGCACGTGTTCTTACAAAAAAAATTGTGACGGTGAATATGACGAATTATTGCGAGTTGTTCAAGTCTGAATCAGAATTTTGAAATAGTTCGTCGTCTTGACATTCCGTTAAGTCGTCAACTTCCGTTTCAGGAATTTTCTTCCGTTTTCTATTAGTTTCTACAAACCAGAAAAATGATTGCGAGTATTTTGCGACACCATTAAAAAAAAGGTCTGTAACATCTGTGTGAAACAGACACTTACCCTCCATTTTAATTATTTTTTAAAAAACGTAGAAAACCACGTATTTAGCTTCTATTAATTGTATTTGTTGTGCGTAAACGAAATAAATTATGCAGGAATCGGTTGAGTTTATGCACGTGTAACTCGACCACAGTGAATATAAAATAAATACCATAGAAATCTAGACATCCCTAAAACAGAAAGGATTTTGACGTGCCACGTGCGCCAACTACTTGATAGGAAGTAGAAGGATTACATTTGGAGACAAATAGGGATGTGCCTTTTAGAACACACGTCTAATAAATTTAAAATTCTTTTCTTTATTATGGGGAATATATTCAGGTTTTCATATTGATTTTTTTATAAAATAAAATATGAAATTACGGTTACAGTTTTTATTTAGCTTCGTAAATTGGTGAATAAACATTATTTTAAATGTATAATATTATTTGTCGATAGGACATTAATCCCATCCCTACGTTTGACTATTGATACGTTACAAGGGCAGATCCAGCTTTGGCGCCAGGGGAGGGTCACATAGTCATGGTCAAGTCGTAACAACTTTTAATTAAACTTTGATAATAGGGAAAATTAGAAAGAAGGTATTTAATTAATATGTAATAAATACTGATCTTATAAATACCTAATGAAATAACAAAATCAATTTTTCTTTCACGTCTTCTTCCGAAACGTCTTATCACTTTATCTACTTCAATGGATAGCTACGTTTTTATGGACGTGGAGAAGTGCCAGTCCGCTTAGACGTTCTTTAACCATTGAAGCTCTTTACCATGCTTTGATTTTTCGTAACGTCGACGACGTACGACTGGATGCTGAGAGGTTAGCTCAGACCAGGGGTAGACCTGACATGTTATGCGGACCACACGCTGGTCACCGCCCGGGGGAGCTCGCACAGGGAAGCAACGTTGCTGGCGATGGCTGCCATATGGTGTGCATGTGTATATGTGGTGGGCCGCATACGTCGAATAGGCCTGAAGGTGGCCCTTAACAAGTCGGAGGCCATGGTGTTTCATGGTCCCCGCGCGGGCTGGGGCGCAACGTTGAAAGCTGGGGCGCTTTCAACGTTGCTTCTCAATTTGGCAGGCCCGAGCGCCGCCTGCAGGCGGCTCTTCCTGGGATTTGTGCGATCGATGGCCCTGTATGAGGCCCCGAAGTGGGCCTCTCACCTGACAGCCGGCAGCATCGCTGTACTGCGACAACCGCAGAGAGCGATGGCCATCAGAGTTATACATGATCATGAATTATGCACGAAAGATCGTGCATAATTCATGCGGCATGCGCATGCAGGCGGGGATCCAGCCTCATAAGAATGAGGCAGCCTACCTACTGGCAGCCCGCCTTTGGACCTGGAGGCGAAGGTCCTCGTCACTGTTCCGGTAGCGTGAGGAGGCTCGGGAGAGGGGCGAACGGCCGATACTTTGTCAGCTCGAGCAGCGTCGGTCGCAGCTCCGAGAGGTCCTGGTGGCGGAAGGGCGGAACAGGCTTTCACGCCCTACCACGCCTCACCACCATCGAGGTGATCCGGCCGGTACTGGCGGACTGGCTCGGGAGAAGGCACGACTACCTGACGTTTCAGATGACACAGGTACTTTCGGGGCATGGTTGCTTCGGGAAGTATCTGTGTCACATAAACAGGGAACTGAACGCCCGCTGTCACCACTGCGTCGTCAGCCGGGAGGACACAGCGCGACGCTGGCAGAGTGTGCCGCTTGGATGGAGCTGCACCGTGACCTCACCTCTGAAGTAGGCAGTGACCTGTGCTACCGGCCGTAATCGAGTCGATGGTCGGCAGCGAAGAGTCCTGGGATGCGGTGGTTTCTGCGATACAGTCGTCTGCAGAAGGTGGCTGCGGAAAGGGAGATTTCGTCTTCTCACCCGGCCCGCAGCAGGCGCACCGGGCGTCGGCGGAGGATGGATAGCGCCCTCTTTCAGCCCCCTTAAATGGGTCCAGGGGCGATAGACTCGGGAACATTTGTCGCCCCCAAACATCAGGACCCCAGGTGGCGGCGCGAAGTGTTCCACGCGCGCCACTCTTAGACGTCAGGGGGGAGTCATACACCTCACTCCCCTCCCTGACCGAAGGAGGCCTACAGTGGCGGGCCAGCACCAATCGGCGTTTGCGGAAGCAGTGTTTGTTCTCGCAACCTCCGGTGTAGACCTGTGAGATGGAACATCGGGATGGTTTTTAGCCAGTAAGAGTCAAACAGACACCGCGGCCCGCCCCAGGGCGGCGGACATTCATGACGATTTTCCAGCCCGGAAACAAAAACAAAAAAGTGACCTTATGACTGCCGTAGAATTGGGAGAACCCAAAACCCCGGAAAGGCAGATGACGAACGCTTGGGTGGTTTTTTAGCCGGCACACCCCTCCGCGTCTCCGAGCGGAGGATAGTCCATGAGGATTTTTCCACCTTCGGAAAAAAGTACCTACAAACTCCCTCGCGCAATAAAAAAATACGTAGGTATATATAGACGACAGCACATCAAGCTACTAAAAACTATCAAATTTCTTCATTAGATTTTCAACCTTATTGCTAAACTATGAAGGTTGAAGATTGATTGGGATTATTTGTCAGGTTCCGGTAGCTTGACCTGCTATCGTCCACATATAAATCTCCCTCTTTCAGTAAGTAGGCACCTACTTATTTACCTACGAGTTACTTTATGAACATTACAATTTACAACAATAATATTTGAGTTTGAACACACATACACTGGCATAATGAAGAAATTACTTATTAATAAACAGACCGCGCGCAAGTGTCAATTATATACTTACTATACTCTTTGGTCAATTGTCATAAGAAATGTGACATTTGAATGTTGGCGGCCGTGGCGCGGTAAAATTCAAATTTTGGATGTGTTCATTCTCGAATAATGCGTTTGCGTCGAACAAAGTATGTATTATATAAACTGATGAAATATTGAAAGTACTTAAATAAAATCCTCCTGTGCTGGATCCTCCTGGACCCAGCCCAGGGGGGGGGGGGGTCATGACCCCCCCTGGATCCGCGCTTGATACGTTATACATTTGTAGTGTGGCGCAGGAGGACACATCGCGTATTAAATAGATGGGCGTTCAAAAGGAGTACTACTACGAGTAGTACTACTACCTAGTACATGTTAGAGCTGTGCAACGAGGATCTACCAGCTCCCTCATTAATTCTACAGTCTATTCTAAGACTAATTAACGAGTCACCTAAGGGTAATATTGAAAATTATGATTAAAATTTTTTTTTTTTTTTTTATGATACCTGCCAAACCTATAAATCTCTTAAAAAGGTTGGTTGTATAAAATCTGCCTCGTATCTCTATCTTTCCATGGGATTTATTTGAAATAAAAAACAAAATTGCATTTTTAACATTTATTTCATAACTGGCTATAATTGCCCACGATGACTTCAGTTTACAGAAGCTTATTTGATATAAAATAAGCGCCTGTTAAAATAATTGGAGCAATATGTACGCTCGCGTTCACTCCCGCTTTCGTAACATTTGTTTTTTTGTTATTGCTCTACTCCTATTGGTCATAGCGGGATGTTATATAGCCAAAATCCTTTCTCAGGCTCTAGACTATCTGTGTACCAAATTTCATTACAATCGGTTCAGTAGTTTTGGCGTGGAAGCAGGGCAGACAGACAGAGATACTTTCGCATTTATAATATTAGTATGGATTGCTACAAATCCTGCTGAAATTGTTGGCCTCTGTTACGAATGCAGGCACGACATCGTGTTTCGTATTTCGACAGTTGTTGTACGAAGTCGTATTTTCTCCTTAATGGTATTGAATGCTGCTTCTATGTGTTGGATTAGTACCTCCCTAGTTGGAACTTCCGTTGCGTAGGTATACCAGCTCTTTGGCACGTCCTCAGACATAAAAGTCTAACGAAGTAAGGTCTGGGGAACTGGAGTGAGAAAACAAATTTTTAGCTGTTAAAACATTTTTATAGCATACTAGCTTTCCGCCCGCGTGGAATTCGGTTATATCACGCTTTTTAGATTTCTCTCGGGAATATCATTTTTTTTTTCAATAAAAGATAGCCTATGTCCTTTCTCAGGGTCTAAAGATTGTGTGTGAAAAATTTCATCAAAATCGGTCGAGAGTTTTAAGCGGGAAGGCGTAACAGACATACAGACTTACTTTCGCATTTATAATATTAGTATGGATGGCACATCATTTGCAAGAGGATAGACTGCAGAATTAATGAGGAAGTTAGAAGGTCCTGGTCGCTTTTGGTTGCTTTCTTGTAGCCATCTATATTCTATGTTAAGGCGCAACGGTCTCATCAGCCTCCATGCAAGCTCTGCACAGAGGGCTGTCCGTTATGCCTAATGTGTGGTAATGTTTATTTAGCGAACAGTGATCCGCGATCCCGTCATCAATCGCAGGCGTTTCCTATTCAGGTTTTTTTTTTATTATAAAAGGTGCAACAGTCTTTGGCTTACCCTCTCATGCAGGGATGTGATAGCTTCTTTGGATTGCCTGCAGCCCGGTGACGAGGATCACCAAATCTCCGTTTGTGTAGCCATAAACAGTTGTAACATGTACAGCTTTAAGTTTTACCTTTGCAAGTGAATTAAAAAAAAAACAGGTGACTACTGTCCAAAGAGTATAATAATAATAGGGTAATTGTTAGTTACGTATTCATGTTGCGCATGTTTCTTGGTTTTCGAGAGGATTTCTGTGTTATTGACGTCGAGTTGAGATCTCTTGGGACCTCCTCCGTCCTGATAATCAGTCTTACCCGGAAATCAGTTTAGCCTTCGCAGTGTTGTACCTGTGCGCTGTGAATTGTGATTCCATAAGAAATCGTGAAATACACTCTTATAATTGCGAAAAGATGCTTGTGTTCTGTGTGTGTGTCTTTTAAAATAGAAAAAATGCCGCATCACTGTGCTCTTGGATGTAAGAACATAAGAAAAGTTTAAAAGTAATAAATAAATATTGTGTTATTATATTCTATTAAGTGGTTTTATTTCTATTATACTCATTACATTAATGTTACTTCCGCTAAAAGCTATTTTGTTTCAATGATTTATAATCTCTGTAACTTGCTGAAACAAAATAGCTTTTAAGGAAGTAACATTAATAACCTCTAATCAATAGGACCATACAATATATCTGTCTATAGCTTTTTTTTTTTTTTTTTTTTTTTTTTTTTTTTTTTTTTTTTTTTCGATATTGCGTCTCGTAGGTGGCTACTAAGAGACCGGAACTACTTAATCGGACTTTCCTGTGGATGCCTTAATTAAAATTAAAGCCTCCAGCCAGGGGCACTTAAAACTAAATTAAAGTTAGGCGACTACGCGCTAAGGGCACCCCCTGTGGGGTACGAACCTCGGCTTAGGGCGTCGCTAGAGAGGACAGCAAGAGACGGCTGGATCGAAAGATAAACTTAATGATTTGATGACCGCAGCTTTTCCTAGTACTAGCTCTGAGAAGAAACGCCGAAACAAACTCAGAGGTCATTGTTGGGACATTATGATAATTACTGGCTCAGCTGCGGCGCGGGCTAGCCTTCATCGGACAAGGGACGGGGGAGGGGGTTGCTACGGGAAGCGCGTCGCGATGGACCTCGGCGGCGAGGTCGGTAGGTCGGTCTGTTTTTGTGTATTGTGCTGGTGGCCCTATTGGCCTCTTGGAGGAGGGTAATGGGGTCATCGGGGTCTGTGAGGGCAAGCTGAGGGCGGCGAAGTCGGGAGATGGTGGAGGGAGTGTAATTGGCGGCCGCTGCTAAAAGGGGATTGCGGTGCTTGGTGGCAGTATCAAAGAAGCGTTTGGAGAGACGTTTCATGAACTGCTGGATGGTGGGGATTTTGAGATCAAGGTGGAGGATCTCATTACGGACGAACCAAGGGGCGTTTGTGGCTTTACGGAGGAATCGGTTTTGGACTACTTGCATCCTATGGATATAACGTGGCTTGGCATGTGCGAACACTGGACAAGCGTAAGTCATAATCGGGCGTATGCAAGCTGTGTACAAGCGCATTTTGCACCTGAGCGATAGCTTGCTGCGCGGGTTGAGGAGGGGGTGGAGTCGACCTAGAGCGAAGGCGGCGCGAGCGCGGACCGTCTTAATGTGCTCTGAGAATTTAAGGCTTTGATCGAGGATGACACCAAGGTACTTGGCTTGCTTCTCTCAAGGGATCGGCTTGCCGTCCATGGTGATGGGACGTGGAAGGGTGACGCTGACCCGTGGTTTCCTGTAAAGAACCGCTTGGCTCTTAAGGGGGTTGACTTCGATCCTCCATTTCTTAAACCAGGCAGCTAGAAAGTTGACTGCTCTTTGAAGATGGAAGCGAATCTGATCTGGGCTGCGTCCCGAGCAGTAGATGGCTGTGTCGTCTGCGA
Source organism: Sesamia nonagrioides (assembly GCA_017933935.1). Classification (NCBI taxonomy): domain Eukaryota; kingdom Metazoa; phylum Arthropoda; class Insecta; order Lepidoptera; family Noctuidae; genus Sesamia; species Sesamia nonagrioides. The sequence continues at coordinate 727,607 of JADWQK010000385.1, forward strand.
ACAGAGCGAGGTGAGCCTTGCTTCTTTTCGGGATGTCGCTAGTGAATAGCGTGAAAATGAGGGGGGCTAACACAGAGCCCTGGGGGACACCTGCATGGATGGGGCGGGGGGAGGAGAGCGCTCCTTCGATTTTGTAGCGAAAGGTGCGGTTTGACAGAAAGTCCCGTAGGATGAGAACGAGACGGTCAGGCACACCGAGTTGGTACAGCTTATAGATTAAGCCGTTGTGCCAGACTTTGTCAAACGCCTTTGCTATATCGAAGTAAACTACGCCTGTGTACATACCACGCAGGAATCCTGCGTGTATATGTTCAGTAATACGTAGGATCTGTTGGGGACAGGAGTGTTGGGTACGGAACCCGAATTGCTCATTTGGAATGAGGCCCTTGTTCTCGGCGTAGGCTCTGAGACGCTTATATATAAGCCTCTCATAGATCTTACCGAGAACTTTGAGTAAGCTGATGGGACGGTAGCTAGTGGGATCGGCTTTAGGCTTACCGGGCTTAGGAATGCCTATAACAGTGGCTTCTTTCCACGTTTGTGGGAAAATGTTGTTTCCTAGTGCACCATTGAAGATGGTGGTCAAGAGGATGATCAGGTGGGCAGGGAAGAGGCGGATCACTCTGTTGGTGATGCCGTCTGAGCCGGGCGCTTTCCTGAGTTGAAGACCCTTGACGATGTCCTGCACCTCATCAGGGGTGATGGGGGGCAGGGGATCCTCAGGGTCGTCAACAGGTGGGAGGGAGGTTCTACGTTCGACTTCAGCGTCAACCTCAAGGAGATGAGCTTGGTCTACTGGTAGGAGGCTGGGGGAGCACTGGGCTTCTAGGCAGGAGGCGAGGCATTCAGCCTTGTCATCGTCATCGAAGGCGATGGAATTGTCAGGGCGAACCAGGGGAGGCATGGTCACAACTTCATTGGATTTAAGTTTCCTCTGAAGGTTCCAGAAGGCTTGATGGGTGGGCTCTAACTCATCCAGCATCTTATCCCAGCCAGCTTCACGCCACTCCGATACACGTCTTTTTACAGTTCTCTGTAAATAGCGCATATGGGTTTGTTAGCCGCGCAGGGGAATCTGCTGTAGGCACGGACCGCCGCGTTCTTCTCGGTCAACAGTTCACGCAAGTCAGCAGGGAGTTTCCAGCGACAGTCTTCTGTCACTGTAACCTCCCTTGAACATTCGTTCAGTACCGACTGTACGTGATCCGTGAACGAGTCGATCGCAGCTGTCGTGTCAGCGATAGAGTCGAGGCGTGCAGGTATGGAGTCCAAGTGGGGGGGATGTGGTGGATTTCAGCCGATCGCTTACTTTCCTCCAGTCCGTTACCACTTTCTTCAGGGGTGCTAGACCTGGGTCAGGGAGGCCAGTACGGGGAGCCAGTCGTATGATGACTGGGCGATGGTCAGACGATAGCTCTGATAGCGCTTCTATAGAGTCTAACCGTAGGTTGACGTTCTTTAGGAGCGCTATGTCGAGGACGTCTGGGGTGAATTCGGTTTGATGGGGGAAGTGCGTGGGGGTCATGGGGCCTACGACATCGAAGTTTAATCGAGTGGAGAGGTCAAGCAGGAGTCTGCCTCTGGAATTGATCCTGGTGCTATTCCAGGCAGTGTGTTTGGCGTTGAGGTCGCCCGCTATAATAACGGAGTCGCTCAACCCAAGAAGAAGGGTAATGTCATCTGCTAGGAGTTGATGGTCCTCTGCAGAGTTGCTGGGACGGACATAGGCTGACACTAACGTGATAGGTTGGTGCCCTGTCATGCCGAGACGGCACATTGACACTTCGAGTCGTGAGAGGGATGGGGGGTCCAATGGGATGCAATGAAGAGCCCTTTTGAAGTAAATAAGGGTACCGCCTTTGTGACACCGCAGCCTGTCGTTGCGAACTACACGGTAGTTAGCAATTAGAGGAGTGCGGTGGCAAGGCTTCAGAAAGGTCTCCTGAGCGAGGAAGATGTCAACCTGGTACTCTCTAAGGAAGGTTGAGATCTCGAACTTCTGATCTCTGATGCCATCGGCATTGAAGTGAGCCAGTTTGAGGGATCGGGGCTTGGTTCTTTGTGTGACCGTAATATCCATAATTAGTTCTTGTTGGAGGCGAGGGAGGAAAGGGCGTGCGTAATCTCAGGATACGCGTTATAAATATTGATTATGGCTTGCAGATTGCCTGCTGCCATGGCTACCTTTAAGTCGCTTGCCATTTGTCTGGCGCGGGGCGACATAAAGATAAGGAAGGTCCCCGAGATGACGTTAAACGCATCTGTGGGGCCGTTTCCTGACAAGGGGGTCGAGGGAGGGGGTGTAGGGGTTGAAGCTGCAACCAGAGGTGCAGGGGCAGGAGGGGACGGAGCCGCCTTTTGGGCCGTGGAAGGACGGATGCGAGGATCCTTGTCCTTCCAGGCGGGGGTGGTTGGGGGGGTCTGGGGAGCAGTCGCCACGAGGGCCGGGAAGGCCCTCTGGTGGTTCAACTGGTTCCAGGGACTGGGCCTTTGGGGGCACAGTCGCTCTGGGATCTGACTCCCTGGGGATTCACGCTTTTGGCGTGAGTTGGCCCGGGTGGCTAACTTTGAGGAGGAGGATTTGGGGGCCTTGGGACACCCGCGATAGTTGGTCGTGTGGCCAGTCGCGCCGCAGAGGACACAACTAGGAATGCTCTTTGCAGAGCGCTCGGTCCCTGGGGCGAGGGCATTCTGCCGTGCCATGATCGCCCAGGCACTTAACGCACCTGGGTTTGGCGTGGCAGTGAGCCTGGGAGTGACCATATAGCTGGCATCTGTGGCATTGGCCGACGATGCCGCTCTTGTGAGGCTTCTCTATGGAGATTCCTGTGAGAGAGCAGACGCTCTTCACTAGGAAAATGGGGTGGTGGGTAGTTCCCTCTGCTGGGTTGCAGATGACGAGAACCATATCGTAAGGGATTTTACCGCGTGCCTTGTGCATGCGGTGGACCTCCTTTACAGGGATTCCCTGAGAGGTGAGGTCCACCTTGATGTCATCGGAGGTTAACTCCTTTGGCACTCGGCGAATGACGACTCGAATGAGGCGTTCTTCCGGGAGGGAGTAGGTGTGGAAGGCCACACCTCTGTTGCGGAGGAGCTTGGTCAGTTCCCTGTAGTCCTTGGAGGACGGAAGGGTTACCTTTATGCCAGTCTGTGTAGACCTGGCATTGGTGAATTGGATTTTCAGCTCAGAACACCAGCTGGACACATTGGTCCATTTGGCCTTGTCCTGAATGAAGACAGGCGGAGGAGGAGGGATTTTGGTGGCGGCTCGGGGGGCTGAGCTAGCGGGGTTAAGAGTCGCTGCGCGCGGGGCGGCGGTAGCGTTTGCGGGGGCGGGGGCGGGGGTGGGTGAGCCGCTGGCGGATGCAGCGGCTGCCAGTTTGGGGGCGGGATTGGAGGAAGATTTCTTCCTCCTCCTCTTTCCCGTGGCTACGATGAAGCCGTCGGCTTCATCGTCCGGGGACGAGGATGGAGACTCCTCGGAGGAATCCGAGGAGACAGGGATGGGGCGCTTTGCCGAGAATACCTCGGTATCCATGGACACCTCGGTTTCGGCAGGGGCGGGTTGGGGGGCGGGGGTTGGCTGCAGAAGGGCAGCTAATTTGTTGCCATATTTGGCGCGGACTTCGGGTTCCTTTAACAGGACCTCGTTCACCAGGGCCAGAAGGGCCTGGTAATGAGGGGCGGGGCTAGGACATGCGTCCATTATTAGAAAAGGGGGGTACCTAGTCCTCCGGGTTGTAGGCCCGGAGGGTGTGTGACCCTCCCTGTCCTAGTGACAGGGAGGTGTGTACCTCACTAACCTGACTCGTCCGGCGCCGAGCAGCTTCGGTGCACAACACGACACTACACTACACTGCACGACACACACACCACACACACCCGGGGGGAACGGGCAGGAGTACCGACGCCTAGGGCGCGTTGAATCGGGGATTGATTAATCACCCGGTAGTACGTTTGACCGTTATTCTGCCAAAGGAATATGAAGGACGTTTGACCGTTATTCTGCCAGAGGGATATGTAGAACGTTTGACCACTCTGCAGGAATAAGTTAGGGCGTTGCTGCAGCTTTCGATACAGCTCGGCAGGTGCAGCAACGAGACACTTCACAGTGCACTGACACTGACACTCCCGAGACTCTCAATGCACGCGGGCAGAGCAATCTGCGATAGCGCAGCGGGTCGAAAAAGCGCGGCGAGCTAGACAGGAAGCGCACGTGGGCGGCACGAGCGATCTGCGATAGCACGGCGAGGCGAAAACGAAAAGCGCGGCGAGCTAGAGCGGCGGAGCGGAGGTAGACACGTCCGCACAGGGCGAGCGCGCGACGCGGAATCTCCAAAGAGTATAGTAACTAGTAAGTATATAATTAAAGAGTGACAACTCTGTGGTAAAATTTGCATGTATGGAAAGTGCTGCCCCCTTACATTTGGCGGGTGAACAACTACTAGTGAGTGATATACGTAGCTATGCATATGTAGAGTATGTATACTATAGCTACATACCTATGCATATGTAGCTATGTATATTATTGTTACGTACCTATGCGTACGTAGCTATGTATAATATAGGTCTGGGTTTTCAGATGATTAAAAAAAGTATTCAGTAATTCATTTATTTTATGAGTGGAAACTTCACAGCTGACACACACAGAAATAATATTACAAATTAGCCGAAAGTGTCACAAATTAACAGTTTGGGGTTGAAAGTTTGTATGGATTACTTATAAGTATACCTATTATTTTGTAACAACACATAACCATGGTAATTTATCCATCTGCATCCTGTCGTCATGAAGAGACACCACAATTTTGGCATTAACACGTGCACTTGTTACATTAATTCAACACAAGTCTAAATAAAATAAAATTGTTTGATTCTCTATCCGCCATCTTACTTCTTTCATGAAAATTAAAATGAAAAAATATGGCATTGTCATTGACCTTTATTTGACCCTAGGGACAAGATGGCTGCCAAATTGTTCACTCGCCAGAGTTCAGGTGTCGCTGTCGACTGTAAAAATTGATGAAGTACTAAGTGTGCCCCCCCTGGGAATCTCTGTGTCTATAACTATGGTATGCGTAGGTATATATATATTGACGTTAATGTACGTTCAGAAAATCAGGGGGCGCTTTCAAACGATATGCATAAAATTCTCTCGAGAGGGCTCTCTTTTACCCTATTATTAGTATACTCTTTGACTAACAAACACGTGCAAGCCGTGACCACAAACCACAGTGCACTGCTTTATCGACAATCTAGTTAGAAAAGTTAAATTTTATTATAGCGGCACCTATCGGCATGCCATGGGTACCAATGTTTAGGTTCACGTTCAAAGATGTCATTAGTCACTTTGCTTCAGTTGTCTAAGTGAACCCCCCCTGCTACTGTCACTTGTATTTAAAGGTACTCTTAAACGATACACATCGAAATAAAATTTAAAAAATCGGAATAAAGTTCAGAGTCTATACCTTACATTTTTTTTAAATTGTTATTTGAATGTAAAATTTGGGTCATTTTTAAGAGCTGTCATTTTTCTGAGCAGTTGTGTTGCGATGTGTGCCGGGTACGATGTGCCTAATGTTGTTGTGTCGGGAGTTTGGTCGCGGAGGGTCTCCAGATCATCCTCTGGCGCAGCATCGTTGGTCGTGTTGTTGGGTTAAACATTGCATCACCTCGCTCAACTGCCGTCTTCCTTCCTATTCACTCAGTTTTTTTGAGTGAATTGGCTTAATAAGCTAGTGCGCTTTACCATCAACGATTGCATCACTGCTTACCATCAGGCGGGATTGCAGTCAAGCACTAGTTTATAAATTTAAAAAAAATAAATAAAAAGTCGACAAAAAGTCCACAGAGCCTGGCGGGGGTGTTAAAGGGTCATAAGTCCGTATTACAGAACGTCACTCAAACTCAAGCTCTACTTGAGTCTCGTTTCAAGCCTTTGGATTGGTTGAAACTAGTTTTAAGTAATGCTTAAGCAGAGATCAATGCTTGAGTAACGTTCTGTAATACGTACCTAAAAGGCTAGCAGATGACCCCTTCAGTACAACATTTAAATTTGGCACAAGTTGCACCAAACATTCTGTAAAAAGGTGTTCATGGTTTTATACAGACTTTCTTATTACTTAATTAAGTTAAAAAATAATACTCATATTATATATCAACTACGTTATATTACAATACAAATAAAACTATTTTACAAAGGTGCACACTGTTCCATGAACTGGAAGGGATTGCATGCACTGGTATACTTCAGCTCTTCTTCAATCTCCGGAGGCCCTCTCAGCCATAACCGGTCCCTGTAGTACTGTACGCAACTCAAGAACTCCTTTTCATTGTATCTGCCTACCTCGATTGGTACAAATGGGTCCAAATGTTCAAAACCCTGTAAAATAGAAAAAGAAAATAAGTAGTATAATTGACGGTTTTCGATATTTACAGGTAATTTTTGAAAAATTGATATGAGGATGAGGACCACCTCAAAACCTTTTTGGATGATCTTACCACCAATCAAATTAAATGGACAGGCTGTTAAAGATAAAAAAAAACTTTACTACTAAGTTTCACCTCCTCTAAATTTTCACAACAATAGGCTATTTGACAGTATGATTTTTTTTTTGTGATTATTTGCTTTAAATGCATGAGGGTTCTTTATGTCATTTACATGAGTTTTAATAAGAATAATAACAATTAATATATCCAAAAACTCAAAAATATGTTTGACTTTTTGTATCTCGCGCCACATAAATATTGTGAAACGATCCGGAATGGCTAATGTCACGATGACGTCATACGCGCATCAACACTTGTTGTTGTTCTGTGTTCTCAGGTGTTTTATCGATGTATTTGTTCAACCCGGTACAGCACATCACTTGTAAACCATTTTATTAGATAAACAACAACAAATAACAGATAAATACAAACACCACTGCGGAACCGAAAATCGTTTATATCGTCTTGTGACGTAACTTACAAGGCTTGACGTCATATTGCTTTGCGGCTTATTTGAATTTTTATTTGTATGTTTCTTACGAAATACGTATTTAAAATTTAAAAAAAAAATACTTTCGGTGAACTTCTTAACCGCAACCAAGTAATTCAAGATAGAAATTATAAATCTGTCAAATAGCCTATTGGCCAGGATTTTTTGCTTAAGCAAGTATTATATAATTAGTAAAACAGAAATTGTTTATTTTTACCTTTTTGTACAGCAAATATCTTGGAAGGTAACTTTCTTGATGGTCATCAGGAACTGCTAACTGATCTGCAGATACTACTATAGCACCATTTGTCTGTCAAAAGATTTTTTTTAACATCAATAAACACGACAAAAGCATTTGTAACTTACACTTGCATTTTTATCTTATTCATATTCTTATCTTACCCAGTCATTGTTTGTGAGTTTTAAGAAGGAAGTCGTCAGTGTAACTTCTTCTGGTTTGACTTTCTTTTTTGTAGGGGTATTGAGTCGCGTCAAAGGGTAGAAGAAGCTGTTGAAACCGTCAATCGCCACAAACGTTTTGCATCTGAAATTATAACAATATTTTTTTTTATATATTTAGAAAACTAGTGCTTTACCGCAATCCCACCTGATGGTAAGCAGTGATGCAATCGTTGATGGTAAAGCGCGGTAGTTTATTAAGAGCCTAGTCACTAAAAAAAAAACTGAGTGAATACGAAGGAAGACGGCAGTTCAGCGAGGTGATGCAATGTTAAACCCAACACGACCAACGATGCTGTGCCAGAGGGAGATTGATTTGGAGAGCCTCCACGACCAAACTCCCGACACAACAACATTTGGCGCATCGTACCCGGTACACATCGCAACACAACTGCTAGGACCCGTCCTCCGTACGGCTTCACCAGACATCATGCCGGAACACGACGAATAGCTTGACGGCAAGACTTTGTCTAGTGGGTGGTAACTTCTGCCGGCAGCAGATGTTATGGCTTACCACCGAGAGAAATTTTATTTAGGTACAATTATAAAAGGAAATTCAAAAACAAAGTTTTTTTTTATATTACAATCTTCCTGTGATGATTTCTGATTCCTGGGAACATTGTATGCTGATTATGCTAGATGCTATGGTAACTATATCATAACATACTGTTTGTTACTGGACAGTATCTTGATCTCGTCGACAAGTGCGTCGATGACGTCACAGGCGTACTTGACGCGACTAATGCCGTGTTCCACGAGTGCCGATAGTGGGGCACCCGCTTCAGTCTTCTCACGTTTACTCCACACGTACTCTTTGGAGATTTTTAACTGTGGATAATAATGTAAGATTTTAAACTGCAGTAAGTATGTAACGTTCAAGATTATATCATGGACCGTACAAAATTTTTTTTTTTTTTTTTGAACTCAGCGCATCCAGATCTATATGATTATCTATAGTGGTGAGGGTTTTGAGCAACTTCGGGCACATACATACAGACAGACATACAAACATACGCACTTTATATTAATGGAATAATGTGCTACGTGGATACAGTTATAATTTCTCTTTGCTGATGAGCAAAGAGTGTACTATATTTAATTACATTCTCTGGTGATGATAAATTATTTTACAACCCAACGAATACTTTGAGGACTACATCCAGTAAGATTTGTAGTGTTGTTGTATGTGTACTTGAGCACTAATGGCGTCAGACAGTAAATTATTTACGCATCCTGTTGATAGATGGCAGTACTTGGTTCGTCATAAAAACAGCAGTGACCACTTTACCCGCCTGGGCTCTTTAGCGAACCTTCCCCTACGACACGCACTTCGTCGAGGGAAGATTTCGGTGCGATATCAGCTACGTTCTACTTGTAATTGCCTACTATCGACTGTATCTTCGTTGCCAATAAAGTTCGCAACCCTTAACCGGCATTTTAATACCCCTAGCCCGTAACAATTGTATGTTTTGACTGTCAAAAAAACTTCGTAGCCTCTTTTTAACTAACTACTTAAAGCGTCAATTAATTTCTTTTCTGATGTGCTGGTTTTTATAAGTCATGTATATTATCATGGTCTATCACAAAAAACCAGGTTTTATTGAATACTGTGATACTTACATCACCAGTTTTGAACAATGTCTGGTTCTGGCTCTTGAAGTGTATGAGCCAGGAAGCCGCGTCGAGCGGCAAGTCGACGAATCCTTCGCGAGTTTGGGAGTTGGCCATTTCCTTATGCCGTGGTATACGCCTCAGCCATTCAGACACTATGAGATGAATACAAATAAATATACCAACATTAAAACAAATTCATGTCATACACATTTTTCTGGGTGTGTTCCCATTCCCATTTTATCTTTTCATTTTGCTCGTTGTGAGCAGTGAAGCAATCGTTGATCGCCAAAAGGCATGCTATCTCATTTAAACAACCTGTGGCCCTGGCAGGGATTGGCCCTAATGGACCTCATCATTATGTGCTGATATCGCTTTGGGGCGCGTGTGGAACACAATGCGCCATTGACCCGGGCCCTGTCCATATCAGGGATAAGCTACCCAATGCTTGCAGCCCGCAAGCCCGCGCCTATGCTGGCCGGGAGTCGGCTGCTAAACTCCCGGCGTCTACTGCAGCGACTAAGGGTGTGAGGATGCAGAGATTGCCTCTAGTTCACACACTTCTCTTTTACGAGTATTACTGCTTCACAGGAGGTGATGTTTCTCATGCTCTTTCCATCAATACCATGGCCTGGACCAGGGCTGGATGTGAGAGATCACAGCCATGAGGACATGAAGGTGCCGCACCTAAGTTGTCCAGGCCATCCACACAGTGGGAACACCCAGGAATTTCCTCATTACCTTACCATCCAATGGTAAATAAATCTATGAATCATTTGTGTTATTTTAGTACTTAATTCTACTAGACAAGTTTAAGTGTGGAAGTAGGTAACTCACCCCAAGGTACATGTACAATAAGGTAACCCTCTTCATGAGCATAGTGCAGCAGATGTGCCATTGTTATTGATTTTCCTGTGCCTTTCTCACCATCTGACATATTGCTAAGGGAACTACTAAAGTGTAATAAATGAAAACTTATAACTAACACAAATCAAAAAGCAACTTCTCACAGACTGACATCTGGACATATGCCACTGAATAATTTTGGATTCCTTATGAAAAAATTGAGTCACCATATTGTGAGGTGTGTGGCACACTGGAAGATATTATGCATTTACTGACAGAGTGTGTCAGATTTCAGTCCGCAAGAGAGGATCTAGTTAGAGAAGTTAAGTTAAATGTAAACAATGTTTGTATGTACCAGCATTTATTTTGTCGACATCTACCTCTGCAGCTGCTTATAAATTAATTAAGTTTGTATTATTACCTACGTTTTGTGGTATATAAGTCTGATAGAGTAGGTTTTTTATACTAGTTTATTGTTAATGTTATTAATTATAAGGTCTGATGGGACTGGCATGTATGTATGTACAATGATTGTATAAAAGTTCCTAAAAATTAAAAAAGATAAAATCAATGCTTATCTAGAAGATCTTTACTGGACCCAGTAGTTGATAATTAATACAATTACCTTTAAAGTATATTACAGCCTGTCGCATTCACCTGTTTCTCACGGATAAGAAACTAAAGCCCCAGGAATAGGAACATTACAGGCTACTGCAGGCTAAGGCATAATATTACGTACACAACACTGTAGAAGATAAGTTGAAAAGGATACAAAGAAGATATCTAATGACTGGTTTGTCCATATCACTTGCTCTTATACAATTTATAAGGTCTAATGCTGGCTGGCGCACCATTATGGCTGTTTCTGTAAAGGTCTTGGTCTGTTGCATGAAACTTTTAGGAAAGCCGCCGTGACCAAAGAGCTGTTTGCATAAATCTGGGTTCATAGTATAGAATAAACCTTCTTGCTTTTCATTATGTTGTGCCTGTAACGAAACAGCAAAACTCATTGTGTAATGTGAATAATTTGATCACAAAATAGTTTTTTTTAATGATGTATAGGTTGAACTTACGGGTGAGATCTCACTGGTTCTAAAAGTTACAGCTTGGGAATAACGCCGACACAGATGCCTCCAGCTACGTGACAACATTTTTAAAAAGTCTTAAATATTGGTAATTAGAATTTATTTAGGATTTTTTAATGACCCAGAAGCAATCACAACATAACCTTAAAAATAATAAGGTACCGTCAAGTGTCAAACTCGACATTTGATGTTTCGTGCAAAAAGTAAAAATATAAAAAAGGTTTCACCGTTCGGTAATAAAATAATTACAGCACTGTGATTCGGACTCATTTGAGGCTGTACTATGACGTGATAAAACCATCATCAGGAATATCGCTATTTATCCACACACACATGTTATTAGCACAATAAACAGGGTGGTGCTGACGATACGACAATAAATTAAACATCGTGTATCTCAAATTCTCAACACATTCTCAGTCTACCCATCTTTATATATATAATTCTGCTGTACGTGTGTATGTCATTGAACTCCTCCTAAACGGCTTGACCGATTTTAATGAATTTTTCTGTATGCGTTGGAGTGGTGACCTGGATGGTTTAGATTCACAAATCAGCCCGGCAGATGGCGCTGATCACTTGAAGAAGCATGTGATCTCGGAAACGGGCCTAACGATTTCGCTGAAATTTAATATTTGGGGGTTTTCGGGGACGAGAAATCGATCTAGCTCAGTCTTATGTCTGGGGAAGCGCATGTTTTCGAGTTTTCTCTTTCGCAATATTTCACGCATAATATGGGCGCTAATTTCGCGTGGCTTGACATAGCGGCTGTAGCGTAGTCGATAGTGGTATGGTCTACTCGCAATGGCTGGTGTTCCTCGGTTCAAACCCGGCCAATCACGAGTTTTTTTTTTTTTTTGTTTTTAGACAAGTTTATAGTTTTTTTAATTTTTGTAGATACTTGAAAAGAAAATTGTACATAAGAACTAAAAGAGAAAAAAATAAAAAAAATATGTGAATTTTTTTTATTTAACTAAAATCGTACTTATGAACTAAATGAGAAATAAATAAATATTTAAGATTTTTTATTTAACTTAAAGAGACTGAAACAAGAGCTCTAGGTATAGAGAGAGGTATGATATCTTTGTTACAAATGTAGATGACAATGCTTTCCATGGGTATATTCCTAAATCTGCTGTACGTGTGTACGTCACTGAATTCCTCCTAAAGGGCTGCTCCGATTTGAATGAAGTCTATGTATATACATGAAAGTCGTGTTAGTTACTCTATTTATAACTCAAGAACCACTTAACCAGTATGGCTCAAAATTGGTAGGGAGGTAGATAAGGACTGGGAGAAGGACATATCACATAGGATACTTTTTTATCCCGTTCCCGTTGTTCCCGTCGTTCCCGTGTGACGTGACATAAGACATGGTATAACAAAACGCAACTGACATGAAATAACAAAACGACTCAGTCAAAATATAAGTTAGCGGTTCATATTTTGTTAAAAATGATACAAACACACTGCTGCACTACTCAGCATATTAAAAAAAAAGTCTTACCGGTTTAATGTTGATGCATTCATTTAAAGCAAGGAATATAAATACCCTCTGCCGGTTTAATTTTTTTAATAAAAGCCCCAAAAGCAAACTTCAACTTCAAAATTTCTAATATTGTATTGCTGTGCCATTTACCACTTCACTACATACTATAAAACAAAGTTACTTTCTCATTCCCTATGTCTCTTTGTATGATTAAATCTTTAAAACTGCGAAACAGATTTTGATGAGGTTTATTTTAATAGATAGAGTAATTAAAAAGAAACGTTTATATGTATAATAACATCCATTAAATTGTGGAGAAACACTATCCCTCGCCCACATGTGGGAGTGACGAGAGGAGGCATAACTCCGTTGCCGCGAAAAATCGCAGTACAGCGGACAGAGCTCCGGCGGGATCTCATGGCGAAATGGAAAGTGTGATTATCGCAATGCAGCACTGAGCACGCCACAATAGCGGCGGTAAGTCCTCTCTTTGAGGAGTAGCTAGAGTGGCGCCACGGTGTCCTCACCTTCCGACTAACGTAGGTCCTCACCGGACACGGCTGTTTCGGGAGGTTCCTGTTCCGTATAAGGCGGGAGGAAACGCCAGGGTGAGCAGTGTGTGCAACGCCCTGAGGACACGGTGGAGCATATGGCGGAGGTCTGCCCGGCTTGGGTAGAGCACAGCCGTGTCCTCGTGGCGGCGATCGGCGGCGCGCGGCGGTCTCTCGCGTCCGCCCCTGGTCCGGGCCATAGTCCGGAGCAAGAGTGCATGGCAAGCTTTCAACTCCTTCTGTGAAGCAGTGATGCTGGCAAAGGAGGAGGCGGAACGCGTGAGGTAGTGGAAATCCCACTACCCTCACGCCTCAAACCGCCGCAGGAAGCACCCTGGTCGAGAGGCAACATCGACCACCGTAAGCGCGGGCTTGCGGGCGGCGAGTGATAGGCAGCTAGCCTCCTGGTAAGAACCAGGCCCGAGTTGACGGCGCGTTGTGTTTCACACGCGCCTCAAAGAGATGTCAGCACACCTTGACGGGGTCCACGAGGACTGGTCCACAGGGTTGCGGGTTGGTTAAAAAAGAAACCATGGCACTGGCTGTTGCACAGGCAAGTGAAGGAACACAGGTGGGTTTTAGTCAATAAAAGTCTGACACGCCCTTCCGCTCCGCCCAGAGCGGGAGAAGTCATTTGATGATTTCCCATTCAACAAAAAAAAAAAAAAGAACTGAAGAAGAACAAGAAATTGCACTTGAAGAGCGCAGCCTTAGTATGGCTCGACTTCGTGCTTCTCACTCACCAGAGCAAAGGGAGGCAGCCCGTGAAACGGCTCGGTTGGCAATGCGAAATCGTCGAGCAAACCTTAGAGATCAAGCGCTAGATAATTTACGAAGCACAAGAAGAAATTCATCAAATACTGATTTGAATTGGGCAGCGTTTCAATGCGCATATATAGCGCAATGGCGTTCGCATTGGGCCAATGGATGTTGTTTGCGAGTATTGTAGCACATTAAAGATTTCCGGAGAACCGCCAGGATTGTGCTCCCGAATAAAGAATCATTGAATAATAATATTCATTTATTTAAAGTTATCCTAATTTTAAAAAGTAGTCATGTGGTATTGCCTTTAAGGCGGAACGAAGTTCGCCGGGTCAGCTAGTAAAAAATTATAGAAATATATCCATTAGTTTAGTCACCGGAAATTATTTTTCATTTTTCACATTTTCTACATGTTGATAAGGAAGCGCTTACAGGTTAATGACCGCCGCATCCAGCGGTACTAAACTTTAATAATAATGGCGCGAAAAGGCAAGTTGATACAGGAATGCGCTGTCGCCCGCTGATCGGAGGTCATTGAAACAATATTTTAAAGGATGTTTTATTCCGTTCGCAATTTTATGCGATTTAGTTTGTTTGAAATTTTCACTTTTTTATTTTTGATGCTAGGTTTTTTTCTATGGCTCAGGATTATTCCTATGAACGAGCATGGTCTGTGTTTTCATTTATTGTAGTATTGTCAGCACCACTCTGTATACTAATAGCCCCGAGACGCTGGTTAGTTAAAAGGGAAAAATTAAACATAATCAACCAGTAACCATTCTTTATTAGTTTAAGATTTTCATTGACACTTATGATTTATTTTGCAATCGTTTTTTCTTAAATAAACTTGTAGGTCTTGCTTGGGTTAATAAATTAGGATCTGCTGGAGTTACTTTCTCCACAACATCTTTTATAACAATAGGTTCAGGTTCTTTAGATGTCTGGGTATCGATTTGCACAGTACTTTCGGAAGGTTTTGTATAGGATGTCTCAGCCACTGCTTCATATTTTGACTTTTTTAGAATGGATGTGGTTTCGTTTTCGAAAAGTTTGAAATGTAGATCATAAATGTCGCTTGGCTTCTGTATACCTTTGTTTGGATTATAAGGTTCCTTGTTACATTCTGTAGTACTGTGTTTGAAGGTAATGTCTAAAGTTTTGCTGTCATCCTCGTCAACAAATGAAACCCTCCTTTGTAATTTGGTTGCACCAGTTTCACAAGTCTCTTCTTCTTCATCAACATCTTCATTTTCAATTATATCATCAAGCCTGAAAACAATATAATCTGTTTTAACATTTGTTTTTTGTAATAACAATGTTATATGCAGCAAAGAAAATTAAGTGCAGACTCAGACGAAGAAATATAAAGAAGCCAGAATGACACATTTTTTTACCTGTCCATTTCATCTTCAAGCTCATCAAGCTGTTCCAGTTCATCCAACCTTGACATTATATCTTTTTCATTTTTAGATTGACTCCTTTCTCTATTTTTCAATTCATATAATTTTTCTTCCAATTCATTCTGTTTATCAATCACTTGCTGTAGTTTGTCTAACTTTGAAGTTTGCACTGGGATATCTTTGAAAGTAACTTTTTTGGGTTTAATTTCTTCTTGATTTGTTTTTTCATTCTCAATTTGTTCATTTTTCAATTTGACATAGTCTTTAACTTCATCAAGTGAATACTCCTGTATTCCTGTATTCATTGCCTTCCTCTCAGTAAAATGTTGGTTGTTAATGTCATCATCCTGCTCTTTAGATAATTCATTTTCCAATTCTTCTTGAAGTTCTAATTCTTCAAGCCTGTTCCACAATTCTTCATCAGTAACATTTTCTGTTTGATCCTTCTCTTCTTTTTCTTTGCCTTTACTTTGTTTGTATTGTCTGACTTTCTCTTTATGTGCTTGCCTCCATATTTTGTCATCTTCTTCATTATAATACTCAATAATTTCCTTGCCCTGATTATCAGAAATTGCTTTCTGTGTAAATGACATCTGGTTTTCTAGATATTCCTTCTCTTTATTAAACATGTCAACTTTAGCTTGGGCATCTGAAAATATTAAACATTTTATATAACAAAATGCTCTAGATAGGAGAAAGTAATAGCAGTAATATTTTATTACTATTCCTTTCTGAGTTAAAAAGGATAGTCTAATGACAATTAGACTTCTGAACTATTTTAATTGCTATGCTAATTTAGTTATTAGTTATAAAGAACTGATTAGACACTACATTGTACCTTTAATTCTGTGCTGTCGTAGAATCTCAGCTTGCTTAAGCGAACATTTAGCGAAGTAATCAGCACCAAGAGCAACAGTTACTTCACTTGTATGCTTAAGCTCTCCTCTAAACAATATTCTGCTTCCGATTGGGACTAATGTGGGGACTGTTAACTTATCACTATATACACTGAAGTCTAAATTCTTGAGACTTTGTAAATAATTCTCCCAGAACCGAAAATTCTTTTCGTTTTCAGCTGCACTCTGAAATGTTATTAATTCAATTAAGATAATAATATTTAATTTAAGTAAATATTTCAATTTTGTATCATGGAATTAGATTTACCCTATAATATACTTCACTGAGGATATCCATTATTTTAACAGTGTTTTGAACTTAAACTTTATTAAACTCCTACCTACTTCAATACGAAATACAAATTATTTTTGGCACTTTGTCTTTGACAGCAAGAGTGGCAAGAACACTTTCATTGACGTAATAATGTTTCGTGCAGAAATTATACCAAAGATTATAACGTAAATAATAAGGTAAATCACGCAAACGCATATTTCAACTATATATTATAGTACTATGTGTCAACTATTATCAATACACATCGTCTTAACTACTGGATATTCTGAGAACATAATTTTAGTTACTTTTGTTTTGCCTACATTACGATATCACAAATCCCATAGTTTCAGTTGACGTAGAACTAGAAAGTGCTTGGTTGTTCGCCTACTGTCAAAATTGTCAAAAACATACGGTCGATTTGATGGATTGGAAAGATTGACGTTTGTTTGTATTGATCGATCGAATTGGTTTTTGGTTTTGCAGTGCTATGCAAAATTGCATTTATTAATGTGAAAAGTTGTTAAAGTGTATCTTTTTAAAATGGAAGAAAAGAAATCTATTTTACACGAATTATATGTATTTTCGGAATGGAAACCAGAGCCAGAATACATAGTAAGTGCAAACATATAATTGTTTTTTTAAACGGCAGACTCTCCTTGTTATTGGGTGCTTTCAGATCCCATTATAAAATTACCCACGATTAATTAATGAACTAGGAAGAAGTCTTCCTCCCAACTATTTCATATTTAAGACACATTGGAATAACTTACTACACACTTTTTTCAGCAAAAGTCAGATAGTATACTACCGGAGAATATATCAGCTATTTGGAGATGGGTGAACTTCCTGGGGCCTAAAAAAAGTCTCATCGACGGAGTAACAACGTAAGAGCTGCTAACACATGTAATACAAAATTAAATACAAAAAAAAAAAAAATTCTTCCACAGCAAATAATATTTTAACTATCTTTAGGCATTTGGAAAAGCAACAAAAATGGCACATTGCACTTGGGGACGAGGGTAAAGTGATAGCTGTCTTGACTGACAATATACTGGAGATCAGAACAAAACGATCAGAGTATGCTACTATTGCTGCTCGAACAACAGGTACTATTTTTTTTAAACTATATCATTGATATTGTGATTCCATCTTCATGTTTCGGTTATTTTATGTCTGATGTTCCAGTTTTTTGTGCTAAAAACATTATTTAGAAATAAAAACAATATTTGATAGTTTTTATAGGAAAGTATATTTATCAAAGATAAAAAATAATCAAAACACATTTTAGTGAGCCGTGATGCATATCCGCAATGGCGCAAACTGGTGTGGAGTCCGGACTGCTCATTTGTGGTGCTAGCATATGGAATTGGTGTGGTCAGTTTCTTTGACCTGACTGCATCCAACCTTTTTAACATTCCTATTGTAAGTAGTTATTTTCATGAAAACAATGTTCTTAAATTATAGGAAACATTATTCATTGCCTTGTTAGAAAAATATTTCTTTGCACATGTTAAATTTATGTGTGGGGTAAATTAACAACCTAAACAAATGTAAGTATTATAAACGATATGACATTATCAAACTATATGGCATGTAGTCATGGTGGCCTAGTGGTTAAAACACCAGCCTCTCAAGTATGAGTGTGCAGATTCGATTTCAGATCAGGCAAGTACCAATGTAACTTTTCTAAAGTTATATATACATACTTTCTAAGTATATATTGGACACCAATGACTGATTACAAGGCGAAGGAAAACATCTTGAGAAAACCTGGACTTTCAAGTCTGAAATCACCAATCTGCTTTATTAAAGCAGGCATGGTGATAATGCTCAATCCTTCTCTGTATGAGAGGAGACCTATGCCCCGCAGTGGGACTATAAAAAGGTTGATGATGACATTATCTCTTATATTTTGTACAGGATTGCTCAAGACCAGGTGGTTTAGAGTGCACAGACAATACTCATGCCGTTGCTGACATCATATTTATGCCATTGAGGGTCAAAGACACAAAATGGTAAGATTTATTTTGTCATGAAAATGGTTTTATGTCTCAATGTTAATGAATAACGAGATAGTGATTCAAAAACATTGAGACGTGTGTTAATTATGTCCATCATCATTAGAAAATCCAATAAACTCATTAGAAAGGCTTGGTTCCCGAATTTCAATTAAAAAAATATCATTGAAATATACAGGCTGTCCCAAAAATCGACAATAAACCGGAAGCAAGAAATAAACCAAGTCATTCGAACTATGAGGAAAAAAAAAATCTAGATCCCGTGGTTACGAAAATATATGTATTTAAAAAAAGAAAAATCTATAATCAACACCCTGTGTTGATCATTTCAACCTTGTTGCTACACGATATAACGTTTTTCTCGGTTTTATTTTGACAATATAGCCCTGAATAATGCTGCTATCAATTGTAGGCTTTTATTTATAGTATATTTTAGTTTAGGAAAAAATTGCTTCTTACTTCCAACTAAAAATAAAAAATACATACTTTGATCGAACCTTGAATGGGTGCGGCCGTCACGTGCAAACTACCTATCAACCTCTATTGTCTATTATCTTACTACTTTCTCTTGCTTTTTTTTTGCTTTATGTTTGAAGTAATCAAGTAAGTGTTATACCATTATGGAATCTTTATTAAATAAGCAAACTTCTGAAACTACTTGACAAAAAAAAGCTGAGTACATTTTTTTTTCAGGACAATTGGTTAAATTTGAGCAAAGTATTTATATTTTATTTTTAGTTGGAAATAACAAGCAATTTTTTTCTACACTAAAATAGATGAATTTAAATAAAAGCCTACAATTGATAGCAGCATTATTCAGGGTTATGTTCTCAAATTAAACCGAGCAAAAGGTTAAATCTTGTAGCAACAAGGTTGAAATGAACATCACAGGCTGTTGATTTTAGGTTTTTTTTAAATACCTATATTTTCGTAACCACGGGTTCTAGATTTGTTTTTCTTTTTTTTTCATAGTTGGAATGACTTGGTATATCTCCGGCTTCCGGTTTATCGTCGATTTTTGGGACAACCTGTATCTAATATTTAAAGACAACTCCGATCCGTGAAGGTATTGTTAGGTATCGATAACTGATTCTACTAAAGCCTACAAAGCCGAGCAAAACTTAAAAATCCCCCTAAAAAAATAAATATTATTGTGCAAAAAGAGGTAACTTAATACATACATGTGCGGTAGGCAATACATGCGTAGGAGAAGAAAGGCAGGGCACGCGGCACGCGGTCGCATCGCTATTCGCTCATAATAATACCGTCAAAAATGGTGCAAAAGCTGAAGAGTTTGTTTGTTTCAACGCGCTAATCTCAGGAACTACTGGTCCGATTAGAAAATCTTTTTGCGTTAGATAGCCCATTAATCCAGGAAGGCTTTAGATTATATGACATCACGTTCTAGCCAATAGGAGCGCAACATATAAAAAAACCATATCGAAACTTACGCAGGTGAGCGATTTCACCCGCGTAAGTTTCGATATGGTTTTTTTAAGGCGCAGCTAGTTGTATATATATTTAAAAAAAAAACACATTTAAGCATTGTAATTTTTCCTTTAAATTTAATAAAAGTAACTTGCCACTTAACTCTCAAAAGCATCAGAAATATACCAAATTCTCATGTACAGGAACTGGGAGGTCTTGGTAGTGACATACGACGGCAAGCTCCGTGGGTACCTGGTGTCACAGACGGATGGCTGCAAATTGCACCACTCCTTCCGGTTCGCGGGCGGGGTGGCCGCGCTCAAGTACTGCGAGCCACATGGCACCATGTATGTCGCTGGAGTGCCCCGAGGATCAGCTAAAGTAAGTCTCGTTTTAGACTTGTTTTTTTGTAACTACTCAAAGTTTGAGTAATTAAATAATTGAGAAGAAGATTTTCTCTTTTACACATTTTGGGTTAGATTGAGTAGGTAACCTAACGGAATGCTCAGAGTTGACCGGTTTCGTGTCTAGCTAATATACCTTGTATTTGGAATCCTATAAGCTTGTAGGACTATTAGAACGCAAACAAGAAGAAGGCTAAAGTATCCATTTGATATTCCTTATATTTTCTCCCAAATTATTCTATTTTTACACGATTGCTTAAAAGAGGAGTGTTTATATTGTTACGAATTCACAGTCTGCATTGGACTATCGAGCCAAAACAAGCTATACAGAAGAGGAGATAATCAGGAAGATGTACAGTGATAACCCAACGATAACTTTGAGGACTACGTGAAGTAACATCTGTAGTATTGTTGTGTGTGTACAACACGGACTTCGTGGATGTAAGGGTAGACTTCGGTGCGACATCAGCTACGTTCTACTTGTCATTGTCTACTATCGACTGTACCTTCGTTGCGAATAAACTTCGCAACCCTTAACCGGCATTTTAATACCCTTAGCCAGTAACAATATACAGTATGTTAACTAACAGAGGGCGTTCCCGTTAACCCGATATAGTATAGCATACATACATGCTAAAAAAAATATTTCCATTCGAAAACAAAATGTTTTTAAAATTTTTCCAATAAGAAAATAATCAATAAAAATTTTAAATTGACATGTAAAAGAAACACACTGTACACGCGAACTTGAAAGACGGCAAGGTCGCAATTTGTTTATGATATTACGCTACTATTTTGATTTAAAACAGGAGGTTTCAAATTTATTTCCAATTAGAATTTTTTTTATTCGGATTTTTTTATGCTTATTTTTCTATGCTGATATTTTTATTTTAATCTATTAATGATATATATTAACGAGTTTAAGGGAACACCCTCTGTTATTTAACATACTGTATTTTCAAGGTTCATGTATCTGCATCAATGATTGTTCAATGGAACACCTTTTTCTTATATTCCGAATAAGATCAGTCTTGCTTTTTGTTAACTTTAAATACAAGTGGATAGAAGCATACTGCTGATCTAAAACTATCCAGATGTAAAATACGTTTACCAACCAGGAACCAACATCATCCCTGAGTGCCGGCATCACAGCCTGGCGCATTCTGAACGAGGAGCCGTACTACAAGCTGTCCGTAGTGTCCGACGACGCGGAGGCGCACGCCGCCGAGCGGTTTAAGCTGTACGTGCCCTTCGGATACTCAAACAATGCGGTGAGTTTTCTAATAGAAAATAAAAATAATTTCTGTTTTCAGAATTATACCTTAAACCTTTATTTTTTTTTTTAAATTAATATTGGTAGTTAAAATATTCCAACCATATTGAACTACACTTTGAAGATTATTCGGAAATCTAGCCACGGTCGATAAATTTGTTTTTTTAACCATACTTTGCTATTTCAGACCAGCCTTAGTAACTTCTTGTCCTAGTTTTGCCCCAAGTTGGTTGGGGCAATACATTGTTTCCTTAGATTCGCCCCTGTTACCTGTCACTGTATCATTTACTAGTTTTTCTTATATTATCCCTTACTCAATTGGATAGATCTTTAAATCTAAATTATCTACCTATCCTTAACTTATTTCATAGGCCTTCATTGTCCAAATGGAGCTCTCTCCTGACGGCAGTAAACTCGTCTGTCTTCATTGCAACGGTGACGTATCAGTCTGGCGCCTTCCACTCCTAAAGCTATTGTACCGATGGCCCCTGAACACCCAGCCACACTACGACCTGCGGAATCCCCTCGCTGGAGATGACAAACCAGGGAAGAAGGATTTGACTGTATTCTACCCGGCTGATATTAATTGGTGGAGCAATGAGGTTGGTGCATTTCAATGCTTTATGGTTGAATTTCCCTTTGTCATTTTGTATGATTTTTAACTGCTGCTTCTTGCGAGGTATTTTCTTACACTGCTGGATTGGTTGTGATCCATATCTGCCAGAAGTTTTTGTTTTATTTTTCCATGTTTGTGTTGTGAAGTATAAATGATTATGATGTTATTTTTAGGAGATCATAGTGTCGCGATTCAGCGGCGCTGTCACCATTTGTGATATAGAAACCATGGCTAATATTCTTGGGAAGAAGCCAGAGTTCTTCCAGGGTTCTCCACAGGTATGTATAATACTTAGATTTTGCGCATACATGGCGGTGAAAAATATAGTGGCGCCGATTCCGTAGTTAACACACAAAAATATTTAAGTTCAGTGCATTTTTTTTTGTTTCATTTAGAAAAGGACAGAAGATAAATATTAGTTTATTCCTATCAAATTTGTTGAGGACAGTGGACTTCTCCAATAGTAATGAAAAACATGCGGACACTACTACCAGATTTATTGTCGGTATTCCACAGGTTTGAAACTATTACAGTCCTTGAATTCGGGCAAGTATAACTACGGTACAATATTTCTATCTAAACGCGGTTACATTTTACGAGACTAGCACTAATCACACTGCACCTGCACTCTCGCCGTCTGAAAGCGAGCAGAACGTTACAACAAAAATGTGGGCGGAAGAAACTCGATATTTTAAATCAACTTCCGGGTCTGAGAGTTTCTAGAACATTCGAACTGTGTCTAGGTGCTGCCTCTAGTGCCAAGAGACGGTCAACTACAATTTTGATTCATAAATAACAGTGATTCATTGATAAAAACAGCGCCTCTGGCGTCCGAAAGTGGTACTACAGTTCCCACTTCATAATACTACAAATAGTTCATTCATAAAACAGCGCCTCTGGTGTTGGAAGGCAAGCAGTTATTGATATTAACGCATAATAATAAAATTCGTTCATTGATGCGATCGCCTCCATTCGACAACAGAGTTCGCTACTTGTATATATCAGCCACAATATATATCAGTCACAAAATTCTAATTATAGTCAGCTCCTGACTTAAATTCACATATTTTTAATGGGCATGTTTTTCACGTTTAAACATTATGTAGTGTATTTTAAATTGACAGGACTTAAAAAAAATTAAGCACGGGTTTTCGAGTGGTAATCACGCACCGGAAGACGCAGCGTGGGTAGGCTCCCGACAAGGTGGACTGACGACCCGGTGAGGGTCGCGGGACACCACTGGATGCGGGAGGCACAGGACCGGTCGTCGTGGAGATTCTTGGGGGAGGCCTATGTCCAGCAGTGGATGTCTTTCGGCTGAAATAATGATGTAGATGTTGAAACAAATTTTTACCTTCTGTCCTTTTCTTAATGAATCAGGAGGAAGAATAAGAATTTAAAGTCCGACCCATAAGGATAATAAAGGTTATGTAAACACTTAACCAAATATAATATAAATTTTACATAATCATCATAGTAACAATACTAATGAATTTTGAAATAATCCTTTTTTCCCGGGAATTAATTCCAATTTCCCCGAAATTTGGTAATTTTTAAAAAAGTGACAACACCGGTATTATTATAAGCGAAAAGCGACGCGACCACGTCACAGGAGCGCGTGCCCTGTCCCCCGCCACCCGCGGAAGGGGTTGCTTATCGCACATGTATTAAAGTTACCTTTTTTTTGCGAAATAATATTTATTTTTTTAGGGGGATTTTTTTTTTCAGTTTAGCCTGTCTTTGTGGGCATTAGTAGAATCAGTTATCGATACCTAACAATACCTTCACGGATCGGACAGGGTTTTCTTTACATATTGTATATATATTTTTTTTGGTAATTTCTTTTCTGTTTATATTATTATTTGAATTTCATTATGTACCTATTTGTGTTATTTAATTTTGTATGTATGTTAATGTAATTGGCTTTTGGAAGCCGTATTAACATGAATAAATAAATAAATAAATATTATTTTGTTAATAGATAACATGCGCTCACGGCGGAACGTTCATGGTGTTAGAATGCGAGAGCAATGTGCTGCCTGCTAAAAAGTCACGAAGTGATGAAAGCGTGAGTATTCATTTATACTTGTGGCTTTAGAGAGCAAACAGAGACTATAACATAACATAAACTTTGTCCCCCTTATTCATAAAATATGTTTAAAGTTAACTAGTGATTAGCGATTCTTTAACCATACATTTTAGAGGTTTGCATGTCACTTAACTTTAAACATCTTTTATGAATAAGGGGGGATCAGCCTATAATGTTCCCACCCCTGGGAGACAAGCCTTTTCTCAGTGAGAGGGAGTGGGCCGTAATCTACCACGCGGGCCCAGTGCGGGTTGGTAGATGTCACATGTCTTCGAAGTTTTGCCGCTAGGACATGCCGGTTTCCTCAGGATGTTCTCTTTTACCGTTTTGAGAGTAGTGGTGATGAAAATAATTACACAAAGTAAAGCGCCTGACGACCCCTGGGAGACAAGCCTTTTCTCAGTGAGAGGGAGTGGGCCGTAATCTACCACGCGGGCCCAGTGCGGGTTGGTAGATGTCACATGTCTTCGAAGTTTTGCCGCTAGGACATGCCGGTTTCCTCAGGATGTTCTCTTTTACCGTTTTGAGAGTAGTGGTGATGAAAATAATTACACAAAGTAAAGCGCCTGACGGGGTTCGAATCTACGACTTACAGCTTGTAAGTTGCGGCCGTTAATACTAGGCCACCACTGCTCAACATAGACTGTGTTGTACTAGAAGTCATAGCCAGAGCATACTTTTTCTACGACCATTTGGTAATTTGCTTAATACATAACCATAAGTCATATCTCAATAGTACTCATTCCTGCCAAGTTGAGTTACAATGACCTTTTCCACACGGGTAAACCGTACTACAATGGAACTTTTTAATATTTTTTTTCCATGTATATGGCATTAAATCGCGCGCGTATTTACGTCACGACTAAACATCGCATGTTATTAGGCTGTATGGATGAATTGCCTTTGCCTTTCATTTGTGGGATTATAACAACAAAACAAAATTGCGCGCGCCGCGCTATTTTCGCGCCATTGTTAACTTTCATCTGCGATAATAGCGAGATGGACAATATCTTAACGCCTCGTCGTAGAAAAAGTTTTGTATGCCACTGCCGTAACAGCTATTGTAATACTCGTGCTGATTTATTGTGTCACTCAGTTTCGCTTCGTGGCACAAACTATCACTCATATTACAATAGTAATCATTGCTTGACAGTGGCATCAATAACTATTGTATTGCACCATCAAAAAATTAATTAATGATTACATTTTTTTCCAGATGGAAGTAGTGAAAGTAGAATCAGACACAGAAGACACTATGTTAGAACTAGCGAAGGAGCTGATAAAGACAGTGTTGTACGCTATCACGGACATGGAGACGTTTCAACCGAAGCCGCGTCGCATTACTGTAGTATCAAGAGTCTACCGATTGCTTGGCCTTAAGAGTACCACGCCCACCGAGCTGTTCTCTAGGAAGGTGAGGTCTCGCATCTGATATTTAAATTCTGGTTTGATATTATCAACCTTCACTTTGAGAACATGATAGCCTATTCCTTGAGGAAGGCTGTAGGCTTCCTCTAGGACTCCTGGAGCTAGGCAAAAAGGATAAAAATAAGAAAAAACGCTAAGCGGAAACGTTTTAATAGCGACGGCAGGCGATGTGATGTGATAAGGTTTTTTTTTTTACGGACAATTCACACAGATTCAGCTAGCCCCAAAGTAAGTTCGAGACTTGTGTTATGGGATACTAAGTCAACGATACTATATTTTATAATAGATACATATATAGATAAACATCCAAGACCCAGGCCAATCAGTAAAAGATCGTTTTCCATCATGACCTCGCCAGTCGCCGGGGATCGAACCCGGGGCCTCCACGTCGCAGGCAGGCATGTTGACCGCTGCGCCACGGAGGACGACAAAGGGTTATTTTTAATATTTTTATAATACATGTGACCTTTGACAAAGGGCAAACTTGAATTCCATGGCATATGTAACAAACCCGGCCGGCATACGCGGCCACAGCGCCTTCCAAGCAGGCGATGCTCCAGGCGCTAGGCGGCTCGGCACCCTCGCCACGCACTTTACTAACATGACGTCCCTCCTGACGGCCAACTTTGTGTACCTGACCATCCGCTAAACAAACAAACTCCGATATATCAACGGGAAAAATTACCATTAGGCATTTACTTGTCTTCATGCGGATTCCATATAATGGCACTTATCCCCTGAAGATTACGAATTATAAAATAATTTTAGCACTGCCGACAACTTGTCAGCAATTAAGGTGAATTCGAGCATTTTTTTTTTTACATTATAAGACTGAAATCAGAATGAAATCAAGAGAATTGAAGAATCAAAGACTGAAATCTAAAGTTCTCATAAATACGGCTCAGTTCTCGAACTGAAGTGAAATTAAACTCACTAACTTGTATTTTGATTTATGTAGATCGAGAGCGGGAACTATACCGAGGCGCTAGCTCTGGCCGACACGTTTGGTCTGGACAGCGACCTGGTGTACCAGCAGCAGTGGCGCAAGAACCCGGTGTCTACCGATGCCATCCAGAAGTACTTGGTAAGTTGTGAGCTGACAGAGAAATCAACTCATATTCAAAAGACTCTTGTGGAAGAAAACAGTTATTGTTTCCTCTCTCTTTAAACATATCATATTTTTTTATTATTTTGCTCTTGTATGTTGTTCATTAATTAGATTTATATATTTATTTAAATTAGTATGATACACTTAACGTACATATTTATTGTATACTCTATATAAATAGTACACCATAGACTACCTACATTATTTCTCTCTCCTTCCCCTTAGTATTCCATCCAAAGGTTGTTTGTAAAAGATCGCTCTTAGCGATAAGACCGCCCATTGTGTCACCCTTTGTAAAATCTTTATATTTAAGTTCTGTAATCTACATGGTGTACATAATAAAGAGTATTCTATTCTGGTGTCAGTTTAGAAATAATAATACTCGAGAATTGATTAAAAAAAACAAACAAAAAACACCCCACAACACACAAACACACACACATTAATAGCAATAAATTATACATGTATCCGTGTTGATTCATTATCGATTATTTGTGAATCTTATGATTGTAGAGCAAAGTATCGAAGAAGATCTGGGCGGTTCACCAGTGCGTGGATAGATTGCCGGAAACCCTGCCTGCAGCCCGAGAACTCCTGCAGTTTGGGCTGGAGCTCACCAACGAGACTATAATGGATGGTGAGATATACAAACATGGCCGTCTCAAAGCATCCTAACGGGTGGATGGATTTGGGTAGATGAGGTGTCTATTGACTCATCTGGTTTGTGTGATGGTTATACACGCGGATATTACGCGCTGATTCTTCTATTATCTAATACTATTACCACGTAGGGTATCAAAATAAATGTACTATGGTGAAAAGTTTAAAAATATAGTACCCTAAAACGTTGAAGATAAAAACAACATACACGCCTGCAACTATGTAAATCAAAACAAGCTCGCGCTTAGTCAAATGCAGTCGGTATCTATCTACTAACATAGGATAAGTTCATACCAATACTATAAGTATTTACTGCCCCCTAATCTGCGAACACATTTTTGTCAAACGATTGCGACTAGTTGGGATCGTTTGGACCGAATGGACCAATGGGCGGCCCGAACGATACCAACTAATCCCAACTAGTCGCAATCATTTGACGAAAATGTGTTCGCCGATTAGGAGGCAGGTCGGAGATAAAAAAAAAATTGAGGTTGAACTGCATCAGACGAGTTGAAAACTGGCCTTCTTATTCTCAGTTGTGTTTTTAGGATTTATATTTTGCACATAACCACTGTAATGTGAAACTGTGTTTAAAATTCTTGACGGGCTCCAGAGACACTCTCAATGGATCTTATTTTGACAGTTCTACAACATTCATTGCGTTATTTACGTTGTTGAGCTAAAGAATCTTTGGAACATATAAAGCTATGGATGAGCAACATCCTTCAAAATGATTATAATAATGAAGCCGAATTCTCAAGTATGAGTGTTCGGGTTCGATTCCAGGTCAGTTAAGTACCAATGCAACTTTTCTAAGTTATATGTACTTTCTAAGTATATCTTGGACACCAATGACTGATCAAAAGGTGAAGAAAAAAGAAAAAATCTTGAGGAAACCTGGACTTTAAGTCTTAAGTCTGAAATCGCCAACCCGCATTGAGCAAGCGTGGTGATTACGCTCAATCCTTCTCTGTGGGAGAGGAGACCTTTGCCCAGCAGTGGGATGATAAACAAAAGGTTGATGATGATGATGAATGAAGCCGACTCTTCAATGCAATCTTCCAGCTTAGCCTGCTACGGTCTCCTTACATATTCTACATGGTAGAACTTTCCTTTCTGTAATGCCTGCCTATTTGTTGTTTAGAAATAAATAAAGAACAGATCGACCCGCTGGTTGACACTGACGACATAATGCTGGAGCACTTGAACGCGTACACCAGCGAACTGCTGCGGTGTCGCCACGTCATGCTGTTCTACAAGGAGAGACTCAAGCTTTATGAGGTATAACATGTTTAAATGTTCTTTAATAATAATATCTTTATTTCAGACATAGGTCCATACATTTTAAAGAAATAAATATAGTTTAAAAAACTTAAAAAAATGCTTTTAGAGAATACCAAACTAAAAAGTTAAATATACGCCATATATGACGTGAGGCGTGAGGGGGGTGTAATATGTGCGTTATGCTCGTGAACGGCGTTCAGGTGTTTTCTAACTGAACAGATAGCTATACTGCTGAAAAGTTGGTTCCGCCAATTTTTAGCGAAAGCATTAGGAAGTGCTGAAGGATGGGTGTTTTGGGGAGTGTCTTTTGTAATTCTGTTGATCGAAAGCCTTAATTTGAACAAATGACTTTTTATTTGTTTTGAAATGACTATAACAATCAATTATTTTATTAAAATTGAGCTTGCATTTTTGGCACAAATTTAAGAATTAATATAGCTGCCGTGAATGTCGTGATGGCCTAGTGGTTAAAACACCAGCATCTCAATTATGAATGCGCTGGTTCGATTCTAGGTCAGGCAAGTACCAATGTAACTTTTCTAAAGTTATATGTACTTTCTAAGTATATCTTCGACACCAATGACTAGAGGTGAAGGAAAACATCTTGAGGAAACCTAGACTTTAAGTCAGAAATCGCCAACCTGCATTGAGCAAGCGTGATGATTACGCTCAATCCTTCTCTGTCTGAGAGGAGACCTGTGCCCATCCGTGGGACGATAAAAAAAGGGTTGATGATGATGATAGCTGCCATAGCGTTTTTAAAAACTCACTCTGTAAATCTAATAAATAAAAATTTGCTTGGTATATAATAGATCAATTACTTTCCGATTTTATTCTCATCGTTTCGTGTTTTCCGTGACATTCCCAGTCCATCCTCAAATGCGAGAAGTCTACCTACGTAAAAGACGAGTACGATCGCCTCCGAAGCAACAGCATAGTGCACAGTGCCATAGAGATCGCCAAAGAAGGTCGTATAGAGGCCCTCACTTGTCTCTGGCCACACATCAAGACTACTGTAATGCAACTGGCTGTATTGGAGAAGTTACCAGAGACTATCAACCCGTTGGAGTATCAGCACTTGTTGCCGACCAGGCATAAGTTCGAGTGGTTTGATAAGCGGTCCCCTGTCAAAGTTCCACCGTGCGTACCTGAGGATGACTGGTGCAGGAAGGAGGTGTTCAGGTATGCAGAACAATAACTGTTTGATAATAATTGGTTTTTTTTTCTTGCGTATTTTATTGAGGTATAGTAATAAAAGAAGCATATTTTGCATAAATAATTTTCAATTTGTAACATTAGTATTTTGTTTTAAGCTACTCTTGATATATTAAGGAAGGTTGTCCAAAATTAAACTTTTGCCAAATTCGATAAAGAATAGAGGTAAACAAACCGTTGCTAGGCAACGAGTAGTTTACGCCTAAAAGACAGATGTTAACAACCTTTTCTACATAGATGATTTTCATAAAAGTAATAATCCTACTTCCTACTAATCTAAACAGTTTATTTATGTTTAGATATTTATGATTTGCATAGAACGCTTAACCTATTTGAATGAAATATGACATACATGTAAGCTAATTTCCTAATAGGTTACATTTTTTGATACATATATATTATTATTAGTCCATTTTTGAAAATATTACAATGCATGTGTTATGTAGTTGATTTTAAAGTAATTAAAATACGCAAAATTGTATTGAAAAATGTCTCAACTTTATTCATTGGTTGAATTCCACAAAATGTGTTTAATATCTGGATTTCATCCATCTTTCTTTTTTTGTAGGGCTATCACGTAAAATTAATGTCGACTTTTTAATGGTTTTTCGAAATACCAAATTATTATGCATGTTATATTAGTGATTCTATTGAAATATGCTTCAATAGGAATTGTTAATAAATAGCATGTAAAAGTCGATAATCATGTAAATAACAGGAGATTTGTAAAACGTGAGTTGTGATAACCCTAAATTGGTTTATTTACCTCTATTCTTTTTGGAGCTTGGCGGGAATATAGCTACAAAAACCTCATATCTATCACACCAGGTCAATTTGGAGTTCTAACTGGTCCGAAGACACGACTCCTGAGCTGGAAACAGCTGGTACCATACCTTCCGCCACCGATGACATCGTCAAGTGGTACGACAAGAGAGCGAGGGAGATAGAAGAACGCAGTGGCCTTGTCTCGCACGCACTCACACTTATAACCCTCGCGACGGTTGGGGGCGGGGTCGAGGGACTGGATATCATCCTGTTCAATCTGCTGACTTTAGACGTGCTGATTTATGATTTGAATATAGAAGGTGTGACCGTGGAACAGGTTTACGATATGTCCATTTTAGACATCTGCACCATGCTTATGAGTAAGGTAAGTTTTATGTTTCAGGTTATTTATTTGAAGGTATAATTTTTTTTTTAAATATATAAACTAGCGCTTGACCGCAATCCAGCCTGATGGTAAGCAGTGACGCAGTCGTTGATGGTAAAGCGCACTAGTTTAATGGAAAATTTTGAAGATTGAAATTGATTGTGAAAAAAAACAACACTGTAATGACAGTTAAAGCAATCTTTCCGCGCGTTGTGTTTTTATATTAGCTAGCGAAACTTCACGAGCCTGAATATCGATAACTAGTGATGATAAATCTTCATTTTTTATATATTCTATATTTATCTTCTGTGATTTACGGTAGGAGCTAAAAGTGTATTGTAAATTACAATAAAGGTCAAAAGTGGTAATTCACTTTGACCCCAAAGGAGTCACTTTCTTTAAATACATTATTACACTTATAGATCATAATATACATTTTAAAATTTTGTATGTTTCGCTCCTATTGGTCGCAGCGTGATGTTATATAGCCTAAAGCCTTCCTGGATTAATGGGCTATCCACCGTGAATAATTTTTCAATTCGGACCAATACTTCCTGAGATTAGCGCGTTAAACAAACTTTTCAGCTTTATATATTGTCGTCCTCCGTAGCGCAGCGGTCAACACGCCTGCCTGCGACGTGGAGGCCCCGGGTTCGATCCCCGGTCAGGTCATGATGGAAAACGATCTTTTCCTGATTGGCTTGGGTCTTGGATGTTTATCTATATATGTATCTATTATAAATATAGTATCGTTGAGTTAGTGTCCCATAACTCAAGTCTCGAACTTACTTTGGGGCTAGCTCAATCTGTGTGATTTCGCCGTATATTATTATATTTATTTATTTATATTAGTATAGATTCAGTAGCAAGTGATAAAACCTCGTTTTATCCGCAGTCAACACCAGTAACCTTCGTGTCAGACTTGAAGCAGTACGTCATACCGTTCCTCAAGCGGTGCGAGAACATGTCCAAGTGCGCCGACTCCTGCGTCGACGGACTCATTGGGTACCTTGAGAGTATCAGTGTTGATGACCTGTCCATGATATTACTCGTAAGTACTATTTTTTTTGTACTGGTAGGTAGCGAAATCATATATTTTACCTTATTAATTGTAAACGCGACTGCTAGATGCGGTGTCCTAGGTTTGACCTCCAGGTGGGCCAAAGTGGTGGATTAGCGACTTATTATAATATTTAGAGACTTCTTATAATAAGAGGCTTAAAGTCTATTCAAACTAAAATTTTAAGTTAAACAAATATGAAATTAATTTTAATGTCGATTGATTCCAGTATGACTTGCACTATTGAAAAAGCTATAAAAATATTTGAAGTTGTAGCGTAAACTGAACTTTTTTTATCAAGGTATTAAAGTTATTTTTTGTTTGTCAAGTGAATCGCGAATGCAGATTATGCATAACTCTTGCAATGCGAGTTCACAAATGTGGGTCTTATAAATTCCATTCAAGTCGTCTCGACACGTCTCATTTTCGGCTTACCTCAGATATTTCTATATCCATATTTATTTATGTTCTTAAATCAAGGTGCTACAATCGCAAAACGAGTTTGAACTTGACGTTCGAACGCATCTGGAGCTGGTGGAACGTTGTCTGTTCGCGCACACTGGGACTGAGCAGCTCGACAAGGCGTGTGACTTGCTCGATACATTGCTGAAAGAGAGGTTAGTACTTCATAAGAAAGAGGACGTATTTTTTTCTTTGTTTATTTGGGGACATAGACTCGCAATACGTAGGTCTATCCTTTCTTCTTCTTCTTTTCTGCTTATAGGGGTCCACTGCTGGACAAAGGCCTCCCCCAAGGCTTTCCACATTGAGGGGGTTTGCCATAATCCCCACACTTGACAGGAGACGGCGCTGCTGCCCGCTGCCCTGATGACAGTTCCCTTAGTCGCCTCTTACGACACCCACGGGAGGATATGGGATGGTACAATTCTAAGCCCAGTACCACACGGCTTATGTCTGTCCAATACTCAATAGTTTTATTGCTTTCCACGTGTATTCTGAGATGGTAATACTTAAAATTAGTTCATGTGGTGATGTGCAAATATTTGTATGCATGAATATGAATATTTGCACTAGTCGTGCGTTGGTCACGGTTGCCATACGAACATCCAATGACAGTCATTATGGGTTGTTGGAACCCTCAAAAGTCCAACAATTGGTCTAGCTGCAATGCTTCGATATCGCCTTCGGGTTGTGGATGTCAGACGGCAGTCGCTTCACGGAAAATATCTAAGTTTAGCCAAAATCCGCAGTTAGACTGGTAAAGCGGACCGCAGACTCCAAAGCTGAAAAAGCTTTGGATGCGCCTGGAATTAACGCTGAGATGATGATGATTTTTGAAAATGTTACCTTCGTGATTATATTGCCTTTCCTTTGTCTTCTATAGTGATGGCAGCATTAGCAGCAGCGAGTTGGTTCGCCGCGTGAAGGAGGTGGAGCGCCTCGTGTCGGCCAGTAGCCGGCTCGCGTGGCGCGGCGTCAAGGTCCCGCCGAAGGAACTGAAGGAAATGAAAGACCACCCGCAAAGTGTCATTAACTTACTCACCAAACTATCTAGGACACTCGCTCTGGGGTAAGTTGGTTTTTAATTAAAACCTTCACTAATTTAAGTAGACAAATTCGTTCCCCTTTATTCACAAACGTTGCTTAAACTTAATTAGTGATTAGCGAATGTTTAAACATACATTTTTGTCGTCTTGTCAACAAAAAATCCAATATTGCTTTTAGAACCTTGCAGTCGAAGAGTCCGGCGTGGCGTACTTTAATTACTGTACGTGTGATGTACTTTAAGAAGCCTCTACGATTTTCTTTGGCCTCTCATAAGTCTTTTAACGGCCCAGGACCCAAAGGTGCCGAGATATGTCAAAGACATTAGAAAAATAATATATTTTCGAATTTTAATTTTTCATCGAAACGAATTGCAATACTAGTTCCTCTATGGAAATCAGTCTGTCTAGTCTTTTCCCGACTATGTTGACATCAGTTCCCAGTCTTACATGCTTATGGATGCAGCTGTCTTATTAAGGAGTATAGTGCTATTCAGTAACTGGGCTGTAGAAGTCAGATAGGCATTCGCTTCATGTAAAATATTAGTATTCTGGGGGCCTAGTATGAGTTTTCATTATGAGAGTCGATCAGACGCATCGACCGCGTTTGGCGCTCTCATGGGTTGAGAGTTCTTACAACCTTGAAGCGGGCCAATCGATGAGTCAAACGCGGTCGATATCGATGATCGAGTCTCGTAATGGAAACTCATACTAGGCATACAGGTCCATCAGACTAGAAGCGGACGTCAACATATGTAGTTGGGGAAAAGCTAAGCGCTTGATTGAACTACTAGATGCTAGCACAGAGTTGCATTACATATTCGGTTTTATTTTAAAACTGTACGAGGTATAGGCCAACATTAGATGCAACGTGTGTGCGCAATGTGCAATGGAAAAACGGTCTTGTAACATTTGTACGGGTTGTGTGACCACGATACAGGAAATGTCAAAATGTACTGGGTGTGACCACGATACAGGAAATGTCAAAATGTACGGGTTGTATGACAAAGATACACGAAATGTCAAAATGTACGGATTGTGTGACCACGATACAGGAAATGTCAAAATGTACGGGTTGTGTGACCACGATACAGGAAATGTCAAAATGTACGGGTTGTATGACAACGATACACGAAATGTCAAAATGTACGGGTTGTGTGACCACGATACACGAAATGTCAAAATGTACAGGAAATGTTAATATGGACTGTACTGTATTTAGTCAGTTATAATAAAAGTGTGGGGCTAGGTATATAAAATATATATTAATATAATAATGTAAGTGTGTCCGTACAACATTAATTTTGGTAAAACTCTTGTTTTAGTGAAGAGAAACCCACGCCACAGGATTGGGAGAAATTACTTAAAGATATACTGGAGCTGCAGTCCCTGTTGTTCGGATGTATCTCAAAAGATAAATGTTATGAGGTAACTATTGATTAACAAAAGTATGAAAGTTCAAATTGAAACTAAACTACAAAACTTTACAGACGTGATGATTATTTTAAATACGAGTTTAAAATTATTTAACACTAGCGGCCGCCAGCGACTTCGTTCGCGTGGAATTAGTCATGCTCAGCCCCTATTGGCAATAGGTACGGCTGCTTTAGCTCCCGTTTTCGCAACATTTTTTGTTACTGCTCTGCTCCTATTGGTCATAGCGGGATGTTATATATCCAACGCAAAAAGAATTTTTCAAATCGGACCAGTAGTTCCTGAGATTAGCGCGCACAAACAAACAAACTCTTCAGCTTTATACAACGTGTAACATAAAGGGTATATACATAACAAAGGCATGGCATCTTTACATGATATCAACCGATATTGGAAGGGTTTTTTAATCCTATCTCTTTATGTTAGGAAGTTATGAGGAAAAACACCGCCTGTGATAGGCTACTATCATACTAGTCGCACAGAGATATTGAAGACATTTATCGGATTTTGCCAAGTAACGAGACGGCTAACGAGTAGTTATTAACGTATGTAGTGTGCTGCCACGTTTGTTATGATTTTATTTTAAGAAACACACGAAACCGAAAATTTGGTACCAATTTTTTGAGTATTTTATTTTGAGTTGAAACCCCTCCGATATCGTTTGATATCATCTAAAGATGCCATGCCCTTGGTATGTATATACCCTTTTTGTTACACGATGTATATTAGTATAGATTTTAATAGCAACATGACAATCACAAGAACACGATAGGATAACGAAACATGAAAATGATCATTCTAATCGATCGTATGTGCAATTTTTTCCTAGTCACATTTATGTACAATTAAAACTAAGGCGATATGTTCTATGCACATTTAGTATATCTGAGGAGAAATAAACAAAAACCTAATAAAAATACAAATTTGAGTGTCTTCAAGGCTAGAGTGAATAGGCGCTTAATAAACTAGCGCGATTTACTTTTTTTTTTTTTTTTGTTAATTTAGCCCTGCTCTGTAGGCATTATTAGAATCAGTTAACGATACCTAACAATGCCTTCACGGATCGGACAGGGTTTTCTTTACATATTGTATGTAGGTGCCCAACCTGTTTTTCCAAGACGAAGTTCCTAATTGATAATGAAATGTTTGTTTTTAGATATACGCACTAGCGCTTCTTACGTCAGGCGACGCGCCCAGCATCAAGCTGGCCAGCGAAGTGCTGACGTGCACCGCGGATGTACGGCGCGGCGCCACTCAAGTCCCTTATAATAAAAGTGTGGGGCTCGTGATGGCGGCTGCCATGGAGTACTTCAACTCCGCTAGTTCTCTCGTCGATCCGGGATTGGAATTGGCCAAGTAAGTCGTCTTCTTCTTCTTCAGCCTATAGAGGTCCACTGCTGGACAAAGGCCTCCCCCAAGGCTTTCCACGATGACCGGTCTTGTGCTGCCCGCATCTAATGGCTTCCTGCGACCTTCACCAGGCCATCAGTCCACCTTGTTGGGCGCCTCCCTACGCTGCGTCTTCAGGTACGTGGCCGCCACTCCAGAACCTTACTGCCCCATCGGCCATCGGTTCAACGAGCAATGTGCCCACTGCCACTTTATTTAGAAAGTCGTCATCGTAGAATAGTTATTTCAAAGGATAGCGAGAAGAAGCACCAAGCTCGACAGCGGATAGCTAATTGACTTAAGCAACTACAATAAAACTGTGGGGGTTTGCAATGGACCGCCATTACAAACCCCACAGTTTTATTGTACTGGAGTAATTCAACTCCGCTAACAATCTTGTCTAGCGGTTAAAACACCATATTCCAGGTCAGGCAAGTACCAATGTAACTTTTCTAAGTTATATTTACTTTCTAAGTATATCTTGGACACCAATGACGGATTATACAAGGTGAAGGAAATCATCTTGAGGAAACCTGGACTTTAAGTCCCGCATTGAGCAAGCGTGGTGATTACGCTCTTGGCGACTCTTACGAGGCCTGTGCCCAGCAGTGGTCCAATAAAAAAAAAGGTTGATGATGAACAGTCTCGTCAATCCTGGGTTGGAATTGGCTTAGTAAGAGATCATTAATAACAGCATTTGAAATTGTGGTAATTACTTGGATACCGAGATGTCATTTTTAAAGGAAGAATGGAAGGTAGGTATTTATAAGATCAAGGGATACTGGAGAATTTTTAGTGATATTCTCTCAAAAAGTTCAAATGGGCACTTGCATCCGGCGTGGAGATCTTTAGACTGCATAAGTTGAAGTGGATAAGAATCGTAGCAGACGGTGTTCTTTAACTTCTGTTTTTTCTCATAGGGAAATAGCGATAATTTATGATGGTGCAATGTTTATCATTAGTAGCATATTGTATAGGTACGTGCAATGTGAAAAAAGAACATTTTGGAAGATTCTTAAAAACAACTGAAACTTGGAAATACTGACCTCTCAAATACTTCGCCGTGTTCCAGGTGCTGCTTACTGCTCATTAAGGACGATCACGCGGAAATCCAACAGGAATTGGATTTAATAAATGCATTACCAATATTGCACGCCTTCAACGTCGGTGTGGTCCCTGTACAAGGTAAAAAATAGAGGATATTATACAGCAGGGTAATTACGTGACACACTATCAGTAGCAATCCGTTTCATTTTGACAGTTCAACAACTTTCATTACGTTGTTAAGCAGACACATTTTTGGAACATATGGAGCAATCGATTAGCAATTTGCTTCAAAATGATTCAAATTGGTAGTAAAAGTGTGTTGCAATTACTGTTCTGGGCACTCAGAATCACCTGCATCAATTATGAGGGTAATTATATCCGTCACACTAAACCAGGTTTCTTTTGTTCTTTCTTTTTTTTTCCTCTCTCCTTTATGGCTATGACCGATGTCTATAACAAGATTACGGGATCGGGGATTTAGGATAAAAGGATTGGTAGGCACGGAGGACAGCAGGTCAAGCTACCCTAACCTGCCAAAGATGCCCAATCAACCTTGAGCCTTAATATTTTAGAGATAAAGTTGAAAATCTAATAAAGAAATCTGACAGATTGTAATAGATTCATGTGCTGTCGTCTGCACATAGGAGAGTTACATTAACAATTTAAAGTCTTAAATACTGAACCACTTCTTTCTCCTCTTTCTTTCTTTTTTAGCTTCGCGGGAGGTTTGAGGCAAAGTCATGATGAGGCCACTATGCTACTATATCTCAATGTTCTTTATGAATTATTTACTGAATGCACTTTTTACTACATAAATCACGCACTTTTATTTAGTAAACAACACTATAAATAATTTTAAAAGATCAAGAAAATGAGCGTGACACTTAGCTTGACTTTCCCGCCAAAACTACATACTGAACCACTTTCACTATAAAAGATTACCAGTGTGGCTACCATGAGTTTCATTACGAAGACTCGATCATCGATATCGACCGCTTTTGACTGATTGATTGGCCCGCTTCAAGGTTGTAAGAACTGTCAATCAATGAGAGGTCAACGCGGTCGATGCGTGTGATTAAGTCTCGTAATGAAAACTCATGGTAGCCACACTGTACAAAATAAGTTCAGAAAACGAAAACCCAAAACCAAGTGTGTTAATTTCCCCATTCAGGCGGTACACTGTATATTTTTTTTTTTAATTTATAAACTAGCGCTTGACCGCAATCCCGCCTGATGGTAAGCAATGAAGCGGTCATTGATGGTAAAGCGAGCTAGTTTATTAAGAGCCTATTCACTCTAGCCTTGAAGAAACTCAAATTGTAGTGTGACGGAAACACCACCGCTGGCAAATTATTCCAGTCCCTCGATGAAGGCGGAAAAAAAGAGGAAGCAAAACGCTTCGTCCGGATCGTAGTGAGTGGTGTTAACAACGTGAGGGTGGAAAGTCGCCGTCCGACGGGTCGTCCGATGGTGGAACGGAGATGGGGGAATTAAATCATGCAATTCCCTCGCACACTCACGAGAATGCATCCTATAGAAGACCGAAAGGTTGGCTACTCTACGCCTGTGCTCCAGGCTTTGGAGACCGTTTCGACCGTTTAATCTGGGTCCCCAATCAGCCTCTTATGTGTATTATGTTGTAATTTTATTTGTGTGTATAAAATAATCCCTCTCGCCGGGAGGCCTGCGTCCCAACAGTGGGAACATTATAAGCCATGATGTATAAAATAATCTGTTTTACTTTTCAGTCCGTATCTGTGAAGATAGGATGTCGCTTATAGAGGCGTGTCTGATGTTGGAACCTAACGCGTATCTTTCTAGTCACAAACTGCTGAAGTTGGCAGCGTTGCTGAGAATCGCTGGCGATGATGAAATTACTAGGTACCTAATAATATTTTTTGTGGAATTGTTAGGCGATTAACACACGGGACCGCGTACCGCTGCGGAGGGCGGCGACGATCGAGCGGATGTCGTAGCGGTGCTCCGCGCGGTAAGGCAGTTAACGCACCTGTCGGCGCGGTGGGATTTAACACGGTTTTGACCAGTTTGTTCACAGACACTGGCAAGAACCTTCTGATCTTCGTCCTGCACCCACGATGATTGATTGACACCGCGGAGGGGTGGTGACGGCGAGAGTACCGCTCGACCGCGCGGTCGGCCGGTGTATGTGTGTTAGGCATCTACGGATTTAGTAGAGGTCAATGCGACATGAGATCCGCTTCACCGCCTAAAGCGGCGGTGCGCGGTGTCCTTTGTATACCGGACGGTTTTTTAACCGTACAGTTTGTTAGCCGCGTCGTAGAAAACCTGGTTACCTGATTGTCCCAACAAAAATATGGTTATGACTCACTGTGTGCCTAGTACTATGATCTACCGTCAACTGTTGTGCGCTCGGTAACCACACTAGAACAATTTCTAAATGTATTTTGGAAAAAAATATAACACGGTTTAAAAATGATTGGGATTCACTCAGTTGTTTATTCTGAACAGACTATATTCAGGTTTCGTATAAAGAAAAATAATGTTCTATATTTGAAAGTTTGGAAAAATAAAAAAATGGCGGACACTGTAGGTATGCCAGGTTCTACAAAAAAGTTTTATTGTGTTAGTATTCTACTAAAACTGAATGTTCTAATGTAAGATGGGATGGTGTGACAGGGAAGGTCAAGTCCTGCAGCTGGCCGGTACGTACGCGATGTCAGCGGGCGGCGCGCCCGGGCCCGGTGCCGCCGTGGAGCTGGCGCGGCGGCTGGCCGGCCTGCGTCACGCGCCCGCCGCGCCGCTCTTGTCGCAGGTTTATTTCTTATTTATTTATTTCTTTCTTCTTTGGCTTCGCACGGTTTGTGAATTTAGCCAATGTCACATAATAAATTTTCATTCATGTTGAAAGAGACGGCCGCGTGAACCGTCTACGAGGAAGGTTTGAGGCAAAGTCATGGTGAGGTCACTTTGCTGCGATATCTCAATGTTCTTTATGAATTATTTACTGAATGCACTTTTTACTACATAAATCACGCACATTTATTTAGTAATCAACACTATAAATAATTAAAAACCCAATGAAAAATGAGCGTGACACTCAGCTTAACTTTGCCGCCAAAACTCCTATGATATTTTTCTCTTAAAAAACTCTGTTGTCGCAGGTGGCACGCGACGCACA
Source organism: Sesamia nonagrioides (assembly GCA_017933935.1). Classification (NCBI taxonomy): domain Eukaryota; kingdom Metazoa; phylum Arthropoda; class Insecta; order Lepidoptera; family Noctuidae; genus Sesamia; species Sesamia nonagrioides. The sequence goes on from JADWQK010000385.1 coordinate 768,233, forward strand.
CGCCCACGCCGACACACACACACGACGACACCTGTACGCGGCCGCACTCACGTACACCGCGCCGGAGAACATCGAGACTATACTGCGGGCCAGGTCAGACATATTCGTTATTTTCATAGCTATCGATTCAGTAAAAAGCGTCCGACATGGACGAAGGCGTTTGACAGGTCTAAACTAAAATCTATCTTCCATCCTTTTCTTAATGAAAGAAAGGAAAAGATGGACTGGACTTAAAATTAGTTTAGTTTAAGTTAATTAGTTTAGTTTAGGAACTAGAGAATCGGCGCCATTGTTTCTTATTTTTGCTCTTTAACATTAATAAATTCCTTTACAGAATGGGCTTAGAATTGGAGAGTCTACAGCAGATGGGTGTGACCCTCAAAGAGAATAGTGGCCTCTGTGAGAGATGGCCCTCTACTGACGATGAATTTGCTGACGCGGTGACAACGGTACATACCAAACATATACACGGTTTCGTCTTCCTAACACACGACTTTTGTCATGAATTCCGTACATGATTCGATACTTAGAGACTATAGCGTCGATTTTTCAAATCAGGTGTTTCATTCATTGTGCAAAAACCGCGATAATTTTCTTTTTCTATATTTTACGGACCGCTAATATCGGTAGACTGCTATGTTTTTTTTTAATTTTAATTTATCCTTTGCACAAAACATAGGTATATTAAAACTGTACATTAAATGAAATATCAACCTACTATTGACACTATTGTTTTACTGCGGGACAAAGACACACATATACACAGAGGTTTTTTTTAAATTCATTTAATAGCTCTATAATCTTGTAGTTTATGTCTCGTAGATTCAACGGTTATACAACGTTATTTTTTTGTATATACGAATCTCGAAATCCAGTATTTATTGTATGTACAAAATTTCAATAAGCTATTATGAAAAACCACAAAGTTATGAGCTTGTTATGTTACCTGGTTGTCCCAACAGAAATATGGTCAACGCGCCGCTCGCCCTAAATTTAAAAAATAGTTTTAATTTACATTTCCGCTATATGAAATGCTTCCTAACTCTTTGTTCAGCCTATGGTCGAGAAGAAAGACTTGGTTCCCGCTCAGCCCGAGATGAAAATACCGCTCTTCAACTATCTACTCGACACGTTCCAGAATAAATTCGCTCTCAGGTGCGTCAACCGTGTCCTTTCAATTATTATAACAATAACACCCATAACAAAAAAAAAAAGAATTTCTTTACGTGGTTGTAGTTATCTTTACTCAAAATCAAAGAACTATGTATATATGGTATTAAGTGTATGTACTTATAAGAACCGGTGCCCACTAACGGCACGACACAGCAAAAGATTTTTATGCGACAAAGCGAAATATACCTTAACAGCATGATAATAAAATTGAAATTTCAATGATGATGTTAAAGGGCGTGCATATCGCGGCATCGTTGCTGATGAAATGTTATAATATTAAGTAATAATTTCTATTCGTGGCATAAAAAAAACCTCGCTGGTCTTTGCCGCCAGCGGGTGCCGGCTCCCTCAAGTCTCTCCCAACTACTTTTGGGGTCTGGTTCCAAACTAAACTAGCTAGATTGGGAGACGATGCGAACAATAAACTGCCGACTAAAAAGCTAATTTTTCTCGACACAGCGACAACAAATCCGCCGCAACCGCGTTATCGGACCGCACAGCGCATTGCCAGGAGTTCTACCACTCTTTGTACCCGGAGTACACCGTCTCGAACAACTACTACCGCTACGACCGGTTCTCTCTGCCCGACGCCATCGACGGCCCTATGACAGTCGGACAGAACGTGCTCAAGTGGTTCTACATACAAAACTGTTTGGAGGACGGAGTCACCTGCGAGTTGGAGACTGAAGGTAGAATTGATTCTTATTAATTTTGTTGTTAAACCAATGGACCCAATTAAAAACATAGCAAGCATAGTTCAACTAACACACCTAGGGTAATAAATAAATTATGTTATACAGCTATAATAATTTTACGGGCTAGGGGTATTAAAATGCCGGTTAAGGTTATGAAGTTTATTGACAACGAAAGTACAGTCGATAGTAGGCAATGACAAGTAGAACGTAGCAGATGTCGCACCGAAGTCTTCCCTTATGTCCACGTAGCCCGTGTTGTACACACAAGATAACACCACAGAAGTTGCTTCAAGTAGTCCCCAAAGTTCTCGTTGGGTTGACGCTGTAGATGTTCTTGATCATCGCGTCTTACTTGTCACTAGTTTCGCTTCGATAGTCAAATGCAGACTGACTCATCCGCTGAGTCACACCGATTTTTATGTACAAACTTATCGAACATTCCACATCTGTCTAGAAGTAATAATAATAGCGGATAATTTCGAGTACGTTCAACAGGTACTTCACAGGAGTTTCCAGTAATTATGATGTCGAGCCATCGTTATCAATATTGATGCAACCTATAGTGTTAGATAGATCACCTTAAGCCTAACAATGCATTTTTGGATCGTACCTCTACAATGCCTAGGTCACAAGATATAGAGCTTAAAAGTTACATAAGGCATGTCACGCAGTATTGAACCTTATGCAATTGACATCAGGTGCATTCGTAAGACTATAAGGATAGTTACCATTTTACACGTTTTCTTTCCATTTTACAGTCAAACTAATGGGCCCCGTTTTTCTTGTTTTAGTTGTCCAAAAATGTGCCGAAGAGATTCTGTATAAAGACACAGCCCTGAGCGTGTCGTGCCTGCTCCGCACGTGCTCGTCGAGCGAGCACACGCGACGCCTCATCGACACCAACCACACGGACACGGCCGTCAGCTGTGCGCTCTACGCCGCGCTCATCAAGTGCAACGCGCCCGACCTCAGGGACAACGCCTACTTCACTAAACCTGCACAGGTACCTCACAACTAACTTCACGTTAAACAAATATCATCGACACCAACCACACGGACACGGCCGTCAGCTGTGCACTCTACGCCGCGCTCATCAAGTGCAACGCGCCCGACCTCAGGGACAACGCCTACTTCACTAAACCTGCACAGGTACCTCACAACTAACTTCACGTTAAACAAATATCATCGACACCAACCACACGGACACGGCCGTCAGCTGTGCGCTCTACGCCGCGCTCATCAAGTGCAACGCGCCCGACCTCAGGGACAACGCCTACTTCACTAAACCTGCACAGGTACCTCACAACTAACTTCACGTTAAACAAATATCATCGACACCAACCACACGGACACGGCCGTCAGCTGTGCGCTCTACGCCGCGCTCATCAAGTGCAACGCGCCCGACTTCAGGGACAACGCCTACTTCACTAAACCTGCACAGGTACCTCACAACTAACTTCACGTTAAACAAATATCATCGACACCAACCACACGGACACGGCCGTCAGCTGAGCGCTCTACGCCGCGCTCATCAAGTGCAACGCGCCCGACCTCAGGGACAACGCCTACTTCACTAAACCTGCACAAGTACCTGACAACTAACTTCACGTTAAACAAATATCATCGACACCAACCACACGGACACGGCCGTCAGCTGTGCGCTCTACGCCGCGCTCATCGAGTGCAACGCGGCAGACCTCAGGGACAACGCCTACTTCACTAAACCTACACAGATACCTCACAACTAACTTCACGTTAAACAAATATCATCGACACCAACCACACGGACACGGCCGTCAGCTGTGCGCTCTACGCGGCGCTCATCAAGTGCAACGCGCCCGACCTCAGGGACAACGCCTACTTCACTAAACCTGCACAGGTACCTCACAACTAACTTCACGTTAAACAAATATCATCGACACCAACCACACGGACACGGCCGTCAGCTGTGCGCTCTACGCCGCGCTCATCAAGTGCAACGCGCCCGACTTCAGGGACAACGCCTACTTCACTAAACCTGCACAGGTACCTCACAACTAACTTCACGTTAAACAAATATCATCGACACCAACCACACGGACACGGCCGTCAGCTGTGCGCTCTACGCCGCGCTCATCAAGTGCAACGCGCCCGACCTCAGGGACAACGCCTACTTCACTAAACCTGCACAAGTACCTGACAACTAACTTCACGTTAAACAAATATCATCGACACCAACCACACGGACACGGCCGTCAGCTGTGCGCTCTACGCCGCGCTCATCGAGTGCAACGCGGCAGACCTCAGGGACAACGCCTACTTCACTAAACCTACACAGATACCTCACAACTAACTTCACGTTAAACAAATATCATCGACACCAACCACACGGACACGGCCGTCAGCTGTGCGCTCTACGCGGCGCTCATCAAGTGCAACGCGCCCGACCTCAGGGACAATGCCTACTTCACTAAACCTGCACAGGTACCTCACAACTAACTTCACGTTAAACAAATATCATCGACACCAAACACACGGACACGGCCGTCAGCTGTGCGCTCTACGCGGCGCTCATCAAGTGCAACGCGCCCGACCTCAGGGACAATGCCTACTTCACTAAACCTGCACAGGTACCTCACAACTAACTTCACGTTAAACAAATATCATCGACACCAAACACACGGACACGGCCGTCAGCTGTGCGCTCTACGCGGCGCTCATCAAGTGCAACGCGCCCGACCTCAGGGACAATGCCTACTTCACTAAACCTGCACAGGTACCTCACAACTAACTTCACGTTAAACAAATATCATCGACACCAACCACACGGACACGGCCGTCAGCTGTGCGCTCTACGCCGCGCTCATCAAGTGCAACGCGCCCGACCTCAGGGACAATGCCTACTTCACTAAACCTGCACAGGTACCTCACAACTAACTTCACGTTAAACAAATATCATCGACACCAACCACACGGACACGGCCGTCAGCTGTGCGCTCTATACCGCGCTCATCAACTGCAACGCGCCCGACCTCAGGGACAACGCCTACTTCACTAAACCTGCACAGGTACCTCACAACTAACTTTATTAATTATGTTGTTAAACAAATATCAACTTTATCTCAATGAAAATTAAGTTGATTTTAGATCTGACTGAATCAAAAAAGATCGAAATATTTGTATTTATTGCGTAATCTGAACAATTTTTGCCGGCTACACGTTGTTGTTACGCTAGAGAACAGCTTTTTAGTAGGTATTTTTACTGTTTTCTCAATATAATAAATAATTTATGCCATCTCACATTAACTCCTGCCAGTAACCAAAGAGTAGGGTTGTAACGGAGCTTCGCCTCCGCCTCCGTTACTGCGGAAGTTCCGCAAGAAATCGTATCTTCGCTTCCACCTCCGCCTCCGCACAATTTTATGCGGAGTTATAACGGAGGTTTATTTACGTATTTATAAAATAAATAACGCGCAAGCTGCGACGCTCGACAACCGTCCGGCCGCGTTTGAGCGCGAAATGGTCAAGAATCAACTAGTGCGAGGCGGGAATGCGGCAAACACAATTTGATTCTCCTTAATTTTCATTACAAGGAGGTAATATTGGTAGAGGTGAGACTCGTCGCCTCCGCAACCGCCTCCGCCTCCGCTAACAAGCCTCCGTTACAACCCTACCAAAGAGCAAAGCGTGATCTCATCTAATCTGATAACTAGCGTAGGAGAAAATGTCGGGTTACACTACACTAAGTTAGCTAGAAACCTTTTTTTTTTTGTACGAGTGAAAATGCATTTACGCACCGTACCCGCGCTAGCTAGGCGACAGGCGTGTGTGGGACTCGCCCGGCCGGAGCCGGGAATACCCACTAAAGACACTCGGTTCCCTCGAGCCCTGCGTTGAGAGTGACCCGGGCTCGGCCCGGAGATCTGACTCCGGGCCACTCTCAGGGCTTACCGGCCTAATTTAGGCCGGTTTCCAAGTTAGCTAGAAATCTAAATCAACATGACACTTTTAGCATAGTAATTGAAATATAACACTTCCTGCTAAACAATTAAATTGCAACACCAGCTTTCAAAAGCACATGTAATGGTTGTTCCTCATTTAAAAAATATTCTTGGTTCCACGTGGTTCCACGTTCAAAAGTCTTCAATAAACTTTTTTTCTAACCACCAGATGGCGCGTGACACTCTCGCACAAGGAAATGCCTCAGAGGATCAAATGGAGATGATACGTCAATGTATCGAACGACTCACCGGCATGGGCGAGGTGGATGCTCTAAGAGCCATGGGATACAACGTCAATGGACTGCTGTTTAATGCTGATGAAGAGTATCGAAGGGAGATCATCTATAGAGTTGCGAGGTATGTATATAACTGGTCGTATATACGTAAATATAGGACTACAAATTTCTTAAATCACCTGCCAGGGTTACAGGTTCTTCGAAAGGGATACCAGGCAGGGCAGGGTTTTAGTCAGTAAAAGTCTGACACGCCTCTCCACTCCACCTAGAGCGGGAGAGGATGAGGATTTCCATCCGCAAAAAAAATTTGAACTAACTCTCTCATTTGGAGGTTTCTTTCTTAATACATTTTAAAACAATTGCACAAATTGTTACCTACTAACAGCCGCCCACCTGCCAACGCAGTATACTTGACGCGATAGTATCTAAAAACCTATTTTTGACATTGTAGTGTCTATATTTTCAAAGCAACTGGAATAAAAAAAGTAAAGTAAGAAAAGTATGATTTTTGAATCACTGTCAATACAAAAAAAAAAAAAAATGCTTTAAATCTAATTATATAACATTAATACATAAAGGATCGTGTAAGAATGAAATATTTAAGAAGATAAAAACGCAAAAAGTGTTCTGCCGAAACCAGGGATTGAACCAGGGACCTTTAGATCTTCAGTCTAACGCTCTCCCAACTGAGCTATTTCGGCTGTGATAATTGAGTCGAAATTAACCATCGTTATCTATAGAAGGTATCGATTTCATATTTTTTTTTTTAGCAACTGTATTTTTAACTGAACTAAAACAAATGTAAATCTTTTCAAAATTAGTGCTCGTATTACGTACACGTATGTTTTGCGGATTTATTAGGGTAACTGTATAAAGGCTTTAAAATGACCTTTATTCAATTGTTTATTTATGTACATCGATTATTATTAGTTAATTTACACAATAAAAAAAATAAGAATAAAATAGCTCACTGGGCAAAAAATATATTTTTTGTAGTTATTTTTTACTTAAATCTATACTAATATATAAAAGCCAAATAAGGATGTAGTGAAATTACAAAAAATAGTCCATGTAGCCGAGAGACGAAATAATCAATAAATATAGTATAAATATATAGTTTTAAAAAACTGAAAAAAACATGCTTTTAAATAATACCAAACTAAAAAGTTAAAAATAATTTTAAAATTTAATTTATATGATAGTTTAGTTTCTTCTGTACTGAGAAGTTTATTTATTTTTTGAATAAATTTTCACTGTATCCTGATGACATCGTCAAAAGTTTATCAAATAGGCAATAAAAAAATTATTATAATATGTGATTTTTTCTGCAACTCTCCATCCTTTCGATTCTTACAATCATTCTGTCAATTTTTTTTTTAATTAAAATTGGCTAATGAATTTCATACTTTTTTATGTAAAAACAATGACGTGACAGCATGCCTAAAACTGTCTCCGCCGTTTCTTGTTATAAATGAGAGGACAAAGCGCTGTTGACAAAGTTCCTAGCAACACACCTATCTCTTTAAACTTCGTTATTTAGTTTCATAACATTTTTTAAAATACAATTAATCATTAATGACTAATTAATGATTAATTAACATTTTTTTTATAAATTATAAACTAGCGCTTGACCGCAATCCCGCCTGATGGTAAGCAGTGACGCAATCGTTGATGGTAAAGCGCACTAGTTTATTAAGAGCCTATTCACTCTAGCCTTGAAGACACTCAAATTGTAGTCCGACGGAAACACCGCCGCTGGCAAATTGTTCTAGTCCCTCGATGTACGCGGTATAAAGGAGGAGGCGAATCGCTTCGTCCGGATTGTAGTGGTGTTAACAACGTAAGGGTGGAAACTCGCCGTACGACGGGTCGTCCGATGGTGGAACGGAGATGGGGGAATTACATCATGCAATTCCCTCGCACACTCCCCAAAAGGCTGGCTACTCTACGGCTACGCCTGTGCTGTAGGCTTTGGTGACCATCTCGAGTTATAGCGTCCGCACAGCTCGACGGATTGTCAGAAGAGAAGCAGACCTGCTGCCAAGGATAACACGCAAAGAAGTGGCGCATCTCATCCCAATCCGCTGACCTGTATCGCCTCACCACGTGAGTCGTGATCTGGTGGGGAGAAAGACGATACAGACTTCACCAGACAGTAGTCTGAAGTTCCCAACGGTGAGGAAGCTGGGCCAGGGGGAGATTGATCTGGAGACTGCGGGGACGCCCGACCCCCCTAGGGATCGCCATCGGGTCCTCTCGTCCGGTCGCCAACAAGCACGATGGGGCCACCCTGGGACTTTTCGCAGTTGGCGGGGCAGCCTTTTGTATGTGGCTGGCCCACTACTTGGGCCCCCAACTACCTGCGGTCGGCCAGCGGAGCACCGTGCTTCGGATCCCACTACCCTCCACGACCAAACTCCCGACACAACATTATTTGGCGCATCGTACCCGGCACACATCGCAACACAACTGCTATATATGCAATATGCTTTTTACTGAACACTAGCGTCCGTCCGCGGTTTCATCTGCGTCCCGAGGGAACTACTTACCGTATAGAAACGAGATAAAAGTATCCTATATCCTTGGCCTGGTTCTAAGCTACCTCCCCACCAATTTTCAGTGAAATTTATTCAGCCAATCTTGAGTTATAAATAGTGTAACTAACACGACTTTAAACATTTATAAAAATAACATAAAAGCAAGTTAATTATAAATGGAATTCTCAGGCAGTTATATTATATCCAAGAGCTTCATCGCACTAAAATGTGTTTACATTTTAGTGTTGTGCTTACAGTTTCGACAGTTGCGCTTCAAACAATATTATTACGATATTGCTATGATTTAAATATTATCATACCTTATAATATATTTTATATTAATTACTAGCGGCCGCCAGCGACATCGTTCGCGTGGTTTAGATATGCTCCGCTCCTATTGGTCGCAGCGTGATGTTATATAGCCTAAATCCTTCCTGGATTAATGGGCTATCCAACGCAAAAATAATTTTTCAAATCGGTCCAGTAGTTCCCGAGATTTGCGCGTTCAAACAAACTCTTCAGCTTTATATATTAGTGTAGATATAGGTTCAAAGATAATTTAATTTTTCACTACCTGTAAATATATTCATTATTTTTAATATATTATCCTTTTATGTAATAAACCAATAAAGCATTTTCTAAAACAAACCGAAGGCTTAAGAAACTCATTACTTTTTGTCAACATTCAATATTCTAAAGAACTTGCGTCGTCGGTCGGTTGTATTAAAAAAAATTTTTTTTTTTAATTCTTTTTTATTTATAGGGGGTTTATAAATCTTGCAAACAGGTTATCGATCCACGCGCCTAGTCTGAGTGTCACAATAATGTCTTGCTTAATTATACTAATTACGCACACAACTAAAAACGCTTTGTCGCTTCGTATTGGTCAAAAATCACGCGTCTAGACACTGAGCCGAGAGCCGTGCTATGCGATTATGGCCTATAAGGTGGGCAAGCGGCAGTTTGTTCGACTGTACATCGAACGAACAACATGTGGTTAGGAACTGTATCGATAAGTTGTGTACCAACAGTATGTGATTGGCTCTAGTGTGACTAAATTGTTCGTTAATTGCATAAAGTGTGTGTTACGAACAAAGAGTGCACTGACCTATGTGACAAATTATGCTTATGTCCTAGATCGAGCGAGAAGGAACATGTGGAGCGTGCGTGCTCCCTCGCACAGAAGTACAACATGAGTGCTCTGGACGTGTGGCTGCAACACGCTGCCGCCGCACTGCAGGCCGCGCCACCCGCACACCCCGCGCCGCCGCCCGAGCTCACACACACGGCACACGCGCGGTGAGTATTGTGTAACAGTACAGCGTGCGAGCGAGCACAGTACGACATGTGCGCGCTGGACGTGTGGCCGCGCCGCCGCCCGAGCTCACACACACGGCACACGCGCGGTGAGTATTGTGTAACAGTACAGCGTGCTCGCGAGCACAGTACGACATGTGCGCGCTGGACGTGTGGCCGCGCCGCCGCCCGAGCTCACACACACGGCACACGCGCGGTGAGTATTGTGTAACAGTACAGCGTGCTCGCGAGCACAGTACGACATGTGCGCGCTGGACGTGTGGCCGCGCCGCCGCCCGAGCTCACACACACGGCACACGCGCGGTGAGTATTGTGTAACAGTACAGCGTGCTCGCGAGCACAGTACGACATGTGCGCGCTGGACGTGTGGGGCCGCGCCGCCGCCCGAGCTCACACACACACGGCTTTACGCGCGGTGAGTATTGTGAAACAGTACGGTGTGCGAGCGAGCACAATTACGACATGTGCGCTGGACGTGTGGCCCGCCGCACCCGAGCTCACACGGCACACGCGCGGTGAGTATTGTGTAACAGTACAGCGATGCTCACGCGACACAGTACGACATGTACGCGCTGGACGTGTGGGGCCGCGCCGCCGCCCGAGCTCACACACACGGCACACGCGCGGTGAGTATTGTGTAACAGTACAGCGTGCGCGCGAGCACAGTACGACATGTGCGCGCTGGACGTGTGGCCGCGCCGCCGCCCGAGCTCACACACACGGCACACGCGCGGTGAGTATTGTGTAACAGTACAGCGTGCTCGCGACCACAGTACGACATGTGCGCGCTGGACGTGTGGGGCCGCGCCGCCGCCCGAGCTCACACACACGGCACACGCGCGGTGAGTATTGTGAAACAGTACAGTGTGCGAGCGAGCACAGTACGACATGGCTACCTGCTACTTTTTAGAAACTTCTCTCAACTTTTTAAGTCCAATAACAATTAGTATATTTCCAAGTAACCAGTGTCATGTCTCCCTCACCAGCATAAAAGAGGCTCTATGGCCTCAACTGAGCGGCACGGAACACAACGCGCTGATCAACTTTTTCGCGTTGCTCAAAACTGTGGATGAGAAAGCGCCCTTTGGAGCCCTGACCTCTGCTGAACATATTAAACTTCTCAAGAAGGCTAAGGCTGCTTCTTTAGGTAAGTTTCATGAATATTATGAATAAATTGCCATAAAATTATTAAAAATATAGGTACATATCTATACTAATCTATATATATACTAATATATAAAGCTGAAGAGTTTGTTTGTTCGTGCTAATCTTTGGAACTACTGGTCCGATTTGAAAAATTATTTTTGCATTGGATAGCCCATTAATCCAGGAAGGCTTTAGGCTATATAACATCACACTGCGACCAATAGGAGCGGAGCTTAACTAAACCACGCGAACGAAGTCGCTGGTGACCGCTAGTTAGGTAATAAAGCTTGTCAGGGTTACAACTAGGGTTTCCAGACCGCCGGGAAATCCGGGATTGTCCCGGAATCTTGCCTGTTGTCCCGGAATGACCTCTTGTCCCGGAATAAGCGGTAATTGTCCCGGATTTTTGAATAGTAAGAATTTACGACTGTCTTTTAGCCGTTCTTCCGACTGTCCCGGATTTGGGATTTGATTTTCGAATGACCGGATTTTGTAACTTCCTATCTGGCAACCCTAGTTACAACTCCAAAGTCCAAAATATTCTTAAAAAAGAATGTTTAAATTATCTGAAAACTTATCTGTGCTAAATGTGGATTGCAAATCTACATCGATTTTGAAATCCACACATGTAGCTTGGAAATATTTTACAGAACAGTATTTCACGCAAATGTTCTTAGGTATTGTTGAAATCATGGCCTTTGAGGTATATTTGAATTAGATAAAACTATTTATTTTAATAATATTACATAGTGATGTACGATAAATAATAAGGAGTTATGAATAGAGTGACATTTATAGTAGACATGTGTGCTTTTTTGTTTATCAAAATCTACACGACTGTTTGTTTCCTCCTTCCTAATTATTAGACTTCCTATATATTTATTTTTGTAATTTCAGTATATAATTCAAACATTTGGCGAGAAGTACAGTCTAACATTAGCCAATGGTTTTATTTATTAATTAAAAAAAAACAGACGAATCACTTATCCGCATATTCTAATATTTTTAAGCAATCCAAATAAATATCGTAACAACAAAGCTAACATATTTTATTACTTTTTTTATCAAACATGTGTCCCATTTCCCACCAGAACTGGACTACAAGCTGCTCCTAGAACAGCCGTCGGCTGAACAGTTCACAGCACATATTTTGAACATCATCAAACCGGAGAACGTGGGCATGGTGACCAAGTTCCTACGCAGTCTGCCGCCCGCCTTTAAGATACCCGTCTCCGTCAACGCCATATATACCAAGTGGCTTACCAAGTATTTCTTTAGCGTGAGTATCGACCGTGGTTTTTCCAATAAGGGTGGGTAGGTAAAATAAACTATGAAAAGACTAGTGACATAGCCAAATGCTAACTACGCATCAGTAACGCAAGCAGTTATTTTCGCGTGACTAGTTTATAAGCATTGTCCCTACATGGACTTTCCATCCCCTTCTATGAAGCAAGAGTGGGCTTTACACCCTGTTCCTCATAAGTCTATGACACATTTTCATTATAAAATCGACTGTTTAGAAATAGCTTTTTTTATTAATTTTGATTGACTTTATAAAATGTACTGTTTTGAAATAGCGGTGTATTGTTCCTCATTGACATTATAAAGTCGACTATTTTGAAATAGCGGTGTATTGTTCCTCATTGACATTATAAAATCGACTATTTTGAAATAGCGGTGTATTGTTCCTCATTGACATTATAAAATCGACTATTTTGAAATAGCGGTGTATTGTTCCTCATTGACTTTATAAAATCGACTATTTAGAAATAGCGGTGTATTGTTCCTCATTGACATTATAAAATCGACTGTTTTGAAATAGCGGTGTATTGTTCCTCATTGTCATTATAAAATCGACTGTTTTGAAATAGCGGTGTATTGTTCCTCATTGACATTATAAAATCGACTGTTATGAAATTGCATTTTTTTGTTGTTAATTGAAATTATAAAACAGACTGCTTTGCTTATCTTTCGTGCCTAATTTTGCATATTATTATCCAGGTGCCTTCCAACGCCACCAATAAGAAATGGATGCAGCAGTACCGGCAGTGCGCGAGCTACTTCAACAAGCTGTCCAAAACCGAGCTGGTGCAGTTCGTCGCCGACACTTGCTTTACCGATATGGCTATAGACCGGTAACAATTACTTTGTTATTTGCAGGGTTCCGTACCCAAATAGTAAAAACTGGACCCTTTTACTAAGACTCCACATATTAACAATTATAGCGGCAGCAGAAAGACATGATTTGTGAAAATTTCAACTGTCAAGCTATCACTGCATACTGATATCATCAGCTAAGGCCTGATGCATCACTGCTTACCATCAGGCAGAATTGCGGTCAAGCACCTAGTTTATAATTTATATTAAAAAAAAAAGACAGGTAGAGTCTTAGGTGATAGGGTCTCGTTTTCACCCCTTGGGTACAAAACTCTAAAAAAAATATCTATTTCTCACAATAGTGCAATAACACTTTGTAGTTGAAATCTATGGAACAGCATTTTTTTTTTAATAACCGAAGAAGATTTTCGACTACGGAAACTCTAGAACTATTACTGTCTATGGTAACAAATTGCGCGCCAAAGTGCCTGCCATCCTGTATATTCTATATTCAAATGAACGTTATTTCATATCAAAGAAATATCCAACTTTATTTTAATGACAATTAAGTTTCACTTACCACCACTAAAAAAATTTTTTTTTAATGTTTGGGTTGTATCGTAACCTAAACTTTATTGCGTAAGAATTAAAAGTTATTTTTCCATTTATTCATATTTGTTGTTGTTGATTCTCGGCATGTTTAATTTATCTTGTAACAATATTCTGTATGTAGAGTGCCCGCCGGGACTCGCAATCTGATGATAATGCAAGCTGTGGACTACTGCCAGCAAGAACAGGAGAACGACTTCAAGTTCAACAAGAAGTAAGCTCTATTCATATCTGCCCTTGAACAAGATATCACATTTATTTATTTTTTCAATATCATATATTTTATGTATCAGTCATATGATATTCGTGCTTTTTACTTTACATCTGTGAATTGAAATGAAAAGTAGATCATACATTGAAATATAACAAGTATGCTTTATCGCTACGATTGGCCGCGGTAATGCAAAAGAAAAGGATAGTGAATTTTATTACGGAGTATGAAGTGTAATGGAATAGGAAAAATAAATGTAGATAAGAACATACATACACCTCGCTCAACTACCGTCTTCAGTCCTATGTACACAGTAAGTGTATGAGAAATGCGCTGAGTCGATACTCGCAGCTCGACTCCGCCCACTCTGTGTTTTAAGGGGGGTATTTACCGAACCAATATTTCTATTCTGAACATACTGTTTTTTTTAGTGAATAGGCTCTTAATAAACTAGCGCGCTTTACCATCAACGACTGCATCAATGCTTACCATTAGGCGGGATTGCGGTCAAACACTACTGTATAATTATAAAAAAATACACCTATGGATCAATTCCATAGGTGTATTTTTCTCTATACGAATAGAGAGGAGCTTCTCAACGATGCCATGGAATTAGAAATCGAGTTACGGTCTTTTATTCATTTTGCGTCTTATAAGCAGTCATCGCACCGATGTTTGTACCCTTCACCCAATATTTAATGGTTTCATATTCCAGTGAACAGACGTGGGCGCAGGTGGGGCAGGAGCTGACGCGCTGGGCTCGCTTCCTGGAGAACTTCCACTCCACCACCATACAGAGCCTCATCGACAACTCCAGCGTGCCCCGGAATGAGATCTGGCCGTGAGTTACACTATTACAAGCCGTATACCTGATGGTGTTTCCCATCGAAGCTGTCCAGTTGAAGTCGAACGACTCATCATTACCATCATCATCATCATCTCAGCGTAATCCCGGTTGCATCCGCGGCTATCGCGTTGGAGCCAGGGGTCTGCTTTCCTACGCCTCCATTTCGCACGATCTCTGGAATCCCGTGGTATGAGATTGTTGGCACGAATGTCATCACTTACAACGTCAAGCCAGCACTTCTTTGGTCTACCTTGCTTGTTCCAGCCCGGCGGAGGCGCCATGGCAAGACATTTGTTACCCACGTAACTTCCGTTGTTGAAGTAGAAGTCAAATAACTATATTTTTAATCGACTTCAAAAAGGAGGAGCTTGGTTTTTTATATTCTTCGCGGATAACTTCGTCGTTTATGAACCGATTTTGATAATTCTTTTATTGTTGGAAAGAAGATATTTCCAAGGCCAAGAAATCAAGGGGAAATTTCAAAAATCGTAGGGGCGACTAGTGCATTTCTAAGTATTTTCATTAAGTATTTTAAGCACTACAATTTAATAATGGTCTGGAATAGATCTGATGATGGAGCCGGCAGACAGTCGAAGGAACTTCTCAACAATTCACAGCAGCTACCTTGTGTTTGGGCTTGATTAATTTGTATTGATAAGAACTTTACACCTAGATGGGTTGTGACTGTCATAAGAGCTCTGATGATGAAGACAAAGACCAGTTCCAGGAACTCCTCAACGGTTTACAGTAGCTACTTTGTGTTTGGACTTAATTAATTTATATTGATTAGAACTTTGCACGCATTGGGTTAAAATAATGGTCTGCAGTAAATCTGATGATGCAGACCATATGCAATTGAGGGAATTCTTCAAAATTATGAGTAAATTTAAAGTAAACAAAAATTACGTCGTTTCCCAACTATATTTGCATCAGCTTCCAGTCTGACGGGATGCAACTGGATACATAGTACTTTTCACAACTAAAAAGTGTAAAATAAAAGCTTTTTTACAAAAAATAAAGTTTGTACCTAATTTATATCATCCACTTTCAGAGAAATAGAGAAAAGTCACGGCGACACTGGCACTCTGGTGTCGTGTATCAGTCGTCTGGTGATGTCCGGTGACATGAAGCTGTCCTCGCTGAGCACGTTGCTGCAGTGCCTGCATGTGGACGCGGAAGTGCCGCTCGTGTTCCAGCACATCTTGGAACATTACCTTCACACTGCCAGGTGAGTATCACCTGTATATTTTACGGTCAAGTGAATTAAATAGCTCCACAGTTAGCGCAGTGGTTAAGCTATTGACTACTGCGCTGCGTCTCGCGGGTTCGAATCCCGCACGGGACAAATATTTGTATGACCTACAAGTAGTTGGTCCGGGTCTGGATGTTTGTGTATGTGAGTTATACATGTTTGTAACCGCACCCACGATACAGGAGAAATAATGTGGGGTAACGTTTAAAAAAAATCTGTTTCAAACTAAACAAACTCAAAGAATTTATTTCAAATGAACCTCTAAAGGTGTGAGGAACGGGGTGTAAAGTTTACTCATCCTCCATAGAAAAGGGAGGATCCTCCTACCAGACGGGTGTAATATCTGGCGGGCACAGGATAATGTAGTAAACTTGTACGCGTGCTAGTTGCACAGTAAACTCTGCTTGCGAGATGCAGAATTTGCTTGACGTTAGTATACGCGTTGTTCGTATGTAGCGTTGTAGGTACCACTATAAACCAATTACAGACACTTTTGAATTGTGGTCAGTCAGTAGGGTAATTTCCCATTCAATAGCAAAGTGTTCCAAGAAACTCCGAGGTCACTCTGACGGATAATAGAAACCCGTAATCACATGTGGTTGTGAATCTAATTGAATTTTGTTCAAGAAACCCTTCCCTTATAACCACTACTGGGCTAAGGTCCTCATTCCCTTCTTCCCCTTATCCCTTTAATTATCGACTCAGGCCAATTTCAAAATAATTTTATTTTAATGATTTTCTCTACTTTCTAGTGACATGGAAACTCTAGTCACACGCTTAACAGCCTACAACAAGGAAGGCTTCAAGTTTCCCGAAGATCTCTTGGAGAAGGTAATGCTGAAGGCAACAGAGTTCGCTTTGCCTCCTCACAAGCAAATAGGTCTGTTGTCTTTGAGCCAAAAGGCCAGGGTCCATGACAGCGATGATATGCTGAAGATCGCGCAGTTCACTGTAGAGCTGTTCCGCAACGAGTGGCCTGACTGTGAATATGCTAAGGAGCTTACTGGTGAGTTTGATGACAGGTATACAATCCAGTCACGAGCTATATAGTATTTTACACTACGCTTATTCAAAAGTGATCTGTTTTTTAATGACGTTTTACCAATAAGTATAGTTTTCGGGAGTTTTTGGCGGGAAGCTAAGATGAGTGCCACGCTCATTTTTCATTGGACTTTTAAATTATTTATAGTGTCGATTACTAAATAAAAACGCGTGATTTATGTAGTAAAAAGTGCATTCAGTGAATTATTCATAAAGAACAGTGAAATATTGTAGCATAGTGGCCACATCATGGCTTTGAACCAAATCTTCCTCCGTGTTCGGTCCGCGCGGCCGTCTTTTTCGACATGAATAATTCATTACGTGACATTGGCTAAATGCACAAACCGTGCGAAGCCATAAGAGAAAGAAAAAAAAAGTATAGTTTTCGGACCCATAGGTTTATTAAATATGTTGTAAACGTTGAACGTCAGATTCGTTTTACCATGAGGAAATTAGATGTTGCCAGATGTTGATATATTGGTACTTGTAACGATATAGTAAAATACATAGTAATGAAGTCACAATAGTATATTGTTTTTTTTTTTTATTGATCAATATCTTGAAATATCTTTTTTATTTGTCATATGTTTCGCACTGATAAACTTCACATTATCACCATAGAGTGGTATTACTCGCCCGCTCGAGTTTACTTTCTACATTGATATTCATACAACTTTGGACTTTATTGCATTAAAATTAAAGTCTAAAATCTGCTCTCTGTTATGAAACCTAAAGTTATAATGTATTTCTAGATGAGAAGCTACTAAGCGAGGAAGGCAGGCGAGATGCATTCGCCAAGTTCATGGAGTTATCTAAAACGTGGCAGCAGAAGAAGGCGCTCGTGGATGTACTCAACTGCTGGCCTCCTACCAGGAACAGGTAAAGTAGACTGTGCCTACTATACAACGTTAGCTTTTCTTTAAGCGAAACCCGAAACACGAGTCCAGTATTTTCGAATAAAGAATCTATGTACAACATTTAAAAAGATGTCATGAAAAACTACAAAGTTATGAGCTTGTTATCTTACTTAGTTGTCCCAACAAAAAATATGGTCAAAGCACCGCTCGCCCGCCCCCGCCTGCAGCAGCGCGGCGTCGTCTTGCATTTATTGCTAATAATTTGTGTTTGTATTGTAATTAACTAGTGATAACATTTTGTTGCTGTAGACTGTCGTAACGGTCGAAAAAATTCGTCTTTAGTGATAAAAAAGTGTAGTATTATTTATTTAAAACTAGCAAGCGTAGGTTAATTCTACGGCGGGCACGTAGCTTCACTGTTTTAAAACATGTTAATTTTACTTAGAATGTATTGCACCCCTGCGCAACGAGACGGGCCGGCGCGGCGCGGGGCTAGGCCTGTCTCGCTGTGCTCCTAGTACTATGATATACCGTCAGCTGTGTGCCCTCGGTAACCACACTCCAACAATTTCAAAATATATTTGGTAACAAATATACCATAGTGTAAAAATGATTGGAATCGATTCAGTTGCTTATTGGGAACGAATTTTATTCAGCCCCCTAATCGGCGAACACATTTTTGTCAAATGATTGCAACTAATTGGGATCAGTTGGTATAGTTCGGGCCGCCCATTGGTCCATTCGGTCCAAACGATCCCAACTAGTCGCAATCGTTTGACAAAAATGTGTTCGCCGTTTAGGGGGCAGGATTCGTGTAAAGAAAAAATAGCGTGTATCTATATCATCATCTGCCTAGCATTATCCCAACAAAGCTAGAATGGGCTTCCATTTTATTTGATGAGATAGATTCAGCTGAATACCAGTATTTCACAAGAAGCAAGTGCCTATCTGGAAGTCGTTGTGGCCTAGTGGTTACAACACCAGCCTCTCAAGTATGAGTGTGCGGGTTCGATTCCAGGTCAGGCAAGTACCAATCTAGCTTTTCTAGGTTATATATACTTTCTAAGTATATCTTGGACACCAATGACTGATTAAAAAAAAGGCGAAGGAAAACATCTTGAGCATTTCAGACTTAACATCCAGGTTATGTTAAGTCTGAAATCGCCAACCCGCATTGAGCAAGCGTGGTGATTACGCTCAATCTTTCACTGTATGAGAGGAGACCTGTGCCCAGCAGTGGGACGATAAAAAGATGATGATGAACTGCCTGTCTGTCCTCCATAACCCAGTCACTGTTTAATACCCCTTGGTAAGTCTGGTTTTCACTTACGGCCTTCGTGCAACCAGTAGCGGTTGTCAAAGATCTACGAGTGAGCTGTGACCAACGCCATCTATCTGTAACTTTTTGTGTTTAACAAAAGTGGTGACAGCCAATTAGATTACCTAGCTAAATACAACATAGACAAGAAAGAGTATGTAACTCCTCGACAGTCATACTTTCATCTCACTACAGCCTGTAAGGGTAAACACCGTTGTCACTAAAACCACAGGTAGTTGACTTAATTATATTTTTTTTTATCTGAGTTTAAAAATAAATAAGCGTTTTTTCTTTCAAAAATTTTAAGATACGATACTTTGCGCTCGAGTTACGTAATCAGTGCAAAGGGCGCTGACCTGCTGCACTGACCGTCCGTTTTAACTACCTACATAAGTTTTAACTAACTACATTCCAATAAAAACACAATACTCATAACCTGTGATGTACCTTGTGTTGCGTGACGAGTCCAAATGTAAGTTAGATATAAATAAATAAAAAAATAAAAAAAAAACAAACAACTGGGTAAGTATTTATGGCGTATTAAAAAAATAATCACAGTTTCATTAAAAATTATTTGTTAAATTTACTGATGTAATAAACTGTAAATTGGCCATAGGTACCGTAACCTTTGAGTAGCCAAGTTGGCACAGGTTGTTCAGGGAATAACTCTGTGTACATTCTTTGGGCCTCGTTCAGGTTATCACCAGCCTCGACGTAAAGCCGAACCATTTCGGTCCATTGTACGTTTGTGTACGATATAATTACCACACACTACTAACTACACATTTGCACGGCAAATAAGCGCGCTCCGGGCAAGTGTACGTCCGATCAATACCGAGGCTGCGCCGGACTGAGGAGGGGAGGTGTGTCGCGCCGCGCGCGCGGCTTGCGTGCGGCCTGTTTGTTGATCCGCTAGCTAGGGTGATATAATTTTGTAAAAAAATGGAGATTTTACTAAAAAAAAAAAGTTGTTTTTTTTTTCATTGAATTTATGTTCTGCAAGTGAAACCAAACCACTGGTTTCACGGATAACGGTGTTTACACTAACAGCCTGTATACAATATGTGTACATTACATGCGAAGCAGGGATGAGTCGGTAAACTAATATTAAAAACATAAATAAACTGTTTGTAATGTATTTTATTTATTAGACCTGCAAACGGACAATAGCACAATTTCACCCTAGTTCCCCGACGAAGTCGCGGGCAGAAGCAAGTCTTTTTTGTTCCTTCAATGTCTATGCAAAGAGTTTAGGTTCTTCAATCATAATAATTTATTAATTTTATAATAATTTATTTATTTGCCACACAACAACTTCATTGACGCCTATTTTATTTGTTACAGCGATTTAAAGAGTCTGCATTGTGAGTATCTGAGTTGCCTGCTCAACAACCCGGCTGATCAGAAAGAGAGCTTGATTCTTATCAAGTTGCTACTTCGACGACCAGTCCTCGCTGAAGAGGTAATACCCAAATAATATAAAAGTCTTTAAAATACTTGTCACTTCACAACTGTATTGTGGTCGGCTTCAGTGTTCCTCAAGGTATGGCTCCTACATCTTCATATTATTTGTGAGTGATGTTCCTGTGCAGCTGATTTGTACTCAACTGCCCTGTTTTGCAGACGTTATCAATAGTAGACTTTAAGTGTCGCTTAAACTGCTTCAATCTTATTTTAAGTAGTGAAAGAAAAGTTGAACGAATCCAAGACAGAGGCGATACGCCAACATGCCATTCTAAAAAGATAATTAAAAACCGGGCAAGTGCGTGTCGGACTCACGCACAAAGGGTTCCGTACCATTGATTTATGAAATTAAAGGATTTATTTGTATGAAAGATTACGCGGTAATAAGCGGTTTACGGTTTACGAGGTATTAAAAAAAACTGCTTACTAGATCTCGTTCAAAACAATTTTTGTTGGTAGTTATTATAGTAATGTACATCATATGTTTTTTTTTAGATTTTACATTTTCTTATTTTAGAACTTAGAGGAGGGGACCAACTTTTTTCCACTTTGGAAGCGTCTGCCACGCAAACTATTCGGTTCAAAAAAATATTTTAGAAACCTCGATATCATTTTTGAAGACCTATTCATAGATACCCCACACGTATGTCCTTGATGAAAAAAATTTTTTTTTTGAGTTTCAGTTCTAAGTATGGGGAGTCCCCAATATTTATTACTAGCTTTCCGCCCGCGGCTTCGCCCGCGTGGAGTTCGGTTATATCGCGCTTTTTAGATTTCCCTCGGGAACATCAAATTTTCCGGGATAAAAGGTAGCCTATGTTCTTTCTCAGGGTCTAAAGATTGTCTGTGCCAAATTTCATCAAAATCGGTTCAGAGGTTTAAGCGGGAAAGCGTAACAGACAGACAGACAGAGTTACTTTTTTTTTTTTTACATATTATAAACCAGCGCTTGACCGCAATCCTGCCTGATGGTAAGCAGTGACGCAATCGTTGATGGTAAAGCGCACTAGTTTATTAGAGCCTATTCACTCTAGCCTTGAAGACACTCAAATTGTAGTCCGACGGAAACACCGCCGCTGGCAAATTGTTCCAGTCCCTCGATGTACGCGGTATAAAAGAGGAGGCTTCGTCCGGATCGTAGTGGTGTTAACGTTACTTTCGCATTTATAATATTAGTATGGATTTTTTTTTATTTTTGCATCAAAATCTTAATGCTGTTCAAAGAGTACATCTACCTACCAAGTTTCAACAGTATAGCTCTTAAAGTTTCGGAAAAAATGGCTGTGACATACGGACGGACAGACGGACAGATAGACATGACGAAACTATAAGGGTTCCTTTTTTGCCATTTGGCTATGGAACCTTAAAAATCACCTAGAATCGATTCCATGGAACACTGAAGTTCGCTATTTTGGTGTTACATTAGGCAAAAAGATTAACTGGACAAAACATTATTAGATAAAGGTTCTCAAGCATTTATTTCTCATAGTGCTATACTTAATCAAAAAATAATCTCGGCACTAATACCATACTTTGGTTATACACAACTACAAATCTTGCATCACCTATTTGTGTCCGGTATGGAGTAGCAAGTGTCAGTTTAATTATAACATATTACAAGTAGGATACCCCTCGGTAAGCCTGATTGCCCAACTTTTGGGCTTCAAACGACCCGTAACGACTGTTCCTAGCCACGAATGACACCCGAGACCAAAGCCATAACGTGCTTTCCGAGCTCTTGGTACCCATCTACTGGCCAAATGTGGAAAATAGCTTAACCTTATCGATCAACCCGTGTCTAAGCCAAAAATACTTAGCAACATGTGATAAATTATTAACACTTGTGGTTTTTTGGTTTCAGGAAGTGAAATGGCTAGTTGATAATGTAGCGGCTGAATCAGTGATGAACGCCATTTGGGTCCTGCTTCTAAGCAAATGTGAACATTCCAAAGATGACATATTGAACTTAGTGCTTCAGCATGAGGTACCAAATAGACTTACCATACTATCTCGAATAACGAATAAAAAATTAAATTTTTGTTAACTTTGTACCTATCCTACATTTATTCCAGGAAAACTTGAAGAAGCAAGATGTAGACGAGGAGTTGATCAAAGAGCTGCTAGAAAACAACATGCTTTTGAAACTAGTCGCCACTCCGTTCTACGCCTTCTTCATTAACTATGTATACTCTAAGGAGGTTGAAGGTGAAAAGGCCAACGAGTATACACTGGAATGGCTTATTAGTGAACTTATGAAGGCTGGACATTTAGCTGAGGCAGGACATCTACAACTCTCGATCGACGGCGTCCCCGCCTCTCTGCGAGGATTCTCTCAAACTGTTGCCTATAGCAAGAATATGTTATCCAATTAAATGTTGTATTTTAATCCAATAAGTGTCTATATTATCTCTATTTAATAAATTATGGGTAAAGGAGTGTGCTAGTTTCATTTCTCTAGTATATACAGTATGTTAAATAACAGAGGGCGTTCCCTTAAACTCGTTAATATATATCATTAAATGATTAAAATAAAAATATCAACATAGAAAAATAAGCATAAAAAAATCCGAATAAAAAAAAATTCTAATTGGAAATAAATTTGAAACCTCCTGTTTTAAATCAAAATAGTAGTCGTCATGTATAAATAAATTGCGACGTTGCCGTCTTTCATGTTCGCGTGTACAGTGTGTTTCTTTTACATGTCAATTTAGAATTTTTATTGAATATTTTCTTATTGGAAAAAATTTTAAAACATTTTGTTTTCGAATGGAAATATTTTTTTTAGCATGTATGTATGCTATACTATTTCGGGTTAACGGGAACGCCCTCTGTTAGTTAACATACTGTATACTACACTACATATAGTTAAAACAAAGTCGCTTTCTATGTCCCTATGTATAATTGAATCTTTAAAACTGCGCAACGGATTTTGATGCGGTTTTTTTTAATAGATAGGGTGCATTATAAGTTTACATTTTTACTTTTTTTCCGCCTTTGCAGTGAAACACAGGCTGAACCTTACAAGATTTATCAAAATAATGTACATATTGAAAAGGTTTTCAATAACCTCCATACTCTGCAAGATTATGGAGCATGTGTTGAACTCGCGCCTCTTGGCTTACCTGGAAGGTAACTATCTCCTCAGTGATCTCCTCACTCACTTGTGGGGCGAGACCCTCGAGAAAACTGGGGAAGCGATTGCAGTCTCCCTTGACGTCTGGAAGGCCTTCAATCGGGTATCGCACGCTGGCCTTTTGAGTAAGCTTCCAGCGTACGGCATTTCCGCTGGCCTGACTGACTGGACGGTCCCTCCGAGTTGTTGTCGACGGATGCACATCGGATCCCATGTCGACTAATGCCGGTGTTGTGTTGTGCACATTTGGACTGGTGTTTAGAATAAAATGCTCGGAGGCGGGGCATGGAGACGCATGAGCCGTCATCTGCTCAGACCGAAATGGGTGCATTACAGCAGCGTGAATATGGCCGCTGGGTTTCAGAACATTTGGAAGAGCGTTCGGACGCCCTTATATTCGGTTGAAGGGGCCGTCGCGTCGGGCGTACGGTAAGCGGTGTGGTGTGCTGTTGTGGTTCCTGCTCGGCTGTGTTTGGGGGCTGAATTTTCTTTCGTCGGGAAGGATATCTACAGACCATTCGAGGAACACACACACATTCAAGTATTTTTATCTGTAATATATATATATATATATATAAACACCTCTTTGCACACTTAGTTGATCCAGCCGCAATCCCGAACACAATAGCACGGAATAACGTTAATCCAGTTGCGTATTTCTCGGGCGGAGTGGCAACGTTGCATTCTATTAAGCGATGTTGCCAAACATATTCCTCGATAGGACATTATACTCGATAAAAATTTTTTCAACAATTTCATGCATTAGTGGATCCATAACGGCTAAATTTTTTGAACCCACGAGGACTTTTTAGCTCTGAATATATTTCAAAAATCAATTACTTGTGTTGATCCATTTATATACTCGTACTTCCAGTAATACATCTTTTGATCCGATACCTATACCGTAACAGTTGATCAAATAGGAATTTACTATAGCTAATCTAGATATTTTATATTCGCAATGCTCCATACATTGTAAGATCTATATATATTTTTTTACAATTCCATGCATTAGTGGATCCATAACGACCCATGACGACTTTTTGGCTTGGAATATATTTCAAAAATCATTGCCTTATGTTGATCCATGTAGCTACTCGTACTTCGTAATACTTATTTTGATCTGAAGATGTACTGATACCGTACCGGTCGATCAATTATGTTTAGTATGAAGTCAAAGTTATTGTTATTAAAAAGCCTCGTACTCAAAATAAAACAATGTTT
This sequence comes from Sesamia nonagrioides, assembly GCA_017933935.1. Classification (NCBI taxonomy): domain Eukaryota; kingdom Metazoa; phylum Arthropoda; class Insecta; order Lepidoptera; family Noctuidae; genus Sesamia; species Sesamia nonagrioides. The sequence continues at coordinate 793,370 of JADWQK010000385.1, forward strand.
TCCTGATGTTATAACCCGGGTCAGGAGTTTTGGCGGGAAAGTTAAGCTGAGCTTAAATTTTTCCATTAGAGTTTTAAATTACTTAAAGTGTTCTTTACTAAATAAAAGTGCGAGATTTATGTAGTAAAACATGCATTCAGTAAATAATTCATAAAGAACATTGAGATATCCTAGCGTAGTGTGTACAATAAACATGTGTACCTCATTTATAATATTTTTGTAAATTAAAAAAGATAAACTCAACCGCACGTTAGTGGAAATAAAATCATATTTGCTACTTACTAAGTAATAAAGGTAATAAAGATCTGTGGATCTGGTGGATGATTTCTCAGTCTACTCAAAGTTACATACCTAAGTGTGTTATAAAAATAATTTCGCTTAGTCGCGTTATATTTTAGCGAAAGAAAGCGCTGTTTTCTAATCAAATCAAATTAAATCATTTATTTGTTAACACAGGTAAATATTGACAGATCTTACAAAGAATAATAATGATATGATGAATGAATAGTAATGGTTTGTGGTAGGTACTGGAACGCGTTAGACACATGGAATGTCAACTTTAGCGGCCGCAATTTCGAAATAGGGAGTTTGCGTTTCGTTCCAACGTCCTAGTTTGAATTTCTTTCGAAAAAAAAAACTGCATTCGAAACATGGAATACCAAGGAGGTAACTAATAAAAGGTTTTATTCAAATTTTTGACTATCTTGCAAATAGACAGTAGTAGATTGTTTATTGAAAAAAACGAAAGAACATTATAATAGCGCGGGAAAAAATATTATTGTTCATTATTCGTTATTGAACTTAAAAAAGAAAATTATGTGTTTGATTTCCGCAGATTGTTTGAGAAAAGTAGTTAGTAAATGCCTGCGTGATTTCACCGTATACTGCTTAGTATGATACTATTGTCATCGGCAGCAGCGCGGGCAATAGCAATAAAAAAGTTAGTAATCAATGTCAAAATCCTATAAAATTTAAATTGTCAACAGAAAAATTATTTTCTTTTGGCAATTTAAGTGTTTACCCGACTTCAAAAAAAGGAGGAGGTTCACAATTCTTCGCAATCTTTTTTTATGTGTGTTCATCGATTACTGTAAGACGCCTGGACCCGTTTTCGAAATTCTTGTTTTAATTGAAAGGGTGGTCCCATAGTCACCAGGCCAGGATCTGATGATTAAAAATTAGAGAAATCAAGGAAAACTTTCAAAATTTTTACGGGCAACTAGTGCATTTCTAGTTATTTTCATTAAGTATTTTAAAGCACTACAATTTAGTAATGATCTGGAGTAGATATGAAGTCGGAAGACAGTTGAGGGCACTCCTCGACAATTCACAGCAACTGCCTTGTGTTTGAACTTGATTAATTTGTATTAAAAAGAACTTTACACCTAAATGGGTTGTAACTGTCATTAGGGCTCTGATGATGAATACAAAGGCCAGTTCAGGTAACTCCTCAACGGTTTACAGTAGTTCCCTTGTATTTGGATTTAATTAATATATATTGATGAGTAATTTTCACCGATATGCATTATTATGAAAATCTGTAGTAGATTTGATGATGAAGACCACGACCGACAAACATTCATTTTAGCCGACATATATTTTTTTTAAATAATTATAAACTAGCGCTTGACTGCAATTCCGCCTGATGGTAAGCAGTGATGCAATCGTTGATGGTAAAGCGCGCTAGTTTATTAAGCCCATTCACTTAAAAAACCTTAGTGAATAGGAAGGAAGACGGCAGTTGAGCGTCGACAACGCTGCGCCAGAGGGAGATTGGTGTGGAGACCCTCCACGACCAAACTCCCGGCACAACAACATTTGGCGCATCGTACCCGGCACACACTGCAACACAACTGCTCAGACCCGTCCTCCGTACGGCTTCACCAGAAATCAGGCCGGTACACGACGAATCGCTTGGCGGCAAGATTTTGTCTGGTGGGTGGTAACTTCTGCCGGCAGCTGATGTTATGGCCTACCACCGAGCAAAGGCACCGAGCATAGTTGCAAAGTTCTTATCAATACGAATTAATCAAGCACAAACGCAAGGTGGCTGCTGTGAATAGTTGAGGAGTTCCCTCGACTGCCTATGGTCTTCATCATCAGATTTACTACAAACCATCTTTTTAACCCTTAGAGGTGCAAAGTTCTCATCAATATAAATGAATTAAGTCCAACCACAAGGTACCTACTATTAACCGTTGAAGAGTTCCGTGAACTGGCCTTTTTTTCATCACCAGAGCCTTCATGACAGTCATAACCCATCGTTTTGTAAAGTTCTTATCAACACAAATTAATCAAGCACAAACTCAAGGTAGCTGCTGTGAATATTTGAGGAGTTCCCTTGACTTTCTCCCGGCTCCATCATCAGCTATACCAGACCTTTATCAAATTGTAGTTCTCTGAAATACTTAATGAAGATACTTAGAAATTCACTAGTCGCCCCTACGATTTTTGGAACTTCCTCTTGATTTCTTTAGTCTTCCATCATCAGATCCTGACTATGGGACCATTTAGAAAGTTTACCTTTTCTAACATAAAAAGAATTTTGTTAATCGGTTTAGGCGTCTGAGATTTATCGGTGAACATAAGGTTTATTTCATTTTGTGTCCCTTTTCGTAATTTTGGTCTGTATTTAAGTTATTGTTTATTATATTTGACAGCTTCTCTTGTTGTAATAAATGAAACATTAAAATAATGTCGGAAACAAGAAGGAAGAATTGGTTAACTTCATCATGATGACCGGACAATGTTGTACTTAGAAAGTTGGAGAAGTAATTACATAAATTGAAAACAGAAAAATGTTAAATTTTTAGAAGTAACTTCGTGACTTACAAGTTTTATATACTACTAGCTTTCCGCCCACGGTTTCGCCCGCGTGGAATTCGGTTATATCGCGCTTTTTAGATTTCTCTCGGGAATATCATTTTTTTTCAATAAAAGGTAGCCTATGTCCTTTCTCAGGGTATAAAGATTGTGCCAAATTTCATCAAAATCGGTTGAGAGGTTTAAGCGGGAAAGCGTAACAGACAGACAGAGTTACTTTCGCATTTATAATATTAGTATGGATTAGTCTGGAAATAACCTTGATGTACACGGTATGGTTTATTTACGGTACGGCATAACAGCACCGGAGAAAAATCGTGTCTGTCAAAAAACGTCCACAGTGATCCATAAAAAACTGACGATCATGCCTACACAGGCGAATAAACAGTTGTTTTTCTCTGCATGAAAAACGTATGTTTACAAAGGGTCTTATAGCGTTGCGCTGATCCCCTTTTCTTTGTAAAATATGATTGACTATTAATGAGTTTGAACAAATCTACTTATTGAAATACAATATTTTGTAACAACGTCTGACTGAAAAACGATGTAAAAATATAATTTAATCGCAAATGACTTATCTGTCATTATACAGTATGTTAAATTACAGAGGGCGTTCCCTTAAACTCGTTAATATATATCATTAATAGATTAAAATAAAAATATCAGCATCGAAAAATAAGCATAAAAAATCCGAATAAAAAAAATTCTAATTGGAAATAAATTTGAAACCTCCTGTTTTAAATCAAAATAGTAGCGTAGTATCATAAACAAATTGCGACCTTGCCGTCTTTCAAGTTCGCGTGTACAGTGTGTTTCTTTTACATGCCAATTTAAAATTTTTATTGAATATTTTCTTATTGGAAAAATTTAAAAAAAAAATTGTTTTCGAATGGAAATATTTTTTTTAGCATGTATGTATGCTATACTATTTCGGGTTAATGGGAACGCCCTCTGTTAGTTAACATACTGTATAACAGCTGTCAATCCTTAAAAGATGAATTGTACATACTAACTCATAATCTTAAAATTCCCTAAACCTCTTCTTAAACATAAATATCCTGGATATATAACTGTTTTTCAAGGCCAAAAGTTATCAGTCTTTTGTCTTCAATATCAAAGGCACCACCACACCACATTTATGCCACAAACAGAATTTACCGTCTCAATTTTACCTCCGCTAGTCATAACTGCGAAAAGTAAGCATAAATTAGTGCGGACCCACCGTGTCCTCGCCTTTATTCGTCACCTATCTCCAGCATCTGTGCCACGGGAATTTACGAGGTTCGCCCACTTACAAAGTTCCAGCATAAAGGACGTATACAGCTACAGCGGCGCCTCGAGACTGTCTGTGGTCACGACCGAGCATTTTTAATACAGTGAAGAGTTAGTTTTAAACAGGTTGGATTAACATTTCGTGTGCCTACTTGGAAAGTAGAGTCAAGTTTTTATTTTTAGAGTATACCAGTGTTTTGGACGATGTGGGTTTCTTATATAAGCTTTTAAGTGTTACAAATAACTTTAGTTACCACGATGCTCTTAAATCTTAAAACGCATGAATAAACTATCTATTATCGTAAGCTGTAACTCACGAGCGTAACGGGTTAAAACAACCATCATTTATATAGAGAAAGTTTTATCAAAGTAAAAGCCCGTATTATGAATGATGAAGCAAGTTGCGAACTCGGGAGGGTCTCGAACGGTTGAGGTTATTGTGCAAACAGGAAGAGCTAGCGATCCATCAGAGGCTGTCAACAATTGGACCCTGCGGGCGAGGCTCATTACCATCCTGTATACGTACTACTGTTTGATAATTTATACTTTGCATTTTTGTTTGGGAGGCTTCTTATTTCTTGAGACATTTTGTTTGTGTGGTAGATGAAAGTTGGTCTGATTCTAAAGCAGGGAAGCCATTAGTATGCATCAATTGATATTCATGGTCGCTGGCTTATGACTGCTTACCATTGACGGTTGCTTGCCTAGTTGATAATTTGTGATCTTAAAAATTAATTCCGCCCAATTTTAACGAAAACAGAAACAAAATAAAAATTCTTGAAATTGAGACTGAGTGAACATGTAGGTAAACCTGTACTAAACAAATATTCTATTAGTCAAATATTCCATTTAAACGTAAACTGGAGTCAAAACACTGTGTGTACATTTCCTTTCAGAGTTCCCAGAACTTGTTCAAATATGCACCGGTTAATATTACTGAACACTGAGCGAACGTTATGATGCTGTAATGTGGTTCCGAGGAATGCAACCTTTTCTTTTGTAATTAAAGTAAATACAGTGGTTAATATAGGTAAGAAAAAAGTAGATAGCATCAAAATGTTACGATATGGTTGGTGCAGTGGCTGAGTGACCGATTGCTACGATGCGTGTCGCGGGATCGATTCCCGCACGGAACAAATATTTGTATGATCTACATTTGAGGTTAGGTTGCGTTCAGAAATCGTAAAAAAAACAGCTTTTGTGATGTAGCGCCAACGATTCGACATCAATCTATGAAATTCGTTTATCTAAATTAAAACTAAGTTTATCTAAATTAAATTATTTTTCTCGGTTGTAGGCCATAACATTGGCTGCCGGCAGAAGTTACCACCCACCAGACAAAGTCTTGCCGCCAAGCGATTCGTAGTGTTCCGGCATGATGTCTGGTGAAGCCGTACGGAGGACGGGTCTGAGCAGTTGTGTTGCGCAGCTTCGTTTGGTCGTGTTGGTCTTGGGTTTAACTTTGCATCACCTCCCTCAACTGCCATCATCCTTCCTATTCCTTAGTTTTTTAAGTGAATAGGCTTAATAAACTAGTGCGCTTTACTATCAACGATTGCATCACTGCTTACTATCAGGCGGGATTGCAGTCAAGCACTAGTTTATAATTATTAAAAAAAAAAGAACGTTTACCTATTTTAAAACTAAACATTTTAAATTACCATAAATTATAGAGTACAATTACTTGAAAACGTACACGCTAGCGGACCAAGCTAACAATCTGTCGAATTTCTTTAAAAGAGTTTTAATTCTATCACTAAAGATTTAAGTTTCAAGGTAAATGGGAAAATTTGACAGTTCCAGGTAACTTGATCTGCTGGTATCTGTACAATACTTTAATATAAAGTACTGGTGGCGACCCTGGTGAGTGAGATATCCGCTTACAAGACGCTATTAAATTAGATAGAGATTTTTGTATACAACGTTATAAAGGGACTCGAATGTATGAATGAACTAAATTCTAGGTAAAAAACATTAAGCCCCCTTAAGGAAGAGAAGGCTGTAAGTAAAGTAACAGGCGTGCCAACAATCTCACACCACGGGATGCCAAAGATCGTGCGAAATGGAGGAGTAATTGTAGGAAAGCGGACTCTGGGCTCCAACGCGAAAGCCGCGGATGCAACTGGGATTATACGCTGAGATGATGATGACGCTGTAAGTAAAATATTTAGAAAGTTTTAATAATTGCATGTTAAATGGATTATACTTTTTTTTAAGGTATCATAAGTTAAAGGAAAAAGGTTTGAAAGTATCATAAGAGAAAGGAAGTTTAGATTCATCATCTCGGTTGTGATTGGACCACAAGAAAAGCTAGATTTTATCAACTATGTTGGGGTAGCTTGAAGTCTGACCGGATGCAGCAGGATAACGTGGATGAAGTGACTACTAGCAATTGTTTTATTCATTAAATAGTCTCGACAAAACATGAAACACATTGTATTTGTCAGATAAATATTAATTGCTATATTGTAAGTTGGTAGTATAGAATAGTAACATGGTAATATATTGTGGTGAGTGTATTCAAAACGTCGTCGTGTTTTAGGTGTGGCTTCCCTTTTGATGAACCGGCTACCGGGAAATTAATGGGCGGGCTTTATTGTTTCTGATTCACTCTCTGGATGTACCGAAATGTGTTAAGGTTTTATTTATTGATACACTAGTATCTCTCTTTTATTGAAAAAAATATATAGAGGTATTGTATAACATTTGTTTATAATTGTCATTATCATTTGCCTAGTCTTTTCTCAACATATTGGGGTTGGATTCCAGTCTAACCGGATGCAACAGAATAATAGTATTCTACGTAAAGACGACAGCAGGTTAAGCTACTCGAATCTTTCAAATATTCCCAATCAACCATGAGTCTTAATGCTGTATTGGTAAAGTTGATAATTTAATAAAAATCTGACAGATTGTAGTAGCTTGATGTGCTATCATCTGTACATGGAGCGACTACCAACAATTATTCATAATACATATTTCTTTAACATTATTTTTTCTGTAAAACGACGACCTATTTTCTCATCTCATCAAAACAACTTCTTGAAACAAAACTTATTATTTAATATAATGGACAACATGTTTCCAATAACAGGCTCTTATACCTACTTTAAATATTATTAATACCTTATACTTTATATGTAAATATACGTAAACGAAGCTTCTCCGTACAGAGTCGTTAAGTTCACATAAAAGTAAAAAAATCTGACGCAAACAAGATTTTCGCAATGAACACAGCGGCATGGCTGCAAGGACAGAAGTCAAGAATTGAAACACACAACAGGCCAATATTATTCTGAAGTAATACTGCAAGAATTTCGCTCTGGAAGGGTCACACGTTACATATTACCTACCTACCGTAGCACCTTGACAACGTGTGACTACGCCTTTCCAAACATGAAAATTTATCTCTACATAGTGAATATTGCATACTTCAGAATAGTATTGTATGACATTATTGTCAATTTACAACAAAGGCATCTTGACTGTGTCCATTTACTTGCAACTACATTAGCAACTTTATTCAGTTCAGTATTCTGAAAATCTTGTTTTATACTTTTTCAGCGTCGTTTTTTGTCGTAGTTGGGTTTTAGTTTTTTCTACTTTTTATTATTTGGACTATTTTGGTGTTAAAGTGTACTTATGGCGCATAATATTAACAAAAGTTAAATTGATGAACTAAAAACTAGGTATTTGACATATTACATCTACACGCACATATAACAACATAAGCCCGAAGGTATATAGTGCAGAGGACATTTTTATGGGGGTTTTAGCCAGTTATCAAACTGTTTCCGCCTTCACCGCGTGGAGTTACTCTCAGCTTATGTCGTTTTCATTAGTGCATTACATATTCTATTAATGTTCACACTGCTCTACATTGCATAAAGCGATTCACAGTTCCCGTGATCTGCGCTTTACTCTTATCGCTCATATTTAACATCATTAAAGCATTCTTGTAATTATGTACAAGCATAAAGTACTCGTGAAGCTCTTTCACGAGATACCAAACACGGTATATTTATTTTAATTTTATATTAACATAGTACTTTTTGTCCGCTAGAGGGCGCAATACTAAATTTGGTGACAAGCTTTATAGCTCATAATTAACAGAATATCAAGGCCCTTCTAATGGTACTGCAGTGGTCTTATTCTGATAAGTAGTAAAGAAGCTATGAACGAAAAGATGTGAATTATATGCAACCAGCCCATGAATACCGGTAAAGTCACAAGAAAATGCTAGCAATATATATATATATATTCCAAATGTACAAGTAAAGCGCTTTCAAATGATACCAAACACGGCATATTTATCTTAACTTTATTTTTTTACTCTGTATGTTTTGTCCGCTAGAGGGCGCCACATTAGATTTTGTGAAACCCCGTATAGCCTATAACCAGCGGACAATTAAGACGCTTCTAATAATATGTCATTTGTAGAATTCTGATAAGTAGTTTGAGAGTTACGAGGGAACAGATGAACATACATACATACATACAGTCAAGACCAAAAGTCGAGTTACAATCTCACAAAACTATGGCCAAGCAATACTAGTTGTAGTTACAACCTTCTTCTATAATAAAGTTTGATACACACTTATACACTTTGACAACTTGCTGCCCGCTTATGATTGTTAGGTACTACTTACTAATTTCAACGCTCACAGTAAGTGTTTAAATAGCCTAGTGGTTCTCGTCTTGATAGGCGTTCAAGGTGGTTCGAGTTCAAATCTAATAACTTACAAAATATTTTTTAAATGTTTATTGGTGAGTTATGAATGCTGACAACAAAAATATCTAAAAATACCGATCTGCAACTTAAAGATCATACTTTCTTTTAAGATTTTTTCTATATTAGAGTCATTATAAAAAGATGACGGTAGACTTAAAAGAATCTGAATCACTACTTCACAAAAAATATTCTGCTACCTACAATAACTATTATTAGCTACAATAACTCAAATAATATTACTTAGCTGTTGTTGGTTGGTGAACATATAGTTACCAGTTTGTGTTATTAGTTTTACTTTTTTAATCAATATGCAGGCATATGCAGCAATATATCTCAAATATCATATGAAACCGGCTTTTGTGTAAGTTGTTTTTATTATTATTTGTGTTAAGGTGCAAACTAATCGCTTGTTAAGTGTGTAATAAAATTGTTATTGTTTTAGAGAAATACTGTAAGCCGTTGGAGGTCAAGGTCAAGAGGTTGGAGGACGAAGGTAGCTGTCGAGACAAGTGAAACGAAACGACAATATTTACCGTTGAATAAACTTTTAAATCGTGCGAAGAAGATAGGTTGCATTTGTGGTTTAAAAATAAATTGGCGAGGCTGGTGGAGTCTTATCGAGCTAAACAAAAAAAAACTATTTATAACAAAAACAGTGCAGAAGTGTCCTACAGAGTGTTTTAAATATATACCAATAAATATCTAAATAACGGACTCTAAACCATCTCTAAAGTAATTTAGCTAAGTGACAGTAATATGTTCGGTTGGCTTAATGGCTAACAGATGTCGCCTTTTGCAATTTCAATACAAATTACTTTTGGTAAATTATAAAACAATAATTTCGGAATTCGATAAGAAATAAGTTCGTTTACTTTTGAACTAAGAAAGCGCTTGAAGATTATAATCTCATGCCATCAAACTCCGAAAAAAGTCACTACAAGATGGCAGCATTAGTACCATGCTATACACGCAAAAAATTATAAATGTAATAAGCACTATTATGTGTTCTAAGTATAGATTATTTTATGATTGCAATAATATTCAGGTTAAGCTTCAATCCTCTTTTCTTTAAGAAAATGAATAATTAAGCTATAACCTCTTTAATCATAATATACGTATAATATTATAATTTTGATATCTAACAACCAAAAATGTTTTTTGTATTTTTTACCATAACAATATCATAAGTTTGTCAAGGATTACTTTTATATAAAATATTACAATGCTGCCGTTTCAACGTTTGTTTCATTTGTTAGTATAAGTATATCTATACCGAATAATATATAACTTTATAATATATTGCATTATAATATGCTTATTGTTTTATTTTATATATTTTTTATTATATTACCCCTATAGTAAACTAAAACATATAATAAAACCCTTTTTTGGGATAAATATTCAATAAATTTTCCTATTTGTTTAAATATTATTTGCAAACATTTTTACTTTAAAATACAAATCAATTATCATAATTTTAAATTATATGAAACAACAAAAAGAGCTGCCTATAATAAGGATCGAACCCACAATCGCTCGCTTTTGATAGCACCATTGTTAAGTGCGGCCGCTAACTCAACTTCAAATGAAGTAACGAAATTTTGCATTACTTTAAAGAAAGACGAAGACTGCGATAAAAAATAATGCGGTAGTGTGCGTGGCCGGTTTAGCGCAGGCGACAGTAGTCTTTAAGGTGGAAATGGACTTCTACAGCTGATAGTACATACATACATACATACATACATACATAGCTTGTCAAAATCATAACCCTCCTTTTGCTTTGCCGTAGTCGGGTAAAAAAGACCTACGAGTATGGAGCCTATTTTTAATGCAGCTTCTAGTAGACAGAGAATTGATTAGTACAAAAGGTTAGGTCCCTACCAGGAGCAAAATTACACGCAGCGATAGCTATTAATTTCAGCGACTTGAAGAGCTATGTTGGTGACTTTTGGTTCTTCTGCGGATCTCTTCATTTCTGATTCGATTGCGCAGAGAAACTCCGAGCATAGTTCTTTCCATCTCCCTTAGTGTGACTTTGAGCCTTCTTATGAGGCCCATTGTGGGCGACCACGTTTCAGTTTACCTTTTGGATGCGGGCAGAATAAGACCGGTTATTGTGGAAAGCCTTGGGCGAGGCCTTTGTCCAGCAGTGGACCTCTAATAGGCTGAAGAAGAAGAAAGATAGCGATTACAAGCGCACGACCGAGATCTCAGTAGGGCCGCGTCTAGGTGCGTGCATTTTTGGTTATTGAATAAAGGCGACCTTCTGTACTTCTGTATTCAGTGCTGTAGTATCTCAGTTTTCATTAGTCAGTGTATATTTTATTTGCTTTAATATATCTGTAATGCAAAGTTGTTACTGCTCTTTGAGATCTTGAAACGTTTGAGTCTAGTTGTGACTGGCGTTTGAGCTTGTTTGAGGAAAATGTTAAGTAAGCTCAGGAAATAATTTTGTGTTTACACTGGTTTGGGTTTCCAAGAGTTTAAAGAGCAAAGAACATGTAGACTGTTGATTTTTGAACCTTTTTCTTCTGTTCATACATAATTAGGTTGGGTATTTCGGTTTGATTTTGCGTGTCATTCATTTATTTCTTACTGAAGCGTAGTAAATACCATATATAATATAAGCGTAAATAAAAGCTTATATAATAGTAACTTGTAATTTATTTTCGTATTTTTTACCACACGAAAAATTTATTATTAATGTCCCATGATTATATTGCATTTTTTAACATGTACGTATAAAATTATTATTGTTATAGCTTATAATTTAAATATTTTCTTCATTTAGGTACTATTTATTATTGCTATTTTCTTTAATCAAACTTGATATCAATTCATTTAATTCAAATATTTTCAAGTTTCTTATGGAGAAAACCAAAACGAGAAACTCCTTGTATATTCTTTGAATCAAAATATTGTTCAAATAGAGCCCAAAATTCCATTTTCACAATAAACTCACAAACAACTAAATATTAATCCTCACATCCTTCAAGACATCAAAATAATGTGACAGGTTAAGTGATAGGCGTCTTTTTTCATTTTGTTTGGTTATTTCTGGACACATGAAGTATTGTATACCAGCTCTCCAAACACTGGATTAATGAAACAAAAACCGATACAGCTAGACTCGAGAGTACTTACAAATTGCAGTATCGTTTGTCTTCCATTTCAGTAGTCTCCAGTTCCATTGTATGCCATCCGATATAACGATACTTGACCAGAATGCTCTCGAGGGAATCAACGATATAACAAAATGTGTTTTGAAGCATACCTCTGAATACCGCCTAACCTATCAATGCTATAAGCCTTTACACAAATTCTATTGGGAATTGTTATAGAAGGTGGGTATTATTTTTCGTTATTCGATCTTGTTAAGTGCATTTTTGAGCGGGAATGTAGGGTAATCGTATGTAGACCAGGGTTAGCACGTGCTTCTGCATGCGAAATTGGATACGACCCAGTAGGGGTATGTGGCGGTTAGCTTGCTTCTCTTCGCATAGATAAATCATTTATGTAGATATGATAAAATTTGCACGCTTGCTTGCAGGTAGATTGCAGTGACACTTTTACAAAACAATGTAGTTCTAGCAAAGAAACGTTTGATTTGATTTGATTGTGAATAAACGACATACCCGCAAAAGGAGCACACTTATTTTTATTAAGCAAGATAATTTATTGTACCTGTAAATTAAACTTTTTTTTTAGAAATATAAACTGACCGCAATCTCACCTGTTGGTAAGCAGTCATGCAAACGTTGATGGTGAAGCGCGCTAGTTTATTAAGAGCCTATTCACTCAAAAAAACTAAGTCAATACGAAGGAAGACGGCAGTTGACCCGGCACACATCTCGACACAACTGCTTAGACCCGTCCGCTCGAATCAGGCCGAATCGCTTGTCGGCAAGACTTTGTCTGGTGGGTGCTAACTTCTGCCGGCAGCCGATGTTAAGGCCTACCACCGAGAAACTAACATTCTTAATTTGTATCAAAACAAAATATCTTATTTTTTACTAAGCAAACATTCTTGGGTACATGTGAAATGGCAGAAGATAGGTACACGGTTCCCATCGAACGTTTTCTATGACGTAGAGCCGGCAAGGAACTCCAAATGATAGTCGTTTGAAAAGATGGTGTCTTTGTAAAACCTAATATTTGGCCTATCACTGGCAAATAATATACTGTAATCTAGGTGTGAGTGCTACTTTATGCTACTTATATATGTCGACTAATTATTAACCCCCCTCTCCGTTTCATCATCGGACGATCCGTCGCCGGGCGTACCACCCTTACGTTTTTGACACTACTTCGATCCGGACGACGCGTTTCGCCTCGTCTTGTATACCGTGTACATCGAGGGACTGGAACAATTTGCCAGCAGCGGTGTTTCCGTCTGACTACAATTATGTGTCTTCTCCTTCCCCGAACGAGAGCGATCTTTTACAGACAACCTTTAGATGGAATACATCTAAAGGTTGTCTATAAAAGATCGCTCTTAGCGATAAGACTTCCCATTGTGTCACCCTTTGTAAAATCTTTATATTTATGTTCTGTAATCTATATAGTGTACATAATAAAGAGTATTCTATTCTATTCTATTCTCTTAATAAACCAGCGAGCTTTACCATCAACGACAGCACTTACTGATTCACTGCTTGCCATCAGGCGGAATTGCGGCCAAGCACAAGTTTATACATATAAAAAAAAAGTAATCTCTCCAAGCATACCTGTGATAGGCCAATAAATAACACCATTGTTTAATGCAATAAATAGATTGTGTCAATACTCAATATATTTAAAAATAAATAAAATAAATATACGGACAAATCACACAGATTGATCTAGCCCCAAAGTAAGTTCGAGACTTGTGTTATGGATACTAACTCAACGATATTTTATTTATAACAGATACATATTATATAGATAAACATCCAAGACCCAGGCCAATCAGGAAAAGATCATTTTCCATCTTGACCTGGCCGGGGTTCGAACCCGGGGCCTCCACGTCGCTGGCAGGTGTGTTGACCGCTGCGCCACGGAAGACGTCAAATTTATTACATTCCACAATGTGATGGCGCCAAGCTTAGCATAAAACCGATCAAGCGATTTGGTTTAGTTTGTATTGGAAAGCAAAACAAAACGCTTGGTCGGTTCTATGCTAAGCTTAGCATCAAAAACTTACTTTAATGTAGTATCTATAACAAATATTATGCTGCAGTGAATATTACCTCTAGTTTAATTATAGCGATTCAGTCCAAACGGTGAGATTATTAATACCGAGTGACTACTCTAACTGCTATTAATAGTAATCAATATCATCCATTGTTTCCCTTTGTGCAATATAACTAGGCTACGATACACACAAAGGGACCCATGGCTTCCAATTCCGACTCTGATTACTGAAAATGTCAATGACAGGAGCAAGATATTGTTACATCATTCTGGTTGGTGTATATACACCAGGGATGAAAGACTAACTGGCAATGAATTGGAGTGAAAATATCTAAACAGATGACGCGTAAAAGCATTTTCACAAATATAAAAGCTTAATGGATAATGCCGAAGGGCAATCAATGAAAAAAAAATACCGATACCATATGTGCCTGAACAATTCGCCGAGTGGACTATGTTAAAACAAAAAAAAAAAAAAATCATAAGAGCACTCCATTTGCTTACTAATCCGTGATTGCAAGGGACGGATTTGACCATCAAATAAGTTGAACGGAGAGATCCATTAGTCGTAATGGATTGTCACAATACAGAGTATTGCAGCGTCAATCATGGCCGCCCGAGGCTTAATTTGTGCTGACAATGAGAAGGAAATTAGTCTCAGGGTAGCGATGCCGTCTTGAATATCTGTCGCCGTAATGATGATAAAGACAAAAATCAGGACCACAATTGCGTAATCCCTTGTATACGTTATGTTTGGGGTTGGAATAGACCTGTTCTTCGTAGGCATGATAGTAGGATAAGAAATTACCTTTTTTATTGTTCAGTAGTCTAACATTAAATATCTACGTTGTTAAAAATAAGTTCCACAGTTAGTCGATTACCTTAGTGGTTCTCCCATCTCAAAACTTATTAAATGAGTAACACGATATCTCGCCCGTGCTGCAATATGTGCTGTCAGTTCGACGCATGACGTTTGAGTGACGCATATCTGCAACCGACGCCATTCTCTCATATCGCCCCGAGTGCTGTCCTGTCTTTCCATAGCGTGTAATTTATCGTAACGGGAATTTTAGTTTTTGAGCTAGCACGACGAGTGACATCTATTGTGCTAAAAGTTATTTGATATAATGATGGTGACTTGAGTGTACCCTTTTGATAAACTATGGTCAGTAAGTCAGTAGCAGACAATTCACAATGTTAGAGACACCGAATACTTCAAGCCGGATCTCACACAGTTTTACCTCACCGCAGTCAGGCATCGACAACGCCGTCATGGACATCTACCTACCTTTCATTGCAGATAGTTTTCTAAATATCAATGCTCGGTTTGTACAAACCCACTAACAGAAAGCAAGGTAAACTGTTTTCTGCAAATAGGTGCGTAGGTACTTGAATCACGAGTGACTTAATTCGTGACTTAATGACGAGTGACTTAATTCGTGACTTAATGACGAATGACTTCATTCGTGACTTATTGACTTAATTCGAAAATAACAAAGGATAGGACCTGTGTCGATACGCTCGCACCATCCGATCTTCCAACCACAGTGGACTGTGTTAGTGAGACTGGTGCAGGAGTAGATAACCTCAAACGACCCAAATATAACAACCTTATTATATGTTTGAGCCGTTTGGGGTTGAAACACGAGGGCCTTGGGGTTCGAGTGCTCATCGAATTTTTCGGGACATCTCCAAGCGGTTACCTGACTCTTTACGTGACCAGAGGGCTGGTCTATTTTAGCTCAAAGAATCATCATTGAAATCCAACGTGGTAATGCTGCCAGCCTTTTGGGCACTTATCCCACTGACAGCGATGTATACGAATTTTTTGATGCCCAATAAGCTAGACTATTCTTTTTTTTGTGTAAATAAATTTATATGGATATTTCAGTTTTAACTAATAATATTATGTGTAAGTACATAAATATTCGACAAAGTATTGAAAATCAAATACCAAGTTAGTATAAGTATGTGTCAGAGTAACTTATATACAAATTCATAGTGTTAGAGTAACTTATTTATTCGCGGCGCATCTGAAATGGTACATTCTTAACGCCGCAAGTCTTTCCAAATTGTTTCCTACCAACTTCAGGGCTGCAACCTTTTTGACATCTTATACGGTAATGGTGTGTTTTTGACGTCTTGTTAATTATTTTCTTGTTCTATTTACTTCATAAACATTGTTCAAGTATAATTTTGTAGGTTTGAGATTCTTCAAGAAAATTGAAAACTAACTAGAATGTTTTCAACATAAATCAGTGAGTTTACTTTGAGTTTAGTATCTGAAAATTTTATATATTTTGCCTGCTTATGCCGTGAAGGTATTAGCATAAACCACCACTCAAAAAGTAAACGTTATTTGACAAATAGGTACCATGGTCGATCACAAGTGGTCACCTCTTTCAAATACACTACAAAATGCGTTATAAGTACAGACGAAGATTAAACAGTCCTTTAAACAGCACTCTAATCAACTTGGCTTAACTTCTACGTTGAACTGTAAGCTGTTAACGTTTCAGAGGAATATGCTGCATTTGCATTTATCAGTAGTTCGTAAATACATTAGCGAAGTGCACAGATGTGAATAAGTGGTTGATATAAGTACTTACAAGTAAATAAGGTTACGGAGATCATATGATCTTCGTTAACCGAATGTTTTACTTTGTTAATTTATGCATACTTCATTCTGATAGGGTTTATTAATACAGCCCCACAGCAACATCTGCTCATCATTGTTATAATAATTGCAATATTTATCAAAGACTGTTATTTTTGATGAGCATTATAAATTCACTAATTTAGTAAAAATAAATTTATAACTAACAACTTTTCTAGTTTTAATAAAAAATATTGCAGATGTTATATATAGTAGTGTTCAAAAAGCTTTTATGCAAAATTTAGGACGCGCAATTTTTTCAGTTCGTTTTATCAACATAACACATTACAGCACTAAAAGATTCACGTAACAGGTTGTAACAAACGCCTCGCATATATTTCCCCGTCTTATGACCCATAAAATTGAAGTAACGCCGGTATTCCTAACTCCGGTGTCACTCGTCGAAACATATCAATCTCGCTAAGTTCTCGGGAACTGGAGGAACCCAGCTATCTATTCATCTTAATGTTTGAAAGCCGCGTTCATCAATCCACCATGCATAAGCATGTCATTAGGAATACATACATTTCGCCTCAATTCCTTCTAAGTTTCCATTAGCAAATGGTGAAATTTGCTTTTTAATACAAAACCTTTATGGTATTCCAACTTGATTTGCCGGAAATACAGTGTTATTAGAGAAAATATCAAAGCTGTCTGTTAATAGTCGTTTCATTAGTCTTAATTTTCAATCGAGCACAGATAATAAGTCAAAGGCAGCACAAGTTCGCATTTAGTCGTCTCTCAAACGATATGAATATGTTCTACCTACGTAAGTACCTCACTTTACGTTTCCCAAACGTCTTCGCTTTGACATAATTTGCATCTACTAATGAAGGAGATACTATACTATAAAACGTGTATTCAATGTTGGATGCAAATTATTTGCATTTTATATGTCAATTAGAATTCAATTTAATTTTAATATTAGAATGTTGTGTTTACAAATACACTTCAACTATTATGTACAAGTTAGCGCTAAAATAACAAAATCATATTTATGCTAAATACAGCGTCAAATAATTCTACCGCATCGCTGTCTTGTGCTCAATACCTACACTGGCGGCATTGCCACGCTGCATGGCAATGCTTAGCCTCTTGCCAAAACCAAAGCCAGCATTTGGGCCATGAGAACTGTCAGCCAGTCGTCCTAATGGCCCGAGGGGTTCAACTTTATCTAGAATCAAATAGGGTAGATAGATATATACATATGTTGTTGTGATACGTCAATGTAATTAGTGAGAGTAGGTAGTACGTAGCATTGATATTATTGTCTCAAAGGCGGTTTATTGCTTTGTTAGCTAGTGTGAGAATTATGTACTATTAGGCTAATTAAGCAGTAATACAATAGTATAAACTATCGTATGCCTTGTGTACTCAACCTACCTTACCTATAGCTATAAGTAATTAATTATTTGATAAGCACTAAATTAAATTACTAAGTATAGAAATAAAATACAAAAATTAAAAGACAGGTGCCCAAATACTCGTTCGAATCGCTGTTATCTAAAACCGTGGCCAGAAGCCTCAGAAGATTGTTGGAAAGTTTAAAATATTAACCTAATTACCACAAAACCGTGGGTATCATTTGTTTAGGCTAAACGCTTTTTAAACATGACATTTTTATATGGATTTTGATGTAACACTGACTCTAGCTAGATACGGGTTAAACAAGTGCTGAAGTTTATGCGATAAGAGTTAATTTGTATAACTAAAAAGTCTATTTTTCGTAGCGCTGAACCATTTGTGTCAGTCAGAGCACGTGGTAATAGTTTCATAGATTTTACGCTCTCAAAAATATAGTTAATTTCGCCTTTGACTAAACATATCGTATTATCGTAAGAAAAAATGTTGATTTTATCTAACAGATAGCTGATGATTGATTTGTTACTTTTAAGTTTCCTATAAGGGTTTGATAAATGACAAGGCTTTTGTCAAAGAATAGTTTTTAGCAATTTTTTTCTGATTTATA
Organism: Sesamia nonagrioides; assembly: GCA_017933935.1. Classification (NCBI taxonomy): domain Eukaryota; kingdom Metazoa; phylum Arthropoda; class Insecta; order Lepidoptera; family Noctuidae; genus Sesamia; species Sesamia nonagrioides. The sequence goes on from JADWQK010000385.1 coordinate 811,994, forward strand.
TAAAATAAATCGTAATCCAAACGAATAAAAAAATTTGAAAAAAAAAAATGAGACATTGGTCTTCCTCCATTTTAATATTGTTGTAGGATATTAATCTGGGAATTTTCCTTAAAAAATAACATATTTAAAAACATCCTTTTTAGCCAAATGCAAAAACAAATTAACACGAATTCAATCATTGACTTTTAAATCACAAATAATTTTGTTGAAATTCTTTCTCCCTTTTCCATAGACACATCGATATCTATACTAATAAATAAAGGTGAAGAGTTTGTTTGTTTGAACGCGCTAATTTCAGGAATGACTGGTCGATTTGAAAATTTTAGTTTTGCGTTGGGTAGCCCGTTAATCTGTGAAGGCCTTAGGCCATGGCCTATAACATACATATAACATCACGCTGCGACCAATAGGAGCGGAGCATCATAAAACATTAAAATGCATGTTGTATATTTTAGGGTTAAAATAAAATTTCCAAATAACTAATTCCACGCGAACGAAGTCGCGGGCGGTCGCTAGTAGTTAATAAAATTTAATAAATCCTCCGCTTGCTTTCTCAGCAGTTCCAGCAAGTATTTAACTTCAAGCTGAAAAGCATTATACGTTGGTTTAACTAGACAATCAAAGTCTATCCTAACTTCGTAGTCCATCGCTGCCAATATCAACATCTACTTTGAAACTTTTAATGCAACTTAGTTAAACAAGGAACCGTGTAAAGTTCTTCTTAATCTTACCGTTATCATGGTCTGGTAGAGGCAGACTGTCAGAGGCATCTGATGCTAGAGCCATGTCTGGGGATGCTGAGCCCAGGAGAGCTGAGAGTCCACCATGCTCACCATCTGGAACAATTCAAAGAGACTTTTTTCATATATTGTCTTTTGAATGGTTTTTGTTACATAAAGTAAGATTTCTCGTGTTAGTTTTTCATATCGCATGATTGTGGGCATTTTATTTTTTCTTTCGAGTTCACATGTTAGTACCAGGCTCAGTCTTCAGATTAGAAAACCCGTAGATCTTCCTCGATAGGACCTTCTTCATATGATCTAACTTATAGCACCTTGCATTCTAGTTTTGGTGTTGAAACGTTTCATATTTCTGCAACGACATTCAACAGAAATGATATTAGCTTTTTGGTAGTTTTCGTTCAGTAGAATTTTGACTATTGCTTCAATGTTATCGTTGATAGAATGTGCCTATGTCTCGCCCCTGGTCATCTTATATTACTTTACTATTTTAATTCATACGACAAATGAAAATAACCCTAATTTCAGACTAAGTAAATTAAAAATTCCAATAGGTATACGCTCCATGATCACCAAAATTAAGCCAATAACGTTTCCATTTCTAAGACACAGGCATCCCCTCTTTGAGAGGGATTGGGCTGTAATGCACCACGAGTGACCAAAGCGGAATGTAAATGTCACACATCCTCGAATGTTTGGTTCTATAACAATTACTTTACGATGTTTTTCCTCACTGTTTCGAGACCTGTAGGGTAATTGTATAATACTCTATCAGAAGCAATGGGTTCCATTTTGACAGTTCAACAATATTCATTGAGTTATTTACGTTGCTGAGCAGACAGATTTTTCAAACATATGTAGCAATGGCTTCAAAATTATTCAAATTTATAGTAATGGTGTGGCACGCCGTTAAGGTGTTGTGTTGATGAGATAATTTACATAAAGTAAAGCGCCGGGTTCAAAGTTACATACTTCAATTTGTACCTTTTTTTTGTTCTGGATGGGAAATCATCAAGTGACCTCTCCCGCTCTGGGCGTAGCGGAAGGGCGTGTTCCTTCACTTGCCTGTGCGCCAGGGCCATGGTTTCGTTTTTACCCAACCCGCAACCCTGACCGAGGGGACATCGGTCCTTGTGAGCCCCGTCACGATGTGCTGACATCTCTTTGAGGCGCGCGTGAAACACAATGCGCCGTCGACCGGGGTCTGGTCCTTACCCGCGCCTACGGTAACCCGCAAGCCCGTGCCTACGGTGCAGTGGACGGGAGTTCGAAATTGTCTCCCGACCAGGGCGGCGCACTATGGGAAAGCCCCATACAAGGCCGTCTCAAAACCGTTTCACGTGAAAGTCGTTGTTATGGAGTAGAACTAATTAATTAATTTAGTCTTATAAATAAGCTTTCTTTTCTATATTTTTTTAATTATTTTTTGCTAACCATAATGTATATAAAAAGGCATCAAAGCTAACTCATGTTCAATGATGTGATTTTGGCACAATACATTACTACAATTCAACGAGACATTACTCGAAAGTTTTTCTTATAAATGTATAAGTATTATACATTTTTGAAATGCTTATAATCTCCTCATAACGTTTCTTAAATAATATTATATATAATAAATAAATAAATTAAAATTAACCAATGTAGTTTAAGATGGTATAATTTTCAGGTTACTTTTTTTTTAACGAGACTTACCTGTTTACCGCTGTTTGCCGCTGTCGAGATATTTGTTGTATTACGATCTTTATACATTAGTTTACACAAGGAGAAAAAAAAAAGTTGCGCATACTTGCGCCTTTTCTGACACGGTACCAAAACATATCGCGAGATAATTTTTTCCAATATCTTTTTACTGCTCACATAATCATCTGTTATCTATTAAGGTCAAATTGATAAAATGGTCATTATTATTTATAGTTATTTGTGGTTTTGATATAGTTTTGACCACCATATTTGATAAAATATGGTCACTATATCAATTAGGGTCAAATTAAAAACAGGTTGGTTGTGGGAAGAGTGCAAATATTAGTTTCTTATCTTTTTGCACATAGCACTAATTCATTGGCCTATAAAAGAAAGGCGAACCCTGAAACATCCACAGTTGTTCATCAGAAATTCAGTTGCCTTAAAAAAGCAGTTAATACCTATTTTCAAATATTCACAGAAGTTATCTGATTTGAAAATAATGGGTGAATTTGTTTGGAGTAAACGAGAGTTGTGCAATTTGTTGATAAATGGGAATAATATAGAAAACTACTTGCAAGAAAATTTCAATTTGTCACCAGAGGATATGAATACTGTGGTCTCCTACATTCAAAGAAACTTGGTATCTAAATGTAACGAACGCTGGAGAAATGCATCCTGGAAAAGAGAACGCTTTGAAAGTAATAACGTCGACTGGTTAAATGGTGAATTTCGTGTTCCACTGGAGTGTCGAGTCACAGTTAATGACCCTAATACGTCTGGAAGCAGTGCAGGTGGCAGACCATCGAAACCATACGAAGCATCTTCAGAAAAAACAAAGAAACGAAAAAACATGCAATTAATACAAGAGTACGGACTGGACTGTGTGCTCAATGCATATACTCAGGAGTTGCGGTCTATGGGTGAGACGGAGGAGGCCACAATTGTTAATATTATACGAACTGCGTCAAAAAATGATAAGAAAAAGTTTCTTAAATTCATAACTGAGAACCCTGAAGATGTTATACCTTTTACAAAGGAAGAAGCACTGCGGATATTTATTGACTTAGACCTTAACAAAGAACAGTATGGGAAACTTCGTATTTGTTTGGCGGACAAAAACTGCTCAGTGTTTCCTTCTTATCCAACTTTAGCCGAAGCGAAGAAGATGTGTTACCCACCAGATTCGAGCATAACCATTACTAACATAAGTGCAAAAGTCAATCTGCAAGACTTATTGGATCATACTGTGGCACGTATATTACTAATTGGTTCAGTTTACAAAAACGGTTTAAGACAGTTGAAACTATTCTGCAAATGGGGTTGTGACGGGTCATCAGGGCAAAGTGAATACAAACAAGTTTTGCCCGAAGAAAGCGATTTCACATCAGATGCGAACCTTTTTATTGCTTCACTTGTACCCATTAAACTCATAGATGAGACAACTAATATTGTTATTTGGAAAAATGAAACTTGCTCATCCGTAAGATATTGCAGACCTATATTGATAGAATTTGCCAAAGAAACTCCTGAAAAAAACCGCTTCTGTTGTGGCTGATATCAAAAATCAAATTGAAAACCTGTCTCCTTCCATGATAAATAAGAATGGTGAAGTAATTGAAATTACTCATAACCTATTTTTAACCATGATTGATGGTAAAGTAGCACAAGTTTTAACTGAAACTCCTTCGAGCGCTTCTTGTACAATTTGTGGTGCTACTCCTCGGCAAATGAATAACTTAGAGGCAGTTAGGACACGAGATGTGAATGAAAGTTCATTTCAATATGGACTGTCAACAATACACGCTTGGATTAGAAGTATGGAGATGATTTTACACATTTCCTATAACTTGTCTTTCCAAAAGTGGTCAGCCACTACACCAGAAAATAAAAAAAACAAAGACGAAAAGAAAAAACTGGTACAAAAGCGGTTTAGGGAGGAAATGGGACTGCATATCGATAAACCTCGACAAGGCACTGGAAATAGTAATGACGGCAACACAGCTCGGAGATTTTTTCAGAATTACTCTTGCTCTGCAGACATTACAGGTGTAGACGTAGAACTTATAAAACGAATGTACATTATACTACAAACTATGTCATCTGGAATGGCTATTGATTCAAAAAGTTCGGTGAATACGCATATAGTACCGCCCAACTGTACGTAAATAATTATAATTGGTATTATATGCCTTCCTCCGTACATAAAATACTTATTCACGGAGAAAAAATCATTGAGTACTATGCTATATTACCTATCGGACAATTGTCCGAAGACGCTCAAGAATCCCGCAACAAGGATTACAAAAAGTTTAGACTTCATCATTCTAGAAAATGTTCAAGAGCGGCTACCAATACAGACGTGTTCCATACCTTATTGTACACTTCTGATCCATATATATCAAGTTTGAGAAATACCTCAGAAACAATATCGAAAGAACTTTTCGATGAAGCCAAGTCCTTCTTGCTGTCAACGAAAATCTGTAGGAGATTGTTGAATTTTGTACATTATTTTTTTCTCGTTAGACACTGTTTATACAATGATATTTAATTCTATTTTATGTAAGTAAATTTAAAAAAAAGTATATTTTCTTATAAATGCATGTATTTTTTTTATTTTTTATTTTTTAAATAAATTAATAAATATAATTTTCAAAATTATTATTTTTTCTTTTAAACCTTATACATTCACGAATATGTATGCAAAATTACAGATCATTTAGTTTTGAAATAACTGAGATACGGAGTTTTGAGACGAAACATACGCGATTTTCCCATAGTGCGGCGGCTAGAGCCGCGAGGGCGCTGAGATTCCCGTTCCCTCACGCACTCCGCCTCCTTCTTTGCCAGCATCACTGCTTTGCAGAAGGAGGTGACGGCCTGCCATGTACTCTCGCTCCGCAGCCCACAAGTCCGCGCCTGCGGTGGCCGGGCCGTTAAAAGTGGGTCACCCATGTACCCTAACTAAAAAAATAATTCGTTATTTAATGTAATAAATACCTAGGTAAGAAGAGAATGTTCTATTTCAAAACAAAGCCGCGTTATTTATCTACAGACTCAAAATATCCTCGTAGGCAGTTTGCATAGGTTTATTATATATCACTACAGGGCGCCTAAAATTAATCTAGTTACTTATCAAGACAACATAACGAATAGGTTTCACTTACGACCAAATTTAGTTTGTAACTCGACTATAACAAGCAAGTTGGTGTTATTGTGTAATTTATATGCTGTGGTTTTGAGTTGCAGGGATCAATATCCGCTAAACTCTCTATAAAGATAGATAAGGTTTGTTTTCCTGTGTCGTTTTTTACTGACTAAGTATATAAGGTGGTAAATCGACGCACGACATGAAACCTTTGATTCTCCCTTGAAGTATGATATGTATATTAATTACCCTTTTACGTACAAACTACTGAACGGCTTAGGATGATATTTGGCACACAGAGATGGGCTTATAATAAGGATTACCATTTAGGAAAGGTTTATACGGATTATACCCATGGGAGCGAAACTCATTCAAGTGAAATTGTGGGCGCAACTAGTAGCTCATAAGTCAAAAATAAAAAGAAGATGAAATAGGAAGACACTTCATTAAATTTTAATATCAAGATTATTACAGCGCTCCTGTTGCCACGAGTAATATCATAAGTATCTGATAGCAAAATAATTGTTTTAAGACTGTCTGCGGGGGAACAGAAGAGCTCTCAAAACTTGTGCAGCTTCGAATCCCTATAAATTATTTATGGCAGTTGAGCAATTTCCTTATTCCCTGATGTGCGGCGCGTCCCTAATTACGTAGGTCTGTAGTACCTCTTAGATGTCATACTCGATTGTTCTATTAACGAGAGTACTATTTGATTCACCCCTAATTTAATATTTTCGAGTTACATAAGGGTTAAGGTGGGTAGAATCTGGGAAGCCAATTACAAAATATTGGTTTACTTTGAGAAACAAGATTTGGAAGGATACAGTAGTTGCCTTTGCCCAGCATGTACCTATCCCACTACAATATAACTAAGTAGGTTAAAAAGAAATAAAAAGAATAAAGTACGAGAATGTTTTTACAACAAAGGAAACAATTTATAATGGGTATTCTGGCAGTTTTATATCAACAAAATCGAATCTTCCCTAAACAAGTAATCGTGGCCAATAATAAAAGGCAAAAAAGGTATTGTTCAATCAATCATACTTCCCCGAATTCTGTAATATGGCGGTTGTAAAAAGGTTGTGGATTCTGTTGGCACGTTTCAGTTATCATCTTGTTTATTCGCGACCAAATGTGGGACTTAATAAAACGGCAAGTGAGGCGGGAAGGTGGCCATAAACGGCCGGTGTTCCCCACGGCTTCAATTTCAAGAATATTTTTCTTCATGCCACATAATCTTGAATTATGATTCGTGTACATTTGGATACCCTATGTGCTCGCCGCATATAAATAAAGTTGGGGAAGGATTTTAAATTGTGCAGCAAAGTTTTTTAATATGTGCTCTCAAAATGGAATCGAAGGTTATCAACTTTGAATGCGGGTATATTTACTGCCAATAAGCGAAGAAGGATCGAATCAACCCGCGTATTTTGCTCTTGACGTTTTTTCTCGATTTTAGCTAAGGAAACCATTTCCGGATCCACAATATAAAATGTTTTTTAAGGTTTGTTTAGTAAAGAGCGGTCACTGTAGTCATAACAAAGCAAAATGGAAGACTGACCCAAGAAATCTAACTAATTATAATTTCATTGTCACAAAACAAAAACAGACGGCGTCAGAATAGTTGAACACAACAGAATAGTTAGCGATATTTCGGTCGGAATAGTCAATATTAATTACAAAGTGAGCCAACAGGGCATAGCGGTCGCCTCGCTCCTACAAATTTATTCAGCTAAATTAAATGACACTAAGTAAATACGGAGTGCAAATTGGTAGCAGTCTATTGTGGGACAAGTGCCATTGCGGCTGGTTGCCGACGTAGTTTTCGGTAGTAAGTCAACTCGAGAGCGATATTACTTCATTTGCAACTTTATGGTGCCGCATTTCCTTACGCGAGACCGAGGGTTCCGCTTCCCTGTCTGGCTTATGAAAAAAAAAAATCCCTGGCAGTTTCCTTAAAATTATGATCCCGTCGCCTTTCCTTTGTTCTTGAAGTAGTGAGAGGAAAATAGGTAGTTGTAAATGAGGGTAATTGTGTGTAAATGCGGTATATTTAATTTGTCATGTAGGTACGTCGACTGGTATTTTTAATAGTTTGCTTTGTTTACCTTGCCTTGGGAAGTTATTATGTATTTTCTAATAGAATTACATATGTGTATCGCTGAGATAAGATAATGTTTTTTTTTGTTGGAACATAAACACAACATAAAAACAAAATGTTGTTGTGTTAAAATAATCATGTCATCTTAAACAATGGCATGCAAATATTAACCCAATAATTTATAATATAAGTCTCAAAATAATATCAAAGTCTTTCCTTTTAATATTACATTCAAATTCAAAATTATATTCAAAAAGCTTTATCTGCTTGAAAAATATATAACTCTCTTTTTGACTATTTTAAGCTTTAATGTAGTCTATTTATCTATTGAAATAACTTAGTCCGTAACATCGATTGATGCTCGTTGGAAAACTAATCGAATTTCACGAGTTTTTTTTTGCGCATAGCCGTAATAGCTTTTATTTTCTAAAATAATAGTAATTTAAATTACTCCATTTATCTACCTCTGACTTAGCATCAGTCTATGAAGGTGAGTATTTTCGAGATTAGTCGGAACAGACAGAAAGATAAAAAAAGTTTTTTTTTTACTTGTACGTTACGTTACATTTCATTATACGGATTTAGTACAATACTGCTATTTTGACATATCAGACAATTTTATCAATAGAAGATTTTGAGACCCACGTTCACGTTAAGTACCGTTCTATATTGATGTAGGCAAATTTGGCTATTGTCACGCCTTTTACAAGGAAATCGATCTGCCATGCGAGAATAGAGGAGAGGGTTAGATCGTAAAAACATTGCATTTTCTTTTATATAGATAGAGTGACGGTAGAGGTCTGATTTTGTATTTTTAGAAATAAGGCTAGCGACTCTGAGTGTTTTTTCTTTCTCGGTGGTAGGCAGCAACATCAGCCGCCGGCATAAGTTACCACCCACCAGACAAAGTTTTGCCGCCAAGCGATTCTTCGTGTTCCGGCATGATGTCTGGTGAAGCCGTACGGTGGACGGGTCTGAGCAGTTGTGTTGCGATGTGTGCCGGGTATGATGTGCCTAATGTTGTTGTGTCGGGAGTTTGGTCGTGGAGGGTCTCCAGATTATCCTCTGGCGCAGCATCGTTGGTCGTGTTGTTGGTTTAAACATTGCATCACCTCGCTCAACTGCCGTTTTCCTTCCTATTCACTCAGTTTTTTTGAGTGAATAGGCTTAATAAGCAAGTGCGCTTTACCGTCAACGATTGCATCACTGCTTATCATCAGGCGGGATTGCAGTCAAGCACTAGTTAATAACTATTTAAAAAAAAAGTTTTCATGTTTGAAAATCGATCTAATACCACGAAGAAGCGTTGCATTAGATCGTAGATATCATCATGTATTATTCTTATCACCTGGAAAAACCGAGGTTCACTTATTTAGTAGTTATTTTGATATAAATCCTGTGGTATAAATCTGATACTTGGAACATATCTCATTAAAGCTTTGTAAGCGTATTAAATTTTAATAAGAGCGACCCATGTCAAAAATGTCACTCGTTTCGATATCGAAACTAAGCCAAAAGGAAATGGCGCGATCAATCATGAACTTCACTCATAAATAATATCTTTTATCCTTAAATAAATAATATTTCGCTAATACTGGAACTAGCAACGCAATAGTCGATCATTTTAGTGATGCCGGCCGGATCCCTGGGGGCTCCGCCAACTTTGTGAGTTGCTGATATCTGCTGATATCATCCCCCAGTGGTCGTCTTTGGCCACTTCACTAGTCGAGAATTGATGTCGAGATCAAATAATCTACTTTTTATTTAGGGTGGCAGGGTCTTTTTATACGCGTACCGTAAATTCAGCCCATTGTTTTGGACCCCATGCCACAGAAATTGTTTGACGGTTATCAAATCAGCTGTCAATATTAGAAATAGATCGTGTCTCCTGGTTTTGTAACAATGCCGTTAATGTTTACCAAAACCATGTAAATCTTTTTCAGCATATGTTAAAACATTTTCCCTTTAAAAGAGGAAAACAGTGAGAGTGTTTGCACTATCGATACCGCTCTGGTATCCGATGTGATTCAATGGCCCTGATCAGATTGTATCGCAGAGGCTCGGATAAGGGGCCTTTTCATTGTTTTAATTTCACGATCAGATTACTAGCCAGTGGCCACTTTGTTCAAATTTTTCTTGTTTAAAATGGCTATTGATTTAGATTTTTTTAGTACATATTATTGAAAACTATTGACCATAAACAACTTGTGTTTTCGTGGTAGAATAGAATACTCTTAATTATGTACCCATATAAATTATAGAACATCAATATGAACATTTAACAAAGGGTAACACAATGGGCGGTCTTATCGCTAAGAGCGATCTTTTACAGACAACCTTTTACCTTAAAATTTCCGTGGTGTAATCTTATAAGGTATTATGCCAACATTAAAATATAAGTTATTATGTTATCTGGCAAAACGGCCGTTCTAACTGTGACCCTGGTCCAATACACACGTAACTACACGTACATACGTGTTCGTTGTTTTATTTATTCTGCCTCTGCATGAATGCAATCAGTATCTCATCAACGCCCATCACCCTATTACACAGCTGTACACAACACCATGCTTTCTCATCATAGCTGCTATCATCGAAGATTGCATCGGGTCTTCAAGTTGAACTGAATTGGACCGTATTGCCATGCTATTCTGTAAAATTTTCACCTGATGAGGCTGGCATACCTTTGTAAGGTAAAAATAAATATAGATTAAAAAAAAAATATCACCGTATTCACTAAGGTGAAGTGAGTCTTAAGTCAATTGTGATTCCATCTGATGTTAGGGATTTTCGCTATTGACAGCTCGCTTTAATTGACTTTTCACGGAGAGCATTTTACAAAATAGGTCAGCGGTACTGAGAATTTTGACCTGAGAGGTACAGTGGTTGACTGATTGGAGTGAATATCCAAGACACGTCTTCCTCTAAAACAGGCCGAAACTATAACAAACTTTTAGATAACTGACATGAATACTTAATTTAGTTTCATACATAATATTAAGATCAGCTAATTTAGAAATGCTTCCAAGTGAGTCTCAAGTATAATACGGCGTTGAAATGGCTTCCAAATTACAGCGTTGGATGAATTTCATGACCTCTCTGTTATGTCCCGCTTTCGAGTCTTTTGCCCTCTGCCAACATAAAGAGAAAGGCAAAAGGAATAACTACAACCTTTTTAATTCTTTTTTAAAATAAATTCTGAGGATGGCATCTATACTCAGTAGAGTCAACTAATGCAACCGTAAAAATATGCACCTATCGACTTGCTTCACATGAACAAATTTAAGATTTTTCAAGTCTATAGGTAAATTATCTGATGTATACTATTCCAATTTTTAAAATTGGATTAGATCGGATAATGTTTCAAAGTCCCAAAATCGATTGAAACGCGGCACGAATGATAACATGATTTAGAGTATTTAATTTGATTCTTTATTCAAATTCAGGGCTATGATACAGACAGAATGGGAAAATTAATGTTGTTGAAATGAGTCTGTTATTCTACTGTTATTCCTATGCAATGTCTTCATTTCAGATTCTGCGGAGGACAATTATGACATCTGATACTGCTTGAACTTCTTACAAGTCTTTAACGTGAGAGGGGCGTAAGTGCCAGCTATTTAGATAATTGCTTTATAGATTTAGTTGGAGCTGTTTTATTTCTATCGCTCTTTCACCTTAAATGGAATTAGTGCAAGTTACTTACCCGTAGGTACTTGATTTTTATTGGTAGGTCCTAAAATAGGTCCCTTATTAAATAATTGAGATTTATGACGTAACAATGGTATTCATCATCTCTTGAAATTTTCGTATAATGGTTCATAGTTTTAAAAACTTCTTTAAGTCTTTATTACACTACTAAAAATAATAATCGCTGAACGCACTCAACCTAAGTATTTTCCATTAATGTTCTGAATGTATTTCTAAATATCTGATTTCTTTTTATGCCGTGTCTTTAATATCTTTTACCTAAGACATAACTGTGAAGATTACCCCCTTTAATTTTCCTTCGGGTCCCAAGATATTCGCCTACATGAAAATAATTCACTAGATTGCTCATAACACATTGTTTATCACACAACAATCCCTTAATATAACTTTGGATGGGTACAAATCATGACATGCAAATAGTTACCAAAGACATTATTTAGAAATTTCGAAACAGACTTAAATAGTGGAGACTATAGTTAGTATGTCAGTTAGGACTAGCATCTGCCTCTAATATATTATAACATTTATTAACAAAGTTATATGGGGGTTCGCGTTTGTCGTAAAATTTAATAGAAACAGCCCCACGTGAATTTATGTGGAGCGGAATGTGGGTTGATCGGGATGCCAGTACTAATTCTGTAGTAGCCCGACAAGGGAGGAACGAAAATATTTATGATGGGTTTCCATTTCAGCGGACGGGTTTTAAAAACAGAATCAATTTGTGAATTTTTTGTAGCGATTTTTACTAAATCTCGTTAAGCGGATATTGTTAAAAATGGCGGAGGCCATTAAGAAAGCATCTGGTGTTACCAATTTAGAGAAAGAAAGTAAACGTAATACGTAGCCACAGATAACTAAAGCGCCCATGCAGCCTCGTACAAAATACGGAACATGAACTACATTGCGGCGGGAAATTCTATGTAAATGTATGGAAATCATGCGCATGTAATTTTACGCTCTACTTCGTAAGTCATTCAAGGTCGGACAATAAAAAGATATGGCATTATTATGATTTCCCAAAGTTTAAAACGAGGTGAAAGTGACACATGGCCATCTAAATACAGATTTTTTAACATTAGTAGAAGAATCATCAAAAATAAGTATCTAGATGTAGAAAAATACATGTGTAAAAATACGCGTAAGTATAAAGTTTATGTAGTTTTCATTGTTTTAATGAAGACAAAGGATTTTTCAAAACATATTACAAGAAAATAAAAGCAATATGGATTAAGCACTTAAGTGAGAAAGTAATTTGTTTTCAGTAATATCATACCGATTATAATTTAAGGGAGTAGTCCACCGTCATGTTACGTCGAACCCGGTGACTCGGCGGATACAATTTGTAAAAGTGACAATTCATCTTTGTAAGTGCTTGCTGCTTCGATACTCGGCGCGAATGAAATATGCAAAAACTACCACTTATTCATATTGCAGATTGCTTACTGCTGTTCGCTTTTTTATTGTTCCCTTTGCTGAGGTTGTGTCTTAAGGAAAATAATGTTGTTTTTCTTTTTTTTATGCGCCTCGCTTTTATAGAGGAGTGATAAGTTGATTGCGTTTGAGGGATGCCTTTGTTATTTTGTTTACTTCGGAGATGTCAAATGTTCTGCATAATTTATTAGCGTCTGGTCTAGATAATTTTACCACAATAATATTGAGATTATAAACAAAAAGGGACTCTTCAAAAACAGAAGCAGAACATGCAAGATAAAAAGAAAAAAGGCAACAGCGCTGCTTCGAATTCTTAATTCGAATTCACCCTTGGCATAAAATTCTCCAAAAGGGATCGAGCTCGCCTCGGGGGTGACGTTACAAAAAAAAAGTATGACAACACGGAATCTCTGGAACTCATAACCTCCACTGTGAGTAATTAAAAGAGTAACAATTTCGAAATATCCTCCCAGTGAGGCTTCCTGTTTTAAAATACTTATCTTATATTTTAAATACGTTAGAAGTTATAGAATGTCGAAAAGTTTGTTCAAAGCACAAAGGGATAATGAACTTGTTTACCATATGTTAATTAAATACTCTCTACGGGATTGGCTAATGGAATTCCCGAATATTTACCTACAAGGGTTCGTGGTGATGGAACACGTTATGAAACTTGCTACGTATTTTAGCTTACTGTAACTTTAGTTGACAGCGAACTATCACGGTGTGTCCAATCTAGTGATGTTCACAAATTCGATAAACCGAAATTAATTCATCCATTCAGTTGTATGTACATAATTATGCATACCAAGCTTTTAGTCTCTGTTGCCAATTTAAAGAGTATTTTATTTTATCTGTAGTGCTATTCTGTAAAAGTCTTATCGTTGAAACTTATGTGAAATGAGCTTGAAGTAAACTGTACTATTCTGTAAACATGAAAGCAGTAAACAAGTGAGCGAGCAGGGAGCTGTCATTACAACACATGTTAGGAAATGACACTATCGAGGGTGAGATTTTTACAAACCAGCCTCCTAATCGGCGAACACATTTTTGTCAAATGATTGCGTCTAGTTGGGATCGTTTTGATCGCCCATTGGTCCGTTCAGTCCAAAAGATCTCAACTAGTCGCAATCATTTGACAAAAATATGTTCGCCGATTAGGGGGCCGTGGCTGTCAATCAACTTGCGATAATAAGGACTGCCACTATTGAAACTTTAAGACAACTTCGGCTAATTTTTCGCATAGAGATTTTTGTAGGATCGCACTAATGGTCTTTCCAAAAAATAATTCAATATAAAAGTTTAAATATAATTATTTAGGCCTCAGGGTTCATATTTATAAAGTTATTTTGAGGTATTAAGTTTGAACAAACTATTTAGGAATTATATTCCCTTAAATTAGATATTAATTTACACTTAAGTCCAGTGACGTGTAACAAATATCTACTTAACTAAAGCTTAAGCGATAGCATTAGATAAAAGTTAAAAAAGGTTGTGTTTTGGGTATACTTTGTAATAAAAATACAATTTACGTATATTGTGCTTTGTTACAGTTAAGATTGATGTTGAATTTATTATAATCGGTGTAACAACTGTTATAATTAAATCCACTCATTTCAATTATCTATGTTAAATTTGACATTAAAACCATTCTTTATTAAAAAGAAATTGAGCTCCTCTTGAAAATTAAATGTTGTGCATCTCTGCTTCAATGAGTCTCTTTTATCTAAAGCTAACGCGAATTGAGTTTATTAATAACTACGTAATTGAAATGCACAGCGGCAAGATCTTCACAATAATTTAGGGCTCCATAATAGAAAAGGAATTTTTATCGTTAATTCAATAAGGCGCCTTCGGGGTTCGTTTGCATGAGTTTGCATTTTTAAGCAAAATCGAGACACTTCTCAAGTGAATTTTGACAAGTTGATGTCCTGCAATGTGCGGCCTCCCCTACCCCTAGCCCCCTCGGGGCTAATGGGTGCTTGGCGACGAACTAGATAATTCGCATTTGTATGCTAGTAAATTATGTTGGCTTTGATCTTCAACGAAATAAAGAACAAAAGAAAGGCATTATATAAATATTTGGAGTTGTGTTCAAATATACTTTGCTTGTGTTGTAATATTTTATTATTATTGGCTTATTACGGCTTATGGCTTATTGAACGTGGTATAGAAACGGATAAATAAAAACGTTATATAAGAAAAGTGTTTAATAAAACATTTCATTTAGTAGAATTTTGTAGAAGTAGATTATTACACCACCAGATGGTATGAATTTAAGCGGAAAATGATTGCGTAAGATTTTTTTTCATAATTAATATTCATCTCAACACTTCTCTCCATTGAATTATATATGTGTTTTGGTAAATTAAATGTAGGTAATTCAAAATCAAATTAAATTAATTTATCATTTATTTCGGACAGTGTCCATATTTGGTTAGTATTACAAAATGATTAAAAAACCTGCGTTAGTAGAATGAAAGAAAGTGTAATATTAATTTTAATAAATAAATAATGTTCCACAACATTTAGGCTTATTCAGACACCTCACACTGTCTAACTAGAACCCACATACCATACCCAACCCGTACAACATCGGTCGTTTATTGAACTATAGCTAACTGTTTTTTTTTCGGGGTGGAAATCCTCATAGGATGTCCGCCGCCCTAGGGTGGGCGACGGGGTCTGTCAGACTTTTGCTAACTAAAACCACCCCGGTGTCTCTACTGTCACGAGCGCGCGTGGGGCCACGGGAGTGTAAATTCTTCCGCAGCCCCACACTCTCGTGCTGGCCCGGTCTGTCCGGGCCTCGTCTCCGGCACGGGGTAGTGGGGTGTTAAGCTACCCCGTGCATCGCCTCAGAGGCGCGCGCTGACACTCGCGCTCGCCTCCGCCTCGGGGTCCATCGAATAGGGGGCGGGGACTTCCCCATGTGCCTCGCCCCTGGACCCATTCATGGGGGGCGGAAGAGGGCGTTATCCGCCCTTTTTTGGCGCCCGGTGCGTCTTCTGCGGCATGGGAAGGGAGTTGAGATCTCCCTCTCCCGTTCCGCAACTTCCTTCTGCGACATCACGTCCTCGCAGAAGGACACCACCGCGTCCCACGACTCTGCGCTGCCGGCCATCCTCCGCACTACTGTCGGCAGCGTCAGGTCACCTGCTACTTCATTTGTGAGGACACGGCGCTGCTCCTCCCAAGCTACACACTCGGAGAGCGTGTGCTGCGCCGTGTCCTCCCCGCATTGGACGCAGTGGTGGCACCGAGCGTCCGGCTCCCTGCCTAGGCGACACAGGTACTTGCCGAAGCAGCCGTGCCCCGACAGCACCTGCGTCACCCTGAAGGACAGGGAGCCGTGCTTTCTCCCGAGCCAGTCATCGAGTACTGGCCGGATCGCCTCGCCGGTAGCGAGGCCGGCGGTAGGGCGCATAAGCCTTTGCCGCCAGTCCGCCACCAGGACCTGACGGAGCTCCTCTCGGCGCAGCTCGATCTGCCGCTGCGCCGGACTGGAGCCCCGTGTCCGGTCTTCCTCGCGCCATCGGTACAATGACGCGAGTACTTTCGCCTCTAGGTCCCAGGGCGGGGATCCGGCCAGGACGCAAGCCGCCTCGTAGGAAATCGTGCGATACCCGCGGACGACCCTGACTGCCATCGCCCTCTGCGGCTTGCGCAGAATGGCGAGTGTTCCGGCGGTCAGGTCTATCGCCCACACAGGGGCCCCATACAGGGCCATGGACCGCACGATTCCCACGTATAACCGCCTACAGGCGGCGCTCGGGCCCTCCATGTTGGGAGCTTGGACGCCAGCCGCCGGAAGTGGGGTCCGAATTCCAAATTCCCATCGGCTGTCGAGCACCAATCCCAGATACTTCATGGTGGACTCGACAGCTATCCGGGCACCACGATATGTGATCCCGGCGCCGGCGCGAACTATAGCTAACTAGAGTAACTAGAGTTCTGTTACTTTATTTTCGCTTACCGTTTTTTAGGGTTCCGTAGCCAAATGGCAAAAAACGGAACCCTTATAGATTCGTCATGTCTGTCTGTCCGTCCGTATGTCACAGCCATTTTTTTCCAAAACTATAAAAGCTATACTGTTGAAACTTGGTAGGTAGATGTATTCTGTGAACCGCATTAAGATTTTGATGCAAAAATAAAAACAATAATAAATATTAGGGGCTCCCCATACTTAGAACTGAAACTCATTTTTTTTTTCATCAAACTCATACGTGTGGGATATCTTTGGATAGGTCTTCAAAAATGATATCGAGGTTTCTAAAATATTTTTTTTTTCCAAACCGAATAGTTTGCGTGATAGACGCTTCTAAAGTGGAAAAAAGATGGTCCCCCCGCTCTAGCTTCTAAAATAAGAAAATGAAAGATCTAAAAAAGGATATGATGTTCATTACTATAAAAACTACCAACTAAAATTGTTTTGAACGAGATCTAGTAAGTAGTTTTTTTTTAATACCTCGTAAAGCGTAAACCGCTTATTACCTCGTAATCTTTCATACAAATAACTTAAATCCTTTAATTTCATAAATTACTGGTGCGGAACCCTTTGTGCGTGAGTCCGACACGCACTTGGTCGGTTTTTTCTGTTTAGATTTATCACTTTTTTCGGCTCTTAATGTTAATAACCAAACTCAAAAATAGCATGTGCCTGTTAAACAGCGTGTAACCTTGCTCGTGTTTATAATGCACAAATTTAATGCAGAGGACAAGCGGTCGAGATACCAAACAAATGAAGATGGTATCCTGTAATACGTCTGATAGTCCGGTAACAGAAGGGCGATGGTGGGATCATGTAGTGATGCTCCTTCATGCACTCTCTAAAGTACAGTCTGTGGAAGACCATCAGGTAAGCAACACACAGCCAATGAGCCAGGCTGTGAAGGTTGTCTGTTTTCTTGATCGCTCTTAGCGATAAGACCACCTGTAGTGTCACCCTTTGTAAAATCTTTATATTTATGTTCTTTAATTTATATGGTGTATATAATAAAGATTCATCATCATCCTATCACCGTTAATCCCAGTCGCATCCGGATCTTTTTCAGCTTTTGGAGACTGAGGTCCGCTTTTACCAGTCTAACTGCTGATTTTAGCTAAACTTCGATATTTTCCGTGAAGTGACGGCCGTCTGACCTCCACAACTCGAAGGCGATATCGAAGCATTGCAGTTAGACCAATTGTGGGCCTTTTGAGGGCCCCAACAACCCGTAACGACTGCCATTAGATGTTCGTATGGTAACCGGGACCAACGGCTTAACGTGCTTTCCGAGGCACGACTAGACCAGTGCAAATATTCATATTCATGCATACAAATATTTGCACTCCGCGGGGATCGAACCCGCGCCCCTCCTTGCTAGCGGCCGCGTTCGCTACCGCTACGCCACGGAGGCTGTGTATATAATAGAGAGATTGTAAGAGAGAGTATTGTAAGATTGCGTTGATAGAATAGAATAGAATATATTCTATTCTATCAACGCAAACTTAAAATGAACTAAAAATAATGATATTTCAAATTATTCAAAACTTACGCCCTATTTCCCAATCTGTACATTCTTGTATCGAATTTGGTAATATAACCTAATTGGAAGCGTACCTCCGAAGTCTAGTGGATTTACGGTAGATATCTAAGTATAATATCGAAACAAATAAATGATTTATATTAGCTTTGCTTAATATTCGAGCAACTCCGTAAATATTGGTTTTGTAAATAAACAATAGCAGTTTTGTGTTCCAACGAGACTTATTTCATTTAACTGTGTCTACTGAATTATTGCCGGCGTCGCCTGAAATAAATGAATATTATTATTATTGCTGCCGTTAAATTATGTTTTGCGAATCGAGATTTTATCTTTTTCGTCCATTGTTTTACTTTATTGGTTAAAAACTTGTATTACTGTTTTTATTTACAACCACCTAGATTAGAATGATTTAGATACCTTCATAATTATGTTTCTACTGAATGTGAATGGGAATGGGCCGTAATCCACTATGTGAGCTCAGTGCGGGTTGGTAGATTTCACATGTCTTCGAGTTTCGGTTCTGGGACATGACGGTTTTCTTCACCGTTTCGAGAGCAGTGGTGATGAAAGAATTTACACAAAGTAAAGCATATGCTGTTGTCTTTGATCAGGGCAGGGAACCAATTTCCATTATAATCAAGAAATACTAGTGTCACTAGAAGAACGCAAGCATCTTATAATAGAATAAAAACATTATGGACGTGCAGCGCAATCTATGCACGCGAGCCATGAAACTCAATTTTCTTTATTTTCCATCGTTACAGCATGCAATCCGTAACATCTACATAAACTAGTGATGTACAACACTCGCAAGATTTAAATGAGTCGATAACAAATGACGGAGCGATGTCCAAGCGCGTTGCTTCCAGCCAGTTTCGAATGCAAAACTCGATATTTGAAATTCAAAATAACCGACGAAGCATTTCGGGTTCCAAGTTGTGGAATGCCGCATGATTCTTAACGTAAAATGAAATATCTGGAACGTTGTAGCGAAGTCTGAATGTCAATTTTGTTGACTGAAATTCAAATTTTTATGTGAAACCAAATGCAGGATAATGTATTGTACACATCTGGGTGCTCAGTTGCAGCTGATTGTGCTACTGTGGATTTGAGAGCTAAATTAATTCAAAATTTTGCATATTTTAAGGGTAGTAAAAGAATTGGGTTAAGTAGGCAATGGGATGTTTTTTAATACTTGTACTAAGGGAACTAAGTAGCGTATTCTTTGCCATAATATTAAACTAATATTTTTTACTATGCCTAAAGCGTAGGTACCTAGAATATATTTGGAAAGATACATTGATCTTGTTCTATAAACCTATCATCGAATAATGTATGCTAACAAACTACACGGAGTATTATTTAAAATGTATTGCATAATTTTCGAACATCAGTCATTAACAGTTCTTCATTAGCTACATATTATACAACGTGTAACATAAAGGGTATATACATAACAAAGGCATGGCATCTTTACATGATATCAAACGATATTGCAAGGGTTTTTTAATCCTGTCTCTTTGTGTTAGGAAGTTATGAGGAAAAACACCGCCTGTGATAGACTACTATCATACTAGTCGCACAGAGATATTGAAGACATTTATCGGATTTTTGCAAGTAATGTGACGAGTAACGAGTAGTTATATCGTATGTAGTGTGCTGCCACGTTTGTTATGATTTGATTTTAAGAAACACAAGAAACCGAAAATTTGGTACCAATTTTTTGAGTATTTTATTTTGAGTTGAAACCCTTCCGATATCGTTTGATATCATCTAAAGATGTCATGCCCTTGGTATGTATATACCCTTTTTGTTACACGTTGTATAGATAATTCAAAACCTAGACAAAGTATATCGTAGAATTAAGGTTACACAACCTGAGTACCAACCTGTAACCTGAGTAGGTACCTGTTACAAGTACCTGATTGTTATTAGTAGCTATAGTAAATTGTTTTCAACCATCGATTACAATGGCGCTGGTTAATCTAATCTCATTTGCTTGATCTGTCATTACGCTAAGTAAATACTTAATTCACACTAAGCACTTAACTAGATATTGATTGAGTTACGTCAATGTGTAAATTTATAGGAGTTTTAGATCTGATCTTGGTGAATAAAAATAATTTTATTGATTAATTAAAGAAGTTTTTGTTCAAGTTCCTTAAAACAGTCCCAAATATTTGAATAGACTTGAAATTATCAAACGTGTTAAAACATATTTTAGCGTTAAATAAGTGAACCAGCAATAATGCAGGAATCTTTATATGACGATGTATTACGCAACTGTTGCAGAACACCAATATCTATGTTTTAATTATATTGCTTGCTTACCGATATCATTAGCACTTAAAAAGTCAGCGAGCAACTCCGGTTCATGACACGCTATCGCGAGGCGGTTGTCCTGGAATCGCGCCGAGTCGCCCGGGCCCGCCTCGCGCAACTGTAGCGCCACTGAGCCTTCGCCGCCGACCGAGGCGCTGTACATCACTACTGCACGCGGGGCAAACGTCGGCAACGGCAGCCGCGTTGTTTGTACCTGTAGAAGGACACCTTTGTAAGTTTATTTGTTATTTTTAATAGCGGCAAAAAGGCTTGAAAATCGTTTGAGACTGACCTAAAATTACTTTTTAGGCAAACCTGACCGAACATTGATATTTTTCATATTTTGGCCGAAGATTTCTATAAATCGAAAACGAGATTCGGTAGAGCTATGAAAATTGTTATGAAAATTTAGTTAATGCGAAGTTCTTTAGAAATAATTTTTCTAACATCGAATTCAATAAAGAGTTATCGTATCGTTTTGTAATACATAGACCGGTCTACTTAATTTATCCGCATCGGTGAAGCAAAATATTTTCAGCTAACTCATTATCATCATCATCATCATCAACCTTTCTATCGTCCCACTGCTGGGCACAGGTCTCCTCTCATACAGAGAAGGATTGGGCGTAATCACCACGCTTGCTCAATGCGGGTTGGCGATTTCAGACTTAAAGTCCAGGTTTCCTCAAGATGTTTTCCTTCACCTTCAGCCAATAGTGTTCAAGATATAATTAGAAAGTACATATAACTTTAGAAAAGTTACATTGGTACTTGTCTAACCTGGAATCGAACCCGCGCACTCATACTTGAGAGGCTGGTGTTTTAACCACTAGGCTACCACGACTTACTTAAAGCTAACTCAAACGCTAATAAAACATAAACAAATTACATACATAATTTGGTTTTTTAGGACCTTTTTTACGATATCGTAGGGACACTCTTAAATTCGAAATGTTTTATTTATTAGAAACTACATAATATAATTATTAATTTATTCTCGAAACCGTTTCACAATTATGTTTTAAATATCATCAATTGATATTTATTTAAAAGCAATAAATCCATAAAAACAAAACAAATGACAACGTCATTCACCCATAATCCAATGAATCATATTGTGGTCATCTCTGTTCAGATCCGATATCTAACACAACACAATAGAATTACGCTTTAAAACCGTTGAGAATTGAGATGCATTAGACAGGCATGTTATACGAGTAACGGAGAAACCATTTGCTGTATATTATGATGTATTACACGGTATCAAGGCTCGTGTAATTTCGTACGTCGTTCGAATACATCAAAAGCATATCCATCTTAATCCAAAACACATAATTATGAGCTGTGGGAGACGCCCTTTAGTTTACAAATACGCAAGTTGTAGTAGTTTGTAGATACCTCGCAAATCGGGAGTGGTGAACAGTAATTTAAGTTGTACTGGTTGCCATATTTTGTAAAGCTTTTATACAAAAGCGGCGTTCAGTGCAACCTTCACAGTAAAGCTACGGTTTGTTAGAAGAACAGAGACCGCCACTCCTCGTAATGTCCAAAAAGTTTAAGAGCGTTTTTTGACTTCTTTCTGTCCAATATTCTTATTGTTTTTAACCGACAATAAACACTACAAAGTAAAAAATAACTAATTTTGGAATTCTGTGTCAAAAACGAATCTATAAAATCAGCGGCACCGACTTCCGAAATTAGTTATTTTTCATTTTGTTGTGTTTTTTTGGAAGTCGGTTGTTTATTTGGTAAAAAAATTTTTTTTTTGTATTGATATTTAATATTGTTTGAGACAAGCAGGGTAATTGCATAACATATTATCAGTAGGGGTTTCATTTTCAGAGTTCAACAACATCGATTGCATTATTTAAGTTGCTGAGCAAAAACATTTTTTGAACATGTAAAGTAATGGATTAGCAACATGCTTTAAAATGATGTACATTGATAGGAATTGCGCAATACATTATTGTATTGCGCAATTAGGGTATACGTAACGTTGATTGCGGCATCAGTGGTATTCATTAAATCATTCATTGGTGCAGGTGAATGGGCACTAAAAGCACTTCGGCAAGGCACCGCACTCACACTGGTTATTGGATGGGTCAGTAATCCTCCTGTCAAATAAAACGACGGATATTCATGACCTTGTTACAAATGTTGCTCTTTTAGGATTCCGTGGCTTAACAGCTGTCCAAATATAGAGTATTGTTTGACATCCCAATATCCAACTGGTGAAAATAATAGATTTTTATTACGTCTGCTTATAATAAGATTGTCAAAAAAATTATTTAGACTGTAGTAAAATCGCGCCTTTTCATACTCTGTGTAGTCTATGGTAACTCTCTCTACTCTATGAGCTTCACGTGTGTCATAATTAATAAAATACGGAATATCTTAGAAAAAAACCTATATTTTTATTGTTTAATCTAACAAATATGATGACCACCATTTTTCTAGGAAATCGGAGGTCAGCGGCAGTCCATATATTGAGTACTTTTTAACACTTTAATGGTTAATACTCAATGATGCAAATGGCAGATTTTTCTGACGGCGTTATATCATGACGACCACCGCTATTGTAGGAAAATGTAGCTACCCTCCCCTGCCTTTGTTTCTTGTCCTGACGCTTTTGTCAAACATCTCGCTTATCTGATGTTATAAAAATTTTACTGTCCAGTGTTATATCTTAGTTTCTGAGAATTTACCAAGGGATGTACTTGTAGTTACGTACTATAAAATTCACGTCAGTAAAATCCCGAGAATGTTTTATGCTGAAAATATTAAAAGATTTTTGCAATATATAATATTCGACAAGAAAATTGAGTGCTATAAGAACTACGAGGTTATGTGTTCTTTTGAAACGACGCCTAGAATTAGGTCACAATTGTAATAATCATCAGGGCTAGCCTAGAATTGTTTCATTGTCTTCACAAGTAGGTAAATAAACAACCTTAGATACACCAATACGAACACCCCTTTTGTTCCAACTTCGACTACTAAGTTCGCCTCATTCGTGGCGGGCGACAATAAATAGTAGCTGGCGAGTAATTATCGGCGTGCATTGTTCATTGCCGGCGCGTAACGACAACCGAGATTATAATGCGATTAAACCGGAGGGAGTTCCGTAATGGAATGATACAACGTAACACAACCGCTCTGTCAATAAATTGAGTTTTTGTTTCGTGTTGTAGGAAAACGACGCTTTTGTGCATGAAAAGAGTTTATGAATATTTATGGTAGATTATTCATTGAAAAAATATTTTTTTAAATTCTTCTTTATAATATTGTAAATTACTGGCTACATCCTGCGGAATCATTATTCTCCATTTCATGAGAATATCAGGATAAACAGTGTCCTAAGTAGGTAGGTACTGTCCATCATCTGCTACTCATGTAATTTTCAACCAAATCAGATCATTATGAGAATATCGAAAGCAGTAAACAATCAATTCTTTACTTTTTAATATATCAGTTTATATAAACTTGGCAAGATAAGGAACACTATTGCAGAGGATACTGCAGATTTTACAAATACTCAAGAATTAAATACACATACCGATTTTTCCAAAACTCTAATAGAAAAATAAATTAATAAAAAAAGCCATCTTTTTTATAGATATTTATCCTGTGGTGAAAATTGGTAAGCGTCCAGTCAGAGCATAAGACTTATTTAATTATTTAGTCAAAGCGGTGTTTCCGTCGGACTACAATTTGAGTGTCTTCAAGGCTAGAGTGAATAGGCTCTTAATAAACTAGTGCGCTTTACCATCAACGATTGCGTCACTGCTTACCATCAGGCAGGATTGCGGTCAAGCGCTAGTTTATAATATATATATATATATACAACGTGTAACATAAAGGGTATATACATAACAAAGGCATGGCATCTTTACATGATATTAAACGATAGTGAAAGGGTTTTTTAATTCTATCTCTTTTTATTAGGAAGTTATGAGGAAAAAAACCGCCTGTGATAGGCTACTATCATACTAGTCGCACAGAGATATTGAAGACATTTATCGGATTTTGGTAAGTAACATGACGGGTAACGAGTAGTTCTTAACATATGTAGTGTGCTGCAACGTTTGTTATGATTTGATTTTAAGAAACACACGAAACCGAAAATTTGGTACCAATTTTTTGAGTGTTTATTTTGAGTTGAAACCCTTCCGATATCGTTTGATATCATCTAAAGATGCCTTGCCCTTGGTATGTATATACCCTTTTTGTTACACGTTGTATATAAAAAAGCAATAACTACATACCATTAAAAACTTATAGAATTGCTTCCAGCGAGTGCACAAAACTTATAGAAGGGTCTCCAGCGAGAGCACTAAACTTAAGGTAAGACATTCAACTAAGTCATCCTTTCTAATATTATAAATGGGAAAGTGAGTTTATTTGTTCCACTTTCACGCCGTAACTACTGAACCGATTGCTTTGAAATTTTGCAGACGTAAAGTTAGAAGTTTGGAGTAAATAATAGGGCACTTTTTATACAGGAAAAATTTGATAATCCCGAGGGAAATCTAAAAAGCGCGATATCGGTGGTAGGCCATAATATCGGCTGCCGGCAGAAGTTACCACCCACCAGACAAAGTCTTGCCGCCAAGCGATTCGTCGTGTTCTGGCATGATGTCTGGTGAGCAGCTGTTGTGTTGCGATGTGTGGCGGGTACGATACGCCAAATGTTGTTGTGTCGGGAGTTTGGTCGTGGAGAGTCTCCAGATCAATCTCCCTCTAGCGCAGCATTGTTTGGTCGTGTTGGTCTTGGGTTTAACATTGCATCACCTCGCTCAATGCCGGCATCCTTCCTATTCCTTAGATTTTAAGTGCCTAGTTTTTTTAGGGCTTAATAAACTAGTGCGCTTTACCATCAACGATTTCATCACTGCTTACCATCAGGCGGGATTGCAGTCAAGCACTAGTTTAAATTAATTAAAAAAAAAATATAACCGAACTCCGCGCGTGCGACGCCGCGGTTGGAAAGCTAGTAAAACATATTTTGAACAACATATTTGACGGCACGGTTGGCGCAGACTACTGCGCTGCGTGTCCGCGGGTTCAATTCCCGCACGGAAGAAATTTTTGTATGACGTACAAGTAGTTGTTCTGGGTCTGGCTGTTTGCGTATGTGAATTTATATATGTTTGTAAACGCACCCACGATACAGAAGAAATAACTAGTGTGGGACAGAGTTTTAATCACAATTATAAGTATTATCACTACTAACACTAATAATGCACTGTATTCACAGGGAGCTTACATGTAAAACATTCCAAAACACAGTGGTATCATAATTTCCAGTTTTGCGAAATAAACCAATGCAAATAACTTTGATAGTTCAAATAGCTTGGGTAAAGTTTAATTGCAGCGAGAGGACGGTCGGTGGATTTCAATTTTAGTATCAATTTGACTAGCAAAACTCTCTGATTCGGTTGCACTATGTAGATTTAGTCTTGTTCCCTTCATTTACTTATCGCATTCAAACTTGTAATTGTTCTGCTGTTCTAATTTGACAGACGGATAACTATTTTTTTTTATTCTTATATCTTTTTGCATAATCAAACTATAATGCTCCCACTGCTGGGATACTGACCTACTGGACCTTAATCAACATCATCATCATCATCATCTCAGCGTTTATCCCGGTTGCATCCGCGGCCTTCGCGTCGGAGCCCGGGGTCCGCTTTCCTGTACATTCTCCTCCATTTCGCGCGATCTTAAGCATCCAGTGGTAAGAGATTGTTGGCACGCATGTCATCTCTTACAACGTCAAGCCAGCACTTCATTGGTCTACCCCGCTTGTTCTGGCCCGGCGGAGGCGCCATGGTAAGACATTTGTTACCCACGTAACGTGCCTACTGGACCTCTATATGAGCCATAATCCGCCACACAGGCCCAGTCCGGGTTGATAGATATAACATGTCTTCAAGTTTTCGGATCTAGGACTTCCACGGTGTTTTTTCTTTTACCGTTCTGAGAGCAGTCATGCAAAGTCAACCTAGAAGCTAAAACTCGTAATTTACGGCCATTACCCAGTGGAAATGGCCGTAGATTACGAGTTTGGCCATGACAGTTGCACCGAGATATGAATATACACTGTGGAATTTTAGTTGTCTTACAAAGACAACCCACTTCATTATATCCAATGACTAATAAATATTAGTAAATAAATTCGAGTTTTGAATAATATAAAAATGAAAATATCATGATTTCCCTATATGCAAGCGCAGTGCAAATCTTGCGTTCCAAAGGCATGTGTAATGGAGTGGCGACAACTTTACCAGAGTCCTAAAAAACTAGAAAAAAAAAAAATAATCTAAAGTCGTTTTCTTACTATCATTTATAGACGAAGCGGGCCGTCGTTGTAAGACGACTAAAATAATAATAAAGTACCTAGTTCTTTCGAATCCAAGATTTTTTTACATAAACTTCGACCTCTATATATTATGATAACAAAGTCAACGATTTCACTTTGTATTCTTAAGTATCTAAGAACTAAACATCAGAGAATTGCTTTACTCTTATTGCACCGACTGTAATAAGCTTGAGGATAGAAAGAAGGATATTCTATTTGAAGACGTCAATTCCAAGCTGACGAGGCAGCTTGGCCAAGATGTTTTATTTGCTCGAAGGCCCTTCCTTCGTTTGCTTAAACGAAAGAAAAAAAGCATACCGAGCACGCTGTCTTTTTCAAAAGAGAATTAATACTGCGCCCTAATTACGTAAACCCCTATTAATCACAATGTGAATCATTTTGAAGGATATTGGTAATCCATTGCTCCATGTTTTTTGAATTTTTATTTGTTGTTCTTCAGCGTAAATAATGTTATGAATGTTTTTAAACTATCAAAAGGTTAGTTGTCATTGTCCTTCCCACTGTTAGTTATGTTACGCAATTACCCAGCTATTCCAATTGCTCTGTATCTGATCTATGTTAGAACACAATATTAAAGCTATTTACTTAATGTTAGCAAGCACTGTCCCACTCCGAGATAAAGGCTTCCCTCGCTTAACTAGGTATATAACTTAAGTTAAACTCGTATTAAATACTTTACGTTGCGGACCTCCTTTAAGCTCAGAGGGCCACGAGCAAAACCCCGTCGGGTCGCAACTTGACTGTAGCTTGCAAAGTATTTAAGGACTTATTAAATTCTCACTTTACTATCTTGAGTTGAATTCGTGTTTTAAAGCGATGCATTGCTGCATTATTAATTTTCTGACTATTGCTTGCTAACTTGACTCAGCGGGAATGAAGTTAAGTAATTTCTTGATACAACAAAGATGTCTTTTCTGTGTGGAGGCGTCTACTATCTTTTGCAACCGTAAGATACGTAGATCTCTGAAAATTAGTGTTTTAAAATCGTGTACAAAGAAAGGAATCCTCTTGATTGTAATCTTACTAAAATATTAAACGCGAAAGATTGTGAGGATGGATGAATGTTTGTTACTCTTTCGCGGAAAAACTACCGAACTTTTTAGAATAGAATAGAATACTCTCTATTATTTACACCATATAGATTACAGAACATAAATAAAACGATTTTACAAAGGGTGACACAATGGGCGGTCTTATCGCTAAGAGCGGTCTTTTTCAGACAACCTTTAACTTACTTTAATTAACCTTTAACTTCAATTTGGATCTTCCCATATGTTCGAAATTTCTGCGTCTGATACAGCGGGGTACTAGTAATAAAAATATAAACCATTTTTTTCTCAGTACTATACGAGTATATACGTATATTAAATGTAAAATCGCAACTAAAACAAGGCCACATTAATAACAACTAAACACGCTACCACTTAGAAGCGTCATGTAATAAGCACCCACCTACACAACCACAGAAACGTTGTGAAAATTGATACAACACGCCATAAATTCAAGATGAATGAGCCCTTACATAATTACGAGACATTGTAGGGCCCCGAGGCCCCAGGAGCCCCAGGTAGGGCCTGATTACGTCGCGATTGTGTCCCATTTGACAGTAATGACGCCCTAAATACGTTATGCGAGTTGCAATACTTCTAATTAACATGTTATGAACATGTTTTACGGTTTAATTAGGGCATGACGGTTTTTTCGGATTTAAATTGAGAAATGGAATAAGGACAAATTAAGGTGTGAACATGAAGTGACTTGGAGTAATGAAATCTGAATGAAGAGGGGTCGATTTAGGAGTGGCCTTATTAAATAAATTGTAAAGGTTCTTTCTAATAAACTAGAGTCTCTTAGTCTTGCCTTGTTATTGTGAAGCGGGATTACAATGACTTCCTATACTTGTGTTAGTTCAGTCGGTTGTGTGTAAAAATTTAGTTTTTGTGTGTGTTTTTTTTATGGGTCATGTTAGTTACAGATAACTTATTTTCCTTTCTCTCATTTCTGTAACTTACTAGTTGGCTGATAATACTGACACAACATGCCATAAGACGACTTACTTACATAAGAAGGTACTGTATTCCAATGCAAACTTGACAACGTTGGAGTCGGGTTGTTTAACAACTTGGCTACAATTTGCTGACGTCAGGGACAAACACATGCCCCTGGTACAGCAACTGATGGAATACGGGTGAGTTTTAGGGATTCACGGTTGTTCAGTAAATGTCTGACACGCCCCCTCACTCCATCCAGAGCGGGAGAAGTTATTTGACTATTCCAAAGGGATAAATATTGCACTTGATTGCTGTTGTAATGTCATTATTTTGTTCCTAAAAACTACTAAGAGAAATATTCTTCTAAAACTACTGATCAACAAAACGGCGAAGGCAAACATTGTGAGGAAACTAACCTAACCAATATTTCCTGTGATATCTACCAACCCGCACTGCGCCCGTGTGATGGATTATGGCACACTCCCTCTCACAGGGGCCTGCAGCTTTCCAGCAGCGAGAACATTATATTAGCTGACTGTGAATAAGTATGTATATTTTCATCGCTGCACTCGAATGGTAACTTTAACCTGAAACACTAAAACACAGAATCCAAAGACGTACTAAGAAATTAACAAGTCATTACCTTCACCGTATAAATAGTGCACAGCTTAAGACGTCATTATGTGGTGGATAATTAGAAATCCCATCGCGCCAGATAATGAGGCGCCCGTTGTGAACTGTTTACTGCGAGTGATAAGACTGAAGGGCATGATGACGCGCTAGTTGATTGACAATTGTTATACGATTATTACGATTTCTTTTTATTTTTTTAAATCTTTCTTCTTCTTCTTCTTCTTCAGCCTATAGATGTCCACTGCTGGACAAAGGCCTCCCCCAAGGCTTTCCACGCTGACCGGTCTTGTGTTGCCCGCATCCATCGGCTTCCCGCGACCTTCACCAGGTCATCGGTCCACCTTGTTGGGGGCCTCCCTACGCTGCGTCTTCCAGTACGCGGCCGCCACTCCAGAACCTTACTGCCCCATCGGCCATCGGTTCTACGAGCAATGTGCCCTGCCCACTGCCACTTACACTGCCACTTAAGTTTAGCGACTCGCAATTTTTAAATCTAAACTAACATAATTATAAAGCTGAAGAGTGTGTTTGTTTGAACGCGCTAATATCAGGAACAACTGGTCCGATTTGAAAAAATTCTTTTTGCCTTGGATAGCCCGTTAATCCAGGAAGGCTTTAGGCTATATAACATCACGCTGCGACCAATAGCAGCGGTGCATAACTAACTCCACGCGAACGAAGTAATAAATAATCATACATTATAATCACCAGCAAGTAACACCTTTTACGATTATGGTTCTTTTAAATTATACAGTACCTAACTCAATACGCAATATCACTATCACCATAATCATCAGTTTATGTCTCAGCCTATAATGTTCCCACTCCTGAGATACAGGCCTCCTCTCAGACTAGACTTATTAGTCTAGTATAGTAATCTTAAAAAAATATCCTGCGAATAAAGTGACTCGACCAAACTTTCATACCATAGTGCAGTAACACAAGGTATAAAAGATTGGTCGATTTCACCATAACAAATTTAAAACGAGCCTTATTCAGTTTGTCAATATCGGTTTGGTTTGGTATTATTTGGTCATTAAATACTTCTATCTAGGGTAGATACAGAACATTGAAAGTTAAATAAGTATTTCAAAAGTAGCTTTTGCCACACAATAAAAAGAAAAACAAATAACGATGACAACGTGTGTCCGTCAAGCGCAATGATTGACAATATTTCCCATTTGACAGCTCAATGGAGCGACAATTGGAACGCAATCAAAATAACATTCAAGTGTATATGATACAAATAAACGTAGGTTGGAACACACATAGGTTTGGTCGCAATAAGGAATCGATTACAAGTCATTTTTAAAGTGAGCGTTATTCAAACAGATTTTTGATAAGAGTTGAAAATATACGATGTCCAGAGTATCTATTCTATAAATATATATTATTAAGATCATAAATAATTCATGTAAATTCAAAAGCTGATTTCATCTGAATTTTGCCGTGAAGTTATTAATTTGTACCTTGCTTACCGCATCACCGTTGCTGAACATGTTTTATTGTTGTTAGTACTTACTAATAACTTGTTTATTCATTTTAATTCGATGGTCCCAGCTTGTCATTTGTGACTTCAGGCAACAGCTATGGGGATAGAACCCAGCAATGCATAAACATGTAAGTCGCCACGACCTTTATGTCTAGAGGTCGTCTCGTCGGTCTCTTCAGTTTATACTTAATAATGGAAAATAATGTTGTTGACATATAAATCAGGTAAGCAAATCAAATATATGAAAGTACAAAATAACATTTTGCCACAGTTTCAAACAAACCAATAAATTCTAAGCGGCGTACAATCAGGGTAAATGCCATAGTTGTCGTCTATGAGAGAGCTATTTACGGGCACCGCAACTCGGTCCCGTGGGCTAACCGGCCTGCTGATTACGGCACAATTATACCCTGTCGGCCGGTAAATAAACACATAATAGTCCGGATGAGCAATTTGACCGACACCGTATTATTGTATGTATTTAGATACGAAGGTTCGTTCCGTTTGATGTAATTGAGAAGGGGTTGACTTTCAGCGGTGCTGTTACTTTTAATAAAGGGTGAATTAATTGAAAATGATTTATTATAAAGAGTCAAATGGAAAAGCCCATTACATCAGAATTATCAACGGAAGATGAGCCAGGGACGTTACACAGTGGTATATGTCTCAAAGAAGTAAAAAGGGAAGATAATTTTAAATATGGAATAAAAGCTTGAAAACTACCGCAGGAGGGACATAAAGGAGAACAATTCACGACCGTGAGTTATGGAAAGCCCTAGGGAGGCTTATGCGCAAGAGAAGACCCTTAATTTAAATAAATTATACTACTGTTTTTAAGATTTATAACAAACGCTATTTTAAATGTTGTAAAAAGTTACTAGAAATGTGCAGATAAAACATGATGCTTCAATTCAAAAGTTTAGAACAGACCAGTTACACAACGTGTAACATAAAGGGTATATACATAACAAAGGCATGGGATCTTTACAGGATATCAACGATATTGGAAGGGTTTTTTAATCCTATCTCTTTATGTTAGGAAGTTATGAAGAAAAACACCGTCTGTGATAGGCTACTATCATACTAGTCGCATAGAGATATTGCAGACATTTATCGGATTTTGGCAAGTAACGTGACGGGTAACGAGTCGTTATTAACGTATGTAGTGTGCTGCCACGTTTGTTATGGTTTGATTTTAAGAAACACACGAAACCGAAAATTTGGTACCAATTATTATTATTATTCCTTTATTTCATTTTATGTACATATAAATTTTAAATATTTCTAAGTACATAAAAATACATAAAAAAAAACATTTAAAAATATAAAAATAGTGGCTCCAGAGAGAGGAACTTCCTTCCTTATTATTATTATTAATTTTTTGAGTATTTTATTTTGAGTTCAAACCCTTCCGATATCATTTGATATCATCTAAAGATGCCATGCCCTTGGTATGTATATACCCTTTTTGTTACACGTTGTATGTATATGTTCTCAATACCTGCATATATGAATTTCAGCATAAGCCATCTCCAAGCTCCCGACACTATCTATCGCGCACTAGTTCCATAACTTACAGTATAATCCCAGTGATTAATCCCTTATAGTTTCTGTAATCACCACTCTCATACCTACTCCCGCTTAACTGTACTTAGCAGAATTTGTAATTGGTTAACCGACTCAACTAGCATAACAATTGTTGGTACAAATATCTTTTGTAAATTCTTAATACATATAATAATAAGCAAAAGTTGACTATAATAGACCTACTGAATACTAAAATTTCAAAGCTCATACAATACAATATTCAAATACGAGAATATACGATCCGTAGAAATTTCAGATTCTTGGGGGATCATAATATTCGGAGTTAATAAAGGCTACTAAACGCTACGACCGTACTTCAAAGAAAATAATAATATATCCGTCATCCCTCGATTTAGGTCAAGAGCGAACACTAATCTCGCTTAAGATTACGCATTCGTGTGATGATTGCCGACGACTCGGCTCATTTGTTCCCGTTACGTGTTAAGGCATGATATTACGAGAAATCGCGTGAGTGATTAAACGTGTGTATTGTGAGTAAATGGCTCGGCCGACAATGCGTGTGCTCACCCTACCTGACCTGTTTTTCTGCTTAATGACAGGACATTTGGGGAGCTTCATCTTATTAGACTAGATGTTAATTAATATCTTGCGTTATTGTGTTTTGCGCCTAAATAACGTGCCGAAATTACCTTCGCTTCCTTGAGTGAGCGCGCCTGTGTGTGTATGTGTATTTAATGTGTAGGTACAACACGGAAAACCGACGAGCTTAGACGATCTTTGGGCGATGTTTGAAGGTTTCATAGATTTTTCTCAACATACAGAAACCTTTCAAGTACTCTAATTCTGATTTTGTATCGGTATGAGTTACGCGAGCGTAGGACACAGCCGAGCGGTGAAAAGAATGATTGCAACAGCTAAAATATTTATACATTTCTCCTTATTTACTCTATTCATTCAGACCTACACGTACATTTGAAAGAATAATACTCGTAGTATATACTACTAAAATAATATGCTCCTGATTTGCCTTTTTTGTGAACTACAAGAATCAAACCTTGTCGTTTATGAGTGTAATAGGTAAATACTAGATAAAAAATCCAAAAAATCGTACAAGTCCCTCCTTAATATAAAATATAGGCAGGAACTGGCAGAAATTTTTATGGACAGTAAAATTCGTGTGTAAAGTTTTTTAGGTATAGGTCTGAGGATTCATCCCTCCGGGCACGGTTCATGTGTTTGACGTGCCAATTCTTGTGTGACGAGCTGAATTAAAATAAAAATGTTCAATGTTAAAAGATAGCTCGTTTAGCGTTCTCGTTTCGCAGACAATTGTTTGAATGGTACGGTTTACTGTGGAAGTTTTTTTTTGTATCACACCAAGCACTTAAGTGGGATTGGGTTGGTCACGTTTGCTGCATGTCGAACGAAACGTGGACTCACCACCATGCGAGTCCTAGAAAATGTCCGGATTTGAGGCAGAATTAGAAGGTACCGGGATGAGCTTGACGTCTGACTGATCCTGAGAATGAGAAGCAATGTCTTACAGTCGGACAACATAGACTAAAATAATTAATAAATATGTCTCTGTTCTCCAGAGTGTTTGATAGAAAGCAAGATATCAATACGAACGTCGCTGTTATACATATGTTCGAGAAACAAGCCACAAGAAACAGTGATACTGGCGCATGATGTGAATAACAGTGAAATATTTAAGTTAAAACACTTTTTAAATAAAAACTATCAATAAAATGTCAATGTGTGTGCTTAAATAAAATCGGCGGAGAATCTTGACACCGACTTTGATGATCTTGACACTAGATTTCGCAACTCATTTGAGTTGTAAAATTAATTAAGTAATTGATTTACCTATGTAGTTGAAGCAAATAAGGTTCAAGTTAGTAAATTTTAATGAATCCATAGAAGGTAGAAAAAGCTTGGTACCCCATGTTTTGTTTTTGAAATCAGAACTGGATACGTAGGGACCCTTAGTGTCATGTGACCCTCACTAAGCTCGAGGATTCGGATGAGATGCATCATCGGCACTTTATTCTATCAGCTCACCACGTAAGCGATCATTCCAAAACCCCCAAAAAGCCCGAGGGTATAACATGGTTTAACAGCTGTTCAAATAACTAGATTAAGGCGATTAGTAACGACGATGACCTTGCGCATCTGGGCGGGGCTAGGCAGAAACCCCCGCGCACCCCGCATCATATTTACGTGCACGTTCCCTACTCGCTTGCTTCGAGCACGGACGTCTCGCAACAAACGTAGAATGCCAGACCATGTCTATAAAGTATACTATTCTGTCTAAAAAGTACCTAATATAGAAAGAATTACGTGGTATCAAAACTCATGCCCTAAAGTGAAACATATTAGGTAATTACTTTTATTATGTTGTTTTCGATACTGCGTTGCAGGGATTTTTTTATTTAAAGAAGGGAAAACAAATTTTAATTTATAAAAATGATTAATGCAAAATGGGAACCGGTTTATTCTTTTTTATTTATAGTTATTATATAGCATTTAGCGTTTTTGGTATAATTCCCATTGATACTTACCAGGACTTAAAAAAAAAATTCCGGAAACTCCATCATCTAAATAAAACTCACAGGTCAGACTAAAATAGGTGCATATTATTTAGAATACATATTGTTTAAAAAATTTTGCTGACCAAATTTTAGGTAATGAACACCTGAGACTAATGAACTTAAAGAATGAAAAAAAGAAATTGTTTTAATTTACCTACTAGAAAAAAAAATTGGGGAAATTTAATCAAGTTTCATATGGATTAAATTACAAGTATCAATTATATATTTTTTAGGGAAGGAAAATATTATTGTTTTGTACTTAGCAAAAATTTGACGATTTTTTTTTTTGAGATGTTCTTAATTTTTATTGGAGGAATGAACAGGTGTGGCCTTAGAAATAGGGCATACAATTAGCGTAATTTTTGTTTTACCGGTAAAAAAACGGTAATTGAAATATTTTTACCGGTAAACCGGTAAAAACGGTAAATTTATATTTTTTTTTCCAAAATATTAATTATGTGATTGGGTAGTCTTAAAGCAGAAAATAAATAAATACACAAGGTACAATGGGAGTGAACATATTACATATTGCTTAAAATGAGCATATAAACACAATTTTTAAAACCATGACCTTTTCTTTGGCGCAGTCAAGCATAAATGTAGCACCTTTAGATTAATTTAGACAATTTTCATTTTCAAAACGCAGCCAGCCAACGAATGCTGGTAAATCTACATCAAGCCCGTTTAGAACCCGGAAATAACCTCAATGTAGCTTGCTAAACCTCAATGAGTGTCAAGTAGGTATACTGGCTTGCACCAGTTCTTTTTAGCCAAGGCAAGGAGAGCGGAGTGATTCCCTTGTCAACCGCGACCACATCTCGATGCATTCCCACGTCGGTTTTTAGGAAATATTCCCTGAGACTGCATATCTCGCGATTTTGGAGGGTCTTACCATTTAAAAAGCTTCAACTTTCTCTTTTTCGCGGGGTATAAACTAATACAGCCTCATAACCGATGTCAGTGGGTGATGCAATTGAATTGTAGTCAGCACCGAACGGACCCTCCTATCCAGGGTGTCGACTTCGGTCCGAGTCCATTTTAATATGCTGAAAGAGTACATAAAATCGGGATGATCCAACCGTTGAAGGCTCGTACCTTATTTCCGCTTAATAGAAGACTATTTATTACTTTTTTCAGCGACGCGAAGATGAATATGAGATGCAAAACGTTTCTTCAGCGATTGCTTCATACCAGTAACATTGATACGTTGGGTATCAATGTTACTGGTATAAAGCATTCGACATACCCAATATTTATAGGTTTCAGATGCAGAGAGCGCTCTAAGGTTTACGGAACGTGAGTTGGGTTCCCATGGATGCCGCAATCTCTCCTCGCTTTACATGCATGACCACACATTTATCCACACAAAATTCCATCCTGATAACGCTACTGAAAGTTTCAGTAATTTTCATTAGCTCCTTCAGTTGAAATTTGTGGGGAGCAATGAATTTTAAGTCACTCATGTAAAGGAAGTGCGATATAACCTGACCACCTCTCCTCAGCCGATAGTCTAGACGTGTATTCTCCAGCAGTGTACTTAGAGGATTCAAGGCTAAGCAAAATCAAAGTTGACTCAAAGTATCGCCCTGGAATAGACCTGGCTCGGATCGCTATTCCTATGAATATCTCGATATCCAGGATAGCGAAGGACCGTCCTCCATTAGCCATACACGTCATCAAGATGGTGTGCAGAGTTGCATCAACTTTATAGAACTCCATCACCCGCATGAGCCTTGTATGTGGCACCAAGTCATAATAGGCCTTATTATATAATAATAATTATTATTATTCATTTATTTCTCCTCACAATGTTTTGTTTATAGCTAAAACCGTACAATTACTCAGTCTAGTATTTGTTACATATGTGAGGAGCTGGTGTCCGTGAAAGGCAATATAAAAAAAAAAACTATTCAACTTGTCGATAGATCCTTTTGGGAACGACGAACTTGTTGGGTAATGGCCATGTTATTAAGGAGTAGCTCCTTAGTACCGCAGGAGCCGCTCCTACATCCATTTTGAGAGGCAGACATGATGAGTTGCTGTCAATATGTTTGTTAATTTTAACTTTAAAATTGGATGTAAGAACTTTAAAGATGGTCGGTAAACAAGTGATCGGCCAATAATTTTTGGGTTCCGCAGTGCTACCTGATTTACGGAGCAGGTGGGTTACTCTAGTTGTTAGGAACTGAGGTAGCGAACCAGACTCAAGCGAGCGTGCAATATTGAAAACCATTTGATCCAAAAAAGCGACAGGCACCAAACAGATACTGCGCCAGAATGAACACATGGCATCGTCATCCAGTAGGTAAGTGTCAGCCACCTTGGTCTGGTCGATAAACCCACCATTCATTGTTTTAGAAAGTGCGATTCTGGGTGTACAGTCAGAAGCAAAAATATGTATACATTGCCAAGGCACCAAAAATATGTAAACATCTTCGACTTTAAGACGAAGTGCTCAACTTGAAGAGCATAAATTGTAGCCACCGGTTCACATCATAAATATGTATACGCTCATTGCTTCATTAAATTATGCCCACCACGAAAGGAACAATACTATGTATGTACGCTTCCATCAATAGCATGTATTCACGCGTTGGTTCATAAATTAATGAAGCAATGAACGTATACATATTTATGATGTGAACCGGTGGCTACAATTTTATGCTCTTCAAGTTGAGCACTTCGTCTTAAAGTCGAAGATGTTTACATATTTTTGCTTCTGAGTGTACCGTACATTTTCTGCTTCAGGAAGTCGATGTGCTCCCTGACAGGTTAGGTTGGTTAGGTAGGTTGGTATTTGTACCTGAAAATACCCGCCTTACAAAGCGTATCACTCTAGGACGAGTATCACATTCCCTGAAGCAGATTAGTTTACCGATAAGTGTTCTGGCCCCACCAATACGATATTCAATCCTGCACTGCCAAGCTAGTAAGACTGGTTACGCTCGTCTAGCTCTGGAGTCATTGGAAAATTTGACATGAGTTCGATAGTCGTTGTACAGTACAGTTATACAAAC
Organism: Sesamia nonagrioides; assembly: GCA_017933935.1. Lineage (NCBI taxonomy): Eukaryota > Metazoa > Arthropoda > Insecta > Lepidoptera > Noctuidae > Sesamia > Sesamia nonagrioides. Next base: position 850,312 of record JADWQK010000385.1, read on the forward strand.
TAATGAATGACACGAATCGTCACAAATGCTTACGTCAAAGCTACTTTTAAGTGTCAAACATTACATATAATGGAAAGTTTGACGTATGCGTGAATAAATGAACAACTTTGCCCAAAACATAAAACCGGTAAATTACCGGTTTTATATTTTTTTACCGGTAATTTTATAGTTACGAAAAAAGACGAAAGGAGAAAAGGCGGTAAAAATGAAAACCGGTAAACCGGTATTGCATGCCCTACTTAGAAATAACTTTAACCCGAAGGAATCTAGAAGCGCGATATAACCGAATCATACTAATATTATAAATGGGAAAGTGAGTTTGTTTGTTCTGCTTTCACACTGTAACTACTGAACCGATTGCTTTGAAATTTTGTAGACGTAAAGTTAGAAATCCGGATTAAATGATAGGTACTTCTTATCCCGAAAAAATTTGGTGTTCCCGAAGGAAATCTGAAAAGCACGATATAATCGAACACCACGCGGGCGAAGCCGCGGGCGGAAAGCTAGTATCAAAATAAAGCATCATATAAAATCACGTAAAGCGTCCCAGCACGGCAATAAATGCAAACATTCAATAATTATACACAAAATCACTAAAAATACTTCGTTGCACTCGAAGTACTTAGTGTTATAGCTTGCGCTTCCCGCCCATCTATGAAGCTATACTTAGTTTCATAATTATTTTATATTGATCGTAGTTGCGTAATTATTTATGTTAATTTAAATTTATTATGATTACTTTAAATTACTTGGGAGGATTTTAAAACCTTAGTTTATTCTAAAATCACACTTGTAAGTACACTTCCGGTCTTTCGGCCATTATTTTATTAATTTTAGAATTATTGATGCAACTTCCGATTACCGCCAACTTTTATTATAAATTCCTCTCGAGCATTAGTCTTCCCGCCCATCGGATATTTATTTATTGAATCAAGCATTGTTCAAATAAATAAATATAAACAACTTTCGATATTTTAGGTTAATCCAAATATCTGTACACAATTGTTGACAATTACTAGCGTTACTATTAACTTTTTCTTAATTTTATTCAATACCTGATAATTTCCGTTTCCGTTGTCTATTAGTTTTGTGACTATTCGTTAGTGTTTTGACTCAATGGTGTATAAAAGCTACTGATGTCTGTGCTGTTGATCATTAATTAAACAGACTTGTACTGGATCATACTACGTCATTATTATTTTCTACGCTTTTGAAGCATGTCTTTACATTAGTATCCAAGGGTGCACGGAGCAAAAAGTGACACAGCCTCCTCTCACGAGCGCTGGCGCGAGACTGCTGGCCGACCCGCGCCCGCGTCCCGCATAGAGCCCCTCTGAACCTCGCAAGGCGGAAACTCGTACGGACACTCATTTTTATTACTTTTCTTATTAAATATTGCATCAATTTTAAAATAGAACTATGATTCTATAGCTCTTACAGATACACAGGCGCGTGCGCTCCATAGAGGCATATAAGCACTGCATACCCTGATAATTTTCTAATTCGGAACACCCAAATCGTATTAAAATATAATTTTTGTAGTACAGTAAAATTTTATTTAAAAAACACTACAGTCTAAAACACTGCCATCTTTTGGGGCTAGCGCGAACTAGCTAACACATATTATGCTTATCATCTATACACGTCACTCTAGCGCCACGGAGAAAGAGCGACGTAAGCACGAACTAAAAATGCCTCCCTGGTTAGCGTGTGTGGTCGTATTTTGAATGAAATTGTTTGAATGTGTGCGTAAGCTTCTCGTGTGCGACTGTGCAATTTCATTGAGAAAATGAACCGATTTAGGCAGTGCTTATTATAATCCGGCCAATTCAAAAAGCTGACAAATTGCGTACTTAATTGTTTTTCGTTAAGATACGTTTTTATTTTACCAGACTCACAATAATAAATTACGTAATCTTTTTTGTGGCCATATTGAATATTGATGTTTGGGTGTCGTTTTGAGTGCAAACTGAATTGAATTCGTTTATTTACTTTAGATAAGTATTTCTTTCTAAAATATGGAAAATTATTCTTGTGAGCTCTGTTCTCTTATGGTGATGTGTGTTTAGGTAAACTAAAAATAGTGTCTTTTTTAACATTAAGTTTTGAGCAAAAATATAAAATAGTTGTAAAAGGGCGTTGTGTTCGCGACTTGAACTTAACTCAAAAGAAAGGTAATGTCACACGTTGTTTTAATAAAAGGTATTATGATAATTATAACTGGTTAGCAGGGGTATACACACAAATTATTTTGTTTTCCGTGTATATTATTTTCAAAACATGTTAATAAAATGTTTTGGGGTTATGGATATTCAGATTTAAATATTTTCACAAAGCCTCCTCTAAATACGATTCGTCGGAAAAACATTTAGATTCTTGTTTAAAGTACCAAATTTTTGGTAGAATAGAGTCTAGTTTGAATAGACATTTAAAATAAACATTTTCAAACACAAAAAATTTTCAAAAGGTTAATCGATATCGTCTGCTTTTTAGGTAAACAAAATTTTGCGTTCCGTGGTCACGACGATTCGCTTATTATAGGAAAAATATGCAATCCAATCTACCGATCAGGTGGGTACGCGGGGCGTTGACCTCCGTCAGCTGTTGCCATGATGCAACAATGGCTAAATGTATTTAGGAAAAAATATAACATACATAGTGTAAAAATGATTGGAATCGATTCAGTTGCTTATTCTGAACAAACTATATTCAGGATTCGTATAAAGCAAAAATAAGTTTGTATAAGCACACATTTCGGTAGTGAATATGCATACCCCACTCGAAATGTCTGTGCACGCCCCTGCAGATACACGTTACTGCGAGTAAGAATATTTAAAAAAGTCTAAGCGCTTTAAGAGAAATATCGATTTAAAAGTTAAAAAACGCCGTGTAGAAATGTTTTTCTTTTGACGTAAATATAGGCCGTATAGAAAATAATAAACACTAAATATGTTGTGCTTGAATCTATGATTATAATACATTTTTTTCAAAATTTTTGATCAAGGCATTCTGGAGGAATAAACTTTGAAAGATGAGCGTTTTTGGCCGCTCGAGGGTATCTATCCCCTTAAACGGTATCGGTGGGACGAATGCCCTTATTTTTCTGTACTTCAATAATTTCCTAGGGTCGATGACTATCTACGAGTAAATTGATTCTGTCCAGACTTAATTGGTTATCAGTCTATCTGTTCCTGTAGCGCTGGCAAGACAGGCAGGACACACATAATAATAAGTGTCCCCATTGTTTGTTGAACAGCAGGAGCACAACCTTTACAATACATGGCGGAATCATATTTGAATTTCGGTAGTGTTCACAGCTCCCAGCTTTCGAATACTATTCATCAAGTGAAATCAACACCTTTGATGTTAGTACTTACACCTTCATTCATATGCCTTTACATAATTTTGAACCCACGTTACCTTAAAGAGGTATTGTGTAGTGATATCACACAATAATTCTATTAATAGCTAAGGTTATTATTGGTTACGTATACAATTTAGGAATATCGAGTTGCGTGCGTAGGATTTATCCGCGGACGATAATTGCAAGTATCAGCTTACGCGGGGCTGTAGGATAATCTATTGTTTACAGAACTTAATTACCTGTCTATTACACATATATATAGTGGGTATGTATTATAAGCACTAGGTACCCGTATACCTCTGGTACTGCATACAACGTTATTTTTACTTTCGGAATCGATTCCAATCATTTTTATACCATGTTATATTTTTTCCCAAATATAATATTTTTTCTCGTGGTGAACGGCGATTGTGGCGATACAGGTCAGCGGATTGGGATGAGATGCGCCACTTCTTTGCGTCTTATCCTTGGCAGCAGGTCTGCTTCTCTTCTGACAATCCGTCGGGCTGTGCGGACGCTATAACCGATGTGGTGCGTCAAGCTATGGAGTATTTTATCCCATTCAATGACGTGCCCGTCGGTGGCTCGGCTCGCCCATGGTTCAATGCCGATTGTGTCCATGCTGAACAGCGTAAGCACACGGCATTTCTCGCCTGGGTTGACGCTCGTGACCGCGGAGCTCCGGATCTAAGCTCAAAGAAGAGAGCCTTTAACCGTGCTGCCAAGTCCTACAAGAAGGCGCTCAAGAAGGCTCGCTTCGACCGCATCACCCATATTGGCAACAAGTTATCTGCGCAGCCATCCGGTAGCAGATCTTTTTGGTCCCTTGCCAAATCGGTTGAGGCGAACTTCTGTCGGCCCTCACTGCCTCCGCTGGTTAGGCCTGATGGAACACTGGCTCATACGGCGAGAGAGAAAGCCGGTCTCTTTGCTTCTCTCTTTGCCCATAATTCGCGTCTTGATACTGGCAGTGCTACTCCACCTAATTTACCTCATTGCGGAGCCTCAATGCCTGAGGTTCGCATTAGGAACAAGGAGGTTCTGAGAGTACTGTGTCGTCTGGACGTGAATAAGGCTAGTGGTCCGGATGGTATACCAGCGATTGTTCTTAAGGCTTGTGCGCCCGAGTTGTCTCCTGTATTGACGCGCTTGTATCGCCTCTCATTCAGGACTGGTATTGTGCCCAAGTCCTGGAAGCTTGCTAACGTGCAGCCCGTGCCCAAGAAGGGTAGTCGTGCCGATCCTGCCAACTATCGGCCGATTTCGATCACCTCCATACTTTGCAAAATTATGGAGCGCATATTGAACTCGCGCCTCTTGGCATACCTGGAAGGTAACGATCTCCTCAGTGACCGACAGTACGGGTTTCGCCGCAATCGGTCAACGGGGGACCTACTAGTGTATGCCACTCACTTGTGGGGCGAGGCCCTCGAGAAGAATGGGGAAGCGATTGCTGTCTCCCTTGATGTCTCGAAGGCCTTCGACCGGGTATGGCACACTGGCCTTTTGAGTAAGCTTCCAGCGTACGGCATTTCCCCTAGCCTGACTGGCTGGGTAAAAGACTTCCTGACTGAACAGTCCCTCCGAGTTGTTGTCGATGGATGCTCTTCTGAGCCCATGTCAACTAATGCCGGTGTTCCTCAGGGGTCTGTTCTGTTATAACATACAATGCTCCTAAACGACAACCCTAAGTAAACTGCTGACCATGCATCAGTTGTTTACTTGGTTTTTACTAAGAATCGGCGAGGTACTGACGTCAATCGAATGTTTCGTAAGCATTTTCCGTCGATGCGAACAGTTAGTTCGGCTTAAGGGTTTGATGTGGACATATCCTATTTTAATCGGCCAATTTTGTAATCTTTTCTTTAAAATATATTTCCAGTTTGTAATAAAAGTGTTTTTTTAAAAAGACTCCATCATCCCACCCCATAACAGTGGTGTCAGAAGTGGGATGGTGGAAGAAAGGCGCGAAAAATATTACGCACATTAAACTAAATTCTTCAAATCTATTTGTCCACATCGCCGATACTCGTTAAAAAACCATCTCGTGCGTGTGAAACCTAAAAACTCTGTATCAAAACTTTAAGAGTGTGATCTTCTTTCTACATCTCCTATACCACGGACTCGTTAGTGGTAAATAAACTATTTCGCTGTGTTATTGGTGTTTTATGAACTTTATAAGTACTATCGCTGTTTCAAAACTAAGTTCCTGAACTTCTTTCTATATATTCTATATCACGAACTTGTTAACCAATAAACTGTTTCGCTGTGTCACGGATGTTTTACGAAATCTATAAGAACTGACTGCCGCTGCTTCGAAAATAAGTTCCTGACTCTATAAATTCACCGTGTTGTGCCCTCCATCTCGACGACGCTGCACCTGGTCTGAGGAAGGCCAACTCCAGTTCCTGCCGCTGATCTCTACAGTGATGTCACCAAAGTTGATCATCCTATTGTGAGTAAAATATTTTGTTTCTTGTTGTTGCCAAATCTGTTTATACTTTTATTCCCATTGTACTAATCCTATAACTTTATGTAAACAATGTCCATCCAAGGCAAACCTGTACTACTTTCCGAGCAATACCCCATGAAAGTTCTCTGCGATTTCATAGATACTTACAGCGGAGAACGTGATGTGTTACCAGCATTTCTAACAAATTGTAAGAATGCACTAGACTTAGCCTCAGACTCACAAAAAGATTTACTTTTGAAATTTATAATATCTAAATTAAGGGGTAAAGCTCAAATCGCGTGTTCCAATCGGCTTTTTGATAATTTTGATAGTCTTAAAGATTTCCTGAGACAAAATTTTGGAGAACGTAAACATTATAATCATCTTTTACTGGACTTGCAGTCTTGTAAACAAGAAACAAGTGAGACTGTTGCCCAATATGTACTTAGAATCGAAACATGCCTTACAAATCTTCAAGCTGAAATTCATAATTCAGACACTCTGAAAAAAGAGTTAGCAGGTCGCATCGCCATGACCGAAGATCTAGCTCTTTTTACGTTTATTATCGGCTTGCATTCGAATGTTAGTAACATAGTACGCTGTCGCGATCCTAAAACTTTGAATGCTGCTGTCAATATTGCGTTGGAAGAGGAAAAGATTTTAAATACCCACAAAAATACTACTATTCCCGAAAAAAATAAATATTGCAAAATTTGTAATAAAAAAGGACACTCGGAGTCGGAGTGTTACAATAAAAAACGTGGTGACACTCGAAACCGTACTCAAGTTCCGCGCACTCAAAGTAATTCTACTAACTCAGCTCCTATTGTATGTAGATATTGCAAAAACGTGGGACACGATATATTGGATTGTCGCAAACGTCAATATAATAATTCTTTAAAAAAACAACTTCATCAACAACAACATTGCATCGAGACATCCGAAATGTCGTCACCACCGCAAATTCAAGAATTAGAAAATAACAACGATTTAAACTAAAGGGCGGATTCGCGTGTAAGTGCCAGCGCGATATCAAAGTCAAAGGCACTAACACAAAAAAGTATATTTCAAATTCTACCAAATCTAATATAAATCCTATCTCTACTAAATCTACTAAATCGAATAATAATCCAAGTTCTACTAAGTCTAATTCTAAACTGTTATCTTCTATTTCGGACTCAAAGTCCATCGATAACAGTAAGAAACAATCATTGTCTTCTACTTCGGACATATTATGTCCCATTGGCAATGAAAATAATCTAAAACCAAAAAACATACAACCTACTATTTCCACTGCTTCACATACTAAGTCCAACCGAGATGTCATTAACGACTTTTTCGATAGTCTTGAAGAGTGTCCTACTGTCTACGACATATCTCAAAATAAAAGGACTTCGTTACCGTTTATCGAGGTTAAAACGTCTCATTCCAAAAATTCATTAAAACTTCTAGTCGACACGGGTAGCTCAATATGCTTAGTGAAGGATACGTGCTTATCAGAAATTCCAAGTCTCGATTCAGAAAAAGTCAAGTTCAAAGGCATAAATGATATAGAGTCGTTCTCCGTAACCAAAGGTAGATTTATCTTGTCTATCATACACGATAATAATAACGAATTCCCTTTTCATTTTCACGTAGTTGACAAAATAAATCTTGACTATGAGGGAATCGTTGGAACAGATTTTCTTACAAAATATTGCGCCTCTATATGTTACAAAACATCTCAACTACAAATACCGAATGATCCACCTGTTAACTTTAAACTAAACCGCAAAATAAGTTATATTATTCCAGCGCGAACTGAAATGATGATCGAGTGTGAAGTTACTAATCCAGAGTTAAAAGAAGGCTTATGTTTAAATACAAAGTTAACAGATAATCCGCGACTTCTTTTTTCCAAATGTCTTACTAGCGTCAAATCAAACAATAAAGTTAATATTTCCGTGCTAAATACGTCCCATGAAGACATTATTCTAAAACCAATTAAAATTACACTAGAACCTGTATCAATTATTCTCGAAACGAATCCTACTATCTCTCCGGGCGTAACCGAAAAAACCTTTTCTTGTTCACCTGCACCCTCATCTGACCTAGAACATGAACAAAAGGTACAAGAGGCGTTGAGGTGTAGTCATTTAAATGAAGAAGAAGAGTTAACTTTACGCAAATTATGCTCTGAATTTCATGATATTTTCTACCTAGAAGGTGATATGTTAACGGCTACCAAAACAATTCAACACGAAATTCGTACTACGTCGCAAACTCCGATCCATGTCAAAAGCTATCGTTTTCCCGAGTGTCACAAAGAAGAAGTTAGTAAACAAATAAAGAAAATGCTGGAACAAGGCATTATCAGTCCGTCAGTATCTCCTTGGTCAGCTCCTATCTGGGTCGTACCAAAAAAACAGGACTCGTCTGGAAAATCAAAATGGCGAATAGTTATTGACTACCGAAAACTTAACGAGATCACTATCGGTGACGCTTACCCTATTCCTAACATTACAGACATACTAGATCAGCTTGGACATAGCAAATATTTTTCAACTTTAGATTTAGCATCTTCATTTCATCAGATTATGACCAAAGAATCGGATGCTGAGAAAACAGCTTTTAGTGTTCCCGGGGTATCAGGTCAACCGGGTCACTACCAATTTAATAGAATGCCTTTCGGCTTAAAGAACGCGCCATCCACCTTCCAAAGGCTCATGAACGTCGTATTATCTGGGCTACAGGGTATTCACTGTTACACGTATCTTGACGATATAGTCATCTTCGGGCACGATTTAGCTTCTCATATATCAAAACTTAAATTAGTCTTTGAAAAGTTACGCAATCATAACTTAAAGTTACAACCCGATAAAAGCGAATTCCTTTGCAGAGAAGTTCAATATCTAGGCCATATAATAACTGAACACGGCGTGAAACCTGATCCCAGAAAAGTAGAATGTGTACAAAATTTTCCAATTCCGAAAAACCCTCGAGATATCAAATCATTCCTAGGGCTAGTTGGCTACTATAGACGTTATAAAGATAACTTTTCTCATATTACTAAACCGCTCACTAGTCTTTTAAAAAAGGATATTAAGTTCCAGTGGCTTTCTGAGCAAGAAAAAGCATTCGAAACCTTAAAATATAAAATTACTACGGCCCCAATTCTGCAATACCCAGATTTCTCTAAACCATTCCTCCTTACAACAGATGCTTCGAACTACGCTGTCTCTGCTATCCTTTCTCAGGGAAAAATAAACAAAGATCTCCCAATAGCCTATGCTTCACGCACTCTTAACAAATCTGAAGGAAATTATTCCACAACAGAGAAAGAGTGCCTAGCTATAATATTCGGCACAAAAGTTTTCCGACCGTATTTGTACGGTCGCAAATTTAAAATAGTCACCGATCACAAACCACTTCAGTGGTTATTTAATTGTAAAGACCTGAGTTCCAAATTAGTTCGCTGGCGCCTAAAACTCGAGGAATTCGACTACGAGATAGTATACAAAAAAGGAAAGATAAATTGCAACGCTGACTCCTTATCTCGTAACCCAATCCTCGCTGTGTGTCCCAATTCTCCTTCTACTTCCGAAACGTATGAAAAATATCTAGAAATCAGTCAGAAACAAAGCCTAACTTATGACACGATTATAGATGAGCATAACGAATCACTTCTCAAAACGAAATGTAAAATGATAACTTATCCTTCCGCAATTGATTTAGACGACTCAATCCCATATTGTTCTGAAATCATTCAAATGTCTAAATTCAATGAAGACATTCCCGACATAAGAACCGTAGAACGTGAACTATTCACCTTTCAAAGTACGTCTAACGAAAAACATACATTCACACATTTATTCTTACGCGTACATCATTACGACGACATAACTTACAAAGACGTTTTTAACATGTTGCGAGACTATCGAGATATGTTAACTACATGGTACTCGGAGGAAAAAGAATTCGCGATATCCGATTTCCAAGACCCATTCGCTAAGGTATCATTCACAAAAATTTATAATATGCTAGGGTTTATCTTCAACAATACGGGTATTAAAATACACATTTATCATAACAACATCTTATTTCCAACCCCAGTTGAGGTGCCTAGTATATTAAAAGAAAATCACGACACACCCTCAGCAGGCCACCCGGGTATCACACGTATGTATGATAGGCTGAAACAACTTTACTGGTGGAAAAACATGCGCCAAGACATAGAAAGTTATGTCAAAAGTTGCAAATCGTGCCAGATAAACAAACCGTTGCGCAGTTCTAATAAGGCTCCTATGATAATAACATCAACAGCCACTAAACCGAATGAAAAACTATATTTAGATATTGTAGGACCTCTCCCAGAAACCAGGATCGACCAGTACAAATTTATACTCACTCTCCAAGATGACCTTACAAAATATTCGCAAGCATATCCCATGCAGACGTGCTCTGCTCAAGAAACCGCGCAACGCCTGGTTCACTTCATTTCGCACCTAGGGATTCCTCGCACCGTTGTTACGGATCAGGGCACTAACTTTTGCTCAGATGTTTTTAAACAGCTAGAACAACTATTTGGCATTAAACATATTTATGCATCGCCATACCACCCTCAGACGTGCGGAGCTCTAGAAAGAAGTCATTCGACCTTAAAAGAATACCTTAGATCTTATAGAGACGAAAACTCCCACACATGGGACCTATTCTTAAATACCGCGATGCTAGCCTATAATTCCAATGTTCATTCAACTACGGGTTTTGCCCCATTCGAACTCTTGTTTGGTCATAAACCTTACATTCCAAAATCAATAGATTCCCTCGAGAGTAACACCTATACAGATTATGTGCGAGCTCTTAATCATAGATTATATTACAGCCGACAAAAGGCGCTGCAAAACATTCAACATTCCAAGGAACGCTCCAAACAATATTATGATTCCCATTCCAGGCCTACAACTTACAACGTCGGTGATATGGTATACATTCGTTGCCATCATAAACAGAATAAGGCGCTATCTCCGGTGTGGAAAGGCCCTTACAAAATTATAAAAATAAATGGCAATCATACTGTTACAATACAAGTCAATCGAAAACATGTTCGTCATCATTATGATGAAATTAAACCGGCCCACGAATAACAAAATAATTTTATAATAAATAACATGCATTTTTCTGTCCATTGTTTCCAGGTGGCTGGTGTCAGCTTACGCAAACCAATTCGTCACACAAATTGCTAATAGTCCTGGATTGTATTTCGATCAGTTATTAGATGTAAAATTTACAAGCGATCATTGGAATGTAATAACCTACGTAGATCTTAGTCATATACAACCACATTTAAAAAACGTAGAATACTTATTCGATAAAACATCTAAATTATGCGACTCTGTCTCTTCGTCTCAAGTTAAAATTGATTGCTTAAACTCACTGAATTCTCTACAACTACAACATAGTAACAATGTAAAGAAATTTTCATCTATTTCCTATTTAGTTCAAGTAAACGAAGTTAAACGTTCTAAACGCGGCCTAATTGATGCAGGCGGATCTCTATTAAAGACTTTCTTTGGAACATTGGATTCCGATGACGCATATAAGTTCACAAACGCTATAAATAAAGTACAGTCAGACGAAAAACAATTAACAATTTTAATGCGCGATAATATTCACGTAATCAAATCTACTATTTCTACATTCAATAACACAATGTCTAAAGTAAAAGAAAATGAAAACCGTTTAAACCAAAATCTAAATAAAATCGAAAAAGCTTTTAGCAATCTTATTAATACTAATGATAAATTGGAAATAAAATCTCAATTGACTCTGCTGCTTAGTTCTTTAGAAAGTATTATTATAACATTGTCCTTCGACATTGACGATATAAATAATGCTATATTGTTTAGTAAAATAAATGTTTTGCACCCGACTGTACTAAGTCCTATGCAATTGTACAAAGAGCTTGAGTTACATGCTAATCAGTTACCGCGACACGCTGAGTTGCCAATTTTATTAACGCTACAAAACATTAATGCAATTATAAATATATCGGACATCGTGTGTTATTATCATGACAACAAGCTGATAATAATTTTGAAAATTCCATTAGTACTTTCTCAAGTTTATAATCTCTTTCATAACATCCCATTACCTATTTCCTTAGATAATAAAACCCCTGATACGTATGTCCTAATTGCTCCCAATAAACAGTTTCTGGCAATAACAGTAGATCGCTTATTTTACTCACAATTTGATAGTGTGAGTGAGTGCAAAATAATAAAAAATCAGTGTTACGTGTGTGTTTTAAACAATGTGTATTCGACCATCGCGAATCCTACTTGTGAAACGACCTTATTAACGGATGTAATTGATAAATTACCAAAATCCTGCCAAACAAGAATTCTACGTGGCTCAATTGACTTATTTCAAAAGATTTCCAACAATCGTTGGATATTCATTCAATCAGAACCTAGTAAAGGTCATATTATGTGTAATGGAGACTTGAGAGATCACGTGGAAATCTTGCTAGGCACAGGAATTCTTCATCTACCTAAATTTTGTAAAGCATTTTATAAAACCCTTACTTTTGTACCATCTGATAATATTAGTTTTAATTTTACTACCACTGTATCTAATTTTAATATATTAAATGATGACTGTTGTGATAGCGTGAAGTTAAACAAAACATTACATGAAGTGCCTCTGATTAAGTTAAACGAATTCAACAGCTTTGATTCCTTGTTAAAGGCAAGTACTCACCTTGATGATTTTGAAAATCAATTAAATCAAATTGAAGAGCCTTCTCATTTAGAAAAATATAGCACGCATTATCTTTCGCTTATATATGTAATCTCAACTATATGTTTCATATACTTTTTGTACAGACTAAGAAGATCTATTTGTCCTAGAAATCCAGGTTGTTGTATCAAGATATATAATAAAAACTATAACAAGTCTAGAGGCTCTAAAACACATGTTACTAATGTTGCTTATACTTCAGACTCTTCCGAAGTTGAAAATGATAACATTTCTGTAAAATCAGTGCCACTTCCAATAAAACGTAATACAATCATGTAAATCATTTTAATTAGTTTATTTCCTAAATTCTTTTCCTTATAATCTCTACATTATTTAACTATCTCTATTTTATAATTACTTAGTAATAATTTTTATTTCTGCCTAACTCTTTAAAACTATAGGCGTAATGCTATGCTATTTACTATTACCTCTAACTACAAACTCTGTCAAGTTTTCTATAAGTTTCTATTTCTAGTTAATAATTTAATTTTTAATAAGTTTTTAGTAAAGTAATAAAAATTGTCAAGTCCACATCAAAGTCCTAGATAATTCGGTTTTCCTAATTCTCATCACTTAATCTGTGATGATCATTCTTATCGGGGGGGCTGTTATAACATACAATGCTCCTAAACGACAACCCTAAGTAAACTGCTGACCATGCATCAGTTGTTTACTTGGTTTTTACTAAGAATCGGCGAGGTACTGACGTCAATCGAATGTTTCGTAAGCATTTTCCGTCGATGCGAACAGTTAGTTCGGCTTAAGGGTTTGATGTGGACATATCCTATTTTAATCGGCCAATTTTGTAATCTTTTCTTTAGAATATATTTCCAGTTTGTAATAAAAGTGTTTTTTTAAAAAGACTCCATCATCCCACCCCATAACAGTTCTCTCTGCAACTCTGTTCCTGCTGCATATTAACGATCTGCTGATGCCTGGTATCTATGGGTATGCAGATGACAGCACAGTTGTAGAGAGATACCTGCCGGGTGCTCGGGCTAGTAGGGAATCAATCCGGTCCGAAAGAGAGGCCATGGTTGAGCGAACGAGTGTTGCGCTGCAGGCAGTCTCCGAATGGGGCAATGCCAATCTTGTAGCATTCAATGCCGCCAAAACACAGGCGTGTCTTTTCACCGCCAAAAGGAGCCCGTTCACCTTGGCTCCTACTTTTCGGAATGTGTCCTTGGAGTGTTCCGACCGCCTTCAGCTTTTGGGAGTTGAGATTTCCTCGGACCTTAACTTTGGGCGGTTCATTGAGTCCAAGGCTAAGGTGGCTGCCAGGAAACTTGGCGTTATCGCAAAGGTCCGGCAGTACTTCACACCTGGGCAGCTTCTAATGTTATACAAAGCACAGGTCCGTTCTTGTGTGGAGTACTGCAGCCACATTTGGGCTGGTGCTGCCAAGTGTCACCTGGCCACTTTGGATTCAGTGGAGAGACGTGCAAAGAGGCTGATTGGTGACCCTGATCTAACTCGAGTTGGTCTCCAAAGCCTAGAGCACAGGCGTAGAGTAGCCAGCCTTTCGGTGTTCTATAGGATGCATTTCGGGGAGTGTGCGATGGAATTGCATGATTTAATTCCCCCATCTCCGTTCCACCAGCGGACGACCCGTCGTACGTCTGGTTTCCACCCTTACGTTGTTAACACCTCTACGATCCGGACGAAGCGTTTCGCCTCCTCCTTTATACCGCGTACATCGAGGGACTGGAATAATTTACGAGCGGCGGTGTTTCCGTCGGACTACAATTTGAGTGTCTTCAAGGCTAGAGTGAATAGGCTCTTAATAAACTAGTGTGCTTTACCATCAACGATTGCGTCACTGCTTACCATCAGGCAGGATTGCGGTCAAGCGCTAGTTTATAATATATAAAAAAAAAAAAAACATTTAGAAATTGTTGTGGTGTGGTTACCGATACCGAGAGCACAACACAGCTGACGGTCAGCCCACCTCCCCCCCTCCCCCCCTCTGCGCCGTAGTAGGGGAGGGCGGGCGTTGACAATATTTTTGTTGGGACAACCAAGTAAGATAAAAAGCTTTGTGGTTTTTCATGATATCTTTTTGAAATTTTGTACGTAGATTCTTTACTTAAAAATATTGGACACGTGTTTCGGATTTCGAATAAACAAAAAATAACGTATATTGAATAAGTATTTCAGCAATTTAAAATTGGACATATCATCATCACCATGTGCCTTTGTTCAATGTTGGGATCGGCTTCCAGTCCAACCGGATACAGCTGCTTACTATGACTATTTTAACGGAGCGACTGCCTACCTGGCTTCCACGGCCCAGTTACTATTTTATACCCAGTTTATTTTATTTGTTTATTTATTTCAGGTGAGGCTGGTATATGTTTTAGGACTATAACATATAACACCGATTTTAAACTTTTTACTCAAGGTACTCACTTAACAAGTTTGATGAAAATAATTATACATATTTATTGTTAGTTTGTCAAATACTTGTCTTTACTAGAAATGGCATAATTATAAAGTTCCCACTGCTGGGCAGGCCTCCTCTCCTTCAATTGATAGTAATAGTATGTTACGCAATTTCGGTGGCGGTATCTGCAGGATGTTTTTCTTCATCATTTTGCGAGCAGTGGTGATAAAATCATTTTTACAAAGTAAAACGCCTGGTCTTATTATTTGGTCACCATTTTTCACTGTGTAGACATACGTCTAAAATTTTTATACATTTTTATCCTGAGTGTTTTATATTGTTCAGTGTCCCAGTGGGTATAATCTGGCAGCACAACTTAGTTCATTTGTTTGAGAACATAAAAATGTTTCCAATGTAACCTACTTACCGTAGGTAAATATAAATAGTAAAAATGATTAGACGTATACATTTATTTTTTATTAATATACCGTTGGATGCGGAGGTCACAGGACCGGTCGTTGTGGAGATGCTTTTCCTTTCTTTCTTCTTTTTCTTTTCTTTTTTAACCAACCCGCAACTCTGACCCAAGATACATCGGTCTTCGTGGACCCTGTCACGATGTCGTGGAGATCCTTGGGGGAGGCCTATGTCCAGCAGTGGACGTCTTTCGGCTGAGATGATGATGATTATATTGTTTACTATTGATTGGATAAATAATGACAGCCACATGGGTCGTGTTGTTGCCGTGGTTGGTCTGTGGATGAGAACAGTATAATATATATATTTTTACTAATCATATTTATATAAATCATTTATTGTTCAAAACGTTTCATTGCTGAATTGTAAGGGGCAGCATTGCGATGTGCGATTCAGTGACACCTCACCATGAAGAACTGAAGTGTGCATGGAGTGAGCTGTCATTGCAAGTAATGCTAAGTGAATAACACTATTGACAGCTCATTAGAACATGGTTAGACTTTTACCGTAGCCGTATACAGAGTGGTGCTGACAATACGACTCAAAATGAAAACACAGATTATGCTGGTTCATAGGAAAAATCCTAAACCATAGAAATAAACCTAGCATCAAAAGTAAAAAAATGAAAATTTTAAACAAACTAAATCGCATAAAATTGTAAACGGAATAGAACATCCTTTAAAATATTGGTTCAATGACCTCCGATCAGCGGGCGACAGCGCGGTCGTGTATCGACTTGCTTTTTCGCGCCATTATTATTAAAGTTTAGTACCGCCGGATGCGCCGGTCATTAACCTGTAAGCGCTTCCTTATCGTTTAATTTATTGTCGTATTATCAGCACCACTCTGTATATCGAGACCTTAGGGATTTTAGCATTTGTAGTGTTATTGGGTGTGTACGACACGGACTTCGTGGTCATAAGGGAAGACTTCGGCGCAACGTCAGCTACATTCTACTTGTCATTGCCTACTACCGACTGTACCTTCGTTGCCAATAAACTTCGTAACCCTTAACCGATATTTTAATGCCCCCAGCCCGTAACAATATTTTAATAGTCGTCAAAATATCTGTTTTGTCCGTTCAGGTTTTAATTGTTTTTTAAATACACGCTTCCCATTAAAAAGCAGTTAGTGTAATAGGTTCTCTAAACGTTCGTAGAGTGCAGTACTTACAATGAATGACACTGTGAAATTATTTCACTTTCTGTATGTTTTATGCATAATAAGATTCTATTATTTTGTAGCTCCGCTTTTATATCAATGTACAAAGTATTTGGTAACAGAAGAAAACATTTTTTTAATAATATAAAAGTCGATAGCAACAATAGATCGCATGTAAAATCTTTTGAAATATTAAAAAAAAAAAAAGAGTGAAAAGTAGAGTTAAAGTGAGTTGTTTTGTTACTTCCCAAGCAGTTATATTCAATAAAATATACTGAGCAACAAACCAAACGATAATCACCTTTCGAAACAACACTCACTATATTTATCCCTTGCAGGTAATTCGCCATCATCACTGCCATTGTATCGCACCACCTGAATTTTGAATAACTCCGCAGCCATTATTACAAGAGCTTTCGGGTATGGCAACCCGTAAGTACCGCGAGCTCGTCGAATCGGCTTTGCGTACCGAACCCACGACGAGGCTATGAAGTACCGATTAATTGAGGGCTTACTATATTGATTTTGTATTACTGTAAGCCGATAGAACTCACCGTTATTAGACAAATGCAGATGTTGATTTATTATTAAAGCGTGTGTGTTTGTAAGGTGATGTTTGTGTGTGTGTACATGTGGCCTGGGTGATGGAATATTAATTGGCGTATCGTTGGTTGATGATAATTTGTTCTATTTATGATATTCATTTGACTCGGTAGAAGGTATCATTTACTTTTATTATAAAGGCTTAAGACATCCGTTTGATTCATACTAAGTATTTGATAACTTTGACAAGTAAACAAAGAGGTATTAATGGCGCACATTGATATCAAAGGCAAGTAATCTATTATGAAAAGGTGTTATATTTTCTTGAAACGCCCAATTTATAAGATTTTCATAGTAGGTTACTTTTTATCCAAGAACTTTATGGCTTTTGTATATGGCATGGTTCGTTTACGGTACGGCTTATATGCCGCACCGTAAGAAAAACTCGTTTGTCGAAAAGGTACCATGAGAGTGATACATAGAAGGCTGAAGTACTGTGATCGAAATTGTAATGAAAAAACGGGTTTATCAACAAATTTTCATAATGATCCTGAAAGCAAAATGCAAATGTTGTTGTACAATTTTTAAGTTTTCATTCTTTACTGATTACTATTCCTCTTTAAAAATCCATACAATCAAAATATCTAAATTCAATTCCTAATAATTTCTTTTCATAGCAAGAAAAAATGTGTATATAATAGGCATAAATACTTATGTGTGTATGTAGGTGAAGCCTTTGCATGCAAAAAAGGAAGCCATAGATGCAGATAGAATCACTAAGAAAAATTATTTCAATTTATCAAGAAAATTTGCCACACATGTGATCATAGACATCATTTTGACCCGACCAGCGGGGTGTTTGCATACTATTAGTAGCAATGGGTTTCATTTTGACAGGTCAACAACATTCATTGCGATATTTACGTTGTTGAGCAGACATACTTTTAGAACATATAGAACAATGGAGCAATATGTTTCATAATTATTCTAATTGATAGTGTGTTACTCAATTAGGGTGCTGTTGGTCTAACTTCAGTTAAAATATATGAGTATAAAGCGAATTAAAGCTTGATAGACGAGTTTCGTATTTATTTCAAGTATTCTCAAAACTTAGTAACTTCAAGTTTACACTTAAAGTTTTGGTTTGAGGAGTCGGTTTGTAAGTGAAACTGTTGGGCGAGAAATATGTTAGCAGATTGTAAATGGATTTTGAAGTAAATGAAGATTGAGCTCAATAGTTTACTTTACTTAGTTGTACTTGTATTTATATTCTATGTTCACTATTTAAAAGGAAACGACATATTTTAAAATAGGTAGGTATAGAAAGTCATTTTTACTTAATACGAAACCTGAATAGGTATAGTTTGTTCAGCAACTGAATTGATTCCAATGATTTTTACACCATGCTATATTTTTTCCCAAATAAATTTATTATTTACACTGCAACAATTTCTTTTGCAGTGTAGTTACCGAGCGCACAACAGAGCTGACGGCAGATCATAGTACTAGGCGCGTGCACATAGCTGGACAGTCCCCCAAAGATAACAAGCTCATAAATTTATGGTTTTTCATGATATCTTTTTGAAAATTTGTACATAGATTCTTTACTTAAAAATATTGGACACGTGTTTCGGGTTTCGCATTAACAAAATATATAGGGTTATTATATATATTATAGTCGTGGTGGCCTAATGGTTAAAACACCAGCCTCTCAAGTATGAGAGTGCGGGTTCGATTCCAGGTCAGGCAAGTACCAATGTAACTTTTATAAGCTATATGTACTTTCTAAGTATATCGTGGATACCAATGACTGAAGGTGAAGGAAAACATCTTGAGGAACCTGGACTTTATAAGTCTGAAATCGCCAACTCGCATTGAGCAAGCATGGTGATTACGCTCAATCCTTCTCTGTATGAGAGGAGACCTGTGCCCAGCAGTGGGACGATAAAAGGGTGATGAAGATAGGGTTATTCTACATTGGTAACTACGTAGACTCGATATGTATAGATATATAAACATAATAAAATTAAAATATTGTTATTTTTGAGAGGTAAACGACCGCTGTCGTGTTGGAGTATGCGTAAAACAATTTTTCTTAGGTTTTCTCATGTTTAGACAAGAGTACCTACCTATTACGACTGGGGATTATTTACAGACAGATATTTAAATTGATTATATTAACTGCGTTTGATGTCCCCACAAGAAACAAAGTAATTGTAAAAGTGTACGAATTGACTTTACTGAAACTGCCAAAGATCTGGGTGTAGTTTTAGACTCCAATCTTTCGTGGCGTGCTCAGGTCAGTGAGGTCAGCCGAAAGGTACATTTCTCCTTTCATTCGCTGAAATGCCTTCAGGGTCTTCTGCCCTTGAAGACTAAAATTTCTTTAGCACAGACACTTATTCAGCCGATTATAGATTATGCCGACGCCTGTTACCTGGATGCTACTGAGGAGCTGTTAAACAAGCTTGAGCGCCTGCAAAACCTGTGCATTCGCTTTGTTTTCGGTCTTCGTAAGTATGACCATGTTTCTCACCTTCGCAAGGAACTCAAGTGGCTCCCAATCCGCCTTCGCAGGAATACTACGATTTTATGTCTCCTCTTCAACATCTTACACAACCCGTCTTATCCTTCCTACCTGCGTGAGCGTTTTTCTTACGCGCGCTCTGGCGGGGCACTCTGTAGATCACACCTAAGATTCATCCTTAAATCTCGTCCTCATAAAACGATTTACTATTCCTATTCCTTCTCTGTACATGCTGTAAGATTGTGGAATTCGCTCCCGCCTAACATTCGTGATTTAAACACTATTTCTATATTTAAACGTCGATTAAAAGAGCATTACCATTCCTCTATATTGTGAGAATTTGTTTATTGTTTGTATCTATTTATATATTTTAGTATTATGTATTTATTTAAGTTTAGTTATTTTGTTCGTGTTTTCTTGTTTTGTAATATTGTTGTGTTTTGGTTTTATGTTTAATATTATTACTTTAGGTATATTTAATGTTATTACTTTTATACTTATCATAGTCATATTCTATTTCCTTCTTGTTCTTACACACTATTGTCTACATTACTGTTTTACTTCTCCTTTTGCAGGTCTGCTGGAAGAAATTTCTTAAGAAATAAGCAGCACCTTTGTACTCAGATCTTAATTTTGTCGTATTTTTATGTATTGTATTGCACACAATACATAACTAATAAAATAAATAAATAATTTATTTTTATTTATCATGTCTAGATATCGATTACCATGGCCTCTATGGAGTTTAGCCAGTCAATTAAAAAATAAATCACGACAAACTGTCGAAGAGCAAAACAGTTTGGTTGATTTTGAGCTCACTTGTAGTCACCTTGCAGTTCTGTTTATTGCAGATTATGCATTCGGACAGTTTCGATGCCAACTGCACAAAAACTGCATCGAAACTGCTAGGTTTCCAGTTTGTGTTTGCACTGCAAACCAACTTCGTATAAATTCTGTACAAAAATAATTGATGTTCTTAGCCCTAAAGTAACTGCAAATCAAATCATATCGAAAGTCACACACGTCGACGTCATCGACGTAGTTGTCATTCACATATCTTTCTTTCCATTCCTCCATTATTTGGTACATTCCAGACACGTTGTTTTTGTTGAAGTGGATCTGTGAAAACATTGCAGTGAAGCATAAAGCGATTGGTGATTCGTGAAGGTACAGCTATCAACAGCTTATCTTCAGCTTAACTGATGTTTCAGATTAACTCGTGCTCGCCTTTCTCTTTTACCTTCCAATAGCGGAGTGATTTTAACAAGTTGTTACAAAGTGCATAGTTACAACGTTGATGCATCGTTAGTGTTGGCAGTAAAAGGGGTTTGAGTGCCGCTCTTTTTGTTGCAAATGTTGCAACTTATTTTATTGGCTCCATAAAACTATCTTTCGTAGTGGGAAGGATACTTATCACGCCTAATCATAATAAGAGTATCGAATGCCGTCTAAAACTTTAGAGCTACGCTTTTATCCAAAGTATCCATTCCCCAGAGTCTTTATTGCCTTAAATTGAAAGGCTCTGGAGTCCCAGTTTAAAAGTATCGCTCCATAACAATTCAGAAAACATTTTAGCACCCTCCCAACACATACGAATGCCAATTCGCACATATAAACACAAGGGATCCGAATCGAACGACCGGATTGTCATCCCAACGTTTTGTAATTTCTCCAATTATACAAAATTAATTTTATTTCTGTCTTCGCCTAAAAAAAGCGTAACGAGTTTTCAAAGCGACACGGGCGCTTTAAAGCACTTTATTGCGGCCCGCTCGGACAAGGGTAATGGTCTAAATTTATTGGGTTAAATGGCCCGTACAAGCGGAAATTCGAGCTAAATTGTTCAGTTGTCTAATTTTTGTGGATTTGATGCTTCATTTCACAGACTGAATGTCTAACATCGAACTGTGAGAAGTGAATTTTATTTTAATCTAACGTTTTGTTCAGGAATTCGATTGGAAATATTTTTGGTTCAAGATTGCGTTTTGCTAGCAGGGTCGCAGATAGAGACATCAAAAGATTTCAAACTTTGAATGATATCCTGATGGAGAAATTGTTTGAATAAATCATAAGTTATTGTGTTTTTGACGATGATAACGTATGTTTGTTGATAAAAAAATCAGTTTTTTAAAAGTAAACCTGTCGTTTCGGTCGATAGTCTCCAGCTGCAACCGAATAGTAATAAACGATCCCACCAGGTCTCGCAAGCATTACGTTACGGGTCCTATTCCGAAACCCCTCGCAAGCCTCGAGGAAAATGGCAAGAAAAATAACGACCGGTAGACGTTAAATCACAGTAAATTTGAGTCTGGAACACAATAACTCAGGAGAACGCCCCCATAACTGTCGCAAACATTGTTCAGATGATTCACGCATTTGGTAATATCATGTTTTTCTCGGGAGCGCAATTCCGCGCTCGAGATTTGGGATCTACCATACTGTCTAGAGTCTAGTGGACATGACGGTCGCTTCTAAGCATGAGACTATATACCATTGCAACCTAGATGACTTATAGATTATTTAAGAGTAATTCATCGAATTTTTTATTTATGGCACCTCTGACCGTGACATTGGTGATTTGGTCGCAAGCGCTATTGCTGATCATAAGGTCGTGGGTTTTATTTTGTTTGGGAAAATGTTATTAAGTTTTTCCATCTAAAATTTCTAAGTGGCAGCCTGATGAACGGATTGTTTTATATGAAATTTATACATAACTAGCTTTCCGCCCGCGGCTTCGCCCGCGTGGAGTTCGGTTATATCGCGCTTTTTAGATTTCCCTCGGGAATATCACATTTTTCCGGGATAAAAGGTAGCCTATGTCCTTTCTCAGGGTCTAAAGATTGTCTGTGCCAAATCTCATCAAAATCGGTTGAGAGGTTTAAGTGTGAAAGCATAACAGACAGACAGACAGACAGACAGAGTTACTTTCGCATTTATAACATAACTAGCTTTCCGCCCGCGGCTTCGCCCGCGTGGAGTTCGGTTATATCGCGCTTTTTAGATTTCCCTCGGGAATATCACATTTTTCCGGGATAAAAGGTAGCCTATGTCCTTTCTCAGGGTCTAAAGATTGTCTGTGCCAAATCTCATCAAAATCGGTTGGGAGGTTTAAGTGTGAAAGCATAACAGACAGACAGACAGACAGAGTTACTTTCGCATTTATAACATTACTAGTTTTCCGCCCGCGGCTTCGCCCGCGTGGAGTTCGGTTATATCGCGCTTTTTGATTTCCCTCGGGAACATATAATTTTTCCGGGATAAAAGGTAGCCTATGTTCTTTCTCAGGGTCTAAAGTTTGTCTGTGCCAAATTTCATCAAAATCGGTTGAGAGGTTTAAGCGGGAAAGCCTAACAGACAGACAGACAGATAGAGTTACTTTCGCATTTTTAATATTAGTATGGATAGTATGGACTAGCGAAATGTGTACTTTTAGTACACCCCTGCCCAATTCTTCGTAGAATACCGGCTTGATGTTATGTCATGTTCTTCCCTCATATTAGCTGTTGATATACACTACATGCCATCATAAAGAGATAAGCCAGTGTCACATCATCCATCTTGCGCCAAACCCACTTTATACCCTAACTTATTTATACACTACTTATAAACGGCAAACACACGACGTAAGAGACAATTAAATAGCACGACATACCAACACGACATCAAACTGTACGGTAAACACATCGCTCACTCGAGTCTCTGATTTCCCGAGGTAACACTAATAGCGCGCACCAGTTATATAGCGAGCGCTAGTTATATTGTGCGCTTGTTTATTGGCACCGCCGATCTTAATAATAGACCAAAACATTCGCGAACGTTGACTAACGATGTTATTATGTTTTCAGTAACAAACAATGAAATGTTAGTTCAGAATGGAGTGGGACTTTCTGAATACAACTTTATTTCAAAGAAATATTGTACCTAGTTTAATAAGACCAGCCTATTGTTCGGCTAATGCAGAATAAAGAACTCTTTTAATAGAGAGTAGGCATAGGCATTGATGACCTGCACCCTAATTCCGTGACACACTATCATCATCATCAGCCCCTACTCGTCCACTGCTGGACATAGGCCTCCTTCATGGCACGCCAACAAGCTCGATCCTGAGCAGTTCTCCGCCAGCCACTACCAGCCACCTTTTTGATGTCGTCGCACCATCTAGCCCATCTACCCCCCATCTAGCCTCCATCTACCCCACGCTACGTTTGCCGAGACGCGGTTTCCACTCGAGGACTCGTTTACCCCAACGGTTGTCGGTCCTGCGGCATATGTGACCAGCCCATTGCCACTTCAGCTTGCTAATCCTCTCAGCTATGTCGGTGACTCTGGTCCTCTGTCGGATCACCTCATTTCTGATTCGGTCCTTCAGAGAGACGCCCAACATAGCCCGCTCCATAGCTCGCTGAGTGACTTTAAACTTATGGACTAGTCTGACCGTTAGTGTCCACGTCTCGGCTCCGTAAGTCATAGGACGTAGTCATAGGGGTAGGACGCACTGGTTGAAGATTTTTGTCTTCAAACATTGGGGTATGGGCGACGAAAATACCCGACGAAGTTTACCAAACGCTGCCCATCCCAGCTGGATCCTTCTATTTGCCTCCTTCTCGAAGTTGTTTTTCCCTAATTGCAACGTTTGCCCGAGGTACACATATTCTGAAACAACTTCGAGCGGCATTCCGTTTCCGGCAACCGGTCCCGGAGTGACACACTATCAGTTGGTATCATTTCGAAGCTCCATTGATCCATTGCTCCATATGTTTGAAAACGAGTCTACTTAACAATATAAATAACGCAATGAATGTTGTTGAACTGTGATAATAAAACCAATTGCTTGCTATTACAGTTTTATATGCACTTCTATTTTTGAAAGTTTATCACAATCCTATTTACTTGTCTTATTTTATTCATACTGCTATTTTTGAATCTTTCATCTTACACTCTTTATATTGTCATTGAAAATGTGTTGTACGTTACCCACATTTAACTCAATATTGATGTAAACCTACGCTACTAATGAATCCCGTAAGAAATAACTTATTTTTAGTCTAAGCCCCAAAATTCTTGATTAATATAGAATTGACATTTTGTCTGAGAAGCAATGACTGCGTAGGTGTTTGTAATTTTTGTAGCAGCCATGTAAAACAGTCGCTTGAGCTGTGGCAACCTAGCAAGGAAGGATTATGAACATTGTCTGTGTCTTTATGAAGAGTATCTTTTGTTCCACGATGCCAAACCTGACCTCACATATGCTAGCTGATTCAATTAGCACTGAGACAATGTTCGAGCCAAGGTGAGGTGTCGGAAGGGCGACACTAAATCTCCACAGAATTGAATCAAACGGCCCGGGCGACGGCTACCCCGGTGATAATGGTCGATTTATGCCTTGCATTGTCTCACCCACCTGTGTATGGAGATGGATTTTTAATCTTGTTATAGTTTGCAGGATTTAGAATTGTGGGAATAGAAAATTAATGTATTTTGTGTACTCGTGTATTTAAGTGCCGTGTGCCTTGATTTCACATCGATAGAAAGGACGTATTTATATACAAACTTTCAATAGAGGATCGGAAGCCGTTTTATATTGAATTTTCAATAATACTTTATTAGAGTTAACTTCTTAAATATTACGTACTTATATAGAAACGGCTGCTTTCGACGACACTCGAAGCATGAAAGAAGTTGGTTTTTGTTCTGCTGGGAACGAAAGTTCATAAAGGCAGACTAAGGCCAAAATAAAACCAAACAAGATCCACAAGTAAAACATAAAGCAAAAACGTAGACATATTTCCTAGTCGTAGTAATTCATACTTATTTGTACGGGTATGTAAACTGGTAAACAGGCCTGTAAATAACAATGCTAACGAGGTACTCGTCTCCAAGATACATGAGAAATGGTGGAATGTCTGCTAATACACTAATGTGTTACATGTCATACAAGCACGCTTAGAGAGATGTGTCTGTGTATGTTTTGTGTGAATTCAATAATGGTACCGTTATGCTGATGGTGGAATCAAACAAGATTCATATAACGGGTGGGATTTAGGAGAGATCTTATATTTTGCAATCGTATCATATTTTTATTTTAATGAAATAAAAGAGTATATTCTGTTTTTTACTAAAGACGGAATGGGGTATATTCATAGCATTGACTTTATTCAGATTCAGATTAATTTATTTATCGTGAAACTAAAATAGGTACATTATAAGTTTTTATTTGGTAATACACTCGGAGCGCTATGGTGTACTTTTAGATACTGCCGCTTTAAGAAACTGAAATTAAGTGAGAGAAAGAAAAGGAAAGAAAAGAAATGGGAAATCAGTTGACAGAATAGTTTGGGAGGTTTAACATCTTAAAATAAATTTCCCTTATTCCATTAACTCCAAAATGAATTTCCTTTCGCGGTTTTTCCAATAAATATAATCAGCAGTTTCATGAACACGATTTCTCGTTTTTTATGTGCTCAACATCGATACCGAAGCAACAATAAAGTCCAAACATTATGCATAAAATAACTATCACTGCTGGTTTTATCACATCAAACCGTTATAAATGCGTCGAATTCCCAGCGCTAAGGAATAAATTTACTAAATTCTACCGGGAAAAGAATAGTGGGCCTAAATTTACGGGCCAGGAGAGGGCAGTAAAACCTCGTTAGCTTGAGCTATGTGCCATCTGAGACTGTATTATCTAGCAGTATATCAGTAACTTTTAGCCACAGTTTTGCCCGTAATCAGTTGTTTTTTGCCGCAAAACGTTCGGCTATTTTTCTTGAAGATAAAATTGGCGGGTTAAAACGTAGGTTTTTTCGGGACTTAACTGAGGAGATAAAGTAAAATAGATTCTTTGTGTTTTAGCAAAGGAGTTGTTTAGTATATTTGTTTTTGCTAGTTTGGTCAACATCGTCCTGACTGTATTTACTGTCCCCACATAAAGATAGCCTAGCATTATATCGAGGCGAAACAAAATCCCTTAAAGCAATTAATAAACCAAAGCCATTTTTGTAAAAATTGAACAAGGAATCCGGAATAGACACTTACAGATTTTTTGTACCCAAATCGTTGGAGATATTCAGTTAAATCGCTCACAAAACTTCTCACTCGTATGATCAAATCATCAAAGCACGGACAGGCATCAATCACGCTGTCAATTATGATCGGATTGGCTGCTTGCCAGGCGTATAGCTAAATGTAATTGTCGGGACTTGGATTATCTAAATACTGCTGTATTAGTGGCGGAGGTATGGTTTTCGTGAGCTTACGTCTGAAGGTACGCCTTGAAGGGGCGCGGGTGCTACGGTATTGAGATGGCAGATTTGCTGAAGTCGCACAAGTTAATGATAATAAGCGAGGGGAAGTTAAATGAGACCGGTACATGTAAGTACATTGTTCTTAGAATATATGATTTTGAAAGCTAGAAACCAAGCAGGTAGGTTTACTAAATAACAGTGTAGGCTGATGATTTGGGTTGGTTGATTTGAATACGTTTGGTATAGCTTTGATTTGAAAGAAATAGTGTAATACAATTTATAGAATAGATAAAAGCCATGATATAGAAGACAGCGAAGCCAATTTTCTGTCTTGGTGTTAAACTTGGTAAATTTAGAATAATATGACGTCGTGTATTTAAATTTATTCAAAGTCCTTCAAAACTCTGCAGCTTTATAGTAAATTTGGCCCCTACTCATGCAGAATATTACACCTTAAAACTTTTATCGTAAACTTCGATTATCGCCATAAACAACACTAGACCGTTAGTTTTAAAATATATCGCAGCAGGGCCATTAGAGCGGGTTCCGTGACCCATATTCGAGGCGTTTGACAAAGCCATTTATCATGAGATGGTGGAGGGGAGGTTGGTAGGATCCATCACGCTAAGTGCAGGATCCGCTATTATCATGGCCAAAGATTCACGGAAACATTGGAAATATTTACTTCGGATCCTGGAATTTGTAGACGGTGAGGTATACCATTTTCACTACCTGTGGACATGTGGTCCTTTATTATTGTATCTGCGTTGTTGGCCATGTACATACAGTATGAAGCTGGTATTTGATATCCAAAAATGGTTGTTAAAATCTCGTCACTGTAGAAAGTAAGCATGACTAAACCTGGAGAGCAAATTATTGTTATGTGTTTAAGAAACAAGCTATGTGATATTAATTTATATTCAGTTTCAGTGGACGGGCCACATTAAAAACTGACCTTTGGCTGTTCAGCTGTTCTGCTTTATCGGAAACGCCGTTGAAAACAGACCCCTAAGCATGACCATATTGACAGGTTCTATGCGTGGTGGCTCATTTATACCAGCATCGGCGCGGACACACTTTCATCATAGACTTCATCACTTTCCATTTGATCGAAGGCAAAAGTGGCACTTGTCCTCAACTGTCTGTCTTGTATGCAGGAATAAAAAAAAAACAATTCGTAGATGGGTAAATTAGGTAGCACCAACCTAATAAATTTAATGGAGTGCCTCGTTTAATGAACCAACTTCAAAATCTATGAGACTCATTGAACCAAATCGAATCAATTTACTAGTAACAGCGCGCCGATTACTTATAAAACGTCCAAGGGGAGGCTGCTATAACGAACCATATTCTTCATTATAAATTGCGCGATTAAACGAAGTATTGCCGGCGCAGATTTAAAACATCGTCCATTACTCGTCGTTTTAATATTAAATGCATGAGGTGTCTTTAGAAATATTAAAAGGAAACAAGTCACGTTGCCGGGAGAGCGCTATATTGCTGTCCCAAGTTTATAGCTTAGCCATTTTCTTGTTATAGAATGTGCATTTTTGTATTTATTTATGGAAGTTGTATTAAACCTTTTTTGTGAGCGTCAAAAGTTTCAAGAACTATACTATAGGTACATAAGTGATGAAGCTGAAGTCGTTTATAATGACTGACTTCCAAGCGTTTCTAAGGGACGCAACAGATTTTGATGTCATTTCCCCCGTCATAGGTATAAAGAAATTAATTATAATATAAATTTTATTTAATATTAAAGTTACATTTTATCAAAAAACGTCGACGTTTTGTCAAGCCTTAAAACCAAGTGAAGCATCGACTGATTGTTAGTGTCATGAAATTATAATTGGCACGAAACAAATAAAACCAAATAAATATTAGGTACAATTACAATTTCTGCAAAATTTCAGAAGAAACATATGAAGAATTACTTAAACAGGTTTAATTTACAAAACAATAAGAGAGACCATCTATTTAGATTTAACATAAAATAAGCCTGATGGACAACGTGGGTATAAAAATAATATTAGGAAATCCAACGGAGCGTTTTGGACGTAAAATGATAAGTCCAAAAACGTGTAGAAGAGACAACCCACATAAAAGCTACAAAATCGTTTAAGGAAACAGTGAAATAAAATACAGGATACATAATACACTGGTCTTTTACAAAAACGTATGTCCCGACGCCACGGACAAAATTAACTATAAACATAAAATATTAAATCGCGTGGAGGAAACGCTCACCGTTGACTTAGCGGCTGACGGCAACCCCGTCCCACTAATAGACCACATTCATTTTATTAAATTACTCGATTAAAAGCGCCATAAGCCGCACTGATTTAACTACGAAACGCGAGAGAGATCGTACGAAACAGTCTTCTTTGACAATAAATCAAAAAAATTGTCTGGAACTTGTGAGTTTTTCCTACAAAAAGTTTTGGTACGCTGCAGGGATATTTTCGTATTTTTTTTATGCAAAGAAACTACTTCGAGACAAAAACAATAAAATACTGGAATGCAGAACGTAAAAAATGTACAGTTTTCAACATTTTCTACAGCGCAGAATGTTGATATAAACACAATGAAATCCTAAATCTATGGATATACCTAAACATACTTTTTGGGATTTCAGAATAATAAAGTCAAAGTCAAAATGTGTTATTTGTTAAACATACATAACACGTATTAAATTTTTGTGTAAACAATATGTTTTGTGCAAATTAATCAAGAATAAAATTAGAGATTAAAATTATTATAACAATTTCATCCTCTTATCATCTAAAATCTCATTGATAGAATAATATAGTAAGCCTTTACAATCATGAATTTCATAAGATGCAATTTATTTATAATTGATTAATGCAAGTCATACTAATCATAATGCAAGTCATTTTAATGCATTTTATTTAGGTAGTCGTGTTCAATAAAAAACCAAGCCATACTATATGACTAAACATAGGCAGTTTGTAAATATACAGGCGCAAGATTGCTAAAATTGGTCGGTACTCAAGTTATTTACGATCTAAAGGAGATCGAGTATCCATTATGGCACTAATACACGAACGACAAGATATCAGAAAAATAGATGTCATAAATTGATATTGAAAGAGTAAGTGAAATACTTATTACTTACCTAGCTATATGTTCAACAAATAAATACGAGGCAAGTTATCAGTCAGTTTTATTGCTCTCTGTAAGTAGTTGCTGAGTGAAACATCGTATCCTTGTCACAGACGTTTAGAGAAGTACAAATGACTCGTGTGATGTGCGATTTATAACCCAGCAAATGGCCTGAACTTTGCTATTATATCTTTCTTACAATTTCTTTTTGAATGTTCAGACAACTTCACGACAACAAGGAAAACCTAACTAATAGTGATTTCTAAAAGAACATATCAGGGTATTTTACAAACGCTTTGTTATTTCAACTGTGTAAAATTGAAAAAAGGAAATACAGTACCGAAAGTTCGTCGACTTATTTTATAAATACGTCAGTGGGTGATTCAAAACGTCACTTAGAAATAGCATAGATACACTTTTATATAAAACTAGCGGCCGCCAGCAACTTCGTTCGCGTGGTTTAGTGATGCTCCGCTCCTAATGGTCGCAGCGTGATGTTATATGGCCTAAAGCCTTCCTGGATTAATGGGCTATCCAGCGCAAAAAGAATTTTTCAAATCGGACCAGAAGTTCCCGAGATTAGCGCGAACAAACAAACAAACATACAAACAAACTCTTCACCTTTATAGATTAGTATAGATATAGATAATGACTTTTTAAAAATAGGTAATTTAAGTCTTGGGTAGTTTTGCAGTAATATTTTTTAATATTTTATCGCTGTGGCTGGAATCCAGGGGATTTTACTGGGAGTGACGCGACTGGAAGGGGTCCAAGAAACTTGAGGCGTAAACATGACAACGTCCTTTGCAGTTGAACGGTAAACTGAGGCAGAACAAAGGATCGTGACGGCTCCCACTGACATGAAAACATTACAGTTGGGCCGCGGGGTACCGCCCTCAAACAGTTTAGGCTTACTTGAAAAAATGCAAATAATGTTAGAATCGGGAAGTAAAATTTCGGCTTATAAGTTTTGTTTTATTTCTAGAGTTATTATCTCACAAATAAAGTGTGCTTCGGTTTAATGTGTGCGTAAAGACGAGTTGCGTTAGTACACAGTTGTAACACACACACACATATATCACACACTTGCGACTTCGCCCAGGTCTCAGACGGTATCGATAGCTCCTTTGCTGACATACACACATTCACAGCGTGTTTATACACTTGATAATCGTAAGTAGAGTGCGAGTCGTTTGGTAAGGTAACAATAAGGGTTTTAAAAAATCCATGATAGATAGTTTCATAATATCTTTCTTCTATACTGTGAGACTTTGTTTATATTATATATCATCATCATCATCTCAGCGTTAATCTCAGTCGCATCCGAAGCTTCTTCAGCTTTAGAGTCCGCTTTACCAGTCTAACTGCTCAATTTGGCTAAACTTCGATATTTTCTGTGAAGCGACTGCCGTCTGACCTCCACAACCCGAAGGCGACATCGAAGCATTGTAGTTAGACCAATTCTTGGACTTTTGAGGGCTCCAACAACCCGTAACAACTGCCATTAGATGTTCGTATGGCAACCGGGACCAACGGCTTAACGTGCTTTCCGAGGCACGACCAGACCAGTGCAAATATTCATATATTTACAAATATTTACACTGCGCGTAGATCGAACCCACGCCTCCTTGCGCAGCGGCCGCGTTCGCTACTGCTACGCCACGGCGGCTGTCAAACGGTGCAACGGTGGCTGTGTGTGGTGTATTTATATTATATATATGTCGGGGAAAACCGTCAGGAAGGCGGGGCCGAAGTTCCGGATACTTGAGGTGTCTTCTCATCCGCATGAGCATCCATTGTGGGCGGTATTTCGAGAAAACGTTGAGCAATAACTATAGTGTGATGTTCGATTGTTATTATTTTAACTGTACAGACACTTAGATCACTTTAATATTAAGGGATTACAATGATAATCTCAGATTAAAACAGATAAGAGCCACTGAGTTTGAGTATGACCAACCCACTCGAT
This sequence comes from Sesamia nonagrioides, assembly GCA_017933935.1. Classification (NCBI taxonomy): domain Eukaryota; kingdom Metazoa; phylum Arthropoda; class Insecta; order Lepidoptera; family Noctuidae; genus Sesamia; species Sesamia nonagrioides. The sequence continues at coordinate 882,338 of JADWQK010000385.1, forward strand.
CGAAGCTTGAGCAAAGAATGCCCAGCGCCAACGGTCGATCGCTATGTCAAACACAACTCCAGTCGGTGTTACCATTCGCTCTATGGTGTTACCCGTTCTTAATAAAAATCATAATTTATCCGAATACCGACCGATTAATCAATCGACTTCAAAAAATAGTAGAGTAATTTACGGTCAATTGATACTGATACGATAAAACAGATCACAATATTCAAAATTGACCAGTCACGCACCGTCATGTACATTATTATATGTTTTATTATTATGTATTGATTTAAGTATACCTATGTAATTATTATTGAATTATATGTTTAGGTATATTTAATATTATTATTTTGATACTTACCATATTCATATTTTATTTCTACCTTGTTCTTACACACTTGTCTACATTTCTGTTTTACTTCTCCTTTTGCAGGTCTGCTGGAAGAAATTTCTTAAGAAATAAGCAGCACCTTTGTACTCAGATCTTAATTTTGTCTTGTCCTTTAGTATTTTGTTGTGTCATCATCATCATCATCTCCGCGTTAATGGATGCGACTGGGGCATCCGAAGCTTTTCCAGCTTTGGAGTCTAGGGTCCGCTTTACCAGTTTAACTGCTAATTTTGGCTAAACTTCGATATTTTCCGTGAAGCGACTGCCGTCTGACCTCTACAACCCGAAGGCGATATCGAAGCATTGCAGCTAGACCAATTGTTGGACTTTTGAGGGCTCTAACAACCCGTAACGACTGCCATTAGATGTTCATATGGCAACCGGGACCAACGCGACAGCTTAACGTGCTTTCCGAGGCACGACCAGACCAGTGCAAATATTCATATTATATTCACAGTATTTTGTTGCGTGTACATAAATAATAAAATAAATAATATAACGTAGCTATATCATCATCAAGGTACCTATCTTTTTCCTAACTATGTTGGGGCTAGCTTCCAGTATAACTTTTTTTTTTTATATATCATAAACTAGCGCTTGACCGTAATCCTGCCTGATGGTAAGCAGTGACGCAATCGTTGATGGTAAAGCGCACTAGTTTATTAAGAGCCTATTCACTCTAGCCTTGAAGACACTCAAATTGTAGTCCGACGGAAACACCGCAGCTGGCAAATTATTCCAGTCCCTCGATGTACGCGGTATAAAGGAGGAGGCGAAACGCTTCGTCCGGATCGTAGTGGTGTTAACAACGTAAGGGTGGAAACCAGCCGTACGACGGGTCGTCCGCTGGTGGAACGGAGATGGGGGAATTAAATCATGCAATTCCATCGCACAATCCCCGCATTCAACTGGATTCTCTGTATGAGAGGAGACCTGTGCCCAGCAGTGGGAGGATAAAAAAGGTCTGTCACACGAGATAATGTACTAAGTATTACAACAAATTAACTAAAAAAGAATATACGTTTAGTAATATTTTAAAAGGAATGTGTAGGTTGCCCTTTGTACAAATGATTGATAGCATTGTTTTTTTCTTACAACGAAAACATCTGACATTCTCAATCTAATATAGAGCCCACAGAAATAGAAACAACGGAATTAAGCTGGAATGTTATATAAAAACAAGATAATCATATAATTTCAATGTTAAAGACATTATAAACGTACGACGTTATTGTTATTTACGTAACGTCGTAAGCCTGAATGTCGGATATCGTAATATTCCTGACGTATCCGCAGAGGACGCCATTCTCCATTATTACTTTACCATGATATCATTTGGTAAGAAAACATTTACACTTTACCGTTATGGTTGCTCCCCGGGCGCGTTTTGCGATAGTTAGATGCCCTAATAGCGACATTACCTTCGGAATTAGATCGTAGGGTTGTCGATTTTCCCCCTAACTTTCTGACTGGTACATGTTTCAATATGTCACGTTGTGCCCCTTTTAAGCAAATAATTTTACTTTTGCGTGTCTCACTATATCTAAACTGCCGATCAATTATGTTAAAATCGCATTGTGAAAATTTAGGTGAAGCTGCCAATAGTATCTTTATTTGGAAACACAGCTTGCTGCAAGCCGCTCACTTAACCTAAGTTCTCACCGTAAGATAGGCTTTTTTTATGTAAATTATAAACTATCACTTGACCGCAATCCCGCCTGATAGTAAGCAGTGACGCAATCGTTGATGGTAAAGCGCACTAGTTTATAAAGGAGAAGGCGAAATGCTTCGTCCGGATCGCAGTAGTGTTAACAACGTAAGGGTGGAAACTAGCCGTACGACGGGTCGTCCGATGGTGGAACGAAGATGGGGGAATTAAATCATGCAATTCCCTCGCACACTCCCCAAAATGCATCCTATAGAACACCGAAAGGCTGGCTACTCTACGCCTATGCTCTAGGCTTTGGAGACCATTAACGATTGCATCACTGCTTACCATCAAGCAAGCAGTGATGCAATTGTTGATGGTAAAGCGCACTAGTTTATTAAGAGCCTATTCACTCAAAAAAACTGAGTGAATAGAAAGGAAAGCAAGGTAGGATTCAATGTTAAAGCCAAGATTACGATCAATGATGTTGCGCCAGCAGGAGATTGATCTGGAGACCCTTCACGACCAAACTTCCGCCCCATAACATTTAGCGCATCGTACCCGGCACACATCGCAACACAACTGCTCAGACCCGTTCTCCGACATCATGCCGGAACACGACGAATCGCTTGGCGGCAAGACTTTGTTTGGTGGGTAAACTTCTGCCGACAGCCGATGTTATGGCCTACCACCGAGAAAATACGATGAGAATATGATGTTTTGGCAAAGCGGATAGAGATTTATAATTCAACAATGAGTTATTATACGATCATTTGAAATCTTTAATAGTCGTTTAGAGCCTCAAATGTCTGACAAATGATCATACCAAGAGGTACCATATATCATGTTACCCAATAACAGGTCGGATTAGCAGCCGCTCCATGCTTAATAGTGGTATTCCAGTTGCATTTAGTTAGACTGGAAGCTACCGCAACTTGAGTAGGGAGTTGGGAAAAGACTTTTTTTTTTATTAGTTATAAACTAGTGCTTGACTGCAATCCCGCCTGATGGTAAGCAGTGATGCAATCGTTGATGGTAAAGTGCACTAGCTTATTAAGCCTATTCACTCAAAAAAACTGAGTCAATAGGAAGGAAGACGGCAGTTGAGCGAGGTGATGCAATGTTTAACCCAACAACACGACCAACGATGCTGCGCCAGAGGATGATCTGGAGACCCTCCACGACCAAACTCCCGACACAACAACATTAGGCACATCGTACCCGGCACACATCGCAACACAACTGCTCAGACCCGTCCTCCGTACGGCTTCACCAGACATCATGCCGGAACACGACGGATTGCTTGGCGGTAAGACTTTGTCTGGTGGGTGGTAACTTATGCCGGCGGCTGATGTTGTTGCCTACCACCGAGAAAACTATGCACTCTAGGTAGATTGGTTGAGGCAGAATGAGCGTGTATCAATTAAAATCCCCATTTTAGATCACCGTGCCTTACTTGAACTTAATTAGAAAATTCACAAGCACATCTAAGTGTCCACGGCCAAATTATACTCCTGCTTACGATAACATAACAATACAATTGTGTGCTCAGCCAGTTTGGCGCTTAACTCGTAGCTAAACTAAATCCTTTGTTCGTATTATGGCATTAATGAGGTACGAAGTGTTTCGACACCATATAACACATTGTTATGAAGACTATCCGAAACAGAAACGACTGACTACAGTACCACAGAATAAATTGATAGATACAGAAGGGCAGCTCGAACGAGTAAAATCAGGTGCACGTGTACGTAGCATGTAAAACTAATTTACGAATACATCCGTCACTCATACCAGGTTCAGTTGAAAACTAGTAGCGTCAGACACTAGTTGTCTGTCATTTTTGCTGAACTGGGCCTTTTTGGTGCAGCCGCGAGGCATATTTTACTGCTATTTTTTTGTATCGTTTTTTATTCTCTATTTGATTTTTATTTGTTGCTAGCTGATGTATCTTTATGTTAGATGTATTGTGTGTCTTTTAGTCTATGCTGAATAAATGTTTTTCCTTTTTTTTCCTAACATTGCCGCTGCTAACATACAGTCTTCTTTTAGATAAAAAGGATTCGGCCGTAATCCATCACTCGAGCCCAGTGCGTGTAGGTAGATGTCACACGTCTTCAAATTTGTGGTTCTAAGACATACCTCTTTCCTAATATGTTTTTCTTAATCGTTTTGGAAGGGTGGTAATGACATTATTTTTAAAAGTAAATTACTTGTCTGGATTCTATCCTACAACTCGTGAGACTATTACCACTTGGTTATCACTGCTTACCACAATGTCTACAACGGCGCTCTAATCTCAAACAAATGCCACTGGCGAGTGCCGGCAGAATTTACTACCCACCAGACAAAGTTTCACCGCCAAGCGATTCGTCGTGTTCCGGCACGATGTCTGGTGAAGCCTTACGGAGGAAGGGTCTGAGCAGTTGTGTTGCGATGTGTGCCGGGTACGATGTGCCTAATGTTGTTGTGAGTTTGGTCGTGGAGGGTTTCCAGATCAATTTACCTTTGGCGCAGCATCGTTGGTTGTGTTGTTGGCTTTAATATTGCATCAGCGCGCTCAACTGCCATCTTCCTTCCTATTCACTCAGTTCTTTTGAGTGAGTAGGCCCTTTACAAACTAGTACGCTTTACCATCTACGATTGCATCACCGCTTATCATCCGGCGGGATTGCGGTCAAGCACTAGTTCATAATTATACAGGGTGTATCTGACATCGACGCACAAACGAGTACCATGGATCCAGTACATGATTCTGAACCCCCCAGTGGTGGAATTTTTCGTCGGCTTTTTCATGATTTAAAAAAAATTATATGAAGTTTTTTTCACTTTAGACTGTTCATCATTGCTGTACTTTTATAACCCAATAAGATTTTAAAGTAAAAATTAATTAATTCGCTAATTACACAAAAAAGCGCAATGAAAACAAAACTCGAAAAACTGTCTTATCAGCTGATTTGATAGAGTTTACATCAGGGATCAACGTCATACCTACAAACCCGCACGGCGGCACGCTTGCAACGTTCAAATGCCGAGCCGACACTTTTTTTTTAACCACTGTGAATTCTGTAACCGTTCATTCACGACATAAATGACTATTATAATTTTATTAGTGGCATGCGGTGTAGCCTATCCTCGAAGTTTGCGTTACGATGTCAGATACACCCTGTATAAAAAAATAAAATAAAAAAAACAGCTGCAGTAAGATTCTGTAACCATCTTACGCTAAACCTTAGGTGAAGTGAGCTGGAAATACTAGCGCCCTCTTTAAGCGAGACGTGTTTGTGAGTGCATGTATCTGTTTGTCTTCTGTATCTACCTATTCTATGACAGTACACTTGCAACTATGGAGCGCATACAATGAAAGTTTTTGGGCGCCATGTCGGACTAACTTTAACTTGGCTGGTTCTTGATGACGTGACTTTTACATTCTCCATTAGCAAAGGAAGTTTATAGTTAGCAAGTTTTGTAAAATTTAAGCTATGTTTTTGCACAGAAGTTTACAAGAAGAATGATTTGTTTTGACTCTTTTTGAACTGTACTCTTTTGCATTGCTCTACTAACTATTTATTTGGGGATCGTTAGAATCAGGAATATCCTCCCGAACAATGTTTAAAATCAGAGGGTAATTCTCGTAATTTTAAGAACGTTCACAATTTGCCCCCTAATCGGCGAACACATTTTTGTCAAATGATTGCGAGTAGCGGGATCATTTGGACGGAACGGACTGATGGGCGGTGCAAACGATCCCAACTAGTGGCAATCATTTGACAAAAATGTGTTCGCCGATTAGAGAGCTGATCTCGGTCACAATCTGTCAAATAATACTTCTAATGTCCCTACATTTTGACATGTTTCTGACATTTGTTTGTCGCCGAAATGAGATTGAGACGAGATTTTACATTTGAGTTTTAAATTACGGGAATTGGCCTTCAGGAGATCATTATTATTATATTTTTTTCCTTGCGTTACGTATTAAACTATTTCTTTCATCTATTTAGTTGAGTCACGAACCAATAATACTTTAGGTTTGTACGTAAATAAAACTATCGTATAATTTTTATTTAAGGGGTATGCGTTAAGGTAGCCTTCTAATTTTCTTACGTTTCTTATTGCAAAATATAGTTTCAGGTTGTACATCCATACTAATATTATAAATGCGAAAGTAACTCTCTCTGTCTGTTACGCTTTCCTGCTTAAACCTCTCAACCGATTTTGATGAAATTTGGCACAGACAATCTTTGGACCCTGAGAAAGGACATATTTTTTTTCCTTTTATTGAAAAAATTGATATTCCCGAGGGAAATCTAAAAAGCATAGTTGATTATAAAATGATTCGGTACACTAACAAATATGGCTTATTTAAAACCAATTTAAATTTACCAATACGATTACATATGTTAGTGTAAGACTCAAATGTTATAGTGTCATGAAATAGCCATTCGATACGGTAATGTGGACCTAGAGAGTTGTGGTTGGTGATTTTTATGTTAAAAATATTTTTGACTTGTACGCACGGTTATACATACATCAAGCTATACATTTAGCTTTACATTTATTTAGTTTTAGCTGGCCTCGCATTATGTAAGTTTTTCGTTCAAATAGAAATCAGTAAACATAATAACATCATCAAGCCATGCGTACAGTTACGAGCACTAATGTGGTGACTTGCAAATTTTCAACAGGAATATTTGACAAAATATTCAAATCAAGTCATTTATTCAAATTAGTAATGAGATTCAGCACTTTTTGAATGTCAATATTACATAAGATAATTCGCCAAAATACCCATCGTTTGCCACTTTATAGGGCTCTCACTGGGAAGAAGTAGTAAAACAAACTCTTCAGAAGCATAGTTGTCTGTTCAGTTAAAAAAAAAAAAAAACGCATCTATACTAATATATAAAGTTGATGAGTTTGTTTGTTTGAATGCGCTAATCTCAGGAACTGGTCCGATTAGGAAAAATCTTTTTGCATTAGATAGTCCATTAATCCAGGAAGGCTTTAGGCTATATAACATCACGCTCCGACCAATAGGAGCGGAGCATATGAAAAACATATCGAAAATTACGCGGATGAAACCACAAGGCGCAGCTAGTGAGTTTATACTAACTAGTAATTAAACCATTATTATTTATTTATTATTATTTATTTCGTTTTACCATATGCCAGCTAGCCACGCCAATAGCAGAAAATAAATAAAATCATTAAGAAGGGAAATGTAAGTAAAAACTTATTACCTAAATAAAAGCTCTCAGGTATAAAATGTGTGAGAGCTTACATATTTTTGCACTAAATAATGTAAAGCACATTGATATACGACACATTGCATAATGGGTTCGAAAATACAATACCCATATTCGAAATAAAATTTCATTAATAAAATTTTCATTCAAAAATAAAAGAGTAAATTGCTTTCGAAAGCTTCGAAAGCATACTTACTCTCGTGGCTGTGCAACCTAATACTGACATACAAATTACAAAAAAAAAAAAACCATAAGTGTATTGAATTTTACAGGCTACCCTGATGCTTTCCTCTTAACAAAGTGTCATATATTTATGACACTGAGTTCACTGTGTTTGTCTCAACGCTAGTTATTTGTGTTCGTGTAGGATATTTATGAAATCTCATTTTTAGAGAACTATTGTGGAAGGTGTAGGAGTTGGGAAATTACTCTCATTTTTTATAGTTATTTTCATAAATTGTTTATTAAATGACTTACTCGCGCTACAGATTATTTTTAAGGCATTTGACGTTTCGAGCCCGTTGACTAATGATGTGTTTATAATTATAAACTAGTGTTTGACCACAATCCCGCCTGATGATAAGCAGTGATGCAATCGTTGATGGTAAAGGGCGTTAGTTTATTAAGAGCCTATTTAGTCTAGCCTTGAAGACTCTTAAATTGTAGTCAGACGGAAACACCGCCACATAAATTTTTCCAATCACTCGATGTACGCGATATAAAATACGCGGTAAAACGCTTCGTCCGGATCGTAGTGGTATGTGCAAAATTGTGACGCAACGCTTGATTTTTTGGAGTTTGAACAACTATAAAAAAAATAGAAATTGGTACTAATGTAATAGTAATACGTCGTTAATTGTGAGTCTAAGGTCCGTATTACAGAACGTCGCTCAAAACTCAAGCTCTACTTAAGTCTCGTTTGAAGCCTTTTGATTGGTTGAAACTAGTTTTAAGTTATGCTTGAGTCTTGAGTAACGTTCTGAAATACGGTCCTAAGTGTCGGTCGAAAGCCAATTAATAGTTATTTTTGTTCATAAAATAAGTTCCCACCTACATGAGAACTTATTTTATCATATAAAGATCACAATGAGAATTAAATGCCTTCAAGCAGAATACATTTTTTCTAATCTTCTAAAATCTAAGCCATCAAAGAATGCAGGCGTAATGTTTTTATAATAAATATGTTACTCAAAACTATATCGAAAACCTGAATCTGAAGTTGACTTCCCGCATTGAATCTGTCTATTCAGAAACCATCACAAATATAAATCCAGAGACAAGCTACCTGAGATTATAATCGAAGGCAGTGTGAAGTGGCTTTATGAGAAGCGAAGCCGGAGTATCCGGGCGGAGATTGGAGCGGCAAAGTTATTGTGTATCGGTAACTTAGCCCCCCAGCCGGATATTGTGCTGAGACACTGACGGAGCTTTGACACAGAGAGTCGGTTATTAGGTGATTACCAGCGCTTTGCTGTACCGGAACCAATGATAGCGGCCAATTGATTGAATGTCACGGTACAATATTTGTACCTACTGAGTTTTTTTTTGCTTTCTAAGTAACAGGCAAAGGACGTATTTGGATTGGGCCAGGCTGTATTTTGGATAGCTTTTTTTTTAATAATATTGTCCCACACTAGGAGTTACTACTGTTACATGGATGCGTTTACAAACGTTTAAACTCGCATGCATAAACAGCCTGTATCATTAGTAGGTAAGCAAATTATTCTAATCTGTTTTATTTAACTTAAATATATAGTACATATGTATATATAGTGGTGGTAGTAATAGTAGTATAGTAAGTGGCAGTGGCCAGGGCATATTGCTCGTAGAACCGATAGCCGATGGGGCAGTAAGGTTCTGGAGTGGCGGCCACGTACTGGAAGACGCAGCATAAGGAGGCCCCCAACAAGGTGGACCGATGACCTGGTGAAGGTCGCGTGAAGCCGATGGATGCGGGCAGCACAAGACCGGTCGGCATGGAAAGCCTTGGGGGAGGCCTTTGTCCAGCAGTGGACATCTATAGGCTGAAGAAGAAAAAGAAGAAGATAGTACAATATCCTTACTAGGACTAGGTATTTATTCCTGTGTTCAACCTGCACCCTAATTGAGTAATGCACTAGTAAGTACTATTAATTGGAATTATGTTGAAGCCTATTGATAAATCCATCGCTTCATATGTTTGAAAAATGTTTCTGATCAACAACGTAAATAACGCAATGAATGTTGTTGAACTGTCATAATAAACTTGGTTGACAGCACGGTTAGCGCACTGGTTAAGCTATTGACTGCTGCGCTGCATGTCGCGGGTTCGATTCCCGGCCGGAAAAAATATTTCTATGACCTTAATGCAGTCGATCTTGGTCTGGATGGTTGTGTGTATGATTTATATGTTTCGAAACGCACCCACGATACAGGAGAAATTATTAGTGTGGGTTAACGTAAAAAAACAAACGACAAACAGTCCAACTAGGTAGGTCTAACTTCGAGAAAGAGGTGTCTCGGCGAATCCAGCTCGGTTGGGCAGCGTTCGGGAAGCTACGCTACATCTTCTCGTCGTCCAAGATACCACAGTGTCTCAAGACTAAAGTCTTTGACCAGTGTATGTTGCCAGTGATGACTTACGGAACTGAAACGTGGTCGCTCACAATGGGCCTCATACGAAGGCTCAGAGTCACACAAAGGGCAATGGAAAGAGCTATGCTAGGAGTTTCTCTGCATGATCGAATCAGAAATGAGGAGATCCGCAGAAGAACCAAAGTCACCGACATAGCTCTGCGAGTCGCTAAACTTAAGTGGCAGTGGGCAGGGCACATTGCTCGTAGAACCGATGGCCGATGGGGCAGTAAGGTTCTGGAGTGGCGGCCACGTACTGGAAGACGCAGCGTAGGGAGGCCCCCAACAAGGTGGACCGATGACCTGGTGAAGGTCGCGGGAAGCCGATGGATGCGGGCAACACAAGACTGGTCAGCGTGGAAAGCCTTGGGGGAGGCCTTTGTCCAGCAGTGGACATCTATAGGCTGAATGAAGAAGAAGAAGAGAACGTAAAAAAGAAAAGATCAAAATCATTGCTAGTGATAGTATGTTATGTATTTACTCGGATGTACTTTTACTGCAATGGTGGTAATACTTGTTCGTCTCCATAGCTTTCCATTACGCTTCGCGCGTTGCCTTCTCCTACCTATCTCCCATAGACGCATTAGGACATAATTTTGCAAGGCTATAGTTATACTTTTCACGCAATATACATTGCTTACTATTAGCACTTGTAATGTAAACTTTCGGTAAAATAACCTAAAATTATTTTGCCCGTAATCACAACATAAATATCATTAGCCTAAAAAGATAAAGAGGATTCTTTCTATCAAAAATATAATATACCTAGGTTTTAGGAACATTATTTTATGATTTGGTTATAAAGAAAAATGTTATTTCACATATATTATTTCCCGAGGCTAGGTCGTGGGTGTCACCTGTCTCGTCCATTTAGACGTCAGACAATAACGTAGGTATATTTTGATATAATTTTTTTCGGGCTCTAAAGCTTCAGTATATTGATTTTGATAACATTTTCCTTTTATCGGCATGTACTAGAATTTAAAAAAAACGATTCATTCAAAACAGTAATCTCACTTTCGAACTGGAATCTTCTAAAGGATTTGTGGATATGTTTCTTTGAGTTATTCTACTACTTTTATATCACTTAATAAGTTTTGTATCACTTACTGTATTATTTTGTTTTTAAAAAACTTTATAAACTAGTAGGTACTTGACTGCGATCGTGCCTGATGGTAAGCAGTAATACAATCGTTGATGGTAAAGCGTATTAGTTTATTAAGAGCCTATTTACTTTAGCATTGAAGACACTTAAATTGTAGTCAAATAAAAACACCGTCGCAGGCAAGGGCGGATCCAGGGGGGTCATGGGGGTCATGACCCCCCCCTGGGCTGGGTCCGGAGGACCCAGCACAGGAAGATTTTATTTAAGTACCTACTTTCAATATTTAATCAATTTATTTATTACATACTTTGTTTGACGGCAAATGCATTATTCGGGAACGAACGCATTAAAAATTTGAATTTTATCGCGCTACCACCGCCACGGCCGCCAATATTCAAATGTCACATTTTGTATGACACTTGCGCGCACTTTATTTATTATTTAGTTTCTTTATTATACCAGTGTGTGTGTGTGTGTTCAAACTAAAATATTATTGTTGTAATGTTCTTAAAGTACCTCGTAGCTATATAAGTAGGTGCCTACTTACTGAAAGAGGGGGATTTTATACGGACGATAGCAGGTCAAGCTGTCGGAAACTGTTAAATATTCCCAATCAACCTTGAGCCTTCATAGTTTAGCAATAAGGTTGGCATCTGTACATTCTTCTTCTTCTTCCTGTGCCACTTCAAACCTGAAGGTTGGTTGTCAGCTTCTTCTATTCGGTCTTGTCAACCGCGAGACGGAACAGTTTTTCGATAAAAGGTCCACACGCAGCCATGACTTTCTCTTTCGTCCAGCGCGCCTCTTTCCTTCTACCTTGCCCATCATAATGAGTATGTCACGCATATCTATCGTGTCGGAGCACGTGGGCAACAATTTTCGAAGCATTAGAACGAGCTGAAGGACGGGTCATTTCTGACCTTTTGGTGCCAGCTTATGCGCAGCATTCTACGGTAGCACGATATTTCATAAGCCTGCAAGCGTCGTGTTAGTCGTGTAGTGTCCTCTTTCAGAGCCCATGCTTCGCAGCCGTACATGACGACAGACCATACATAGTACAAGAGTAACCTGACTCGGAGCTTTATGTGGAGTTTACGACGGCACAGAACTTTCTTCATTTTGTTAAAACTTTAAAGTAGCCCGGACAAGTTCTAATCGGGTCTTAATTTCTTGGTCGGACTCCCATATTTCATTTACCCAATCACCGAGATACTTGTACTGTCGTACCCGCTCAAGTTGTTTGCCTGCCACCGATATGCTAGGGCGTAAGTTTGGGTTTCTAGAAACCACCATAAATTTTGTCTTGTTGATGTTCATCGTCAGACCGGCCTTCTCGCTGCACTCAATGACTTTATATACAATGGTTAGCAAGTCTTGTTCAGAGGATGCAATGAGAACAGTGTCATCCGCATAACGCAGGTTATAAACGACCTTGCCGTTGAACTTCACTCCGACTTCCAGACCTTCAAGGGCCTCCGACATCACTGTCTCGGAATAAATATTGAAGAGCAATGGAGACACAACACAGTCTTGCCGAACTCCACGACAGATCTTGATTTCCTCGGTCTCCTCATTTTCAACTCTGATTGTAGCTACTTGGTTCTCGTACAGATTAGAGATAATCCTGACGTCCTTGCTATCGAGTCCAATATCTGTCAATAGACCCTGGTGAGGTGAGGTGCTGGTGCTGAACCCGGTCGAATGCCTTTCATAATTTATGAAGCACAGCAGTACGTCGGTTTGCATATCCCTGCATTTTTGTATAAGAAGGTTGAGAGCAAAAAGCTTCACCAGTACCGACACCAGAGCGAAATCCGAATTGACTATTTCCCAGTTGTTCGTCATATTTCGGTCTTACCCTGTTCTGTATGATGTTTAAGAACACTTCGTCTACATACCTAAGTAATTTTTTCGGGTCAGGGAATTTGAAGGCCCTTAAGCTTCGTAAGTCTAAGGTCAAAGCGTTCTTTTTTTTGGTTTCCTGGTTGAAATATCTTCATGGATGTCCGCCGCCCTGGGGCGGGCGACGGGGTCTGTCAGACTCTTACTGAATAAAAACCACCCAGGTGTTCCATCTCACAGCTACAGCGGGGGTTGCGAGAACGAACACTGCTTCCACAACCCCCGATTGATGCTGGCCCGCCACTGTGTGCCTCCTCGGGTCAGGGCGCCCTCTGACTTGTGGAGGCTGAGTGAGATGTACGATTCCCCCGTGACGTCTAACAGTGGCACGCATGGAACATTTCGCGTCGCCACCTCAGATTCTGATGTTTGGGGGGCGACAGATGTCCCCGAGTCTGTCGCTCCTGGACCCATTTAGGGGGGCTGGAAGAAGGCGTTATCCACCCTCCGCGTGCACTCCGGTGCGCCTGCTGTGGGTCGGATGAGAGGACGAGATCTCCCTCTCCCTTTCCGCGGCCTCTTTCTGCAAGATGACTGTTTCCCAGAAGGAAACCACCGCATCCCGGGACTCTTCACTGCCGACCATCGACTCCATTACGGCCGGCAGCGACAGATCAGTGCCTACTTCAGAGATGAGGGCACGGCGCCACTCCTCCGCGCGCGGCACACTCTGTAAGCGTATCCCGCGCCGTGTACTCCCAGCAGTCGACGCAGTAGTGCCAGCGGACGTCTAGCTCCCTGTTTATCCGACACAGGTACTTACCGAAGCAACCATGCCCCGAAAGTACCTCATCCAAAACGTCAGGGAGCCCTGCCTTCTCCCGAGCCAGTCCGCAAGTACCAGCCAGATCGCCTCGATGGTGGTGAGGCCGGTAGAGCGTGAAACCATTCTGTCCCACCATTCTGCCACCAGGACCTCTCGGAGTTGCGACCGAAGCTGCTCGAGCCGACGCTGCATCGGCCGTTTGCCCCACTCCCGTGCCTCCTCACGCCACCGGTACAGTGACGCGAGGACCTTCGCCTCCAGGCTCCAGCTCCCAAGGCGGGGATCCAGCCAGTGGGCAGGCCGCCTCATAGGAGATCGTGCGATACCTATGTATGACTCTGGTGGTCTCTGCGGTTGTCGCAGTACAGCAATGCTGCCGGCTGTCAGGTCAAAGGCCCACACCGGGGCCCATACAGGGCCATGGATCACATGATTCCCGTAGAACCCGCCTGGGACCATGAAACCATGGCCTCTGACTTGTTGAGGGCCACCTCCAGGCCTAGGCGACGTATGCGGCCACTACCTGTGATACCGCAGCCGTCGTCAGCAACGTTGCTTCCCTGTGCGAGCTTCCCCGGGCGGTGACCAGCGTGTCGTCCGCATAACACGTCAGGTCTTCCCCCAGTCTGAGCTCACCTCTCAGCACCCAGTGGTACGTCGTCTACGTTACGAGAAATCATAGCATGGCAAAGAGATTCAATGGTTGAAGAACGTCAAACCGGACTGACACTTCTCCACGTCCATCTAAACTTACCCATTGAAGTAGATGAAGTGAGAACACGTTTCGGCAGCAGACGTCAAAAAAATTGATTTCGTTATTTAATTAGGTATTTTTAAGTTCAGTACTTATGACTTATTAATAAAATACCTTCTTCTTATCACTTTGTATCTCTTATCATCAAAGTTTAAATAAAACTTCTTATGACTTGACCACGACTATGTGACCCCCCCCCTGGCGCCAAAGCTGGATCCGCCCTTGGTCGCAGGCAAATTGTTCCAGTCCTTCGATGATGCTACGGATGCGACTGGGATTAACGCTGAGATGAAGAAGAGTGTGTTAGGCATTTAGCCTGCGGATCGTAGTGGTGTCAATAACGCAAGTTTGAATATTCGCCGTACGACTGGTCGTCCTATGATGGGACTATCATGGCGGAATTATATCATACAATTCCCGCGTACGCTCTCCTAAACGTGAATACCCACTGGTTAAATTAGGCACGAGTCAAAAAGTGTCAATCTGCTTAGTTTCTCAGCTAAGATAAAGTAATAAAAGAATAAGAAAGATAATTGTTTGACACACAAACAGTAGAAACGACTTTCGTTTTGACAGTTCATTCCGTTATTTACGTGATTTAACAGACACATTTTTCGCAATAGATAAGCCAAAATCCTTATCTTATCAACCTACCTAACCTTATCTTATAACCTTATCTTCAAAATTATGCAAATTATGATTGTTAGATAGTGTGTTACCCAATTGATGTTAATGACTGCACGCAGCGCAGTGGATAAGCTATTGACTGCTGCGCTGCGTGTCGCGGGTTCGATTCCCGCACGGAACAAATATTTGTATGACCTAAATGTAGTCGATCCGGGTTTGGATGGTTGTGTGTATGATTTATATGTTTGTAAACGCACCCACGAGACATTCTTAGTGTAGTAAAAAAAGATCAAACTTATTGCTACTGATAGTATGTTATGTATTTACTCGGCTGTACTTACTGCAATGGTGGTAATACTCCCATAGCTTTCCATTACGCTTCGCGCGTTGCGTTCTCCTACCTATCTCCCATAGACGCATCAAGGTATAAGGACATCATTTTGTGAAACCTACAAGAAGTTGTTCCGGGTCTGGCTGTTTGCCTAAATGAGTTTTTATACGTTTGTAAACGCACCCACGATACAGGAGGAATTGCTTGTATGGCGGCAACGTTAAAAAAAAAAAAAAAAAAAAAACTAAAATGATAGGGTTCTTTACAGGTGTACTATGTACTTAGCATTTTATTAGATATAGACCGTGCCTATATAACAGAGCCACGAAACGTACTACTAATATAAAACATAAAACAAAACAAAAAAATACGCGATGAAGTAAAATCGACGCCACAAATACTGAAACTGTTCCATATCTACCTTTCAACTATACATATTCGTATGAACATCGCATCACGAGCAAAAATAAAACCTGAACAGACAGAGAATATCAGAGTGTGTATTCGAGATATGATGATAAAGCCATCCCCCGTGTCACGCAAATCCCTTTCCCAACGCAAAGCCCTGCGTTTCTTTTTTATATTTTATTTAAAACCCGAGCGATCTATTCTCTTTGTTATTTGCATGTTTTCAATAAAATCTGTGTCTGTTTAATTATTTTTCTAGTGGCTTTGTTTCATATGTTGTTGCTTTTTCGCTGTTAATTAAAGTGGTCTCAGTTGGTTTAACGGTTGTTGTTTGCGGTCTGGTCTGGGTTGGTTGAAATTATTTGAATGTGATAAATAATATCTTATTTTTGAAAATGCAAATGAATGTAAATAACAAATGAATCAAATTAATTAATTAGTGCAGATTGGTGTCAAAAATTTACACTAAAAACCTTTGCAAAATTAATGGATGTGAATGTCGTAGCAAATTACTTTAGTTAGCCTCTAAGTTAACTGCAGTAAGCAGCCGTTTGACTAAAAGTCAAGCCGCTAGAATTATATTCATTTAATCGAAAATGCTCTAGGTAAAAGACTTGGATTGTTAACGTTTCACTACTTGCCTAGCCTAGAAATTTCAATTGAAAACTAAACCAGTTAAAAGCGACTATATTATACAGAAGATGCCAAAAAGGTTTGTAAAATTTAAGGATTTGGTGCAGACCACCAAAGGGGTATAGATGCTGATACAATATTTAATATTACAAAAATCCCGAAGTAGAAGTCTCTGTTTTAAATTCAAAAGAAAAACAGATGTTCATTAAAAATTCCATCGATTTTCGGTTATAATTCGTCACTTAGCACAGTGACAAGGACGAAGAAAGATCACGAGAAAACATTATGAATAATTAAGTGCATAAGAAGCAACTTTTTATTCGGCATTAGGTACCTTCGCAAGCAGGAAAGGTCATTTGTACGCGTCGAATTCTCGCGAACACGGAAAACCAATTTAGGTTTTCTTAAGTTACATGGGAGTTTGAGTTTGCAAGTGTAATCGTGAAATGATGTCACTTTGATAACCTGGGTATGTGTTTTTCCTTATTTGGAGAAATTACATGCCTCTTTCTTTTTTAGGGTTCCGTTATCAATTCCTAAAAACGGCAAACATTAGTAAGAGTCCAATGTCCGTCACTAGGCTGCATATTATGAACCGTGACAGCTAGTTGAGCGAAATTTTCACAGATGATATATTTCTGTAAAAATATTTTTTTTTTTCATTGGCTTATGTTGCATGGCATTGTGTCTCCATGTTTTAGGTATAGAAATGCCAGTAGTTTGAAGGTACGGAACCCTTCGTGCGCGAGTCCGACTCATACTTAGTTGGATTATTCCTTACTTGGAAAAATTACTTACTTTTGTGTTTTTCTTGACATGTATTTAAAAGGCGCGGTCGTACTTAAGGATGTAGTACAAACTACACGCTATCAATCTGACAAGTTTATCCAAGCTACGGGCGACAGGAGGTCAAGCTACCCTAAATTGTCAAATATTCCCAATCAGTCTTGAGCCTTAATGTTTTATCGATAAAGTTGAAAATTTAATAACGAGATAGGTATGACAAAGCTTGACGTGCTTTCGTCTGTACCAACATCGTAATAACGAAAAATTAATCAGACAAGCCTACGATTATGAATGGGGCAATTGTTATATTTTGCACATTTCAGACCTCTTTGATATCTATAAGCTGCGACTGCTCCTTCTTGTAGGCGCAGAACAGGCATATGTAGTGGCGTTTCTGGACCACTGGCTTGTTCGCCTCCAATATACTTTAATTCACTAAGGCCGATTTAGTTATGATTTTTTTTTAATTGGAGTCCGTGTGGCACCGTGTTCCTTGTTCACAAACAAAATTAAATTTAAATTCAGAACATCTTTTTCTTTCAATTTCATTAAGTCTTCAAATTAAATATAATTATCTATGGGCTATCTTATTTAGATTGTTCATAGACATTTTAGACGTGTTTAAAAACATGGAGACTAAAAATTCTTTTTATAACTTCAATTTACGTGAGGCATTGAACTTTAATTTTGTTCACTGTGAACAAAAGGATCAGCGCCAGTGACATATTATAAGTTGTTTCAAATAACATTTATTTAATTACAACCATCATCATCATCATCATCACAGCGTTAATCCCAGTCGCATCCGAAGCCTTTTCAGCTTTGGAGTCTGGGGTCCGCTTTACCAGTCCAACTGCTGATATGGCTAAACTTCGACATTTTCCGTGAAGCGACTGCCGTCTGACCTCCACAACCCGAAGGCGACATCGAAGCATTGCAGTTAGACCAATTGTTGGATTTTTTGAGGGCTCCAACAACCCGTAACGACTGCCATTAGATGTTCGTATGGCAACCGGGACCAACGGCTTAACGTGCTTTCCGAGGCACGACCAGACCAGTGCAAATATTCATATTCATGCATACAAATACTTGCACTGTGCGGGGATCGAACCCGCGCCACCTTGCGCAGCGGCCTTGGATTTATTTAATTACAACCATTAACAAATATTTATAGAATTCAGGATTTAAAGAATTGTAATCATTCACAGAATCATCAATAGGTATAACATGAGTTAGAATTGGGTTAAAATGTAATGATTTTTACGATCAAAATACTTTCCGTCTTTTAACATACCTTGTTATTATAGATATAACTCAGCAAAGTACTTTTTAAGAATCCAAAAACATCTTAGAAAAACATTAAGTTAGGTAACAACTTTCAGATTCGAGGCTCGAACGTTAAATATTAAATATTTTAGCTAAGTTCGTGTACGAGTGGGCTTACAGTTCTGAGTCCTGCCCTTCACTTATTTATTCATACTGTTTTGACGGGCCGTCAAACTTTTATTTTTCTTATTGATGATGGTGAGCCTCGTCGACAAGTTCGCATCGATGTTCGGCCGCCATATTGGCTGTTTTTTTTTCGCAAAGGTTTCTAAGATTTATAAGTTTTGGCACTTTGCTGAAAGCGTTGTGTTATTACTGTGATATTTAACAATCTAAAGACGCTATAGTTAAGATAATCAAGTTGGCAAAGGTTACTTCATTATTTTCTTAAGTGCGCTTTTGGTTTCCTTAAGAAGGGGTCGTTCTGTCATGTTACAATGGCCGTCATAAAAAACTGTCACTTACACCAGTATTTAAGATTCTGCTGAAACTCCGCTTCAAGATTGTAATCGCTGAATTTATTCTCACCGATCGCACATCTGTATTCATAACAAAACTTGTGTAAGGACTGATTCTCAATCATTTGACAAATCAGACAAATCCCAGTCTTTTGTCGATGAAAAAATCATTACTATATAAAGGAGTAATACCATTTGAATTTATTAACGCGGGAGGGCGAATCTAACGATTAAAATCTTTGTTCCTGTCATAATTTTTTGACAGCTGTCACTACGGCCGTTAAGTTCCACCATGGCTCGTCTAAGTAAAGATAGCCTAAGAGTTCTCTGTATAAAATTTTATTTACCTTTTTAACCAACTATATGATTTAAATCAGAAATCGGTTATTACTTTTGCAATATTGAATTTAAACAATGCCTAAATTCATGACGCCTATTTATAGTAGTTGTACCTACCGGTAGAAATAGAACAAGTACGTGACTAGCCCGATGAGGCCTCACTAATGGCCGAAACAAAACTTTCGGTATTAGTGTAAAACTATTTCTCTACAGAGCCGACCGACAAGTTGGCCGAACGCATCCGTTACAAAATTATCGGACGTCGATTAATTATTATTAACTAACATTAGCTTGGCTGAAGTTGGACTAAAATTGAACAATGTTGATTTATGAGTAGGTGGTACCTACTAGATGTGTTTGCTTACTTTATTTGTTGAAGTCGCTGTAATCCTCCGAGAGCAAAACACACGCTTTACCATTAATAGGGGGTGAGCCTATTGTCTTCAACCAGACATTTATTCAGTCTACGTGCTGCTACTGAAAAATTCTTTAAAGGAAGACCCCAATAACAGTTTACCCAACCTGGAAATTGCATCTAGGACATCATGATCCGAAGTGACGCTAGCAAACACTAGGTCAATGAAGCTGCTTTACTTTTTAGTAGCCTTAATTTTTCATTGCACTACGTGCGCCCTATTTCACCCGTATGAGTTTAGATTCCGTAGGAATTACCAAATATAAAATATCTTATATTTTAATCCTGGTTATAAACCATCTGTATGCCAAACTTCATCAAAATCCGTTCAGGAGTTTTGGAGGCGTTTGGAGGCATGTGGAACGGGGTGTAAAGTTCACTCATCCTCCATAGAAAAGGGAGGATCCTCCGACCAGACGGGTGTTATGTCTGGCGGGCACTTGCCCAATGTTTGAAATTGGCAAGTTGTAAGTATGTTAGTTGCACGGTAAACTCTGATTGCGAGATGTAGAAATCGGGTGACGTCAGTAAGACGCGTTGTTCGCATGTGGCGGTTGTAGCTATCGCTACAAGCGTTAAAGAGCAAGAAACGTTCATACATACACGCATCCTCACAAACTTTCGTATTTATAAATAGGTACGAGTGTTAAGTAGTGTAGGATTAGAAGCATTAGTATGATATCAACACGACATTCGGATGTCTTTACTTTTTACATTCACGTCGTACTCTGCTCACTCGAATTACTGATTTTATTTTTACATTACCCATCGTGTATTGATAAGTGAGATAAGCGATTTTTTTTTACATAATCCCGTCGTCATGGATGCTCGAAATTAAATTGAAGCTGTAGAAGCGGTCTCGATAGTAACGAGCTCTTTCATGCAAACGAGTAAGGATTCTGTAATATATATTTTACAGAAGAGGTAGAACGGTAAGAAAAATGGAAAACAAAAGAGCAGACTTTTGCTCTTCCTTGCTACCCATAATTACTCAATTACGTCTGACTACAATTTAAGTGTCTTCAAGGCTAGAATGAATGGGCTCTTAATAAACTAGCGCGCTTTACCATCAACGAATGCACCACTGATTGCAATGGCAAGCAGTGGTGTAAACTATCGCTTGACCGCAATCCCGCCTAATGAGGCGGGATTGCGGTCAAGTGATAGTTTATAATTATGTATAATAAACGTATAAAATATGTAAAGAAAACCCTGTTCGATCCCTGAAGGTATTGTTAGGTATCGATAACTGATTCTACTAATGGCTATAAAGTCAGGCTAAACTTAAAAAAATAATAGGTATTAAATTGCAAAAGGAGGTAACTTAATACATGTGCGGAAGGCAGTACATGCGCGGGCGAAGGGGGGCAGGACACGCGGCACGCGGTCGCATCGTTATTCGCTCATAATAATACCGTCAAAAATGGTGTTGCCACTTTTAAAAAAAATACCCAATTTTGGGGAAGTTGGAATTAATACGCGGATAAAAAGATTTTTTCAAAATTTATTAGTATTGTTACTATGATGATGATGTAAAATTTCATATTATTTTATTTGGTCATGTGTTGACCTAACCTTTCTGATCTTTATAGGCCGGACGGGGATTTCTTTACATATTGTTTATTATATAAAACAGCCAGGAACAACAGATTAACAAATCGCTTTCCGAATCACAGAGGAATCTCAATGTCTTATGAATAGTCTTTTTCTCGGTGGTAGGCCATAACATCGGCTGCCGGCAGAAGTTACCACCCACCAGACAAATTCTTGCCGCCAAGCGATTCGTCTTGTGCCGGCATGATGTCTGGTGAAGCCGTACGGAGGACGGGTCTGAGCAGTTGTGTTGCGATGTGTGCCGGGTTCGATGCATCAGATGTTGTTGTACCGGGAGTTTGGTCGTGGAGGGTCTCCACATCAATCTCCCTCTGGCGCAGCATCGTTGGTCGTATTATTGGGTCTAACATGCACCACCTCGCTCAACTGCCGTCTTCCTTCCAATTCACCAAGGTTTTTTTTAAGTGAATGGGCTTAATAAACTAGCGCGCTTTACCATCAACGATTGCATCACTGCTTACCATCAGGCGGGATTGCAGTCGCTTGACTACAATCCCATCCCATCAAATGCTAGTTTATAATTATTAAAAAAATAAAAATAGTCACCCTTCTACGAATATTCGCAGTAACCTTAAGTATATCTAATTTCCCTGCCGACGGTTACGAATAAACACAGAAGTACTTTATGAAACCGTAGCACATAAATTAATCATTTGCATGGAGTTGATCCATACATCGAGACACCGGTATCTCATTTCCGTTGTACTTTATGTGTGCCCCGAGCGACTTCCGTGACTCAATCGGGGTACACACGAGCATAGGTATCTACATGTCTTAAGAAAATATTTGAAAGTTTATCTTCTGTGTTTTATGTCAATCCAGAAAGACTACGGACGGTTGGTTGGGTACGAAATATTTAATTATAATAATAATTTATTTTATTTAATGACAGCAATGGTCCAATGGTTAGTAACGTATCTACTAAGGGTTAGTAACACTTAAAAATTAATCACCTAAAAAACTAATCCTGACTGCCGCACAAGCAATGCTAACCAGTGCCTAAGCACCGACGCACCGTACTTGTCGGCCATGGTTTGCAGGATGCTGTTAGCGCTGGACCTAGTTCTACCTAGCAAGGAGGCTGCCTTCACTATAGTAACGTGTCTTTAGATTAAATCTTATCTTACTAGATGCGGATGTTATGACATTAGTACCTGAAAAAAGAGAAAATACAATAATTAGTACATTATTCATCTCATGATCAGCATAACGTTTATTATTTTGAATATGTATGTATAGGCAAAAAGTAAAAACGTCCGCCAGAAGGAAAAAGACTATTTTTGACAGGCAGGGAGCCTCCACCGCACCCACGTTCCTTGACGTCTCGCGACGTTTCAGTTCTCATGTACTGCCGGTATCATTTCCGTCTCGAGTCACGACTCGTGATGCTACGCCGCTACGAGTCAGCTATATACATCGCGCTCCATTTGTCACATTTTCACGTCAAATGACGACGATGTCAGTTGAGACATTTCCGTGAAGAGTGTATCGCGTTTATTTTCGTTTGGCGAATGAAACGTACCTAATCTTGAATTTGAAGCCTTTAAATGATATACCACGTGAGGGTACAATGGCGACTGGGCCGCGGATTGTTCGAAATAGTTACCGTGGCCCCTGACGCACAGACAATTTTTTGTTATTGTTTTTTTTTTAATCGTTGGCCCACACTAGTAATTGCTCATGTATCGTGGGTGAGTTATCAAATATTTATACTCATATACACAAATAGCCTGACCCGGAACAACTACTTGTAGGTGATACAAATATTTATTCAGGACGGGGATCAACCCGCGACACGCAGCGCAGTCGATTGCTCAGCCACTACACTAACGGTGTTGTCGGGTGGGTTTTAGTCAGTAAAAGTCTGACACGCCCTCAGCTTCGCCCATTCCCGATTTCTCATTTGCCAAGAAAAGGCTACTATGGCGACATTCGTTTAAAACACGAGTTGAGGTCACTAATAATGGAAATTATAACAACATAAAATAATTCATAATTTGAAAACTACCGTCTGTATCACTAGCCGAAATGGCACTCTCTCTCTTTTTCCTACAATTAGTTTATTCTTTGAACGTTATTCGTTTTAACTTGATTGATACGATGTTATGATCCGTGACACCGGCAAATGGCCCCACGCTATAGTTATTTAAGTACAGATTGCTTCAACGTGAAGCAATTTGTGTTTAAATAACTTTAAAAAGTTTTAAATAAACAATATTTTTTATTGAATTAAAATGAGAAACTGTATGTGTACGTTACATTAGTGGTGTCATAAAGCGAAATACTTCATTATTACAATAAATAAAATTTTCCACAGACGTAGCAGACGCCAGCACACGAAGTAACAAAAATCTGTCAAATTTCATTAATTATTTTTTTTCTCTCTCCTTCAAGGTTAACTACTTGGGAAAATTTTATAGGTTCTGGTAGTTTGACCTCTGCGTCAGTACACAACTGTCATTTCTTTCTAATTCATACTACCTGTATTCTAAAAAAAAGGCAATAAAACACCATCTTTATCATAAGAGTAGTAGTTATTATGTCTTGTGCATGACATATTATCAGGTTCACAGCTGTCAAAATCGTCCTAAAATAAAATACAGAGAGTTGATTTTAGGACGATTATGACAGTTTAGCGTTGCAACACTAGACGTAGCCGTTATATACCTATAGGGTCTATCGACAAAAATGTTAACAATTGTGTTAGCGATCGGAAGTGGTATTTATTAAAGAAACAAATTAGGACGTTCCAATGTTCGTGTATTATCCATTTGAATTACAATCAGAACTTATTAATTAAGATAGGAACACAATAATAATCACTGAGCACACAACAATATGTCAAACAATAGCTCTTAATTAATGTAGAAAATATAGGTCTTACATAGTTTGCACGACGATGTTTACCAGTCTGAGTCCGTTGTCCAAAAGTGAGCCAGAAGCGGGTAAGCAACGCCTTATAAAGTGAGCTTGGGGTTTACTCGTTAACAATTGTTAAATGTGTGTCTAGTGTCAGTGGTACGTCAAAGTATGTTTATAAATTTTATATTTAAAAGGTGTTTACCTCAAACAACCGCTAAAAACGTGGTTTTGTGGTTAGTAGTAAGGATTTTGTGTAGCAAGTTGGAATATGAAAACAGCTTTAAATAAACGTTATCGTTAGCTAAATACCGTGTCAGTAGCCCAGTTAGTAAAATTTAATTATCGATCCAGTTTATTAAAATCTAGATAATAATGTTATAACGTATATTCCAATTTTCAGGGTACTTAGGTACCTATCAGATGTCTCTAATTATAATAAAATTTTAATTAGTTAACTGAGCCAGGTTTCACTTGAAATACTTCTTTAATCAATGAAAATATTCGCTTGACTGAGATATATATAATTATCATAATACGAACTTATGTATTCACACACACATACACATTATCTCAGATTATTACGAAACGTAACCGAAACCACGTGGGTTCGGATCGAGTTCGATTTAATTAAAATCGAACTACCCTCTTACAGGTTTTAATGAACTTAAAAAAAGCGGCCAATTGCGAGTCGGATTCGATCACGGAGGGTTTCGTATCACCGTACAATATTTTACACTGCATTTTTCTTTAATACGTTTCTCGCATGGACGCAATTTTAAACATTATCAATGACAACGATAGGAATCTATCAAATACAATTTGTTTAGTATGAAGGATAAATGCGTAAATATAAGGAATGGAGCAATTAAATCTAGTTTTCTTAAGTTAGAACGTGCTCAGAGAGAGAGAGAGAGAGATACCAAAAAAGAAAAAGAAAATACTCCAATGAAAAGCTTTACGAATTATGTAAACAGCACAGCAATTGATCTCTCAGCCACTTCAACTATGATGTCGAAAATTATGGTGATATAGAGTTAATTTTGCAATTTGTAACCTAATAGAGTTTCCATGTACATTCTAGCGCTTCTCCTATGGACTATCAAACTACTGCGATCGCCAACGCGCCTGCTAAGCGTAGGGATTATGGCAAACCCCCCAATGTAATGAAAGCCTTGGGAAGGCCTTTGTCCAGCAGTGGACATCTATAGGCTGAAGAAGAAGATGTATACTCGAAATTTTTTCTCCCTCAGACACAGTCACACAACACGGACAAAGGAGCCTTAATAAGGGTCCCTTTGGCAACCTTTGGTTACAGAACCTTAAAAAAATATAATAATTAATAATCAGGAATGTTGAAAAAATATCCGACCTAAATCCGGTAGGGTGTCAGTTTTTTTTTCATGTCGTTATTGAAAATCTTGGTTTCAATTTTATTTTAATGGGTGCTCATCTGTCTCGTTAATTACGGCTCAATTTCGTAAAGTATCTATTTCTTGCCTGTTAAAGTTGTGAGATTTTTTGGGAATTAATTACTTGATTACGTAGGTAGGCATTAATTAGGATTATTTATTAAGACCAAGGTCGTGGCCCACAAATTTAAGTAATAATAATTATTAGTCTCAGTGTTTCATTCCTTATGTTAAGATTTATGTTAAGGGTATGTGGGCCCAGCAGTGTCACTCGCATAAGTTGCTATCCCGTCAGAATATTGAGATAAAAGCAGGCGTGAACGTGTTTAGAACATAATATGTATTATAATACACTAGCGGCGGTCCGCGGCTTCGTTCTCGTGTAGTTAGTTATTATGCTCGTCTCCTATTAATCGCAGCGTGATGTTATATAGCTTAAAGCTTTCCTAGGTTAATGGGCTATCAAACGCAAAATAAAAATTCAAATCGGACCAGTGGTTCCTGAGATTAGCGTGTTCAAACAAACAAACTCTTCAGCTTTTTATATTTATATAGCACACTAGCTGCCGCAAGCGACTTCGTTCGCGTGGAGTTAGTTATGCTCCGCTCCTATTGGTCGCAGCGTGATGTTATATAGCCTAAAGCCTTCCTGGATTAATGGGCTATCCAACGCAAATATTTTTTCAAATCGGACCAGTAGTTCCCGAGGTTAGCGCGAACAAACAAACAAACAAACATATCAACAAACTCTTTGCTTTGTATATTAATATATATTAAGTATAGATGATCTTAGACCCTTCCTTTTTAGGATGATAAATCATCAATTGACCTAGATCCGCATAGTGTAAGAAATATTAGTCCGTTGTAAAAGAAATTGCAAACGAGGGGCTTAGTTAGGACATTTTTTTACGAAGCGGCGAGAGTTGTCATAAACAATATTAATGTGATACCTTAATAGTACAGTGTTTAATACAAGCTGTTATTAGTCTTTGACGACATGGTTGACGTAGGCTCGTTCATGGGTCAATGTATACACTTTTACAACAAGCTTCCCATGGACATTCGAAACTTACCCATTAAACGATTTAAAAGCTATATTAAGACCAAACTTTGCAGAAAGGGGTATTATAAAATCACAGATTATTTAGAAGAAAATAAAGCTTGGGATTGAGCTGGTCGCTCTGCTAAGCAATGTCATTAAGCAATATGCGTAATTATGCTACAATTATGAAATTTTAATCACTGTTTTTTTTTTTTAAATCACGCAAATTATTGTAAATATTTTCATTTTTAATGTCTGGACTTGAAAACGGTGATCTCTGAGTTTGTTTCGGCTTTTCTTCTCTGAGGTAGTCAGTTATTAAATGTCGGCTCCATCTGGTTTAAAAAAAATATGACGTGTAAAAGTGATCAGCGATCCTAATTCATAATAAACGATTTCCTTTCATTTCGTAGTGGCTGCTGCGGTACAAATATTTTTATGTCCTATAAGTAGTTGTACCGGGTCTGGCTGTTTGACATATGAGTTTATATGTGTAAGGTTCGATTGTTTTGTATGTATTTTTAGATTAAATAATGGGTTAGTTGGTTATTTCCGCTCTGAAGTCGGTCGTTGGCCGGTTTTTGACAGCAAAACGAATGTTTGGATCTGATTGGTTCAGCCTAGAATGGCGCGAGTCATAACTGCCTTCACAGCGGTAATCGTCAACTGGGGGGGTAGAATTAAGGAAGTAAAAAGCAAAAGGTGCGAGGGGCAGACGCACTTCGTCGGCGACGAGCGAACTGTTCGGTTCTCTTACACTGTCAGAATAATTTATGTAAAATAATTGAATACTTGGATAATCCTAGTTACATATATTATAAGTTGATTAATTGTGGTACCTAATCATAAAATAGAGCAGAGTATTGGGTATTGCTGAAGTTTTCTTCGAACCAGAGTCCCTTCCTCCCGGGTAGTCCTACATATGTGTGTAAAAGCACCCAAGATATAGGAGAAATTCTTAGTGTGGGGCAACGTTTTTTAAAAGAACAGAACAAAAAGGACAAAGAACAGTCTTTTCAAATAAAAACATACAATTATATTTTAATAAAAATACATTAAAAATGTAACAAAATAAATAGTGTAAAATTTGATACGAACTTTGATAATATGGCACAAGCGAGGAAATAGTACAAACAATTCGAATTTCGAAAAATATTAAGTTTAATATTCTTAAATACTAAAAGGAAAAAAAGGTAACAGGACCAGAATCTTTCATTGTTATTACTCGTAATTCTTTTGATTGTGTATGTTTGAAATACTTTATGTTAAATACGTCAAAAAATTGTTTTAATGGGAACAGAAATACATGTTAAACTACAACTGATAAAGTTTTATGTACAAAATTTTGCATAAATAAATAAAAAAATAATCATTATGTACATCTGTCGAAATTTCAGCTGTCTAGTAGACACAGTTCATGAATAACAACCAGCAACCTAATTGAATAACGCACTATTAGTATCGATTGGAATAATTCTTAAGCCTGTCCATTGCTCCATAAGTTCCTAAAACGTGTCTGATCAACAACGTTAATACCGCAATGGACGTTGTTTAACTGTCAAAATGAAACCCATTGCTATTGATAGTGAGTTAAGCAAATAACCTGCAGGTGACAGATAGATTGACGGACAGTGGAATTTCCTTTCATCCCTCCAAACAAACGTGTTACGTTAACCAATTATGTGCCAGTGATCTGTCCTCTGTGCCAACGCTCACAGATAAGCAAGAAGTAAGTAGGTAAGGTACAACTACACTTAATGTGGTCCAGACCGAGTTACATAATAAGTGTCGTCTAGTTTGAAAGGAAGTTGGAGCCTATCTCCGATCAAGTTCACCGATAACACGACCGCCAGATTCCACGATGTTAACCCTACTAATAAATAGCCTGGCTCGTTAAACACGGGACAAATTGGAAGCGATTAATCAGTATCCAACCGTCGCTCCTTTGTTTAAAAAATACTGGATGATAATATCTGTCCTTAATACTTTATATTATATTTTTTATAACATAAATTAATGAGGAGAGATTTGTTTTCTTTTTGTTTGTATCGAAAAAAACCGAAAGTACAGGTCTTATTTTGACCATTTTGCTAATAGCATTTTGTTAAATTATAAGCAAGTTATAAGACTAAAATTTATTTTCAAAAACATTAATGAATCTTAAGAAAATCGCAATAATGTAGTAACCCAAAGTAGCAAAAAAAGTTTTTTATTTAATAAAATGCATCGAGATTATGGATGTAACGTCATATGGACGTTACATCCATAATCTCGATGCATTTTCATTTCCTTTCATATTTGTATGAGATTATGGATGTAATGTCATGTGTAATTTGTATGGAGTTTCTTGCCCGTTCTTCTCCATAGGTACCTACTCTTTGGAATGGGCGACTAGCTTCATCTTATTGACTGACCGACCTTCTGACAATTCAAAAGTGCCTGTAACTGGTTTATTTGAAATAAATGATTTGATTTGATCCACAGCCCACTTCTTCTCTCTTTAAACATATCTTTTGTTTTTTATTTGCTCATGTATGATGTTTATTAATTAGATGTATTATTTAAACTAGTTTAATAGGTACACTTAACGTACATATTTATTGTATAATCTATGTAAATAGTACACGAGTAGAGAAAGAGGGGTCTCGGAGAATCCAGCTCGGTTGGGCAGCGTTCGGGAAGCTACACAACATCTTCTCGTCGTCCGAGATACCACAGTGTCTCAAGACTAAAGTCTTTGACCAGTGTGTGTTGCCAGTGATGACTTGCGGAACTGAAACGTGGTCACTCACAATGGGCCTCATACGAAGGCTCAGAGTCACACAAAGGGCAATGGAAAGAGCTATGCTAGGAGGTTCTCTGCGTGATCGAATCAGAAATGAGGAGATCCGCAGAAGAACCAAAGTCACCGACATAGCTCTGCGAGTCGCTAAACTTAAGTGGCAGTGGGCAGGGCACATTGCTCGTAGAACCGATGGCCGATGGGGCAGTAAGGTTCTGGAGTGGCGGCCACGTACTGGACGACGCAGCGTAGGGAGGCCCCCAACAAGGTGGACCGATGACCTGGTGAAGGTCGCGGGAAGCCGATGGATGCGGGCAGCACAAGACCGGTCATCGTGGAAAGCCTTGGGGGAGGCCTTTGTCCAGCAGTGGACATCTATAGGCTGAGGAAGAAGAAGAAGAAATAGTACACTGTAGACTACCTACATTATATCCCTCTTCTCCCCTTAGTAGTCCATCCAAAGGTTGTATGTAAAAAAACGCTCTTAGCGATAAGACCGCCCATTGTGTAATCTATATTGTATAAATAATAAAGAGTATTCTATTCTATTCTATCCACATGTTTCTTACTACTGAACAGATGTGGATTTTTGCCACACATACTACTTTATACATAGTCAGCCTATAATGTTACCACTATTGAGGCACAGGCCTCCTCTCGGTAGGAAGGAGTTAATTCTTTATAATGAGAGAGGAGAATACTTTATAATCACGATTAACACAAAAGATTTTGACTTTTTATTCCGATATTCAGAAGGGACTGAGACTTAGTCGGATGAAACCTCAGGGTGCAATTTTATAGAGAAAAATGTATTATACTTCTCAAAGGTAATTAGCCCGTACTAATCCCGTAGCTACGCCACCGCAAAGTGTGGCTCACTCTTACCGGACCTAATCACATTACTTCAAGGTTTCCTCTGTAACTTATGCATACGTTTTACAAAGTAAAATAATTGATTGCTGCACCTGGCGACGTCATTACGCCGGCGCCGGCTACCGCTGCAAATTAGCGCCGAAGCTCTGTCTTGCATTGCGTCCCAGCATAATGCCGAGCGACAACTGTTTTGCGTGGATGTAACGCATGTTTCCCTCCACCATTTCCTTTTTTTGTGTTTTTGTAACTTTTTGCGTCATGTTTACGGCAAGTAAATGTCTTTTTCTTTCTTTCTTTTTAACTTTTACTGACGACTTCCTAATATTTCTTGCTCTCTCGTCCAACCCCATCATACCGCATCGCCCACCCGCGCTAATATCTCGTTTTTGCTTGGCGTTCTGTCTCTCTGTTTTGTCTTGCTCGGCGCCTAAGAATTGAAGTGATGTTAAATAGCCCTTTGGCCTCATATAGAAAGGACTACCTATCTGATATTTTGTATTTTTTTTTATAAATGTATTTTATTTATTTTAACTGTGTTTAATTTACTTTAGCTATAAGTATGATCTTCATGCATGAGTCAAAATAAATACTCTTTTTTAAAGTACTAACTTTAACTTGGGCTATAAAATGCCACAGGTATTCTTCACATCTGTCATTTGCTTCCAGATATTAGCGCGCAAACAAATTCTTTAGCGTTTGTTTTTTTTAGTGTATATAAATAGATTTATTTACATATGTACATAATTATTGTTTTTAGAGTCATTCAGTGCATATGATTATAAATTATTATGTTCTCTTGCATGTCTCTGTAATACCCAATCAGCACAAACAAGTTTATTAGCGAACTCAAATTTAGGCTAGCTATCGTGTAAGACCGTAGGTCGAGTCGGCCCATTCAACGCCGGTATCACATTACTGAGGTGTAAGAGTAAGGCAGGTGAAAGTTTGTATTTAAGTCAAATACCACCAAAACCCTTTTGATGATTAATTAAACATAACTATTACTTATTTAACAATCAAAAGGGTTTTGGTGTACTTTAATGTTTGTAAACTAAATATTTATTTTTTACTATAAGGTGCAAATAAAACTCAAACATTTAGTTTACAATAAAAATAGACCTAAGATAGGTAAAGTTGTTTGTTATAGTTGCACTTGCAACCAATACCTAAGCTAAGATAACTTAATATCTTGTAATTATAAGTATCAGCGCCCACCTTCGTGAATAATTGTAGCCAATGATCATTAACATAGAAACTATGGACATATTCAACTTACATGAATAATTGCCATAATGTAGATAAGTTTAATTTTTTTAAAAGTTGAATTTTAGATATAATACAAAATAATTAAAATTATTAGGGAGACTTCCAGGTCAATTAAGAAAACAAAATAGATTAATTGTAATATTTAAGGCTGTAGATTTTTTTATTTAGGTATTTAAATATATTTTGTTAAACCCACAGGTCCACATTGTCAGGTTCTAGGCCTCTCGTATCCAATACGTTCATGCGGCCACCCCAGGCCCGAAGAGACCACAGGAACGACCTATATCTAGCAGAAGACAGACGTCTTTCGGCTGAAATTATGATGAACGCATTTTTACACCAGAAATACACGGCAAAAATTAAATACAATTAGTACCACAAAATATACAACGGGTCTTATCCATTTTCTTTTTTTTGTACTGGGAATCTAGTAAACATTATTATATTACCCCATCATCATCATCTCAGTGTTGATCCCTGTCGCATCCGCAGCTTTTTCAGCTTTGGAGTCTGGGGTCCTCTTTTACCAATCTAACTGCTGATTTTGGCTAAACTTCGATATTTTCCGTGAAGCCACTGCCGTCTGACCTCCACAACCCGAAGGCGATATCTAAGCATTGCAGTTAGACCAATTGTTAGACTTTTGAGGGCTCCAACAACCCGTAACGACTGCCACTAGATGTTCGTATGGCAACCGGGACCAACGGCTTAACGTGCTTTCCGAGGCACGACCAGACCAGTGGAAATATTCATATTCATGCACACAAATATTTGCACTGTGCGGGGATCAAACCTGCGCCTCCTTGCGCAACGGCCGCGTTCGCTACCGCTACGCCACGGAGGCTATATTAATAAATTACTCCATCTGTATTTTAATATAACCTACATTTTTTGCAAAATAAAAGGTTTGATTTGATTACGAGTGGGTTTGAGCTAGACTTATTGTTTTGCTTTTTTAGTTCAAAGATAGGCTTAGTGAGGATTTTTATGTTGCCTTCGTAAATGGATTTGAACAATAAAGACGTAACGAGTCTGGAAATTTGACTTTTCATGTACGCTTTGTTTGAAATAATTTGACAACTAGAAAGTTATCATTCCAACTCGATCTCATAAAAAATAGAAGATAAAAATGAGTTCACAATAAGAGCGACCATTGTACTATATTTTCTGTGTTCGATCTTTTTTTTTTTGTTATACAGTATGTTAAATAACAGAGGGCGTTCCTTTAAACTCGTTAAAATATATCATTAATAGATTAAAATAAAAATATCAGCATAGAAAAATAAGCATAAAAAATCCGAATAAAAAAAAATCTAATTGGAAATAAATTTGAAACCTGTTTTAAATCAAAATAGTAGTCGTCATGTATAAATAAATTGCGACGTTGCCGTCTTTCATGTTCGCGTGTACAGTGTGTTTCTTTTACATGTCAATTTAAAATTTTTAATGAATATTTTCATATTGGAAAAAATTTAAAACATTTTGTTTTCGAATGGAAATATTTTTTTTAGCATGTATGTATGCTATACTATTTCGGGTTAACGGGGACGCCCTCTGTTAGTTAACATACTGTATATACAATATGTAAAGAAAACCCTGCCCGATCCGTGAAGGTATTGTTAGGAATCGATAATTGATTCTATTAATGCCGACAAAGACGGACTAAAGTTTAAAAAAAAATCGCCCTAAAAAAATAAATATTATTTTGCAAAAGGAGGTAACTTAATACATGTGCGGCAGGACACCCTTCCGCGGGCGACGGGGGGCAGGGCATGCAACGCGTGGTCGAATCGCATAAGCGTACCGTCAAAATAGTGTTGTCACTTTTATAAAAAATACCAAATTTCGGGGAAGTTGGAATTAATTCGCGGGAAAAAAAGTTTATTTTAAAATTCATTAGTATTGTTACTATGATGACGTAAAATTTTATAGTATATTTAGTCATGTGTTTACCCTACCCTAACTTTTATTATCCTTATGGGTCGGACAGGGTTTTCTTAACCTATTGTATAATACACATGAATAGATAAAGAAGTGTGAAAAATTAGGAATGCCTAAGTAATAAAATGTTGTCATATCAAATGCGAAACAGAAACATTC
Source organism: Sesamia nonagrioides (assembly GCA_017933935.1). Taxonomy (NCBI): domain Eukaryota; kingdom Metazoa; phylum Arthropoda; class Insecta; order Lepidoptera; family Noctuidae; genus Sesamia; species Sesamia nonagrioides. Next base: position 916,019 of record JADWQK010000385.1, read on the forward strand.
TCAATGTCAATTCAGTATCGAAAATCAAATCAAACAAATTTCGAACTAGTTCGTCCAAGAATATCTCAACCCAAAGGAGTCTTCCTTTGGGTTGAGAAATTCTGAGGAGTTGACGTAATTAGTTTGGACAAACTAATTACGTCAACTCCTCAGAATATTGAACTAATTAAATTATGATGAAATGCCCCTAAATAGCAAGTTATGAAATATAAAACGGGCCGGCCAGTTAGATTGATGACGTCACGGCCCACCGTTACGGACCAGATAATTGATATTCAGTAAATATTGGCGGATAAAATAAACCGAAAATTGAGTTTCCAAAACCGGCCTAAATTAATTTGCAAGTTCATAACAGCTTCGTGTCGGCGTAAAATTTTTATTAAAGGCAAATCCCGGAGCTTTTCAGCGGACTTTGCGAGTCGTGTATTTACAGTAATGGTAGATAAAAACACCATACTTTCAGTTTTATGCTTTTTCTAAGGTAATAAATAATGACCATCACCACATAGGAACAACAACTACATTACTAACAAATGAGTTGTGGTTGTTTCATACAGAAATTGAATTGATTCGAAAAATCACATTTAAAAAAAGGAAGATTTATTTATTATTCACTACACTATAGGAGTAGAATAGAATACTCTTTATTATGTACACCTTATAGATTACAAAAACATAAATATAAAGATTTTACAAAGGGTGACACAATGGGCGGACTTATCACTAAGAGCGATCTTTTACAGACAACCTTTGGATGGAATAGTAAGGGGAAGGAGAGAGAAATAATGTAGGTAGTCTACAGTGTTTAAATAATAGTCCTGTTGAATTGTAATGGAATATATCGTTTCTGTTTTAAATATACAACTAAATAATGTAGGATAGCCAGTTGTTCCAGTACTAGTCGCACTCCGCCCACAAAGGATTGAAGAAAGAGAATGAGAAATAGTTTGTTTATCACAAGAAGTTTCCGCCCGCGATTTCCCGTGAGATTATTGGCCTATCCGGTCCGACTCGTCGCGCGTGTGACCGCGCTGTTTACTTCGTTTTCGCGTAGCTGTCTTTCTGACTTGTTTTCTTTCTGCTTGGCTCAAAACAGTTAGCAAGGTATTAAAAACCCTTCTTTAGAATTGGACTATCAAAAGATTTTTTTTTTTCGTATCCGTATCTGGTAAGTTCAGAAAAAAGTATTTTCAAACAAAATTTTCTGCTTTATTGGTGTAGAAGATTACCTCAACAAATACGAAAAGCAGAAGGAACGTATTTATAACCATAAAAATCAATAGAACGAACAATAATTCCGCTTTATGAGCTATTTCTTTCCGACTTGCTAGAGAAAAGTTGTGATAGCTCTAGGGATGTAAACATTATTTATTTTTGTAAACCTTTTATAGAATTTTACCATTAACTCCACTCTGGCGGTAATCCCCAATGTATAAAAACAAATTTTAGCTCTCTACATGTAATATTTAGAGTACCTGTAGTTAATTTGTTATAACTGCCCAGTAATCCAATGTTTGCTTTTCATGACGAAACAAGTTAATAAAATACCCCAATCAATCACGACATAATTCACAAAGAAAAATGTTGTTTAATTTTAAAATAAAACAAAAAACAGTATCGCGGCGCAATTAGTAGCTACTCCGGTTTCATTGTTGGGTATAGGTACTTATTGCAAATAAACTGAAACCTAGGAAGGAGTACGTACTTTATTCAAATTTTATTTATGTTACAATTCACGTTAATTCATGTTAAATAAATATCAATTTTATTTTACTAGTACTTAATATGTTAATTTTAGAGTGACTAGCAATATTAAAAATGTTGCAGTGAAAACTGAACTTTCTGCTGTAGGAATTAAAGTAATTTTTCTATAAACTTAGGTATACCTTGTTTAAATTTTTGGCGAATAAGTTGCATTAGCATTTTAGATATACTACAAAAAGATAAATGGGTTACTATGTCAGATGACTATGTGGGTATCTAGTGCTTGTATTTTTAAGTTTTCCAGTTAGACCATGTCTTGAGACTTATATGAATGGCGTTACAACTAGCCAAACACTTTTTACGAGTTATCTTTTCTTTCCAAACTATCTTTGGCGTGATAAAGTTTATATAAAGACTCTGAAACGCCTATTATGACAGTTTCGGTTCTCTGACAAGTATTGTTGATATTTTAACGACTCATCCCACCTTTATCCTCATTGAAATATCCATCAATTAAACTCTTTCGCTCCATAAAATATAAAACGCTAATTACCAGCAGCTCGGCTCATTACAATAAAAATGTTGAATAATTTCAAAATGTTTGTGCAAGAAGAACTCACTTGTTACAATGCAAATTTGGCAATTTTCCAGTTTCATGACACTGCAATGTGGGTAAGTTTTAATGGGCGGCCAACGCATTATGTCACTTGTAGCCATTCATTTACAGCTGAAAAAAGGACACGGGGAATTAAAAGTAAAACAGCGTTTCTTTACCTTTTTCGCTACTGCTAAGGGTAATAAAGTTTATTCTTAATTTTTTAAATTAGTTATTCTGCTAAATAATAGTCGCACGGGTCGATCGAAGGTTAAGCTACTCTTGTTGCAGTCGGTTCGTGGATGGGTGACCATTCATTCCGGTGGCTATTTGTAGACCTTTGCCAGTCTTTACGGGTCATCAGAAACCCGAAAGTTTGACAACCAGTTTTACCAAGGGGTCTCGTGTGGCGACCACGCACATAAAGACGCAGCGTGGGTAGGCCCCCGATAAGGTAGAACGACGACCTGGTGAAGATCGCGGGAAACGGCTGGATGCGGGAGGCGCTGGACCGATCATCGTGGAGATCCTTAGGGGAGGCCTATGTCCAGCAGTGGATGCCTTTCGGCTGAAATGATGATGATCGTGTTACCCAGTAACAAAGTTGTGAAGGTCACATAGGCAGTCTTTCCATGTAAAATACTGGTCATCATCATCATCTTTTAAAGCATTAGCAGCTCTTAAGATATAAAAAGCTCCTGGTTCTGACCAGCTTGCAGCGGAAATTTTAAAAGCCATGGGCCCTGTTGGAGTTGACGCGATACATGACATATGCAGTGACACCTGGACAACTGGCGTTTGGCCATGCGATTGGACACGATCAATTATTCTGCTATTACATAAAAAGGGGTCCACAACTAAATGCGGCAATTACAGAACTCTAGCACTTATATCTCATGCTAGCAAAGTCCTTTTATATATTTTAAACGCCAGGATCAACCACTTCCTTGGGTGGCAGATCCCTCAGGAGCAGGCCGGCTTTGTGAAAGGCAGAGGGACACGTGAACAGATCCTTAATGTTCGCCAGCTGATTGAGAAGTCCTACGAGTTTAACACACCCGTCATCATGTGTTTTATAGATTATAGTCAAGCCTTTGATTGCGTTATCTGGTCGACATTGTGGGGAGTTCTTGGAAAACTTGGAGTACCTGTACATTTGGTTACTTTGATTCAGTCCCTATACGCTAGTGGTCGGGGTGTCGTTAGGGTTGATAATTCTGCTTCGGACCCATTTGCTTTCGGAAGGGGTGTTAGACAGGGGTGTATTCTGTCTCCATTGCTTTTTAATATCTACGAAGAATACATTATGAGACGGGCATGTGAGAACTGGCACGGAGGTGTCTCTGTTGGTGGCGGTAAGCTTACAAATTTATGTTACGCTGATGATACCACGCCGATGGCAGCTGATGAGTCAGAAATGACAGATCTCCTCAACAGGATCACAAACATCAGCCTGGAATTAGGCCTCAGAATAAACCATGCAAAGACGAAGGTAATGGTTGTCGATCGCGCAAATAAGCTGGTGATCATTGGGGCGCTGAATCTAGGAATAGTCGACAGTTTCATTTACCTGGGGTCAAGTAAAAGCAACAATGGATCATGTGATTTGGAAATAAGGAGACGAATAGGAATGGCCAAAAATGCTATGTCTCAGCTTCACAAATTGTGGCGTGACCGCAACGTTTCACGGAAAACTAAGATTAAACTCGTCAGATCTCTCGTCTTCTCCATCTTTAGCTATGGTTTGGAAACGTGGACAATCAAGAAAGCCGATCGAGACCGCATTGACGCTTTCGAGATGTGGTGCTGGACAGCATTCCGAACAAATGCATCAATCCTTCGAGAACTGGGTGTCACATTAAGACTCTCCTCTATCTGCCCTCGAAGAATTTTGGAGTATTTTGGCCATATTGCCAGAAAGGACGGAGAAAACTCGATTTTCTCGGTGGTAGGCAACAACATCAGCCGCCGGCATAAGTTACCATCCACCAGACAAAGTCTTGCTGCCAAGCGATTCGTCGTGTTCCGGCATGATGTCTGGTGAAGCCGTACGGAGGACGGGTCTGAGCAGTTGTGTTGCGATGTGTGCTGGGTACGATGTGCCTAATGTTGTTGTGTCGGGAGTTTGGTCGTGGAGGGTCTCCAGATCATCCTCTGGCGCAGCATCGTTGGTCGTGTTGTTGGGTTAAACATTGCATCACCTCGCTCAACTGCCGTCTTCCTTCCTATTCACTCAGTTTTTTTGAGTGAATAGGCTTAATAAGCTAGTGCGCTTTACCATCAACGATTGCATCACTGCTTACCATCAGGCCGGATTGCAGTCAAGCACTAGTTTATAACTAATAAAAAAAAGCATCTGATGGTTACTGGGAAGGTGGATGGACGACGTTCCAGAGGTCGCACTCCAATAAGGTGGACTGACCAAATTCGTTCCTCTATGGACACCGGCCTGCATGATGCTATACTCACGGCCAGGGATCGTAAGAAATGGCGAACTATTGTGAGGAAGAGGATAATTCCACAGGGACATCATGACCCTCAGTAATGAGGAGAACGACTTGAGGAGGAGGATCATCATCTTTAATGCGTTAATCTCAGTCGCATCTGAAGCTTTTTCAGCTTTGAAATCTGGGGTCCGCTTTACCAGTCTAACTGCTGATTTGGCTAAACTTCGATATTTTCCGTGAAGCGACTGCCGTCTGACCTCGACAAACCGAAAGAGATATCAAAGCATTACAGTTAGACAAATACAAGACCATGTAACATACTTAACTGGTATACAGCAGTATGAAGTTAGACTGGAAGCTGACTCCATAGTTGGGAATAGACTAGTAGATTGATTTATTTGGATCCAAGGAAGATATTGTTCTTCATTAAAATGGTTATTTACCTGATGTATCGTCCGTAATTATTATGTAGGTACCTAAAACTACAGTACATAATATGTACTTCTCCGATTACCACAATTAGTGAATTCATTGGTTTATCACAAATTATAATTCAGAACCCAATACCTCGAATGTTTGCTTCACATGAAAAACAATTAATAGAATACCCGATAAATCACTCTATAATTTATAAAGGGTATTTCCCTTTGATTGAAATATTAAAATAAAATTACGAAAAACCGTATAGCACCGCAATTAGCAGCAACTCTGGTTTGGTTGTTATATTGCAAATAAACCGTATATTATTTATTTTCCAAGAGCCGAGTCCATTTAAATGCAACACGAAACATGATATATTAAAGTTTTAAAGCCACATGCTCACAGCAAAATGAGGCGGTCCGTTTTTTAGTTTATTTGTCCGTTCTGTCGATCGCGAGGATTTCGGATCAGTTGATTTTATAATAAAAGCTAAAAGCCTCTTTTAAAGTTTTTCGGACTTACCACAAAAACTTAAACACTTTTTTAACATGTGTCTAATGTCAGTGTTATGTCAAATTTCAAATAATTATGAAGTGTAGAAAATGTGTTTTTATAAGGATAAACACAACTAATAAACACTAAGGTTCGTATTTCTGTCCATAGGTACTTCTCTAAAATGAATATACATATTTAGGTAGATAGGTGCATGCTACAGAATTACTTTTTAAAAAGTCTTTAAAGGCCCATAAAATTACGTTTATATTTCGCGGATAAGGGAGTTGAGATCGAGTTGGGATCGATCGGACCGAACGGACCAATGGGCGGTCCAAACGATCCCAACTAGTCGCAATCATTTGACAAAAATGTGTTCGCCGATTACGGGAGCGATAAAAGCCCGTTTTGAATTTGGAATTATAATCAAACTATCGAGCCATTTTTAAATGAAGTATATTCCGTCTCAGTTAAAGTTTTCACTAAAACCAAAATCTAAGTGATCAATTATACATTAATAACTTTACTTCTGTCGGAATATTCTTTAAAGAACACAATAAATTGATTTTCAATTGTATAATATTTTGCTATTTATAATTCATTATTTTCGTTGACCGGTTGTTACATTATACTTAGGTCAATTAAAATTAACTATGTAGCTAGCTAATTTTTAGCTTTGCCGACGTAATGGCTATCGATGTGCACATGATAAAACAAATAGGAATCTTTTTGGTGTGGTCACTAACAGCAGTTTATGTCCAGCCTTTCCCAAATATTTGGGGGTCGCATTGCAGTTTAATCGGATGCAACTCAATAACGGGTTTTTTACACGGAGCTATTACCTATCTGACCTACGTGAGTCACTTGAAATATCAGTTAAAAATCAGTTTTTTAGTATATTAACTTCACTGGATTGATGTGTATTTAGATAGATCAACTTGAAAAAATTAAATTAAGTACTTATGATACGACGATATGTACTATATACATATATACTACGATACGTACGTATAAAGTACGTACCTACGATATTTTATTATTTTTTTTTATTTAATTAGTTTATAGCGGTATATAAACCCTTTATATATGTACTACAGTTTTGATACAAATAAATGTTAAATAAATGTTCTCTACCTTCCAAGGTGCTCTCATTTATTTTAAAATCCTCTAAAGTTGTTTTATGAACTAGTAATTTAATTATGGTAGCTTTGAAGCTCGTTTCTAAGTGTATCGACAGTGCGGCTGTTAATATTATTAAGTGCCCCAGGAAATATAAATTACGAGAAGTCTCTGCGGAAAGGTGATGTCATAACTTGAGACAAGAATTTCTGAATTTGTGCTTTAATGTTAGATACTATTTTATTGGGTTTTTGACAATATTATGAACACGTGATTTCATTTTTGATGACATAAACGTAAATAGACGTTCCAACTACATTGGGTGTTATATCTTCTAGCGCAGTGGTTCCCAATTAGGTTTTTCTACGTACCACTTGAAGAAAGACCTCAAACTTCCGTACCCCTTTTTATAGAAATGTTAAATAAATAAATAAAATGTTTATTCAGCAACTTAACTTATGCTAGTTACATTTAGGAGCATCCTTTTAAACAATTAATTTGCTTGTGTTAGGATGCTCCGCTCTCCCTTTGTTATACAAAACTTAAAAGTTATTTTAGAAAACAAAATATATAGAAAACCTAAAAGAAAACCAAAAAAAAAAAAAAAAATTAAATTAATACAAATTAAAATAAAAAGATATACAAATAGGATTAATACTTCGCACGCTGGAGTGTGTGTGGTTTAATGTGAGGGTGTGTTTGTGAGAGTGAAAGTGTGGGAGTGTGTGCATGTGTTTATGATGGGAGTAAAACTGTGGAAGTGTGTATATGGATGTGTACGGAGAGTGGTAATGTTGGAGGAGCAAACAGATTATTAGATTTGAGCCCATGGCAGAACGAATTGCGTATTTGCCTGTTAAACCCGCGACACGGTCTTGGGATCGGAAAATGATGCAACACATCATTTACCATTAACTGCATAAACTATTCTGGTTTATTTAATAATTATATTTTTGGGAGTCTCTCTGAAGGACCGCATCAGAAATGTGGTGATCCGACAGAGGACCAGAGGCACCGACATAGCTGAGAGGGTTAGCAAGCTGAAGTGGCAATGGGCTGGTCACATATGCCGCAGGACCGACAACCGATGGGGTAAACGAGTCCTCGAGTGGAGACCGCGTCTCGGCAAACGTAGCGTGGGACGCCCTTGGGCTAGATGGAGCGACGACATCAAAAAGGTGGCTGGTAGTGGCTGGCGGAGAACTGCTCAGGATCGAGCTTGTTGGCGTGCCATGAAGGAGGCCTATATCCAGCAGTGGACGAGTAGGGGCTGATGATGATGATGATGATGATGATATTTTTGTTGACTGTACAACATTTTCTACCTCGTCATAAGTTTTAGTTTTCAGCCATGCAATGATTATAATGCATTAAATAAAACATGAAATCAGGTGTATTTTATATTCATTGTCATCCTAACAAACATGTGTTCTTTGTCAATAGATTTTTACATTTTATAAACCAGCGCTTGACCGCAATCCCGCCTGATGGTAAGCAGCGATGCGATCGTTGATGGTAAAGCGTGCTAGTGCGTGCAAGTTTGTTTTTGCACAATTCGAAAAAATCTGGTTGTACTTTGATTTTGCGCGTACCCCTTGATGCAATCTTGCGTATTCCTGGGAGTACGCTTGCCACTAATTGGGAAACACTGCTCTAGCTATCAAAAGAAATATAATAAGCGAATATTATCATTCAATGTCTATCAGTAAGCTTGTTTATGTGAACGTAGATATTAACCTATACCTGTTAGAAAGGCCTACCTATTCCACTTATAGAAGTACCCACGCCACTATATTGAACAAATAAACCAATGTACCAATCCCACGAACACGCAAGTAAACCAAAGCCCAATAGCACCGCGCACCTTCACACTGCAGTCGGCAACTTGGTAAATATCACGAGTTCCATCGGCCATAACTCAACGAAATGCAATCTCTAGCTGGCGCTAAAGCCGAGATGTTTAACTGTGCCTTTAACTATTGTAGGAGTCGAAGTATTTCAAAAAGGTGTAAATTCTACGAGCACGGAGTTAAATGGAGTTTGTCGTAATTTCTTTTGATATTAGTAATGATTTTCGGAATTATTATAATCCATACTAATGTTATAAATGCGAAAGTAACTCTGTCTGTCTGTCTGTCTGTTACGCTTTCCCGCTTAAACTTATGAATTGATTTTGATGACATTTGGCACAGACAATCTTTAGACCCTGATAAAGGGCTACCTTTAATTGAAAAATTTGATATTTCCGAGGGAAATCTCAAAAGCCCGATATAACCGAATTCCACGCGGGCGAAGCCGCGAGCGGATAGCTAGTAGTTCATATAGCAACAAATTAACAAACATGGATTTTCAGTACATTTCAGTTACTTTTTTTGTTTTAATTTGACGCATATAGCGCTATAAGTTTATTTTGGGGAGCAATCTTGGTTTTTGGCAATTGATATTTTACAAGACAAGTACATAGGTACTCAATTGTTTACCAGAAATAATTCGGTCAACGTCATTCGAATGCTAAAATATATAAGTATAAGTAATCTACAAAACAACATTCTTAGTTTGAAAAAAAGAAAACAAAATTTTAAATTTGGTTTGCCGTCTCCCTAAATGTCACGAAGGCCTTCGTCCGGGTTTGGTACGTTGACCTTTTGAGTAAGCTTCTAGCGTACGACATTTCCCTATCCTAACCGCTTGGGTAAAAGACTTCCTGGTTGAACGGTCCCTCCGAGTTGTTGTGGACGGATGCTCATCGGAGCTCATGTCGACTAAAACTGCTGTTCCTTCGGGGTCTAGTCTTTCTGCAACTCTGTTCCTGCTGCATATTAACGATCTGCTTATGCCCGGTATCTGTGGGTACGCCAAGGATAGCACAGTTGTGGAGAGATACCTGCGGATGCTTGGGCCAGTAAGGAAGCAATCAATCAGTTTCGCCTCGTCTTTTATACCGTGTACATTGAGGGACTGGAACAATTTTCCAGCGACGGTTTTCCGTCTGACTACATTTTAAGTGTCTTCAATGCTAAAGTGCATAGGCTCTAGTCATAATAAACTAGCGCGCTTTACCATCAATGATTGCATCCATGGTTACCAACAGGCGGGATTGCGGTCAAGCAGTAGTTTATAATATACTAGCTGCGCACCGCGGTTTCACCAGCGTAGCGCAGCGGGATGTTACATAGCCTAAAGCCTTCCTAGATTAATGGGCTATCCAACGCAAAAAGAATTTTTCAAATCGGACCAGTAGTTCCTGAGATAAGCGCGTTCAAACAAACAAACCAGCTTTATATATTAACTAGCGGCTGTCAGCGACTTCGTTCGGGTGGAATTAGTTATGCTCAGCTCCTATTGGTCGCAGCGTGATGTTATGTAGCCTAAAGCCTTCCTGGGTTAATGGGCTATCCAAGGCAAAAAGAATTTTTCAAACGGGACCTGTAGTTCCCGAGATTAGAGCGAACAAACACACAAACAAACAAGCAAACATACAAACAAACAAACAAACTCTTCAGCTTTATATATTAGTATAGATATAGACATAAAAAAAAATGAATTTCGTGATTAAGTAATTTTTCACATCACTATATTCAAACCTAATTTTAAACGCTAGACCGAATGGAATCAATTGACACGAATGGAACGCTGCCAAAAACTTTACCTTCAAATTATTACAGGTACTCCAGATCATATAGGTTATCTAATATCGCATTCATTCATCCCAATCTACTGAGGCAGTAGTACTCAAGCAATTTCTATCTTGGGCCGCGTGCATGTCCCTATTTTTAGCAATGGGTATCATGTTATGTGATACTTAGTCTTTTTATACACGGCACAGTTTCATTGCAGTAAGGCGTATTGTACATACATACTTCGTCGAAGAAAAACTTGTTTGTCATCAAGCTTCCATACAAATACGCTGATGACCGTTTCTACACACGACGGATAAATAGTAAATTTCCACGGCACGAAAAAGCATATGAATAAAGGGCCCTATTTTCTATATTTAAATTTGAAATAAAACATTGAATCATCTATAAACAATTATGAGGAATTAGCTATTCCTCATAATTGTTTATAGATGATTCAATGTTTTATTTCAAATTTAAATATAGAAAATAGGGCCATTTATTCATATGCTTTTTCGTGCCGTGAAAATTATAGTTCCCCCCAATAACTTTCTTTAAAGCAGAAATAATGATTCCAAGAAAAATATGTGAAACCATAAATGAAATTGATCGCGCACATACCAAAAGTAGTAACGAAAGAAAATCAGTTCTGTTTTCCTTAGTAACCCTTCAGAAGGAGCCGCGGGTCACAAAGATACGTAAGTCTGCGGGCCGCAGGTTGAGTACCACTGTAACAGAAGTTCCATACATATATCTCACTATTATCTGGGTACCGTGCAATTCAAAGTTGGTCTAGATTCTAGTAACATTGGAGACCTCGTTCACTTATGTTTGAGAGATTCTCTAACGGAGAATGCTTTTAGCGGCTTAGGTTGTGCAGTGTAATAATTCTCAGTATGTTTCGCTTGTAAGATGTTCTCACATTGAAGAATTTTTCAATGTGAAAAATATGTGTGTGAATTTAGTGTGTTCACTTACCTGGTGAATGATTCGGAGTCTTATTACAATAATATTATTGGAATAATATTAGGAACAATATCTCTACTTAAATACAAAAATAACGCAATGCATGTCGTTGATCTGTCAAAAGAAATGTATTGCTATTGTAAATGTGTTATGCAGTTACCCCGCAGATTAAAATGTTGTATGTAGTTTTAGTAAAAAGTTCATATTAAAAAGTTCTGCTGTAATAAGTAGGTACCTACTTAAATAATGTTTATTAACAATACTTATCTTACAAGTTTTCATAACTTTTACCACTGATAACCTCCACTACGAGTGTCTTGTTGAAACTTATGAATTTCGCAGTAATGACGCGCTTCTCCAATATCAAGACACGGTGTTAGTTCGGAACGATTGTACGATAATAACTTCTACTAGGACTTACTTCGAATAGTCGTAGTTTCTACGAGTTCGCACTTCGAGGTGTTCATTTGATATTTAATGCTTTAAAAGTGTTTTTAGTATTACTTTGTTGAAAACGTTCGTTGTTGGTATTACTTCAAGAAAATGTACTGGTAAATGGAGGCAGGTTTTTCCTAAATGAAGTGGCTATAAGTACATTTATTTATTTTTACATCTTAAGGAAACTTACAGCTGGCATCTACAACGTTATATTTTCTTTATACGTAACCTGAATATAGTTTGTTCAAAATAAGCAACTGAATCGAATCCAATAATGTTTACACCATGTTATATTTTTTCCCAAATATATTTAAAAAGTGTTGCAGTGTGGTTACCGAGCGCATAACACAGTGGATCATAGTGTCCTAGGGCAAACGCCGCACCGCGACGCTGCAGGTGCAAGCGGGTGAGTGGCGTGTTGACCATAATATTTTTGTAGCGACAACCAGGTAACATAACAAGCTCATAAATTTGTGATTTTTCATGATACCTTTACCATGATATTTTTTCTTACTCCTCCGCTATTCTTTTCTGATTAATTTCGTTGCGGGACCCAAGACAGTTGAATCGTTTCTCCGAGACTCGTCGAGCTTCATTGCTCGGCGTTTTTCTGGCGGTCTCCACTGTTGATTCTGGCTTTCAGGAGTTGCAGTGGGTTGGGAACAGTGTGGCGGGTTTTGTCCCAAAAAAGATACCTTTTTGAAATTTTGTACATAAATTCTTTACATAAAAATACTGGACACGTGTTTCGGGTTTCGAACATACAAAAAATTACGTTGTATACAAACAGCAAAGAAATAATGAAAGAAGGCCAATTAAAAGTTTTCACAGAAAATATTAGATTAGCTCAAGAAACATGACAGGACAGGAAAGTGAAATCAAGAACAAGTAAGCACTCGGAGATAATTTAGTAAAGACTGAACAGGTTTTAGTGACTTTCAAAGAAGTTAACTCAGAGATTTTTTTTTAGTTTAAGAACACTATTGGAGAATAAAGACTGATTTACACGGTGCAATTTAATTGCCTATGGCATACAATAAAATTGATGCAACAGATGACTTGCGTCATCTAAATGGTGTTTAGGCAATGCAACTCTTATTATTGCTTCAACTTAATTGAAGCCATAGGCAATTAAATTGTACCATGTAAATCAGTGTTAAATCGAGATCATCAATCTTTGGCACAACAAGTTGTATGCTCTGCTAGCTCTTATCATACATATAAGAGTTTAGTCGATATACGCACCGCAAAGAGGGAACTTACAGAGGCTGATGATTGCTTAAAGTGAAGGATGGAACACGCAGCCCAAATTTGCTCAATAATTCAGAACAGTCGGTGGAACCATTAGCCAAATTGAACAAGAATACCATGTCAGCAATTTTTCTCCGCTCAATTAGTGGAAGAATGTAAAACTTTCTGCAACAGTTGTAATAAATAGGCAAGTAAGTTTTGAATCTAAACTGAATGCACCTAAAAAATAATGAAAAACTTGAATGTAATGTGTGTTCTTATCTTGAAAATTTGCTGTAAATACAAAAAGCAATTACAATCATGAAGTATTAAAAATGACTTATTGGTTATGCTGCACTAACTTATGCACATTGATATTACCAATAATGTATATCAGAAAGAATCAAATTTGATTAACAGCGTATAAAGGCGAATATTTAATAAGTATTAATACTAAATAATGTTCATACGATATTCAGTCGCACCTATGTAGGTAAAAATAATAGTTAGGTACTATGAAAATATCGATGAAAAATACAAAAGCAGATTTATCGAAGCAGACAAGCAGAGTCTCATTCGTCTCAATTATATAGACGGGCCATCTGTCAATCAGCCTCCCGATGGAGTGATTCGTTACCGATTTCATTGGAAGAAAAATAAAAAAGGAATTATTTGTTGTGTGCAGCTTTTGGCTTTCCTAACCTATAATATATTCGTGGTTGGTTGAATGCTTATACAATTATGAAGGTCAATATGGTTTTCGCTATAGTATATAATTTGTTTTTTGTGTTTGTTGTTTTAATTTGAGTCGTGGTGGCCTAGTGGTTAAAACACCAGCCTCTCAAGTATGAGTGCGCGGGTTCGATTCCAGGTCAGGCAAGTACCAATGTAATTTTTCTAAGTTATATGTACTTTCTAAGTATATCTTACACACCAATGACAGATTACAAGGCGATGGAGAACATCTAGAGGAAATCTGGACTAATAGTCTAAAATCGCCAACCCGCATTGAGCAAGCGTGGTGATTACGCTCAATAATTCTCTGTATGAGAGGAGACCGTGTGCCCATCAGTGGGACAATAAAAAGGTTGATGATGATGATGATACAATTTGTTTTCACAAAGTCGAGTCTTTGCGGGTCGTCAGAAGCCCGAAAGTCTGACCACCCTTCTTACCAAGGGGTAAGGTAAGGATCGTTTTACCCAGTAACTGGGTTGTGGAGTTCAGATAGGAACTCATCATCATCATCATCATAATTTCAGCCACATGAAGTCCACTGCTGGACATAGGCCTCCCATAAGGATTTCCTAAAAGAACGGTTGGACGCGGCCTGCATCCAGCGCTTGCCTGCGATTTTGATCAGATCATCCAACCACCTAGTCGGTGGGCGTCCGACGTTGCGCTTGTCGGTATGTGGTCGCCATTCAAGAGCTTTTCTGCCCCATCAGCCATCGGCTCTACGAGCTATGTGTCCCGCCCACTGCCACTTCAGAGAGCTAATCCGCTGGGCTATGTCGGCGACTTGAATTCTACGGATCTTCTCATTCCTAATTCGATCACGTAGAGAAACACCACAAAGGAAGTCACTTCATGTAAAGTACTGGTATGCAGCATTGACAATAGGCTAGGTAGATGATGAAATCGTGTCTTGGATTTTGGTCATGGAACGTAATATGTTAAAAAAACGGTATGAGATTTTTTTTAAATGATTTTTTTTATTAACAGCCTGTGATAATTTTGCTGAAAGGCTCAGCTTTACAGCTTTTACTTCAGTCTTTACGAGATGACTGATTGAACTCAGTTTAATTTAAAATACGTCTTTATTGCAGGCATATTAAAGTGCAAACTGAAAACGTGAACTCAGATGAAATCGTTAATTCTAGACCCTTTATTGCAGAAATATCTCACAGTTTATAAAAAAAAAAACTGATATTTTATAGAAAACTGCAATACGCGGGCAAAATGTATAAAACTGTAAAGTTTTCTTTTTACCCCTTATCGGATCGGTAAATTTCTATCTGACTTTTTATTTTTTTTTTGTTCCGATGCTGGCAACAAATATTTTTCGTTCGGAAACATTTATTTGATTCGATTATCTACAGCGAAATTGCTTAAATGAAAAATTGTTAAAAAAAAAAAACATAAGATTACTAGATTTTATTTAGCAGTAATAAGAAAGGTTAAAGTCGTATGATGCCATGCCTACACCGGTGTCATCCTGATCCTTAACCGGCCAATTAACCTGTTAACCTAGTGAGTTTCAGAACCATGTTCTAAATCTATGCTAACCCGTAGAGTGGCAATTTCTCTGCTTCAGTATTTACCTCGTATTGTCCAAGAAGCGTAAACATGCTTCAATAAACTACAAAACTACTATGTCAACAAAAGACTACATCCGTTAGGCCAGACCGTTTCTCATTAAACCCAGCTGTGGAACTTATAAAACTTGTTTACAAAAGCCCTACACTGATTAATGTATATTTCATATCGGCCAATAAATAATGTACGAACGGGATTGCCAAAAAACCGCCAACTTTCGACCATTACTTATGAAATTTAATCATGAGCCAAATAAGTTGCCGCGAGTTTCGAACTTGGTGCCGTAAAAAAACGGTTTTTGATAATTTAAAAGTCGAAACGTATAAACTGTGGGTGGTAGTTTTATCTTTGTTTTTGCGAAGTTTAGCCCTTACCGCGTGTAGTTGGTCATGAAAATTGTAACATTGGAATAAAATGTGTCTGTCATTTCTTTAAGTGATGGAGTTAGTGTCAGTTTTTGAATGAATAAAAAGCTTTTTTTAATCGATGAATATTTTCTTCTATTATCTTCTTGTACTATCAGCTGTAGAAGTCCATTTCCACCTTAAAGACTACTGTCGCCTGCGCTAAACCGGCCACGCACACTACCGCATTATTTTTTTTATCGCAGTCTTCGTCTTTCTTTAAAGTAATGCAAAATTTCGTTACTTCATTTGAAGTTGAGTTAGCGGCCGCACTTAACAATGGTGCTATCAAAAGCGAGCGATTGTGGGTTCGATCCTTATTATAGGCAGCTCTTTTTGTTGTTTCATATAATTTAAAATTATGATAATTGATTTGTATTTTAAAGTAAAAATGTTTGCAAAGGAAAATTTATTGAATATTTATCCCAAAAAAGGGTTTTATTATATGTTTTAGTTTACTATAGGGGTAATATAATAAAAAATATATAAAAATAAAACAATAAGCATATTATAATGCAATATATTATAAAGTTATATATTATTCGGTATAGATATACTTATACTAACAAATGAAACAAACGTTGAAACGGCAGCATTGTAATATTTTATATAAAAGTAATCCTTGACAAACTTATGATATTGTTATGGTAAAAAATACAAAAACATTTTTGGTTGTTAGATATGAAAATTATAATATTATACGTATATTATGATTAAAGAGGTTATAGCTTAATTATTCATTTTCTTAAAGAAAAGAGGATTGAAGCTTAACCTGAATATTATTGCAATCATAAAATAATCTATACTTAGAACACATAATAGTGCTTATTACATTTATAATTTTTTTGCGTGTATAGCATGGTACTAATGCTGCCATCTTGTAGTGACTTTTTTCGGAGTTTGATGGCATGAGATTATAATCTTCAAGCGCTTTCTTAGTTCAAAAGTAAACGAACTTATTTCTTATCGAATTCCGAAATTATTGTTTTTATAATTTACCAAAAGTAATTTGTATTGAAATTGCAAAAGGCGACATCTGTTAGCCATTAAGCCAACCGAACATATTACTGTCACTTAGCTAAATTACTTTAGAGATGGTTTAGAGTCCGTTATTAAGATATTTATTGGTATATATTTAAAACACTCTGTAGGACACTTCTGCACTGTTTTTGTTATAAATAGTTTTTTTTTTTTTGTTTAGCTCGATAAGACTCCACCAGCCTCGCCAATTTATTTTTAAACCACAAATGCAACCTATCTTCTTCGCACGATTTAAAAGTTTGTTCAACGGTAAATATTGTCGTTTCGTTTCACTTGTCTCGACAGCTACCTTCGGCCTCCAACCTCTTGACCTTGACCTCCAACGGCTTACAGTATTTCTCTAAAACAATAACAATTTTATTACACACTTAACAAGCGATTAGTTTGCACCTTAACACAAATAATAATAAAAACAACTTACACAAAAGCCGGTTTCATATGATATTTGAGATATATTGCTGCATATGCCTGCATATTGATTAAAAGAGTAAAACTAATAACACAAACTGGTAACTATATGTTCACCAACCAACAACAGCTAAGTAATATTATTTGAGTTATTGTAGCTAATAATAGTTATTGTAGGTAGCGGAATATTTTTTGTGAAGTAGTGATTCAGATTCTTTCAAGTCTACCGTCATCTTTTTATAATGACTCTAATATAGAAAAAATCTTAAAAGAAAGTATCATCTTTAAGTTGCAGATCGGTATTTTTAGATATTTTTGTTGTCAGCATTCATAACTCACCAATAAACATTTAAAAAATATTTTTGCAAGTTATTAGATTTGAACTCGAACCACCTTGAACGCCTATCAAGGCGAAAACCGTTAGGCCATTGAAACACTTACTGTAGACGTTGAAATTAGTAAGTAGTACCTAAGAATCATAAGCGGGCAGCAAGTGTATGAGTGTGTATCAAACTTTATTATAGAAGAAGGTCGTAACTACAACTAGTATTGCTTGGCCATAGTTTTGTGAGATTGCAACTCGACTTTTGGTCTTGACTGTACGTGTAACAGGTTTTTTAGTTATAAAAAAACTCTGCTCTCTGTAGCAGCTGCATGAGAGTTGCCGAAAATCGAGTTAAAAGGCCTAGTACGGGAGAGACTACTTCAGTGGTGGACAGTTATAGGCTGTTAATGAATGATAATGATAATCTTGTTTATAATTCGGTTTCAATAGATTTTTGTATACACTTATGAGTCATTTAAAAAATAAATATCTGGAGCGCCTTGAGTCTATTTATTGTTTTAGATAAATTAACATTACATCTTTCTATCAACATTTCCCTTCGAGACATAGAAAGAAAGTGCACTTTTTAGTTTTCAAATCAAACAAACTATACGGCCTCACAAGCCAACTAGTGATGTGCCAAAAATCCATAAATCCGACATATATGTATAATTTTATCCCCGTCATCCCCCACGGAAGGAAATATCGTGCGGATATCCGCGCAACTGACAGAGGAGGGACGGGGGATAATTTGCACGTGTTATGGGCACTGGTAGGGTGACGTCATAGCCTTAGTACCTTAGGTACCATTGATCCCATTCAGAATAATGATGATAGGCTTGGTAAACGATTGAGAAGTTTGTTCGGCTTAGGATGAAATGAAAGTTCTTGTAATAGGTATTATTTCTTTATAGTAGGTAGACATTAGACCAATTAGGTATAGTTTGTTCACAGTTGTTTTTATCTCTGACAGCAACAACCTAACAGCAACCTTATCGTGACGGGGATAAAGGTTAAAATGACTTTGACAGGAACTTTCTTTAGCAGCAACGCAACAGCAACCTTATAGAGACGAGAATAAAGGTTATTGTCATAAGGACAGAGATTAAATTTAAAAGTAAACTGTATTCTTTTAAACTTATTCCTTCGCCTTTGTGTCAATGTTCTACATCGAACTGTGAATTTGAACAGTCCGCACATCACATCTTGTGGGAGTGTATTCTTTGGCAGAATGAACGCAATATTATGTTGCATAGTGTACAAGTTACATCCGGAGTCGTTTATTGTACAGACCTTGTATTAACTAGAACTAATTTCCGTGCGTTCAGGCGCTTTTGCCATACCTATTATTCGAATCAATTGTAACAGCACATACCTACTTAGGACCCATTAACTTAATCAAATTTTATTCCGTGGTGCTTGGCAATCTGGGCTTCTCCCCGTTGCAATAATGTCCCTTTGTGTCGATTGGCCTAGTTCTGTTCTGTCTCCTGCTTGTTATGGAGGGAAGTGGAAAAAATATCTTTTTTCTTACTCCTCCGCAATTGTTTTCTGATTAATTTCGTTGCGAGACCCAAGACAGTTGAATCGTTTCTCCGGGACTCGTCGAGCTTCATTGCTCGGCGTTTTTCTGGCGGTCTTCACTGTTGATTCTGGCTTTCAGTAGTTGCAATGGGTGGGAAAAGCGTGGCGGGTTTTGTCCCAAAAAAAAATATGGACAGAGATGAAAATTCAGAGGTAAAATGTAAAAAAAAACACCTCTGTACCTTTTTTGCGTTGATTATGTATGTATATGTGTACATATAAATGGTACAATAAATACATAAATAAAGGCTGGTCTTGTTTTATGAATTTATTTCAAGTGACAGTACAGAAAACAATCGAACAAACATTTACCCTTTGCATATCATCGATCCAAAACCTAAAGTTTTCTAAATTCTAGTTTATTAAATCCAAGGATTTACATCATTTAATACCATCTAATCAACATAAATGTAGAGACAGGAACTCACACAAAAACCACTAAAAGTTTAATCTCAAATGAACCTCCCTAATGCATAAAAGCACTATTTAAAGAGAGAGACCGCAAATTAATTAAATTCGCATAGTTTTACGTTAAAATATAGGAGGTCAGGTGCAGGTGGTCGGCGCTTCGGAACGGACCACATGACCATGGAATAGCGAGCATTGGAGTGCTAATTTTAATTTATTGACGTCTCTGTAAAACCTCCTATTCGCTTGTGATAAAAGTTGCGACACATCTTTTCCCTGCGAAGGAAGATTCTTCAGGCTGTCAATATCTCACTATTGACAGCCTGAAGAATCGCAGGATAGTGAATTTATCCAGGGGGAATTGAAAAGGAGAGGGGCTGTGAATAACAGGCGTTTCGAGGGGCTGTTTTATATAAAACAGCAAAATTTTGTCGTTAAAAATAAAAGCCAGATTCTCGGCCTAATTTGAATAAATGAGTTTTGATTTTTAGAACATTAAATAATATCTAGAAGCACAGTTAATTATGGTTTCTTTTTATAAATTTACGTTTGTGCAAATTTTGATAATACGTTATCCCTCTATTTGCTTGCTAATCATTGTCGTGATCGTGAACCAGCACCAAGCAACGCTCGTAAATAATCTCCTTTTACGAGCACACCTTACAAAATTTCAGGAATCGAAGTCTTTTACGATTACTACCTACAAGTTACATGGAACCGTTCCAATCCTTTCTGTGTTTGGGATTTGATTTTTATGCTGAATAGTTTTATTGGTATCGGAACTACAGTTTAGATAAGAGTCGTTAAATAAAGGAAATGGCTTAGGTTTCCACGGTAATAGCACAGTATAAAAATCATACAGTAGGTCGACGCCTTTGATCTCGTGTAAAATGCCGACATCGTCTAGACAGTAACGCATCGGCCAGGGTTGTCACAAATAAACAATATTTGTGAAATTATTTATTTATTGCAGATCAACATCGATAGCTGTATTATATTTAATTAATTTGCTATTTTTACTAAGGGAACAACTCGAGACAGATTTAAGTTATTTAGACGGCATTTACGTAACCAGCACTCTAATCCACCTCGGAATTAACACCCATATCATATTAATATACATTTAAATTTGCGTCCGCCATCTTGGATTTCAAAAAGGGTGGCTTTTTCGTAACAAGCACCCCAATTATACTCAAAATTGACACTCATATCAAATTATAAAACAAACAAATAAAAAACAAACACGCGTTAGCCCTTAATGATAGATACCGAGCTACGAACATCGTTTTCTTCGCAGCTCGGGTACCGTTTACCCGCGTCTCGTCCCTCACACTTCGCACGATTGCTCTGTCTAGACGTCTTCGTTGGACGACTGTATGATTTTTAGACTGTGGTTATGACTACAGACACTATTGTGTCTTTAGGAACATAGCAGTAGTTTATTGAAGGTCGTTACTTTATGAGGTCATTGTCAAAAATCAACTCTCAATTCTCCTTAGAAAGAAACAAATCGATGCTTGATATCACCTTTTATGGTTCCACTGCTGGGAACAGGTCTCCTCTCATACAGAGAAGGATTGAGCGTAATCACCACGCTTGCTCAATGCGGGTTGGCGATTTCAGACTTAATGTCCAGGTTTTTTCGAAATGTTTTTCTTCACCTTTTAATCAGTCATTAGTGTGTAAGATATACTTAGAAAGTACATATAACTTAGAAAAGTTACAATGGTACTTGCCTGACCTGGGATTGAACCGCACACTAACACTTGAGAGGCTGGTGTTTTAACCACTATTCCACCACGATTCCTGCTCCTCCTCCTCATGCTTGATATGTTGAAATATTTTACATTAGTGTTAGCCGACTGATGAACAATTCAAACTTGCTACATACGAGATCAAAGTAAACACCTAAACTGTTGAGAACTAGACCAAAATGACAAAACAAGTTAAAGCCAGCATGCCAGCCAGCATTAAACAGCGGCCATGTTTCGAACTGTTCTAAAAACTAAATGAGAGAATTTACATAATACTGGCAACACGTCCGTACGTAGGCACCTACACGTTGTGACGGCTGTGGCACGTTGTACAGATGCCTCCGAGTTCGTTATTACTCAAGTTCCCATGATAAACACATGCGACTCATTGTCTAAACTTTCCCATGAGTAATGGACGTTTACGGCTTTTAAAACTGTCCCAACAACGACTCAGATGTTGGAAAGTACGTGATGAGAACTACGACAGAAGTAACAGAATGTTTTAGTCTACGGAATTAAAAGGAGAATTTTGTAAAAAGGTTTTTTGTTGTTGAATTAGTTTGTTTAAAGTGTTGACACAAGAATTGTTTTACACGATTTCATAACTAAGTTATTAGTTCCGCGTGTAGTCTGATTTTTGTAGGAAAAAGTAGCAAAGAAAATTCTCAGACTGCCATGAAAGTCATTATCATCAAAGAAAGACTCATCCATGAAAGTAACAGCAACAAACATTGTGTATATTACAGTGTGAAGTTGCAATAAAAATAACAAAAGTGCAACATTAGGTCAAGATTAAAAAGCCAGATTGTGATTTTTTTTTGTAAATGTGGGCGGAAAATTTAGGGTGCAAAACAACAACGATGTTTGTAGTGATTAATGTTTTTAAGCGTCGCTGGCGGGTAGTTGCGGGTATCTCGCAATCCTTCTTTGATATGCCTTGTTTGGAAATGCTAGAACGCAAAATTAAAATATGAGCGCAAGATTTATTTTCTAATTATCGATAAAATATTTTTCAATTTAATTTAGGTTAACCGATAAATCTAACTCGAAGTAAGTAGTTTCCATATAAAGTGGTTTTCCTAATAGGTTCCATTTTCGCGAGAAGCTTATAACATTTTCTTGGGAAAGTTCCAAAGAATCTTTTAACAGTATCAGTTTTTAAAAACAAAATTGCTCGTGTTACCTCATTTTTTCTATATTTTATGATATGTCTTATAATTATAAAACCAATCATACTAATTTCTTGATATAGGTAAGCGTTGGCAGCATATCAAATGTGTGTGAAGCTGTGTAGGCTGTGAAGCACAGTACATTACGGATTTACGAAAACGTAAATAAAAATTAATAGAAATTTAATTAAAAAACAACATTTATTAAAAATTATTTTTTTTAAATAAATTTTGTTTTTTAATTATATTTCTATTATTATTTTAAATTATATGAAATAAGCTTAACATAAAACTGCGCAGGAGTCATTTGCCGCCTTCACGGATCATAACATCGCCACAAACGAATGACTTGCAATGAGTAGGCGAACTGAAGGGAAGAGGGAGAACCCTGCGGCGAGCGGTGCAAACAGCAGTTTTCAAATTACGAATTACTGTGTTATTATTTTATATTTTTTTGTTATGGTTACTGGCAAGTAACTCGAGTAGGGGTAATTGTCAGAAATGTGTTAAATTAATATCGCATTTGTAGAGGTACGCTCTATAATACACACATAAATTACCTTTGAATATTCTGTGGCTGATTGTGCACTGACGAATCATAATTGTTTCTCAACGTATCAAAGCTTCATGTAACATTACCTGGCATACAACTCAGCAGCTCGCATATGTTTACAGAAGTCAATCAGCTAGCATCAACACTCGCGCCCCTCGGCTAAGTAATATTCAATCTAATGAATATCTCACGCTGTTAATTTTGAGGGAAGGCACACTGAGATTGAGGGGGAAATTAGTTGATTTATTATTGTAGACGGTTTAGGGGTGTTTTTAAAATTCCAGGCAAGTTTTTTTTGAGGAATTGACATATTTTCTATACAACAGCTGTCACACTGGATTTTTTAATTAATAGGATTGATGTTAAATATTCAGATAACTTTACCTGTAAAGTAAAGAGATTTAGTTTGATACCTATGCAATATTTTTCATAGGCAAAACCGCCTTATTTTTGATTCAGATAAAAGTATTCTTTCTTTTGAAATATCGGTCTAAAATATATAGAGGCGTGTTGAGAAAATCATAAGCAGTAAAATTACTATGTTATCATGGGCATAGTTTGATTCCAAATTGACATGCTCTCCTTTATTTTTATTTTTTTTACAGTGCAACAACGACACAATGTTCGTCAATCAAACTTGATGAAGCAGCGAAACTCGCAATACACTACTCGACAGTGAGCTCATCGGTTTCACTTTCATTTAGTCAACGTATATTCGATTTGAAGCGTCCTGACTGCACGAGGTGTCGGCGTCCGAATCTTTCCCTATCAATTACTAAAACCGGTAATACAGCTAGTCACCTAGCTCAGGAATTTCCACTGAATTCAATGAAATTGACCTTTAATTGTCTTAACTTGGAATATCGATGATGAATGTTTGTTTTGAATTCTGACATTCGTTGACATGAATATTTGAATGACCCAATTTGAGATATCAAGCTCTGGCACGTGGTATCATAGACAAGTCACAAAGCGGCTTCTATAATAATTTAGAAAATTGCGAGGTATTGGTACATGATAATTATAAGTCATTAAATATTTTTTATTATTATGCAGTCAGGGAAATTATGTGTCATCAAAACAATTGAACACTTCCGTCAATTTGTCTGAGAAAGATTGACAGGATTGGTAGTTAATTTACTTAACAACTAACTCTATAATGTCCCCATTTCCCCAATACTGGGACACAAACCCCCTCTTTGTAAGAGGGGGTTTTCTGTAATCCATCGTATCCAGCATTAATCTGTACCCAGTGGGCTCGGTGCGGGTGGAGAGATGTTACATGACCCCGACTTTAAAGGTTCCGTAGTTTACATCTCGGAACCCTTGTAGTTTCTCCATGTTCGTCCGTCCTCGACTCTCCTTTCAAACAGTTAGTGCTAGGAATATGAAACATTGCATGGATTATGAAAATACTACGTCAGAAAAGCAACAAGTGATGAAATAAAAACATGAATTAAATTTTTTGGGGTATGTTTTTTTCGCGCTTATTCCATAGTGTGTTAGATTAGACATTACATAGATATTTGAAAAACATTTAATATTTTCTAATTTTTAGTGTTATTTTGGAAGACAGTTGTTTTTTTAACCGACTTCAAAAAGGAGGAGGTTACTCAATTCGACCGTATATATGCTTTTTTTTATGTTTGTTCGCGCGTAACTTCGTCGTTTATGAACCGATTTTGATAATTCTTTTTTTGTTGGAAAGAAGACATTCCCAAGGTGGTCCCATGATAAGGACATCAGGGTCTGATGATGGAAGACCAGAGAAATCAAGGGGAACTTTCAAAAATCGTAGGGGCGATTAGTGCATTTCTTAGTATTTTCATTAAGTATTTAAAGTACTACAATTTGATAAAGGTCTGGAGTAGATCTGATGATGGAGCCGGAAGACAGTCGAAGGAACTCCTCAACAATTCACAGCAGCTACCTTGTGTTTGGGCTTGATTAATTTGTATTGATAAGAACTTTACACCTAGATGGGTTGTGACTATCATAAGAGCTCTGATGATGAAGACAAAGGCCAGTTCCGGGAACTCCTCAACGGTTTGCAGTAGCTACTTTGTGTTTGGTTTTAATTCATTTATATTGATGAGAATTTTGCACCCATTGGGTTAAAATATTGGTCTGCAGTACCTAAATCTGATGATTAAGACCATAGGCAGTCGAGAGAATTCTTCAAAATTACGGGTAAAAATTAAAGTAAACAAATTACGTCATTTCCCAACTATATTTGCGTCAGCTTCCAGTCTGACCGGATGTAACTGAATACATAGTACCTACTTTTCACAACTAAAAAGTGTAAAATAAAAACTTTTTTACAAAAAAACAACCGATTTCTAAAAACCACTACAAAGTGAAAAATAACTAATTTCGGAAGACGGTGTCAAAAACTAATACCTATACAAAAACCAAAGACACCGACTTCCGAAATTAGTTATTTTCACTTTGTAGTGGTTTTTAGAAGTCGGTTGTTTTTTTGTAAAAAAAGTTTTTTTAATAGGTTTTATTATTAATTTCTTTGACTTGGTTTGTGTAAAGTTTTCTATTCTTATTTTGACTATTGTCATATTTTTTTGCATGAGCAAAATCAACTTATAATGATTCCTCTGCTGTAACAAAGGCCTCTCTACCGTGAAAAGGAGACGCGTTCCCAGTGGTGGATGTCACAAGTTTTCGAAAGTTTTGGTTCTAGGTCATATCGGATTCTTCGCGTTGTATTTTTTTTTCATTACTTTGGGCATCCATACTAATATTATAAATGCGAAAGTAACTCTGTCTGTCTGTCTGTCGGTCTGTCTATCTAACTGTCTGTCTGTCTGTCTGTCTGTTACGCTTTCCCGCTTAAACCTCTTAACCGATTTTGATGAAATTTGGCGCAGACAATCTTTGGACCATGGGAAAGAACATAAGCTACCTTTTATCGCGGAAAAATATGATGTTCCCGAGGGAAATCTAAAAAGCGCGATATAACAGTACTCCACGCGGGCGAAGCCGCGGGCGGAAAGCTAGTAGTATAATAATTCACACTAAGTAAAGCGCCTATGAGGGTATCCACCCAACCCACGGACACAGGCGTGTTCGTGGGTTGGAACCCTTGTTGTTGTTGGAACCCATGTTGCGGTCTTTACCGCTGTGGTTCCAATACTCTCTACACCTATTTGTGGAAGTATTGTTAAGCATTCTGTCTTGTAAAATATAGACTATGTTACAAGTTATTATTTAAATATGCAACGGCTGAATTGTATTGACTATTTGCAATACCGAATTCCATGATTTGATAAAAGCGATTAGGTATTATAATTTTCCCAAAGTTATTGGCTCAGGCAATTCAAACAAAGCCCGTATATAGAAACGTTAATTTACGAACAGTTTAGAACAATTACATGATGTCCAATAACTATGAGAGTTCATAATTATTGATAACAACTACATGGCATCATTACGGCCACGAATGGATGAAATTGATCAATGCATAAATTCACTTTTGGTGCCATAATAATGAAACACACACATAACAAAACAATCAGATTTAATGAACCACCAGTGTACAATTGATCCGTACAGTCAAGAATTAAATTCATTTGGTACGAAGTGTAAACACACTTGCAAAATGACTTGTGAATATTGAATATATTTGGACGGGATTAAATCACTCACATATATCGAATGGTTTATATGGAATATTGGACCAACGGACGAAGTGGCCCCGGGCAAGGCTTTTTGATACGTTGTTAAATGTGTCGGTTACATGTCGACGTTGTTTACTCTTGTAGTTTTGGCCGTGTATTGTCTGTTTTGGCTGTGGATGTGGTTTGGGAAATAAATATACATACTTCACTTACATTTTTACTTTGAGTGTTTGTTGCTTGGATAATAATATAAGAGATGTAATGATAACATTATCACTTGACAGTTTGTCTGCTTAATGTCCTCGACGACATTCGTATATTCCCTTAGTAAAAATATATAGGTAATAAGTAATACGGGCTGGTGACCGCAGCTCCACATCAAATTGCGTAAACAAAATACAAAAGAGAGTTAAAATTCTCTTTTGTATTTTGTTTGTTTGGTGTTGTTTGTGTAAAGTTATGCTTACGTCACAAATAACTATTTTTCCTAATTCCACTAATTCTCAGGAAGTAATTTACTATTCCCACGTCGATTGAAATTACGTGGGACCTACTCCGTACTGTGTCTTTGAGCTTTGAAGTCGGTTAGGTAAATCTAATGACGTGAACAGCAGTGCGCGGTTGTATGCGTGACGTCAACAGATCCCAGTTTTGATCCGTAGGATCACAATCCTTTTGATCAAAACTCGGCGCCACAAAGCAAAACAGGACTGTTATGTTTGCGGGTAGGTTAGTTTGAATTGGATTCCAGGATAGGAGATGGTTTTAACCTGATGGGCAATTCTTGTAATTTTAACAGTGTCCACAGTTTGATTATTTTTATTTGTCTCCTCTTCCCCTTGGTATTTCATTCAAAGGTTGTCTGTAAAAGATCGCTCTTAGCGATAAGACCGCCCATTGTTTCAAGCTTTATAAAATCTTCATATTTATGTTCCGTAATTTATATAGTGTACATAATAAAGGATATTCTATTCTATTCTCAGTGTCAATCTGTCAAAAATACCCCTAATTTCCCATTTTTTCCTAATGTCAAAAAATTACAAAAACTAAATTTTTGACATTTATGTGTCGTCGAAATGAATGATAGAAGTACCCAATTATTTTTTTTACTTCAAACGATTAGTGATTACGAATCACTAAACGAAACATACCTATTTAAATACCCATAATATGTGTCTACTGTATATTTAAAACCGTTCATTGGTTGTGTTATTTTAATAAAAATATTATGCCATCTACTAGCAAGTCCTCCTTAACACACTAAATCACCTCCCATTCAAAAGAAATACATTAATTTCACGAGCAGAATGCCCTCAAAATCCTCTGCACTTACCGCACAAAAACTTGCACACAAAGCAGGTAGGTAGGTAAGTATCACCCTTTGTAAAACACGCACAAAAAGCTATATCTCACCAGACTAAGGACCATCTAAACCGTAATGAAATATTTTTGACGACCGGGCTCAACCCGCGAAAGTTTAATGAAAATTTCATAACCAAAGCTGCGTCATATTATGAATGTAATAATGCGTAGTGAGGTCTTTATCACTATTTCATATGTTAATTATGTGATCCACCAATTATGTGAGTTATATGTTTACCTTTTGAAGAAGTCTTTGAAGGGTTGAGCGTGGGAAGGATTTGCTTAGACTGTTGTAGAGAAATCAATACTGACTTGATGAATGACTGACGTAACATTATTCAAAACTTAACTAGGTTTAGTTACGTTAGTGTAATAGGGAAAATAAAGAAATAATTTTATGTCAGACACGCACAGGACATACGAACAATAATAATGAAGAAATCAATGGCACATATGAATCACCGACATAGCTGTCAACTATTCAAAATATTTTATTAGCTTTCGCACACTGTTTCTCGTGGTATGTCGATAAATAAAAAAAGAGTGATAAGTATCTTATGTATATTCAAATTAAGTTAAATCTTTTTACATTGACAATAATACTTATTTCTACGGATGTATAGATAACTAGCGGCCGCCCGCGACTTCGTTCGCGTGGAGTTAGTTATTTGAACATTTTATTTTACCCCACACAAGAGTTAATTTCTATAGATACATTATTACACTTCTAGATTATAATATACAGCATAAATTTAAATTTTTTATTATGCTCCGCTCCTATTGGTCGCAGCGTGATATTATAAAGCCTTCCTGGATGAATGGGCTATCTAACACAAAAATAATGTTTCAAATGGGACTAGTAGTATTTCCTGAGATTAGCGCGTTCAAACAAACTCTTCAGCTTTATATATTAGTATAGATAATAATAACAACCACCAAAACGAGGTAACATTAACACATATAATATGTAAATACCAACAATTCATTGGCTTAGAGGCTTATCGCGGGGTGTTGCGGCTGGCAAAACATTGAGCCGCTTGATTACCCAGCATTCAATCAATCGATCAATCGACGTGTATGTGACATGACATCCTGAAGTTCTAATTGATATCTACTGTACTACATGGTTTGAACTGGGGAATTGTACAGGTTTGAATAATTCAGGAATAACAAATAAAACTAAAACCCAACTACGAAAAAAACGACGCTGGAAAAGTATAAAACAAGATTTTCAGAATACTGAACTGAACAAAGTTGCTAATGATGCTCTACCAAGATGCCTTCGTTGTAAATTGACAATAATGTCATACAATACTATTCTGAAGTATGCAATTATCACTATATAGAGATAAATCTTCAATAAAGTGCTACGATAGGTAGGTATATGTAACGTGTGACTACGCCTTTCCAAACATTAGATTTTTTGAGACCCTATGTAGCCTATAACCAGCGGACAATTAAGACGCTTCTAATGATATGTCATTTGTCTAATTCTGATAAGTAGTTTAGAAGTTACGAGGGAACGGATGAACATACATACATACATACATACATAGCCTGTCAAAATCATAACCCTCCTTTTGCTTTGCCGTAGTCGGGTAAAAAAGCAATGTATGCAATTCACACGCGGTAGAAGTTAAAAGTAGAAAAGAAGAAAACTTTCAAAAATTTTGGTTTCAAGACGAATAAAACATTCTGATTTAAATCTATCGTTAAAGTAAATAACATAACCTTGATTTAACATCAACTATATGAGAGGAGACCTGTGCCCAGCAGTGGGACGATAAAAAACAAAGGTTGGTGATGATGATGATTTAACCATCAACGTTTGTTAAAATCAGTGTTGAGAAGTTGTTCTTCGTTAGCCGTAGAAGGTGTTGGTAAAAAAATAAAGTTGTTCTTTTTGTTGATAATTGAAAAAAAAAATGTGTAGTGTAGTGTGTAGTGTATATGTAGTTGGATAAGACACTCTTTCTTTTATAAATTACTAGCAGCCGCCAGCCACTTTGTTCGCGTGGAGTTAGTTATGCTCCGCTCCTATTGGTCGCAGCGTGATGTTATATAGCCTATAGCTATTCTGGATTAATGGGCTATCCAACGCAAAAAGAATTTTTCGAATCGGACTAGTAGTTCCCGATTTTAGCGCGAACAAACAAACATAGAAACAAACTCTTCAGCTTTATACATTAGTATAGATAAACTAGCGCTTGACCGCCGCCTGATGGTAAGCAGTGACGCAATCGTTGATGGTAAAGCGCACTAGTTTATTAAGAGCCTATTCACTCTAGCCTTAAAGGCACTCAAATTGTAGTCCGACGGAAACACCGCCGCTGGCAAATTGTTCCAGTCCCTCGATGTACGCGGTATAAAGGAGGAGGCGAAACGCTTCGTCCGGAGTACACTGCTAGTCTAATAATATTTTTTGTATTTAAATCGAGTTTCTTCTGTCCCGCTTTTGTGTCGCTTTATAATTATAGTTAATTTATTTAATCATGTAAATTCATTTGTATGAGGGCTTAGTTAAGTGGTTTGTATTCAAGTACCTAAGTTCAAAGCCTTTGAAACATGAATTAATAAAGGATAGGTTACTGACCAGTACTTTATATTTACTACAAAATTCTACCTAAACAGGTTGGTTTAATTCATGTTAACAGATTCTGTGTCAATGTACCTAAGCTGATGCGGAATCTGTCACCATGATTTTTTTTATTGATTAGAAATTGCTTCACACTAGGACTTTCTCCTGTATCGTAGGTGTGTTTACAAATACATAAACTCACATACACAGACAGCCAGACGCGGAACAAGTACTTGTAGGTAATACAAATGTTTGATTCATGCGGGAATCGAATCCGCGACACGCAGCGCAGCTGTCAATCTTATTATCAAAAAAATATTTGATACTCCATACATTTTACACATTTCTATGAAACAGCTGACTTTTCTTTCAAAGTCGATCTCCCTGGAATTTAGTAAGAACATCAAATTTTCTTAGCGTTGGCTTCCTGTCTGACTGGACATAGCTGAAGACCATTATTTTACATGGAGCGACTAATAATTTTGAATAATATATACTACTATTTAAATACTTTCATTTTCAACGATTTTTCATTAGGTACTTGAAATCATTTTCCCAAGAAGATTTCTATTCAACATTGGACTAACAAACCAACTAACAGAAACCTTAGCTTGACTATACACGTTTTGTAAAACTATAGCGTGACTGCAACAATGCAGGTTCACATGTCGCGCCGTGAATGCACTGCTTTAACACTAGTAATACCTTACTACCTAATGTTCTTCGTGAGCTTGACTTGCAAAGTGTCAAGTATGAGTACTAAAGGGTCCTACATACAGCGTAACATTTTGTAACAAAAGGAGGTGAGTCGCGGACGACGAGTACGCTGTCCTTGCGCTGTCCATACCTACATAAAGGTACATACAACATACATACATATATATAAAATATACAATATGTAAAGAAAACCCTGTCCTATCCGTGAAGGTATTGTTAGGTATCGATAACTGATTCTACAAATGACTACAAAGTCGGGCTAAACTTAAAAAAATCCCCAAAAAACGAAAAAACATATTTTGCTAAAGGAGGTTAATGTACACACACATGTATTAATGTGCGGTAGGCAATACATCCGCGGGTGAAGGGGGGCAGGGTATGCGGCACGTGGTCGTATTCGCTCATAATAATACCGTCAAAAATCGTGTCGTCACTTTTTTAAAAATTTCCAAACTTTGGGGAAGTTGGAATAAATTCGCGGAAAAAAAGATTAGTTCATAATTCATTAGTATTGTTACTATGATGATTATGTAAAATTTCATATTTTATTTGGTCATGTGTTAACCTAACCATTATTATCCTTACGGGTCGGACGCGGTTTCCTTTAAATATTGTATAAACTTTGAGGTGAATGTCTTTACTTTGGTTTTTGTATTTATCTTTGGAGGTATGGTATTGCTCAGTAACTGGGTTATAAAGGTCAAATAGGTATCCGGTTAGAATGAGAGCCTTTCCAAATATAGTTGAGAAAAAGCTAAAGCGATGATGATCTTTATTTAAATTTTATCAATTGAAATTTTTACTTTTTAATATGTTCAAAGTCTATTCACAGTCTTATAATGCACTGTACTATGTAATCAACCCAAATGATGTTCCCACTCCACACAGGCCTTCTCTCGCTGAGAGGGTGCGAGCCTTAATCTACCATGCGGGTCCAGTTCGGGTTGATAGATGTCACATATCTTAGAGGTTTTGGCTCTAGTACATGCATGTTTTCTCACGATGTTTTCAATGTTAGCGACAGTGAAATTCATAAACTTGTCAAACATGTAAGAGAATTTATTTATCGGCTTACATTATTGCCTATACAAAAAAAAAAAAAAAAATTAACCATTTTAGTATTTTGGCCATGTTGTCAGAAAAGGTGGAGACGACCTCGATAATCTGATGGTTACTAGGAAGGTGGATGGACGACGTTCCAGAGGTCGCAGTCCAATAAGGTGGACTGACCAAATTCGTTCATCTCTGGATACTAGCCTGCATGGTGCTATACTCGCGGCGAACTATTGTGAAGAAGAGGATAATTTTACAGGGACATCACGAACCTCAGTAATGAGGAGAACGACTTGAGGAGGAGGATAAAATATATTTGTTAAATATCTACATTTTTGATAAATTGAGACTAAGATCAGACTGTAAACGTTCTTACAGTTACGAGAATTGTCGCTGTGATGACGCCAGATTGAAAAACACATACGATTTAATGTCTTTGAGGATTTTATCGGTAAAGTTATATATCTTTTTTCAGCAGCGTTTTGAAATCTACGCAGCCCTAAAACACAAAGATAAAAACCCCAGGCTACTTTTACGAGAGATTGAAAGCGATGATAGCCTACTTCCAAACTGAGTCCGCTCATTCAGAAATCGCCAGTTCGATTGAGCTGAATTAAAATATAGCCGGCGAATATCCTTCCAATATAAAAAAGAACGGACTTTTTTCTGTACTATGACACCGACGCGGTGATTTTTCGGAAATCGTCGAAATTTATTTTTTCGTATGAAAATCGAGTAAAATGTTGCAGCTAGGAGCGGCCAGCGCTCAGACAAACATAGTATTTCACTAATAATAAAACGTCAAAGCGATTACATGTTTGTATTTGATTTGTACACAGTCCGTTTTGTATACTTTGTGATATTCAGAACTCGTGTTTTGGACTGGATTTATTTTATACTGTGTTTATTATTTTTGTTTAATATTTGGCGAAGTAAGCGAACTGGACAAAGGCGATGTCATAACGTCATTTAGCAATAGTTGCAGTATTTAAAAGTGGGATGTTATTCACTATTTTTTCATATTTGTTTTGAAATTATGTAAGATTGGTATATTAAATTAATGAATTATTTTTAATTTCAAATTAATTAGCTTTTTTACTCTTACACACTTTATCTACATCCTGATTATATACACACATGACTATTTTGGGCATAGAGTGAGCAGAAGCGATGAAAGTTTGGAAATACTGATGGTCATTGAGAACACCGATCACCGATCGTGTGTCATTAACATCATGGACCTATACAAACTTTTCATCATCATGATCAACCTTTTTTATGGTCCCACTGCTAGGCACAGGTCTCCTCTCATAGAGAAAAGGATTGAGCGTAATCACCACGCTTGGTCAATGCGGGTTGGCGATTTCATATATAAAGTCCAGATTTCCTCAAGATATTTTCCTTCACCTTTTAATCATTCATTGGTATACTTAGAAAGTATATATAAGTTAGAAAAGTTATATTGGTACTTGCCTGACCTGGAATCGATCCCGCATACTTGTAATTGAGAGGCTGGTGTTTTAACCACTAGGCCACCACGACTTAAACTGTTACAAGCTGTGAAATCCTTCTTAACTAACACCAAACATCTGAGAAGGTCACAAATCCCTAAAAACTCTATCTAGAAAACAGTTCGAAAAAGATATTTCTACAATTGATAAAACCTGTTTTCGTTACAAAAAAGTCTTCGACTTTGTACGTTTACAAGTATTGCGGTCTCTGGAAGCAAGGTTGTTAGAAAAAGTGTAATTTATTTTTCTTGAGACATGTCAAACGCAGATAGTTCGACAAACATGTCGATAATGTATTGAATTTTGAAATATTTTTATTAAAATATACTTTATTTAGGTAAAGTTAAGTGTGGCAGCCGTGTTTAAGATCCTAATAAAGGTACTTATGTTTTGAAGTGTAATAAAAAACTTGCCAACGACTCTAATAAATATTTTCTTCTATTTTTGTAACATTTAGAAGAATAAAAAAGAAAGAAATATCATGCGAAAGCACAATTAAGTATGAATAAAGGTTTAAAATTTCAGGAATGCTGAGCACGCGATTCGAACAATTTTGATTCATGACAGCTACATTCATCCGTTCACGCGTTTATTCTTTTGTGCGAACTCTTTCAATATTGCATATAATTTACTTGTAATTCATGCTTACTGGAATTTAAAACTGAAAGGAAGTCTGAACCTGATTCTGTGAAAGTGGAAGAGAT
The DNA here is from genome assembly GCA_017933935.1 of Sesamia nonagrioides. Taxonomy (NCBI): domain Eukaryota; kingdom Metazoa; phylum Arthropoda; class Insecta; order Lepidoptera; family Noctuidae; genus Sesamia; species Sesamia nonagrioides. The sequence continues at coordinate 950,569 of JADWQK010000385.1, forward strand.
TCAAACCAAATCGTTTGGAGATATAATGTACTTTATATGCTACAAGTGGCTACGGCGTAGATCAAATGCCTACGGCGTAGCTTCGTAACTTGCGTACCTAAGCTACGAGTTTGAATCTACGATAATCGCTACGGCCTGTGCTAGGACTATATCTGTATACGAATGGCCGTCTACAGTCATATGTATAGGTTACATGAAATATACCACAGAAAGGATTCTGGTTTGTTTTAGTAACAAACCCCCACAAAATTTTGTTGCAAGATAAACAAGCGAATTAACATTGTGTTTAACACAAACACATATTCTTAATTCACTTTTCACAAATTGATAAACTTTACAAAACCAAACATTTGAACGGGCCAACAATAAAAATAACATTTTCGTTTCTAACACAAATGTTGACAGAAAAAGATTCGCTTAAGATAAATTTACATTGTAATAAATCCGTGTGGTGTAAAATTTTCGTATATTTTCTATTATGTGGAACCAAACAAAGGGCGATAAAATAAGGGTGGCAAACAAAAACGGTCAGATTAAGAATTATCGTTCAGATGTAGGTAAGAACTTGGCACGATTATCGGGTAACCGTTGAGAGTTATCGGCACGGGTTGAATTCGAAGCGATAATAATAATCGTTTGAAGTCACGTACGAGGGAGCAGTAAATGGTATTCTTAATGTGTGGAACACAGATATTGAAACAATAAAAGTTCTATTTAACTGTACCATGTATATCAAGATAACATTCTTTTTTATTTGAGAACAAAAAATCTATTTCTTCCAATATATTTTCAGATAACAAATTAGAGAGGACCTTTTCTACTTCTGCCTGACAGATATAAAGGGTTGCCTTTAGATTTCTACAGTCCGGACGTCAAGAGAGTGCGTTCCTGACACCTGCCAGTTTTTAACCGACTTTAAAAAAAGGAGGTTCTCAATTCGACTGTTTTTTATTTTTCTAACCTCTTAACTTTCAACTGGCTGAATGAATTTTGATGATTCTTTTTTTTATTTGAGCTGGTGTTTGCCGTAGTTCCATTTCACTTTTATCCAGATCACTTCCAATGTTAAATTTACATTGAGTATGTGCGCGACAAATGAACGAATAACTCAATATCACATTAACCGATTTCACTTTGAACTCGCACAATCCAAACTACATACCTATATATCATTTATCTAATAATAGCACAACATTATATGTCAAATCAAATCAAATCAAAGCATTTATTTCAAATGAACCAGTTACAGGCACTTTTGAATTATCAGAAGGTCGGTCAGTCAATAAGATGAAGCTAGTCGCCCATTACAAAGAGTAGGTACCTATGGAGAAGAACGGGCAAGAAACTCCACTCTCACTCTTTTAAATTTACAAGCTATTGATATACAGTACTAAGATTACCAACCAAGCCCAAATACACTAAAACAATATCAACCATACTGTCAAGCATTAACTAATCACAGTTACAGTAGGCCGCACCTCATTCCGTGCGCAGTTTCTGGCCTGCCATCGGACGCGTCCCCAGGTGGCGGATAGGGGAACCGCCCCCAGATATGGGGGTTACCGGTTTACCGGCGCGGACCAATACCAGATGCGGGGACCGCTTCGGCGGTCACACGTGCGGCGGGTCGGCCACCACTCGAGGTGGCTGACGTGACCCGAACTCCGGGTCACCGTCGGGCAACCCGGTCTCCTCATTGAGAGGAGCTGGGGGCCCCGTTTACCTCTGGGCAAACGAGTGGGGCTAAGAGGAAGGACACCTCGCTAAAAAACCCTTGGCTGCTGCGTCTTCTCGCACAAAAAGACGTACCCAGCCCGGCCCCTCCCTGTGGAGTGGAGGGACCACTGTGGGCCCGCCCTAGGCGGGAATCGCCGGCGGGGGATTGGTAGTTAGGCTGTGCCATTTTCCCATGACCCCGCCACTCAGGCGATGTCGTTGTGCCGCTGTGGGTTTAGTGGGTATTCCCGGCTTCGGCTGGGCGAGTCCCACACACGCCCTTCGGGGTATGGTGCGTAAATGCATTACCACAGAGTCAAAAAAAAAAAAGGCCGCACCTCATGGTAATAGAACTCATCATAATAGAACAATTTGACTCTTATTCTATTAACATGTTGTATTACGTTAGACTTGCTTCAGGTCATAGTGTTAGCATGGAAGCATTGACTCAGACATACACTAGTTATAGACAGCGACAGTGAATCGTCATCACTTGATTACATGGTGTTGTCTTCAAGGCTGTCATTTCTGGTAATTACATATGTGACGTGACAGTTCGACATTTACGGAGGGGCAAATAGGTATGCATACGCACGAGCGACATGCGTTGAAGGCTGCTCTCAACAAAATGGAGACAAAATACACGTGTCGCACGTTGCCAGCGCTAACGGTTGCAGTTGCCTTTTTTATGCTCACTTAGGTATATAATTTTAAAGTTTTCATTTTAGAACTGAATGAAAATGTTGTCAAAGGAAAAAGAAGGAATTGGAAGGTAAGTTGCGAAGATTTTTATGACTTTTTTGTCGTCCTCCGTGGCGCAGTGGTCAACACGCCTGCCTGCGACGTGGAGGCCCCGGGTTCGATCCCTGATCAGGTCATGATGGAAACGATCTTTTCCTGATTGGCTTGGGTCTAGGATGTTTATCTATATATGTATCCTAAAAATATAGTATCGTTGAGTTAGTATCCCATAACACAAGTCTCGAACTTACTTTGGGGCTAGCTCGATCTGTGTGATTTGTCCGTATATATTTATTTATTTACTTTCCATCGAAATCTTTTTGCAGAATTGTTGATTGTTGTCTTGATGTTGACACTGTGGAGGCATGAGGAACCCTTGTTCCTCATGCCTCCAGAGTGCCCTTTCTATGGAGCCCTTTTATATGGAGGATGAGTGAACTTTACTTCCTAGTAAAGTTCACTCATCCTTCATAGAAAAGGGAGGATCCTCCGCTCAGACGGACACTTGCACAATGCTTTTAATTAGGAAGTTGCATGTATGCTAGTTGCACGGTAAACTCTGATTGCGAGATGTAGAATTCGTGGGACGTCAGTATGACGCGTTGTTCCATGTCGCGTTTGTAGGTACCGCTACAACACTATTGTTTCAATAATTTTAGGATTTTTTTATGTGGATGGGGAATCATTAAATGATTTCTTCCACTCTGGGCGAAGTGCAAGGGTGTGTCGAACTTTTACTGACTAAAATCCACGCGTTTCTTCACTCACCTATGCGCCAGGGCCATGGTTTCTCTTTCAAGTAAACCCGCAGCCCTGGTAGGCCGCGGTACTCGTGGACCCACGATGTCACGATGTGCTGACATCTCTTTGAGGCGCGCGTAAAACACAACGCACCGTCGACCCGGGCCTAGTCCTTACCGGGTGACGAGCTGTCCACTGCTCGCCGCAAGCCTGCGCATATTCTTAAGATCAGTCGCGTAAACAGTGTCCCAATATAATTTGTTTACTGTTTAGTACCTTCAGAATCCTCAGTCTTTCTTTAATCGCTTGAAATAAAAATCCTTTTTGACACTATTGCACCACCATTTTTTTATCAGTCGTGTTCCAGAGGTAACTAACGGCTACGACTCAAGAGTTGCACATCGTAGGTTTAACCCCAGACAAGCGCGTTACAGTGTAGAAATTATTTCATCACCACTGCTTGTAAAACGGTGAAAAGATAACCGTATGTTCTAGAACCAAAAATACGAAGATTAGTGACATCCAACCCGCACTGTGCATCTCTTAGGGCTTACTCGCTCTTACAGAAATGAGGGCAGTGTCCCAGCAGTGGGAACATTATAGACTGATTATAGTGTATTTCTAGATTCAAAAGAAATAAATTAAAAATTCCAAACACAAAAAAAAAATGTTTGACAAACATAAAATAGAAATTGTTTGAATGCCTTCAATTGTACAAACACACAGCAACAAGACAGCCTCCGTGGCGTAGCGGTAGCGAACACGGCCGCTGTGCAAGGAGGCACGGGTTTGATCCCCGCGCAGTGCTAATATTTGTATGCATAAATATGAATATTTGCACTGGTCTGGTCGTTCCTCGGAAAGCACGTTAAGCCGTTCGTCCCGGTTGCCATATGAACATCTAATGGCAGTCATTACGGGTTGTTGGAGCCCTCAAAAGTCTAACAATTGGTGTAACTGTAGTGCTTCGATATCGCCTTAGGGTTGTGGAGCTTCACGGAAAATATCAAAGCTTAGCCAAAATCAGCAGTTAGACTGGTAAAGCGGACCCCAGACTCCAAAACTGAAAAAGCTTCGGATGCGACTGGGATTAACGTTGCGATGATGATGATGATGATGTAGTCGGGTAAAAACTTTGCAGCTGCAACAGTCTTTTCGATAAGCTCAGGAAGCCAATGTAAGATTTAACTTGTGTTTAGGTGTGTCGGCGTCCTCGCCTAAGATTTGTTCGTGTACGAACACATTACGTCATAATTAATTACAAGCTACTGTTGTATCTTGTTTATGTAGTTATACATACATATATGGGTGTATATGTTTGTGGGTAGTATCGTATTTGGGTGTGATGAATATGAGGAAAACTTGTGTTTATTTAATATGTTTGAAAAATAACTATGAATATATGTATAATTTAAGTAGTTGGTGTTACTGTGCTAGTACGGCTGCTACAGGAGAAGAAAACCTCAAACGGCGTAAATATAACACACTTATTGGGAGCTGTACCTTTGAGCCGTTTGGGGTTGAAACACTAGGGCATGGGCAGAGTGCTCATCGCATTTTTCGGTTGATCGCCAAGCGTTTGGTTTTATTTTATGGTTTTTTTTTTGTTCCAAAGTATCAGCAATGCCATCCAACGTGGGAACACTTGCCAACGTGGGAACGCCAGCCTTTTGAGAACTTATCCCGTTGATAGCGATACGGCTGATTTTTTGATGCCTAATGATCCTTTTAATTATTTTTTATTTTATACTTCTGTAAAATGTTTGTAGGTATAGATATTTTAGTGTTAGTTTATTTCAAACTAGCTTTCCGCCCGCGTGGAATTCGGTTATATCGCGCTTTTTAGATTTCCCTCGGGAATATCATTTTTTTTTTCAATAAAAGGTAGCCTATGTCCTTTCTCAGGGTCTTAAGATTGTCTGTGCCTGTTCATCAAAATCGGTCAAGAGATTTAAGCGGGAAAGCGTAACAGACAGACAGACAGACAGAGTTACTTTCGCATTTATAATATTAGTATGGATGTAAACTTAATAACTAAACCTATTAGGTGAACGAATTACAAAGAAACTAAACATATTATTACTTGATATTAGAACCAGTGTTCACAAAACTTTCGCCACATCGCAGTTTTCGAGAGCAACAAAGGTGGTGTGGTGGTAGGTGTTTACATACCCTAGTTATGATACCTTCCCAAAAATATTTTCAACGAAAATAATTCCGTGGTTGATTGTTATTGGTTGCTTTGAATTTGGAATGTTTTTTTTTTATATTGTAGAAGAACAATGTTTTTGAAAATTTACCAAAGATGATTAAATGCAAGAAAAGATTTACATTAACACTTAATCACTTTAAAAGCACCTTTAAGGGGCCTGAGTGCAGTTTTCTTTGCTGTCCCTATCTTAATTCGAGTTTTTTAAATGAAGGCAGCACTTTAAGTTACACCCATTTATTTAAACCTGTATCAATGCGAAAGAAAGTTTCGCAATAAATCCAAGTACTAAGCGACTGCTCGTGATTAGGTCACTAATTCATTGAGCTGTTCTTCGGGCCCACCTTTATAAAGGCAAGATCGCGGCCACGAAAAAAGCAGTGGTCTGGAAGTTTTTTTAATAATTAATTAATTCTATAGGTCCTGGTTGTCATTTGTGGATTTTTGACAGTCGTTATGGGTCGTCGGAAGCGTACGGAGGGCGGGTCTGAGCAGTTGTGTTGCGATGTGTGCCGGGTACGATGCGCCAAATGTTGTTGTGTCGGAGGTTTGATTTTGGAGAGTCTCCAGATCGATCTCCCTCTGGCGCAGCATCGTTAGTCGTGTTGTTGGGTTTAACATTGCATCACCTCGCTCAACTGTCGTCATCCTTCCTATTCCTAAGTTTTTTAAGTGAATAGGCTTAATAAACTAGTGCGCTTTACCATCAACGATTGCATCACTGCTTACCATCAGGCGGGATTGCAGTCAAGCACTAGTTTATAATAATTAAAAAAAAATGGGTCGTCGGAAGCCCGAAAGTCGAAACCTGACTCGCCTAATCGCTAAATAAGCCTGATTTTGAGTTAGGTTTTAAAATGTCTAAGCCTTACCCTAGTAGTATTGTAATCATTATTTAAACTGCGAATAATTATATTTGAGTAACAAAGAGTGAAAGTTTTTACATTCAGCTGTTGCAGCTGAATAATGATGAAACTTTTGATAATAGCAGTAAGGCCATGTCCCCATCATGGATGCTGCGGCGAACTCCAACAGCGAAATATCGACTGAATAGGCAATGGACGGAGCACCATTGGCGGTTTCGTGCTGCGGCGCGGCGCCATGCCGTGGCCGGCGACGCAATCGGGACCTCGCGTTATACGGTGACGGCGCCGTGCCGTGCATGATGGGGACGCGGCCTAGGGTTCTAGGTTGATTTTGAATATGAATAAATATAAAGCTGTTGGTCCCAATTGTCACCTTTGACAGTTCTTATGGGTAGTTAGAAAGCCGAAAGTCTGACAACCAATCTTACCAAGGGGTATTGTGTTATCAGTAACTGGGTTTTCAACGCCAGATTGGCACTCCATGTTAAATACAATCATTCAGTTGCATTCAGTTGGACTGGAAGCCAACCGCAACATAGTTAGACAGGCCACAAATAGGTAGTCCTGTAACATATGGGTTGAAACATTTTACTACTTGCTACTTGTTTTTGAGACAAAGTCAATATAGCTTCGTAAAATGGTCCCGTATAGTATACACTACTGGGTTACGTGTAGGGTACGTAGGTATATACCTTCTGAGTGAGTCAAAGCTCCGAAATACTGACAACTATGATTATATTTCTACGTGTCTACGTTTGGTGCTTGCAATTTACAACTTTGCAAAATTACAGTTCATCTATATGATATTATTTTCATATTGTTCTAGATGATGTCTACATTTCTGTTTTACTTCTCCTTTCGCGCTTTTCGCGATTTCGCGCCGGTGCGCTGGGAGAAATCTCTTAAGAAACAAGCATCACCTTTGTGTTCAGAATTTAATTTTGTCATATCCTATGTATTTTATTAGTACATAATGAATAAAATAAATAAAACGTTTACGACTGTATGAACTGTATTGGTAATCCTATTGATATAATTTTACGTTCACGTTTGACATATTGGCATCCATGCATGATAATTGATCTAGACCGATTAAATAAATCTAAATGTTAAAGTTATTTAAACATACTGTTATTTAAAATCAGTGTTTGTTTGTAGTTAATGAATTAAAACAACAACAATTTACTCATTAGTGAACTCAATAGAAGGAGAATATAATGAGTAGCAAAGAAAAAAGAAAATTAATTTTCGTTCCACAGCTATTCAGGTTTTTGAATTGTTTTATTTGTTCTTATATCATTATCTGGGACAATGCAAAGATTTTACCAGGTAATACATGATCTACAGGGCAATTGCATAAGAAACTTTCAGCAGCAATGGGTTTCATTTTGAAAGTTCAACAAAATTCATTAACAAAATTCATTTCGTTGCTAACGTTGTAGAGCAAACAAATTTTTCGAACTTATAAAGTAATGTATGCTCCAATTGGCAGTAATAGTGTGCATTGTAATTAGAGTGCTGGTCTAATGATACACATGCATCATAATCGATCAAGGTGTTCGAATGGTGAAAAAGTGGTAAATCAAACATACGAGACACATTTTATTGGCACTCGTGTAAAAAATACACGTGTAACTGTTTCCTTACAATATAAATACAATAGTTACCTACTATCATTGTGCAAATAAAATACAATAGCAAAGATATCGTAGTTACCTCAGCTTTGTGGCCTTAAGAAAGAAAACTCACAGATTCCGTATCGCTTAATCTTTCTGTCGGCGAGCCCGTTGCTCGGCGATTAAACACGTCTTCCGAGATCGATCGCCCGAACACTGTTTACGCTTCCTTTCTTATATTTTAAAGGTATTGTTGTGAATTGAAAATCTTTCTAGCAAATAAATTAAATACCTAGAACATTACAATTTGTGTTAGGTATAAACAGTATTCTGTTTATACCTAACACAAATTGTAATGTTCTAGGTATTTAATATGCGGAACAGAAACATTGTTGAGGCAACCATAAAACTCGTGCATTCTAAAACTCCTGCATATTGCGGTTTAGTTATTTTGTGCTTGGTTAAATTACGAAATTAATATTTAGTTCTGGTGTAACCTGTTTAGCTACGAGATGAGACTGCCAAAATAATAAAACTAGCGAGAAAAGTGTAAAAAGAACGTGGCACTGAGTATTAATATATTATTAGTTATTTGATAGACTATTGGGTCCGTTATACTTGGTTGGTCTTGCGCCTGGTCTCTCTCCTGTCGTGTCAGCTATTTGACAGTACATAGCGGTACTTTCTCCTAAGCTAGCCCTGGACATATTATAGTGAAACTATGTAGTTTCACTATAATATCTCCAGGGCTACCTTATCTCCATTGAGTAAACTATCAAACTGCAATACCACGACCAAAACTACTTATACATAGTAGGATCATTCATTGTGGTAGTCGTTTATAAGGAAAGTTTAAAGACATTAATAGAGACAAAGACACTTATAATTCCATTCAAGTTTCTTCTGTGTTACAATCAAATACGGTAAAGGGGTCGTTAATGACCCTTGCGATGTATGAGCTGAACATACAATGTGTATGTTTTACAGTTACACTATCTAATGTTACATTTTTAGTACTTACAATTATAATTATAGAATCTGAGGCAATATAACTTTTGCTCACTATCTACGATTATCAACTTTATATGAATGGCAATTAAGCAGGATTTAGAGTGGCCACCACTCCTGAAAATGTTGTTTAATTTTTCCATAACGTTTAATATTTGTTAGTATTTTTGGTGAATAAGTTGTAATTGCAGTTTATAAAGTATAACATGACGTAATATCATGCTTGTTAGACAGAGGTTTGCCTATAGTACACTTATTTATTGAAAATGTTAAGATCTAAGATTTAAAAAAAAAATAAGCTACCATACAATAACTTCTTACACCGGGGCAATATACGTAAGGTTCTGCACTTTACTGGAGCAGAATATAGTAAGCAGTGCATTCATTATAGTGTACATTTGTGATATGCAATGGATAAATAATATAATGTAAACTCTGAGGGCACTTTAATGTGGAGAGTGTGCACTGTGAATCACCGTTCCATCATTGGACGACCCGTCGTACGGTGACTATCCATCCACCCTTACGTTGTTGTCACCGCTACGATCTGGGTAAGGCATCACTCGCATTCGCTTCGCCTCGTCTTTTATGCCACGTACATCGAAGGACTGGAACAATTTGCCTGAGACGGTCTTCCCGCCTGATTACAATTTAAGTTCTTCAAGGATAAAGTACCCATTCATTCTAGGCTTGAAGACAAAGACTCTTAATAAACAAGTGCGCTTTAACATCATTCATTACATCCCTGCGTACTATAATGCGGTAAAGTATTTGTTTACATAAAAAAAAAACACGACAATTTAAGAACTAAACGTGAAGGAGTTTATTTATTAATGTTACTAAGTACTGATTAGCGATTTATCAACTGTACATTTTTGACGTTTCTTAGCTTAAAAAAACATTTGTAAACGTAAAACCCTTTAGAACAGAGTGACAGTACATCTTCATACAACATCGTCATCAAACATCGTCTCATTGTAGGTTGGTACGACTGAAGCTTTACACGGCAGACGAGGGTCGCCCTGTCCACCTCCATCTTTCTTTTATCTTATCTGATTAGGCGACTCCATGTTTTATTTCAGGCTGATAGGATTACGGGAGATATTCTTTTGTGTTTATAACCTTTTTAAAATATAAATCTGCTACAGAAACAATTATAAATTTAGGTATCGTGTTTCGCGGGACCCACGTTCTATGGGGTAAGTTACGATCGAAATTTGAAGCATAGATATATAAAACAGCATAGATAAAACTAACGCTTCCAATAGGAAGCGTTTGTTAGGAAGCGTTCCCTCATAAAATGTGATTATTTACCCGATTATGAAATATCATAATCGGGTAAATAATCACATTTTATGAGTAAAAATGAAAGAGTGAAATAATTGAAAAAATTTGATGAAATGAAATGCATAAAAACTTTTTGCAAAATAAATATTTTTCACGACTGCACATTAGTTGCAGCACAGTGCTTTGACAGTTCCATGTTTGATTTAAAAGAATGAATTCATATTTGTCTTCCCTACAACAGAAATATACGTGTCCGCCTTATTCAAAATTCTAAACGAGTCGAAAGTTCTCAAAGGGCCGTTTGCATACATCGCCAGTCCTATAAAATGCAAGTGTAAAAATGCGCATTATACGTTCAAAAGCTGTGTTCGCTGAACTGAGAATATTTCGACAAATACGGTAAGTTATCTGACATGTCAAAGCGAACTGCTGTTTGTATTTCTTACAATGTCAATATTGGATTTAGCTGTTATTAATTTTTTCCTGGTTGTAAACTGTGTTTGACTTGCTAAGAGATGTGATGTGCTTTTATGTTTGTGAAGTTTTTATGAGTCTGTTTTATGGGAATTTAATCATATGCTGTAAACCATGCCATACTCGACTTAATATACCATAGGTACACAATCTCAAAAAAAAAAAAAAAAACAAATTTCTAAGTATGTAAATTTCTTTTTAGATGCCGATTTGTCTTACTGACTTCAATGTTTTTTTTTTTGGTATTACAAATAACGTTGAGTGGAGCCAATTAACAATTACGAGAAGCAGTAGACTGCTAATAAGCTGAAGGTACCCGAAACACGTGTCCAGTTTTTTAAGCACAGAATCTATGTACAAAATTTCAAAAAGATATCATGAAAAACCACAAAGTTATGAGCATGTTATCCTACTCAGTTGTCCCAATAAAAATATGGTCCACGCTCCATTTGGATGACGGCACAAGTAATGGTATGCAGAGCTTTGACTAACCCGCACCCGGCATTGACCTGTGCCGTCAGCTAAGCGCGGGCATGCGCACGCGTAAGCTGCGTAGCGCGCTTAGTAACCATACTGTAATAATTTCTAAATGTATTTGTAAAGAAATATAACATGGTGTAAAAATGATTGGAATCGATGCGATTGCGATGAACAAAAGGGCTTCCGGAAGAATTTGTCAATTAATTCAGCTGTTTATGACTTCTTGAGTATGATATATCCTCGAGTTGATTGTAAACAGCCAGTCTATGCTTTATTCATGGATATGACTAAAGCATTTGACTATGTTAATCATGCGATACTTTTGAACAAGTTGGAAATATATGGAGTTAGGGGGAATGCTCTGGATTTAATTAAATCGTATCTTAATAACAGAACACAAATAACTGAAGTTAGTAGAACTTGCCGTCATACCAAAGAAGAAAAAATTTTTAGCTCCACCCCTAGAACAGTTAAGATTGGAGTTCCACAAGGCAGTGTTTTGGGACCACTCTTATTTCTTCTATATGTAAATGATTTGCCTAAATCGACAACTGATAAAATGATATTATTCGCAGATGACTGTACAGTTGTCTTCAATAATGAAAATAACATAAATACTAGTCTTATCTCAATAATGAATTGGTTAAAATGCAATAATTTAATTATAAACCTAGAAAAAACTAAAATAATCGAATTTAAACAACGTACAAAGCAGAAACTTACCACTAAAATTGAATATGATGGAGAAGAAGTAGAATCAACCACAACAACAAAATTTCTTGGCCTACATATAGACAATAATTTAAAATGGCAAAGTCATATAGAGTTTGTCTGCAAAAAATTGTCACAAGCGTCTTATGCTCTATATATGCTGTCAAAGAAAGTTAGTCTCCCCACGTTGCTTGTGGCTTATCACGGACATGTTGCTTCTCGTTTAAGATATGGTATCATCTTTTGGGGGAATGCTACGAACTGGGAGAAGATTTTTAAATGTCAAAAAAGATGCATTCGTGCGATATGCGGTCTGAAAAAAACCGAGAGCTGTAAGCAATCTTTTATAAATCTTAAAATACTTACAGCGCCATCATTGTATGTTTTCGATATGGCCCTTTTTATCAAGAAACATCCATATTTGTTCGAAATAGTGTCGAGGTCACGCAATAGGTCAAGGCTATATACAAAATTAAATACGCAATGTAAAACCATACTTTATGAAAAAAGTACATTCGTTATGGCCCCTAAAATATTCAGCAAAATTCCCAAGGACATTAGAGACTGTAATAATATCTTTAAATTCAAAAAAAGATTATTTACATTTCTTAATGAACATGCATTTTATTCAGTAAAGGAATTCTTAGACTTGAAATGACTTGACTGTATTATTGATGTTTGATTGAGTGCATATAAATGTGTTAACAAGTATTTATTTTTTCTTTCTTTCTTCTTTTTGCATAGTTTTTTTTTTTCTGTATATTTTAATTGTTTAATGAATTTGTGTGCCTGTGAGGCAGATCACAGCAGGAACTCACTTTGTAAGACCTATGATATGTACCTGTGTATCACAAATAAACTATTTGATTTGATTTGATTTGATTCGATTCAGTTGCTCATTCTGAACAAACTATATTCAGGTTTCGCATAAACAAAAATTAACGTTGTATATGCAATGCATGTATGTATTACTCTACTTATATTAGCTATAAAAGCAAAACTTTAGATGGATGGATGAATGGGCGACTCTCTATTTTCTCTTCGATTCGGGAAATCCGAATGAGGAAGAAATTTGATATACAGAGAGTTTATGGTCAGGAGTAACACATTGGATATGTCGATATTCTTACGGGATCGATACTTATGCGGGTGAAACTGCGGGGCGTCACTAGTATAATATTGGATATGAATGTCCATATATAGTTATTTATTTATTGAAACTTCATGCACAAATAACAATATTGCACAATGGCGGACTTATTGCCTTAGGCATTTTCTACCAGTCTACCTTAAGGTGATGCAGAGACAAAACATGATAGGTGCAAGGATATAAAAGAGAAGTTAAAAGAGAAACACAAAAAAGATATTATAATAAATACATAAATATATACATACAAAATATAAACAGTAGAGGGAGATAAAAAAAATATAGATAGAAAAAAAGAATAAATTATAATATGTTTGATGAATCTGCCCATTTCTTGCGTAAGTATTCCCGAGCTTTAATTTTAAAAGTGTACCGACTGGTCAACGTCCTGATATTCTGAGGAAGATGATTCCAAAGGAAAACCGCTTGGACCAGAAAGGAAGACTTAAGAAAACCAGAGCGGTGAGAAGGACATCGTAGAAGACAATTATTGGAAGAACGAAGATTCCTATTATGCGCAGAGCATAAATATTAAAAATGAGAAGTGAAATAAGAAGGAGAACAGGGTTTGTGTGGGAGTGAAAACAAGGTCGTCAAAGCTCTTAGAGCTCTGCGTTGCCTGATGGGTAGCCATTTCAAGATGGACCGGTGAGAAGATACATGATCGTACTTACGAAGATTAAATACGAATCGAATGCAGTTATTTAGAAGTCGGTCAAGTTTATTGAGTAGATCTGCATTCAGGTCGTAATAACACACATCACCATAATCAATAATGGGTAATATAAGGGATTGAACAGGCGTTGCCTTTATGTGTGATGGAAGAACATTTTTTAGCCTATAAAGCGACCGCAACGTCCCGGTGACTTTTTTGCTTACACTTGCAACCTTGGTTTGCATGTTGACATCAGAGCTGAACGGAATGACTTTGTCATCATAGACAACCGGTGGTACCACTAAGCCACACAGCCTACGCTGACTAAAAGTACTCCCTATAATGATGGCCTGGCATTTTGTAGGGTTAACCGCTACCCCGAAACGATTAGACCAGTCCCTCACCACTCCCAAATTCCGGTTCAGCTCGTCAATCGCATTCGATAAGTTGTCAACACTTGCCTGAGTATAGAGCTATAAGTCATCAGCGTAAAGATGATACGCACACTGAAGTTCAGTAGTAATAAGATCAATAAAGATTGAGAACATAAGCGGGGATAATATACCGCCTTGAGGGACGCCAGAAACAAGCTCACATCAGTTAGAAGACGAATCTCTCGCGAGAACTGCCTGCTAACGCCTCCGAAGATACGAGGAGAACCTATCCAGAACCTCGGAAGAGACCATAAGATGGGAAAGGATGGATAAAAGGACTTCGTGACTGACGGTATTGAAAGCGTTCGAAAAATCGATCAGAACTAAAACGGAGACTTTAGTGTGGAAGACACTAAAGTCTTCTAAGACACGTTCGTAATTCCCCGCCGTATATCGTCAGTCACTTTAAGCAAAACAGAAACAGTGCTGTGGCCGGGCCTGAACCCGGATTGGAAAGGACTAATGAGGGAGTTTAGCTGAATGTAGTGGGAGAATTGCTTATGGACACAAGTCTCAAGCACTTTAGACAAAAAGGGGAGGATAGAGTTGGGGCGGAAGTAGTTATCCCTGTTCTCTAAATGTGTCTGTCCACGAAGTAACTACTTCCAGTCTCTTCTACACAGAAATTCCTTTAAGATACCATATACTATTTACCGAAGAGAAATGTTTTAATTTATATCGTAAAATGGAATAACATTGCAGCTGCCCATTTTTCCAGTTTGAAATTTTTAGATAGATCTGTGAACCTAAACTTAAACTCTCATAAAATAGTTTTGTTAGTCTAAGCTCTTACCCGTTTAGTTAAAATTTGTATAATCATCATTATCATCAATCTTTTTATCGTCCCACTGCTGGGAACAGATCTTCTCTCATACAATAATCCATCCTCAGTACATTTGTTTCCAGTTTCTTTAAATTGTTCCTTTTTTTCCTAAGGGATGAGTTTCAATGTCCTAACTCCGTGTTTTCCTGATAATATACACCGTCTCTACGTAGCACTAGAATAAGCTGTCTTGTCTAAATCCAAAGATTTCAGCCAATTTTATTTTTTCAGAATCGAGCCTTTTTCTCTTGCCCTTATGTTTTTCAATTGGCTACATATTAAATCTGTATAAGTCTAACATTTAAGTCCTTTTTCTAGACACAATAATGGAATGGAATAAAAATGGAACCTAAAGATGCGAACAATTTGAACAATATGAGCTCAAGTAGGATGAAATAAAGATTAGTTTTGGTTGGTTGACAGATCGGGTTATTTATGCTCACTTGGAAATTTCTACCTGGAATTTATTTCACTGAAAGTAATATTTTATCAAAAGAAGGGTACCTTTATAGCCTGTAGTTATATTGGAAGGAATTTATGGTATTTCAATGTAATGTCTAAATAAATTTCTGAGATAATTATACAGAGGCACTTTATTAAATAGCTAATAAAGCGCTTTAAACCGGGCACTTTATTCAAAGCTTCATTCCACGAGTGAACTTTCATAAATTAACAAATTCTAGCTCCATCCTTTGAGATGGAGACGTATCAAGATAAAGCCAAACTAAAGTCAGCTAATTTTGTTATAGGGGAGTATCATTCAATTAACTTTACACCGCATTAGGCGAGCTCCGAAGCGTCTTTATACATTGTAAAGGCAAAGTTTCCGTTTGCCAAAGCCCCAGTTCAAACAGCGATGCGCCGAACTAAAGCGAATTTGCATGTTGACACAGACGCCTCCCGTGGCTGCGTTAGTGTGCGCTCATAGGAATAAGTTTTACAAATACGCGTTGGGCAAATATTGGCCTGATATCGGCGCGTACGGTTTTTGTTGACGCTTCCTGGGGACGACGACGTGACGAACTCGCGTCGAACGTCACCACGAAGTGGCAGACCTGTCGCGTTTTTACTTCACATACGTCTGTTTACTTGAAATAGCTGTCTCAATCCTTTTTGTTGTTGACAATAGGAACATGGATAAGATTCGGGGTTCAACGACTCACAAATCACGATAGCTGTAAATCTGAGATATTTAATTCACGACAGATTTTTTGTATATTAAATTTGTTTACCGCGTGAGAAGAATCGCATGTTGCATTGATACTGTTAATGTGTTGTGTTTTGATGTTATTATTTAATAATTACCATATTAATTAATTATTGAACACTTCTCCTATTTACAACTGCGCGGACGAATGTTTTAAAAACTTATGTTTCTCTTCCCTCTTTTTATATACCTATACATCAACATCATCATCAGCCTTTTTATCGTCCCACTGCTGGGCACAGGTCTCCTCTCATACAGAGAAGGATTGAACGTACATGTAGATATTATTATTTTAAGTTAGCGTCACTATATAAATATTGTATTCCGGAATAAGTTTTGAATTACCATGAAATGTTCAAGAAGCCAATTTTCTATAAAGGAAACGTGTAGGAAGCTTACAAGATGTCTCGTTTGTTTTGTAATATCTTGAATGTACTCCGGTGCCCTAACGGATGGACCAAAGCAAATAGTGCAGATGTTTGTAGTGTCCTTATGTTGCGCTCACTTGAAAGTGTAGCGGTTTTAGTGTAACGAAATTTTGGTCTTTAGTATATAAGGTTTACAAAATAGTTTGCAATGATCGCTTTGTTTAAGATTTTATTAAAGAATTGAAGTACTCAGACAGATTTAAATACATTTGATGACGTGATTTTAAGGCCAGAATAATTTGTTTGTGATTTACTCTAAAAATATCTTTACAAAAAAACTTTCTCTGACATTCCAAGCTCTTAATATTTATGTATAAATAGTTCATTGTAATACATAACGCAGATAGTAGGAACTCACATGATAAGTCGCCAAACAAAACAAAAAGAATACTGCAACTGAAATTGAAAGCCGCTTATAAAATTACGACCATAATGGAATACAATATGAAGATTCGTCGTAATACCAACAACATATGAATTGAATACGTCACAATTCAATACATTGCCTATCAATTCCGCTCGAATAAGTAGCATCAATGTCCCTTTCAATTACTCAAAGATAGGTAAATGAAAGCGGGTTCTGGTTTTAAGGCCCCGTGGGTTGAATAGGGATCCTTGTCCGGTCGAGAAGGTTCGACTCATTCTCTATAGATGATGGACTATCGTTGTATGGTACCTATCGGGAATTATTCGCCGCCTGTTTTCGACAGAAATGGGACGAGTTGAATTTACGACAAAACTTGTCGCGGCGTGGACTCGAGGGTCACTATTTTAATAGTTTATGGCTTATTGTTATCGATTACTTGCGGCTTTGGAAGTAACTCGAAAGGTTTTTGTGTGCCTATTTTGTTATTGTTGGCTGTCGGACTTTTAACTTAGAAGGGTTTCAGTCAGCTGCACTGTGATATGTTCGCTTTTAGTCAATGCCATTGGAAGGAAAAGCGGTCAATCATAAATAGGGTTAAATATGGGATGATTTTTTTTATATTTTACTAGCTTTCCGCCCGCGGCTTCGCCCGCGTGGAGTTCGGTTATATCGCGCTTTTTAGATTTCCCTCGGGAAGATCAAGTTTTTCCGGGATAAAAGTTAGCCTATGTTCTTTCTCAGGGTCTAAAGATTGTCTGTGCCAAATTTCATCAAAATCGGTTGACAGGTTTAAGCGGGAAAGCGTAACAGACAGACAGACAGACAGACAGACAGACAGACAGACAGACAGACCGACAGACAGACAGACAGACAGAGTTACTTTCGCATTTATAATATTAGTATGGATTGTGACCAAATCACTTCGTCTCTTCGAAAAGTAGACTGTACTGTGTGTGTTTTGTGGACATAGAGTGATTTGGTAGACGTTACATCTCTTTTGTAAGACATCAAATTTGTGGTTCTGCTTTTTTCCTCACGATTTTTTCATTCACTGTTTTGAGAGCAGTGGTGATGAAATTAGTAAACAAAGTAAAGCGTTTGTCTGAGTTCGAACCGACCCACCATCATCACTAACTCTCGTCATTTTAGTTGATGTCAAATACCATTGGGCCACGCATTGAAATCGCAAAAATACACGATTTTATACCACATTCAATATCTTATACATAAAATTCTCGTGTCAGTTTTCGTTGTCATACTCCTCCGAAACGGCTTGACCGATTCTCATGAAATTTTGTGAGCGTATTGAGTAGGTCTGAGAATCGGCCAACATCTATTTTTCATCCCCCTAAATGTTAGGGGTAGTCCACCCCTAATCTTTTTTTTATTTTTTTAGACAAAATTTTTAGTTTCAATTTTTTTATGATACAACAAACAAAAATACATACAGTCCTAAATGTTCACCCTTTTACAAGAAACCCTTATTTTTAATAGCCATTTTAGTAATTTAATAATTTTTCATCTCCGGTCGAAAACTGTCCAATCGTCATTTAATTAGTTTTATTCCCGAGGGAAATCTTAAAAACGCGATATAACCGAATTCCACGCGTGCGAAGCCGCGGGCGGAAAGCTAGTCCAATTTATATATTTTTCAAATGTTATTGCAACTTTATTCCCTCTCAATAGCCTGTCGGTTTCTAATGGCAGACCAAGGCCGGTAAATATAAAGGGAGGTAGTGTTAGAGTATAATGGCTACGGTTAGTTAGGTGGTCGTTGAGTTTTAGATGCTTCGCTTTGACCTTTAAACGAAAAGCCTCGTTTCAGAAAAGTTGCTCCTTTGAAACCTTTTGGCCTTATTTAAAATCCACTCACTGAGTAGCTTTTGAGGTAACTATTTGATGTTGTTGACTGAGTTTGACTTGGTTTGTTGGAAATTATTATGTAATTGCGATTGGTTCTGGTTTCTATAGTTTTGTGCTTTTGTAAGTGCGAGAGCTGTAGTGGACTAGTAACGATAGCTAGTTGTAATAAGTAGGTTCGAACATCAAAAACAACACGTCCTTTACTTTGTAATTAAATTTGCTCTCAAAACGGTGAAGGAAAATATAGAGCGAAATTTTGCATGTTCTACAATAAAAAAATCGAGGACGTGTGATATTTATCGGCCTTCTCCCTCTCAGCTCTGCGACACAGGCCTGTGCCCAACTATAGGAGAGATTATAGGTTGATTACACTTTTTTAGCCCGAATGCTAAAGTAAATCTTTGCTGACTAAATATGTAAAGTCATGCAGAATTAAATTAAGTAGAATAGAAAATTACGTTTACAGAACTGTTGATGTATTTCCCAAAATGTCATCTCCATGATTCATTGATAGATGGACGACAATTTACCTTTCGTGAATGCACAGGTATTTACCACATACAACCTAAATGACCAGACCAATTTGGAAGCCATTTGCGTACATTCCGCGCCCATCAAGGCCTCTACTTAGAAATTAAATAAAAAGCCAACATGGCGACAGCTTTTACTGCTCACATTTTTATAATGATGACGAAGTTATTACGTAGGCGCTACTGAGGTACGTATCAGGCCTACAGTTATATGTCCTTACATTATAAGATATTACTATAAACATAGCCTGCATACGCACCCTCGCATTTTATGTGTTCCAGTACCAACAGGGACTGTTTTTTATGACCCACAAACTGACATAAAATGTGTCTTGAGTACCGATTTTTCACGCATTATTACGCAAGTGTAAACAAGAATTTACCGCCGCGTCGAGAAAAGATGAATACGAAGTTTGTAGAATGAGGATAGCATGATGAAAGATAAATAATGGAGGTAAAATAGGTTGCCTAAATTGACCAGCATTTGATATACTTCCGTGACAAATCAAACATCAATCAATGTTATTGAGAGAGTCCCCTAAACATAATTCACAAATCTAAATCCCGAACATTTTGTCAGTTTAAACCAGAAAGACGGTCGGTATTCTTAGGCTATTTGCTGCAGAAAATTATGCAAATCAGGTAATTAAAATCGTGTCATTTTCTATTCAGAAGGCAGAGAATAGTTGTAAATAGTTATTCTGCTACGACAAAGCAAAAAATAAATTGTGTTAAACAATATCGTTTGATCCTTATCTATACTAATATATAAAGTTGAAGAGTTTGTTTGTTTGTTTGTGCGCGCTAATCTCAAGAACTACTGGTCTGATTTGAAAAATTCTTTTTGTGTTGGATAGCCTATTAATCCAGGAAGGCTTTAGGCTATATAACATCCCGTTATGACCAATAGGAGCAGAGCAGTAACAAAAAATGTTGCGAAAACGGGAGCTAACGCAGACGGACATATTGTTTGCTTTTTGCTTTAGGCTATATAACATCCCGCTGCGATCAATAGGAGCGGAGCATAGCTAAACAACGCGAACGAAGTGGCTGGCGGCCGCTAGTATAGGATAAGGATAGAGCACTGACTGTAGCTTGAGCAAACAGCAGCTCAGTATAAGAGTTCAATTAACAGAACTCTAACAAAAAACATCTAACAGCATTCCATTTGGAGTGACTACACAAGAAGTGAATGTCACTACCCGAGGGGATGGGACAGTTCAAAGCCGGATCCGCCACAAAGACGACAAATTTCCTCGCCATTCACACGGAAGGGACCACCAGCTATTGGAAATTATTTCTCCGAAGCAGCCTGCTGTTGACGTAAGTAGGTCGCGGTATTTTCACCCAACACTATTTACAATAGCTCCCTTGTTTGGCACTTTCGCTTCGGTCGTTGCACAAAATGCACTGATTAATTAAATAGCAATAGGTGTGACCTACTTAGATTGCTAAGAAACTTTTTGCTCAATTCTGTGTAAATGCACTTTTGCTCAGTGAAACAATGGAAATGGAACAAAGTGCACCTGTTTACTAAGAACTGTTTGGTGTAAATAACTTTGACCGAGTGGGTCATTATGTAATTTGGTCTCGTAATTTATAGTTTACTACTGCTCCTAAAAGCTATTGTATGATTTACTTTTGGCTTTAGTTCATGTTCTTGATGGTTAATTTTCACTTATTGTTTACTACTCGATATCAAAAATTTGACTGTTAATTGCTGTTTTCACGTGTTACAGTCTGTTGTAAGTAGGTTAAGTACTGTGCAAATATTATTTATAAAATACAATATCATGAAAGTCAGAATCGTGATGACAGACCTATTCTAATACATGAGAGCCCCATGATTAATATTTAACCTCTGTGTTAATTTTTCAGTTCTACTAAAATGTTACGCCTTCATATGTCACAAAAAGCTAAAAATAGTGAACAAACTCGTTCTGAAAGAAAACATTTGTGTGATAACTGTGGCGTTACACGAGCGACCATGTTTCTTGTCTATGGTTCGTAGTGTGACCTACAGACACTCAAACACTCCATGTTTCTGACGTAACGCGTTTATTTCCCGCGTTTCATTTATTTCTTTTAAAACTTTCTAGCTATTGTATCCCGTCGCGTCTGTTCTATTCTTCCACACTTTAGATTAAAGTGAAAGGTTTTAAGTGTTATTGGATTTTTTATTATTATTATTTATTTAACAGTCGTTAGTGTTATTTTCAGCGCTATTTCTATTTGAAAATAGAACTTCATTCGCCATTTTATTGCTCCATGTTTTCATTTGATCTCGGTTGACTTTGAACTTCAACATTAATTTGGTTTTATTTATAATAAATACTCTTTGCTTAACATAAAACAGTTTTCATACCTCCGCAATTCAAGAATATTTCGCCAACTTACCTGAAAAAAAAGAAAAACAATTTATTATTAACCGACTTCAAAAAGGAGGAGGTTGTGCAATTAGACCGTATATATGTTACCGCCCAAACCCGATTTCAGGACAAACTTGTTTTGCCTAGGCTAAACTAGTTCTGCCTATACGCGATAGGATAAACCCGTTTAGGCTAGTCCAAACTAGTTTGTCCTAAGCGCGATGGGATAGACCAGTTTATGCTAGGCCAGTAGTAGTGTGGTAGTAGTGTGTGTATTGATATGAGGATCAACTAGTTTGGCCTAGCATAAACTGGTCTATCCTATCGCGCTTAGGACAAACTAGTTTGGACTAGCCTAATCTGGTTTATCCTATCGCGTATAGGCTGAACTAGTTTAGCTTCAATTTGAAGCTTATGCAACAATCAATTAAAACAAAAGATTGAATTTAATTTCTGTAATCGCGTCATCTCTAGCAATGCTCTTACTTTCATTTTGGTCCCATAGGAATTGTATAAAAATCGGTTCAGTAGTTTGGTTTTTAAACGAATATTACGGGAAAATTAAGGTAAACAAAATTACTAGGTCTTTTCCCAACTGTGTTAGCGTCGGCGTCCAGTCTGATTGGATGCAGTTGAACAAATCTTTTCACAACTAAAAAGTGTAAAACAAAAACACTTTTACAAAAAAAAAAAAGAAACGTCTTCCAAAATAAATAAAATAAAATAAATCCAAGGACCTACACAACATCAACAATGTCTAGGGATATATTATTTTTACCTTATTTTACAAAATTGCTCATCACTCCATGCAAAATGTTCTCGGGCAACAATAGTTTCCTCAATAATAGTCACGCCGCAAAACTGGAACCCGAAGTGGTCTGCGAGAATGAAGACCGGCGTCATGTAATCTTTTTCTTACAGTTTGGTCATTAACCAACAATTGGTGGTCAGATAGCCTTTGAATCATTGCACAGCCGTAATATTGGGATGTCCCCTAACGATATTTTGAAAGAATACGGTCCTGTCTAGGAGTGGTGCTGCGATTTCTGCCTGCAACATCATCTGTAGCACGATAAGTTGACCAGAACCTGGAGATTACATTTTGCCCGGTTTGCAGAGTTTCAGCAACTACACATTGTATAGTGCCAGATTCTAACATCTCTAATCTGCTCTACTCTTATCAAATGTCGACCTGACGTAACAATAAATGTAAAACACGTTTAGATTATAAAAAGAAAGAGTGTGATCGCTTTAAAGGAGATTTTTCATAAATGTATGGAGCCTGGATCAGCACATTGTACCCTTAATGCTAGGTATAGTTAAGTACGCTATAGTTAACTGTTTTTAATGTTAATTTCCTGTATTTTGGCTTAGTTTTTATACAGATTATATTTAACTCGGCCAAGGAGTGCAACACAACTACTAATAAATATGGTGGTCACCAATAAGCGAAATAAGATTTTGACAGTGACATTTGATTGACGTGTCATGTATCCAAGGCTATCGTATCTATATTATCTACCATATGACTGCGAAGAAAACAAAACATGAATTCCGAACATACGGCCCATTAAATAAACACAATCAACTCAAATCAACACTCGACACGAACACAACGGGAAAATAGAACCGTCAAAGTCGCCAATCAAATGTTATAACCACTGTCGTGGCTACCTTACTAAAGTTATCTCACTAAAAAACGTTTCAAATAATTAATTATATATACTTGTATTTTTATTCAAATTAATTTAGTAGTATTTTTATGAAAATCTTTTATTTTTTTCCTTTTTATCTATATAGCGTACATAATGGTGGCCCAAAATGAAACATCTCCTTTTTCAAAACTTCACTGTTATATTGTAACATGAACTAAATTTTCGACCTCCAAATTTGAATAATCGATATTCCTTTATGTCAAAATGAGTATTTGCTTTTTATTTTTTTAAATTTCGAACGTGGTAGTGGAGAAGAAAATATACAATTTTTTTATACTGTAAATACGGACGGACTGTACGGAGGACGGGTCTGAGCAGTTGTGTTGCGATGTGTGCCGGGTACGATGCGTCAAATGTTGTTGTGTCGGGAGTTTGGTCGTGGAGGGTCTCCACATCTATCTCTCTCTGGCGCAGCATCGTTGGTCGTGTTGTTGGGTTTAACGTTCCACCACCTCGCTCAACTGCCGTCTTCCTTCCTCTTCACTAAGTTTTTTTTTAAGTGATTGGACTTAATAAACTAGCGCGCTTTACCATCAAAGATTGCATCACTGCTTACCATCAGGCGGGATTGCAGTCAAGCGCTAGTTTATAATACTTAAACAAAAAAAAAATAGTTTATGAATAACGAAGTCTTTCATGAAATATTCGTATGTATTACATTGTTGGTATGTGTATATTTTTTTCAGTATCGCAAAGAGGATTGAAGGATAAGAAATAAATAAAATTTTCATTCATTACAACTAAAAACTTTTCAAAGTTGAGAGTGCCGAATTTTGTAATGTGTTGCTATTTCTTTTATTTTAAAAACAAATTTACTGCAAGGTCAGTCCATTATTGGAGTATCGATTTAATTCCTTACCTTTTCTACATATACCTAGTCAATTATTTCAGCCTGTAACATTCGCCAGAATTCTACAACGGATCTTACAATAAAACATTACCATTAATGCCTTACAGTCAATAAAACCAGATATACAGGTACAGAGTACATTTAAAAAGTTTTCCTACCGAGAGCTGTTTAAATTGTAGTCGGGTATTCCCCAAGTGGCCATTAATCCATCATTGTGTCCAAGTGCTGAGATCTACCGGACTCGAGCTTTTCTAAAACCTTTCCACTTTCCACTAGGTTTGTTACATTATCTACCTATTTTAGGAATTGTTTGTCTTTTCTGAATAGTTTAAATAAAAAGAAACTTTAGTGCTTTTAAATAGTATAATAAATTCACTTTTTTTTTTTTGTATTATTTTTCAGACGACAACATGCGCTCGTGTGAGAATGTAAAATAGACAAAAATGCTTTGTTTTTTTTTTGAAGATTTCATATTTATTTAGTATCAAATCAAAGAAGTGTACCAAAAAATAAAAAAGCGTAGCTTTTAAAATCAGTATTTGAGCTTTTTTGAGATAAATTAGTGTAATCGATAAATACTAGTATACCGGTAAATACTAGTACATACACAAACTAAACTAAATATAATCTCAATTCATTTAATTCTTTCTACTTAATTATGAAAAAGACTAAAGATAAAATATTAGTTTAGTCCTATAAAAATAAGGTATTCCTTATAGAGTTTAGATGTGATTAAAAAAACACGGCGACTAAGTCGAATACGTCAATTTACTTCAAGCGCTGATTAATTTGACCTAGACCTGTCAAAGTAATATGCCCCCGAAGTAAATTACTAATACTAATATTTATCTTCTGTCCCTTTTTAATGAGATAGAAAGAATAAGATGCAGTGAAGTTTAGTTTCGTTTTTCAAAAAGAGAATCGGGCTCCTTGTAGTAGCTCCAAGTAGACAGCACATCAAGCTACTACAATCATCAGTTTTTTTTTATTCGATTTTCAACTTTATCTGTAAAGCATTAAGGCTCATGGTTGATTGGGAATATCTGATCAGGTAGCTGGACCTGCTGTCGTCCGTACAATATCTGTCTGGCAGGCAATATTTAACACTTTTGAGATTCACAGGTAACACAAAAGTACCTACTCAAAATGTAGATCTATATTCGACGCATTTTTAACATTCTAGGAAATGTATATCCCGAATTCCCGATGAAAAATCCAAAGTGTTGTAACATACGTTACACACAGAGCTAACCGTGGTGCATCTTTTTTGAATTTCACTTTTCAGGCCTGCTCCATATTTATGATGATCATGCCATGTGGTCATGATGAAAAGCGATAGATAAAGTCTATGGTGGACAGAGCGCGCGCGGAAGCCTCACTTTTGCTTATAAGGCAGACTCGTTAAATAAGAACTTATTGCAGCGTAGCTCTATCGGATATATCTACTACTGTGGTAGGAAGTTGTGGTTGGTGTCTCGGTTAAGTGTTGTCACACTAAAGGCGGTTTCGTTGTGGTTTAGGTTTCACTGCGGTTACCATGGATCCAGTTTGACATTTCGGGCGAATTTGGATAATCAAACTGAACATGATCATAACATCTAAACCGCGTGAGCTGTCAGTAGCAATATTCAATAACTAGCTTTGCGCCTCGCGGTTTCACCCGCATTTTCTAGCGTAATGTTATATAGCCTAAAGCCTTCCTGGATTAATGGGCTATCCAACGCTAAAAGAGTTTTTCAAATCGGAGCAATAGTTCCTAAGATTAGCGCGTTCAAACAAACAAACAAACTCTTCAGCTTTATATATTAGTATAGATAAAATGAAACAATGATACCTAAGTCTTTCAAAGCTACATTTTATTAGAAAATTTGATAAAAGCATTGAATAAAAGACTAGTAATTTCAATTCAATGCACGAAGGACAGTTTCTTCTATACTTCAAGAACCATTTAACAGCCTGGTCATCTTCTTTTTTTTAATAGTTATAAACTAGTACTTGACTGCAATCCCGCCTGATGGTAAGCAGTGATGCAATCGTTGATGGTAAAGCGCACTAGCTTATTAAGCCTATTCACACAAAAAACTGAGTGAATAGGAAGGAAGACGGCAGTTGAGCGAGGTGATGCAATGTTTAACCCAACAACACGACCAACGATGCTGCACCAGAGGATGATCTGGAGAGCCTTCACGACCAAACTCCCGACACAACAACATTAGGCACATCGTACCCGGCACACATCGCAACACAACTGCTCAGACCCGTCCACCGTACGGCTTCACCAGACATCATGCCGGAACATGACGAATCGCTTGGCGGCAAGACTTTGTCTGGTGGGTGGAAATGTTGTTGCTTACCAAATTAGTTTTTTTCCTGATAACCCTTATTATAATAATAATAAATATATACGGACAAATCACACAGATTGAGCTAGCTCAATCTGTGTGATTTGTCCGTATACAATATGTAAAGAAAACCCTGTCCGATCCGTGAAGGTATTGTTAGGTATCGTTAACTGATTCTAATAATGCCTACAAAGCCGGGCTAAACTTAAAAAAAAATCCCCCAAAAAAAATAAATATTATCTCGAAAAAGCGAGGTAACTTAATGCATGTGCGGTAGGCAACCCGATAGCCCCGCCCCCCTTCACCCGCGCATGTATGCGCGGGTGAAGGGGGGCGGGGCATGCGGCACGTGGTCGCATCGCTATTCGCTCCGTCACAAATGGTGTTGTCAGTTTTTTAAAAATTACCAAATTTCGGGGAAATTGGAATTAATACCCGGGAAAAAAAGATTATTTCAAAATTCATTATTATTGTTACTGTGATGATTATGTAAAATTTTATATTATATTTGGTCAAGTGTTTACCTAACCTTTATTATCCTTATGGGTCGGACAGGGTTTTCTTTACATATTGTATAAGTCCCAAAGTAAGTTCGAGACTTGTGTTTGTGTTCTTGTGTTGTGTTATCCTATACGTCTGAAAAGTATCCTCTAAATTTATGTATTTTTTATGTATTTCCAGTAAATTGGAAGCATGGCGAGACAATTATCATGTTTCTGTTGACGACATGTTGGTTTGCGCATTACATTTGTGTTCCTGCACATTATGTACCATCTTTGCTACGAAAGCTGATAGCAATCGATTATGGACATTAGATATCGGCGCAGTCCAATTTGTGGAACGTGTTGTTTCTGTAAAGTTTCTAATAATGCCAATATTATTATTTGAAAGAAATTTAGAAATTTTCGTTTGGCAACCAAGTCCGGTGCCCTGTTCATTTTTGCTTCAAAGGCTGACGGGTTACTACTTACGTTAATACTGTTTTAGTTTCTAATTATGTAAGCTGGAAATACATAAAAACACAAACAAATGCAGGTAACAGCTTTGCTAGATCAGAAGAAAGTACCGATTTCGTTCACTTAGGGCAGGTTTAATAGAATAGAATATTCTTTATTATGTACACCATATAGATTACAGAACATAAATATAAAGATTAAAGGTTTAACCGACTTAAATTCTTGACTTTTATCTCTGGTTTACACGTCTTACTTTGTAAGTTGAAACTATACCTGAAATCGTGCCAAAGGTAGAAATTTACTGTTATAAAACACGCTATAAATCATTTTGCCTTTGTGAACTTCACACTATTTTGTATGTACCTACAAATGTACAGCATAATAGAAACAAAAGACTAGCTCGGTAGCCGTGGGGTAAATGGCTCGGAACTGGCATCGTTTTAGTGAACAGCGTCCAACCACGGAACCTCAATTTGTACCTACGGACTGGAGCTAAAAGTTCATGGCTTGCCGAGCCGTGAACAAATTGTTTTGGATTGAACTTTTGCTCGTTAAACATACATATATTAGAGTTCTGATCTTTGAATAACATACGACGAGTGTAAGTTTTGTTGCTATCTACCTAAAATCTATACTAATATATAAATCTGAAGAATTTGTTTGTTTGTTTGTTTGAACGCGCCAATTTCAGGAACTACTGGTCCGATTTGAAAAATTCATGTTGCGTTGGATAGCCCATTAATCCAGAAAGGCTGTAGGCTATATAGCATCACGCTGCGATCAACAGGAGCGGAGCATAACTAAATCCACGCGAACGAAGTCACTAGCGCCGCTAGTTGTTATAATAAAACTATATTATGTGTGTGATTTCTTTGATTTAATTGTTTTGAATATATTTTTGTGAAAACATTATAAGAAATTTTTAAATGTATTTTCACTATGGCAACTGAATGTTAGTCATTTTAAGGTTATAAAATGAAGTGGAGTACAAAGGCGTCATTAGCAAAAAAAAAAAAAAAGAGTTCAAAGAGTTTTTTTAATTAAATAATTTTTGGATGAGACCTGATTTCAATTTTCAACGTCATTTCGCATCAATAAAGATCAAACGCCTCATGATAGCACCTTTGCCTCGCAAGCTATGCCTCGTTTGCAGCAATGCCTCGTTAAATCGAGGCCACGTTCCTACTAGCGTTAGCACGTGGATTTTTACGAGACGGCATAAAATTTCACTTAAC
The DNA here is from genome assembly GCA_017933935.1 of Sesamia nonagrioides. NCBI lineage: Eukaryota > Metazoa > Arthropoda > Insecta > Lepidoptera > Noctuidae > Sesamia > Sesamia nonagrioides. Next base: position 979,339 of record JADWQK010000385.1, read on the forward strand.
GTAACGAACGTACCAATTCGGTTTGTTGGGCTGACTTCATTTCGTATGCCTAGAGCGTCATAATCCTCGCATCACGTGGAAATGTGAGCTTTTGTTTCTCATTTGACGCACATATACATAATTAAAATTTTATGTCTATGCATACTTACGTACGTTCCCTGCATTAAGAACATGATCCAATTACGAAGGTCTGGTAAGTGTCTGTGCGTGTTGGTGAACTTCTAATTTCAGCAATGTAAAGAATAGGCACTGACTACCTACGACAAATCCAATAAGAAGGAGCAGAAATATTCAAGGTATAATACAGAGGGGTAATTCTCGTAAGTTTAACAAGGTACACAGTCTGATCTCAGTCTAAATCTGTCAAAAATACTTCTGATTTCCGTACATTTTCACATGTTTTTGACATTTCTTTGTCGCCGAGATGAAACTGCCACTGGATTTTGAACGTTTTTTTTTTTGGGTTATGAGAATTGGCCTTCTCGTCGCATGACTGTAGTGCCTGTGGTCCTAGGGATTGGTACCTGTCCATAATTCCATGCTCTGTCTGTCTATCTGTTACGCTTTCCCGCTTAAACCTCTCAAAAGATTTTGATGAAATTTGGCACACACAATCTTTAGACCCTGAGAAAGGACATAGGCTTTTATTTATATTTTACCTTTTATCCCGGAAAAATTTGATGTCCCCGAGGGAATATAACCGAACCGAACCGTTCGATTATATCCGCGATATAACCGAATTCGACGCGGGCGAAGCCGCGGGCAGAATTAAAGAAAACCCCGTCCGATCCATGAAGGTATTGTTAGGTATCGATAACTGATTCTACTAATGCCTACAGAGCCTGGCTAAAAACCACCATTAAACCACATACTTACGCCATCCACTGTTTTACTTTGATCATTTTTGTGTCTTGATTTCGGTCTGAAATATTTCCCATTTTAGTATTTTAGATGAATTTTATTTTATTATGGTCGGGGTAGGTACAGTTATAAACAATTTTTTTTAAAAGGTTCAGTAAGAAAAAACCTTGATAATCTTGGTAAAAATAAACTTCATATTAATTTTAAGCTTCAATTACAGAAGGGCAATTATCGTACTTTATAACATTCTAAATCGCTGTTACTTTTCAACGACAAACAAAATTCAAACACTTGTCAAAATAGATTTTTGGGCAATTAGAAGTGTTTTTGACATATTGAGACTGAGATTAAATTGCAAACGTTCATAAAATTACGAGATTCGATATAATAAGTCTAGAACTGGAGTTTTGGCGGGAAGGCTAAGATGAGTGCCACGCTAATTTTTCGTTGGACTTTTAAATTATTTATAGTGTTGTTTACTAAATAAAAGTGATTTATGTGTTTAGTGCATTCAGTAAATAATCCATAATAATATCGAAATATCGCAGCATAGTGGTCACATCATGACTTTTTCTCAAACCTCCCTCGTAGACGGTCCACGCGGCCGTCTTTTTCGACTGTCATTGGCGATATCCGGCATTATTGTGAAATAAATTTTTCAAAGAGTTTCTATTATTTGTTACACATCTTATCTTTTTTTATCTTATCTGTGTACACGTCTTATTGGCAAAGTTGTGGTATCTATTCCACAGGGGCCATTGATCAAGAGTTGAAGTTGAAGTCTAGAACTATTTATATACTTCAACTTGTTACAAAGAATTTTGTTTGAAACGCTCCATCATCTCGATCACACACACGCATACATAATATACTCAATATACTCTTTACTCACGTCACTGGTTATATAAATAGTGTTGTATCGCAAAAGTTTTATAAGAATTACTCTTACTTCAGACTTCTCATAAAATAAAACATAAAATCAGAATCTGGCTTATTTCAACTAGTTCTCACGATTTATAAGAAGCATGTCGAGGTAGGTACGTAATAACGTATAAAAATGAGATTACGTTTAGAATTTATTAGAGATATTCTCTCTGTTTATTTCATATACTTTCTGAATGCAACTGACCTTGCATAGCTCTAGGTCATTGATTCCATAGAGAATTTTTATTTCTTCATTCTTTTTTTAAATATGAATTCGAGATGGAACATATTTTGGGCCAGTTGTTCCATTATCGTTTTTTTTTTGTTGTGTCGTCGTTGTAGAATAATCAATACATAGTAATATTGCTTCTTCTTCGTGTAATCATTTCTTGATTAGTCACGTTTCTAGTTGTGTTATTTCTTATTTTGTTAGTTTTACTTTATTTTTAGATTATTAGAGCTATCTCCCAGTGTAATTTGTATGTAGGTACCTATATATCATTAAATTTGTATGAAACTTGCAGATTTGTTATGAAATATAAGAACATGTTCTTGTAAAATTATGATAAAAGTTGTCTAGCTATGTGCATTTTTGTCTACCTATAATAAATTGCCTAATGTATCAAAGAAAATTTATCAAAATTAAATTACATAAATGTCTGAATAAAAAACATAATTTCTATAATATTAAGGATTTACTTGAACATAAATTATAGTTTATTGTAAATGCAACGTTAATACATATGTGATTTCATACCAATGTTATAATACCTTTATACATAATTATATCATATTTTACTCAAATAAATGATCTTATCTCAACCTTATCCCATTCTCCCAAATTAAATTTTTGAAGTTGTCTTATCGATTTCCAAGATGACCTAAAACCACTACAAACATGTGGTTTTTCCATCTCTAATTTCGCCTTTATAGCGCATACTAAGGCGATTCACACACGGCACCGCGGAGGACGGTGAAGTGGATGTCATGTCGTATTGACCTCTATAAAATCCTTAGATGCCTAACACGCATACCCCGCCGGTACTCTTTAGTTAGCCGTTCGCGGCGCGGCGGTACCGCGGTACGCGGTGCCGTGTGCGAAGCGCCAAATATTGCTCACACAGTGCAATCAGCAATTATAGCAACGCAGGCGCATTTCTAATTCGCGGTAATTGCGACCAGCCGCAACATGACGTCATCTCTTCATTAGAGAGCTATCCCGCACCCACGGTGACGAATCGCGCGAATAATCACTTTATGCTCACGTAGTTTTAGGCACCCAATGTAAGTGCTGATTCTGTTGCTTCATTTTGTTTTTAGCAGCTGTCTTTTCCTCATCGCATATCAAAGGAAAAAGCTGTTATTTATATGTGTTGATTGTTACAATGTCTTGACATTTTTTATTATATTTTATTTTCACTTTTTCTTCATATGATTCATAGTTATTGCTATAAAAATTAATGTAAATTATTAAATGTGCGATTCTTCATAATTCTCATTTATACTCCATGCGACATAATTTTAGTTCATATCTGAAGGATTTTGAAGAATATTATCTATTAATCTATCTCTTTACAGTGGCGATTAGATTATCACAGAAATACATAGTTTATAATAAGTTCTCACCAGCCTCTTAAAACAAAAATAAAAAAAAAAATACAATTTTATTGTAATTTATTCAAATTACAATAAAATTATATTTTTTTTTAAACAAAATTAATAACGTAAAACCAATTCAACAAAAACTTGATGGCATTGTTACCAAATAATAACAAATTAAGTGAATCTTTAAAATACGGACAACTTTACGTTTTTATAAAGGATTTTTTTGCAACTACCTACTACCCGTGCGCGTAAGTTGGGACCTGAGTGCGGGATGTTGAGAGATGAGATAATGTAAATAATAGATAAAACAAAATGTATAAAATAAAACATTGTATTTTTATTCATTACAAAACCATAGTCAACACTTTCGGTGAAACATAATTAAATACCTAGGGTCATATTTTATTCAAATAGTGTGCACTCAGGTCCCAACTTATCGCGCACGGATAGTACATACGTATTTTAAAGATACACAATTACAAACATGTGAATTTTTCTACCACGCAATGAATGCTGTCGAATTGTCAAAAATATAGTTTCATTTGTCATTGTAAGTGCTTAAACCGTCACTCTCCAAGCAGTCACCATCCTTTTCTCACGCCATATATTAGAAAAAGATCACAATACTCCAATTACCACTAGTTGCTGAGCATGAGAATCAGTACCATTGTTGTTGTGACCGTGGTTCGTTAACACCGCAGGACAGATGAAGGTATCTAGGTCGATAGGAGGCGGGAGGTGTTATCGCTGTCTGTTACACACCGGTCAGCTTAATTACTGTCAGTTGACACTTTGGTAACTGTACGTATACCTCCCTAGGTAGTTAAAGCTTACCTTTTGGTGGGTTTTCGGTTGGCCATTCGATTTTCCCGCAGGTATTGGTGTTGATTCTATGAAGCTCGGCCGTGTCAGGTATTTATTTGCGTCTATATAGAGGTTGTTATACCTGTATATTTTGTCTACGTAGCTATGTAAATATACCATACAAAACTATCAAATCTTACTATAACCTATTTGACGCGAAAGTTTATAAATAAGCCAGCTGATAATTTTTTTAGTGACTTTGATTTTTCTGGCGTAGAGGAAGTGGTCCAGTTTGATGGTTTGTACGGTGTAATTTAAGGGTGAGCCTTAAATATGACCACACATGTCATACACACCATGTATGACACGTTCAACGGAAAGGGTTCAAGACATTATTTTTTATATATGCGAAACCCTTAACACGTGTCCAGTATTTTTAAGTAAATATGTACAAAGTTTCAATAAGATATCATGATAAAAATTTATGGTCAACGTACCGCTTACCCGGCCGCGCCTGCAGCGGCGCGGTGTCTCGTCTTGCGCTTATTAATTTTTTAATTAATAATTTCTGTTTGTTTGTTTGTTTGTAATTAACTAGTGATAACTTTTTCCATCACACTTGGAGGCTTTAGTCTGTCGCAACACTTGACAGTGTAGGTAGATATTATTATGTACTTTACTCGTAAATTCAGTCGTAAGAGATAAAATAAAATTTACATAAAACATGTTAATTTAACTTAGAACTTCTTGCACCCTTGCACAGAGAAGTGAGTGCCTGTCCCGCTGTGCGCACGCGCCTAGTACCATAATCTAACGGGAACTGTGTTAAACGCTCGGAGGTTACCGGGGTTACATTGCAATAATTTCTAAATTTATTTGGGAAAAAATATAACGTAAAAATTATGGGAATCGATTCAGTTGCTTATTCTAAACAAACTATACCTATTCTGGAATAAATTTATAAAGAAAAAATAACGTTGTATATACATATGAGTACAAAGAACGCGGTTTCTTTGGCTGATATGAAACGATAGTAGAAGGGTTTTATAATCTTATCTCTACATGTTCGGAAGTTACGAGAAAGAACACCGCCCGCGGTAGGCTACTACGATATTAGGGGCGTAGAATTAAGAAGTATATTGGCAAGTAACGTGGCAACCTATGTAGTGCGGTAACACGTTTGTTATGATTTGAATTTAAGAACCAAAAAACCGAATTTGGAAAAAAAAAATCTTAGGCTATTTTATTTTGAGTTGAATAACCCTTCTAATATCGTTTCATATCGTTCAAAGAAGTTATGGCCTTTATTCTCTTCCTATTATCATCATCATCAACCTTTTTATCGTCCCACTGCAGGGCACAGGTCTCTCATACAGAGAAGGATTGAGCGTTATCAGAGAAGGATTGAGCGTTATGACCACGCTTGCTCAATGCGGGTTGGCGATTTCAGACTTAAAGTCCAGGTTTCCTCAAGATGTTTTCCTTCACCTTCAGTCATTGGTGTCCAAGATATACTTAGAAAGTACATATAACTTTAGAAAAGTTACATCGGTACTTGCCTGACTTGGAATCGAACCTGCGAACTCGTAGTTGAGAGGCTGGTGTTTTAACCACTAGGCCACCACGACTCACTATATTCTCTTCCTATTATATAAATAGTAAAATAATATTTTAAAATTGTACTAATTATACCTTGATTCAATAAGAAATTTACGATTTTTATGGACAAGATCGTGAAACACCGATACGGTCCCCACCCTCGTTGTACGCTGAACCAAATCCGCTTTTGTCTTTGTTGATGTATCTTGAAAGTTCCATTTGCTCGGCTGAGTGTTCCAAATACTCCAATATACTGACTCTAACGGCAACAAGAATTTATTCCAATTTAGAGACGAATTTCCGAAATATTTCGTCAGTTAAATTTTGGATATTTGGATGTCCTAGATGTTAATTTAAAGAGCTGGTTACTGAAAACGAGCTAGAACATAACGTAAAATTCGGTTTAGAACCTCCTTTATATTGATTACTATTACTACCACACAACGGGATCCCTCTGAAGCGCAATATTTTGAAATAAAAGATCTTGAACCACCTTTAAGCGTGAATATGACTATTAATCAGCAGATTAATAATCAAATTAAATTTAGTTTATTTCAAGTAACATGATTCATACAAAAGGATACATAAAAGGTAACATACAAGATAACAAAAACTAATACTGACAATAAATTCACAGGGCAGCAATGTGTCTGCCCCGCAGCATGGCTGAATATAAGGGCAGTATGTTGGAAATCATCGCGAGGAAGGAGTTGACGCTGCCCCACACTCTGTGCACCAGAGAGCCGCACCGCTTGCGCATCGTCGCGTGAAAGCAATCGGTACACGCCTCTGCGGACATGCCCGAGGCGCTGCAGTGGCGCGGCAGCCTCAGCATCGAACTAAACGCGTTATAATATCAAAGCCTTTAAATCACGTTATGCAACAAGCAAGAAGGTTTAATGACAGGAATGCTATTCTCACTTTTATTAGGTATTCTTTTGTACGAAGCAAACATAACTACAATACACTCGTAATGGATTTACATGAGCAAAAATACATGCTTAAGACTGAACGGGTACCAAGGAAAATTTGCTACCTATATAAAAATATATGGGTGTTATCCCCATTGGTATCTGTCTTTATTTTTAGCGGGAATGGTGGGAGTCAACAAGTTGGAAAGGAGACGTAAGTGTATGCACTACTATTTGTTACTATAATAAGATCGATGGCACGACTATACTACTTTGCTGTTCATTGTTTCTTCCGGCCCGTCAGAGAATATCGCACGCCTGTGCCTTGCGGTGTCTATTCGCAGCGCCGCCAGTGCGTACCCATACTGCTCGTTATGCTCCCACAACCCAGGCCATCAATTTCCTGAGCGCTCTAATTGCTCAGGAGTCTAAAGTTGGCATATTTATGTATAGCGGCAAATCTATGTTAAATGTTTGTGTGAAGTTTGTTAGTTAAATGGTATTGTTGTTATTATGATATGGATTGTTGTCCGCTTTGGTGTAGATATAATTATGTACGTGTGAAAGTGCAGGAAGCAATTGTTATGTAAATAAATTAATAAGTTCCCGAAACGATCAATTTCATTTGTCAGTTGTTGACTTGATTGATATACATTGATGCGTAAATTGATTGTCTACGTAATACAATTGAAACTATCGATATTATCTATTACTACATTTGCAAATTTATTGTTAGAGATTTAGTTGCACGTCATTGTTTCGGGGACCGCTTAAACAGTTTCCTCGCAAAACAGTGTCAAACAGTTGTTTAGCGCGTTGAAACAAACAAACAACCTCTTCAGTTTTATATATTAGTATTTTATATAATTCGATGTCAAACAAGAGAAAAGTGAAACGGTAGAAAGTACCTACCTACCATTTAACCCCTAAACTACACCTCGTTCAGTAAACAGTTTTAGTAATTTCATACTTACTGCTCTCTCATTAAGGTTTCCATTCCTCTTCCACTCAATTTCCCAACGAAAGTATGTACCTACTTCTTCAATCTACAAAGCCTTCAATATCACTGTAAAATCTAGGTTACAGAATTTTATTCTCACAAAACGATAGTAACTTAAATCTACGCGACTTAGTTACGCCTTCATTACGGGCTTCATTAAAATGGACGAAAAAGTGTTAAATTGTAGGTAGGGGCTGTTCTAATTTGTTCAGTAATTGCGAGGGATGCCGTCAGCATTAAAAAGCGATCTGTCAGTGCTACAAAAAATCCAGCAGACTGATCATCCTGGACATAAATTGAAAGATACGTTCTTTTTGACAGTTTGGGCTTTTAAATTGGTGATCTTGATTTTTATGGTTATTTGTTGAAGGTTGAATAGAATACTCTTAGTTTATTGCATCGTAGAAATTACAAATATAAATACAGTATGTTAAATAACAGAGGGCGTTCCCTTAAACACGTTAATATATATCATTAATAGATTAAAATAAAAATATCAGCATAGAAAAATAAGCAAAAAAAAATCCGATTCTAATTGGAATTCTAATTGGAAATAAATTTGAAACCTCCTGTTTTAAATCAAAATAGTAGTCGTCATGTATAAATAAATTGCGACGTTGCCGTCTTTCATGTTCGCGTGTACAGTGTGTTTGTTTAACATGTCAATTTAAAAATTTTATTGAATATTTTCTTATTGGATAAAATTTTAAAACATTTTGTTTTCGAATGGAAATATTTTTTTTAGCATGTATGTATGCTATACTATTTCGGGTTAACGGGAACGCCCTCTGTTAGTTAACATACTGTATATAATACAAAATACATAAATAATACAATAAATGCCTAAGACGCGGGATTGCAGTCAAGCACTAGTTTATAATAATTAAAAAAAAAATATTATAATTGATGGTGTTGACTTACTTTTTATCCTTTATTTAATGTGTATCGAGTACATACATATTTTGTTGGGGAGATTAAATAAATACCAAGGTACTGGGTACATCATATTGCATAATTATGAAAAATAATCTGTTAGGCTGTTCATTTCCGAACATATTCAAAGAATCTTAGACCAATTACATGAAAAAAAAAAAACATTGGTTTCATAATAAAAAACGAGCATGTCCTAAGAGTTTGATAAAGAGCATGCTCAAACGGTTTTAGTTTAATACTTAATCTCAAACGAAAAACAGCGAAATCCAAATCTTGACTTAGGTACATCATAGAGGTAAAGAAAAAAGAAACAAATTCGATGCTAAGCTCTTAAGGGGTAAGTTAAATAAAGGGAACGGGAACTCGAGGAATAAATCCTGGCGGTATCTGAAGCCAGCTTTGAAATCACGTCGAGCAGCGAGAGGGTAGACAGAACTTTCTTTATTTATTATTTGACAAATCTCGTAATTAAACTCCATCGTATTTAAAGTGACTTCGCTTTAATTTTACGTTTGCAACTTCGAATTTTATTTGGGAGCGTAATCGTTTTTCGAGGTTGTGGATTTGTAGAGCATTATTGTTTTAAAATTAGGAGCCATGAATAAAGAATTACTGAGTCGATATTAATGAGTTTTTGTGTGTAGGTACCGAAAGCGCTTCGAGAACAGGGTAAAATTATTTTCGTATTAGTCCGTATGGCTACTAACATTATTTATTTTAGGTAAACAAACATAATTATAAATAACAAACATATAATGTGTATCTATTCATACATGAAATGTTTAAAGAGGAACATCTGTAGATGGTAAAGAAGACATAGCAACGATATTTATATATTTACGTAATTTATTAAAATAAATATTAATTTGAATGAAACATTTTGAATAAAATCTTTACTCCCACTTCAAGGACAAAAAAATATTACGTACCTTGTAGTAATGGATGTGAAAAAATAAGAAGTAAGAGGCACTTTATTTTTTCTCATCCATTACGATTATTATTAGAGTCAAATAATATAGAATATTTTTTAATAATGAACTTATTTTTTTCTTTTTATGGCTTCTTTAACACCAAGTAGACGTTTCTCTTAAAATATTTCGCGAATGAATAAATACATATTATACAGGGTGTATCGTAACGCAAACTTCGCGAAAAGGCTAGACCTCATGCCACTAACAAAATTATGATAGTCATTTATGTCGTTAATGAACGGTAACAGAATTCACAGTGTTTAAAAAAAAAGTGTCGGCTCGGCCTTTGAACGTTGCAAGCGTGCCGCCGTACGGATTTGTAGGTATGACGTTGATCCCTGATGTGAACTCTATTAAATCAGCTGATAAGATCGTTTTTCGAGTTTTGTTTTCATTGCGCTTTTTTGTGTAATTAGCGAAATAATTAATTTTTACTTTAAAATCTTATTGGTTTATAATAGTATAGCAATTATGAACGGTCTAAAGTGAAAAAATATACATATATATTTTTTTAAATCATGAAAAAGCCGACGAAAAATTCCACCACTGGGGGGTTCAGAATCATGTACTGGATCCATGGTACTCGTTTGTGCGTCGATGTTAGATACACCCTTTATACAGTCTTAAATTGAGTATTATACAAAAATTATCTACCTACCACTGCTTACTTACTACGCTACACTGCTTACACACGCGTTACACTGCTTACGTACTTGAAACACACTCACGAACTAACATGAACCCTAAAAAACTTATACCCACGCTCAATAATTGTGGTACGAAATATGAGTGTTATGTGTCGCAATACATAATAACAGCATTTTCATGGAGTCAGCCAAAGTTTTCAATCGAAGGGCCGGTCAATGATTCCCGGTTCGGTCTTGTGCGGCCCTCCAAAGTTTCCCCATAAAAGCTTCGAAATATGTTCTGATATTTCTCGGATAACAAGCAAAGTTTCGTCCTTCGGCAGTCATAAAGGCAGGGGCGCTAGATGTTTGGCCGTGGTTGGACTCAAGCCAAGAATATATCTCCTTCCTTCACGCCTTGGCAGTGAATGCGAAAAATAAGAAGTATTTGATAATCCGCATTATTGTTCCGTTGACGTTTTTCGAATGCGAAATGAGCGGATAGATAGCAAAAAGTCTTTGAGTTTTCGTATTTTTATTTTATAGTTACTAGTATGTCTTCACCAATGTGTTTTTACATCCTTTTTATTAGCTTCACGTGTATGTTTGCTTGTTTGCTTGTTTATTTGTTTGTCCGTCTCTAACTCTTTGGAGTACGAGTGAGCTGCTCATTACTGTAAAATGTTCCACTGTTTTCAATACGTTCGTTTTTTTAAGAATATCTAACTAAAAAGCAGAAAATAAATGCAGTTTGAAAAACTAAAAAAACGTGCTTTTAAAAAATATCAAACTAAAAAGTTAAAAATAATATTTAAAAAAGCGTGAGGCGTTTAATATACAAAAATTATGGCACAAAGCGACACACGCTTTTTTTTTTAATTATTTTTAACTTTTTAGTTTGATATTTTTTAAAAGCATGTTTTTGTAGTTGTTCAAACTATATTTATTTACTTAAAGACAAGCACGCCACGTCAGCGCCAACTGTGGTTTCATAAGTTGCTCGATAAATAGAATTTCTTAGAATCTCAGCTTGTTTTGATGTATAAAATATTCCCTTAATCACATAAAAAGTCCCTAAGAAATACTTAGTCAATGAAAACGAAATACGTTTTCGTGAAGACTTGTTAGTATAGGTACATAAAACCTTATTGAGTCGGGCCACTTAATTATTTCGTCATCAAAGCTAATGAGAAGTATTTTTATGCCCGTTTCTGGTACCGTTCATGTGTCAAACAAAGTATTATTTAATTAAACATGAAAATTAAGCTGGAAGCCGACGAAGGCAACAGCAAATTGCGTTGGATTAATTTCGATTCATTTTGTTGCTTCCACCTGTTCTAAATTTAATTATACCGGAGTTCGCTATAAGTAGCTATCTAATATCACGTGATCTAGAGACTTCAGAGAAAAAAAATTAAATTCTTAATTAAACGACGTTAAATTTGAACGTAACCAATTGAGAAACTAAGAGTTTTTTATTAAGTTAATGTTATGGTTATATGTGTATATACCTATATAGTTTGTAGTGGTGTGTGGTTGTTATAGTAAAAAAAAATGAGACCTTTCCCTTTAGAGCCTTTTGCGGCAAGGAGTTTAGCGTTAGGTAGGTAAGCTGAACGTAATTTATGTTAAATAAGGGTAAGCCAAAATATTCTTTTACCTAGTTCAATCTTGGTAATATCTTTAGATTCATTTTGGGGCGGGTCTTTAGTGATTTGTACTGTGTTACGTCGACCTGTTGCTACCTGACGGTTACCTTGGAAAATGAGAGCTCAATGGCTTCAGCTTTGGGGACTTAAACACTTCTGGCTCAAGTATAATTCCTCTATAATGCCCGTTGAAGTCTATGCCTTAGGGAATTTTCAAATACTGCTGACATTAAACAGACTTATTTAAAAAAACTCAATAATTTCACTAGACGCAAATTGATGTAGGTAATATAAAGGTAAAGAAAGATACATAATTCACTTTTGAAGTTCCTCAACGTCCGATCCTCAACTTCACTTGTCTGGATGCCGCCTGATGGGGTTCGAACCTACGACTTTCAATTTGTAAGTTGCGGCCGATACCACTAGGCCACCGCTGGTCTTCCTTCCCTACGGGTAGAAAAAACTATAGAACGCCAAGAATATAGATAGAATTCTTACATTGCATTCTGTCATACACGTCACTCGGTGGTAGGTCATAACATCGGCTGCCGGCAGTAGTTACCACCCACCAGACAAAGTCTTGCCGCCAAGCAATTCGACGTGATCCGGCAAGATGTCTGATGAAGGCGTACGGAGGACGGGTCTGAGTAGTTGTGTTACGATGTGTGCCGGATACGATGCGCCAAATATTGTTGTGTCGGGGGTTTTCCAGATCAATCTCCCTCTGGCGCAACATCGTTGGTCGTATTTAACATTGCATCACCTCGTTCAACTGCCGTCTTCCTTCCTAATCAAACAGTTTCTTTGAGTGAATAGGCTCCTAATAATCTAGCGAGCTTTACCATCAACCATCACATCACTGTTTACCATCAGGGAGGATTGCTGTTAAGCACTAGTTTATAAATAATAAAAAAAAATACACACACTTAGGTCGCAAGTATGACACGTTCCAATAATAAAATCGTTGATGGTAAAGCGCATCAGTTTATTATGATGAGGATGTTTCAGCTCTGTATATGAGTTTAAATGTTGGTAATGCACCCAAGATTTAAGACGCACACAAGAGTAATTCCTAGTGTGGAACAATGCATAAAAAAATGCAGTTGTTATTTGTACACACCCATGTGTACAATTGACAACTGTATTTTTTCCTTTTACACTCAAGTGTACGTGTGTTCTGGTGTCGTGGTGGTCTAGTGGTTAAAACACCAGCCTCTCAAGTATGAGTGCACGGGTTCGATTCCAGGTCAGGCAAGTACCAATGTAACTTTTCTAAAGTTATATGTACTTTCTAAGTATATCTTGGACACCAATGACTGAAGGTGAAGGAAAACATCTTGAGGAAACCTGGACTTTAAGTCTGAAATCGCCAACCCGCATTAAGCAAGCGTGGTCATTACGCTCAAGCCTCCTCTGTATGAGATGAGACCTGTGCCCAGCAGTGGGACGATATAAAGGTAGATAATGATGTACGTATGTTTGAGAGTTTGTGAACGAGCGGGACTTCCCTAGCATGATACAGTTTTACTCGTACGGAGATCAATGTGAATTTAAGCTCTAATAGTTGTATAACTTACACATGTGTATAACCTTACATGTACGTAATTACATTTGTATTAGTTGACAACAATCGCAACATTGTTAAGATTTGTTCTTTTATATTTTAAACAAACTAATTTTTACTTTACTTTTACGATGCAATGACGTAGCTTACTCGACCGATAGGTCTATTTGCATGCAATGCCTAATCTAGAATATTGCTGGTTACCCGGGATTGTGGACCAGCCGGGATCGCAATAACCTCACTAACGGGAACTAGAGCGAAACGAAATCCCGGGATGGCTCATTACATAAAGTAATAACTTGTAATGATAAGTACCGTCGTATCGAATAGGTGAAATGTTTTAGACGCTATGATGTATGAATAGTTTTTGATCAGATTTTTGGTTTATAATAGCAATAGCATCATGTAAACCAGACCTAAATGAGACCTAGAATGTATGTACATTCTAGGTCTCATTTTGGTCTGGTTTACTTTTTTGTTTGGCTTACTTATAATAGGAAGTTAAATATTTATGTTAGTACTTCAATATTGCCCAGGGCAACCCTTTTATTTTTTTGTTCTGGATGGGAAATCATTAAATGACCTCTCCCGGTCTGGGCGGTGCGGAAAGTATTTCTTTACTTGCCTGTGCGCCAGGGCCACAATTTTATTTTTTAACCAACTCACAACCCTGACCCAGGGCGCATCGGTCTTCGTGGACCCCGTCACAAAGTGTTGACATCTCTTTGAGGTGCGCGTGAAACACAACGCGCCGTCGACCCAGGCCTGGTCCTTATCGCCTGCAACCCGCGCCTACGATGGCCGGGAGTTCGATGTTGTCCCTCGACAAGGGCGTCTCCTGCAGCGGCTAGATGCGTGAGGGCGCTGGGATACCCGCTCCCTCACCCGCACTGCCTCCTCTTTTGCCAGCATCACTGCTGTGCAGAAGGAGGTGATGGCCTGCCATGCATTCTCGCTCCGGACCAGGGCCGAACGCGAGAGATCGCTGCCGATTGCCACCACGAGGACCCGGCGGTGCTCTACCCAAGCCGGGTAGACCTCCAGCGTATAATCCACCGTGTCACATTTCCCGTAGGACCGATACCCGGCGGGGCCGACGGATTCTCGAGAGGCGACCACGCACCGGAAGATGCAGCGTGGGTAGGCCCCCGACAAAGTGAGCCGACGACCTGGTGAAGATTGCGGGAAACCGCAACGATGATGATGATGATAATGTCCAGCAATGGACTGCTATATAGGCTGAAGAAGTTTCTAGAGTGCCTTTCCATATCTTGACTTCCTACAGGAGTTCTTGCTAGTGTTGTCAAAATTGAGACAAGCTCATTAATTTATTGCCCGCGAATCTTACACCGGTAAACACATTCCGGCGTTTCGAAATGCATATATAATTATGAGCCAAGATGAGTCCATGCCAATTAATTTGAAGGTTAGTATTCTTTTGGGTGTCAACACGTTGTAAATTCATATAAGTAATATGTAAGTTTGATAATGCGGGTTCTAGTGATCGGCAATGAATGGGCAGACCTGCCAGCACTACCTCACTACTTCAAATGGGGACAACAAGTAGATCTTTTGGATTTCGAACAAGCAGTGTTAATATATTTATTTGAGGTAAAGAAATTTTTAGTACGAGAGCAACTTTGACTATTATTAGTTGGGTATGTAGTTAATGTAAATAAAATTGTGTTAGTACCTAAAAATGGTTTCGTATAGATGCATAAATTATATTTTTACACGTATTCGGTTTAGCACGTATAATTATCTCGTCAATGAGTCAGATCAGAGACATGTTAAAATTTAAGAGACTTTTGTAATTTCGTGACTACCGATGTTATTAGGAATGTTCTTAGAACCAGTTTTTCCTGATTCACGAGAGCTCATTTTACCAACGACATAAAATTCCCTTTATTAGTGGAATAAAATTAATGCTAACAGCTTTAATATGAAAAACTGTCAGACTCATTCTTGATGTAAACAATGTTATATTTATGAAAGGTATTGTTCTTCTGACTGGAATTCCATACAGCAACGAAATAAAATTAAACGGAATAAAATTACTTCATTCGCAGCTTTCCATCTATCCTGTCATAAGCGTAATTATACATATAATTATTCCACCACGTTTAATTTTTTGTATTTATGACTATGCACTTGATAATTACTTCAACTTGTAAACACGACCACAATAGAGTCTTCATAAGAAGTATTTTTGAACAAGGCTGAAGTTCAAAGCGCTATTTACGCTAAGTTAATGAAGTAAGAAGCATCAAATGTCTACTTTTCTCACACTTAATGTACCATGACTTTTATGATACCGAGAAACCGTGACTGAAAAAATTAATGGAATATAATATAGAATTATGTGTTACGGGTCGGTTTAGTTTTTTCTATTAAATATGCAATAAGATCGTCATCACGTGCTACTAATAGCGTATATACAACGTTATTAATTTTTGCTGTTTTTTTTTAATGCGAAACCTGAATAAAGTTAGAGTTAAAGTTAAAGATGATCATAAGCAACTGAATCGATTCTAATCATTTTTCACAAAAGAAAAAATATAGAGTAATATATAATAAAGAAGTTGTTGCAGTGTGGTTACCGAGCGGTTACCATAGATCAGTACATTTGCCGTGCGCACAGCTGACGCCAGAGGTCAATGTCCCGAACTCGTCCGCACGAGCGGACTTATGACCATATTTTTGCTGGGACAACCAAGTAGAATAGCAATCTCATAACTATGTGGTTTTTCATTATATCTTTTTGAAATTTTATACATAGATTCTATACTTAAAAAATACTGGACACGTGTTTCGGGTTTCGCTTAAACAAAAAATTATGTTGTATGTATAACGGTCTCATTGCATATTCTAATTTTAATGTATCCAATTTAGTCAGACTTATGGGGTCTTAATGTCTATGAAACAGTGAACGAATAGCTAAGGAATTAACTCTGGTTTCGAAGTAAGTAATCTTGAAGTGGTCATTGTGAATGAGGCCTATGGTTATAAATAACGATATTCTTTGGTAAATTCATCCTAATAGCTTGCGCAGGCAAAGGATTTTTGTCAGCGGGATTTTTTTCCGCTAAAATATATCGCATAGAACTGTATCGAGTAACGCAAACAAGGGATTAAAAGTACCGTATACAAAAAGCCCCCGAAAAACCAAGGACATGCAGAGAGCGGACCGCACAAAAGTACGGGGGAGTCTCCGAATAAAATAGAACTCGTGTGACTCGGTGAAGCAACGCACATATCGGACTTTAGTCCGCGTTGTGTGCTCTCACTTCTGTACATTTCTGGGCAACAATTGACTGCACACCATGTGCGTTGAGTTCGCGGTAAATCCGCGATGGACTTTTTATTCCATTATAAAAAAAAAAACTCGGAGCGTACTTTTTTCTCCACTGCGGAGAAAACTCCGCCGTCTGTGAAGGCCCTTACAGTTTGCTGGTCTATGTCGGTTGTCGATGCTCTGTAAGCTAATAACTTGCTGGCAAGTACTGTCAAGATAAAATATTTTGATCCGTGGAATTATTTGTAGCTGAGTGGCGCATTAAGAAACTTGCGATATTGCATGCCGCTCAGTCTCGACAGGATGTTGCAATGCTGCTGGCAGTTAGGGTTGCCTAGGCTGTCAAATGAAATAATTAATTCGAATGCAAAGCAAGTGAACAATGACCTACATCTAATTATATAGAAGAGTGTGCAGTGTAAGCAGAAAGAGCCAGAATGATGAAAGTTCTGACAGTCTCCTTCAGAAAGTACAATATGAAAAAAAATAGATAAGATTCGTATAGAACTTTAGAAGCCATTCCATCATAATAAATAACTAAAAAGGTACATATGGAACCAAAATTAAACAAAATCTTTTGTGACAACAACAAGACAAATTCGTTCGATGTGGTTAAGTTATATAATCTCAATAAGTCTTCATTTCTTGTCCGGGCGGTTTTCCTTTGGAATGATCTTCCTCAGAATATCAGGACGTTGACCAGTCGGTACACATTTAAAATTAAAGCTCGGGAATACTTACACAATAAATTGGCAGATTCATAAAACATATAATTTATTTATTTTTTCCCTATCTATATTTTTTTATCTCTCTCTACTGTTTATATTTTGTATGTGTGTATTTATTATATATATATATATATATTTTTTGTATTTCTCTTCCAACTTCTCTTTTATATCTTTGCACCTACCATGTTTTGTCTCTTCATCACCTTAAGGTAGACTGGTAGAAAATGCCTAATGCATTAAGTCCGCCATTGTGCAATGTTTCTTTGTGCATAAAGTTTTTAATAAATAAATAAAATAATCACTCAATAAAAGATGGTCCGGCAATAAATAATTTTAAAATCCGTTCGATATAACGTAACGTAACGCATGTAACATAACATGTTACGTAGTTATGCAATAAACTAAACACGCCTCTCAGCGTATCAGCCCTATTCTTTAAATACCTCGGCACACAGAACGAATAGCATAGCTACATAGCTATCGTGGGGCTAGTTTATTACGAATTTTAAAGAAAGTGAAATGGCCTTTGTTGTCGAGAACAATTCACTATATTAACTTGTAAGTAGTAGGTCTGGTCGTGCCTCGGAAAGCACGTTAAGCCGTTGGTCCCGGTTGCCATACGAACATCTAGTAGCAGTCGTTACGGGTTGTTGGAGCCCTCAAAAGTCCAACAATTGGTCTAACTGCAATGCTTCGATATTGCCTTCGGGTTGTGGAGGTCAGACGGCAGTCGCTTTACGGAAAATATCGAAGTTTAGCCATATCCGCAGTTGGACTGGTTAAGCGGACCCCAGACTCCAAGCTGACAAGGCTTCGGATGCGACTGGGATGAACGCTGGGATGATGATGATGAACTTGTAAGTAGTAACTTTGAACCTTGTAAATAAGAAGGCTAGACAGGACCAAAATAATAGTTTATCTTCTGTCCTTTTCATGCTCAAATAGAAAGAAAAACATGCATTGAACTTTGGTTCAGTTTGACAACAAGGGTATCGGTGCCAATATCCTAATAAAATTTTTGATTATACAGTATGTTAACTAACAGAGGGCGTTCCCGTTAACCCGAAATAGTATAGCATACATACATGCTAAAAAAAATATTTCCATTCGAAAACAAAATGTTTTAAAATTTTTACCAATAAGAAAATATTCAATAAAAATTTTAAATTGACATGTAAAAGAAACACACTGTACACGCGAACATGAAAGACGGCAACGTCGCAATTTATTTATACATGACGACTACTATTTTGATTTAAAACAGGAGGTTTCAAATTTATTTCCAATTAGAATTTTTTTTTATTCGGATTTTTTTATGCTTATTTTTCTATGCTGATATTTTTATTTTAATCTATTAATGATATATATTAACGAGTTTAAGGGAACGCCCTCTGTTATTCAACATACTGTATATGGTGGTTGTAGGTAAAATACTGGTATTTAGGTAAACGATGATGTTTGTTGAAGGTACAACATCATCATCATCATCATCTCAGCGTTAATCCCAGTCGCATCCGAAGGTTTGTTTTTTTCAGCTTTGGAGTCTGGGGTCCGCTTTACCAGTCTAACTGCTGATTTGGGCTAAAATTCACAACTGTGTAACGTACATGTATAAAAACTAGCTGTGTCCCGCGGTTTCACCCGCGTAATCTTCGAACCGAAAGAGCTCAGTTGATATGAAATAAATGCCTGTTAAAATACTGGGAGCAATATGCACGTCCGCGTTTACTCCCGCTATCGCAACATTTTTTGTTCCTGCTCTGCTCTTATTAGTCATAGCGGGATGTTTTATAGACTATGTTCTTTCTCAGGCTCTAGAATATCTGCGTACCAAATTTCATTACAATCGGTTCAGTAGTTTTGGCGTGAAAGCCGGACAGACAGACAGAGATTTACACCAAACTAGAAACTAAACGGACAAAATTTTCCAAAAACGGTAAATGAGCCCACAAAGATTTGCACTTTGATAATATTTGTGACACCTATGGTCAAATGAAGATCATTCTTTGGGCCATGGTAGACACATAATTTGCCCGATAAAAGGTAAAAATCTAAGTCCCTATTAACAGAATTCAAGCTATGACGACCCATTAGTAGAATTGTTCAACGTCAGATTATTTTACCGTTTCTTACACAGCAGAAAAAAAAGAAAGAATTTTGTATGAAATAATATGAAAAGCCTAGGAATAAAGATTTTAAGAGTTGACTAATGTGGTTAGAGTTATTTTCTCACCTACTAGTTCAAAAATAAAACAGAAAGCTATTTTCGATATATAAAATCTATTTAGAATTGACGCACTCCACTAAAACTGGATTTATACAACACAGACTGACTAATCGTGCACTCAATGTTACAGGATGTGATTCCAGTATTCAGGTCAGAGGCGTTAAAAAAAAAAACAACAACTTTTGATGGATTAGACTAAGTATTTCCGAAATGCGTTATTAAGTCGATATTTAAGGAACAATCATTTTTGCAGCTGTCACGTTGGCACCGTATGACAAGTTTAAACTGACGCGTATTAGTTAAATCAACAACAAGCGTACATTCAATCCCATTGAAAATTCGCTCGACAAATGAGATTGTGACCCAGTTGTCTGAATAATCCCTACATAAGCTGGATATCCTGTTATCCCGTAGCACGCGCGTTGCGGGACACATCGCTGGCTCGAATCCAACCTGTCCGATGGCCGCCTCATCTCTCCGCTCGACATAGCCCATTGGGTCGAGTGGTATCGCGTCGCATGGGACAATGCCATGCCGTCTCAGTGTCAACCCGCTATGACTCCAATTTGCTTTAAAGCGATGGCGCGCCGCACTCACTTTGCCACCGCCGCCCGTTTTGCGGCGTCGTTAAAATTTTATGTTCAATACGGCTTTGATAGCGGAATAAAGCTAACATAATAGAGAAAATTAATAGCTATTTTTTTCTGAAGTGGTTACACAAGCGTCTGCTATTTTTACTCGCGTGACTGATGCGGACTTGACATTTGAGACACTCGGCCACTTGACGTGTGACGTTTTGATGTATTTGGAATTTGCGTCATCGGAAATGGACAAGATAATTATATTTTGTAGCAATATCATCAAATATTTAGATGGCTAGTGAAATTTTGTTTTGATAAGAGTCTAATTAATTTAAAAAAAAATAATCAACAATAATATTTTGAATCACCTCTGTAATTATCATTTGACTATTTAAAATTATTTTGAAATAGGATAATCTCAATTAAAGTTGAGCAAACAGATTGCTGGCGTGTTTCCAAGGCCGTCGGATGGCTGGCGGCGAAGGGTTGAAGTCAACTCAGCGATTGTGATCCACTCACTCGCTAAAAGGGTAGAAACGACCCGTCGCCTGCTCGTCGGGTTGGAAGCCCTTGAAATAGTTTTCATGTCTATTTTAGATTCGTATACTTTAATGTTATAGGTTTTTTATGTTGGTTTAGGCGTAAGAGGCGATACTTCTAAAGCTCGTGCAATTACACTTATAATTGAAACTAACAATTTCATTATTTATTCTTGTTTCACGGAGACAGAGTTTGTAATCCTTTGACTATGTACTAGTTGATTTGATACCATGTCCAATAAAAATTTAAACTAGTCAATGAAATCTGTTCCTGAGAGTGTAAAGGTTATCTTATCTTATGGCTTACAAACGCGTAGAAGCTCAAGTATTTTCCTGTCTTGGAAAGGAGTGTGAAGTTATTCAGTTCATTCAATCTTTATTGTTACCCATTGAACTTATATAGGTTCCCCAAAGTTACATTTTAATAAACTGCGTATCTATCGTATCTCACATACAAGCCGCTGTGTCAAGATATATTCTCAAAGCACCGCCCGGAATAGCCGATGCCTTAGTTTTATGCCCAAGGGGGCAGTATCGACTCATTATCTGCAGCTCTGAGGCTTCTGCTATCATGAACATGTGATAAATGTCCTATATTTTATCTTTTGACTAAATATTTTGGCTTAAGAAGACGGGGGAAGAGTAATGTACATATTTATTTATCTTTAAACAAAAGGTCGATGGCCGATGGGGCAGTAAGGTTCTGGAGTGGCGGCCACGTACTGGAAGACGCAGCGTAGGGAGGCCCCCAACAAGGTGGACCGATGAGCTGGTGAAGGTCGCGGGAAGCCGATGGATGCGGGCAACACAAGACCGGTCAGCGTGGAAAGCCTTGGGGGAGGCCTTTGTCCAGCAGTGGACATCTATAGGCTGAAGAAGAAGAAGAGAGAAACATAAGGTCGCATTAATTACATTATAAATTGTAACGTACCGGCGTAATGCGTGGTAAGGTCTATGCAGGTACAAAATAAAACATTATTAGTAGGCTGAATTGCTTACTTCCATGCCTGACCAATAACAAATCAGAAACACGAGTTAACGTTAAAAAGTTCACCATTGTTTTATTGAATACAGAGGCAAGCATTCAAAAACCCACCCCATATAATTTATTCACTGAGTCAATAGTACCTACCTACCGAGGCTTGGATGCCTTTCAGTACTTCTTGGAGAAGTAAGCAGTTGATCCCAGTTGTCATTAGGAGCTTAAACAAGAGGGGATGTAAATTAAACCTCACTGGAGACGTTGGAGAACTGTTCTGTTTCACTTACGTAGGTACAGCTTACCTAGGCTAATTCAAAGTTTTGATAATAATGTTGGCCAAAGCCCTGCCGAAGTGTTTTTATATCACACTTCTAAAATAAAAGTTATTTTTCCACGCGATAGGTAAAAACATTTTGTTTATAGAGCTTATTATAAGATTCGAATGTAGGTGCCTCGTGTAAGAGATTTTCTTATTCGAACCTTACTTTCTTTTTTTTTATTTTCTCTCCGGACTTATACATACATAACTAGCTATATGTACATCTTTACTATAAGTTGACTCCTTATCATCTCTAGCCGTAACCCTACTAGGCTGGTGTCGCCTTCCAGTCTAACCGGATTCAGCTGACTGCCTACGAAAACCTACAATGCAAGGTCAACTAGACTAGTATAAAGGGTGTATCTGACATCGACGCACAAACGAGTACCATGGATCCAGTACATGATTCTGAAACCCCCAGTGGGGGAATATATCGTCGGCTTTTTCATGATTAAAAAAAATATATGTGTAGTTTTTTTCACTTTAGACCGTTCATAATTGCTATACTTTTATAACCCAATAAGATTTTAAAGTAGAAAATAATTAATTCGCTAATTACACAAAAAAGCGCAAAGAAAAACAAAATTCTAAAAAGTATCTTATCAGCTGATTTAATAGAGTTCACATCAGGGATCAACGTTATACCTACAAACCCGCACGGCGGCACGCTTGCAACGTTCAAAGGCTGAGCGGATACTTTTTTAAACACTGTGAATTCTGTAATCGTTCATTAACGACATAAGTGACTATCATATTAGTGGCATGCGGTCTAGCCTTTTCGCGAAGTTTGCGTTACGATGTCAGATACACCCTGTATACTATAAACTAGCACGCTTTACCATCAGCGATTGCATTACTGCTTACTCATCAGGCGGGATCGCAGTCAAGCACTAAATTGTAGTAGTGTGTAACTGTGTAGTATAGTCAAGTATACTTGTAGAACTTGATGTCACGCCGGGTGGCCAAGAAAGTATTATTTTTTTATTAATAATAACATAAATGACATTCGATATATTTAAATTAGTGCACATACGACTATGTAGTCGTATGTGCACTAATTTAAATATATCAATAAATAATTACAATAATAATAATTTATATATAATTTAAAAACTGGAAATGTGTAGCTTGATATGTATCAAGCTACACATTTCCAGTTTTTGCAATGTGACGTCAGCTTATAGATATTGGAAATATATAGTGGTTTGATGTGCGTTCACTGAAAGGAATTTTCGAGGGCGGGCGGTACAGAGGAATCATGTCAGTTTACTTGGACTTACCTACAAACAAAATTGTACGAAATCTGCTAAATTAATATTTCGGGTACCTACTCCAAGTATTTTCATTAAACCTCGTTCAATATAAATCTCTACTTGAACAGAATCAAGTACTTATTATAACAGAAATAAACCCAATTAAGGAAGCCTGTATGAAGGTCGTATTTTATTAGGGGTTTGTGTTTATTCTAAACAAACGTTTTGATATTCATTATGTAGATACTCATAACTTTTAATTTATTTTTTACAGTTTAGCTGTTAATCAACTAGCTTATACTATTATATTAATGTATAATAAGATCGGGTTTAGAAGAACTTTTGGTTAAAAGACTGCCTATTTTGTCATCCCTTCATTATCATCAGCTTCTACTCGTCCACTGCTGGACATAGGCCTCTTCTATGGCACGTCAACATGCTCAATCCTGGGCAGTTCTCCGCCAGCCACCTTTTTGATGTCGTCGTTCGATCTCGCCCAAGGGCGTCCTATACACTGCTTTTTTGCCTATTTGTGTTTGATTTTAAATATCTTAAATCGTTTAATAATCTCTATAGATTATTAAACGATTTAAGATATTTATGGTATTAATCCAAATTTGAAATAAAATAAGCGAAATATTATAATTTGCGAGGTACTTTGATTTGTGTGTTTGTGAATTGTTTAATGTATTCCTTAACTACTTTTCCACACGCTGTCTACATCTGTGGATTTATTGTCTTATTGCAAGTATACTGAAGCAGATTTCGTATGAAATAAGCATTAACTTTGTACGTTTTTTTGTTCTGTTTTTTCTCGCCTGTTGATATAATTCTGTGTGTACATAAATGGGTAAATTAGTATATAAACATACACATATTTAACTGAGGTAAAACTACCATTTTGTCTTGTACTAATGCTTGTGCTTATAAAAAGATAAAGGTTTTTTATATAATTATAAACTGCTGCTTAACCACAATCCCACCTGATGGTAAGCAATCGTTGATGATAAAGCGCACTAGTTTATTAAGAGCCTATTCACTCTAGCCTTTAAGACACTTAAATTGTAGTCAGACAGAAATACCGCTGTTGGCAAATTGTTCCAGTCCCTCGATGTTCGCAGTATAAATGACGAGGCAAAACGCTTAGTCCGAATCGTAGCGTGGTCAACAATGTATGAATGGATACGCGCCGTGTGACGGGTCGTCCGATCATGGAACCGAGTAAGGGAGAATTATGTCATGCGATTCCCTCGCACACTTTTCAAAATGCATCCTATAGAACGGCGAGAGGCTAGCTACTCTTCGCCTGTGCTTCAGTCTTTGGAGACCATTTTGCACCAAATCTGCGTAGGTAAAGGTAATTTTTGCATTTAATTGAACAAGAAAGAATATTCTTTGTATCTTATGTGTTATTTATGAGCCTAACATATTTTTTTTAAGAAGCTAGCATAAGGTTCTGGTTGCGGAGACTTTATTTGGGTTTAGCTTCTCGTTTTAACATTAAAAGTATATCCTCAGTATATCATTTAGTAATAGTGTAGATTTCTATCAGTGAAATCATTTTTGTAATGAAATCTTTCGAAGATTATTTCTATAAACAAATTCACAAATTTTACCTATTTAAAATATAAATACAGATAAGCAAATTGTAATTAAATATACAAAAATAATTCCTGATTATTTTCGATGGGTACGTAAACACACCGGAACAAATTGGTCATTACTCAAATCAAAACAAAACACTGGAGGGTCATTAAGATTTGATAAGAGTGTCCTCTAAACGGGCAATCGGGAGAAAACATTTTCTGCTCGTATTTTTAATTAAATTGAAATATTCATTCATTGCTGTCCCTACTTTACCGACGTTTATCTAAGGACAGAATGTCTTGAAACAAAAGGGTCCTCTGTCAGATTAAATTTCCGTTGGGTCTACTTGAGCCCTAGAATGCCCTTTATTACCCGTTACAAAAGGCTCCAGTGTGAAGCACTAGGATATTAGAATCTCACTCTTTCGTGTCCTCATTTTAGTAGCGTCGAAAGAAGAATTTTAATGACTTTTTATTTTGATGTAATTAAATGTCTTTGTTTAAATTTTTTGTGGGTAAATGTAAATATTTTTGTGATGGCAGACCTAGAATTATGAAAGCTCCTATTGATGTTAGATTGTTGCAACATTAACGGGGTAGCGCCAAGGTAGTCCACGTAATTCAAATTGTCGTACATTTTTTTGCAATTTGCAGGTCACTGTTAGGTTACAGGTATGTTGAACAAAATATGATTCGTAAACGTAACAAGTATACATTTGTGGAATTACAGGCAAATAATTAATATCGTAAAATGAGCTCTCTAAATTCAATTTATGGTTTTAACAAAATATATTTCGCGAATGAAACAAATATTATACATTTGTGGAATTATAGGAAATAATTGAAACCATAAATTGGA
The DNA here is from genome assembly GCA_017933935.1 of Sesamia nonagrioides. Classification (NCBI taxonomy): domain Eukaryota; kingdom Metazoa; phylum Arthropoda; class Insecta; order Lepidoptera; family Noctuidae; genus Sesamia; species Sesamia nonagrioides. Next base: position 1,005,155 of record JADWQK010000385.1, read on the forward strand.
CTCTATAATTACATATAACCTTATTGAATACCTATTTCATGAAATATCAATCAACAGAATTTTAGAACTACTGGCGCTTTAAATTTAAACTCCGCAACCCAAAATATGCTGCCTACAATAATATGCTTTATATTACAAGTGTTCAATAACACTATAACTACTTATATACTATAACAAACTGTATTATCCTTGAATAGTTAAGAAGGTACTTAGATTATTGAACACTAAACTTCAAGATACAAAGTTTGATAATCTCCGAGGCTCTAAAGCGAATCAATCACTTAAATGTGCCAGACAGCAAACATTTTCAACGCATTTATAATATTTCCATCTAATCTTTAATAACTTGATGCACTTCCAGAATTCAATAAGAATATATTTATATATTCTCAGCTACGGAACCACACGGTACTCTCATTCGTTTTATTATTATGTGAGCAATATTCCACGAAAATAGGGATGTTAGACACGTCACGGTTATTTTCGGTGACTCTGACGCTCCGCGAACTGCCACTAAACACTTTATTAGGCAACAATGACCCGTTTATTGTGTACATTAAAACGAAGTAGTCATTAATTTTGTGAACTTAAATAAATACATATTTGTTATTATCTTTACCGTAGTTTTTGAATACATTATTTAATTCCCCCATCTCCGTTCCACTTACGTTGTTAACACTACTACGATCCGGACGAAGCGTTTCGCCTCCTCCTTTATACCGCTCACATTAAGAATTGGAACACCTTGCCGGCGGCGGTGTTTCCGTCGGACTACAATTTGAGTGTCTTCAAGGCTAGAGTAAATAAACGAGCGCGCTTTACCATCAACGATCGCATCACTGCTTAGAATCAGGCGGGATTACGGTCAAGCACTGGTTTATAACATATATATATACTAGCTTTCCGCCCGCGGCTTCGCCCGCGTGGAGTTCGGTTATATCGCGCTTTTTAGATTTCCCTCGGGAACATCAAATTTTTCCGGGATAAAAAGTAGCCTATGTTCTTTCTCATGGTCTAAAGATTGTCTGTACCAAATTTCATCAAAATCGGTTGAGAGGTTTAGGCGGGAAAGCGTAACAGACAGACAGACAGACAGACAGACAGACAGAGTTACTTTCGCATTTATAATATTAGTATGGAAGTATGGATTAACTATGTCTCATTTCGTGCCAGCGACACGCAGAAGAATAAGATGGAATCATTAAGAAGTGAGTGACATTTCGTGAAGAGCGCCGCATTTACCGTGTTGTCCGGATACTCTCTGCGGACTTTAAAAATTCAGATGCGGTATGCATGTGGATAATTCGTATGTAACACAGCCTTCCGCTCTAGGGTAGTCCGCAAATTGGATCTTGGATTTTTTTTTTAACTAAGTATTGGATTTGGTTCCAGAATAAGAGTGAGACAAATGAACTTCTAATCGATTCTAAACATAAACAAACCAGAACTCTTGAGTCCATTTTCATTAAATATTTGCCGATATCAAGCTCGGGACATGTCTTGTATATTTTATGGACGGAACCCGGCGCTCATTAGCCTAATCCCGTTCGATCCGAACCGTCGGGAGAACTCCGAAAAACTGGAAAACTTGGCCCCTTTTTTCCCTTTTTATGCCTTTTAAATGGCGAAACGCTGTTTGATTTAACTGATAAGTTGTAAAACATTATCTTAAGTAGGTACCTACAGAATGTTTTATGTTTTATTTTTATTCTTTAGTCTCGACGAAGGAAAATCAAGTTTTTCTGCTTTTAGAAACAGTTAAAGTCATACTTTTTCCTTGTTCTTGTCTATTCGATTCCTTGTTTTCTTTGTGTTGTTTTAAAAATAAAACAAAAGAATGGCTTCGGCCGTTCTATAGTTTTGAATGCAATTTTAATGTTTTATTTTACTTAGTTGACTTTGTTCAAGTACGTAACATTAACTTACGTTTATCACTACCATTCAGCATTCAAGAAGTTATTTTTATAAGTAAATCTGAACAAGGTGAAGAACAAAATAGGTAGATACTTGTCGTATATTAAACATCAATATTTTTCTGAACAGGAGAACATTGAACACCTGCGAAATTTGACAGCTTATTATGATGACTATAAAAATAAGCCTTTGCTGGGCCCTTTTGTAAATAAATTAAACGTCAGAAAATTACACAATATGAGAACAATCACAAGTTCTCTGACGACCTTAGTAATCTCGACTTTGTTTAGTTTATACGCGTATCAAACAAAGCTAAGAATATATCACTGCTATGAATAATCAACTATACATTCTTCCTCCACACGTTAACGCACGGCTATCTTCAGTTTCTAAAAACGGAACGGAAATAAAAATCGAAATACCAACTTTAACGTACATCGTTGAGTTCCTGGCTTGCCATTCAGAAATACTTTAGGTAAAGCAGTAACGGAGCGAGAATTCAAAACGAAATCTGATACTGGTTTCATGGTTTGCCCTACTGACACTAAAGCTAGTATAAATTAAACACAAAAATATACGGATGGGTAAAAAATAAATGAAGCTGACACGTGCGTTATGCGTTCCATATGTGCGCGGTATATTGACTACCAGCTGATTCATAACAATTTGTATTACATTGCATTCAATAAAATTAAATGGTTCGTAAAATTTTGAACACTAGCGTCATAGGCTGTGAGGCAGAACGAGTGGAAACAGATGGGGCAAGACAGGAATAGCAGGGTAATTGCGTAACACACTATCAGGGGTCTTATTTTGACAATGCAAGAACATTCATTGCATTATTTACGTTGTGAGCAGACACATTTTTCGTTTCAGATGATGCAATGGATCAGGAATATGCTTCGAAATTATTCAAATTGAGAGTAATTGCCTAGTAAACGCAATTATCATACAGAATAGGGTTTTGACTACGTTCTGGCGAATGACCTGGGAAATGTGTAACTTCTCCTGTGGTGAAATATACATAAATAAGTTGCGAAAATATTGGACTTTTCATTCAAAGCTAGGCATGACTTTATCAGTTTGAGAGGAACTCGTGGCTAAGTCATTACAGACACACAGGTCGGTTTGTGCGTGGGTGTTCATCCATTACATATTCAAGCCTCTCCAAGCCCTGGAAAGCACGTTAGGCCGTCGGCGACCGACCTGTCGTTAGTAGATCTTTGACATTACGGGCAGAAGCTTGGCAACCAATTTTACCAAGGGGGTATCGTATTACCCAATAAGTGAGTTGTGGTGGTCATGAATGGTATGTATGTACCTATAACCAGCTGCTAAACCGATTGGTTAATTTGGTCAATTTGTTGACATCATCATCATCAACCTTTTTATCGTCCCACTGCTGGGCGCAGGTCTCCTCTCATAAAGAGAAGGATTGAGTGTAATCACCACGCTTGCTCAATGTGGGGTGGCGATTTCAGACTTAGAGTCCAGGTTTCCTCAAGATGTTTGCCTTTACCTTTCAATCAGTCATTGGTGTCCTAGACATACTTAGAAAGTACATATAACTTAGAAAAGTTACATTGATACTTGCCTGCCCGGGAATCGAACCCGCGCACTTATACTTGTGAGGCTAGTGTTTTAACCACTAGGCCACCACGACTTAATCATGGTTAGGAAAAGGCTAAGCCGATTGATTGATTTGATTAATTTATTGTAAATAGTTTTTATTAGTTTGATCTGCTATTGCTATTTCCTGACACAGTTTATACGAATATAGTCGTTAACGTTATCAATACATAGTATAAAACAAAGTCGCTTTCGCTGTATGTCCGTATGTATGCTTAGATCTTTAAAACTACGCAACGGATTTTGACGCGGTTTTTTTTTAATAGATAGAGTGATTCTTAAGGAAGGTTTCTATGTATAATAAATGCATAATATAGTAGAGAAACATTGATAAATTTAAAGGTTTCTAATGTGATGTCGTAAATAAGCACGTTTTTTTGCGCTTATATTGCAAACGCTGGCTGAACCCTACGAGATAGACCAAAATAATGTACTACAGTATTGTTCACCTTAAAAAGTTCAACAAAAAGTCCGCGATGGTATATGTCTATCTCTTAGGGATAACCCAGCATAACCATTTTTATTCTTTACTAAAAAATGGTTATTTACGAAGTGATTTTAAACAATACAGCATTAATCCTTATCCATTTAAGTACCTTAAATAATTTTGATATTCCCGAGGGAAATATAAAAAGCGCGATATAACCGAACTCCACGCGGGCGAAGCCGCGGGCGGAAAGCTAGTCTCTTATAAATAAGGAATGTATTTATTATTTTGTTTTTCTATATACAAAAACAAAATAGAAATTTGAGAAATTTGTAATTCTTGGAGTGGTCAATAAACTACCTATTATTATTGTTATTATTTGTTTGCCTTGTTTGACAGGACAAACAAAGATAACCCGCTATCCAAGTCTTAATTCTCCACATAAACTGCTGAAATAGTCGACAATGAATTAGATGTCTAAGAAAAAAAAAATTAAGTTAAAAGGTTTTCCTCTACATGCCCACTCATTTTATGATATTAATGTTAAGTCGGTTATTTGAAGCGACGTCGCGTGTGAGAATCCCGTGGCATCGAGTGGAAACAGCGCAGCGGTTGGCGGTATACTTCGCGTGCCTCACTCACTATGCGCATGGCTGCTAAATGCTGTACCTATGTATACTTTGCTTCATTTATACTTAAAGGCTCTAAGCGATTAGTGGGGTAATAACCGTAGACGGATTTATATTACTGCGGAAATCCGGTACTAAAATCTTAGCGAAGTTTGGCAGCCACAGATCTCTGCATGCTATACCTACAGATACAATTCTAGCATTGACAATAGAATTCTATTCTATCTTACAGTTTTCGGGATGTAATAGAAGGCAGAGAATTGAAAACATCCACCAATTTTTTACTAAACTTCAACTATATCCGACTTTCATGGTAACTTATTTCTTATGCTGATTAGGTATATACGTTATTCGACTGTACATTTGAAACATTTGGACCTAGCAATTTAAATTATAAACATAGCTGAAGAGCAGAAAAGTCAACATGATTTTGATGCTCCTGTTTCTGGCTGTGATTTTGTGAAATATACCTAAGACTCAGCTCTTAGGGCGGCGAGCAGTGTAGCTTGCCGGCCGGTTAGGACCATGCCCGGGTTGACGGCGCGTTGTGTTTCACGCGTGCCTCTAAGAGATTTCAGCACATCGTGACTGAGTCCACCGAGATAGATTCCTGCCAAGACCACGGGCTTGTTGGAAAGAGATAGCACTGAGGCTCCTGGCGCATAGGCAAGTGAAGGAACACAGGTGGGTTTTAGTCGGTAAAAGACTGACACGCCCTTCCGCTCCACGCAGTGTGTAAGCGAGCGTTTCTGTTTTTAAAAACGAATTGAATATTGTGGCGATCATCGCCCCATTCTATGTCATCATGTGATTCTGATCATGTGATTATGTGCAATTTATAACCCTATAATAATTTTAATCTATAAAAATCTACACTAATATATACTGTTGAAGAGTTTGTTTGTTTGAACACGCTAATATGAAGAACTACTGGTACGATTTGAAAAAAAAATTGAAAAGACTATAATTATGTACTTTATACATATCTCATCTGTATATCTCACTTCATATTAATTTTCGAGAATGAAGGCAAATGATGTTATAAATGAACCATTTCATTTCCTTCTAACATCCAGAAAATAACAGCTGAAGTATAACGAGCAAATTGATTTGAAGATATTGTTTGAGTTTTAAGTGGAACTAAAGGTAACTGCCGGCGTTTGGTTCTTATAATTTTCAGTTACCGTCCATAAACGAGTTTGCCGTAGACTGGTTAGCACCTGTTAGCTTATTATAAACAAATACCACGTGCTATGTATGTTACTTGTGAAAATAGAACTAAAAAGAATCTGCTATTATGAAAAAATAAAATAAAGAAAACATACTTTTTTTTAATGGTTTATAGGCGTTTAACTTAGGTTCAACGCCTATATTAGGATAATTGTTTAGACAATTATACTTTCAAAACACGTGGGCCATGATTTTGAACAAGCCCTTCGCTGAGTGACCATTTGGTTGGGATAGAATTGTAAGTATGGAACATCTTTACATCAGTTCTGTTCAAATTCAAGTATCTTACTAAATTACTCCTACAGGACTCAATTTTGGACATGTTCCATCAATAAATGTTGTAGGTCCTCGACAACTCCATCTTCTACATTTTGACTTCTTGCACTTTTCTATTAATCAGCCGATTTTCTTTATGACAACTGGCGAAACATTTCTACTATATATATATATATATATATATATATATATATATATATATATATATATATATATATATATATATATATATATATATGTAGTTTACAGGTACAGTTTGCGTAAGCTTTTATAGGTACATTGCGGTATATTTCATAGGTTCATCAAACCAATGTTTCAATCTACCTGCCATCCCTACATTTAAGAAAAACCAAGTAGGTACACACCTTTTAAAAGCTCCTTTTTATTTGCTACTCTGTTGTAACCTGTTTCCTTAGTATCAATAATTTCTTTGGATGTTATATCCCAAACATCTTAAACAATTATTTGTTCCCATATAGACATCATTAGCTTTGACTATTATATAACCGGGACCACTCAAAGAAACGAACAGTTTGCTTCCCAAACCCATATAAGTTACGACCGAACGATATCTAATCAAGTGGAATCAAATATTTACATTCTCCTTCAGAAAGGAATATTTATTATAACTTATTACTAATAAATATAATTTTATTGAACCGGAATAATTTAAGCATAATATTATCATCTAAATAGGCTACTAAGTTCATTTTAAGTGTATAAACGATGCCGATATATTAAAGATTGTTGAGATATGGATCGATAAAAGTTAAACGACTATCGCCGAACTGCAGTTGCTATTCAAATGTGATGTGATTTGGAAGGCGTCCATGGTGGAGCGGCCAACGAAGGCACTATTATAACCGTACCAGAGTAAAACGGACTTGGAAACTGGTAAAAAAAACAGTTCGCGAAGGTTCATTTAATCTGGTCACGTTATACCTGGGAGAGAGCAGTGATGAGGCAACTCGCAGTTACGTACCTCAATCGGTGGCAGTTAAGCTCTAAACGACGCCTTATGGGCGGGAAAAAAAACGAGATGAAACAGTAGAGCTCAATGTTTAGCTGATTCTATACGAGCAAGGAAATCTTTTGCACAGTTGAATATGGTTTTCAGATCCTATGAACTACTTCGAAAAACTACATACATTATGGTAAAACTTATTTTTATGAGATCTCTCAATCTGTTTTGATATATTCTATGGAAGGTTTTCGATATCTAAAAACAAGTTATGGAACTCAAATAGAGTTGAGTAAAGCGTACTAATGACGGGTGGAGTAAGTCAGTGTCCGACTTAAGTCCGAGGACTAGAAGACTCAATGTCGGTCGTCCGGCGGTGAGATGGGACAAACGACCTTATTACCAACACAGGTAGAGCGTGGTTGAGACTGGCATAGGGAGATGGGAAGTGGCACTTTGAATTTATGAATGATGTAATCAAATATTTGTAACAATAGCTTGAAAATTTAAAAGAGTGTCCATGGAGTTTCTTGCCCGTTCTTCTCCATAGGTACCTACTCTTTGGAATGGGCGACTAGCTTCATCTTATTGACTGACCGACCTTCTGACAATTCAAAAGTGCCTGTAACTGGTTTATTTGAAATAAATGCTTTGATTTTGATTTTTTTTATTTTAAAAGAGAAGCTCAGCAGCGGGTGAAGTCAGGCTGTGCATGGCAGGCCGTCACCTCCTTCTACGAAGTAGTAATTTTGGCAGAGGAGGAAACGGAGCGCGAGAGGAACCAGGAATTTTGAAATCTAATCGGGGCCCACGATGATCGATGTCTGCCAGGGCTACGGGTAGTTCGAAAGAAATATCGTGGCCTTGGCGCACAGGCAAGTGAAGGAACACGGGTGGGTTTTGGTCAGTAACGCGTACACGTACCTACACGTAAAGTCACGATTCCGCTCTGCTTTGAATGGGAAAGCTCATAAAAAGGCTGTAGGTGAGGATGTGAACATATAAACAGTCACATTTTTCTCTGAATGTGAAACCGCTTTTATTATGTGTATAATAAAAGCGATTTTTACTTAATCGTAACTATGATCAACGTTACTAACTTTACGTGGGTGTCAGATACCATTATATTTATGAATATTAGAAAAATTTGGTAGTGTGCAGGACTTTATCTAGGTAAGAGCCGGCAATTTCTGTAGCAACCTCGTAATGTCCCCGTATAAATTATATCTAGTACAATATTAGTCAAGTACTGTTTTCCTGAGAGAAAAACATGTTTTGTAGTTAAGACAGCGAGGTCAACTCGTAGGTATGTTTTTATTCCTGTGTTGTGTATGACATCGAAGTACAAAGTTGTTTGTGTTTGAGGTGATAAAAGGTGTTTTTAGGGTTCCGTCAACTAGGGGAACCCTATAGTTTCGCCAAGTCTGTCCGTCCGCGGATAATCTCAGTGACCGTTAGCATTAGCACTAGAGAGTTGAAATTTGGTTCATTAATCTGGCCGACGGTACACGTAAATTGGGAAGCGAACTTTTTAAATTTCAGCCCGAACGTGTGATATATTGTTAGACAGGCATTTAAAAATAAATAGGGTTTACTAAAATAATTTTTTGATAATGTTAATATTTACGGAAATAATCGCTTCGAAAGTAAAAATAAAAGGCCCCTCCCCCCTCTAACCTTAGAACCAAACTTTTGAAAAGTTTAAAACAAATATTGAACTTGTTGTGTAAACATTTTTTATAACAATTTACATATTTTATTATCCTTAACGTAAATTCTTTCAAATAAAAAGAAAGAATTATTAAAATCGGGTCAGGCAATTAAAAATTACCACCGAAAATACGACATACATAACCCGTTTAATTTATATAAATTATTAACCCAATTTCCCGACCAATGTACGACGCGTTCGCGGTGTTAAGACTTTTCTTAAATTGATGGGGTCAGGACAGGTATGAGCTTTAGTATAGTTAGATAAGTAACAATAATTCCTTCTTTAATATTCACCTTTCTTTGTAGGCTCGTTTTTAGGATTCTGTCAACTTAATGTAACAAATAGCCTATTTATGAACTCATACGTGGGCTCATTTATTGTGTTGGATAGGAAACTACGGAACCCTACACTGTGCATGGCCCGACACGCTATTGGCCGGTTTTTTATTTAATTTATTATGTTTACAGCATGTGCCAGAAAGGTTTCAATGATCAACAAAATGATCAGCTGTCCCATATAAAACTCGACTAAAATGTATGAGACGGTTGATATTATTTTTGTAATTACGAAGTTGGTTCCATGGAGAAAGTTGTTCAGTATGAAAGTATTAATAACTTGATAATTTAAAAGAGTGTCCATGGAGTTTCTTGCCCGCTCTTCTCTTTGGAATGGGCGACTAGCTTACCGTACTGACTGACCGACCTTCTGACAATTCAAAAGTGCCTGTAACTGGTTTATTTGAAATAAATGCTTTGATTTGATTTGATTTGAATATACCCTTAAATACATACCACGACTCTCTCTCAGTTGTACAAGCTTAGTTTTCGAAGATCATCCATACTTTATGGATGTAGTTTCACCACATGTGTAAAATTTCGATTATTAAACTGAACAATTTTCGCCATAGTACCAACATTGTAATCAAAAAAGATAAAGAAGATTTTCTTCGCGATTAGGATATTGGTCCAATAGAGAAAGCTTTTCAATTTGATAGTCCATAAAAATGAACGTTATATAAATTCTATTATATCTTATATTCTTTTATAAAATATATTGTACTAGCTTTCCGCCCGCGGCTTCGCCCGCGTGGAGTTCGGTTATATCGCGCTTTTTAGATTTCCCTGGGGAACATCAAATTTTTCCGGGATAAAAGGTAGCCTATGTTCTTTCTCAGGGTCTAAAGATTGTCTGTGCCAAATTTCATCAAAATCGGTTGAGAGGTTTAAGCGGGAAAGCGTAACAGACAGACAGACAGACCGACAGACAGACAGACAGAGTTACTTTCGCATTTATAATATTAGTATGGATTAATAAAATATATATAATGCAAATTCGTTTACAGTTCTACAATTAGGTACACAGCCTGTATATGTATACACAACGTTCTAGAAAAAGTCAACACGATAAAATGTTTTTCTTTTTTATTTCACGAAACTGAATAAATAACTGATGTTAATCGGATTTAAGTTACAAAAATACATGTGATAACATCATAACTTATAAAAAGCAACAGCTTTATCGCGGCCCGCTCTATTCAAAGCCCTCTAAACCACTTCGAGCTATTTAAAGCTATTAAATCATCGTATATTTGAAGCAGATCATTTCTAACAAATCGACGATGTTATTTAGGACACGTCTCGAAATCGTCAACATTTTCTTCACTTAATAAAGTCTTCGTCAATAATTTATCACATAGCGAAGGGCGGGTCTTGAAGCGAAAACGGTGCCAATTAGTGAACTGTATAATGGCAGATATTCACGACGGATTGAACCCTGTTAATGAGATGACTACTGTGCGTTCGTGTAATAACAACGCATTTTACGATATTAATTTGAAGCAAGCAGCAAGAGATGGCAATTTGAAAATAATTTCGAAATCGTAATATCAAAGCTGAATTGTTGGTGTTTGAATTCATTGGAATAGCTGTCTGTACGATGTTGTACACACGGGTTTATTAATTCATGTATTCCAATGACCGTGGATTGAATTTTAGGAGCTTTGTTGATTAGGATTTCGGCGTTATTGTTGGTTGTAAATGCTGTTACATAGCTGTGCAAGTTTAATTATTTGGGACTGCGATGCTCATTTATTTACGGATGAATTGTTGGGAATTGCCAATTTCAAAACTGAAATTTGCAATCCGATTGTCAGGAGTACCTACCTATGCACCTGGGAATCACTAATTCTACTAATTTTAATAACGTTTAAAGTCTGATCTCAGTCTCAATATGTCAAAAAATACGTTTAATTCTCTTACATTTTGACAAGATTTTGACATTTGTTTATCGCGAGTCTGCGACATATTTTGAACATTTTTAATTACGAATTATTGGCCTTTGTTCTGTAGAAATCTCACCGATAAAACTCAAATGAGCTGTAATTGTACCTAATGCTAGTGATTGATACTATGACAGCTCACCTGAAGCTCAATCCACTCAGTTTTTTGTCGTTTTAATAATAGGAAGACCTCGGGGCCTCCGGGGTGTATTCCAAACAACGAATTGTTTGGAATACGCCGATGTCTGTGATACAACGATACAATTTTTCCGTAATGTTAATTTTTTATTGTAAATTTATTTGTGTGATCTTTAATGTATGTTTTTTTAAGCTTTTAAATCTTCCTTCTTAATTAACATACGCAGAGTTAACTTATTTGTATACCTTTAAATTACAAATAAATATACAATTTAAATTGGGTTCTAACCCTTGTCGTTTAACCTTTATTTGTTTTCATTTTTATCTCCTATATTCCAAACATATAACGAGCATTTCTAGCGAAGTTAAGAAGTTAAGTAACAATAGCTTAGTAGCTTACCGAATTCACTGCTGCCATCATGCATGGGCGGTGGCGGCTACCAACACATCCTGAAACAAATTATATTAAAATTAAGACATGTCCTATCAATATAAATATATAAGATTCTTTTTTTATAAATTATAAACTAGTGTTTGACCGCAATCGCGCCTGATGATAAGCAGAGATGTAATCGTTGACGGGCGCGTTAGCTTATTAAGAGCCTATTCACTCGAGCCTTGAAATATAGGCATATTGTTGGTAAGCGGCGCCCAACGCCCAACGTTCGCCCAATGAGGCAAATCCTAAATATTCCCGGTTACGTCACGAACCCCCTACAGGAGAGTAGTAACGCCACCAGTACTCTCAAAAAGAAGAGCTAAGAGCAATCTTTTATACACGACCTAAAAGTGAATTTACAAAAGGTTCCCGACCAGTCTTTAGCACTCTTTACGAAAAGGGATTTCAGTCTTGAAATGTACAGAAGAAGAAAGCCATAATTTAGATGAACAAGATGTACTTTCTAAGTATATCTTGAACATCAATGACTGATTAAAAGGTGCAAGGAAAACATCTTGAGGAAACCTGGACTTTAAGTCTGAAATCGCCAACCTATATTGAGCAAGCGTGGTGATTACGCTCAATCCTTCTCTGTATGAGAGGAGACTTATGCCCAGCAGTGGGACGATACAAGGTTGATGATGATGATGATGCTAATGATATTATGCCGTATACTAGGAATTATTTTTCAATAAGCCACTCTTAGGCAAGTTTGATGATGGACATCATGAAACCAATACGTATTATAAAATAACATGCTTCTAAAGTAGATTTAAGTTCAGGGCATGATGATGATGATGGCAATGTAGGTAATTTTGGCATTTGGAACCTATATAGTGTCACTCTGTATAAATGGCCAGTTAAAATGAAAGCTACTACTACAAACCGTTAGGGCTTATAAGCAACCCATAAAATTTGAATAAAGATCATCATCGCCCTAGCCTTTTCTGCAACTATATTTGGATAGGCTCTCATTCTAACCGGATACCTATTTGACCTCCATAACCCAGTCACTGAGCAATACCATACCTCCAAAGATAAATACAAAAACCAAAGTAAAGATATTCACCTCAAAGTATGTACAATATGTAAAGGAAACCGACCGATCCGTAAGGATATTATAGGTTAGGTAAACACATGATCAAATAAAATATGAAATTTTACATAATCATCATAGTAACAATACTAATGAATTTTGAAATAATCTCATTTTTCTGAGAATTTATTCCAACTTCCCCAAAATTTGTTTTTTTGTTTTAAAGTGACGACACCATTTTCGACTGTATTATTATGTGCGAAAAGACCGCGTGCCGCGTGCCCTGTCCCCCTTCGCCCGCGCATTTATTGCCTACCGCACATGTGTTAAGTTACCTCCGTTTGCGAAATAATATTTATTTTTAAGGAGGATTTTTTTTTAAAGTTTACCACGGCTTTTTGGGCATTATTAGAATCAGTTATCGATACCTAACAATACCTTCACGAATCAGACAGGGTTTTCATTACATATTGTATAGTATACATCAACCAAGTTAGTGAGTAGGTACACCAATACTGGTGGTCAAGCACAACGGTAATAAACATCACAAGACCAGAACAGTATCGAATGCGAAAACATTGAATGATCATAAAGTAAATTAACCAAAAAGCAATATCGTAAACGTCGGAACGGGTCGGCCTTGTTGACATGTTGTGTGATGTGACTCAATGAGTCAATGCTGTCTCGCGGGGCGGGACGACTCGTATTACTCATAGGGATGTTACCTACTCGATAATTGAACTAACTAGTACATTTTTTAAGCGGGAGTGAGGTCTTGTTTTCGTTTGATAGACACACTGGGAGGGATAATGGGGATAAGTTTCAGGAAAATTAAAAAATAATAATTACGTTATCTACTTTTTTTACTATTTAGACAAAATATATCTTAAGAAAATAGATGACTGAAACTTATAGGGATAAATTGTGCGTGTGGAAGTAATAGGGAAAAATCATATTATATTATAAATTTAAAAGCAAATTTGTTTGTTTCTCTATCACGCAAAAATGGCTGACAATATATGGATAGAATTTGCGACGGGAGATGAAGTTACGGGCAATAAATGGTGTAAATCCATACTAATATTATAAATGCGAAAGTAACCCTGTCTGTCTGGCTGTCTGTTACGGTCTGTTACGCTTTCCCGCCTAAACCTCTCAACCGATTTTGATGAAATTTGGCACAGACAATCTTTAGACCCTGAGATAGAACATAGGCTACCTTTTATCCCGGAAAAAAATGATGTTCCCGAGGGAAATCTAAAAAGCGCGATATAACCGAACTCCACGCGGACGTAGCCGCGGGCGGAAAGCTAGTATAAAATAAAAACAGATATGCTGACAAAGCGTTAGATAATGAAATAAACTTATCCAGACGATGTCAGAATAGAAACTTATTTCGACATTGATGAAAGAATTTACTTGTTTGTTGCTACCGATACGATATAAAATGTTTGTTATTCTGTAGTAACCCTGCAACAAACAAACTACTTTGTCCCACAAATATAGACCAAAACTCAAGCGCATAGGTTATGAAATCACTCATCGCCGGTCTAAGATGCTCGTCTCGCGACAAATAGATTCACAGTCAGTAGGGCAAGTTTCCAAGTCCATTAATAAAATTGAATCAGACGGACATTCCGAGGCACAATATGCACGTGTGGAGATAAATAAAACTTGACGATATTAGTGGATGCAGACGATGAGCCGTCACTATTATTTAACAGGTTTGGAACTGAATGAATGGGAAGGGACTTCATTTTTTGGAGAAAACAATGTGAATGATTCATCTGACTTTTAATCACCAACACTTTAACAAAATGTATGCTTAGATTTTTGTCTTTGTCAAACCTTCGCATCAAAAAAATCTAAATTAAAATGTTCTATCGCACGTCCAACCGACATTAAAAAAAGCTAGAAAGTTCGATCGCGCTCAGCTAATTGCGGAAAAGCCAATAAAAATGAAGAATGGCGGAAGGAGCCAATAAAACACTAACTGCTTGTCCAGGAGTTTTTTGTTAGAAAATTTAAACGTTTTCACATCTAAAGGTTTCCTTGTTAAGTATAGTTCAAGAAGCTATTTCGTATATAGGAAAAAATATTCGTCTTTCCACTACACTACATATACTTCTGCCAGAATAATCCGGATGGTTCATTATGACCGGTCTATAATGAATTTGCTTATTGATTCATTCAAATTCACTGATAGCCTAGAGAAAACTTTGATACACGATATCATGTGTCGTAATACATGACATAAAATTTACATTAAAATAATATGTTTACATAAACCATTACTGATACTTGGGACAAACAGTCCAACTAGGTAGGTCCAACTTCGAGAAAGAGGTGTCTCGTCGAATCCAGCTCGGCTGGGCAGCGTTCGGGAAGCTACGCTAAATCTTCTCGTCGTCCAAGATACCACAGTGTCTCAAGACTAAAGTCTTTGACCTGTGTGTGTTGCCAGTGATGACTTACGGAACTGAAACGTGGTCGCTCACAATGGGCCTCATACGAAGGCTCAGAGTCACACAAAGGGCAATGGAAAGAGCTATGCTCGAAGTTTCTCTGCGTGATCGAATCAGAAATGAGGAGATCCGCAGAAGAACCAAAGTCACCGACATAGCTCTGCGAGTCGCTAAACTTAAGTGGCAGTGCAGAACCGATGGCCGATGGGGCAGTAAGGTTCTGGAGTGGCGGCCACGTACTGGAAGACGCAGCGTAGGGAGGCCCCCAACAAGGTGGACCGATGACCTGGTGAAGATCGCGGGAAGCCGATGGATGCGGGCAGCATAAGACCAGTCAACGTGGAAAGCCTTGGGGGAGGCCTTTGTCCAGCAGTGGACATCTATAGGCTGAAGAAGAAGAAGAAATATGTTTACTCTGTCTTGTCTTGTTTACAGCATAATCAGTATAAGATGTACCCATAGGTGGGACACATGGCTCCTCTCAGTGAGAGGGAGTGGGCCGCGATCTACCACGCGGGCGAGTGCGGGTTGATAGCCCACACTAGGCAAGCTTTCCGGCTTCTTCAGAAGCTGGAAAGTCTGACGACGAGTCTTACCAAAGAGTATCACTCAGTATCTCAGTATCAGTAATCGTATTACTCAGTAATTGGGTTGTGGGGGTCAGTTACGCAGTCGCGTCATCCATAGTAATATTATAAATGCGAAAGTATCTCTGTCTGTCTGTCCGGCTTTCACGCCAAAACTACTGAACCGATTGTAATGAAATTTGGTGCACAGATAGTCTAGACTCTAGGGCCTGAGAAAAGACATAGGCTATATAACATCCCGCTATGAGCAATAGGAGCAGAGCAGTAACAAAAAATGTTGCGAAAATGGGAACGAACGCAGACGTACATATTGCTTTCATGATTTTAACAGGCGCTTATTTTATATCAACTCAGCTCTTTTTAATTTTTTTCGGATTGGACTACGGCATTGGCAAAAACTATTGAATGGATTTTGAGGAAACCTTGCAGTAATGTAGGCATTTATCTTGGCATTCCCATGGAAACGGGAAAACTGAAGTCCACGCGAACGGAGTCGCTGGAAATAGCTAGTATAAAATATTTGTATTGAGCTGCACCCGCAGGCTAATTACATAACACACTATCATTAGCAATGGGTTTCATTTTGACAGGTCAACATCATTCATTGCGTTATTAATGTTGTTGAGCAGGCGCATTTTCATACATATGGAGCAATGGATTAGCAATGTGCTTCGAAATGATTCCAGCTGATAATAATAGTGTGTTACGTAATTAGGGTTCTGGTTAGACTGAAAGTCAACTTCAGCACAATTAGAAGAGGACCAGGCAGATGGTGAGGTGCTGAAAAGATTTGAATATATGTATACTAGCTTTCCGCCCGCGGCTTCACACGCGCGGAATTCGGTTTTATCGCGCTTTTTGGATTTCCCTCAGGAATATCATATTTTTCAATAAAAGCAGTAGCCTATGTTCTTTCTCAGGGTCTAAAGATTGTCTGTACCAAATTTCATCAAAATCGGTTGAGAGATTTAAGCGGGAAAGCGTAACAGACAGACAGACAGAGTTACTTTCGCATTTATAATATTAGTATCGAAGTATGGATTTATTACCAATCCAGAAACATAACAATACTAGGTTTCCGCCCGCGGCTTCGCCTGCGTGGAGTTCGGTTATATCGCGCTTTTTAGATTTCCCTCGGGAACATCAAAATTTTCCGGGATAAAAGGTAGCCTATGTTCTTTCTCAGGGTCTAAAGATTGCCTGTGCCAAATTTCATCCAAATCGGTTCAGTGGTTTAAGCGGGAAAGCGTAACAGACAGACAGACAGACAGACAGACAGACAGACAGACCGACAGACAGACAGACAGAGTTACTTTCGCATTTATATATTAGTATGGAGTATGGATATGGAAGTATGGATATGGATTATTGTCATGTTTCCTCAATAGAAAACCGGTTAGGGAACCACGGCGTCAACTTCTACACCGATGACGTCATCACATTTGACTTGACGTGCCACGTCAGTACGCTCGAGTGCTGCTGCGTTACACGCTTCATTAAACGTGTCAATATTAGTTATTTGCTGTAAACAGATATTGAAGAAGCTTGGTATTTTGTTAGGTATTTGTAATGGAACATTTTGTGAATGAGACGCGGTAAGTAGTGTAAAGGGTTTAGGCTAGGCAAAAGTAGCCATCGACCACAGCCATGATAGCCCAGTAACTAGCAGTTCACGTGCTTTTCTATAATTATCTTTATATTGATTCGTCGCACATGTATGGCCGGTGGTAGCAATAAGACTAATGTAATTTTTTGTTTCTAGTTAATTAATGTAATTAGTATTGTACCGTTTTAATTAACCATAATAAATAATAAATATAAAAAAAGACTGCCTTAGTACCTATTTTGTGTGCAGGTGTCAATGAATATAAATAAGCACTTTGTTATTGTAATTTCAGTAGATTATATAATGCAATTACAAAAGTCTTCCTAAGTGCATTGATCTATAAAAGTGAGTTCTCATAACGCAGCTTAAAAAGCTGCTTTATCCATACTAATATTATAAATGCGAAAGTAACTCTGTCTGTCTGTCTGTCTGTCTGTTACGCTTTCCCGCTTAAACCTCTCAACCGATTTTGATGAAATTTGGCACAGACAATCTTTGGACCCTGAGAAAGAACATAGGCTACCTTTTATCCCGAAAAAATATGATGTTCCCGAGGGAAATCTAAAAAGCGCGATATAACCGAACTCCACGCGGGCGAAGCCGCGGGCGGAAAGCTAGTAATTTATAAAAAAAAAGCTAGACCATTCCTAGAATAGGACACAATAGATAAAATATAGCCACATTTGGTAAAGGAAGCGAGTGATAAAATCGTTGTTTTATGACATAAGGTTATATAACTGAGAGGATTTTACTATTATTTTATAATTATTACAATTTGAAAAAAAAAATGTGGTTCATACAGCCTATCAGTACTACTAAAATTTAGAAAAATGGTAAATTGATAATAAGGGAAATGGGAAAATAATAATAAACAAATTGAACCTGGCGTCCTAGTTAGCATTAAGGTTTGTCAGCCCAGGTTGCTATAAGAAGGAGTACTAAAAATCCAACAGTCTGCTTATGACTATAAAGAACATACATATAGACTTATACTGGGTAAGAAGTGATAGTATGTGTTATTTGTTGATGTGTGGTATGTGTGTATGTGGGCGTGTAAATGGAACAGAAAGAGGTTGAGTATTAGAGACGAAGGCAGTGAAGTAAGTAGGTATTGAGTATCGTCCTAGTTTGACTAGTTAGAAAGAATGTTATCTGTTTTTTTAACACCCTTGCTCGTAAAGCTGATGTAATTCCATCGGTTTTAAATATGTAAAGCGGGCCATAACAAACGCGTGTGTTATCAAAGCAAATAGTTAAGTTATAGTCCATACAAATTCCATAACAGCATTATTTGTCATTTCAAATAATTATGGAACTGATCGCCGCCGCGTGGCTCTAGCCAGTGAGCAGCGCGCTGTTCTATATTTGAAATGGCAAATAATAATACTAATGGCGGGAAAGCAACAGTGTGCATTCACAGATTGAGTTTATTTAAAATAACTGATGTCCTATTTGAAATAAACAAATTTGTATTTGTTTGTATTTAAATGAGTATTTGTAAAAAAAAAAACAGTTTATTCGGTAATTTAAAACTTGACTGCATGCTCTAGCATCTTTGCCAACATTTTCACGCAGCTACGGCAGAAAATAAACCTCGCGCCATTTTTCTCAAATTTTCTTTTCTTTGTACTTGTATTCTGAATATCTTTTTTTCTGTTTCCTCGCAAGTGTGTTAAAAAATTACGTACGATATACGTGCGTATTGGTTATAACATGCTCGGCTCAATTACACCCTCGCCTTCGGCTCGGGCTGAAATTCCGCCTCGCATGTTATAACCATCATTACGCCCTAATATCGTAATGTACTATTTGCATATTTCTTAAGAGGGTTGATGTATAGGGACAGTTTATAAAAATAGCCCAAGGTAGTAAAAGAAACTTTTAATAAAAGCAAAGCGAGTAAAGAGTACTTTGCATATTTTTAGGGTTCCGTACCTCAAAAGGAAAAACGGAACCCTTATAGGATCACTTTGTTGTCCGTCTGTCTGTCTGTCTGTCTGTCTGTCTGTCTGTCAAGACCCTTTATCTCAAGAACGCGTGGACGTATCAAGCTGAAATTCACATGAAATACTCGGGTCTATTGTCCCTTTAAGCTGTGAAAATATCAAACTTCGAAGCCAAGCCAATCAAAAGATACAGCCGATTATGTCGATATTTTCAACAAATTTTCGACACTCGCAAAGGAATCAAAACCTACAGGATACTTCCCGTAAACTCAGAATCTTAAAATTTGGCATGAAGGATTGTCATATAATGCAAATATAGGAAAAATTGCGAAAATCACATTTTTTTAGTTATATAATATAATAAACATATTTTAATAAAATGGAACTTACTACCTTATTTCTCACGAACGAATAAAGTTATCAAATTGAAATTTATACCAAATACTTAGGTCTATTGTCCCTTTAAGCTGTGAAAATCTCAAACTTCTAAGCCAAGCCAATCAAAAGATACAGCCGATATGTCGATATTTTGAACAAATTTTCGACACTCGCAAAGGAATCAAAACCTACAGGATACTTCCCGTAAACTCAGAATCTTGAAATTTGGCATGAAGGATTGTCATATAATGCAAATATAGGAAAAATTGCGAAAATCACATTTTTTTAGTTATACAGTATGTTAACTAACAGAGGGCGTTCCCGTTAACCCGAAATAGTATAGCATACATACATGCTAAAAAAATATTTCCATTCGAAAACAAAATGTTTTAAAATTTTTTCCAATATGAAAATATTCAATAAAATTTTTAAATTGACATGTAAAAGAAACACACTGTACACGCGAACATGAAAGACGGCAACGTCGCAATTTATTTATACATGACGACTACTATTTTGATTAAAAACAGGAGGTTTCAAATTTATTTCCAATTAGATTTTTTTTTTATTCGGATTTTTTTATGCTTATTTTTCTATGCTGATATTTTTATTTTAATCTATTAATGATATATATTAACGGGTTTAAGGGAACGCCCTCTGTTATTTAACATACTGTATAATATAATAAACATATTTTAATAAAATGGAACATAATACCTTATTTCTCACGAACGAATAAAGTTATCAAATTGAAATTTATACCAAATACTTAGGTCTATTGTCCCTTTAAGCAGTGAAAAAATCTAACTTCTATGTTAAAGCGATCAAAAGATACAGCAGTTTATACCGACACTTTAGACGAATTTCCGTCACACGCTAGGGAATCAAAACCTACAAGCAAAGACATTAAAAAACTTTTTTACAAAAAAATAACCGACTTCCAAAAACCACTACAAAGTGAAAAATAACTAATTTCGGAAGTCGGTGTCTTTGGTTTTGTATATTCCTTTTTTGACACCGACTTCCGGAATTAGTTATTTTTCACTTTGTAGTGGTTTTTGGAAGTCGGTTATTTTTTTGTAAAAAAGTTTTTATTTTACACTTTTTAGTTGTTAAAAATACTATGTATTCAGTTTCATCCGTCAGACTGGAAGCTGGCGCCAATATAGTTGGTAAACGACGTAATTTTGTTTACTTTAATTTTTACCCGTAAGTATTCCCTCAACTGCCTATGGTCTTCATCATCAAATTTACTGCAGACCATTATTTTAACCCAATGGGTGCAAAGGTCTCATCAATATAAATGAATTAAGTCCAACCACAAAGTAGCTACTGTAAACCGTTGAGGAGTTCCCGGAACTGGCCTCTGTCTTCATCATCAGAGCTCTTATGACAGTCACAACTCATCTAGGTGTAAAGTTCTTATCAATACAAATTAATCGAGCCCAAACACAAGGTAGCTGCTGTGAATTATTGAGGAGTTCCTTCGACTGTCTCCCGGCTCCATCATCAGATCTACTCCAGACCTTTATTAAATTGTAGCTCTTTAAAATACTTAATGAAATGCTAAGAAATGCACTTGTCGCCCCTGCAATTTTTTAAAGTTCCCCTTGTTTTCTCTGGTCTTCCACCATCAAACCCTGATATCCTTATCATGGGACCACCTTGGGAACGTCTTCTTTCCAACAGAAAAAGAATTATCAAAATCGGTTCATAAACGACGAAGTTATGCGCGAACAAACATAAAAAAAAAAAAGCATGTATACGGTCGAATTGAGTAACCTCCTCCTTTTTGAAGTCGGTTAAAAATACAAGGTACTTCCCGTGAACTCAGAATCTTGAAATTCGGCACGAAGCAACGTTACATTATAGTACAGACAGATAAAGGAAAAATTGTGAAAATGATAAATTTTAAGTTACAAAATATTAAAATATTATTTTTGCTTACATGGCATGAAATATTTTTTTAATAATTATAAACTTACTACCTACCCTTTTTCACATGAACGCGTAGAGATATTAAAGTTGAAATTCATATCAAACACTTCTTAAATCGAATTGCCTCTAAACTGTGAAAAATTCTAAATCAATGCTAGTATTATAAATGCGAAAATAACTCTGTCTGTCTGTTACGCTTTCCCGCCTAAACCTCTCAACCGATTTTGATGAAGCTTGGCACAGACAATCTTTAGACCCTGAGAAAGAACATAGGCTACCTTTTATCCCGGAAAAATTTGATGTTCCCGAGGGGAATTTAAACAGCGCGATATAACTGAACTCCACGCGGGCGAAGCCGCTGGCGGAAAGCTAGTACGTCATAAATTGTAAACCGCTACGTTTGTACGGCGGAACCCTCGGTGTGCGAGTCCGACTCGCATTTGGCCGGTTTTTTTCTTTCGCCTCAGTGAGGATTGAGTTTGTGTAAAAGAAGGTTTTGTGAGATGTAAATACTTACGTATAAAATTGAGGATGGAAGTTTATCGGACCTTGAGGGCTTTGCAGTTCCTGTATAGATCAAGGATTGCGTAAAGCAATTGCAGGAAACTTGCAACCTTTTGGACGGCTATTTGAGCTACTTTTAGAAGTTTGAATGTAGTTTTCGTATCTCCACCCCAACTATTAATTCAGTACGAGACAACTTACTGACACATAGCGAGATATACTTTCCGTAGTTTATAAATAAGTATTGGTAATGTGTTTGAGCGCCTTATAAATATATATGCTAATATGAGCTTACAAACTGAACAGTAAGGTGGGTGATATGTGCTTTAAAGTTAAGATGTTTATTTAGGATTATACCAAGGTACTTAGTTGTATCAGTGGAAGAAATTGTAGTATAGTTGCATGACACAGCATTCATTTGGCAGGTGTGAGCTTGTAGAATAATAGATATTAAGGATTGCGAGATGGAGTTTAGAGAGAATATCATGAATTTAGTTTTGGTTGGTATTTAGCGTGAGTGAGAGATCTATAGTTTAGATTAAATCCAGTTTAGTCCAGGATTCAACATAAAACGTAATCGCAGTATCGTTGGCAAAAGAAACAATGTTACCAGACCTCAGGTACATGTTGACATGTACACAGATCATTTATGTCATCTATGAAGACCAGGAACAATGTAGGGCCCTAAACACTCCCGTGAAGTACTCCATATGAAATGTACAGCTCGTTGCTAAGGTTTCGCCAATTTCGAACATCTGCCTGCGGTCTGAGAAATATTAATAAAAAAAACTGGAGTTTAATACCACATACGCCTAGAGATTCTAGTATAGATAGAAGGCAGGGGAGAGGAGCGGTTTCAAACGCCTTTTCATGATCATTAAATATTGTGAGTTTTTTTTTTGCATTGGTTTAATTTATCTGTATGGTTTTTTGTTGGTTTATTATACCTATACATACATAATAAAGACTATTCTGTCCTATTCTATTTTATATGGTTTTGTGATTAGTCGTGATTAATATTAAAATATATATATTATTTTATGGTTTTTAAGTAAACTTACATACGTTACCGCACTTTTTGGTCATTTGTATAATGTAGGAGGGACTTTTTAGTCCTTAATGGAATTATTACTTGGTGTGCATATACAGGGTTATAGGTTAAGTCGACCTAAATCCTTTAAGAGGTGGTAGTTTCCATCATTTCTGACTGATTTGCCTATGGAACACCATACCCCAAACATAACCATTCTCAAGTTAAAGGACTTTGAAGATTTTTTATAAAAAATCCAGATTTTTTGTCAATTGTCCCCATTTTTTTTGTGTGTTGTACCTCTAATGTTTTTGTTTATGTATTTTTGTATAGCAGAATAGTTACTTCATTATCTTAAATAAAAAAAAAACTGCAAATCACTCTACCAACTGAGTCGCATTAGACGACTGATTGTTAAAAAAAGAAATAAATTTGTGAAAAGTCTTTTAATCTTTATAAGATATTGTAAAAAAAGTCTATGACAGTTGTGCTGCAGATGTGCTTAAAAATATCTACGGTTCTTCAGCTTTCCCATAAAGTATAATACAATAGGGTATTATTAGATTTTTTTTACAAAAACATTGATGATATGCTACCAGGTAGTAGTAAAAAATAACGGTGCTTAAGCGTCAAATTTAGCTTTAGTCAGAAAACAAAATAAAACAGTCCAAATAAGTAACAAATGAGGTTTATTAATCCTTTAACAGTACATGTTCTACATGTCCGCCCCTATTTCGCACACATACACCAACTCTACCCCTACCACTACACGCCAGTTCATGTCATCGAAGAAGGAGCTCCTGTGAGGAGGCTGGATTTCTGCAGGTTCATGTTGAATGCAGATTTGGAAGATCTTTCGGTTTTTCGAAGCATCTTGTGGACTGACGAGTCCAAATTTGATCAAGATGGGATAACCAATTATCATAACGCCCATCATTGGGCTCCGATTTAGATTTGGGATCCGGATTTAGGTCGACTTAACCTATAACCCTGTATATATATAAGTGATACGAGTTAACGTTGATGCAACTGCAGCCGTCGACGCATGCTGTAGACAACGCTGCTCGTGTGTTTGAGCGATGTACTCGTCTTGACGTTGCATTTGTATTGACACTACATTTGACCTCTGCCGTTGATCATAACGCTCTCGTGTATGAACACTTACATAGTTATTGATAGACGCTTTAACTTGACCCAAGTTTCAAACCGTGTATCTAGATTAAGTAAGTTTCGTCAAACTTTAAGCAGCTTATACCTAAATCTAAGCAAAACAAAATAAAGCTAGGTACCTACTTTTACCTATATCATACCGACTTTGCTACTTATTTTTTATGCCACCCAAGTATTTTTTATGAAATACTGAAAGCGACCTTGTGTAATGAATTCAAAGCAAGTGCTTTTGAAGGTGAAACTCCCAATACATAAACGTAACTATATTTTATAGGTCGAAAAGGGACGGGCGTCGTTGTGCTGGGTTTTAAAATTCATTTGTAACAAGGCGTAAGCCGGTGCCAAGTGCTGGACCAAGATGATTGATAGCCTGTCAGAATAGATGCCTCTTGCTATGATATATTATTACAATATTATAACAGCTGCTTGCATATTATGGACGATTTTTTAAATAATACGGAGCTTAGATCTCTGGCCAAGGTTTGAGGCTTAAATGGTTCAACTCAAAGTAAAAAAATGTATTTATAGTCTCTTTCCATACAAAAAATGTTGCTTATTAAAAAATAGTTCGAGTAGCTATTAGTATTTCATACTTTCAACGCAATTTAAAACTAAAATTCTCAAATCGCATTCTCTATACAAATAAATAAAATGTATGTTATATCAAACTTACAGTTTTTACTAGATCCATGTGAGAGTAATAATATATGCTACATTTTTTGTCGCTATTTGTCCGTCTGTATTCTCCGTCCGTAGTCTGTATGTAATCTAAAAAACGGCTGGACAGATTTTGAGGGGACAATCACTGGCTAATTAGGTAATGTTATGGAATAACATAATACCTATAACAGGCTAGTTTTCATCTCGGTGGTACGTTATTGTCGGATAATTTTCACAGTTAGCGCAGTGGTTAAGCTATTGACTGCTGCGCTGCGTGCCGCGGATTCGATTCCCGCACGGAACAAATATTTGTATGACCTACAAGTAGTTGTTCCGAGTCTGGTTGTTTGTGTATGTGAGTTTGTTTATATGTTTGTGTGTAAAATACACCACTATAAAGGAGAAATTCCTAGTGTGGGGAAACGTTAAAAAAAAAAGAAATCATAAAGAAAGGAAGAACTTACTCGTCGTAATCGCGTGCAGAATCTAGTAAAACAATATTCACATTTTGTAGTTCCATAAAAAACCTTTTTTTTTATGTCCGCATCATAACTGATAAGTAGTTCCTGGTATTCGTTATTAATTCAAACAAACAATTCTTGAAATTCGGTGCACTGAAAAATGTGGGATTAAAATTTCATTCTACAATCCAAAATGTATTTTTCCATGAATTTTTCTGATATTTACTTCAATATTTATTAAAATAAAAGCAAATACATTTGTATTTGCGATACCATATTTTGTAGTTATCCCTATTCAAATCTGCCGCCAACATTTTTACTAAATCCTAGCCGTTTTTATATAAATAACATCAAAATGGCTGACAACATCACTAAATTCACGCAGGTACCTATTTACTGCTATATTTTCATATAATTGGCTTTTATAAGTGCTTAGAGTTACGTTGCACTATTTATCCTGCAAGTAAGATACAGCAATGTCGTGGTGGCCTAGTGGTTAAAACACCAGCCTCTCAAGTATGAGTGCGCGGGTTCGATTCCAGGTCAGGCAAGTACCAATATAACTTTTCTAAAGTTATATCTACTTTCTAAGTATATCTTGGACACTAATGACTGAAGGTGAAGGAAAGCATCTTGAGGAAACCTGGACTTTATAAGTCTGAAATCGCCAAATCGCATTGAGCAAGCGTGGTGATTACGCTCAATCCTTCTCTGTATGAGAGGAGACCTGTGCCCAGCAGTGGGACGATAAAAAGGTTGTTGATGATGATGATGAAGATACAGCAATGCGATTTTGTACCAGTGACCATCTCACCGTGAAAACTAAGGTGAGGTAAGTGTCATAAAAAACCGTGGCCCTGGCGCACAGGCAAGTGAAGAAACACAGGTGGGTTTTAGTCAGTAAAAGTCTGACACGCCCTTCCGCTCCACCCGGAGAGTCATTTGATAATTTTCCATACAAAACAAAAAAGTGAGTGTCATTCCAACTTATGTTAAGGATTGACTGTATTGACACCTCACTTATAGCTCACTTCACAGCTTCACGGTGAATTTGTACAGAATATCGGCTGTATACAAAACACTATCTATCTGAGCCTGAAGCTGAGGCTCAGATTTTACTTATTTCCAATAAGGCAATAAATATGCCTATATTCTACCAGTAAGTACCTTCGTGTTGCGAAACAGAAAAAAAAAAAAATGCCAAAAGAGTAAGCCTTTACTTGAAAATAAGTGCCGCTTACTCCCAACGACATTTATTTTTTAAATATCGAAGCATGATGCTGAAATAGTAGCCCTTTGGGTCTAACAAAGGACTTTCTGATTATTTTTTCTAGTGTTGCTTTTTCTGTAAAATTTAGTTTTTTATTCTTGATTGAGTTTAGTTTAGCTAAGTTTAGTATTATAGTCTTCCTGTATGATTAATGTTATTATTAACACTTCTCTTTCTTTCTTTCTTTGAATAATCTCCCAGTGGTAAGGATCTAACTTAGGATTTGTAGGGCATAAGTTTGAATACAGTCAATCGCTTTACTTTGCTGGTGTTTCATCACCATCGCTGTTAAAACGGTGAAGCGAAACATCCTGTGGAAATTATTCGGCGTGTCCTGCAACCAAAAATTTGAAGAGGTGACATCTACCAACCCTCACTGGGCCCGGCTTCTGAGAGGAGACCTATGTCCCAATAGTGGGTATAATATAGGCTAATTTATTATAGCTAGTCCCATGGATTCAAGGTAAGAATTTATGAATGTATGGTAAATCCATGGGCGAGATGGAGCGACTACATCAAAAAGGTGGCTGGTAGTGGCTGGTGGAGAACTGCTCAGGATCGAGCTTGTTGGCGTGCCATGAAGGAGGCCTATGTCCAGCAGTGGACGAGTAGAGGCTGATGATGATGATGGTAAATCTATGGTTTCCTAAAAACCGTACCGAGTAAATTATTATATTATAGTTATGATTCAATTAGTAAAGTATTTTGTAGATATCAATAAAAGTAATTTGCTCTATGAATCGACTAAGCAAAAATTATCCTTCTACCACATTATCTATTACTAATATATAAAGCTGAAGAGTTTGTTTGTTTGAATGCGCTAATCTTAAGAACTACTGGTCCGATTTGAAAAATTGTTTTTGCGTTGGATAGCCCATTAATTCAGGAAGGCTTTAGGCTGTATAACATCACACTGCAGCCAATAAGAGCGGGGCATATAAAAAACGCGGGTGCAACCGCGAGACGCAGCTAGTGTTGAATAACTACCACCGCTGTTTTTGAAACACCAAGTTCCAAAACTATAAATTTATCAGTAAATACAGTCTCATTTGTTAAAAACAATTTTAGTACTATAAATCAAACAAATATTGTTTTAAGACTTAGGTTTGTAGATGGCTGAATTAAATTCTATAATTTTCACATTAGAAATAACAGAGGTCTTAACTTTACTTAAATGGATTACAGCATTCGGTGTTGGTTGGAGAATATTCAGCCTAAATTATTTAGTGCTTGCTTATAGAAATACTAATTTTGGAAACAAACAATGTGTTAATATAATTTAGTCTGCCCTTCAGGTATAAATAATTTTCTATAAGTAGGTTTGTATAAATACTTTTTTTATATGTCAACCGTATCTTAATTTTTTTTAAATACATGAGTTTAGCATGTTCTATTTAACTACTCTGAGAGGCCGAAACAAACTCAAAGATCTCTTTTAAAGTCCTGACATAATCTTGGTCAGACCATACGACGAGTATCAATGTTGTATCGATGTCTGAGATGGTCTTTTGAGAAAATATTAATAAATAATAATAATAAACTCGCCGGACGACCCCTCGTACGGCGAGTTTATTATCCACCGTAAGGATGGAATAAGTTAATACACAATTACCTGCATCACAATAGTCATAAAAATGTGACGGAATACAATTGTGATATTAAAAAAAAAACAAGACCTCTAATAAAGCTAAATTATTTTTATTTACATTATTTAGGTAGTTATAATGACTTGGCATTATCGAAACCGAAAAATTTGTTTACCAATTTCTAATTTCTTTGTTTGTTTAAACGCACCAGGAACACTACTATTATTGAATATAATTTCGTTTGATAGCCCAATTCTCGGTAAAGTTTTTTGCTTTTCAACAACAAATCAGAACCAGAACACTAAACGAAAGAATAGCGCTGTCAAGCGATAATTTCAAGCAGACAAAATCCCGGGCAGAAGTTATTTAGATAATATTATATCGTACAGTATATAAATTATATTGTTTCTGCTGAAATAAATACAGAAAATCTTAATATTAACTTGGCAATAAAGCGGTTTTTAGACCTACTTACGGGTTTATGAGCACCGTCTTCTCTAACATAAATAGTAAGAATCAGATAAAATTAGTGTACACTTTTTTCTGATTCTTACTATTCTTTACTAGTATTAATTGGATGTGCCGGGACCCATTAATAATCAACTAAGCCCATTCAAGACAGCTAGCCTGAACTTCACAGGTCATTGCCATTGTCGACCTTCGTGTCAAAATAAAACAACACCAGTTTTCATTAAAAAATATTACAAAATGAAGACAAAGCTGCTTTGTTATGAAGGTCCATCATTTTTATCACTTTGGCGCGAAAACTTTAATAAAGTAGACTAGAGACACAAGGTAAGTAACTGCAGGTAAATTATTACATTTTTATGTATAAGAAGTGTTTTTAATTTTGTCACGTACAACAAAGGCGGGCTAAAGTATTCGAGAAGATAAATCAAAAAGGATTTATGACTTGATGTTATGAAAACAAAAAATCTCGAAATCTAAGCCCTAGGCTCTTCGCTTGGCGTTTAGATTTAGAGATTTTTTGAAGAAAATAATTGAAGTTACAAAAGTTAAATATCCATACTAATATTATAAATGTGAAAGTAACTCTGTCTGTCTGTCTGTCTGTTACACTTTCCCGTTTAAACCTCTCAATCGATTTTGATGAAATTTGGCACAGACAATCTTTAGACCCTGAGAAAGAACAAGAAAGAACATAGGCTACCTTTTATCTCGGAAAAATTTGATATTCCCGAGGGAAATCTAAAAAGCGCGATATAACCGAACTCCACGCGGGCGAAGCCGTGGGCGGAAAGCTAGTACATAATAATAGGAATTAACAATCGTTTTGTTATATAAACATTTCCATGTTTGCGATAGTGTAGAATTTTTTTTTGTGTGGTTTGGGTATGCAAGTAACAATATTCACTAAACATAATGATTTATGACCTGTAACATAATAATTAATGCAAAACCTCATACGCCTTACTTAGGTCCGTATTACAGAACGTGAGTCTTGACTAACGTGAGTCTTGTCGAAGCATTACTTAAAACTAGTTTCAACCAATCAAAAGGCTTCAAACGAGACTTAAGTAAAGCTTTAGTTTTGAGTGACGTTCTGTAATACGGACCTTAGAGTGAGTTAGAATGACCTACATTTTTTTTTTAAGTTTACAAATTTATCAAGAAAATGTTGTGGATTACTTTATGTGGGTATTTAAAATTGAGATTTAAGTCCAAGTTTAAAGGCTTTGAAATAAATTTCAATTTCCTTTGGCTCAGGTGTCGAGTGATGGCAAAATACTATATTTCCGAAATTTGGATTTATTACTGAAAATGATTCAGTAATCAATTAAAAACAAATAACTTTATATATATAGGACAGCCTCCGTGGCGTCGCGGTTGCGAACGCGGCCGCTGCGCAAGGAGGCGCGGGTTCGATCCCCGCGCAGTGCAAATGTTTGTATGCATGAATATGAATATTTGCACTGGTCTAGTCGTGTCTCGGAAAGCACGTTAAGCCGTTGGTCCCGGTTGCCATACCGAACATCTAATGGCAGTCGTTACCGGTTGTTGGAGCCCTCAAATGTCCAACAATTGGTCTAGCTACAATGCTTCGATATCGCCCTCGGGTTGTGGAGGTCAGATGGCAGTCGCTTCACGGAAAATATCGAAGCTTAGCCAAAATCAGCAGTTAGACTGGTAAAGCGGACCCCAGACTCCAGAGCTGAAAAACTTCGGATGCGACTGGGATTAACGCTCAGATGATGATGAACTTTATATATATAGGACGTGCGATTATTTTGTGATACCTTATTTGCCAACATTATATCCTAACAGAATGGTAATACACAATGGGTTTCATTTTGACAGTTCAACAACATTCATTGCGTTATTTACGTTGATGATCAATACACATTTTTCGAACATATGGAGCTTTAAAATTAAAAATTATTCCAATAGATGATAGTAATAGTGCGTTATGTAATTAGGGTGCAGGTAAAGGGGTGGTACATACGACAGTAAGTGACAGCCTCCGTGGCGTAGCGGTAGCGGACGCGGCCGCTGCGGAAGGTGCCTCGGGTTCGATCCCCGCACAGTGCAGGTATTTGTATGCATGAACATGAATATTTGTACTGGTCTGGTCGTGCCTCGGAAAGCACGTTAAGCCGTTGGTCCCGGTTGCCCTACGAATATCTAGTGGCAGTCATTACGGGTTGTTGAAGCCCTCAAAAGTCCACCAATTGGTCTAACTGCAATGCTTCGATGTCGCCTTCGGGTTGTGGAGGTCAGACGGCAGTCGCTTCATGGAAAATGTCGAAGTTTAGCCATATCAGCAGTTGGACTGGTAAAGCGGACCCCAGACTCCAGAGCTGAAAAACTTCGGATGCGACTGGGATTAACGCTGGGATGATGATGATGACATACGACAGTAAGTAAAGCTATCCGAAACTGACAAGTATTCCCTGCTTTAACGATGGAGTTGAAAATATGATATATATTTTATCAGATACTAGTAGTTTTATGTGCTGTCATCTGTACCTAATACCATATTTTTTTAGATAATATATAAAATTTCTTTCTTTGCTTTTTTTATAAACCGCTATTGCCAAAAACCAACGAATCCCGTTTAAAAAATCGATAATTAATTATACATAGTGGTTGTTTTTTACACAAAAGCTAAAAAGACTCCACGTTGTTCCAAAGAGTTAATCTGGCGTATCAGACCCTATCAAAGCCAATGGTTCAATTACTAAATTGAAACTGCCGACAACGTTCCTATACCTAATCAATTTAGTTCAACGCACAGATTTGATTTGTCCACCCTCTATTCGACCTTCGGACCTAGACTGACTTTTGTGTAAAAAAGGCCAAGTTCGATTCGGGTTCAAGTGGGCAGCGATCCGTAGTCTATGGAACTTTGGGATTAACAGTGCTATTATACAAAAAAACTCATAGTGGAAATTTAAGTTAATACTAAGTTATGAGGTGAAATGAAGGGATTTTCTTTTTTATTTTTTTAGTTTGGACGGGAATTCATCAAATGACCTTTCTCACTCTGATAGAAGCGGAAGGACGTGTCACACCTTTACTGACTAAAACCCACCCGTGTCCCTTCACTTGCCTTTACGCCATGGCCACGGTTTCTCTTTTGACTAACCCGCATCCCTGGCCCAGGGTTCGGTTTTGGTGAACCCCGTCACGATATGCTGACATCTCTTTGAGACGCGCGTCAAACAGAACACGCCATCGCCACGGCCGGTCTTAACCGGGTGACGAGCTGCCCACAGCTCTCCGCCCGGAAGCCAAAGCCTACGACCAGGGAAATGAGGGGTTATGACGTGGTAAACGTGTGACGTGGGTATATGACGTGTGAAAGTGATCAGTAATCCTACTTGCATAATAAACGATTTCATTTCATTATTCAACATAGTTTTTCCAGTGACATTTTTTTAATCGGTTCTGTAAAAATGTTACCCTAAAAAGTTTGATTAACTATGCTTGGCATGACTGTTATTATTACCAATCTCTAGTATTCGTTGAAATGATAGCAGACTTCAACTAAATTTCCACAGTGGGATGGTTAAAGTACCACGCAGCTGAAGAGTAGTGATAAGTCCATTGTCTTCAATAGGCATAGCGATGTTCATTCATAATCAGCCTGTAATGTTCGCTCTGCTGAGATACAGGCATACCTCTTCTGAGTGAAATTATATTGAAATTATAGAAGTGATGTTCAATTAACATTATTCGCGGAGTTGTTTATTTTTCAATATTGGTTATTCAATTACCTGCTATGAATTTCAAAGAGTGTCAGTTTTTGCTCTTATTTATTTACCGAGGCCTTTTTCAGGAGTATAATTATACGCTTGTGTTTCAGCGAGACTGATGTTGCAAATTACCGTACTATGTAATTATTATAGATTCTAACCAACACACACAACAACTCACATTACACACAAATACTAAAACCATGTTAGCAGTTATGTATAAGTACACTCTATTTTTAATACTAGTAGTAGTAATTAATAAATGTTTATTTATAATTTTGGTTTTCGTCTAATATAATATCTTGTTTTCCTTGAGGTCTTTTTTAAATATTTATATTTCCGAAAACTGTGTTATTATGGGCTTCGGACACTAGGCGACCGGGGCTATTTCTCGTAGCTTTTCCCAACAACTATATAATAGCTATTTCTGAGGAAAAATAACCAGAATAAGATTGGTAAACGGGACCTGTATTACCTATCAATTTCGATCATGCGTAAGATTTTGATTAGGGACGCCCTGCTATCTTGTATACTGGTGTTCATCAATAAAGGGACACATAATTGTTACCTTTTACCAAGTCGACTAATATCGAGATTATACAAATATTCTCTCTAATACAAGGCTTTTTGTTCTATTAAAATTGGCATAACCACACAAATAGATAAATAAATGTTGTGATTTTGTTGCACGTTACAATAAGCTCGATAAAATAAAAATTATATTTAAAAAAGAAAATACATAAGCCATAGAAAAAAATACTCTTTATTATTTACATTGTATAAATTACAGAACATAAATATAAAGATTTTATAAAGGGTGACACAAATCGGTAAAAGCCACAGGTAAGAATTAATTGAAAAACCCATTACTTGAAAAAGTAATGTAAATAAAAACACGCTCACATCTGTAAATGTAGAAAAGCACTAAGCTTCCCACAAAACAAGCGAATTAAAGAGAAAAAAAAAAACCAAATCTAAATCCCATTCGTGTGTGTGGCCGTCATATTGGAGTAGACATAAAGTGAAATGGCCGAAACCATTAGCAAAATTGAATTAGTGGCCGCTATAGGTTGACAATGCCACTCCACCGGCGAACACAAAGCAGAATAATCCGCAAAGAACGAATTCAGGGAGAGTGTTCAATACATATGCTTCATTCAATGTTTGCCTGACAAAGACCATACTGGATTAAAAAGGACGGACGTCTGGGTTAATAAATATTGCCTGGTTGCTTTGTTTATGGCCTTTCTCTTTTTTGTTTTTGGATTAGATATACTCTTTTAACAGAAGCACGTTATTTATAACCAAACGTTTTTCAAAATAGTTATTTGATTTTTGTTACTACAGCCACAATTTCTGTCAAAGCGCGATTCTCATAATGTCTATTAGATCGAATCTATACTAATATATAAAGCTGAAGAGTAATTGTTTGTTTGTTTGAACGCGCCAATTTCAGGAACTACTGGTCTAATTTGAAAAATTATTTTTGCGTTGGATAGCCCATTAATCCAGGAAGGCTTTAGGCTATATAACAACTCGCCGCGACCAATAGAAGCGGAGCATAACTAAACCACGCGAACAAAGTCGCTGGCGGCTGCTAGTATGTACATAAATTTAGTAGGACCTTTACTTAGTAAATTACTGAATATTCAAATCTATGTACGTGTGAGTGGGTGCTCACATTTTATCGGAATGCCCTGACAGATGTTTATTGCTTGGCCCGAATCTCGGTCAAGTTCCGATATGGGCCAAATCGGACATTTAAAATTGGCGCCTGATTCATGCCGCTCAGAGAATACCTATTTAAAGTAAAGTTTTAAACGTTACAATGCTTTAAAGAGCTTGGCATATGGTTCAATAAAATTTGTGCAGTTTTATCATAAATAAAAACTACCTAATTATATTAACCTAAGCACCTTTACATTGAGAATTACTTACTTAATATAAAAAGCCTCAAGCAATTAAATAAATGGCTGATGTTCAAAAGCAATGAAAAAGACAATAACAAAACATTTAGCAAAGTCTCTTTCATGAAAACTAATTAATTTACTCGTCCTATATACAACAAAAGCGTCTCTTTCAATAACGAAAGCGTTCACTTCAAAAGCTAAAGCGAGATCCAAAATTGCATTATTACACATAAAGAAGTCTTCAGCACTTGACGATGCAATACAGAACTGAACAAAGTACATTAGCCAGCACAAACGTTTGCCAATTTCTTTAGAGCCTTGTTACTGCATGCAAACGTAGAGTGCTCATTACTGTATAAGGCCTAATGCAGACGAACGTTTTGACAACCAAATAGGCACAGTATTATAGCATCTTACATATAGTTAAAGTGAAAGCTACCTTCTTCCTTCATTGTAAAAAAACCCTATTAAGTGTAATGCAAAGTCAGCTAAAACTGCAAATAATAGCAGCATATGGAGATATATTGGTTTTCAAATTTGCTGTGGCAAAAGCAAATAAGTATAGCGTTATAAGATTCTTTTGGCGAGTGGCAAAAATCTAAAACAACGACGCAATCTTATTTTTGAGCATAATTTTTTGATACCTAAATGTTCACTAACAACGCCCCCTGTCAATGTTATTCAGGCGCAATAAAATCCTGTCATGTCTATTGCTTGTACACTGTGGCATTTTCATTCCGTCTCGTGTCTGTAGTCTGACTATTCTTGAAGATGATGAATGATATAGTGGTGTCAATCGGAGATGATAGAACTTGTATGACAGAGTTGACCTTGACGACATAATTGTACAATGCAAGCACGCACAAATTTGACATCATTGTGTCAGCACTTTACTCGCTACGCGCGGCCTATACTTTAGTACACAATTGTCATTCAAATAGCGTGCACTCATTATCATTCAATTAAATCTATTTTTACGTACTCTTGCGTATTAATCGAACAATCATCATTAAAAGGTAATAATAAGATAATAATAATAAGATAATAATTTATTTTGCTAGAATACGAGTATAAATACATTAGCTGGTAGTTTCAAATATTGTCCGTCATATTCAACCATTATCAGGTATGCAAAAATGTCACATACTTAAGCCGAAAAACTCAATAAATTATATTATAACAATTTTCTATCAAATAAGTTAAATTACATTTCAATATTATAACAATGATGTCGACACAGAAGCCATACAAATACCAATATCAAGATAAAAACTAACGATGAAGTTAAAAATGTCAAGGTAGTCAATATACAATTAAAAATGTCACGTGGTAAAAAAAAAAAATGTTTAAAATGTCATACTTATTTAAAATGTCAGTGAAATTAAAATAAATCTAAAATATTAAAATCAAGTACATTAGTTCATGTTAGCTTCTCTGTCAAATATTCAGAAATATCATAATATGCCCTTTCTACCAAAAAACTTTTCAGCTGTATTTTAAATGTATTAATGTTTAATTCCTTCAGATAGCTCGGTAAATGGTTGTATATCATTGGCGCCATGCAAAATATACTTTTACGCATCAGTGCTGTATTGCCTTTCAGAACACGCAGTCTATTTTGATCATGGCGACTGCGCGTATTAGTTACTGTATCAGACAGCTTCGGGAAAAGCTTAGGGTTAGTTTTAACGAATACAGCAATTTCGTATATATACAGCGATGGAAGAGTGAGTATTTTATAGTTCATAAAGTAAGGCTTGCAACTTTCTATGCACTTCAAACCGAACATTGACCTGATGCATCTTTTCTGCGCCTTGAACACTAGTTCTCTATTCGTGGAGTTACCCCAGAATATTACTCCAAATCGTAGTAATGAGGCCACAATGCCATGGTACGCCGTGACAAGAGCGGCCCTGCCTATAATAGGTGCAAGTTTGTAAAGGGCAAAGGCGGATGAACTAATTCTTTTAATTAATTCTAGTGTATGATCTTTCCAATCCAGTCTATGGTCTATTGTAATACCTAAAAATTTTGTCATACTTTCCTGCTTTATTCTATGATTATTATAGTCAATATTTATTTTATTAATTACGCGTTGGCTAAATATCATCAATTTGGTCTTGTCTAAATTTATTTTTAAATTATTATCTTCTAACCATTTTACTATGGAACTTAATGTATTCGTGATTTCACTTTTGTCTATTTGTTTGTCCGTACTGCTTATTGTGACTGTGCTATCATCGGCAAAAAGTGACATATGGTGTTCAGTCACTTTTGGCAAATCGTTTATGTATATGATAAACAAAAGCGGGCCCAGCACGCTGCCCTGTGGTACGCCATATTCAATTTTCCGATGATCTGATCTATATATTTGTTCGTGTTTAGTCCTATGATCTACTTTGCGTATTTCGACGTACTGTTTCCTATTTTTTAAATATGATTCAATTAACTGCAGGACGTTCCCTCTGATTCCGTAAGCGAATAATTTGTCAAGTAGGATATCGTGGTCAACATAGTCAAACGCCTGAGTCATATCACAATAGATCGAACATACAGGTAATCTTTTATCAACATTTGTGATGACTTTATGTATAAAATCATACACGGCCATATTAATGGTTTTATTCTTTCTAAATCCTTTTTGATCCTGAGTTAATATGTTTTGTTTTTCTAAATATTGGTATATTTGTGAGTTTATGTATTTCTCAAATACTTTTGAAAGCACTGGTATAAGTGCAATGGGTCTGTAAGATTCCATATCTTCTCTATTATTTTTCTTAAACAAAGGTTTAACAATAGCAGTTTTAAGCTTATTTGGATATGTGCCGCTTGTAATACATAAATTGATAATGTGGCTCAAATGTCCACTGATATTGTCTGCTACCTGTTTAATCACTAGTGTTGACAACCCATCGTTACCTACACACTGTGATCACCTTATATGGAAAACACAAGTCATAAAACAGAGAAAGAGTTTCCAGGAACAGATCGTAAGCATCATTCGGGTCTGCAGTTTCATATATTTCCGCAAAAGAAAGACTTTGCAAGCATTCTCTGAACTTTTTTAAATTACTTATGTTATAGTCGCGTCGTTTAACATACCATTGTTTAAGCATAAATGTCCTTTTTGTTGGACATTTAAGTATTTGGCAAGTGTGATCCGATAGAGCAAAATCTATTACGTCATGTTCACATTTTTTACCTAGATTGTGGGCAAAATTGTCAATACAAGTATTACTGTTGAGTCTAGTCGGTTGTCTTATAGCTAAATTTAGATTATAGTTCAACAATCGACACTCGAAATCTAAAGATAGGTTAGTACGTTTTAAAATGTCAATATTGAAGTCGCCGCATATTATAATATTTCTTTTATATTTATTTGTAATATATTGTAGTAACTTTTCCAGGCGTTCAAAAAATATAATTAAATTACTTGAAGTTGGTACCCTATAAATACAGATTATAATTGTCTTAGTTTGTGTTAATTCGATAGCACAACATTCAAAAGCACTACTTATTGCCATCTTTTTTACTTCAGGTATTTCCTTCCAGTAGTGGCCCTTTTTTACCAAAATGCAGGTTCCGCCTCTTTTGCAGTCCCCTCTACTAAAACATGATGCAAGTTCATAGTTGGGGATTGAGAGATAATTTTCATAACCGTGCATCATAAAATGTTCGGAGATGCAGATGACGTCGATGTTAATTTTCTTTATTAATAGTTCATGCAGACAAACACTAAGGGCGTCCGCTTTATTTAGTATCCCTGCAATATTTTGATGGAGAATGTTTACATGACTGTCATAGAAAAAACAGGTTGTCGCCTTTTCCGTTTATGGATATTTGTTCTTTTATGTTGTCACTTGTTAATGGTTGTAGGTCGTATTTTTGGATGCCATAAATAAAATCGTCTATGTCTTTGAAGATGGTTCTCATGCCAAAGTTATTCAATAACCCTGTACGCTTGTTAAACATTTCGTAGTCAAGATTTTTATTTGAGTCCAGGAAGTATGCATGCTCATGTGTCGTTATGTCAAGATACAGCAAATTTACAAAATTTTTTTAGTTGTACATGTTTTTATAGTAGGCATATTTATATGTCGGAGCGCATATTATGATATTTGTATTCTTAACCTTTTGTACAGTTGTCCTTATACTGTGTATTAACTGGAAGTAGTCTTGCGTTGTATAGAAATCTTGCTCACCTATCATAATAATGCAAAAATCGCTCATGGTAAAAGTTGCTAGTTTATTTTCTAAGTTACTTATTAACTGCTCAGTGTTACAATTCGGCAATAAATAATGGAATATGTTTTCTGAATGTTTGTGTAGGGTGTTTTCTGCGATGTTGCTGATATTGTTTCTTTTATTTGTACTTATTATGCATATTTTACAAATATCTTTGTTGTGTCCTGAGGTTATCGGTCTAGAAGATATCATGTTTTGTGTTACAGGTAATGCGATAGTTTCTTTTTTCTGCGGTTCGCGCATTTCTTCAGATGTTTGTAAAGTGTCAGTTTGAGTGTATTTAGTCTTTGTTTCGAATTTTTTGACCGGTGTATTTGTTTTAGATTTCTTAGCGGGGCTGTAGGCGATTTTTTTGTAAATGCTGTTTTTTTTCTGTAATTCTTCATTTATTTGCTTGATATTATTATTTTCTAGTGACAATGTTTCGATTTCTTGATGCGCGCTATTTAATTCCAACTTTAGCTCCTTTATTTGTTCCATCAACTTTGCAATAATGTTTTGTTGCGAGTCGTCTATCTCCTCGCTAGACATATCGGGTAAACTGTTTATTGTTTCGTTTAGTGTGTCATTTTGGGATTCATTTTTGAGGGTATTTGAATCTGATTTTGTGCGATTACGATTACGGAAAGTGATGTTCTCTAGAAAGTTCATTTTTATTTAATAACTTGTTTACTTATTTGAAAGTTGTTAAAACGCAATTAGAAATATACAAAAAGTTCGTCTGATTTGTGGGTCTCGAACCTGCGCCTTCTT
Source organism: Sesamia nonagrioides (assembly GCA_017933935.1). Classification (NCBI taxonomy): domain Eukaryota; kingdom Metazoa; phylum Arthropoda; class Insecta; order Lepidoptera; family Noctuidae; genus Sesamia; species Sesamia nonagrioides. The sequence goes on from JADWQK010000385.1 coordinate 1,044,552, forward strand.
ATGTACAGCGCTGTAGGTAGCGCGTTATCACGCTACGCCAAGGCTATTGTACAAAAGTGGTGAATTTAGAATTCCCTTTATGAACAATGCAGATTTTAAACACGATGATCGTTAGCTGTTACTCATAACTCATAGCACAGGAGTTTCTGTCCACATTCCGATCTCGGTTTGACAAGGTATTCACTATTTTTTAAAGTTTTATCACTGTTTTGATACTGATTGTCACTTTAAACTAAGTTTTTGTTTATATTAATAGTCTTTGTTTACTATTTTATAAGATGATATTTTCTGCACTTTTTTTTTCTTTTTTATTGTTCTATAAAATGTGTTTTTAACAGTTATACACACTGAACAGGGAATAATACACTGATTTGTTGCGTTTAATTATAGAAAAAAGTCGTAAAATGAATTTTAAATTTAAATATAAACACAGAGCTTATTGATTTACTGTCACTCGCGTCAGTTCGCGGGTAGAACTCCCTAGAAGGTGTAAAGACCCTACATAATACAACACTTTAATATACCTAATTATAGAAAATCGTTCGATAAAAATAAAATTAGTCATGAGTAGAAAGCGCTATACTGTAGAGTGTAGTGCATAAGTTCTGGGTTTTAGATTCTCGAGTCAAACAAAATGTTATTCTGTTTTTCCATTTGGAAATTGTCAGGGTCATCCCGGACTTCTGATTAGCGGCGTTTGCTTTCAATAATTCATGATACTGAAACGTGTTTGTCGTAACTTGGATACATCTCTGCCCAGTCCCCCAAAGAATGCAGGTGTGATGATCAAAAGTCTTTCCACTTACTATCCCGTCGGTTTTAGTCAGTCGCTCGTCTGCAAAGCCCGTAAAGTCGGCCGTCAATGGCTGTCTGCCGGGGCCATGTTTATATCACAATAAAACATTGTTTTACGACAAATGCCGAGCAATTCCGAGTTCCGACGAGGCGACGGGTGATTCTTTTATTTTCCTTCACAATGGTGTCAATTGTTCTGGTAAATGTTTGCTGCAGTTCGCGTCTCTTTGAAAAAGGCGGTTGCTAATTTGACTGCTGTGCAACTTGGAATTAGATTTTTGACTATGACGTATATTGTCATTTAAAGTTATTTTTTTAAGAAACTTTTCAGATATATTCTTAATTCTTTTAGAGCATATATTAAACTCTTATCCAATAAAAACAGGTTAAAATGTTTACTAAAACTTTCCCGTCCACGTAAAATATTCCATTATTAACAGATTTTCTTACACTAACTTACGAAACAGTTTTTCAGTACGATGTTCTATAAAAATAAAAAATAAATTCACACCAACTAATGTTCTTAGAATTGCAAATAATACATAAAATACAGTACATGAAATATCGTGTTTCATGTAGTGCGTCAATGAATTCCGTAATATTCTGGCGTGACGTCAAGTTTCATAGGTTCCGGTATCCAACATATCTATCCATCTTTCCATGTACCTTTACCTTCTTGCGACTACCTTTGTGGGTCTTAATTTGGGTCACAGAGTTCAAAATACTCTAAGCTTTATTATATTTTGTAGTGCAATATTATCTACTAATCCATATTAATATTATAAATGCGACAGTAACTCTGTCTGTCTGTCTGTTACGCTTTCCCGCTTAAACCTGTCAACCGATTTTGATGAAATTTGGCACAGACTATCTTTAGACCCCGAGAAATAACATAGGCTACCTTTTATCCCGGAAAAAATTGATGTTCTCGAGGGAAATCTAAAAAGCTCGATATAACCGAACTCCACGCGGGCGAAGCCGCGGGCGGAAAGCTAGTGTATAATAATAAAAATATTATTATGATGTCGCGTTCTATTACTATCATATTTATATTATTATAAGGAATCCAAACACACGAGGTTCGTCGTATTTTTGTCACCGCCAATTAGTTTAACCAGTCATTCAGTTAACTGCTTAGCCGTTTAACTAACATCACCATCCCAGTCGCATCCGAAGCGTTTTTCAGCTTTGGAATCTGGAGTCCACTTTCGCAGTCTAACTGCTGATTTTGGCTTAACTTTGATATTTTTCTTGCGTCTTTATAGCCTTTTAACTAAAATGTGCCGTTAATTTGCTGCCTGCTTGATATGCTACCAGGTAGTCATAAACTCTCGCATAAAGAAAACAACTTGTATAGCGCCTCAAATTAATATGTTGTGGTCTGGTATCATGTGTCATCTAGAAGCCTGACTTTCTTTACCAAATATGAGAGGCTTTCACTCTTTCTTTTAATTTCTTCCACCCAAATTAAATCGCCTGAACAAAATTAATCAAAATTATAAAATCAATTTATTAGTGAACCGATCTAACGTTGTTGAATTTTGACATTCGGAATCTTTAACTCGCCCACCAAAAGATTGAAAGTTAAATTAAAACAGCAGCTGATGAACGTTCACCCATATAATTTTATCGATTTTGAGTAAAAGTCGATTGACACAAAAATGAACCTTCACTCGAGTAAAGGCTGATGCGACTTTAGGAACAAAATCAAATTCAAGCGAAAAAGCAAGCATATTCTGAGACGGAGCGTTTACATGACCACGTCGAAAGAGGCAAAAAAATGATCATAGCATGATCTTTTGCCAATTTTTCGACTGTTTGAACATGTTGGAGGTTGTATACCTACCTTGGCAACCAACACATGATGCGCTGTCTGTCGTCATGACAGAACAATAAAATAAATGGTGTGAAGCTGATACGGTCTATAATTTAGTAAATAATATAAGTACTCGGGGAATGCGCTAATGCTGGATAAGTTAATTTTTAACAGGTTATGGTTCCCATTCCGTACCTGAGTAAATATTATTATAAAGTGATCGTAAAAAATATTTCCTTTATAATACTGATTGTCACGTTGTTGACAGTGAAAAAACAATAGGTACTGTCAAAAAGTGAAAAAATGTGTGATGAAAATTCTGTTTCTGGTTCCTATTGCGGAATTAAAAAACTGCAAGGAGCGAATGATTTTACATCGTGGAAATTCATTGTAAAAAACCTCCTCGAATCCAAAAACTTGTGGGATGTTGTGGAAACAGAAAATATCAGTGATTTACAAAAAAGACAGTGATAGGAAGGCACGATCAACTCTATGTCTGCTTATTGAGCCTACATGTTTTGCGCACGTGTACCAAGCAAAAACCGCACGCGAGGTATGGCAAAACTTGTGCAGAGCCTACGAGGATCAAGGCTGGGGCAGGCGAATTTTGCTGCAACGTAAACTATGGCAGTGTCGTTTGGAAAGTTATTCAAGTATGGAAAAATACATCTGCGATATAGTACACCTGGCACAGCAGCTTAATGATATAGACGCTAAAGTATCAGACGATTGGCTTATTTCGATACTATTGGCTGGCTTAACGAGCGAATACAACCCGTTCGTGATGGCCATCGATAATAGTGGAAAAGAGGTAACACTAGAGCAAGTAAAGACCAAATTACTACATGAAGGCCACAGACAAGCCGAAGTGTGTAATGGGGCTGGTGAGCAAGCTTTTACCACTCAAAACAGGAAGAGCAACAACAACACTGCTCGGAAACCAGCGACATACAAATGTTTCAAGTGTCACAAATTTGGACACAAAGCATCAGAATGCAAAGGCATCAAGAAAACTGCGAATATTTGCATGGGTACTGCCGATACCGTAAATAAAAACGCCTGGTATGTTGATAGTGGGTGTTCTACCCATATGACGAATGATGCGAACAAACTAGTGCAATATAAGGCACAGAAAGGCGACTGTAAGATAAAAGTTGCTAGTGGTGATGAGATATCAGTAGTTGGAAAGGGCAATGCAGCACCGATTGTGAGTAAAAATGAGAAACTCAAATTGAATAATGTCCTGCATGTTCCCGAATTGTCGATGAACCTAATCTCAGTGAGTGATCTCGTAAGAGACGAGTACAAAGTTGAGTTTGACAAGCATGGATGTTTGATTAAAGATAAAAATGACCGCAAAGTTGCCACTTGCAAAGAAGTTGGTGGAATTTTCAAGCTGATTGAAAACAGCAATATTGTGGTTAATTTAACAACATCGAATGAAGTTTTGTCGAATTTATGGCACAGGAGACTAGCTCATCTAGGACAAAAGTACATGATCACCCTGAAAAACATGGTATCTGGAATAGAATTCAAAACTACGGACAAAATAGAGCCGTGTGTTCCATGTATAAATGGAAAGAGATGCAAAAGTCCATTCAAAAAACAAGGCACTCGAGCAAATGATTTATTGGAGATTGTGCACACAGATTTGTGCGGCCCAATGGAAGAGCCATCTTTTGCTGGTTCGCTGTATATGCTTTCATTTATTGATGATTTCTCGCGAAAGACGCACGTCTATTTCTTAAAAAAACAAAAGTCAATGTCTCAACAAGTTCCGTGAGTATAAGGCGGAAGTAGAAAATGAGACTGGCAAGATGATCAAGTGCTTGAGATCGGATAATGGCAAAGAATTTTGCAACGATGCCTTCGACAAGCATTTGAAGTTAGCTGGTATAAAACATCAAAAGACAGTTCCATACACGCCGGAGCAGAATGGCGTGGCTGAAAGAGCGAATAGAACAATCATTGAGAAAGCGCGAACATTACTTTTTGAAGCCAATTTGGGCAAAAGATTTTGGGCAGAAGCAGTCGGAACAGTTGTATATTTAAAAAACCTAAGCCCAACGAAGGCTGTCACTGGAAAAGTACCACAGGAACTCTGGTCTGGTAAGAAAATAGATCTGAGTCATCTGAGAGTATTCGGATGTTTGGCATACGCTCTGAAACCAAAACAAAAGAGAAAGAAGCTAGACACAAAAACTGAAGCCCTGATATTTGTTGGCTACTGCGAGACCACGAAAGGTTACAAACTGGTAGAACCAAAGACTGGAAAATTTTCAGTTGTGAGAGACGTCCAATTTTTAGAAAATGTTTTTCCTGGAGACGATATGAAAGTGACGAAGAACTCAGTCGTTCCTATTTCAACAGAGGAGGAACGTGTTGAACCTGAGGTTGCATGTGAGGAAATTCACAGCGTTAGTGAAGGAAGCAATGAAGACGTTTTTGAAGAAACTATTGATGAAATAAGACAGGAAGCTCAAGAAGCAAGTACCAATCCTATATTACAATCTGAAAACAACGAGTGTGAAAACCCGCCCAGATATAACTTACGTCCAAGGAATAATGTGGACTACAGATGCACATGTGCGAAAGCCGAAGCTGAAAGAAAAGCTATCGCAGATATTGATGGCGATCCAACGACAATGGATGAGGCAATGTCAAGGCCTGATCGTGAGCTATGGCAGAAGGCCATGAACGATGAGCTCAACTCGTTGAAGGAGAACCAAACGTGGACGTTAGTTAATCTACCGTGCGATAAGAAGCCTATACAGAACAAATGGGTATTCAAAATCAAGCGAGATAGTGATGGTAACATATTGAAATACAAGGCGAGGTTGGTAGCTAAAGGATTTGCACAGGTACGTGGAATTGATTATAATGAAACCTATTCTCCCGTCGTGAGGCACTCTACGCTTCGCTTGTTATTCTCACTAGCTGCAGAATACGAGTGGACCATTGACCAGTGGGATGTTACCACTGCTTTCCTGTACGGAAAATTAAAGGAAGACATTTACATGCTTCAGCCAGAGGGCGCTATAGCCGAAGGTCAGGAAAACAAAGTTTGTAAACTACAACGGTCATTATATGGATTGAAGCAAGCCTCTAATGCTTGGTTTAGCGAATTAGATAAGGAGATGCTTAATTTAGGTTTTATACAATCAAAGATAGAGCCCTGTTTATATCAAAAGATAATAGGTCAAGATAGGATAGTGGTAGTTATCTATGTTGATGATATATTTGTATTATGTCCTCCAAAGAAGGATAAAGAGAAGCAAGCTTTGAAAAACGGGCTGCTCAAAAAGTTTAAAGTGAAAGACTTAGGCGAAGCTAGGCACGTACTAGGTATGAGGTTACGACGAGATAAGAGAACTATTTATCTCGATCAAGAACAGTATGTCCTGAATGTATTGAAGGAATTTAAAATGTCAGACTGCAAACCAGTCAATACCCCAATGGAGGTAGGCATCAAGCTAGAAAAAGCTGAGCCTGGTTGTAGGTTGCCGTACCAAAGTTTGATAGGATGTCTGAATTATCTGGCTCAAACTACTAGGCCTGATATAGCACATGCTGTCAGTTTACTGTCTCAATTCAATTCGTGCTATGATGAGACCCACTTCAATTGTGCTAAACGGGTGTTGCGATACATAAAGGGGACATCTGATTTTGCGCTTGTCTTCCGAAAATCCGGTAACTTAGAGATGCGCGGGTACGTTGACGCTGATTGGGGGGGATCATTCGATCGAAAGTCCTTCACAGGAATGCTTTTTACATTAGGCGATAATTTAATAGTATGGGAGAGTCGCAAGCAGCGATGTGTAGCATTGTCTTCGACTGAGGCAGAATACATAGGACTCAGTCAGGCTGCTAAAGAAGCAATTTACTTGCGAGGTTTGTTGTCTAGTTTGACTAAAAATGCTTGCGACAAACCAACGATTATTTTTAACGATAATCAGTCAGCACATAAAATATCGCAAAATAAAATGAACCATAATAGAACAAAACATATAGATATTAGGTATCATTTTGTCCGCGAAGCCTTGATTAAGGAGGCGATTGATGTACAATACTTGTGTACTCAAGAGATGTTAGCAGACATGTTAACGAAGTCTCTGCCAGGCCCAAAACTTAAACAGATTGTACAAAAATTACCCATTAAGAGGGCGGGCAAGTACAGTTAGGTTTAGGATTTGTAATTTGAGTTTTATACCTATCTGTTGTAATGGTTATTTTTAATTTTGATATTGTTTTGTTTTGTTAATGTGACGCGTTGGATTTATTACTTCTATATGTAATCAAGTTAGCGTTTTTGGTTCTAATTTGTGTAACTCATCATGTAGTAGATTGAGGAGGCGTGTTGGAGGTTGTATACCTACCTTGGCAACCAACACATGATGCGCTGTCTGTCGTCATGACAGAACAATAAAATAAATGGTGTGAAGCTGATACGGTCTATAATTTAGTAAATAATATAAGTACTCGGGGAATGCGCTAATGCTGGATAAGTTAATTTTTAACAGAACAAATAGTGTCATAATGCCACTAATACACACTGAGTAAAATAGTAACATCATTCATCAAAACAGTAAATTTATGAATGAACGTTGAAATGCGTCCAATAATAGAAGCCTTGTGCCAAACCATTACAAGTGTGCGATCCAATCATTTTACGCTTCTGATGTAGCGTTGCTGCTGTAGACAGTGAGACGGGCGAATTTTTTGATACTCTATGTAAATATTATTATCAGTGGGTAACTTTATCACTTATAACATTCTCCAAGCCTATCTTCAAATAAAATATTTATACAATACTTTGACATAAACACTCTTTGTAACGAAATCCTTTACTTTTGTAACGCCTATGTTTTAGAGAATCTATGTTCTCTCACGACTGTTCGTGCAGTAGACATTTGACGTAGTTCACCTGACAGATCTTGTACCGTGGATGAATATATTAGTTCATCATGGCAGCCCGATGCATTGCCGTCTGTCTCTGACAGGGACATAGATAGCTACGTATCATATAGATAGCTACTTGATAAAGTGATGCAATTAAACCTAGATTTAGATTTTTGCAGTGAAAACTTCTTTAGGATTATCACTTGTTGGATGGGGAAAAGAACTCAGTTTGCATGAGCGTGACCGACCCGATACCTTGATCGTATTTTAACCAACTTCAAAAGAAGGAGGAGGTTCTCAATTCGTCGGAATATTTTTTTATGTATGTTCACCAATCACTCTAAAACGCCTGGACTGATTTGCAAAATTCTTTTTTGTTTAATACCCTATCATAATCATACTTTCCAGGTGGTCCCATAGTCATCAGGTCAGAATCTGATAATAGATGACCAGGGAAATCAAGGGGAACTTTCAAAACTCGTAGGGGCGGCTACATTTCTAAGTTTTTTTCATTAAATGTTATTATTAGTACCGGTGCTCTGTCCGATATACCGCGATTTCTCGCAGCGGCGAAGTTATGCCTAATCTCGCCACTCCTACATGTGCTTTGGCCTCCAGATGCCATAGCGGCCATCCGGCAAGGATGCTTGCCACCTCAGCGTAGACAGTGCGGTATCCCCTGACCAGCCAAACGGCCACAACTCTCTGGGCTGTGGTCAGGCGTCGGGCTGGTCGCAGTCAGCGACCAGTCTGACTGGATGCAACTGAATAGTAATAATACCAAAACAGTAATAAACAATAAAAAAAAAACATTACAAAGTGAAAAATAACTATTTGTTACGTCAATAATATAATACTTTAATAATTATTAATATTAGAAGCAGCTCGAGGTTAATGTTGCGATTAAGGCAGTAATATGATGTGTACGAGTATTAACGCCTTACTCATAGGAAACGGTATACTAATAACAAATCTGAAGAATTTGTTTGTTTGAACCAGCAAACCTCTACCTCTATACTACCAGTAATCATATTCAAGATAATGTCAGACGAAAGATGACTCGCAAAAACAAAAAAAAAAATCGAGCAAGTACGAATGAAACTTGCGCACGAAGGTTTTGTAAGTTTGGAGATAAGAGGAATAGGGAGTAAAGTGTTATCCTCCATAGAAAAGGGAGTATCCTCCGATCAGACGGATGTTATGTCTGGCGGGCACTCACCAAACGGTTGATGTTGGGAAGTTGTATATATGCTAGTTGCACGGTAAACTCTGCTTGCGAGATGTAGAATTCATGTGACGTCAGTATGACGCGTTGTTCGTATGTGGCGGTTGTAGATACCGATACATAAGTAACATTCATTAAAATCTCGTCTGAGGCGCCCTTTAACATTTATTTTATTGTTTTTAGTAATAGTTGTCATAGCTGCAACAGAAATATATATTATGTAAATTTCAACTGTCTAGCTGTCACAGTCCATGAAATTAACTTTAAAATTAACGTGTGTTGTTATTATTCTTTTTTTCTTTCGTTAATAATCTCATGTATGTGAATTATTACATTTTTATAAAAATAACGTAAAATATAACAATAGCTAGCAAATAATAGAAAAGTATTATCAAAATCGACAAAATTAAATGATCAACAATTTTTTAATTTTTTGCTATACAATAAAATACCTCGAACCTCTGCTATAATTTCATAAGTGCAATCCTATAACTTTTCTAACCCAAACCGAAAAACAGAGAGATATAACTCCGTAATATTCGTCGAATATGTACGATTTGTGGTAGCTGACTAATATAGTCCCTACGTGACAAAGTAGATGGCGCTCTTGTCACGCGTTGGCCCAATTTATGTAACTGACGTGCTCCTATGAAGTGCACAGTCTGCTCTCAGTCGCAACTAAGGCGCTGTGGTAAATAAGGTCGAAGTTCACCTGAATTGATGCGCTGTTTAACTTTACAGTCCTGACAGTAAAGTCTGTGTCGAGAATAGATTAAAACGTTTGTTTTTGAGATGTGGGTTAGGTTTAACATGACTCGGCCTTAATTCATCATCATTTCGCAGAAGATATAATATGGCAGCTGCATTTTTTGAGAGGAGATAGAGTTAGTTAAGTAGTTAGGAATAGTAGGCTCGCGTTCGTCAACGCGGCTCTTCCACGATGCGCCGCCGGGTATCCTCGCCCCGTCTCGCCGCAAGTGTCTGCAACTCTAGCAAAAACCTCCGCAAAAGGAAACTCTAGCATCACCGCGAGTGTCTCAGGTGTTCCAAATATAGGATCAAGCACCGAATAGAGCTAGTGATGAGGATTGAGGGTTTCGTGACAGTAACAAACAAGTACCGTTGCAAAGTTCCTATGGGTCCTGAAGTCAATTTGGGTGCCGCAAATGCATCGGTGAACATCCCCGGCGATACTACACCACTAAGGCGGAGGACATCGGGGAGTACGTACACCATAAGACAAGGTACTTGCCGAAGGTGCAGTTAAAGGAGAAACGCCGCAACGTCAAATTCAAGGCGTTCGTTCGTGGTGCTTGTACCAAATTGTTATTTGACCATCGTCATGGAAGAAGACTTCTGGCCGCAGGACGTGATGTTCGGCATAAAATAGAACAGCACAAGAACGTGCTAGTAGTAGAGAAGTTCTATCTTATAATAAAAATATGTATGTTTAGGTTAATATGTTTATGTATGGGCCTCGGTCGCAACAAATTCTATATTGAGAAGAATTGATACATTTTTATTATGTTGTTTGTGAAGCAATATGTTCCGGACACTGTGTAAAAATGTCTCAGTGGGATTTCTAATTATCAGAACATGTCAGCAATGTGTACTAGGTCATCAGTATAATTTCATGTATATTATTTTATCATAGCGAGTGTTTGGAATATTTGTTGATAACATTTTAAAATAGCATTCCTTGAATCACATTTTACACATAATTTGAAGCAATTACCAGCTTTAAATACAACTATCTCATACCTTATGCCATTCTGAAACTATGTTCGGTGAAGTATATTTCTTAGTGGCCATTAGGTAAGTGAAATTTATTTCCTTTTTATTTTCTCTAATAATTGTTTGCAAAAATTGCTATTTCACTATCTTACTTCAGTGCAACTGCTCTGGGTGCAATCGTCACTCCAATTGGACAAGAAGATGGTCCTCTTATTTTAACTCCCTACATCGAAAATGGAAAAACGGAAAAAGCAAAAGAACTATCCGCAGTAGACCCGAGCCTGTTTGCTGGCGTCAACAGTCACGCCGCTTACTTCACTGTTAACAAAACTGCAAAATGGAATCTGTTTTTCTGGTATTTTCCTGCGCAAGGAGTTCCACTAGACAGTACACCGTTGGTTATTTGGTTACAAGGAGGGCCTGGAAGCTCTTCCTTATATGGCTTGTTCGAGGAAATTGGGCCTATAATGATAGTTAACAATACGCGTAAGTGTTTATTTTTCTCTTAATAGGTTCAGTTACCAAAGTTTTAGAATTGTTTTTATTAAATTTTACTATACAGGTTGGTGCTGACAATACGACAATAAATTAAACATCGTGTACCTCAACACATTCTCAGTCTACCCATATTTTTTTTTATAAATATATCCATTAGTTTAGTCACATGAAATTATTTTTCATTTTTCACATTTTCTACATGATGTATATGTTGATAAGGAAGCGCTTAGAGGTTGATGACCGCCGCATCCAGCGGTACTAAACTTTAATAATAATGGCGCGAAAAAGCAAGTCGATACAGGAACGCGCTGTCACCCGCTGATCGGAGGTCATTGAACCAATATTTTATAGAATGTTCTATTCCGTTTGTAATTTTATGCGATTTAGTTTGTTTGAAATTTTCATTTTTTTATTTTTGATGCTAGGTTTTTTTCTATGTTTCAGGATTATTCCTATGAACCAGCATGGTCTGTGTTTGCGTTTATTGTCGTATTGTCAGCACCACTCTGTATATGTGTAAGTTTCCAAAATGTCGTTAAATGTATCCTTTCGAAAAACATTTTAGTGGAGAAAAGGCCTATAACTTGGGCTTCTAACTACTCGCTTCTCTTCATTGATAATCCAGTAGGAACTGGCTTTAGTTTCACTGAGGGAGGAGAATACGCCACAAATGAGGATGAGGTAATGAATATTTTGCGAACAACAAATGAAATTCTTCCAGCAAGTTTCTAGAGTGTCTTTTCATGTCTTAATTTTTGCAGGTTGGCGCGTGTCTCTTACACTTCCTTCAGCAGTTCCTGCTAGTGTTCTCAGAGTTGAGAAAAGCACCTTTATTTATAACCGGCGAATCTTACGCCGGCAAATATATTCCAGCTTTTGGACATTACATATATACGAATCAGGACGCCTCCATGCCAATTAATTTGAAGGTCAATTTTAATCATATTTGTGAGATCTTGTTTAAAATTTTGAATGGATTAAATACGTAATCTTAACTTTTTAGGGTCTAGCCATCGGAAATGGATGGACTGATCCACCAACACTATTGCATTACTCCGAGTTAGGACTACAATTAGGTCTCTTGAGCCCCGAACAAGCTGATTTGATTCACCAATCAGAAGAAAGTGCTAGACGGTATTGGGAAGAAGGAAAATATGAAGCTTATAAACAGGTAATGGGTACATAACTTTGTATGATAATTTAATTTTGTTTATTTTGATGTCTACGATCAAAACATCAACGGGATTGCAATTGAAATATTTATTTTTTATTTCAGACTGTAAGTAAAGCTTTTGGCGAATTAATACGCTATGCGCCGGTTGATTACTACAATTATTTACGTGAATATTCGTCCTTCGTTGCATTCGAGTTCGAGTTTTTTTTGAATAAAGCTGATGTGCAAAGCGCCCTTCATGTCAAAAAAATAAAATACTCATTACAGAGTAATGATGTTTTTAACAAATTTAGTAATGAGATGTACGATACTGTAAAACCATGGTTAGAAGAATTGTTGGAGCATTATGGAGTTATGTGTTACAGGTAAGTCGCAGTACCTCAGTTATTGTGTAAACATACATCAACGTTCTAATGAAACACTTACGAATGAAATCGTTCTTTTCCTACATAAGCGGGCAACTGGACTTGATCGTTGGGTACGCCCTGTCGGTCAACACATATAGAAGTCTCAACTGGTCCGGTGCACAGGCGTACCGGGACGCTGAAAGAACACTTCTCAGAGATCCGGAAGATGAAACACTTAATTCGTGAGTCGTAATCTTATTAACTATTTTTATCCACTGTCTTCGGAGAAACAGTTCTTTCTCCCGGATGTTATAAGAGCTATTTTATATTGAAACTGTTTACTAAAGCAATGCATTCATCATTTGTTAGGCATAATGAAATTAATTATGTTGAAGTTCAATCGTTTCAGTTTCGTGAAGGCGAGTGGTAATTTCATGGACGTGATGGTGCGCGGCGCGGGACATATGGTGCCAGCAGACAAGCCACGCGCCGCTAAGCAGATCATCGACATGTTCATTAACAAGTTCAAATAAATCGTTTTGTTCCTCATTATTTTTTCTTATTTGTTTTTTGAGTCAAGGACTTTGAGATAGTACTTCTGGCCAGCCACGACCTTGATTTTAGAGAATGTTAAAACACCGTGTAATAACATATACTGAATTGTGTAATTCCACCAAACTGTATTAACTGCATTTACGACATAATTATCCTAAAAATATAAATTAATGGAAAAATAAATTAGAATCCAACACAATTAAGTTAAGTTTACGCTAAAATTTACCATTGTAATCTAATTGATTTTTGTTCAACTTCAAATTACGTCAATTTGAAGCAAATAAATGTTGACTACAACAACGTTGTTGAATGTTGGGTACACCAGGCTGAACAATTAATAGCATCCTCATAGATATATACGAGATATGTAATAAGAATTTTATTTAAGTGTTATGTGTAAACCAAAAACGTATATCGGTAATCGTTTTAGTTTTCTACGTATAAAATAATGTCCAGTTTTTGTGCTGCCCGTATTCATCGCATTACCGCGACTTTCAATAGGTCATCGGTCCACCTTGCTGTGGGCCTCCTTATGCTGAGTTTTCCGGTACGCGGCCGCTACTCTAAAACGTTACTGCCCCATTGGTTATTGCTTACTGGTCATTGTGAAAAGCCTTGGGAGAAGCCTTTGTCCAGCAGTGGACAGATAGGCTGAAGAAGATATAATATAATATATGACATATATCTTTTGAACAAACGGCATTATTCGAAATGATGATAACTTTTGTACTGCCCAAAAAAAATTGAAGGTGACATGGGCCAAGCAATGGTTACTGCCATTACGTTATACAATATCTTTCAGTACACCGCACCTTCCTACCATACCGAATGTATAACCTACAATATGCTGTGAACTTCACTTTCTTCTTTATTTGCGCGATTCTAACCTTGTCAGTTGTCTGCCCTGAAAAAATAGGTAAGAAGAGGAGAACTTTTTCTAATTTAATTTCTCTCACGGTTTTCTATTGATACATCTTGACGTATGTTGTGTCTTCGACTGTTATTTGAACGTATTATTCAACCTGTATTTTATATCCCCTTTAGGTCTTCTACATCTTACCAGCATTCTAGTCGGGGCTGTGGCGAATGTACAAGTATCGTCTGGGACCCGATTCATGGTACTGGAGGGAATATTGTGGGGTTTTAGTCGGAAAGAGTCCAACATAACCCTCCGTTATTCCCAAAATCAGGGTATCCATGAGGTATAAAAAAGGTCTCCTAGATCTTCTGCCAGCTGGTTTCATGTAAACGTTTGGCACCATCAAACTCCTACGTGCCTCGAAAATCACTTTAAGCTATTATCCCAGTGTCTTTCATGGATATTTGACAGTCATTTCGTTTCGTTCTATTTTTTACTGTAATATTTTTGAGCCATTATTGGTAAAAACTTTTTACAAGAAAAAAATATAGTTATTTTTCAATTTGTAGTGTTTTTTGGAAGTCGGTTGTTTTTTACTTTTTGTGTATTCTATGTTATTTTAATGATTTCTGTTTTCACTTCTGCCGGTCAGTCTCGACTGACATTTTTTTTTATAATCTTCCAAGTATGGCAAGTCATTGCCTCAACTGATAAAAATGCAATGAAGAATCCTCGAGAAATATTAAGAGACGTAATTGTTGAAAGGTAACCAAAATCTGTGTTTGTAATTCCACATCCAAGCGTTCTTTATCCATTTCAGTAATTTTTGACCGCGTAGGTTTTGCACTATCTTAAAAAACTTTTGCAGATTTTGTTCTTTTTATAACCGACGAAAAATTTCAACCCTGTTTCACGATCTAGATTCTTGTTCTGAATTCATTCGATCCATAGCCTGAGTATGTAGGTACCCCTCATATGCAGAGACTAGTTGACTGGCGTTAGATTTCTGTTATGCTAACTACGAAAGATTTTGACGATCTGCCCATTGGATTGAAAATTTAGAAGACAACGACTGCCAAAAGTATAGAAGATAGTCCTTTTTTTTCTTTTTGAAAAAAAAAAATGGACGTTAAAACTGCAATTCAATAAGAGTTTTTCCATGTCAAGGAAAAATATGAACGCATTAAATAAATATGAAAAGTAAGGTTTATTCAAATTTATGTTTCAATTTGATGTTATTTCACTTAAAACAAATTAAGCGTTATTTCAATGGCAATTAAGTTGATTTCAGAGTGATTAATTCTAAGTACTTATATCTTACCAATGACTGATTAAAAGGTGAAGGTAAACATCTTGAGGAAAACTGGACTATAAGTCTGAAATCGCCAACCTGCATTGAGCAAGTGTGATGTTTACGCTCAATCCTTCTCTGTATGAGACCTGTGCCCAGCAGTGGGACGATAACAATGTTGATAACGATGATGATGATTGTAAAAATTATATTTTTTTTTTTCAACTTTGCCATGACTAGGAATTTCTTCTGTATCGTGGGTGCGTTTACAAATGTAGAAACTCACATACACAAACTGTATTACTTGTAGGTCATTCAAATATTTGTTCCGTGCGCAAATCGAACCCGCGACACGCAGCGCAGCAGTTAAACATTAAAACACCACGCCAACCGTGGCGTGAAAATGTTTGTATATGTAGCGTAAAGAGAACGTTATTATGTGGGATTTAAAGTTTATTATTCCATAAACTCATATTTGTTTATATTTTTGGCAAATAAATCGCGAATGCAGATGAGATTATCAGTGAAGTCACATAATACAAACCGCATAAAACAAGGGTTACTAGTCCCATAAAACCAGAACATAACATCCACGCTTATATATATTCGTTGTGTTCGGCACAGAGCTAGAGGTGCACAACCTCGAATATCATCATCGATACTTAGCAACTTTCAGTTCAGATTTTTTTGTGAAATAACCAATGCTCCATTAATATATAACACGCTAGCGGCCGCCAGCGACTTCGTTCGCGTGGAGTTAGTTATGCTCCGCTCCTTTTGGTCGCAGCGAGCATGTTAATAGCCTAAAGCCTTTCTGAATTAATGGTAGTCCATTAAAGAATTTTTCAAGTCAGACCAATAGTTGCTGATATTAGGGCGTTCAAAGAAACAAACTCTTCAGCTTTATACATATATTAGTATAGATTACGTAAGCCTACGAGTTCGAAAATGCTATGTTCGTAACATAAAATTTAATTAAAAAATAAGGGAGTATATACACGGTTTTGTATAAAGTCGAGTGTATACTTACTTTTTCTCGTAGCTGTTCATAGAGCACAAAAAAGTTTAACAAAAAGCAATAGCAGTAGAAAGTATGATACACTAAGCGTACAGTCTAATATTTAGATAAAAAATGGACAAACCATGTTTCAAAACCCATAAAAGATTTGCCCTAGCAGCATAGATGTCATATATAATATCAGCATAGATAGTGATAGATGAGGTTCCTGTTCCGTATTAGGCGGGAGGAAACGCCAGGGTGTCACCATTGTGTGGATTGCCCTGAGGACACGGTGGAGCATACAGAGGTCTGCCCGGCTTGGGTAGAGCACCACCGTGTCCTCGTAGCGGCGATCGGCGGCGATCTCTCGCGTCCGACCTTGGTCCAGGCCATAGTCCGGAGCGAGAGTGCATGGCAGGCCGTCACCTCCTTCTGCGAAGCAGTGATGCTGGCAAAGGAGGAGGCGGAGCGCGTCCTGCACCGGGAATCCCAGCGCCCTCAAGCCACTAGCCGCCGCAGTAGACGCCCTGGTCGGGAGACGACACCTAACTCCCAGCCACCATAGGCGCCGGCTTGCGGGCGGTGAGCAGTGGGCAGCTCGCCGCCCGGTAAGGACCAGGCCCGAATCGACGGCGTGTCGTGTTTCACGCGCGCCTCAAAGAGATATCAGCACATCGTGACGGGGTCCACGAAGACCAATGTCTCCTGGGTCAGGGTTGCGGGTTGGTTAAACAAGAAACCGTGGCCCAGGCCGTCGCACAGGCAAGCGAAGAAAAACGGGTGCGTTTTAGTCAGTAAAAGTCTGACACGCCCTTCCGCTCCGCCCAGAGCGGAAGAAGTCATTTGATGATTTCCCATCCCAACAAAAAAAAAGGCATAAAAGCTCATATATTATGTATGCTTAAAAATATAATCATATGAATTCATATAATATAATGCTACAAAGAAATTTTTTTTTAATAATAGTAACTAAAACTTGACCGCAATCCCGCCTGATGGTAAGCAATGATGCAATCGTTGATGGTAAAGCGCCTTTTTTATTAAGAGCCTATTCACACAAAAATTGAGTGAATAGGAAGGAAGGCGGCAGTTGAGCGAGGTGATGCAATCTAAAACCCAACAACACGACCAAAGATGCTGCGCCAGAGGAAGATTTATCTGGAGACTCTCCGTCACCAAACTCCCGACACATCAACATTTGGCGCATCGTACCCGGCACACATCGCAACACAACTGCTCAGACCCGTCGTCCGTACGGCTTCACCAGACATCATGCCGGAACACGACGAATCGCTTGGCGGCAAGACTTTGTCTGGTAGGTGGTAACTTCTGCCGGCAGCCGATGTTATGGCCTACCACCGAGGCATAAATAGCTTATTAACAGAATTCCATAACATGTTCAAAGAAACTCGTTACGTAATAACGTGCAATTCCAAGTAATTCTTGCATAAATTTTACAAAATAGGTAAAACCTGTAGTACACTGCACACGTTACGATACACTAATTTATATGTCAGCGGGATTCATCGCTAGAGGATGGTGTTGCTAACTACTTTAACATACGTTGCTGTAGTTGCCATGCGAGTTGCGACCATTGCGGACGACTGCGGCCGCGTGATTTCGTTAGTGGAGAAAGTTTCGTGGGATGCATTGGAGCTATAATTTTAAATGTTATAATTTCAGATTCTGTATTACCCATCCAGACCCAACAAAAGGAATGACAACTGCGAATTTTGCCGGACATATTTTTTGCAAATCTATTCATCTGAATAATTATAGTTTGGACTGCTTGCAGACTGCAAACTGGCTGTAGGTTTTGCAACAAACGAGAGTTTAGTATACCTACGGTTACTGTTACAGAGATTTTGTAACATGCATTCAGCATTCCTAACATATATCAGCAGCAAAGAATTGACAGATCACGTTCTTATTAAACAGTTAACAGTCTTATGAATATTCGCATTGCTATAAGAGAGACTTAGATAATCTTACAATCGAATGTATTCACAATCCAATAGCCCGTGTTATCCAGATTGCCAAAGGAATGTAGATAAGATCCACAAAACAAATTCTTAGTCGCTATCTGATATAAGAAAACATACTAACAATAAATCCAGCGAATGAGCTCCAATATTTCTATTTACGTCCCAAACAGTATCATTTGAATAATTTCCACGATTCCGCAGATTCCTAATTTCGAGTTGTCTATAGAGATTCGTGACAATAGGGGCTCTTTCTATGGCCTGGGGGGGTCCTCCTCCCACCCAGTTACCCCCTTACAAAGCAATGTCTAAAAGTGAATGCTTACGACGCTTTTTGTAAGAACTGCGCTACTAACCTTGTCGGTGACTTGAAGTTGGAACTCGTTTCCGATTCTCGGCAACTTGGATTCTATGTTTGTGTTTGTTATGGCTGTTTCCTTTAACGGAGTACTCTAAGGTATTTCGAAGTTTTGCCAAGTCCATTTTCGTTGTTGGTTTTGCGAGCACTCTCCGTGCATTTTCGACATCAAAAGTATATAAAAATTATAAGTTATAAGTCGTGATCGGAAAACCATTTGCACGAATCTTGCTGTAAAAGTGCACAAGTGTTATAAAATTGTAACGTTATGAACAAGTTTGTTATTCTCCATTCATTGTAGAATCGAAATGACTTTTCCAAGCAGAATTTAATGATGTTTAAAAGTGTACTCATATAAAAAACATTTGACTTTTCATTAAAGCTAACATAAGAACTAGATAAGATGGAGTCTTTTGAAATGAAAATATGTTTTAAAACCTTAAAGGTATGTGCTGCACCAGAAGACAAGAACTTAAGTAAATCCATCACTTAAATGGTTCCAATATAGAAGATTATCTCTCTTTAAACTCAATATAGATATTCTAGGTGTACAAATATTAGTAAGATACAGCTCCTATATGTCAGCTCTGAAGGTCGGAAGTCTGGTCGTGTGTTACCTGAAGCGTGTTAACACCCGACTGTGTACTGAATATGGGAAGCTGTGAACCGAATTGAACTGTCAACTGTCCTTAAGATTGACTATCGGACTACAGAAATGTTTGTTGGGTATAGACAGTGAATGCATAGGATTGGCAGGTTTCTAGTAAAGATCAATTTTAACCCTACATCAAAACTTCCGTCTATCAATATGAGTTGCGTTTGAAATATTTTAATCCATACTAATATTATAAATGCGAAAGTAACTCTGTCTGTCTGTTACGCTTTCCCGCTTAAACCTCTCAACCGATTTTGGTGAAATTTGGCACAGATAATCTTTAGACTCTGAGAAAGAATATAGGCCACTTTTTATCCAGGAAAATTTGATATTCCCGAGGGAAATCTAAAAAGCGCGATATAACCAAATTACACGCGGGCGAAGCCGCGGGCGGAAAGCTAGTGCTATCTAATATGACACTAATGGATTAAAACGAACAGGTACTAATGTCTTGTCAAATCAAAGACCACGAAAACAGTGATCATCATTGAAGAGTACAAAAGAAAACTTAGTTTTTTCAGTCAGAATGAGACGCGGCAATGTTTAGAGCATCAATTTATTATTTTAGAGAGGCAGCGTCACATGAGTCGCATTCCATTAGCTCTTCTTAGCAACAACGCAAAAAACTGTGAGTTTAATAATTCAGACTTATTTTAATCGTGCTTTGTCATGTGCACGGAAATTCGAGTGTTGTTTTTAAGTGGACATCACGCTCCAAATACATCGGCTACCTACAAATGTCTAACTAACCAGTGTTCTTTGAAACAACGAGTGGCATAGCATGATCAACCTACATTTATAATGATCCCACTACCGGGGCACACCGAGCTTCCACTGCTGGGCTAGTTGGGATAACAGATTAAATTCTGTAGTAATTCTCTTTATGATTTATTTCCTAGATTGTAAAATATATTTTTTGTACGAACGACAGCAGTTCAAAGTACCCGAAATTCACAATCAATCTTGAGTTTATATGCTTTAAAGATAAAGTTGAAAATCTAATGAAGAAATCCGGCAGATTGTAGTAACTTTATGTGCTGTTGTCTGTATTTCACTTCACGTACCACAGTATTTTGAACATGTATAAATTATTGTTAAAATCTACCACGTAGGCCCAGTGCGTATTGTAAGATGTCACATGTTGACGGAATTTTTGCTTCTGGGAGCTGTTAATTTTTGCTTTTGGGAGCTGTTAATTTTTGCTTCTAGGAGCTGTTAATTTTTGCTTCTGGGAGCTGTTAATTTTTGCTTCTGGGAGCTGTTAATTTTTGCTTCTGGGAGCTGTTAATTTTTGCTTCTGGGAGCTGTTAATTTTTGCTTCTGGGAGCTTTTAATCTTTGCTTCTGGGAGCTGTTTATTTCCTTACTATGTTTTCCTTCATCGTTTTGAGAGCAGGACGAATGGGAATGTGGCTCAATACAAAGTTCCATAGCCTCGTATATCTAGTAAATGCCCCAATCCATACTAATATAGTGTCTCTGTCTGTCTGTCAACTACTGAACCATTGAACCGATTGTAATGAAATTTGGTACACACATAATCTAGTAGAGCCTGAGAAAGGACATAGGCTATATAACATCCCGCTATGACCAGGAGCAGAGCAGTAACAAAAAATGTTGCGAAAACGGGAGCTAACGCGGTCGTACTACATATTGCTTTTATTATTTTAACAGGCGCTTATTTTATATCAATTGAGCTCTTTTTAATTTGCGATAACCACCGCGCGCTGTAAACTGAAGTCTACGCGGACGAAGTCGCGGGTAACAGCTAGTAGTCCATAATACCAGTAATTGAGCGATTAAACATCAGCTGGAATAACTTTTTATTTATACATAGCCAATTTCATCCATAACACAACATTGTCGGTAGTGTTAGTTTAGTAACAACCATTTTCCCCGACCAACTTGCAGTCAAGCGACCGCTTTGATCTTACGCTAACTTCCGCTTAATGACCCACATCGGGACTCCTTTAAAGTGAGACATTACATACGTATCACACACACAGCTTTGCAGTTTTATCGCAATTTAGGTAGAAAATGAATGCACTTTTTGATTCACATAAAGATAAACAAATGCTGAGATCTCCTTTAAGTACGAAAGTACACCTTCTTAATATTTAATCTTGCCCATATGTTTATACTTCCAGTGTACCCAGATACGCCTAGGCAGATTGATTTTTTATAGTATCTATACTTTTGTTAGAGAAACTAAATAAATAAAAAATTGAACAAAAAATCCTGAAAAACAGGACAGTTTTCAGCTTTTGTAGAAAATATGTAGGTACCTAGTTGTTATTTAAGTTCTTTTTCTGATTTCAAACTTGAAACTGCTAGTTGACGGTTGAGAGATTTTCGTAGGACAAAGAAAATTGTAACATCTATGAAAAGACTAGAAGCAGAAAAAAAAAGCTAGAAGAAAATGTTACCAGGAATATTTAATATCTTGATTTAAAAAAGGGTCCTTGCCCGTTTTTCTCCGCAAAGCTAACAGGATGCATCCTGAAAGTTGGCAACGTCGCAGAAAGTTATCAAATATTTCGCTTTTTGGTTATCAATATTGTTATTGATTTGCGATTCAAAATATAACTAATGACTGCAATTCAATTAACCACAAAGATATATTACAATTACTTTGATTGAATAACTTACTGTAGCCCGCGAATTCGTCTGGAATTTAGCATGAAAAGTAGCCATGTACTTATCTATAAAGCTGAAGAGTTTGTACGTTTGTTTGTTTGAACGTGCTAAACTCAGGAACTACTGATTCGATTTGAAAAATACTTTTTGCGTTGGATAGCCCATTAATCCAGAAAGGTTAGGCTATATAACATTACGCTGCGACCAATAGAAGCGGAGCATAACTAACTCCACGCGAACGAAGTCGCTGGCGGCCGCTAGTCTGTCAACGCGTAACAAAGAAACAAATTCATTTTTGCATTCATATTTAATTTATTTTGCTATTTATGAAAAAAAAAAAAACTGAACAGAGAAAAATAGATGCAGAGGTGATATTATATAGGTAGATGAGGGAGATGATATTAAACAGATATTTTCGACATTGCAAAGTTTTAGTATACCTACTACTTTAGTAAATCGAAAATATCTGTTTAATATGTAAAAAAAAAAAGGTTAATGAAGATGAAAGATAGTTCTATTATCATCATCAACCTTTTTTTTATCGTCTCACTGCTGGGCACATGTCTCCTCTCAAACAAAGAAGGATTGAGCGTAATCACCACACTTGCTCAATGCCGGTTGGCGATTTCAGACTTATAGTCCAGGTTTCCTCGAGATGTTTTCCTTCACCTTCAGTGATTGGTGTCCAAGATATACTTAGAAAGAACATGTAACTTTAGAAAAGATACATTGGTACTTGTCTGACCTGGAATCGAACACGCATACTTGAGAGTCTGTTAGAGTGTTTTAACCACTAGGCCACCACGACTTATCTATACCTAATATAAAATAGAAGTCTGGAAAAAATGCTGAGATAATATACAGTAAGTGCCTAAATGGAAGCTTACTTAGAGAAAAAGAAAAAAATACGTTTTAATCTTAAGAGATGAATACCCATAAGTCCAGTTTCAAAGAAAAAGTTGCACCAGTAAACTACCTAGTTTAAAACAGAAACTTGCAATTTAATGTCGGCCAAATACCAGAGTGTGTAATACTACATACTTGCAAGTATACGCTCTGTACTTGCATATATTCGTTACATTAGTATTCTGTAGTACGCCGTTTCACACGGAGGCCGCGGGAGAAGAATGTAATCTATTTAATCGGTCACTAGCCGATGTATCAGAAAGCGAATCCTTCTCGCGTTTATATATTATTTTTTTTATATACTTATAAACTAGTGCTTGACTACAATCCCGCCTGATGGTAAGCAGCGATGCAATCGTTGATGGTAAAGCGCACAAGTTTATTAAGCCTATTCACTTAAAAATCTTAGTGAGTAGGAAGGAAGACGGCAGTTGAGCTAGGTGATGCAATGTTAAACCCAACAACACGACCAACGCTGCTGCACCAGAGGGAGATTAATCTGGAGACCCCCACGATCAAACTACCGACACAATAACATTTGGCACATCGAACCCGGCACACATCGCAATACAACTGCTCAGACCGGTCCTCCGTACAGCTTCACCAGACATCATGCCGGTACACGACGAATCGCTTGGCGGCAAGATTTTGTCTGGTGGGTGGTAACTTCTGCCGGCAGCCGATATTATTGCCTACCACCGAGTAAAGTATTTTTTGTTGATCACAAATACGAGGGCTACTTTCGATGTTGTTTGAAGTGTGGTTGATATTAGTGGTTTTCTTTGGTTGAGGAAATGATTCCTATCTCATTATTTGTTTTTTTTTTTACTCTACCTTTCTATTCGTATTTGATTGACATTAGTATTATGTACCCCTATAAAACGTAAAACAACATAAAATCTTTATTCACATTGGTAGTAATATATTACATACATTTTATGTATAAATATCGCAAACAATACAACGTTATTCGCAATAATAATTACTACCCGAGCACCCACTACACATCAATTATTGGATTCATATTAATTGAAGCGAGTCAAACAAATATATTTTCAAGTACCCTGCGATATTGGAAACGGCATACCTCTCTGTTGCCATCCATACTAATATTATAAATGCGAAAGTAACTCTGTCTGTCTGTCTGTCTGTCTGTCTGTCTGTCTGTCTGTCTGTCTGTTACGCTTTCCCGCCTAAACCTCTCAACCGATTTTGATGAAATTTGGCACAGACAATCTTTGGACCCTGAGAAAAACATAGGCTACCTGTTATCCCGGAAAAATTTGATATTCCCGAGGGAAATCTAAAAAGCGCGATATAACCGAACACCACGCGGACGAAGACGCGGGCGGAAAGCACACAATCTTTAGACCCTGAGAAAGGACATAGGCTACCTTTTATCCCGGAAAAAATTGATGTTCCCGAGGGAAATCTAAAAAGCGCGATATAACCGAAACTTACGCGGGCGAAGCCGCGGGCGGAAAGCTAGTCAATAATATAATTTATGTTAATTACTATTTACCTGATGTTGCAGACTTAAGTGCTTTATTTGTAATTTTACTCTACCTATGTGTACATGTATCTATTGAGATAAAAAATTAAATAATAAATAAATTCGTTTGTTTTTTCTATAGGCCTAATTCAAAGTACATCACGGTAATAGGCACTGTTTGAACATGTGTGCATACGTGCCTATCTAGACTTACAAGTTTTTAGGTTATGTTATTCGTGGACCCCTTCAGGGTCTACTTTATACTTTATCTCGGTGGTAGGCCATATTTCTCGGTGGTAGGCCATAACATTGGCTGCCGGCAGAAGTTACCACCCACCAGAAAAAGTCTTGCCGCCAAGCGATTCGTCGTGTTCCGGCATGATGTCTGGTGAAGCCGTACGGAGGACGGGTCTGAGCAGTTGTGTTGCGATGTGTGGCGGGTACGATGCGCCAAATGTTGTTGTGTCGGGAGTTTGGTCGTGGAGAGTATCCAGATTAATCTCCCTCTAGCGCAGCTTCGTTTGGTCGTGTTGGTCTTGGGTTTAACATTGCATCACCTCGCTCAACTGCCGTCATCCTTCCTATTCTTTCGTTTTTTAAGTGAATAGGCTTAATAAACTATTGCGCTTTACCATCAACGATTGCATCTCTGCTTACCATCAGGCGGGATTGCAGTCAAGCACTAGTTTATAATCATTAAAAAAATATATATACTATCAGTCACCGAGAGGAAGCTAGTGTTGTATGTTGGGGAACATTATAGGCTGATTATGTTAAAATTTTGACAAATAGTGGGTGAATATTTTGTCAAAAAGCTCTGAAATGTTTGAGAAAAGGCCCAGCAGGCTAAACAAACTACCAAACGATATACAGTTAACTAACAAAGGGCGTTCCCGTTAACCCGAAATAGTATAGCATACATACATGCTAAAAAAAAATATTTCCATTCGAAAACAAAATGTTTTAAAATTTTTTCAATATGAAAATATTCAACAAAAATTTTAAATTTACATGTAAAAGAAACACACTGTACACGCGAACATGAAAGACGGCAACGTCGCAATTTATTTATGAATGACGAGCCGCGTAAGCGGCGGCGATCTAAGATCTAATTGTTTGATGTGTGTTGGTTGATGTGTGTTGGGCAATGCAACGTTAGGTAGATACTATTCCGCGCTACTATTTTGATTTAAAACAGGAGGTTTCAAATTTATTTTCAATTATAATTTCTTTTTATTCGGATTATTTTATGCTTATTTTTCTATGCTGATATTTTTATTTTAATCTATTAATGATATATAATAACGAGTTTAAGGGAACGCCCTCTGTTATTTAACAAACTGTATAAGACGGTCTGACAGTAGGTAAATCTCTCTAGCTAGAATCTCGTTGCTTGCATAGTTGATAGTAACCAAAACCTCTTCAGTGAGTTCCGCCCCTTTTTTATGTGTTTCCAGATATACAATAGGTATGTAAAGAAAGCCCCGTCCGACCCAAAAGGATAATAAAGGTTAGGTATACACATGATCAAATAAAATATGAAATTTCACATAATCATCATAGTCACAATAGTAATGAATTTTGAAATAATCTTTTTTTCCGCGAATTAATTCCAACTTCCCCAAAATTTGGTAATGTTTTTAATAGTGACAACACCATATTAGACGGTATTTTTATGAGTGATGCCACCACGTGCGGCATGCACTGCCCCCCTTCACCCGCGCATGTATGCCTACCGTGTTACCTACCGCACACCTATTAAGTTACCTTTTTCGAAATAATATTTATTATATTAGGGGGATTGTTTTTTAAGTTTAGCCCGGCTTTGTAGAATCAGTTATCGATACCTAACAATACCTTCACGGATCGGACAGGGTTTCCTTTCAGTTGTCATAACAATCATATGTTCGAGTAGAACAAATAGAGCCAATACCTGTAAATTGTACGACGGACTCCCGAGATTTTAATTACACATTAAATTAATTTTACACCCAATAAGAAACTATAGCGCTTGATCCTAAAATTATGTAGTCATGTTTTATAGCTTTAAATTATTGACGTAACATAATTTTTCATTAATTTACGATTAGATTTCATGAGAAAAATTAACAATACCTATTACGAAAATTGTGTTAAAATATTATAATATTTAGGAACATAACCGAAACATACTCAAATTACATTAAAGTTCTGAAAGCTGTCTGCTTGGTAGTTACACCAAAACTTGACCCAAAAACTCTATTTCTGTTAATGCACAGATATTTTCGCAGAAACTTAAATTTTTGTTCTACTTTTGCGGAACTGCCCTAGTTTAGTTGCATATATATTTTATTAATGTTATTGCACATATTTGGCAACAGAGTTAATTATGTTAAAATTCTCCATAGACAGGCTCAAAATGAGATCACAGGACAAAAAAAAACAGTCTTGATTCTGAAAGAGTTCGTTCAGAGGTTGATTGGGTTCACAATTGTAAGAGTTCCCTTCTATAACATATTGTTCGAGTCAAGATGAGGTCTCGTAAAACGAGATGAAAGGCGTCTTCGCTAACAGAATCTTCGTAATGAGGTTTGCACGAAGAACATTCTCGAAGTTACAAATATCTTTAACTTTTTTATGTACCTACCTGTTGTACGGCGCGATCCTGAAGGAATACCTATTTAATATACATAAATAAAGCTTTAACTTTGTATGGACATAAGTTTTATGTGTATTTGGATATATAATGAACCTACGAAAAATTTAAAACCTACCTCTAAGCAAACCACGTGAAGGTAAGATTAATTTCAGCGAAACACTAACAGAATAAAATAATGGTAAATTGCTTCATACTCGTTTCTCTTTCCATTCACTAAACAATTCTTCCTAAATGAGTTATACGCTTTTATTCAGAATCTGTCAGATTTTGTAAAAAATAAAATCCTTATATGTTTAAGGATTTTTCTGCTGATAACGCAAATCACGCAATGAGTATTGCTGAACTATTAACTATGAATGGCAATTGTGTATTAGGCAATAAGAATAATGAAATATATTTTATAGGAAGTTTTTATATGTCAAACTTACTCAATTCTACTTCGATATGATATTCAATAACAAATAGCAACACTTAATTGGTTACATTCTGCCTATTTCTGACCTGTTGAGTTAGGTCAGGGTCATTTCCATACATCTACGTGTCGTTTTTTCCAAGTAAATATTTCATGCGCCCATGATGTGCCAACAAAGAATCTAGGCTAACTGGAAGCAGTTATAATTATACTTTCGCATTATTGTTATTTTTAATCTCCTTTACCATTTCGAAAAAAAATTGCAAGGCGATACGCAGGGGCCGCTACCAACTCACAGATGCCCGTTGAACGTTTTTAATGTAATGAGACCAGCCGATGATAATCCTTAATCGCACCCGCGGTTGATGTAGCCAGACTAATGCGAATATTTACACCTAGCTTTCCGCCCGCGGCTTCGCCCGCGTGGAGTTCGGTTATATCGCGCTTTTTAGATTTCCCTCGGGAACATCATATCTTTCCGGGATAACATGTAGCCTATGTTCTTTCTCGGGGTGTAAAGATTGTCTGTGCCAAATTTCATCAAAATCGGTTGAGAGGTTTAAGCGGGAAAGCGTAACAGACAGACATACAGACAGACAGACCGACAGACAGACAGAGTTACTTTCGCATTTATAATATTAGTATGGATGATGTATGTAGGAGTATTTAAACGAAATGATAAATTAGCGCGTCTTTGGCTGTTGCAATCTATGTAGATGACTTGGGGACCTAAATATTTGAAATTATGCCATACCGAAATTATTTTGTTACGTGCCACCAACAGCGTGCTATTAGTAGTAAACACGGTTCCGAGAATGTAGAGTATCCAGATAAGCCATTACTGACATGATTGTGCCAGTATGACGGAACCGATAATTATCGGTAAATTTCATATGGAATCATGTTATGATGTTCTGTGATGGGTTTCTGTTGTTTCTTTCGACAGCTACATACAGCTATTTTGGTGGGTTAATTTGTAGGAAGGACTAAATGAGTGTTTTTGTAAAGTACTTAACTAATTTTAAATTTCCTTTCTTTTTTTTTTTTTTTTTTTTAATAAGTTATAAACTAGCGCTTGACCGCAATCCCGCCTGATGGTAAGTAGTGATGCGATCATTGATGGTAAAGCGCGCTAGTTTATTAAGAGCCTATTCACTCTAGCCTTGAAGACACTTAAATTGTAATGTGACGGAAACACCGTCGCTGTCAAATTGTTCCAGTCCCTCGATGTACGCGGTATAAAAGAGGAAGCGAAACGCTACGTCCGGGTCGCAGTGGTGTCAACAACGTAAGGGTGGAAACTCGCCGTACGACGGGTCGTCCGATGGTGGAACGGAGATGGGGAAATTAAATCATGCAATTCCCTTGCACACTCACCAGAATGTATCCTATAGAAGACCGAAAGGCTAGCTACTCTACGCCTGTGCTCCAGGCTTTGGAGACCATTTCGAGTTAAGTCTGGGTCGCCATTCAGCCTCTTCGCACGCCTCTCCACTGAATCCAAAGTAGCCAGGTGACATTTCGCAGCACCAGCCCAAATGTGGCTGCAGTACTCCACACACGAGCGGACCTGTGCTTTGTACAACATTAGATGCTGCCCCGGTGTGAAGTACCGCCGGACCTTTGCGATAACGCCAAGTTTTCTGGCAGCCACCTTGGCCTTGGACTCAAAGAACCGCCCAAAGTTAAGGTTCGAGGAAATCTCTACCTACTCCTAAAAGCTGAAGGCGGTTGGTGCACTCCAAGGATACATTCTGAAAAGTAGGAGCCAAGGTGAACGGGCTCCTTTTGGCGGTGAAAAGACACGCCTGTGTTTTGGCGGCATTGAATGCTACTAGATTGGCTTTGCCCCATTTGAAGACTGCCTGTAGTCAGCCATAGCTTCTCTTTCGGACCGGATTGTTTCCTTACTAGCCCGAGCTTCCTGTAGGTATCTCTCCACAACTGTGCTGTCATCTGCATACCCATAGATATCGGGCATCAGCAGATCGTTAATATGCAGCAGGAACAGAGTTGCAGAGAGAACAAACCCCTGAGGAACACCGGCATTGGTCGACATGGGCTCCGATGAGCATCCGTCGACAACAACTCGGAGGGACCGTTCAGTCAGGAAGTCTTTTAACCAGCCAGTCAGGCCAGCGGAAACGCCGTACGCTGGAAGCTTACTCAAAAGGCGAGCGTGCCATACCCGGTCGAAGGCCTTCGAGACATCAAGGGAGACGGCAATCGCTTCCCCATTTTTCTCGAGGGCCTCGCCCCACAAGTGGGTGGCATACACTAGTAGGTCTACAGTTTACCGATTGCGCCGGAAACCGTACTGTCGGTCACTGAGGAGATTGTTACCTTCCAGGTAAGCCAAGAGGCGAGACTTCAATACACGCTCCATAATCTTGCAGAGTATGGAGGTTACCGAAATCGGTCGATAGTTGGTAGGATCGGCACGACTACCCTTTTTGGGCACGGGCTGCACGTTGGCAAGCTTCCAGGACTTGGGCACTATACCAGTCCCAAATGAGAGGCGATACAGGCGCGTCAATACAGGAGACAACTCGGGCGCACATGCCTTAAGAACAATCGCCGGTATACCATCTGGACCACTAGTCTTATTCACGTCCAGACGACACAGATTTTGATATCAATAACATTATATTTTTATTTTTTTTTCCCTATTATAAACCAGCGCTTGACCGCAATCCTGCCTGATGGTAAGCAGTGACGCAATCGTTGATGGTAAAGCGCACTAGTTTATTAAGAGCCTATTCACTCTAGCCTTGAAGACCCTCAAATTGTAGTCCGACGGAAACACCGCCGCTGGCAAATTGTTCCAGTCCCTCGATGTACGCGGTATAAAGGAGGAGGCGAAACGCTTCGTCCGGTTCGTAGTGGTGTTAACAACGTAAGGGTGGAAACCAGCCGTACGACGGGTTGTCCGCTGGAGGAACGGAGATGGGGGAATTAAATCATGCAATTCCCTCGCACACTCCCCGAAATGCATCCTATAGAACACCAAAGGCTGGCTACTCTGCGCCTGTGCTCTAGGCTTTGGAGACCAACTCGAGTTAGATAATGGTCACCAATCAGCCTCTTTGCACGTCTCTCCACTGAATCCAAAGTGGCCAGGTGACACTTGGCAGCACCAGCCCAAATGTGGCTACAGTACTCCACACACGAATGGACCTGTGCTTTGTATAACATTATAATCCAAGATTATGTGTACTTAGTTAAATCAGAATGCTGTGTATTTTTTTTTTTTCTACATATGGACTTATTTTAGATTGGCAGTGATGTTGGCAAAGAGATGACGGAGCGCGTGAGGGGGCGGGAATCTCAGCGCCCTCATGCCTCTAGCTGCTGCAGGAGACGCCCTGGTCGAAAGACAGCATCGAACTCCCGGCCACCGCAGGCGCGGGCAGCGGGCAGCTCGCCCCCCTGGTAAGGACCAGGCCCGGATCTACGGCGCGTTGTGTTTCACGCGCGCCTCAAAAAGATGTCAGCATATCGTGATGGGGTCCATGAAGCGATTGCGGGTTGGTCAAATGAGAAACCGTGGCCCTGGCGTACAGGCAAGTGAAAGAACATGCGTGGGTTTTAGTCAGTAAAAGTCTGACACACCCTTTCACTCCGCCCAGAGTGGGAGAGGTCATTTGGTGATTTCCCATCCACAACAAGAAAAGAAGGACTAATTGTTGCTTATGTTAAACACCCAGAAGTTTAGCTTGTAAATGGTGACTGTGTAAGTCCAAGATTATTGCTACCTATGATATAGGTAAGTAAGATAGATAGATATATCACTGATATGAATTGGTAAGAAACGACACAAACAAAGCATTAAATCAGTCCTGTACCCATCAGGACATCACTACATGTCTTATATCAGTGTGACAAATCTACTAAAGTGTTCTTTTCGATATTGCAATACTTTGATTATTGATATTAACACGCACATTTTAGTCAAAATGGAGACGCCAACAAAAGCTTGGCCACGCAGGACTGCACGTGTCTGTTAAATTATATTTTTAGAAAATATTATCGGCCATAATGTGTGCCAAACATATGCAAACGCGACTCATTTGCATGCTTTTCGAATACGTTATACAATTAGTCCCGGAAAATTGCGCCGGAGTTTTTAATGTTCCATTTTTTTAATGGTCGTAATAAAAATATCTAGGCGACTGGATTTTTATGTGAATAGTACAAATTGTAAAATAATTAAATCATACATGTTTTTTTTTCTTAAAAAAAAACCTAAAACGGAAACAACCATACCATTAAAAAACAAAGTATTATTTTACATTACATTTACATTGCATATTAAAAAGTTTATCTCTCAGAAAAATCAACTTTTATCCGTATTTCTGTGTAGCAAGCTGTAGTAGAAACACACACGGGCGCCCTACGCCGCTTAAATAAAACAACAGGATCTTCTTTTTTTTTGATAGGGCTTCTCGTAGTTGACCTTGAGAGGTCATGACTACTTAACCGGACTTTAACATACAACAGGATCAGGCCTACATCATTATATATATTATGGAGCGATAGAAAGAGAAGGCAATATTACTTTCTCATCTACTCTGACGGTCAGACTCGTCCATCCGACTGCCAGCGCGGCAAATTCCGTCTTATGAATTTTCGATCAGGTCACGTGTGCTGACGCGAGTTTAAATTTTTTTACCCATCCCAAAAGTGCACAATACCGGTTTCACTTCAAAAAAGGATTTTTTGGGTTAGCTATGACAGTTACAGACAATACATGTAGGTAGAAACCTAATGTGCTGAGAATACCCTCTGTGACGTGAAAATATGCTCTAATTAAATACCCTAAACAAGCGACACCCAGCGACATGTCATTGAGCAATAAGAAAGCGTGTTGATAGCTCTAAAAATAGTTTGCTATAAAAGCTTCTTCTGCTGCAATAAAATGTATGTTTAGAATTTGAAGTCGTTTAATTGCTGAAAGAATGATAACATTGGTGTTACAAAATAATTTGGGAGAAGCTGAAAAAAACATTCATGTTTTCAGTCCGTTTAACAACACAAAACATCGCACAACCCAATATTAACATTGCCCTAACATCCAAAAAAATATGTTAAGAACCAGAAAAACGAGGTCACGGCTTCCATGGCAACCTTGATTTTACGCTCCTCATTACGTCCATAAAAGTAACACCGAGTTCCTCCATAATTTCATTTTAAAAAAAATAAGGAAACTCTTTTGTTACGAAATTAAGTTAGGCCTGTAATTAAAACATAATATAATTGGGCCACGTTTATGAATGGCCTATTAATTTTAAGCTGGAGTCAAAAGGATTTTAATGTAAGGGTAGGAGCGTTTATTTTATGGAAAGTTTGCAAACTAGCGGGTTCCGTGGTAACTTGTTTGGGATCACCTGTATTCTGATTCCAACTGCGAACGAATTAATCCCTTGCAAAAGTTCTGGTTTTCATTACTAGTAGCCGACGGGCGTTGGGTTTCAGTTGCGAAAGCCCCTATTTAGGGTACGCGTAGTTATGTTCGGAACTTAAAAAAGGGTTTAGTAACGTTCATTTTTGCTTTCATTGGTTAATTATGACGAGAGTCTCTTCTCTCACTTTTGGAAAGGATAGAGTGTCCTTTTGTGCTTCTATAGATATCTAGGTAAGCATATCGGTTAACAGAAAACTCTACTCTCTAATTTTCAACCTAAATCTTAGATATGAATATAGAACTGTCGCCTTTTTATTCTTAATATTAATTTGTTGAATTATAAATACTAATTTGTTGACCCATATGCCAGTGAAATACAATTTAACTGATAGGTACATATTAGATCTCGTACATTTTCTTCTGCGCGACGTCCCAGTTCAGAAAGAAACATTTTTTTTCAGTCCATCGGGTACGTTTGTAAAGTCTTGCCGCTAAGCGATTCGTCGTGTTCCGGCATGATGTCTGGTGAAGCCGTACGGAGGACGGGTCTGAGCAGTTGTGTTGTGATGTGTGGCGTGTACGATGCGCCAAATGTTGTTGTGTCGGGATTTTGGTCGTGGAGAGTCTCCAGATCAATCCCCCTCTAGCGCAGCATCGTTTGGTCGTGTTGATCTTGGGTTTAACATTGCATCACCTCGCTCAACTGCCGTCATTCTTCCTATTCCTAAGTTTTTTAAGTGAATAGGCTTAATAAACTAGTGCGCTTTACCATCAACGAATGCATCACTGCTTACCATCAGGCAGGTTCGCAGTCAAGCACTAGTTTATAATTATTAAAAAAAAAAAAAAAAAGTAGCATCAACTTTCCTAGTGCGCTTGCCAAAAGTAACGATTACTGTGTGTGTGTTGTGTGTGTACATTTAATCCCAATGATAGTACTAATATTCGGATGCATTTACAACTGAAAATGACTCAACAGCTACTAAATTTATTTTCAGACACCTTCTATCTTAATGCTAAATGCTATTATAACGAATTCCCAATTTAAACAGTTCTTACTCTCGTTACAATACTCCTTAAAGTAACATATTCGACTTCAATGAAGTCTACATGCCAAAAAAAAAGAAAGAAAGCAGGTAAGTGCCAGTCAGTATGATACCCTGGCCCTTTTTTCAATTTTACTTTTATGTCTATATTAATATACACTCTCTAAAATTTATAGTGGCTATTAATATCGATTCTAAAGAGACCGTGAAGCCGTGTGACAATCAGACGAATAGATGGACAGGGGAATTAGTACTAACGTTTCCTTGGATACAGAACCCCAAAAACAATAATATATAAAAATCACGGCCGCCATGTAAACAACACAATAATACTGTCTATAATAGACTTCATAGAACAATGCCATGCTCCCATATGTCGGATATCGCCTGGCAATGCACCAACTAATGGACAAGGCAACATATCGGGTTGAACGGAAATTTTATATCTCTGGTCATTAATATTCAGCCGCATGTTGGCTTTGAATATTGCTTTATTTATTTGTCGTGTATGGATGATTTTGGGTCATCGTTCGAATTTTAAATCGTGGAACAAAAACTAGTTTTAAGAACCGCCATACAGGTTGACAGGGACATCGAAAACAGAGTCTGTTACCATGAAGCCAATACATGTTGCTAGAACCATGGAGCAAATATTTGCATCATGGCTAGAACCCTCTATTGAAAATTTTAAACGGTATTAGAAAAAATAAACTACTGTTTCATGGAACAGTGAGTCCTACACTATTTTTTTTTTTTGTTATCAACGATTTTCAACACTTGTTTGTTCAACATCAAGTACTGAATCCTCGATAACAGACTCTGCGTCGAAATGAATGTATAGTGAAGGAATTAATTCCTGGAACCATTCATTTTGGCTAGAGTATTGCTGATTTATTTATTTATTTTTATTTATTTATTTTAAAAAAAAGATGGATGAAAAAAGTTTTAGAGAGTTTAACTGAACTAATTTGACTTATGTCGATGAGTGGCGCCGATTCCCTTGTTCAGAAACTAAACTAAACTAAAGTCAGTGTATATTTTACTGCCTATTTCTTTAAGAAAAGGAGAGCAGATAAAATATTAAGTCATGTGAAATTAAGTCAATCTACAGACCTTTTAGACGTGATTAAAAACATGGCGACTAAATATACGTCAATTCGGCGCTGACTAATATCCATCAATAATATTCATAAGAGTGTCCATGCAGTTTCTTGCCCGTTCTTCTCCATAGGTACCTACTCTTTGGAATGGGCGACTAGCTTCATCTTATTGACTGACCGACCTTCTGACAATTCAAAAGTGTCTGTAACGGGTTTATTTGAAATAAATGATTTGATTTGATTTATCATCATCATCATCAGCAACCTTTTATAGTCCCACTGCTGGGCACAGGTCTCCTCTCATACAGAGAAGGATTGAGCGTAATCACCATGTTTTCCTTCACCTTCAGTCATTGGTGTCCAAGATATACTTAGAAAGTACATATAACTTTAGAAAAGTTACATTGGTATTTGCCTGACCTGGAGTCGAACCCGCACACTCATACTTGAGAGGCTAGTGTTTTAACCACTAGGCCACCACGACCACAATACTATATTAAAGTATACTATTGTTAAATTGTTATCCTTTTTAACTTAATTTGTGGTTCTGTCTGTGTGCTTCAAAAACATACTTAACCAAAAGTTGTGCACCCTAATTGCGTAACACAAATCATAATCTGAACCATTTTGACGGATATTGCTAATCCATTTCTAAAACATCTTGAGGAAACCTGGACTTTATAAGTCTGATGTCGCCAACCCGCATTGAGCAAGCGTGGTGATTACGCTCAATCCTTCTCTGTATGAGAGGAGACCTGTGCCCAGCAGTGGGACGATAAAAGGTGATGATGATGATGATGATGCTACTTTAATATATGTACATAAGTTACAATTAATACACCATACTCGCAACTCGTATTTAAGCTTTAGCAATAGATAATACAGTTGTCTAGAAACTATTGACAGTTTAAACAAAACATGATACTAAATAACAAATCATACAATGCGAAGTCGTAGAAGATAAGGCTAGTATTCACAACCATGAACTAAACAGATAAGTTAAGCAGGTACACTAGAGGGTTTAAGACTTGTATACACATAAAACTAAGAAGATAAACTCACTGAAAATTTAGTTGGAGTACAGCGAGAATAATTTTCGACATTAGAAGCATTTGGTCGTATGTGTAGTACGTCGGACGTATACATACGACCTAATGCTTCTTAGGTCAAGAATTCCTTTGTAGGAAAAGAGAAGAATCGCTCTACATCTTCAAGTACCAAACGTTCTTTTCTGTTTCGTTTTTAACTATAGTCATATTCATCATCTAGCCTTTTTAACTATAGTCATATTCATCATCTAGTCTTTTCCGAACTATGTTGGGATCGGCTTCCAGTCTAACCAGATTCAGTTGAATACCAGTATCCTTACTATACTATACTAGCAGCCGCCAGCGACTTCATTCGCGTGTAGTTAGTTATGTTCCGCTTTTATTGATCGCAGCATGATGTTATATTAGCCTAAAGCCTTCCTGGATTAATAGTCTACCCAAGACAAAAAGAATTTTTCAAATCGGAGCCGTAGTTCCTGAGATTAGCGCGTTCAAACAAACAAACAAACAAACAAACTCTCTAGCTTTATATATTAGTATAGAAATATATTATAGAAATCGGAATGTGAGTTTGTTTGATTGTTTGTTTGCTCCGCTTTCACGCCGTAAATACTGAACCGATTGCTTTAAAATTTTGCAGGCGTGAAGTTAGAAGTGCGGGTTAAATAATAGGCTACTTATTATCCCGGAAAAATCTGATATTCCCGAGAGAAATCTAAAAAGCGCGATATAACCGAATACCACGCAGGCGAAGCCGCGCGCGGAAAGCTAGTTTTACTTAAAGCAATTGAATATCTGACCTCCACACCCCAATTACTGAGTTTTACGATACACATTGGTAAGACTTCAAAACCTGACGCCAGTGCTTTTTTTATAACCTACAGGCAGTTGTTCCAGGTCTTGCTGTGTAGTCACGTGCGTGGCTAAGTCACCAAATGAGGGCCCGCCGTGCTAGGCGGGTTTCGCCGGCGGGGAAGAGGTAGCTCAGGCTGCGCTAGTTTCCCACTCCCCCGCCACTATGGCGATGCCGGAGTGCCGCTGTGGTTTTTAGTGGGTATTCTCAGCTTCGGCTGGGCGAGTCCCACATACGCCCTT
Source organism: Sesamia nonagrioides (assembly GCA_017933935.1). Taxonomy (NCBI): domain Eukaryota; kingdom Metazoa; phylum Arthropoda; class Insecta; order Lepidoptera; family Noctuidae; genus Sesamia; species Sesamia nonagrioides. Next base: position 1,081,518 of record JADWQK010000385.1, read on the forward strand.
CGGGGTACGGTGCGTAAATGCATTCCCACAGCGTCACAAAAAAAAAAAAGGTCTGGCTGCTTGCGTATGTGAGTTTAAATGTTTGTAAGCGTGTTGCACTTTCTAAGTATATCTTGGACACCAATGACTGAAGGTGAAGGAAAACATCTTGAGGAAACCTGGACTTTCAAGTCTGAAGTTGCCAACCCGCATTGAGCAAACGTGGTGATTACGCTCAATGCTTCTCCTGTCTCCTCAGACCTGTGCCCAGCATTGGGATGATAAAAAGGTTGATGATGAAGCGTGCTTACGATACAGGAGCAATTCCTTGAGTGGGGGCACCGATTTAAAAAAAACGTGTTCGATTACGATACCCACAAAGCCTGCAGTGTGTAAGCTAAATTTATTTGTATAATTAAATGACAAATATTTATTTATCACTAAATTTTGAAATCGGAAAAAGCCCCTTTTATATTTTAGAGGTATGAAGAGCAGATGTAAGCTCCACTCAGCCTCCATAGAAAAGGGAAGATCCTCCGACCAGATAGACGTTATTTTCGGTGGGCACTTGCCCAACGGTTGATGTCGGGAAGTTGTATATTTATTTATTTAAAGCACAGTCACATCACATACATTAAACTTATGCCAGAGTAATCTTAATAACTAAAGGACTAATGTACATGACAATTACGGCGTACATAGCATTGATTTATATATTTTGCTGCCTCGAAAAATATATTACGCTACACTAAGACTAATACAAACAAGACAGACTATATAGAATCAAACAGTGAAAAAAAAAGAGAGCAAAGTTAAGAACATATAAAACACAAAAAATTAAATTAAAAATAATAATGTATAAAACAAACTATATATAATAAAAAATTAAAACTAAGTTGGCAAGGATAGTGTGATTTTTTTTTGAAAACTGCTAGCTTGTCGCTGAATAAATCAAGGTCGGGTGTGTTTATTACAGCATTATTGTATTCGTTACTCATTCGTTTAACTGGGGATTGTAAACCGAGATTAGTTTTCACAAAAGGTGTATCAAATACCTTTATATATTTTTTAGCCCTGGGGTAAATTCTTGGAACTGATATAGAGAAACTTTGCAAAAGGTAACTACATATAAGCTAGTTGCACGGTAAACTCTGCTTGTGAGATGTAGAATGCGTGTGACGTCAGTATGACGCGTTGTTATGTACCTATGTGGCATTTGTAGACCCGCTACAAAATTGTATGCAAACCAAATAATTAAATCTGTTAAAACCAAGGACGTTTCACAGTAGGTATTGATGATAAAAACGTACTAAGCGTTGCGAGGCTGAAGAATATAAATCTTGATGTTCAACGCGAGCCAATAATTTTAATTTTGTTACGCAGAGAGGTGGTTGACCTTTGCGCAATTTTATTTCCCTCGGGGCACACATTACATTGTTTGATGTTATTTTGTTAACATGTTCCTAAGATAACATTTCAATTTTTACAGCTCATAATTATGACAAGACGAAAATGATATTTAAGCGCTCCGATCTTAGTGTTTAAACTCTCAGAAGAATAAATACAATGACTAAGGTAGGAGAAATTCATTAAATTTATTATCTACCCACAGTTACAAAATTAACTTGACTATCTACAATGAATATCAAGTAAATTAACGTCCGAAGCTTAGAGTTTACCTGTAATTGGAAACGTAACTTCTGAACCACTAAAGTTATTACGAAAAGATTACGTATTTTTTTCTTCTTTGATGTTAGCAGGTAGGTAAGCCCCAAGTAACACAGTCGTATTTTTTTTGCGCACTGTATATATTAAACTTAGCATCAAGAGTCAAAAATCCAACGTTGTGTTTTTCTGACGTGAATTTTGAATTTGATGCGCCCTGTTGTATTCTCAAAACTTGGCTCAATACAGACATTTAAAAAGTCAGTTCGCAAAACACAATGACGCAGGAAAATTGTGAAAATATTTTTTTATTTCTTTTTGCCAAAAATTAATATACTTAAAAATAGTTTTATTCAAAAAGTTCAACAATATTTACCAACTAGAACTTGATATCACAATATTGAAATTTATTCCTTAATTAAATTAGTTACTAATGAGATGATATGAGTAAAGACAGTACTTTCGTAGAACTTGGTACCTAAATCCTACTTAGCGATCAAGTACCTTCTAAGAAAATTAAATAATGAAACAATATTAATATAAATTTCTTCTGGTTGCGTCGATGGTAGTCTAACTAGCGCAGTCCTGAATTTGACTACGAATTTTGAAACATATAATCGGAAGGTCGTTATCGTTGCTCCTGGCGCACAAGCAAATGAAGGAACATGGGTGGATTTTTTTTTAATAATTATAAACTAGCGCTTGACTGCATCCCGCCTGATGGTAAGCAGTGATGCAATCGTTGATGGTAAAGCGCGCTAGTTTATTAAGCCTTCTTCCTCAGCCTATAGATGTCCACTGCTGGACAAAGGCCCCCCCCAAGGCTTTCCACGATGACCGGTCCTGTGCTGCCCGCATCCATCGGCTTCCCGCGGCCTTCACCAGGTCATCGGTCCACCTTGTTGGGGGTCTCCCTACGCTGCGTCTTCCAGTACGTGGCCGCCACTCCAGAACCTTGCCGCCCCATCGGCCATCGGTTCTACGAGCAATGTGCCCTGCCCATTGCCACTTAAGTTTAGCGACTCGCAGAGCTATGTCGGTGACTTTGGTTCTTCTGCGGATCTCCTCATTTCTGATTCGATCACGCAGAGAAACTCCTAGCATAGCTCTTTATTAAGCCTATTCACTAAAAAAACCTTAGTGAATAGGAAGGAAGGCGGCAGTTGAGCGATGTGGTGCAATGTTAAACCCAATAAATAACACGACCCACGATGCTGCGCCAGAGGGAGATTGATGTGGAGATCCTCCACGACCAAACTCCCGACACAACAACATTTAACGCATTGTACCTAGCATACATCGCAACACAACTGGTCAGACCCGTCCTCCGTACGGCTTCACCAGACATCATGCCGGAACACGACGAATCGCTTGGCGGCAAGAGTTTGTCTGATGGGTGGTAACTTCTGCCGGCAGCCTACCACCGAGATTTTATGATTTTAGGATTTTACTTAGTACGTTTTCTCCACGCTTGCTCAATGCCTTGAAGGCACTCAATAGTAGAATTTTCTTTGCTGGTATTTTGGCGTGGTAGCTGCCATATGGTCAATAATTTCATTGCTATTGTATTTTCTTATGTTCATCATTATACATAGTATTGTATAAAGTCATGTGTTTTTTTAAATGAACAGACAGCTGTGCTGCTGGGGAGTTTCTTCTGCCACTTCTTCTTTTGGGGGACTGTCTTATGTAATATTGACGTTCAAAAAGTGCCGACTCTCAGCCTAATTTGAATAAATGACTTTTGATTTTGAATTCAAAATCAAGTCGCAATCATCAAAAATTTATACACACAAGTAAAGTATCTACCTACATTATAACCACAATGCCTAAAAGTCTTGACATATTGAAACTGAAACTAGATTGGAAACTTTCTTCAAAACACGTGAATTACTACTAAGATCGACACTAATTTATAAACACAAGGACTAAACAAGTTTCAGATATGACACTTGACGCTGTTCAATGGCTCAGAAGTGACGTGACGTGGAAACCTCAGTGAGGCGGAAAACAAAAGCCTGCCGGCTGTACGCGGCCCGGGGTTCTCTTTAAAGTACTAATGGTAACGTTTTATCTTTGAGCTTGTTATACCCTTGTGTATTGTGAGCCCTTTACGGGCTCACGGTACCAGGATAAATAAATTAAACGAAGGTTATTCGACAAGCATAACTTCCAAATTATTTCTGATAAACTTTTTACTTTTAATGCATTTTTATATGATGGCTTGTGTGCTAAGCGATCTTCTATTGCTTTTTCTACAACTTTTTTAACGATACTAATTTTTTCGTAAGACTACTTACAAATTCTTAGGTTGAATTTAATAATATAATTTAACTTCAATACCGGATACTTGATACTATGCGGCTGAAAAGAGAATATTTTCTTATAATTTTTCTATAAACGAATACAGGTCCTGCAAATTTGATCTTTATTAGTTACTGAAATTGGCATGCTGACAGATGGTGTAAGGAATTCATCCTCCTGACGGCCGGACTACAAACCGACAACTTCTGGAGGAGCTCGGCCACTGTTTTCGCTTCCACTTTCGCCTCTCAATAAGAACTATATTGCATAAATGGCCTTAGCTAAGTATTCCTTCTTTTCCCAGCAATAGCTATTCAAATGAGTTCTGAAATTGGAATCGGCAGATCGTAACTGTTCCGATAACACTAACTGCCTCGATAAGATCGTTTTGAGCTTTATCTTTAAAATAGGCCCGGATTACACACGATTAAGTAAAAGGAGAAAAACAAATGGTTTAAATCTTGGCTTTGAAACATCTTTAGGTACTAACATAACTGGATAAAATATTTATTGCGTTAAACGTCATCAGTAGTCTTTAAATCCTTCTTCTTCTGAATTTTATGGTCTCCTTATTTACATACACGGTGCAGCGTTCTGGTCATCATTTCTGCAAAAGACCAACTCAGAAATTATTCAGCACGTTTCTTATAATTATGTCCTTACTAAGAATATATCTGAACTTGAAAGAGTTGTAACCTCTGAGCTGGTTTCGATCATTTACACTCAGACTCTGGCTAATGTTAGGCGTTTCCCATCCAATTGATAGTTAATTACCTAGACGGGAAACGCCAAACTTTAGCCAAAAAATTGTTTCAATACACAAGTTAAAAATAAAAACCCAAAAGAAATCCCACTTTTCTAAAACTCTTGGAAATCCATTCACAATTAAGCTACAATCCAATAAATATCAAGGGTACTTATGACTGGAGTACTTAAAGGACCGACGGTAACAAATCCGATGCACGGAGGTAATATGGTAAAACTCCCTTCAGTTGATTTAAAGCTCGCCTTATACAAATTAAATGAATAGCAGAAGGTAAGGTCCACACAATCAGCGAACACGTACGCACACATAGATATCACAGTACAGCCAGTTCTGTCGCACACGCGACTGCTGCTTATTTGAGACTGAAGAGAAGAGAGAAGAGAGACTTGAAGAGAGAAAGAGATAGTCCATGGAGTTTCTTGCACGTTCTTCTCCATAGAGATCTACGCTTTGGAACGTGCAATTTAGCTTCACTTTTTTTGGACTGACCGACGTTGACTATTCACAACACCAACACCAACAGATGGTTAATTTGAAATAAACAATTTTGATTTTGATTTTTGATTTTGAAGGTGGGACTGGTTCGATTAGAAGAACACAGAACTGGACTAAGAGTAGGACTGAGCATTGTTTTCTCATTTTCTTGGTATTTTGATTAATGAAAGAATTCTCAGTCCCTGTTTAATGAAAATGGTAAAATGGGATAGATTATGAACTCGCTCGTTTGCTCTCTGGCTGAACACATCATCAGTTCTGTACGTATCTGTATCTATGGGAAGATTTTATTTTGCTATATTCATTGTATTTTTACGAAGCATTGCAAAATAGGTTTTTCCTAAAGTTTCAGTCGCGATGCAACGAGAATATCTTTTAAATTTTGCTAAGCGAATACACACTAATGTTCGTAACAGTACATGTTTCTGTGTACCGCCTGTTTTCGCCCATTACGTAAATGAACAAACCTTCTAACCTATGTTGCGTCTTCAGCGCCTAGTGATCCGGAATACCGGTGATTGGATAAAGGGTGCCGCGCACTTCGTAGGGAGCGAAAGTGCACGAGATAGTCTGTATTGCAGAATAATTTAGTATGTTGTGTGAGAACTAGGGACATAGTTTGAGATGCGTATTATACAAGATGCAGCATTGCTCAAATCTTAAGTTAGAACCTTCTTTTTTTAACTAATAAATGGTCTAATGTTTTTTTTTTTTAAACAGAATTGGCATTTTTTTTTAAATGACAAAGAAGTATAAGGTAAGGGGTAAAGTTTGGTCGATAACAAAATTTTCTTTGATTTAGTGACTTGAGAAGTGTTGCGAGCCGCATTTTTTTTTTGCTTCTTGATGTCTTTATATAGAAATACGCGTCATGAACTGACTAATTATTGCACGCTGGCAGGAATCATTGCATAGATGCATTTTGTTAGAAGTTTAAAGAGATTACCAGGAATAAATATTTAAATTAAATCGGTACTTACAATTTTTTGTTTACCCGACTGCGCGCCGCAAAGGAGAGTAATGTGTTCTATGTATATATGTATATTCCTTTGAAGCACTGTACAGGCTAAACGCCTGGGCCGATTTTTATGATTCATACGTCAATCGATTCCTCCTAGTCTTCCGAGTGTCACTAAAGACATGGAATCAAGAAATGTCAAAATAGCGACCATGAGACGCCATATTGTGAAAATGAGAATCAACGAAATATGTCAGTGTCTACTATTAAGTAATAGTTTTCTTTCATCACTTTTAAATTTACAAAATTATAAAAAATCTGTTTAAAATTGCTTATTTGGAACTAAAATAGATTATTTAAATGTTTGTTTGGCAATATGTTCAATTATTTAGTAAATATCATCAGCCCTGATTTTCAAAGTAGGACATTTAATTAAAATTAAGATAAATTCTAAATAACAGTCCAATCCACAGAATATCAAGAACTACACTTTATACATACTACTCACATACACATACTTAAACAACGCATTTATACCTAAGTATCCCCTTACCATATGCAAGAATTGATGTACAGTTTTATTCATACTAATCCATACTAATATTATAAATGCGAAAGTAACTCTGTCTGTCTGTCTGTTACGCTTTCCCGCTTAAACCTCTCAACCGATTTTGATGAAATTTGGCACAGACAATATTTAGACCCTGAGAAAGAACATAGGCTACCTTTTATCCCGGAAAATTTGATGTTCTCGAGGGAAATCTATAAAGCGCGATATAACCGAACTCCACGCGGGCGAAGCCGCGGGCGGAAAGCTAGTCCATACTAATATTATAAATGCGAAAGTAACTCTGTCTGTCTGTCTGTCTGTCTGTCTGTTACGCTTTCCCGCTTAAACCTGTCAACCGATTTTGATGAAATTTGGCACAGACAATCTTTAGACCCTGAGAAAGAACATAGGCTACATTTTATCCCGGAAAAAATTGATGTTCCCGAGGGAAATCTATAAAGCTCGATATAACCGAACTCCACGCGGGCGAAGCCGCGGGCGGAAAGCTAGTAATTTATAAATGCGAAAGTAACTCTGTCTCTCTGTCTGTCTGTTACGCTTTCCCGCTTAAACCTCTACACCGATTTTGATGAAATTTGGCACAGACAATCTTTAGACCCTGAGAAAGGACATAGGCTACATTTTATTGAAAACAAAATATTACCGAGGGAAATCTAAAAAGCGCGATATAACCGAATTCCAGGCGGGCAAGTCCGCGGGCGGAAAGCTACTTTGTAATAATATTTCAAAGATCAATGATATTAAAAATTCTAGGTTAAATCGAGCTAATAAGATGACTAAACAATGTCTGCTAGCCCAATCCTACTTCGAAACCGAAGCCTCGTTAAAGTAATGGCATACCACATTTTACCGTAAACACTATATTGCATTCACTTCCATACTTCCCCAACTACTTCATGCAGACAAACTTTTTATTTTTTCATTCTCCTGGACACACCTCATTTGAAACAATTGTTTTTAGGATTATATTTTATTTATTCAGTCCATGCTTTAGATTTTGTTTACGTTAATTAATTTTACTTTATTAAAATAATAAGTCCCAACATTTATAATACAGTATCAACCTTGATATATTTTGACAACTCTCAAGAACTCCACGTAAAATGCTCGACCTAGTGTGGAATCCACAAGTTAAAATATAGAATTGTTTCCCTGTAACATTTATTTTGGTAGTAGCTTGTAGTTACAAGGAAATATAAAAACACCATTTGGTTATAAATGATTTATTATTATTAAAAATAATCGTTTATAACCATTAGGTAGTGCACTCGATGGTAGGCCATAACATCGGCTGCCAGCAGAAATTACCACCCACCAGACAAAGTCTTGTCGCCAAGCGATTCGTCGTGTTCCGGCATGATGTCTGGTGAAGCCGTACGGAGGAAGGGTCTGAGTAGTTGTGTTGTGAAGTATGCCGTGTACGATGCGCCAAATGTTGTTGTGTTGGGACTTTGGGAGTTTGGTCGTCGAGGGTCTGCGAGGGTCGCTGCTCGTGTTGTTGGATTTATAAAATTGCATCACCTCGCTCAACTGCCGTCTTTCTTCCTATTCACTCAGATTTTGTTGAGTGAATAAGCTCTTAATAAACTAGCGCGCTTTACCATCAACGATTGCATCACTGCTTACCATCAGGCAAGATTGCGGCCAAGCACTAGTTTGTAATTTGTAAAAATAAAAAAAAGTAGTCGTGGTGGCCTAGTGGTTAAAACACCAGCCTCTCAAGTATGAACGTGCGGGATCGATTCCAGGTCAAGCAAGTAGATACCAATGTAACTTTTCTAAGTTATATGTACTTTCAAAGTGTATTTTGGGCACTAATGACTAATTACAAGGAGAAGGAACATCTTAAGGATACCTGGACTTTAAGTCTGAAATCGCCAACCCGCATTGAGCAAGCGTGATGATTACTCTCAATCCTTCTCTTTATGAGAGGAGACTTGTGCCAAAGAGTGGGACGATAAAAAGGTTGATGATGATGATGATTATTATTAATGAAATTGAGATGTAGTACAGACGCCGATAAAAATGCCCGTCGTTATAATGATACTCATAATTAAAAAGTCTGAAATAAATGAATAACTTAAAAAATTAAAAACCCGACTGCGTAAAAAATTACACGTAGTTTGGCTACATGTCTAAAAAATATCTTTATCACTTCTATACTGTTTATGTTACTATAGACTTATTTTTCATTTAATTACTTTGATAGTTATTCTTCGTAGTTCGAGATTACCATACTTGTTTTTCTTTCAGTTATATATTTTAGGTACCCTTTATTTTTTTTTTTTTTTTTTGTTAGGATGGGAAATCATCAAATGACTTCTCCCGATCTGGGCAGAGCGGAAGGGCGTGTCAGATTTTTACTGACTAAAACACACCCGTGTTTCTTCACTTGCCTGTGCGACGGCCAGGGCTACGGTTTCTATATTTTAGGTACCCTTTGGTTCACTTTTTACGTAGTCGGGTTTTTTAATTATTTATTTATTTGAACGCTCCAACGTCTGGATTTATTAAAACGAATTTTTAAAAAATACATTACATCTCGCAATGACCTATAGGAGCTGAGTAAAAAGAAAAAATCCGAAAGATCACTCATCCAAAACGAAGTAAACGCGTGGGCATTCGGTGCCAAATTGGGAAAAGAATCGAATACAACATTTGACCTAAAACAAACGTCACAATCAATAAACTACAGTGACGAAACTTATTGTTCCAATTAAATTCAACGATTTGGTTTCTTTCCTTCCGTCAAACATTGGGCCAGGTGCCAAGGATTACGTTAAAATACTGTTGTCATGTGGACTAATAGCCCTCTGAAAACAGTATATTATTATACTCATTAGGCAAGTGTAGTATTCGCTAAAACGAGGAAGAATTTAGAGGACATTTTAAAATAAAACCGTGTAGGTATTTATATTTGGCTATTTATAATTTTGATGTCGTGTAACTGAATTTCTCTCTGAAAACGCGTGTGCATTCGCTGAAGATTGTGCAATACGTTGCGTAAATACTGAAATGTATTTCAACCGATGTTGCTTTTAAAAAAAAGAAACAAGTTTTTTGTGTAGACCTTGCTTTCACATTTTTTTTTTATTAGTTATAAACTAGTGCTTGACTGCAATCCCGCCTGATGGTAAGCAGTGATGCAATCGTTGATGGTAAAGCGTACTAACTTATTAAGCCTATTCACTCAAAAAAACTGAGTGAATAGGAAGGAAGACGGCAGTTGAGCGAGGTGATGCAATGTTTAACCCAACAATACGACCAACGATGCTGCGCCAGAGGATGATCTGGAGACCCTCTACGACCAAACTCCCGACACAACAACATTAGGCACATCGTACCCGGCACACATCGCAACACAACTGCTCAGACCCGTCCTTCGTAAGGCTTCACCAGACATCATGCCGGAACACGACGAATCGCTTAAAAATTAATAACACATAACACACACACACACACACATAATTAAAAAATAATAGAAACAATATTTTATAGCTGAAAGAAAAGTGTCAGTGTTCTACATCGAACTGTGAATTTGAACAGTCCGCACATCACATCTTGTGGGAGTGTATTCTTTGGCAGAATGAACGCAATATTATGTTGGATAGTGTACAAGTTACATCCGGAGTTGTTTATTATACGGACCTTGTTGAAACTAGAACTAATTTCCGTGCGTTCAGGCGCTTTTGCCATACCTATTATTGGAATCAATTGTAACAGCAGATACCTACTTAGGACCCATTAACTTGATCAAATGTTATTCCGTGGTGCTTGGCAATCTGGGCTTCTCCCAGTTGCAATAATGTCCCTTTGTGCCGATTGGCCTAGTTCTATTCTGTCTCCTGCTTATTATGGAGGGAAGTGGAAAAAATATCTTTTTTCTTACTCCTCCGCTATTCTTTTCTGATTAATTTCGTTGCGGGACCCAAGACAGTTGAAACATTTCTCCGGGACTCGTCGAGCTTCATTGCTCGGCGTTTTTCTGGCGGTCTCCACTGTTGATTCTGGCTTTCAGGAGTTGCAGTGGGTTGGGAACAGTGTGGCGGGTTTTGTCCCAAAAAAAAAAAAAAAAAAAGCTGAAAGAAAAGTAATGAAAACAAATTATACGCACTGGTTTTTTCTTGTAAAATTACGTAACAGTTTAAAATAAAGTTCAACTTAAAAATAAAAGATTTAATAATATAACAAGAAAAATCCACGGTGTGTCATTTGACCAGACTATTCCGGTCGTAATCGGAATGCGTTCCCAACATCTGTTGGGCACTAACTCACTTCTGACGTAGCCATAATATATACAATGTGAACTTGTATAACTAGGAGAATAATAATTGGAAAATCTTATGGAATAGGTGTCGCTGTTTTTGTCTATTAGAACAACTATCTGGAACAGAATTCAGTATATATAATTCAGTATTGTTCAGTCTTTTTTGTGACAAACTAAAATATAGATCACGACAATTGCACAAAAATTCAAAAAACTATCTTTTGACCTTTGTTAATCAGAATAAAACTAGTCAAATCATAAAACGGAATCAAAGAATATAAAAAAAAAAAAATAGGCCGCATGATTGTCAATACAGAAAGTGTTCAAAACGTTACCAGCATTGCCACATTCTACTGCAATGTATTCTTCGTTTACAATTTAGTTTGTCAAGACACTTATTGAAAACTAAGTGGTCTTTCGGACTCCCTGGCCCTAGAGTTTTAACCCCAAACGGCTCGAACATAAAGTTCTAATAAGATTGAAATATTTGTACCCTTAACTAAATTACTTTGGCCCAGTAGGTGACCACGTCGACCTTGCGGTATAATAATCTCTAAAGCTTCTTCACCGTAAAGGTCAAACTAAACGAGTATGTTAACAAAAGATGTTTCAAGGCGTTATTGTTGTTATTGATTGAAATAGATATCAGATTATTTGTAGGCAGACCACGATATGTGTATCTCTCTGGAATCAATGTTTCGAGAAGCTCTTAAGATGTCTGAAATATCGAGAATATCGAGAAAAAGATATGGATATCTCAAAGAGGATATACTCTATACTTATACAATATGTAAAGAAAACCCTGTCCGATCATGAAGGTATTGTTAGGTATCGATAACCGATTCTAATAATGCCCACAAAGACAGGCTAAACTTAAAAAAAATCCCCCTAAAACAATAAATATTATTTCGCAAAAAGAGGTAACTTAATACATGTGCGGTAAGCATCCCCACTCCGCGGGCGGCGGGGGGCAGGGTAAACGGCACTGGTGACGTGGTCGCGTCGCTATTCGCTTATAATAATACCGGTGTTGTCACTTTTTTAAAAATTACCAAATTTCGGGGAAATTGGAATTAATTCCCCGGAAAAAAGGATTATTTCAAAATTCACTAGTATTGTTACTATGATGATTATGTAAAATTTTATATTATATTTGGGCATGTGTTTACCTAACCTTTATTATCCTTATGGGTCGGACAGGGTTTTCTTAACATATTGTATATATAAAATACAAGCTATATAGGTTTCTGTGGCAAGCTATATAAGTTTCGATTCCGTGGGAATATCGGGTTAAAAAGATAATATTTGATCTAAATCTCCTCAACGTTTAAGGTCAAACAAACAATTACCTATACAAATATATACTAATCCATACTAATATTATAAATGCAAAAGTAACTCTGTCTGTCTGTCGGTCTGTCTATCTGTCTGTCTGTTTGTCTGTCTGTCTGTTACGCTTTCCCGCTTAAACTTCTCAACCGATTTTGATGTAATTTGGCACAGACAATCTTTAGACCCTGAGAAAGGACATAGGATACCTTTTATCCCGGGAAAAATTGATATTCCCGAGGGAAATCTAAAAAGCCCGATATAACCGAATTCCACGCGGGCGAAGCCGCGGGCAGAAAGATAGTAGTATAATATTTTCTCTTTGTTATTGTATCATTTGCTTAAAATAATTATATTAGATCTAATTTTATTACACTAAAAACAAGCAAATGATTGATAAAACAAAAATGAGAAGAAGTCTTACAAGAAACCATATTGCAAAAAGAGTTTATCGTATCAAAAAGATCACCCAGTTTGTTGTTATTAATTTCCGTTCCTATAAGTTTATGCCCCATCTAGCAGCTTTCAGGGCAATCTTCGTTGAAGAACTCTGAAACAATTTGACGTGAGACTAATTATGTTTCAGAACAACTGTACCGACAAACTTAGTACTTATGTATCTAGTTACCATCAACAACCTTGCTATAACATCGCATTGGTTATTTGATTCTCACTTGTGTTTGTTTGAGTACATGTCTCTGGGATCTGTTTGACAGGAATTAGAGCTGTTGGTACATCGAACATTGTACCAAACCACTGATCCAAAGTTATGGACTTGTCATGTCTTGACTATGCCCTTTTCAGAATCTTTGAAACTAGATACAAGGATCATAGATCATCATCTTCCTAGACTTTTGCGAAATATGTCAAGGTTTGCTGGGTCTAGCTAGAGCTGCTGAAAATCAGCAGTTTACATGGTACCACTGGCTATATGACCTTCGCAACCTAGTTTCTGGGTAATACAATGTCGGATATTTGGGGTCAGTAGCCCAAATATCTGACATTGTATTACCCAGAAACTAGGTTGCGAAGGTCATAACTATAATGACTATTAAGGACAACTCCCAATATCAGCCGGGAAAGGCTGAATGAGCTTCTCGAAGCACATTGGTCTGTGAAGATGATCATCCATTCACGTACCAGCCGAGGCAAGTGTAGTTTAACCTGATAACCTGATCGGTCGACCCAGGCAGCTAGTTAGCCACAAGTCTACATACTCTTAAAAATGGGTAGGTATTTCTAATAGGCAGGTATTTTGATTCAATGACATCTGACATTAATTTTAAGATTGTTTGCATTCTTAGTCAGAAATGTGTCAACAATAACTGTAAAAAAAAACCTGTAATAAATAAAAACCTGTAGTTTTCCTTCATCATTTCTCGGTGGTAGTCCATAACATCGGCTGCCGACAGAAGTTACCACCCACCAGACATAGTCTTGTCGCCAAGCGATTCTTCGTGTTCCGCATGATGTCTGGTGAAGCCGTATGGAGGACAGCCCCCTAATCGGCGAACACATTTTTGTCAAATGATTGCGACTAGTTGGGATCGTTTGGACCAAACGGACCAATGGGCGGTCCGAATGATCCCAACTGATGCCAACTAGTCGCAATCATTTGACAAAAATGTGTTCTCCGATTAGGGGGCTGGTCTGAGCAGTAGTATTGCGATGTGTGCCGGGTACGATGCGCCAAATGAGTTTGGTCGTAGAGGGTCTGCAGAACAATCTCCCTCTGACGCAGCATCGTTAGTCGTGTTGTTGAGTTTAACATTGCATTACCTCGCTCAACTGCCGTTTTCCTTTCTATTCACTCAGGTTTTTTGAGTGAATAGGCTCTTAATAAACTAGCGCTTTACCATCAACCATCAAGCGGGATTGCGATCAAACACTAGTTTATGATTATACAGTATGTTAAATAACAGAGGGCGTTCCCTTAAACTCGTTAATATATATCATTAATAGATTAAAATAAAAATATCAGCATAGAAAAATAAGCATAAAAAAATCCGAATAAAAAAAAATTCTAATTGGAAATAAATTTGAAAACTCCAGTTTTAAATCAAAATAGTAGTCGTCATGTATAAATAAATTGCCACGTTGCCGTCTTTCATGTTCGCGTGTACAGTGTGTTTCTTTTACATGTCAATTTAAAATTTTTATTGAATATTTTCCTATTGGAAAAAATTTTAAAACATTTTGTTTTCGAATGGAAATATTTTTTTTAGCATGTACCTATGCATGCTATACTATTTCGGGTTAACGGGAACGCCCTCTGTTAGTTAACATACTGTATATATATATATATAAATGTTTCTTTGATTCACGTTCAGATGAGGTAGCGACTAGATTTGGAACGACAAGAGTTTGTCTCATTTTAAATCCAAAGTGTCTGTATTTTTGAGGGCCTCAAAACGCAATTGTTACCGCGATTAAACATGGTCAGATGAAAAAGAGTAAGTATGCTCACAGTAATATACTTTGTTTCAAATCTAATAAACGAATACTCGTTTGCTATAATAGGTATATTTACAGTACCTACAAGACCAGCCAAAATAGTTTTATTCAAGAATACGTTTCTCGTAAACATAGACGCTTTTAACCCACCACTTATCGTGTTCATTGTGTGGAGATGCATTACGGACAGACTAAATAATGTGAATCATTTTAGATCTAACGTTTGGCGGTTCATATAATGACGCACATTTTTATAATGGACAATTATATTTACACAAAATACGCCATCTTGCCGATTGATTTTTAAGAACAGAGTAAATATACTGAAGTTGTATCAACAGTAGGAACTAGGTCATCTGAAAATGCTTCATCGTTTTTAATTACGAAAGTCTCATCCTGTGAATAAAAGTGACAGAGCATGAGTAAAAACTTCACAGAATTCAACAAGACAGTTAAACGAAGTGCGTATACACGTACGTAATTTTGAAAGGTGTTATTTTTTTTTTTAAACTTATCAATACCTGTACAGCTTGGGAGTTAGTTCCGCCACTTCTTCTTCGCAGCAATAGCACTAGTAGGTGGCGAAGGGCGGGCGTTTTTTTATGCTGGTTTATGTAATATTGTCGTTCAAAAAATGCCGATTTTCAGTCTAATTAGTATAAATGAGTTTTGAATGTTTTTTTTTTTCGACACAATTTTTATCAGTCTTCCACGCACACTATTCAAGTAGCTTAGTTCATGAGATACCACAAACACTTCACACAGGGCCGAGTAGGGCAGGGTGTGCTTATCGAGAATCCTACAGCCATCGGTTAGACAACAAACAATATTTTTATGAAAGTATTATTTTTTGGATCGAGATGGATCTAGAAAAGGATTTGGGGGAACTTTTGTTTATCCCAATGATAGGCTAGGCAGACTTATAAAAAACAATAGTTGTTTTGCGAGTATCGACTGGTATTCAGCTGCATCTAGTACTCTAGTACACTGATAGCTAACCCTAACATGATTGGGAAACATACTACGCAGCACTCTAATTGTCCAATACACTATTACTCTCAATTAGTATCATTTAGAAGCATATTGCTAAGCCAAAAAGCTCGCGTATTTGCGTCACTACTAAACATCGCATGTTATTAGGCTGTATGGTTGAATTGCCTTTGTCTTTCATTTGTGGAATCATAACAACAAATCAAAACTGCGCGCGCCGCGCTATTTTCGCGCCATTGTTCGGTCTTTTGTATATATTTATTTCAAGGTCGTAGAAAAAGTTTTGTATGCCACTGTCGCAAACAGCTATTGAAATACTCGTGCTGATCTATTGTGCCCTTCATATTACAATAGCTATCAATGCTTGACAGTGGCATAAATAACTATTGCATAACAACATAAATAACGCAATGAATGTCTTTGATCTGTCAAAATTAAACCGATTGCTACTGATAGTGTGGTACGCAATTACCTTGCAGGTTGATTCAGTTGTTTTACAACTGGCCACAAATACGCCTCAATAAAAGCTCCGAAGTACCTACAACAATCGTTTAAAGTACCAAACACCATCGATTAACAAACGATAAATCTACTGATATCAAGAATAACATTGTTTACAGAAACACGTTTAGTGCAGGCTCGTAAAGGTCTTGCACTCGCCACACACTTGAAATAACTTTATTGATGAAACGCCCCATCAAAGTTTGATGGTCGCTGTCATAATGGCCGCTGTTCCGGTCATGTTTACATTGTACACATAAATTTGCACAAGCTTATACAAGGTTTATTAATTATGTTATACTGTTTTGTGTATCCTGTAGGTAACCGAAGATTTTAACTAGATGCGCCCCGCTGTTTCACTCGCGCAAATTTCGATTCCGAGAGAATAATCGTCATTATTTCAGCCGAAAGACGCCGAACGACTGCTGGACATAGGCCTACCCCAAGGATCTCCACGACGACCGGTCCTGCGCTTCCCGCATCCAGCGGTTTCCCACGATCTTCACAAGGTCGTCGCTCCACCTTGTCGGGGGCCTACCCACGCTGCTTCTTCCGGTGCGTGGTCGCCGCTCGAGAACCCGTCGGTCCCATCGGGCATAGGTCCTTCGGGGAATGTGCCCGGCCCTCTGCGACTTAAGTATTGCAATTCATCGGTCTACGTCGGTTACTCTCGTTCTTCTGCGTACTCCTCATTTCTGATTCGAGAATATGGGGATGAAAAATTTTATATCAAATTTCATCCAAATCTGTTCAGTAGTTTTTGCGTGAAAGCCGAACAAACAAACAAACTCACTTTTACATTTATAATATTAGTAAGGATTTCTCAAGATAACTGTATGATAATAAAAAAGTTCGTTTTTGAAATTTTTTATAACCACGTTCCAGGCACAGACGAGACAAGACACTAAACAATTGAAAAATGTGTAACAAAGGGGCTCTTTGGGTTGTCTTCAGCCCCTCGTACGCATTCCAAAGGACTAATAGGGTAATTGTGCTACATATTAACTGAGGGATGGGTTTTATTATGACTGTTCAACAACATTCAATGCATTATTTATGTTATTTAGTAAGCGAATTTTTCTATTATATGAAGCAATAGATAACCCTTCAGCGACGACATCATAAAAGGTGGCTGGTAGTGGCTGGCGGAGAACTGCTCAGGATCGAGCTTGTTGGCGTGATATGAAGGAGGCCTATGTCCAGCAGTGGACGAGTGGGGGCTGATGATGATGATGATGATAGATAACCCTTCAGATTGTGATTTATAGTGTGTTATGCAATTACGGTGCAAGAGCCCATTTTTTTAGATTTGTCAATATAGTTTAAAAGAATGTATCAAAAACTTAATCCATACTAACATTAATAATAAAAAGTAAAAAAACTAAAACCCAACTACGACAAAAAACGACGCTGAAAAAGTATAAAACAAGATTTTCAGAACACTGCACTAAACAAAGTTGCTAGTTTTCATGTTTGGAAAACCGCAGTCACACGTTGTCAAAGTGCTACGGTAGGTATATGTAACGTGTGACTACGCCTTTCCAAACTTGAAAACTAGCAACTTTGTTTAGTGCAGTGTTCTGAAAATCTTGTTTTATACTTTTTCAGCGTCGTTTTTTGTCGTAGTTGGGTTTTAGTTTTTTTACTTTTTATTATTTGTACTATTTTGGTGTTAAAGTGTATTTGTGGCGTATAATATTAACAATAGCTAAATTGATGAACTAAAAAGCATTCCTGTAATTATGTACCAACATAAAGTACTCGTGAAGCTCTTTCAATTGATGCCAAACACGGTATATTTATTTTAATTTTATATTTACATATAACTTTTTGTCCGCTAGAGGGCGCAATACTAAATTTGGTGACAAGCTATATAGCTCATAACCAACAGAATATTAAGGCCCTTCTAATGGTACTGCAGTGGTCTTATTCTGATAAGTAGTAAAGAAGCTATGAACGAAAAGATGTAAATTATATGCAATCAGCCCATGAATACAGGTAAAGTCACAAGCAAATGCTATTAATATATATATATTCAAAATGTACAAGTAAAACGCTTTAAAATGATACCAAACACGGCATATTTATCTTAACTTTATTTTCTTACTCTGTATGTTTTGTCCGATAGAGACACATTAGATTTTGTGAAACCCCATATAGCCTATAACCAGCGGACAATTAAGACGCTTCTAATGATATGTCATTTGTCGAATTCTAATAAGTAGTTTAGAAGTTACGAGGGAACAGATGAACATACATACATACATACATACATACATACATACATACATACATACATACATACATACATACATACATACATACATACATACATACATACATACATACATACATACATACATACATAGCCTGTGAAAATCATAACCCTCCTTTTGCTTTGCCGTAGTCGGGTAAAAATGCGAAAGTGACTCTGTCTGTCTGTCTGTCTGTTACGCTTTCCCGCCTAAAGGTCTCAACCGATTTTGATGAAAATTGGCACAGACAATCTTTAGACCCTGAGAAGGAACATAGGCTACCTTTTTTCCCGGAAAAATTTGATATTCTCGAGGGCGGGCGAAGCCGCGGGCGAAAAGCTAGTTACAAATAAATAAAATACGTTCAAAAAAGGATAAACTTTACGTTAAACTTCTTCTTTTTTTTCTTAATTTTACATTAACCTCGACGCAAGCTTTTTTTTTTTTGTAAAAAAAGATTATTCTGATGAAAAACATGGCTGACTGACACTTTGTTAACGCCAGTTCCAAATATGAAAGATACAGAGTGACGTCATATAACAGTCTGTACAATGTAACGTCAGACGCATAACTTCAGAACATAAAAGAATTCGCATACTCGTTCATACACTTTCATTTAATGGAAAATGTAGTCGAAACACATAACTCAAGCAATGCCTATGTATTTTTTTTTTTTTTTTTACCACGACCAAACTCCCGGCACAACAACATTTGACGCATCGTACCCGGCACACATCGCAACACAACTGCTCAGACTCGTCCTCCGTACGGCATCACCAGACATCATGCCGGAACACGACGAGTCGCTTGGCGGCAAGACTTTGTCTGGTGGGTGGTAACTTCTGCCGGCAGCCGATGTTATGGCCTACCACCGAGGGAACTTGTTTGAACCGAGGGAACTATGTTGGCTTTTTCATTGAAAAGTAGCCAAACGCCTTTACCTATACGTTCAGTCGAAATTGTTTTAACATTGTTACAAATGTAGAAGAACTTAATAAATGTCCATTGACAGTTTTACGTGTCAACTTTTGCTTGCGGAATAAGTTTCCGAATTTTCCCATATTTACTAGAAAATCACTATATCATCATTTCAGACGAAAGACGTCCACGACGACTGGTCTTGGGCCTCCCGCATCCAGCGGTTTCCCGCGACCTTCGCCAGGTCGTCGGTCCACCTTGTCGGGGGACCCACGCTGCGTCTTCCGGTGCATGGTCGCCAATCGAAAACATCAGGCATCTGTCCTACGGGCAATTCCCGGCCCACTGCCACTTAAGTGTTGCAATTCTTCGGGCTATGTCGATTACTCTCGTTCTTCTGTGGTTCTTCTCATTTCTGATTTGATGACGCAGTGAAGCCTGAAGCATAGCCTTCTCCATTGCCCTTTGAGTGACCTTGAGCTTTCTTATAAGGCCCACTTTTAGCGACCACTCCTACTGAGGCAAGACAAAAGTCCGACCAGTGAAGACTTAGAAGTGAGGTCGAAGACTTTTGTCTTGAAAAACTGCGGTATTTCGGACGAGAAAATTACACCTACATAGCTTCACGAAAGCAATCTAGCTAAGTTGGATTCGACGATTGACCTCTCACTGAATCTTCTCTTATTGAATCACTACGTAATTAAATAAATAAATATGTAAATATGCGAGAACAAAACAACTTATTGTTTATTTTACAAACAACATCTGTATTGAGAAGCACTGCCAGATTTAAGTGCGACGACACGTTAGTTTGTCGTATAAATGTTGAACAATAAAAGCCACAACATAATAATTTACTTTATTTTATGATGTAAGATTCCTCTTACCAACAACATTTTAAAGATTATGCGATCTATGAAGACACCATCCATGAATGCTGATTTTGAAAACATTAGATTAAAACGAGATATCGCCAAGCGGTTCGATTCTTCACGTGACCAGAGGGCTCGGCTGTTTCTTGGCCAAAGAATTAGCTTTGCCATACAATGTGGCAATGCAGTGCTGCCAGCCTTTTGCGCACTGTTACTTTTGCCGAATTTGTTTAATACCCTATGATTATTTTTTATACATTTCACTTGTATTATTTTAAACCTAAACATATTTACATGTAGATACATAATATTGATGTAAACATTATCTTCACTTAGAAAAAAAGATTAAATGGAAATAAAGAGGCGTATGAAGTTCCATGATAAAATCTTTATTCTTATAATAGACTAACGTGCTTTACCATCAACGATTGCATCATTGCCTACCATCACGCGGGATTGCGGTTAAGCACTATTTTATAATATAAAAAGAAACATTTTTAAAATTCAAAAGTTTTTAAAAGTCGCATTTTAGCACGTAAACAAAACTCGAGATTAACTTGCCTTAACAGTTAGGTCGTATGTATTGGCCAAATCTTTCAAGCCGAATTGAAAACACTTGTTTTTTGACCATTTTTATGGTATTGCTTTCATGTTGCCTGTTTTACACTTCGCCACTCGTTAATCCGTTTTGCTTATGTTTAACAGATATTTAATTATGCAAGATTAAGGAAATGAACAACAAAACGAATATGCGGATCACAATTAAGGAATTTTTAAAGTTATAGAATTTGCTTGATTTTTTTTTAACTATTTGTGTAATAAAATGTATCATATACTTACTGAATAATATTTCTATGAACTTATTGAACACGTTAAACTAGTAACAGACGTTAGGACGTAGTAATGATGGTTTGATAGATTTATTTGACTTGACGATAATATATGATTTGGCGCAACGTAGATACTCAGCTGACTAAAATTGATAGTATAAAAGTTGTGGGTATTTACATCAACACACACTGAATTTTGGAAGCTGTTACAAGCAAACAATGGATGTTATCCATACTAATATTATAAATGCGAAAGTAACTCTGTCTGTCTGTCTGTCTGTTACGCTTTCCTGGTTAAACCCCTCAACCGAATTTGATGAAATTTGGCACAGACAATCTTTAGACCCTGAGAAAGAACATAGACTACCTTTTATCCCGAAAAAAATTGATATTCCCGAGGGAAATCTAAAAAGCGCGATTTAACCGAACTCCACGCGGGCGAAGCTGCGGGCGGAAAGCTAGTAGTTACATAAACATACGTAATGCACACAATGAAAACTTTACGACTACTTATTCCTAATACGGCTAGTGCGGTGACCGATTTCGAGCAACCTACGAGCATCATAACCTTTAAATATTATAACTTCCATAAAGTGAGCTAACCCGTCCAAGGCTGGCAACCCTATCTCTGTTTGTTTGAATATTTTATAGGAACATTTCTCGGGAACATCCTCGGACGCAGCTGGAGTGACGGTCACATGTTCAATATATTTATACGATCTTTCTTCAACGCTTGTCGTAAATCGTAATACGCCTTGAAATATGACGTAGTTACTTTGTTATTATGATCGTCTATTGTTGAGTGATGCTGTTTTGGTAGTAGGCAGTAAGTTACCAGTAAAACATAAATATTTCATAAAAAAAAACGCAGCTACAGTCTGTAGTATCTCCATAATATGCGTGTTGAGATAGGTAGGTATATAGATATGTTTTGCCTTCCAGAGAATAACCGCTCAACAGGTGTTAAAAAATAGTATAATTAATGCGCAAAATCGGACTGTTATACGATTAGTATTTACGGCTTTATATAATTGACTATTTAAACATGATTATAATAAATATAATCCAACCCATATGCAATTAATAAGTAGATAATTATCTTAACCAAATTATACAGTAACATTTTTGAATCAACATTCGAATGTTGATTCAAAAATGTTGTATTCGGCGTGTTTGTTTATTACAGTCAAACAGAGATTACAAATAGTAATTTATGGCAACATTGAAGCAGCAACAGATAACAAATTCCGTTATTTCAGTGAATTATTGGCGCAATTTGGTAATGATTGTGTTTCTCATGTAGAGCACCACTGAGCTTCCCACCAGGGGCCATAGTCTGCTATTACAATAGTGTCAGAATATTCGAACAGTGATCTCATAATGATCGATTTTGACAAGTTTCCTAATCTACTAACAAAATGGCGTCATTATGACTTTCCAGTGGTCAATTATTGACACTCCACTCAATATTAATAAATGTTCAACTTGAGTAGTAGTTTTTAGAAAATCATTTATACTGACGGGTTTTATAATAATGACAATACGGCTATATGGTTCTATTACCATTCCATTACGAGGCGACTGAGATAATTGATCGATCAATACGAATTTAGCAGATTACGAACTTTTTTAAGCACAATGACAATGGAATCGTGCTGTAATGACAAATTTATGAAAATAGCGCACTAGGGCCTTCGGTTGTGTGCAAACAAGCTGACAAGTCAAAATATTGATTATGTTACTTAGTTAAATATTTATTTCATTATAATATTAAATATTTATACATAAACCTTTTAAAATACACGATAGCGAAACCGCATCGAAATTATCACTAAAAAAAAATATTTAGGAGTTTACATCATCATCAGCAACCTTTTATAGTCCCACTGCTGGGCATAGGTCTCCTCTCATACAGAGAATGATTGAGCGTAATCACCATACTTGCTCAATGCAGGTTGGCGATTTCAGACTTATAAAGTCCAGGTTTCCTCAAGATGTTTTCCTTCACCTTCAGTCATTGGTGTCCATATATAGGTACTTGCCTGACCTAGAATCGAACCGCACACTCATACTTGAGAGGCAGGTGTTTTAACGACTAGGCCACCACGACTTACAGGAGGATGACTAATGACTGTAAGGAGTTTACAGTCATTAGGTAAATATTTATTGTACACCTATCATGTACTTATAAATCTTGTTTTTAGGTAGGTAAAAAAACGTTTCACCGCACTAGGAATTCTTCTAGAAACTTCTGCATCGTGGGTGTTATAAACCTTTAAAGTCACATACACAAACAGCAATTATCGCTGACCTTTAAATATTAACGATAACAAGTAAAACAAATTGCCAAAACAGGCGGCCCGAGCGTTTCAGTGAAAAAATAAACCCGTTGGCCCTACAGTAAGTTTTTGACGTTTTTGTTCGAATTACCAGCGGCGTCGGAGCGGTCACGTAGCGGCCACAGATTAACGTAAAACGTAGGCTTTAAAAAATTGAATACAATAAAATCTTATTTTTTCGAACTTTTTACGTCGACGCGATGAAAATGTGAGTTGTTTTCTTTTGTTTTTACAGACATTGGCGAGTTACTAATGGATTAATGTTTGACCTTGGAGGCATAAGTTTAAGTTTAGGGACAGAAATAATTTCCCGATTTCCTTAACTAAAACTAAACTAAATTCCGTGCCTCTTTTTCTTTTTATTTCATTAAAAAAAGGACATAAGACGTAATGCTAGTTTAGTCCCGGCAAGTTAAGATATTCCATAGACAAGTTAGACGTATTTAATTAAAAACATGGCGTCTAAAAATACGTTAGGTGTCCCTCTCTCTGTCTGTCTGTCTATCTTCTGTCCTTCTCTTAACGAAATACAAGGAATACGGTACTATGAACTTTAATTTTGTTTAGTTTGTCAACTAGAAAATCAGCAGCATTAGCTATCAGGCCAAATTTCGACCATGGCGAACAATCTCACTGGGTACTAGCTTTCGGCGCGGAATTATGGTGCAAGCGTGTGCGCGAACACAGGTGCTCTCTCTCTCTTTTTATTGGGTTTTTCCATTAGGAATTTCTTAGTAACAGCCCGGAGTTTGGTAGTTGGCGGTGTGGTACCTAAGTGTCTCTGAAACCATGTTTATCCATTGTTGCTGCGCTTGATCTGTCTTCCGTTATATTAGATTGTCATCCCATCGCACTATAAGAGTACTTAAATTACAGTCAAACTTTATCATAAAACAGTTTTATTACAGTCATATTTTGTTATGAATCTATTTGATTTGTTTTGAATCTATTAT
Source organism: Sesamia nonagrioides (assembly GCA_017933935.1). Taxonomy (NCBI): domain Eukaryota; kingdom Metazoa; phylum Arthropoda; class Insecta; order Lepidoptera; family Noctuidae; genus Sesamia; species Sesamia nonagrioides. The sequence goes on from JADWQK010000385.1 coordinate 1,105,964, forward strand.
ATGAATAATAAATACTTGTCACAAACCAGATATAAGTATTAATTAATATAACAAAACGAAATTCATGTAATAAAATAAGCCATTATATGAAATCTACTTTTTATCACATATATCTAAGTACGACCCTATTATAATGTTGTACTCTTTGAAATGCACGAACATATTCACAGACTGAATAAGTAAGCACAGATAAAATAGCGGGTAGTTAGAATGCAAATGAAGCACCAAAGAGTATTCATTAAGAACTACATACGCAAAATTAAGGCAGTAAATAGAATTTGCTTCAAACTTTATTTTAAAAGGTGTAACTCATTCGGCAATATCCCGCGGGCCCGTTTATTTTTTTTAAGTTTGCACCTTTGATCTGAAATTCTTCACTACCATTGAATGCAAGAGCCGAAATTTCCACGTGATGTTATTTTAAAAAGTAATAATAATTTCTGTTTGAAACAACCAGTATTTATTTAACTTAGAAAACTTTTTAAAATAGACTTAACGAATAAAAATATGCCTGTTTAGCAGAAGATGCATTGCATACTCACCAAGATAAACTACTTCAGGAAAAAAATAAAGAAAATTAAAAGAAACAAACGTTTTCTTAGCAAACCGCTAAAAGCCCAAGATGAGGTTATGTTTTTATGATATTTATCATTTTCTCGTTCAAGAACTCAAACTCGCCGTCTTAATTTGCGTACCGTAACAAATTACACAGTTTTTCTTAACAAAAAGTTGTTTTATAAAGTGCCTCGAGGAAGATTGATGTCTATTAGTAGGTAATTTCCCAAACAATTTCAGCAAAAGACACGACTTTAATCGAACGAAGCATGATAATTCCATGTTTCTGTTGAATGAAAGAAAATGTTTTCTTTAGTGTCAAAAAGAGCGTTAATCTTTAAAACAAATGAATGACGTCTTTCTGGAAACTTTAAATTTACATTCTTTTGTTTCCATTGAACAAAAAAAATACATAAACAGGGTTGCACTGTGGCATCAACGTTTAAGCAATAAATACTGTAGTGATTCAGTACATGATTCTGAATTCTCCAAAAAAGTTCTACGCTACGTGTACGGTACTCGTGAATCATATGTCGAATTCGTGCTTATAATATTAGCGCTTCGAAATCTCTGGTACTCTGTATGTGTAAATATTTTTTTGTGAATATGTCTATTAACACTACCTTTGTGAAAAGTAAATGAAGTAGTGTATATTGTGTTTCTCATAATGTTGCTTAAAATTCTTGGGGTTCGTTCCTTCGAGAAAATTCAATACATTGTTTTAACGAATTTTCAGTAATTAGGTATTGTTCTAGAATTTTCCTTTTGAACTAATCATTATTTATTTTTATCTAAAAAAAAAACAGATTGTCTTTTGTTGAGATAAAAATATCTCCACTAAAGCTTCCAAAAGTGTTAGTAATACAAAGTTATTTTCTCATGGTCGCTTGTACCAAATAGTTTGACGATTCGGAACATTACGCCGCGCTGTCGTGTGCGCGAAGAGTCGTGTGTTACATTACAAAGGGTGTCAGTCGACTTGTTTTTATTTGTATTACTCCTGATTGATAGAGGCACAATTCTTTCGTAGTTATTTTAAGCTGATGTACACGTCACTCACGTTGTACCTGCTTCAATTTATTAAAGATCTGATATTAATTTTTTTACATGCTTTTTATTAGCTTCACTCGTATGTTTGCTTGCTTGCTTGTTTGTTTGTTCGTCTCTAACTCTTTGGACTGCGAGTGAGCGGATCATTACTGTAAAAAAGCCCAACGTTTTCAATACTTGCGTTCGATCGTGTTTTTTTTTTTAAGAATATCGGACTAAAAAGTTGAAAATAAATATAGTTTAAAAACTAAAAAAAACATGATTAAAAAAAAATATCAAACTAAAAAATTAAAAATAATTTAAAAAAAACCGTGAGACTTAATTAAGAGGCGCCTCCCGCTCTTTTTTTTAAATTATTTTTAACTTTTTAGTTTGTTATTTTTTAAACTATAGGTATGATGATGCGAAGAGTCTGTTTAGGTTAATAAATAAGAGAAATATGTATTTAGGGCACGATGGGATTGACAAACGCATAGCGATCACTAAATAAAAAAAATGCTTTAGATAGTTAATATTTCACAGAGTCAAAATTTACTACAAATAAATGAAATCTACAGTAAGTCAAAAAAAAAGCTTTTTATTAAACTCATAAGTATTGGGTACTGTATAATACGGTACCTGTTCTCAACAAAAAAGGTTTTTTTTTTTAATTTTCTTTTCTGTCTGCCGGTATGTCTGCTTATTCCAGCTAATCTTGGAAACAGCAACACCAATATTGCTACTAAGGGCTACTTTTATTTTAGAAACAGACAGTTTAACAAAAAGTTTACATCATGAAATTCAATTTGTTTACCGACACCCGAATCTGCGGGCAAAGCATTGTTAAGACATCTCTTAACAATGCTGACACAACACTAATGCCTATCAATGTATCAGAGTATCAGTATTAATACTCAATTCACTCCCCAGTCTTTTACCAAAACGATCGGCGACACAATCAATACGGCGTATTGTATTCCGAACGTACTTTCGACCCACATTCGGCGACGTTTCCTGACGATAACCCGAGCAAGCTTCGCATCGAAATTAATTTAAATAGGCACATCCTTGTCTTTCTGCTCCACTGAGCGGGATTCGATTTGCAATTCCTACACCCCAATAGTTCCGTTTCGTTAACTGACTTAAAATTACTACAAAGTTTGCAACTCTACTCCCTTTTTGTTTTGTTTCAGAATCGCCCGCCTGCGTAAGCTGAGTTAGTACTTATTTTTTAGCTTTCAAACCTCGTGGTCGGTGATGCGGCAAAATTTCCGTCGGTACTTCGTCTGTAATAAATTACCTGCAAATAATGGAAATCTACTTTAATTATGTTGGCTGGGTAATACATATAAATAAAAAATATGTTATAAACTGTCGTATTGTTTATGTTGAAAAGCATTTATAGGATATCATTTGTACAGATGGTGGTAAAATACCAGCTCATATCAGGAAGTATTTTACTGAACAAACCCTTGAGTATCAACTACAATGACATTAGATGAACAATTCTAGTCTAATATCAGCCTTATCTGTCAAAAAATACCTTAAATTTCAATGCATTTTTGACATTAAATTGTCTGAAGCCGCGGCTCAATTTTTCTTCGAGTTTCTAACTAAAAAGGTTCAAAATTTAGCTACCGCTTTTTTCTTTTTTTTAATATTGTGAACTACTACTTGATCGCGATCCCACCTGATGAATAAATTTTGAACATTTTAAATTACTAATATTGGCCTTCTATTCGAATGACATTTTAAATTGTGACATTAAATCTTTTGTAAAACATCACTACAAAAAAACTACGCAGATATCATCAGTTCCACACTATGCAATTTACAAACGTTCTAGAAAATCAAATAAAGATGTCCCTACAAAATGTTTAGATGGGTTCGTAAATCCCTGTAACAATATTTTGAAAGCGAACGCGTTCGTGATTACGCATAGTACAAAGTGGCCGTCAAATGTCTATACATAATTTTCAAGGAAATGTCGAGTAAAACGGGACGTCATTAAGATGGATAGAACAAATGGAATCATGTCGGCGTACGCTTCGAGTCTCGGAGGCGACGACATTGAAAATCACATTAATTTTTCAATTTATGTTGTATGAAAAAAAGTTGTCATCTGATTGTCTTCCGGAGTTTTGTGTTGTACCATGCTTCTATTTACGTATTTTACAAAACTTTTAAATGGCGGAACTTTTTACAGCACCATCATAAATCACGGGTAAATTTAGAAAAAGTGACAATTGTTGAATTATTTTAAACCATTTGTTTTACATTTCTGCTCTGTTTACTTGTCCAAAACTGAATATACGTACAAACGTAGGTAGACAGCTAACACTTTGAACCAAGCTCCTCTAAGATGTTTGTAGTAGGTCCTATGTAGTACACACGTATATAGTTTCGAGCGTTGCCTAATGCGTTATGTCCGACATCGTGTAGACCACAGTTGAATTACTGCCGAACCAACGTGAAACACGAACTTCACCTAACATACATATGTGCATCATGCATGCATAATGCAGTTAACATTGTACCAACTTAATAGTTAGCTCTAAGTCTTATTGCATAGTTGCTTGACTTTGGATTACGGATTAAACGCGTCAGCAGCAAGATGTACCTATTGATATTTAACTTCAAAGTAGAAAAAATGAAAGAATTAACTCAAATATAATTTGTAATGATTAAAATTAAAGTTATTACTTACGAACTTCTAATCTATACTAATATACAATATGTAAAAAAAACCCTGTCCGATCCGTGAAGGTATTGTTAGGTGTCGATAACTGATTCTACTAATGCCTATAACAAAGCCGGGCTAATCTTAAAAAAAATCCCCCTAAAACAATAAATATTATTTCGCAAAAAAAGGTAACTAAAAGAAAAAAAGAAAGGTAAGAAAAAGATTATTTCAAAATTTACTAGTATTGTTACTATGATGATTATGTAAAATTTCATATGTTATTTGGTCATGTGTTTACCTAACCTTTACTATCCTTTCGGGTCGGACAGGGTTTTCTTAACATATTGTATAAAGCTGAAGAGTTTCTTTGTTTGAACGAGCTAATCTCAGGAAGCACTGGTTCGATTTGAATTTTTTTTTTGCGTTTTATAGCCCATCTACCCAGTAAGGCAATATGACATCACGCTGCAACCAATAGGAACTGAGCATAATAACTAACTACACGCGAACAAAGTCGCGGACGGCCGATAGTACTAAATAAACTACAATTTTTTATCTATCCTAACTAAAATACAATATCGAAAAATTTCTCGACATCTCTTTCGACTGGCAATGTACACAAGAGACTGGTGGCAGTGCCGCATTGTATGGCAAAAAAAGAAGAAATAACTAAAATAAAATTGTTATACGCTTTGAATTGCAGGAGTCTTTGAAGGCAAGTAAGCAAACTACTGCACATCTTACTTACATACCTGTCTTGTCTACACCTGTGTCTACCGATCGCACAGCGGTGATCAGGAGACAACTCGGTTATTCGACCACCTCAGTGAGGCTGCTGACAATGCGCTGCATCGGCACCCTGACGCTCAGTTCGTCGCTCTGGGGGACTTCAACGCCTGCCACCAGGACTGGCTCTTCCCATACCAGAGGACCGACCACGCTGGGAGAGAAGCGCGAAACTTCGCGCTTTCTATGGGCCTTTCCCAGCTGGTAGAGCAAGCGACTAGGGTGCCTGATGTAGTTGGCCAGACAGCCAACTGTTTGGACCTTCTGCTGACCACTGATCCGGACAGATGTGTTGTAACAGTTTCCTCACCGTTGGGAACTTCAGACCACTGCCTGGTGAAGTCTGTGTCATCCTTCTCCCCTCCAGATCACGACTCTCGTGGTGAACGGAGATTGTGGCGATACAAGTCAGCAGATTGGGATGAGATGCGCCACTTCTTTGCGTCTTATCCTTGGCAGCAGGTCTGCTTCTCTTCTGACAATCCGTCGAGCTGTGCGGACGCTATAACCGATGTGGTGCGTCAAGCTATGGAGTATTTTATCCCCTTCAGCGACGTGCCCGTCGGTGGCTCAGCTCGCCCATGGTTCAATGCCGATTGTGTCCAAGCTGAACAGCTTAAGCACGCGGCATTTCTCACCTGGGTTGACGCTCGTGACCGCAGAGCTCCGGATCTAAGCTCAAAGAAGAGAGCCCTTAACCGTGCTGCCAAGTCCTACAAAAAGGCGCTTAAGAGGGCTCGCTTCGACCGTATTACCCATATTGGCAACAAGCTATCTGCGCAGCCATCCGGTAGCAGATCTTTTTGGTCCCTTGCCAAATCGGTCGAGGCGAACTTCTGTCGACCCACACTGCCTCCGCTGGTGAGGCCTGATGGAACACTGGCCCATACGGCGAGAGAGAAAGCAGGTCTCTTTGCATCTCTCTTTGCCCATAGTTCGCGTCTTGATACTGGCAGTGCTACTCCACCTAATTTACCTCATTGCGGAGCTTCAATGCCGGAGGTTCGCATTAGGAACAAGGAGGTCCTGAGAGCACTGTGTCGTCTGGACGTGAATAAGGCTAGTGGTCCAGATGGTATTCCAGCGATTGTTCTTAAGGCATGTGCGCCCGAGTTGTCTCCTGTATTGACGCGCCTGTATCGCCTCTCATTTAGGACTGGTATAGTGCCCAAGTCCTGGAAGCTTGCCAACGTGCAGCCCGTGCCCAAAAAGGGTAGTCGTGCCGATCCTACCAACTATCGGCCGATTTCGGTAACCTCCATACTCTGCAAGATTATGGAGCGTGTGTTGAATTCGCGCCTCTTGGCTTACCTGGAAGGTAACGATCTCCTCAGTGACCGACAGTACGGTTTTCGGCGCAATCGGTCAACTGGGGACCTACTAGTGTATGCCACTCACTTGTGGGGCGAGGCCCTCGAGAGAAATGGGGAAGCGATTGCCGTCTCCCTTGATGTCTCGAAGGCCTTCGACCGGGTATGGCACGCTGGCCTTTTGAGTAAGCTTCCAGCTTACGGCGTTTCCGCTGGCCTGACTGGCTGGATTAAAGACTTCCTGACTGAACGGTCCCTCCGAGTTGTTGTCGACGGATGCTCATCGGAGCCCATGTCGACCAATGCCGGTGTTCCTCAGGGGTCTGTTCTCTCTGCAACTCTGTTCCTGCTGCATATTAATGATCTGCTGATGCCCGGTATCTATGGGTATGCAGATGACAGCACAGTTGTGGAGAGATATCTGCCGGAAGCTCGGGCTAGTAAGGAAGCAATCTGGTCCGAAAGAGAGGCTATGGTAGAGCGTACGAGTGCTGCACTACAGGCAGTCTCCGAATGGGGCAAAGCCAATCTTGTAGCATTCAATGCCGCCAAAACACAGGCGTGTCTTTTCACCGCCAAAAGGAGCCCGTTCACCTTGGCTCCTACTTTTCAGAATGTATCCTTGGAGTGCACCAACCGCCTTCAGCTTTTGGGAGTAGAGATTTCCTCGAACCTTAACTTTGGGCGGTTCATTGAGTCCAAGGCCAGGGTGGCTGCTAGAAAACTTGGCGTTATCGCAAAGGTCCGGCGGTACTTCACACCGGGGCAGCTTCTAATGTTGTACAAAGCACAGGTCCGCTCGTGTGTGGAGTACTGCAGCCACATTTGGGCTGGTGCTGCGAAATGTCACCTGGATACTTTGGATTCAGTGGAGAGGCGTGCGAAGAGGCTGATTGGCGACCCAGACTTAACTCGAAACGGTCTCCAAAGCCTGGAGCACAGGCGTAGAGTAGCCAGCCTTTCGGTCTTCTATAGGTTGCATTCTGGTGAGTGTGCAAGGGAATTGCATGATTTAATTCCCCCATCACCGTTCCACCATCGGACGACCCGTCGTACGGCGAGTTTCCACCCTTACGTTGTTGATACCACTGCGACCCGGACGAAGCGTTTCGCTTCCTCTTTTATACCGCGTACATCGAGGGACTGGAACAATTTGCCAGCGACGGTGTTTCCGTCACATTACAATTTGAGTGTCTTCAAGGCTAGAGTGAATAGGTTCTTAATAAACTAGCGCGCTTTACCATCAATGATCGCATCACTGCTTACCATCAGGCGGGATTGCGGTCAAGCGCTTGTTTATAACTTATAAAAAAAAAAAAAAATACACGATTACACGTTTTGACATTTTCAATACTTTGATATTCGGCCGCTTTAAACACTACTGTCTCCTATACTATAGATTGTTCTAAATATTTGACGGGCGCATAGTCACTGGCGGACTCGCGCGTCATCTACGAATAAACACTAGTACGCACTGAAAATAAAATATTATGCGATCGCATTTGTAACGCACGGTCAGAAATAGCCCTGTGTGTCACGACAGTGTACACCGGCCTAGTATGGCAGGACGGACATTATTGTCTACATTGGGGCCGTATTCGAGACATTTGGTGCCAATTAATGATTGTAACGCAAGATACGTAATGTGTTGTCTTAGTAGTTAATGCCGATTGGATGTGAATTTGAAGGGATTTGCTATTAATGCCTTTATCATTCTTAATAAAAGGTTTTAGAACTGTCAGAAAGCTGTCAAAATAAGCATTGAATTGGCCCCATTTAAGGGACTTGGCTTTCATAATTCTAAAGTGTGGCGTTAATCGTAAATAAGTAGATGATTACTTCTTCAAACCTTATACATACACCATGAGTACCTATAACTAATACTTCTTTCAATAACATTACTTGTTCAAACAACCAGAATCAAAGATCAAAGTAGAACGTGATTAAAAATAGTCTATGCTAGAACAATAAAATCATATTACTCTGTGTATTAATACACAGACCATTAATTCACTGTCTGCGAATGTACTTTGCATTAAAGTTACATTGTCTACAACGGACTTCAGCGACGCCTTTCACGATGTATTTGTGACCTAAAACACGTTACAAAGTCGAACAGCCCGTCGGTAAATAATAGAGAACCCACACAGGTTGCGCCCATGCGTTCTACAAACGATTCATTTTGATTAATACCGACAACGCAGGACACAGGCTGTGTTCTGGATGAAGAAAATTTTTGAAAAAGAAAAGTATCTGCCTCTGAAATTCCACTTTATCTTCAGACTATGACTGGCTAAAGGCCCAAGCGAGTCCTTTTTTGTTAAGCTCCACTCTCCACATCAATTTTCTGCTCGAAATTTGTCTAAACCTCTCACGGATTATCACTTTCGTACATCAGTGAGCGCTTCATAAATTACTAATGATAAAAAGAAGGTACAAATATCATGTAAAAGCATTATGTATTTTAAGCTAATACTGTGTTACTCGAGTACGTTCATAGAGTACCTGAATTATTTACGACATCCGTTGCCTTTATTAGACTTTTGTCCCAAGCAAAAATGGCTGCTACCATGAAGCTTAAATCTGTCGAAAGTGAGTTGTTAACATAAGCCACAGCACAGTAAGATTAGTCAACCAATAAGTACACGTAGGATATTTAAAATTTTTTATAAGAATTTGTATTTCTAGTCTATGCAACGCTAAAGTATAACGAGGCTATTAAACAATTATCTTATTTTATCCCTAAATCTAAGTAAGACAAAGCTCTTTTTAAAAAAAAACTAACTCAATCAGAATGTTTAATAAATATTGGTACAAAATTAATAACACATGTGACTGAAGCTTTAACACAAGATGTGTGATTCTTTAAGATGGTCTGTGTGGTAATTATGTAACACGCCAACATTTGCTATTCCTTCCATTTTGACAGTTCAACAATATCCATTACGCTATTTGCGTCATTCAGCAGACACATTTTCGTACATATGAAACAAGGGATTAGCAAAATCCCGAAAAATGATTCAGACTGTGATTGATAGTGTTACGAGTGTAATAAAAAAAATTCATGTCAAGAACTGCAGTTTCATTTTTTAATACGTCATGGTGACGTTTTCTCAATGGCAGGAACGTTTGCCAAAAGCTTGAAAAGATTTATGAAAATTATTTGGTGTCAGTCGCAAAACAAACTGTTAGCGATGTACCTAAAATCCGCAGTAGAAAGAAAATAAGATAAAATACATCTGTACATATAGTTTGATTCTGTAACTCGTCGTAGAAACATAGGTTAAGTCAGCATAGAGTGATGTCAATCCTCACTCACTCTAAACTCACTTCAAATAATATTTACGGTGAATTTTTTACAGAATCGTTCAGCTGAAGTATTTCAAAACATTCATCCAACATGGTTTCAATTAGATACAGCAGGTTTATCCGAATTCAAAAACGTTTTCCAATTTTGCGCTGAATTTTACGTACCATAAATAATAAAAGACCCACAAAACAAAGTTGTGAATAAAATTTTTGCATATATTACATGAATAGAATTAAAAAAAGAATGGTTTTCTTATTAAAAGACACTTAATCATGTAAAAAAATCTGGCAAAGATTCATATTTAAACAAAGCCCTGATTATTTCTCACTTTATCAATGTTATATTTATAAGCCAGTTTACCTTGAGTAGTAGAACAAACGCAAGTAGGTATAAATGTGTATTCATTTTCTACGATTCTTTGAAATATATAAATGATATTATCTGATGTTCATCTCCATGCGGCCTTTGACGATAAAACCTTCGTCGATGATACTTATGTACTTACTATATACATTGATGAAAAGGAATTTTCCAGCGGAAAGGATCTACTTACGACTGTCTATCAAAACAGGGCCGCTTTAATCTTTTCAAATAGCGTATTTTCGAGCAAAGATTGTGTAGGTACAAACATAGAATTGTGAAGGAAATTGATTTCATAAGCAGCTGTCTCTTCACGTTCTCAACCTATATTTACTGAGGAATAAGAAAATGGGAGTTCCGGGCGTCATTCACACCGCGCGAACATGGAGTAATTAGGGTGATGTTGCGTGGAGAGAAGGTATAACGTATCGTCCCATACAAGAAATATAGCAAGAAAATAATAAAACAAACGATTACTAACATAGCCTACCAAAACCCGAGCTAGTCGGAGCGGGGGCGTCCGTGACATGCATGAAGCGTTACGAAAGAGGCCTCGGGCGAACCCCTTTCACGTCATTTCTATTCAGGTCCTGTGCCAGTATCACGAGACCTAAGTGCTAATAGTGATAACGGAGAGTGTTTCAGAGTCGGCTCCACCAATAACCGAGGGCCAATTATATTCCGACCTTAGTATGACTGGGGTTATTTTATCAGAAAGACCGCTGAACGGTTTTAATTGGAAAACTAAACTGCGGAGGCTCGTAAACGCTCTTTGTTGGGATGTAACTTTGTGAAAAAAACGTGTGCGGTCATGACCCCAATCAGAAATGAAACTCCTTGCGAGATACTCGTCCGCACTCACACAAAAAATAATTATGAATTTTATGCTCATTTTTACATGCTTTTTATTAGCTTCACTTGTATGTTTGCTTGCATGCTTGTTTGCTTGCTAGTTTGTTTGTTTGTCCGTCTCTAACTCTCTGGACTACGAGTGAGCGGCTTATTACTGTAAAATGTCCCATCGTGTTCAATACGTTCGTTCGTTCATTTTTTTTTTTTTAAGAATATCTAACTAAAAAGTTGAAAATAAATATAGTTTAAAAAACATGCTTTTAAAAAATATTAAACTAAAGAGTTAAAAATAATTTTAAAAAAAGCGTGAGGCGCTTAATATACAAAAATTATGGCACAAAGCGCCTCACGCTTTTTTTTAAATTATTTTTAACTTTTTAGTTTCATATTTTTTAAAAGCACGTTCTTTTAGTTTTTTAAACTATATTTATTAATACAAAGCATGTTGAATGTTTAATTAGATTGATATAGAATTCTCGCCATAGGCTCCACTACCCTCGAAAACCAAACGAGAAGGACACCAATAAAGAAATAACAATTTTGCAACTACCTATTTAGATTGTCATATTAACCTCACTATTGACTTCAGTACCTACCCTCAAAAACCATAAAAACTCACACTCTTTCAAGAGAAAAAGAATTTCACACCAAAGGAACGAAAAAGGTTTAAGTTAAACCTTATTCGTTACGTGACAATATTTAGTAGTTTACTCCTATCAAGCCGCGTTAAATAACTTCATTGTAAAACTGTAGGAATTCCCTTTTAGTTCAAATAATTATTATATGAAATATTACGTGACTTCATTAATGTGGGAACGTATTGGAACATTGAAGCGTACTGAGCGATCCTAGAATGTCAAATCAACTAGTGGTCTACCTTCGCATGTCTAGTAATTGCTTGCTTCTAACAACCGCGGTTATATTTCACGGAGAACTTAGTTTGGCATCAGTTTAATTGGTGGTTGGCTACCCAATAGGCAGCTGGAGGGAATACATTATAAATGCATTAAGTTTTAAGTATAACTACTAAAGGAACCCACCAGGGAAGCGGGCAGCAGCGCTTCTCCTGTGTAATATCAAATCACTGCGATTCCCAACCCGCCTGCCAAGCGTGGGGATTATGGCAAACCCCCCCAATGTCTTGGGGGAGGCCTTTGTCCAGCAGTGGACATCTATAGGCTGAAGAAGAAGAAGAAGAAGTTTTAAGTGCTCATGTACGTTTTGACTCTGAAAGCTTAAGTTTAATTCGATATCAATCCTTTTGAAAAATTAACTCATTTAGGCTTTATTTTTTCAAAGTTAGATTTTGTCCGAGTAATAATTTTGAATTTTTAACAGTTTTTCCTCATACAAAGTCTCTCAGCCGTCAATTTTATTTTATGAATAACAAATATCTGTAGAAGGAAAATTTTACCCTTAGCTACTTCAGTAATAATAAATAATTGGATTTAAATCCATAAACAGAAAAACTTTGTTCTCGAAAAGCGTAAAAGAAAGATGTGGTCATATTTTGTAAGGTGGTACAGACCGGCAAACTTGGGACCAACATTATTATTATAGACCACCATCCCATTCATTTGGGTCCATTATGAGTATTAGTACATATATTGAAGTTTTTTTGACAGCCTCCGTGGCGTAGTAGTAGCGAAGGCGGCCGCTGCGCAAGGAGGCGTGGTTTCGATTCCCACGCAGTGCAAATATTTGTATGCCGAATATGAATATTTGCACTGGTCTGGTCGTGCCTTGGAAAGCACGTTAAGCCGTTGGTCCCAGTTGCCATACGAACATCTAATGGGAGTCGTTACGGGTTATTGGAGCCTTCAAATGTCCAACAATTGGTCTACCTGCAATGCTTCGATCAGTCGCCTCCACAACCCGAAATCGCCTTCGGGTTGTGGAGGTCAGACGGCGGTCGCTTCACGGAAAATATCGAAGTTTAGCCAAAATCAGCATTTGACTGGTAAAGTGGACCCCAGATTCCAAAGCTGAAAAAGTTTTTGATACGACTGGGATTAACGCTGAGATGATGATGATTGAAGTTTTTTGCGACCATGTTGGTCTCATGGAGAAAGTTGTTCAGTTTTATTTTTATACTTTATCCCACATATTTCTAATACACGCTGTACATTAGAACTTTTAGTGCTGGTGTCCACGGGCGCCTAAGCGGCCGTTGAATTATAAAGCTATGATCACACTGGCACGCTCGCGTACACCGACAGCCGTACTCATATATTTGCAGCGCGGACCGGTGGGCGGTGCTCTATTGTGTTTACGTTAGGGTTGACTTTTCGTCATTAATTTTAATATTTTTAGTATTCCGGCGAGTGTGACTCAACCCTTTCTTGTGGAAATAATATAGGGAGCAATAAAATGTAGGACCGCAAGAATAGAATGATCTTGGATTTAATGAGCCTACAAGTTATTATCTGTTATTAGTTTCTGTAATATTATTGGCACTGAAACTGCGCTGAAACTCATTTATTTATTATGATAACTGTATGCATACCGAAGTTACTTATGAGAAGAAATATATCGACGCTTGTATGGCAATCATATCTAAGCGACAAAAATTCGTAAATTGAGTTTTATACACCATTCGAACCGCCAGATTTTTCTGCGTAGTTTAGAGTATATAACTCAATTTACAAATTTTTGTCGCTTAGATATAATTGCCTTTCAAGCGTCGATATGGTCACACCTTATGTTTTGTCTTTAATAATATATTACATTGCAACACTATCTCCACGAATCAATGAACAGTTGTTTGTTCACCACACTAGATAAATACATCAAATCTTTACTTGACTAATATAATGCTACAATTTTCTGTAATACGATTTATAGCTTATAAATATAAATGATCAATAAAATCAGTCGTTAGTCAGCCCTGTAACCGACACTCAGTCGTAGTGTCGCCGCTGGCCGACCGCCAGAACAAATGTGGAGCTATGAGCAATCCCCTTAATAATCTGTATCTGTTAATCAACCCGATACGGTGGAGGTTGTGCAATTAGATCCGACTGTCGCATGTCGTGTGCAAGCTGATGTCTCGTTAATTCTCCAATTCAGAAAATATTGACAACCATTGTATAGTGGCTACTTTTCAAAAGTGTACTGTTACCTTTGTAACTGATAAATGAAAGACAGGGAAGGTTCTTTGTTCTTGAAAATCATTGGTTTTGATATTTTATGTAGAAATAATAAATCAAGAATTTAACAAAATTAACAGTCTCGATTAAGTTTCCCATTTCATTATAATTAAAACAAAAAATGATATAATTTATATACACTAAACATTTTGAATACAAAACAGTGAAACTAATCGTAAATTACGATAAAAGGACCTGAATTTGTTCCTTCCTAAATTTGTTGGACGACAAAAATGTCTATAAAAGTAAAATATTGGTTATATTTGGTTCGAAAATATTCAGCAATCTACTCCGAGTCTGTTCCCATTAGAAGTTAAACATGTGAACAATGGTTTTGGGGTTTTTCCATCAAAAATTCTCGACCAATTCAGATTGTTTATCGAGAATTTGTGATGGAAAAACCCAAAACCGGAGAATAATATCAACCCAAAAAACCAAACCTGACGACTAATTTTTGCTTTAAATTCTCCCTGAATAACTGAAAATTAAAACGGATTCCAACATTAAGCATCCACGTTTTCCGAATTTTGTCCTTAAGCCAACAACTCATCAGTTTTACATACAGATACCTCAGAATTTAGTGCCGGCGGCGTCGGCCAGGTAGTGTGACGTCACGTAGGCAACACACCACACGTGATGCTACTGCAAATAACCCACAAAACCTTTGGGATGTTCCACCAATCACGCTCACTGGCGTTCTAAGTACGTGCATACTAAATATTGGACGAAAAGCGAACGTGCCCCGTACGTGACGACTGTTGAAAGGAGATTCGATTTCGCCAGACTCTTTTTACTTTTTTCGCATTCAATGAATATGATATCGTTTTTAATAATGTATGTCACTGTTTTTGGGTTGAGGCTACTGTTTGTTTATACAAAGATGGCACGGGATGAACGATGTCTGCTTGCATTAAAGTTTTCGACAGATACATAGTTGGTTTAGGACTCTGTGCTGATAAATGCAATCAATTATACATGATTATGGTATCATTTGCAAAGGTACAAAATAATATGTAAATACATATTAAGTCAAAGTTTTCTTAGGCATGTGTGTGTTTCTGTAATTCTGATACAGTTTGTTTACTTTTATTTTAATCTTTATACCCCACTAGAAAATATCACATATTTCTTTCCAAGTTTATTGTAGTTGGCACCAATGGGTTGTATAATACTTATCTCAGCAAAAAAATGTGAGTACAGGGCAGCTTTCAAATTCTCTTCAATAAAAACCAATATACAAATGGAGCAACTGATGTAGCATCAACTTGATTAATACGCTCGCAGTAAAATTACAACCGTAAACGAGAAATGTTACCAGTCAAATTACTACGCAGGAGTGACTCGTCTCGGCGGAATCTTCATCTGTAATTTAGTCCACGACAAACTTTTCGAAATTAATGTATTCAATTTTAAATGCGCGCCGCAAAATAAGCAAATCGAAGCCAACGCAGATAAATCTACGTCTCCTACTCTGTGAAGGATCATAACTTAGTAAGCCACCTGTAATTGACTTGACCGTCTCAACGTAATTTTCTAATTTCGTGTTGAGGAAATATTAGACCGACCCGTTTTACTAACTCGATCCATTTATTTTAAATCGCACTCCATTTCCAGTGACGGCGCAATATTTAGGTGGCACGTTGTGAAATTCAAAAATGGAATATATGAAGATTAAGTAACATTCTACTTGGATGTTGCCACATAAAAATATTGCAAGCGCGAAATGGCAAGAGCGGGAATTGTAGAGAACAATCTGCGTCTCATTTTCGGTGGTTCTTTTTAGTGTCGTACCTACTTGTTATAAAAGCAAGGCAATTTCGCTTATCGCACTTTCCTCCTAAATGGATATGAGAATATAAAATAGACTTCACTACAATGCACCTGTGCGGAGCGAACATCAAAATGTGATTTTGTTTTGTCCCGCGTTCGGATGTAAGTGCCATTTTCGGTCTAATACTTGTATAAAATATACGAAAATTCTTTCTAGGTTTCAAATGTGGATTTCGAGGCTTTTGAGATTGCACAGTAAAATATACATT
The DNA here is from genome assembly GCA_017933935.1 of Sesamia nonagrioides. Taxonomy (NCBI): domain Eukaryota; kingdom Metazoa; phylum Arthropoda; class Insecta; order Lepidoptera; family Noctuidae; genus Sesamia; species Sesamia nonagrioides. The sequence continues at coordinate 1,122,037 of JADWQK010000385.1, forward strand.
TTGCTTGGTTATTATTTATTTAGTATGGCAACCAAAGGTCAAAGGCATAGAAGTTACTGCCACCGTACTAACCATGCAAATCTATATGTACAAAGAAATATAATTTAAATGTCTGATCTGTTATTTTTGGTAACATATACGCTTTCAAATGAAAGCTAGTCGATTCAAATGAAAGTATATGCTTTCAAATGAAAGTAGGTATTATATATACATAGGTACGATACCAAAAAAAACTGTTTGTTTGTTTGTTCGGTTAATCTCCGACTAGCCAGATTTTGACGCGATTTTCACTATCAGATAGACATTTAAGGTTTCCGTACCCAACTAAAACTCGTAAAATCTAATTAGTTTCCTAAATGTACGCAAAGGAAGTCACGAACACGAATAGTTACCAAATAAACTTACCAACTCTTAAGAGTTCAACATAAGTTCAACGACATGTTTTAATAAAATCCCGTTTCAACCGATGGGTTCAGTCATATTTCAAAGAGAGCGGACCTTGGCAGAGAACAAAAGTAAAGTAAAAATGTTTAGCTCGTGCGAAGCAAGGGTTGAGACCGCTAAAACATTCAGACACGCGTGGGACGACCCCATTGTTTTTATTATAAGCAAGCATTGCACGCGTTTTGTTCTTTCCCTTGTTAGAGTTATGATAATGGAACCTTTTGAACTGCGGCTGTGTTAAACGATTTAAAATAAATGTATATATACATATATATTACATACTTGTAATCCTAACGCAAATAAAAGAAGTCCTTATGGGTAAGCTCTTTCATAGATAATGATTTGCTAAACGAAAATAGAACTCAATATTTAAGTAAGATTTTGAAAGTATTATGTATACATAAATACATACATAATCAGCCTATATTGTTCCCATTGTTGGGACACAGGCCTAATCTCGATGAGAGAGAGTGAGCCGTAATCTATCGCGCGGGCCCAGGGCGGGTTGGTAGATGTCTTCTAAGTTTTTGACTCTTAGGCATGCCAGTTTCCTCGCGATATTTTCCTGCACCGAATTTGCATGCATTTCTCGAATAAAAACAATATAACCCCTCTGTTTCTGCCGGGGATTAATAAACATAATTGTACTTATTTATTACAGAAGTAAATATACACATACTGTGAACATTTCAATTATAACAAGGCCTATAGCCTGTTGACAAACATACAGACGGACTTACAGCCGAGACTTAATAATAGGTCCTCCCTCCCTTAATTGTCTTTGGGTACGGAATCTTAAAAAGATTTACAGTAGAAATAACACTGCTCTGTATATTAAAAATAAAGTTACATCGTAAGATGAACTTGTATGTATGACGTCGTCTCCATCGCTGTGGGTCATGACGTCACGGAGTCTCTGTACCCTTTTATATTCTTTAGTGGAGCGACCATTCCTTCAGACACCTCATACCGCGGAACTTGAATCTCTCATACTAGAATAATATATTTGAGAAATAGAACGTCTTGGTTAACACTAACTGCGGGACACACGGCCGTGGACACCCACAAGTAATTGTCATCATCATCATCCCAGCGTTAATCCCAGTCGCATCCGAAGCCTTTTCAGCTTTGGAGTCTGGGGTCCGCTTTACCAGTCCAACTGCTGATATGGCTAAACTTCGACATTAATTGTACAACACACAGTAATTGTATTCTACCTTAAATCTGAGACTGCCTGACTCAAGTTTGTATGAGGAAGAAACAAATACTTACCCATCGTCTCAACATTTTTGGCCAACCACAGTAAGCCATTAATTACGACTAACGACATATTAATTTTGTTTTGGCGTTTTCTATTAGACAATTAAGACTTTTCAAAACACTAATAGTTCTGTTACAAAAATATTATTACTGTGACACACTATTTCTCACAATTTATTTTTAATCGCATAAGAATATCAGTCTATTTGATAAAATAAAATAGGCGTCAGTGAACTCATTATGGCAGTTTGACAAAAAATTTAGAAATGCTACAACAACTCATTGTCACTATTTTATTAGCAAAGGCAATCAAAGTTCTAAGCGAAGTGACAGCGTGAAATACTACTATTAAATTGACTTAACAAGGCACATAAATTTCACGTCATAAATTAAAACGAGTAATTAGTTTTTTTTTTTTAATTAGTTGAAATGGGTTGTTTTTTTTTCTATTGTTTTATATATAAATTGTATTCTATTTTATGAGTGTGACTTTGCTTCGATTTGTTGTAAAATGTACATTTTGTGAAGTACCTGTCTACCTAATATGGATTTACTTACAACACAATATTTTAAATTACTGTATGGGAGGAGGACTCCATAAAATGTGGTCTGAAAATATTGTATGAACCATTTTTATAAGTAACCATTATTTCTTGTGTTTAAGTGTGTTAAGTTTCATGAGTGCAAATGTAGGTCTTAGACCTACATGAGATAAAGTTTTTAAAATTTATATTAAAGCAAATATAATAGAGTAAGTTAAAATAGAGAAGAATCCCGTTGCAGTAAGTAGGTAGTTACAACTTAAAGAGAGAAAAAAAAACGATGTCGGTTGCAGGTTGAACTCACATTATCATTAATCCACCGAATCTCAATAACGGCTGGTATAAATACCGTCTATAAAGGCACTAAAGTAATACTAGCAATTCTGCTTATTTTCCTATTTGCATGAATACGTACATTATTTAAATAATTTACCGTAATAGGTAGTTAAACCGATACTAACTACGTTAATGTCAATTATATATGCTACTGTTTGTGGTAAACCAATATCAATTAGTTGATATCATTTATTATTCTAAATATATTTTAATCTATTATTTGTATTGTTGTTTAAAAACATGTCGATAGATGAATCTAAGCTCATTATTTGCCAGATAGTGTGCCCTGGTTCATGAACAGTGATGTTAGTAGAAAACTGATTGTTACTGCTCTTAGATCTGGACACATTCCATGTTGTTTCCCCCAATTGTGAGGAATGTGGAGTTATCGAGGACCTACAACATCTATTGATGGAATGTGTCCAATATGAGTCCAGTAGGAATAATTTAGTGAGATCATTGAATTTGAACAGAACTGATGTAGGTATGTTCCATACAATTCTATCTCAACCAAATGGTGACGATGCAAAAGTGTTGTTCAAATTCATGGCCCACGTGTTGTGAAAGTGTAATTGTTTATGTTACGATGGGACTGACATACGCTATGCGTAAAAGTCCCTTTAATCAATAAAGAAAAAAAAAACTTTTTACTATAGAATCAAGTGTTTTTAATTATTTGTGTTTTAGTGTTTTTAAGTGTTTTTATTTTATTATTGTTTTTTTTTTACCGTATACTATTTTTATTCGCACATTTGTGTGAAATATGTCAACCTTATCTCTTCTCAAAATATCTACCGAATGTAAGTATGCGTCAGCTTAACATAACCTCCAAATGTATTCTCAACCTTCGCCAGAAGCACTTAAAAGTCACTTGTCTAAGCAAACGCATACCAAGTAGGACTCTGGAATACAGATCTCAGATAATATGATTGCCGCTCGCCACTCCGTCGAGCCATGAGTCACGGGTATAAGTGAATTGGCCGTTGGCGCGACGAGCCGCCATATTGGAATATGAAATCCCCACGCGCCACGCGGCTGTGGCTTTTATTGCCTGACTTTTCCCGAAAAGAGTTGCCGATATCTACCCTCTTGATAAATAGTGTTGTTTTCGCCAAACTGAGTCGTGTTTGTGCCCGTGGTTGGGCTCTGCTATCGAACCTACCCACCATTACAGAACGCCACAGTTAACAAAAAAACATCGTCGGCGCCAACATCTTTGTTTATGTCTGAAAGTCACGATTGGTTTATAGCCTGCTTGATTTCAATAAAAGATGACACAAAACAAAAAAATATTATTGTGACACAAATGACTGTTTTCAGCGTTTATGGCAACGAAGACGAACGTAAATGGTGTTTGTATCAATAAGCCATGTATGGTTTATATTTCGGTACGAGCTTGTAGCCATACAAAGATTATTAAATATAAAACGCAGTAAAATCCTTTACTAAATTTAATTATGTACATTATTAGTGAAATTTCCAAGTAACATTTGTAAAATTTTCCCACTCTATCTGAGAAAATTACACACATAAACTTAAAGCTTAATATAATGATTATTTAATACGGCCCAAATTATATTAATCAAGAAATAAAACAAGACGCAAGAACACTTAATAAGCGCAGACTTCGTGTTATCTTTTAATTACCTGGGGATTACCAAAGTTCTTTCGTGTAGGCATAATAAGAAAATCTAGTTTCTTAGCTCATAACGAGAGTTGCGAAAGAACATGTCGGAATAAAACGATAATTACGTGAACGGGTGTATATATAATGCTTTATATTAGGTGGTAACAATCGGACGGCGTAGTGAGGGCGCTGTTGGGCGCCATAATGAATTTCATAAATTATCCGCTGCACACGCTCGACACGCGAACATTGTTCCAATTAATCTTACTTCTTTTGCTATAAGAAACTTATTGGAGATTTTGACATTTCGGCACGAAGGTTCGCCTACGTGTAGTAGGATAATGTTACTACACATGATTAAACTAGGTAAATATTACTTTTGCCTATGGTATGGGAGGAGTTTGTTAGAGTCAAACGGCGTGCGTGCAAACTTTTTGAAATGAATCGAGCGCAGGCTTATTGGGCTAATGACTAATAAGGAAAAGAAAAGATTTCCATGTTGCAGGTAAAACCAGAAATAAAAAAAGAATGTAATAATAAAACTTCTAAGAAATTCCTAATACGTGCCTAAATATGTACATATCCTACGACCTACGACAAATCTTTCAGAAGCTACATAGCGTACCCAAATTTTAGTAATGTGACACCTCATTTCCGTTGACTCTCACGACATGTTAGGGTGTATATATGTACGAGATAATAGACGCTTCATTTTTCTTCAATATAGAGGCTCGCATTCTCGTTCGGACTATTCGCAATGTGCATATTTAATAAAGTTCGTAAATCCTGACTATTTTATTTGAGTAAAAATTCTCATTGTTACCCCAGCAACACTCAAGATAAGAAAGAAAAACTCTTAATAAATTTCCAAATAAAATATTTACCAACAAAATGCATAAGACAACTCAACACACAGCATAAATATTATACAGGATATCAGTAAATAGGTCGAAATAGTGTATAAGATGATAGCTTCAAAATACGTTTCAAGACAAAGATTATTCCATACTAGCTTTCCGCCCGCGGCTTCACCCGCGTGGAGTTCGGTTATATCGCGCTTTTTAGATTTCCCTCGGGAATATCAATTTCTTCCGGGATAAAAGGTAGCCTATGTTCTTTCTCAGGGTCTAAAGATTGTCTGTGCCAAATTTCATCAAAATCGGTTGAGAGGTTTAAGCGGGAAAGCGTAACAGACAGACAGACAGACAGAGTTACTTTCTCATTTATAATATTAGTATGGATTTCGGATATTTTTGATAACTGTAAATGATTACTGATACTGTTATTTTGCGAAACATACAGTATGTTAACTAACAGAGGGCGTTCCCGTTAACCCGAAATAGTATAGCATACATACATGCTAAAAAAAATATTTCCATTCGAAAACAAAATGTTTTAAAAAATTTTCCAATAAGAAAATATTCAATAAAAATTTTAAATTGACATGTAAAAGAAACACACTGTACACGCGAACATGAAAGACGGCAACGTCGCAATTTATTTATACATGACGACTACTATTTTGATTTAAAACAGGAGGTTTCAAATTTATTTCCAATTAGAATTTTTTTTTATTCGGATTTTTTTATGCTTATTTTTCTATGCTGATATTTTTATTTTAATCTATTAATGATATATATTAACGAGTTTAAGGGAACGCCCTCTGTTATTTAACATACTGTATATTGGCCCCGATCCCTTTTTCACAAACTAGTTAAACTAAATTTACAGTTCATCTTTATTCTTTCTAAATCATTAAGAAAAGGATAGATTATTTTCTATCCTAACGTAAGTTCAGGGCCTGTAGCCAAAGTAACATTGCTTCATAGCGAAGCGAAATCGAATACCAAACCAACCAATGGCGGGAACGATTGACCACGCGACGCGATAAATCACGTGGTCAATCGTTCCTGCCATTGGTTGGTATAGTATTCGATTTCGCTTCGCTAGGAAGCGATGATACATTGGCTAGGGCCCCTGATCTCCTGACCTGGCGCGGCGACAACAAAAACTTCATCATCATCATCCCAGCGTTAATCCCAGTCGCATCCGAAGCTTTGTCAGCTTTGGAGTCTGGGATCCGCTTTACCAGTCCAACTGCTGATATGGCTAAACTCCGACTTTTTCCGTGAAGCGACTGCCGTCTGACCTCCACAACCCGAAGGCGACATCGAAGCATTGTAGTTAGACCAATTGTTGGACTTTTTGAGGGCTCCAACAACCCGTAACGACTGCCACTAGATGTTCGTATGGCAACCGGTACCAACGGCTTAACGTGCTTTCCGAGGCACGACCAGACCAGTGCAAATATTCATATTCATGCATACAAATATTTGCACTGTGCGGGGATCGAACCCGCGCCACCTTGCGCAGCGGCCGCGTCCGCTACCGCTACGCCACGGAGGTTGTCAAAACATGGCAACCAAAAATGCGTCGAATTACGTCTAATTCAATGCATTTTTGATTGCTATGTTTATAATCCCGTCTAAACTGTCTATGGAATATCTTAGTTTGACAGGATTAAGAGTGGACTCTAGTGCCGATGAATTTGAGAAATATATATTTGAAGAAACTATTGCCGTCGCGCCGCTTCCAACCTTTCCCCGTAAAGTGCGAAAGGGACAGTTGCAACTCAGGCTGATTTTACCTACAAAAACGTTGACCAAAAGATGTTTCGTATTCCGCTGTTTTCTTTTTCAAAACACTACAGATCTCAATTATTTTTATATCAAAATTTAGAGGATGAGTATACCTATGCCTCTATTATTTTCTTTTTTGTCAAAGACTTATCGCATTTGTGTAATAGTCGCCTGAACATCGCGGTAAAAATGGGTTAAATTTCAGGATTTTGAAAAATCGAAAAAATCAAATAATAGGGTCGCGTATAATCAAGGTGTGAAATTGTAGAAAAAAATATTGCTCTAAAAGCGTTATCCACGAAGAAAACAGCGGAATACGTTTGTATGGAGAAAATATCACTAGAGTCCCCTCTTAAACTAATATGTTATTTTCTATTGTTTTCTTAATAAAATAAAAAGAAAAAAACTTTTTTTACAAAAAAACAACCGACTTCCAAAACCACTACAAAGTGAAAAATAACTAATTTCGGAAGTCGGTGTCTTTGGTTTTGTATATTCATTTTTGACACCGACTTCCGAAATTAGTTATTTTTCACTTTGTAGTGGTTTTGGAAGTCGGTTGTTTTTTTGTAAAAAAGTTTTTATTTTACACTTTTTAGGTGTTAAAAGTACTATTTATTCAGTTGCATCCGGTCAGACTGGAAGCTGACGCAAATATTGTTGGGAAACGACGCAATTTTGTTTACTTTAATTTTTACCCGTAAGTACCTATTCCCTCAACTGCCTATGGTCTTCATCATCAAATTTACTGCAGACCATTATTTTAACCCAACGCGTACAAAGGTCTCATCAATATAAATGAATTGAGTTCAAATACAAGGTAGCTACTGTAAATCGTTTAGGAGTTCCCTGAACTGACCTTTGTCATCATCATTAGCTCCCTAATGACAGTCACCACCCATCTAGGTGTAAGGTGCTTGTCAATACAAGTTATTCAAGCACAAACACAATGTAGCTGCTGTTAATTGTTGAGGAGTTCCTTCGACTGTCTCCCGGCTCCATCATCAGATCTATTCCAGCCCTTTATTAAATTGTAGTGCTTTAAAATACTTAATGAAAATGCTAAGAAATGCACTAGTCGCCCCTGCAATTTTTGAAAGTTTCCCTTGTTTTCTCTGGTCGTCCACCATCAAACCCTGATATCCTTATCATGGAACCACCTTGGGAACGTCTTCTTTCCAACAGAAAAAGAATGATCAAAATCGGTTCATAAACGACGAAGTTAACCGCGAACAACCATAAAAAAAAGCATATATATGGTCGAATTGAGTAACCTCCTCCTTTTTGAAGTCGGTTAAAAAGTTAACTTAAAAAAACTTAACTTAAAATTACTTTAGTTTGTGAACCAGAGAATCAGCGCTATTGTGCTGTTTTGGTAGATATTCACACATATATCCCCCCTGCACTACGTAGTACTATGTATTTACAGGATGTCCTGTATAAATTGAAACGTCAAATTCAAATATTAATCTCGTAAACTAACTTTGCGAATACTTTATCGTTTGTCAAATATTAAATAAGAATAGGTACTCGAAATACCTGTTTGTTTGTTGAGAAAACAGAAAGGGATAGATCTATAATTAAAGGCCGGCTTTAATTAAAGACAGCTTGACATTTCAAAGAAGGAGGACATAGGTTTAATTATAATCGAACACAAATATCATTGGGCCAGCGTTGGCGTCGAGGGAGTGATTGCAGGTCGATGTGGAAGCGAGACAGACATATCACACGATTTATTAGGGTTATCAAAAGCCATTTTGAAGTTATGTTTGTTCAGTGCTGAATTTTCAAGCGACTGTTATCTTTTATTCGCGGAATAAGTTAACATCTGACAGATATTGTATGGTGGAAACTGTCACAAATACAAATTTGATTCCCAGGATAAGACCTATTGCCGGTATAAAAGTTTGTGGAATGGGCTCTTAGAAGAATTAGTTTACTTTATTTAAGTACGATTGAGTACTTTCAGTCAAGCATCAAATACAGTTGACTTAATTTATTGAAACGTCCTACAATCCCTCTTTGTGAAGTTTTTAGGCCTTATCATAATCAAACATTAATCCAGTTTTCAGCTAAACAGTATTACAGTTTCTTATCTTTGCGTTAAAGTTCAAAAGCTATAACCAAATATTCATAATCCCTAGGCTTAGCAACCCTACGCGTATGACAAGGAGGGATGTTGGGATTGCCCCAGTTAGTAGCTATCAAAGCATTGTTTGTCGCGGCCGCTGTGTAATGAGCACAGACGTAATGTCAAGCAAGTCGACGGAGATATGTTGTCAGACTGACTGGAGACCGAAACTAGAGTAGTTTCGCCCTTTCGGGATAATCCAATTGAGGCGTGGATCGTTTCTGACGCAACCGTGATGAAGATCTACGGACGGCCCAAATTGACATCATTTTTACATGCTTTTTATTAGCTTCACTTTTATGTTTGCTTGCTTGCTTGTTTGTTTGTTTGTCCGTCTCTAACTCTTTGGACTACGAGTGAGCGGCTCATTACTGTAAAATGTCCCATCGTTTTCAATACGTTCGTTCGTTCGTTTTTTTTAAAGAATATCGTACTAAACAGTTGAAAATAAATATAGTTTAAAAAACTAAAAAAGCATAATTTAAAAAAAAGCGTGAGTCGCTTAATATACAAAAATTATGGCACAAAGCGCCTCACGCTTTTTTTGAAATTATTTTTAACTTTTTAGTTTGATATTTTTTAAAAGCATTTTTTTTTTAGTTTTTAAACTATATTTATTAATGCTTGAATAAATACAAAATTAATTTACTTTCCGTTTTTTTTTATGTGGCTCAGCTGCCAATCATTATTTAAATATGTTTTTACTGGACTGGACTGTAGTGGCAACACTGGCGCAGTAAACATCGCCCGCGTAATTAAATTAAATTAATAAACAAACAAAAGTCTCACAGGCTGATACTATTCATAACTGTATAGCAAATATAGGACTACATAAGTGACAGTGTTTGTGACTTTTAAAACTAAGTAATACTCATAAATAAGTGTTCGGTAAAAACGGTTCCTCCTACAGACCAGTTTTTTTACGAAACGGTGAATTTAAGGAATAAGTGTTTTATATGAACAATAAAGTATATTGCAAGTATATTTATAACTAAAAAGAATATCCCAGTGTGACAAAATTGAACCAAACAGTGAAATTATTCAGTGATGGATAATTGTCAAGCCGTTGCTAGAAAATATATTATTTAAAAAGTGATCTTTGTACCCCTACTAACGCCTCCAGTGGCGAAAAGATCAACTAAATTAAAACTAAGTGACATTAATTCTGGGGTTGCAGATGTAAAAAAATAAGCCGAGTATAAATAAAGCCATAAATAACGCCATCTAGTGGTGAATAGTAGAACAAGAATGGGCGTTAGTGTACAATTTCTCAATTAATCTTTTATGTCGTTTCAACAAAAAACGTTAATATCTAATAGTAAAGATTACCCTACTTATTTCACTGACAACAGTAATATGAAACAGTGCTAAAATCCTGGGAAAAGTGACTGAAAGTACAATACCTATATTAAAGGGATATCAACATCCTACCCTACTACAACAATTATAAAACCGGTGGGCGCGTTCCAGATCATAACGCGGTAAATTGCCGTACTGTTAACATACGCTATTGCACTGTTAAAAAAAAAAAACAGAATATGGGGGATGAAAACATCACAATAAGAAAAAAACAAATCCAGTCTACCTCTTTCTCCGAAACATCACTTTTCGATGCTACTGTTATGAGTATGCCAGAAACTTCACAACAAGACGATGAAACCATCGCGGCGCTACAGGAAGTGATAAATGATTTAAGAATTGAGTTGCAAAGTGCGAATCAGGAAGTTGACAACTTGCTCTGTGAGAATCAAAACTTAAAGTCAGATCTCGATAAATGTAATCGTATCATAGAATTATATAAGAAGGTTGATATAGGAGAAGCCAAGTGTGTCACTCCAGGACCTAAAAGAAAGGTTCTAAACACAAAAGTTCATGCGAGTAGCCTAACATCTACCCCAGTAAAAAAAACTTTGGGACATAAATCCACGTTGCAAATACAAACAACGAATAAGGAAACTCAAACCAGCAGTCATGCGGCTTATACGTCAGAAAACCTAAAGCAGCAAAAATCGACAGCTTGTTGCAATAAACAACTTAGAATGGAAAATGCATGCAAACAAACACAAACAGATGTAAATATTGGCAATATTGTTACACCAATAAAGCAAGGTATTCATAATTCTGACAATAGCGGTCTTAAGCAAAGCAAAATTTGCATCTTAAGCACCGACAACAAGAATAAATTGCTTAACATTGCTGAAAACACTATGGGGCAATGTGAACTTTGCCATTACATCACACCTCATAGTAATATTCAAGGTCTCTTGAAAGGTGCTAAAGAAAAACTGGCAAACTTCACGATGCTAGACTACTGCATCATATTGGTAGGCGGTGAGGATTTCCAAGTCACGTGTAAATACTATGACAGCATTTTAGTTATAAGACAAGTTTTACAGGAAATCAAAAATACAAACATAATTATATGTACACCAACGTACAAATTTTTCACTAATAACTATTTGTACAATTCGAGAGTGGAAATGTTCAATAACTTATTGTATTTAGATACAGCTACTCATGGACATGCTTATTTCCTGGATAGTAACAGAAATTTACGATATGATGATACGATGTTCAATAGACGCACGGGAATGATAAATTACTCCGGAATGAAATCAATTTTTAATGACATTTGTAATATGATTATTTATATTGACAGTATCAATACAGAAATTGAAATATGCAGAAATGACATAATACATCCAAATGACAACTCCAATGAGTTTAAGACAACACCTGTGATTACTACAGAGAGGCAAAGCTCGCAGTTTTTTCTATAATACCCTCAATATATTACACCAAAATATCGCCGGTTTACTGAATAAATCGGACTTATTAACAATTAAATTAAATGACCTTGAAAACCAAGGAACAATTATAGACATTCTATGTATAACTGAACATTTTGTTACTTCTGGTCATGAAAGTTTAATATATCTTCCTGGTTTCCATCCCGCTGCTATCTTTTGTCGCGAAACAAATCGTGGAGGGACATGTATATTAGTTAGAAATGGGCATCAATATAAGGAACTGCCAGATATTACTAAGCTCTCTGTGACAGGCGTTGTTGAAATTTGCGGTATTGAAATGTTAACTCATTCTATTACTGTAATTTGTGTTTATAGAGTTCCTAAATATAATTATTTGACATTTTACGACAAGCTTGACATCGTATTGAGGAGGTTATGTTTATTAAATAGGAAAAAAATTGTTTTATGTGGCGATTTAAATATTGATGTATTAAAAAGGAACAGGACTACTTTAGAATTAGAGAATTTTCTACTGAGCTATAACTTGACGTTAGAAATAAATCAACCAACTAGGCTTAGTAGTAACTCATGTATCGATAATTTCGCGCATAACATGCAAACAGGATGCAAGGCTGAAATTATAGATCTCATCCTTTCTGATCACACATCGCAACTACTTAGAGTTCCCATAAATAAGACATGTCGCTTAAAATTTTGGAAAATGGTTAAAAAGGACTACTCCACAGAGAATCTTTATAAGTTCCGAGAATGCATTCGTAGCTTATCTTTTAAAGAAATTTATGAAACCAATGATGCTAATTTAGACTACAAATTATTTTTTGAATCATTTGACTTGTTTTATAAACTCTGCTTCCCAGATAAAATAATAACCATTCACACCACTAAAAACGTAAAATGGATTTCACGAGGTATAAAAATCTGTAGTAAAAGACAAAGAAAATTACTATGGACATACAGACTTAATCCTATATTAAAGAATAAAACTGACTTTCAAAAATACTCTTTACAATATAAGAAAATTATAAGACTAACACAACAAGCTCAAAATAATTACTTTATAAGAATCTCGCGTAATAAATCGAAAGCTACATGGCAAATAATTAATAGACAAAAAAATAACATTCCTCGAGAACAAATAATGACAATTAATAAATATGACTTGACCTTTACAAAACCTATTGACATTGCAAATGCATTTAATGAGTATTTTATAGATGACATTGAGAATAATAGTGAAACTGACATGGAATTTGACAATAAATTAGGTAATTTAACAAGACAATCAATGTATATGCAGCCGGTTCTATCGGCAGACATTGTGTCGGCCATAAAATCACTTAAAAATACAAGTACTGTAGGATTTGACGGTGTGTCAACAAAGGTTATAAAATCGGTGAAAGAAATTATAGCACCTGTACTAGCGCATATTATGAATCTTTGCATTATTGGCGGAGTTTATCCGGAAGACTTGAAGAAAGTCATTATTAAACCCCTTCATAAAAAAGATAAAAAAACCGATATGAAGAATTATAGGCCAATTGCAAAAATTTCAGTTTTTTCCAAAATATTCGAAAAAATTATTTATAAGTCTCTGTACTGTTATCTCCATAAATTTAATTTATTATGCAAGGAACAAAATGGCTTTAGGAAGAATACCACTATCAACATGGCTATTTTTGATTTTTTGCGTAGCATTATGTTAGCAGTGGATCAAAGAGCTCCTATCTGTGCTATTTTTACAGATATGACCAAAGCCTTTGATTACGTAAAGCACGACGTATTATTAGCGAAACTGCAGAGCTACGGCATCAGAAGTAATATTTTAAAACTACTCACGTCATATCTCTCTAATAGAATGCAATGTACAGAGATTGCAAGAGTATGTAAAAAAACGAAAATTGAAAAGAGTTTCTTTTCTCATCCTAGACTGGTAAAGTTTGGTGTCCCACAGGGTAGCGTCCTTGGGCCACTGCTTTTCTTAGTCTACATAAATGATCTCCCAAATGTGACTCGACATCAAATGGTGATGTTTGCGGATGACTCTACTGCCATAGTCAAATGTATTAATCGCAATATGTATCAAGATGACATAAATAGTACCTTATCAGACATAATTACTTGGCTTAATGAAAATAATTTAGTTATAAACTTACAAAAAACGAAAATAATGCACTATCATCAAAGAACTGTAGCACCAAAAGTAAATATCAGATATAGTAACTGCGAAATTGAAGAAGTTAAAGTAGCAAAATTCTTAGGTTTATTACTAGATAACCAACTGAACTGGAAGGCACATGTAGCTGACCTAAGTAAAAAAGTAAATAGATCATCGTACGCACTTTTCCAAATTGCTAGAAAAATAAATATGGATGCGCTGCTAGTTGCATATCATGGCTTAGTAGCCTCCATTTTGCGATATGGCATTATTTTTTGGGGAAACTCTACTGATAAAGATGTCATATTTAAGGCACAAAAAAGGTGCATAAGATCGATGTGTGGTCTGAAAATTGACGATAGCTGTGTACCATTTTTTAAGTCGCTGAAAATTTTAACCTTACCATCATTGTATATTTATGAAGTTAGTGTTTTTGTCAAGACAAACATAAGATTGTTTGAAACGGTGTCAACGTTACGAGATGTTACGATTCGTAGCCAATATGCAAATACTTTGAAAAATGAGCGTTGTAATACAGCTTTAGTAAAAAAGAGTGTTTTAGGAATGGCACCGCGCATCTACAACAAATTACCAGTTGGCATAAAAAATTTGAATGTTATGCAATTCAAAACCAAATTAAAACACTTATTAATTGAGAAGTGTTATTATACAACTGATGAATTCCTAAATGACAAATTAATGTAGACTTATTTATTTTGACTAGCGAAATTACTCCCTATTGTGACACTTGTGACTTTGTTTTTATTCATTTATTATTATTTAGTTTCATTTCGACATAATATAATTAATAATTTGTTTTTTGCCTCTAGCATGATTGACTAAAATTTTTTTAATGTTTTGCATGCATTTATTTATATTTGTACGCTTCTTAGCATAACAGCGACCTATAAACATAAATTTAAGAACTGTATTCACTACCTATGTTATACAAATAAAATTGATTTTGTTTGTTGTTTGTTTGTTTATGTTTAGGTATTTCGTGAATACGTGCGTTGGGAGAATACCAAATATAAAGAATATTTTACAAAAAAAAAGCTGAATTAATGACGACGTTTTTGTGAAATAAAATGCTTAAACAATCAGCCGACGGACAAATTGAATTTGGATTTAATTGCACCGTATAACACAAAATACGTTAAAAATTCAGAACATTAAAAATCTAAAATAAAATTCGTCGCTCGCGGCTCATTGCATTTGACAGCAACGGATAAAGGTTAATTATTTTCTTGAATACACTGCCCTGACTCCGAGAAACTTCCGGATTTTTTAACATTAAAATTTGTTAAACATTACAAAATTAATTCACAAGTGCCGCAATCAGACCGCTATTGTTGTATAACTCGTAAACAACTTGTTTATAGGGTAACGTACACAAAGGGTAAAAACGGACCCTATTACTAGAACTCTGTCTGTCCGTTGCCAGTCTGTAGCTCATCGACCGTGATAGCCAGACGGTTGAAATTTTCACAGATGGTGTATTCCTGATGCGGCTTAAACAACAAATACTAAAAATACATAAATACCTACCTATTGAGCACGAATCCGACTCGCTTTATTATTCTATTTATTTATTAAAATTTATTAGGTGACTAATTCTCTTATTTTTGGCTTTCATTTAATTTTATTAGGTACCTTTTTACTAATTATGATATTTTTATCATTCTTGAACCCAGTGGCAGATATATCCGAACTAAGAAGTGGTAAATTTACCGTTTTCTTCTACGAAGTAACTAAATATAATGAATCATTACAATTAGTTGATATTTTTACGTCTCTAAAGTTTTAAAATGAATGTGCTATATTTAAAATTGTAGCGCAATGGCTTTGTCCGCAGTAGGACAATAATATTCGGTACGGCGATGTGCCTGTCGGATCCGATAATTCAAAAGTATTTGAATTATTACTCCGGAAAAGACCCATGGATTAAACAATTAATTATATTAGCTTCTTTTTTACAAAAACGCTCGCTTATTAATAAGCCATTTAAACATTGAAATGCGGAAAAAACCACAGCGGAAACGTAGTAAAACAAAACTTCATTCCAAGTGGCCCACTTCCTGCAATATCTCAGAAGCTATGCGCGACCCACCGACCGCGGCATCCCGCTGCAAACTAGTTCCTTATACAAACTAACTTTTATAAACTAACTTACAAACTACATACTTTCTATAACGGGATGTCGTGTGCCACGATTCGCGCCCGCAGCCATATTCCATAAATTAAATCCTTCCATAGAATAAGTGAAACTGGGAAAAGCGTAACCAAAAGAAGGCGAGCACACACAGAATTCGTCATAACGCCCGGCGAAACAAGTTGGAAACTTGCCGAAGAATATATTAAAACTTTATCAAAGCTGAAAGTTCCATTTCCTCTCCAAGTGTCGTGGGAATCCCCCCTCCCGTCGAGGGCTCCGGGGTACGTCTGCCAAATGTACCCTCTGACAGGTGAAAATTAAATTTATCGGATGTCACGTTGCGTGTTTTTAATTATCTCTTAGACTTTATTAAATAACTCTAGATTCAATTAAGCGCCGCGTCTGAACTTTAAAATAGGATTAAATTATAATTTAAGATAAACAAACTTTAAAATACTCCATAACATTTCAAATCTGTTCCTTAAAAAAACAAACTAGGAATGTTTAAATCTTTAATTTATTCTAATTTGACATTAATCCATACTAATATTATAAATGCGAAAGTAACTCTGTCTGTCTGTCCATTACGCTTTCCCGCTTAAACCTCTCAACCGATTTTGATGAAATTTGGCACAGACAATCTTTAGACCCTGAGAAAGAACATAGGCTACCTTTTATCCCGGAAAAAATTGATATTCCCGAGGGAAATCTAAAAAGCGCGATATAACCGACCTCCACGCGGGCGAAGCCGCGGGCGGAAATCTAGTACCAAATAAGGAAAATCGCACTACTGGGTTTTTCAAACATAAATGGAGTCATTATCTAAAGGAAAAAGTCTAAATTTATATCGAAACTTGAACGAGTATCTTTTTGCTCACACAGTAGACTAATAAAAACTGTAATAAGCAATGTATTAACATTAAAAAATAGGTACCTTCAGTGTACATTCTAAAGTACTTTCATATTTTAATACAGATTTTACTCAAGTGGAGCAAAAAATATGATTGGAACTTACGTCCGCTCTCCTTATAAATATTCATTGTAGTATAAAGTTTCATTTCTACGTTGAATCTGTGTTATAAAACCAGGGGTACCAGTGGATTAATTGGTTCCAAGTTAATTGATGTTCGGGACGTATGTTATGAGCGATTTTATGGGCATATCAATAACAATTTAACGACTCAATCGTTCTGGAAGGAACAATCGACATAATAAAAACGCTGATCACTTGAAACTGGGCCGTTATGGAGGAATTTTTAATCTTTCGTCATTATGTTTTGAGCATTTCATCCGGGAGTGGTTCATTAAATTTTATAAAGCGTTTTTAAGAGTTTGAAGTGTAACTTGCAAATCATCATCTGCCTAGACTTTTCCTAAGTATATTGGGGTCAGCTTCCAGTCTAACCAATGCTGCTGAATACCAGTATTTTACATGGAGTGACAGCTTAGCTTTTTTTTTTGTTTTTTTTTTTAATTCAAATTATAAACTAGCGCTTGACCGCAATCCCGCCTGATGGTAAGCAGTGATGCGATCGTTGATGGTAAAGCGCGCTAGTTTATTAAGAGCCTATTCACTCTAGCCTTGAAGACACTCACATTGAAGTGTGACGGAAACACCGCCGCTGGCAAATTGTTCCAGTCCCTCGATGTACGCGGTATAAAAAAAGAAGCGATACGCTTCGTCCGGATCGTAGTGGTGTCAACAACGTAAGGGTGGAAAGTCGCCGTGCGACGGGTCGTCCGATGGTGGAACAGAGATGGGGGAATTAAATCATGCAATTCCCTTGCACACTCGCCAGAATGCATCCTATAGAAGACCGAAAGGCTGGCTACTCTACGTCTGTGCTCCAGGCTTTGGAGACCGTTTCGAGTTAAATCTGGGCCTCCAATCAGCATCTTCGCATACCTCTCCACTGAATCCAAAGTAGCCAGGTGACATTTCGCAGTGCCACGGTACGGGTTTTGAAATGTATAGATGATCACCCAACTTGCAAGTATTATTACATATTATTATATTGTACCTTATCCTCACACGATGAACAGAATTCTTACCTGAAACAATAACAAAAGATATTAGATTTTTTTAGAAACAGACTTAATAGACAGCATTATCTTTTGTTTATGCAAAACCCAACAAAAATATGGCCTACTCTCCGCTCGGGTGGGCGAGAGGCGCATTGACCTCTGGCGTCAGCTGTTGCGCTGGTGATGATCTACCGTAAGCTGCGTACCGCGCTCGCTAACCATACTGCAAAAATTTCTAAATGTATTTGGGAAAAAATATAACATATTGTTACAATTCAGTTGCTCAATCTGAACAAACTATATTCAGGTTTCGCATAAGCAAAAAATAACTTTGTGTAGTGAGTAATATTTAATAAGTGTATTATTTATGCCCTTCGCGTGCAATACAACAATGCTTTCAGGGACTCTTTTTGTTGATGGGGCTGCCTTACTTCTGTACCGTATCAGGGATGTCTGCGGAATTTTGCGTTGATTGCTTTCATGCGCTAAAATGCGTAGATAGTGTGCGTTCTTGGTGCGCAAGATGCGAGCCAGTTCCAACAGCATCCTGGGACTTATTGTGGACAGGCTGGACTGCTATATTTTGAATCGCAGCTATGGTATCTCGGCTATATTAACGATCAGTGTAGTGTGTTTAATTTTTAAGTGATGTTCTTATTGTTATGGTTATTGAATGCTAAGAGGGATGTGTGGTGTTACACGAATAGATAGAATAAGAAATGAGTACATAAGAGGAAGTCTGAAAGTGGCACCGGTAGCTGAAAAGTTGTGTGGAAATCGGTTGTCATGGCACGGGCATGTGTTACGGAGAAATGAGGAGAATGTCGTGAGGAGAGTTTTAATTATGAATGTTGATGGCTATAAGAGTAGGGGAAGACCAAAGAAACGATGGATGGAATGTGTGAAGGATGATATGGCTAAGAAGGGGGTGACTGCCGAGATGGCTTCTGATAGGGATGTATGGAAGAAAAAGACATGTTGCGTCGACCCCAAATAAATTGGGATAAGGGCAGGAGAATGATGTTCTTATTGTTATTATATCACTACCATAGCTGTTAGTTTATTTTATTGTTACTAACACTATGAGCCTAATTGTTACTCTCAATAAATAACTCTCTCAAAAAAGACGGCACGGTTGGCGCAGTGGTTAAGCTATTGACTACTGCGCTGCGTGTCGCGGATTCGATCCCCGCACGGAACAAATATTTGTTTTCACTTTTCTTGGACTGTACTGGGCATAGATGGGGACTTATACTGGGCCCAATGGGACAGCCTGATAATTGATAATGGAGTTCTCAAGAGATGGGAATCAAAGGAGGGGAATGGGAATCACCCAGTGGTCAGGAGGTCACCTTACAGATAGTTGTCCCCTGCGATAAAGTCGCGTCAGTGCTAAAACAGGTGCACGACGGAGTATCCGGAGGACATCTAGGAGTAAAGAAAACCCTGGCGAAGGCTTATAAGTAAAAATTTACATCTTAAATATCCAGTATTATTAAACAACATTATTTAAACAGGCGAAGTTTCAGCTAAATTACCACTTTAAGGAATGTGGGAATTTCGCTGAAAATTTGCCAACATGACATAGTTTTCAAAATGCATTTGTCTCAACAAACGTTCGTATAACAAGCAAACAGAATTAGTTAGAATTGCTCTACACTAGTCTAAATTATTCGAGACGCGAACGGGCAAACAGGCGTCGTGTTGTACCAGCCTTCGTCGCCGCTCGGTTGCCTCTCAAAAGGGAGGAGGAGGCTAGAAAGTTGACTTCCCAAATGTTTAATTAGTCTACATAATTATTTGCTACGAGCCGTTGTGGAGTAGGTACACGTGTTACGTTTTTCTTGTTAGTTTCTTGGGGCGAATATTAGTTTCTGAATTTTATTTTACATGGAATACTTTTTGAAAAACAATGGTAGCCCAGTAGTAATGGGCCTGGCTTACGACATGTTCGTATATTTTATCCCTGGAATGTGCTTTACTTTTGAGTTAATAATACCATCACCTGATTTGCAACCGGCACAAGAAAACATGGTGGGGTAATCGGAATATCCTGGAACCAAAAATTGTGATATTTATCACCCAACCTACACCGTGCCAGATTACAGCTGACTCATCATCATCTCAGCGTATAATCCCGGTTGCATCCGCGGCTTTCGCGTTGGAGTCCGCTTTCCTACACTTACTCCTCCATTTCGCACGACCTTTGGCATCCAATGGTATGAGATTATTGGCACGCATGTCAGATTACAGCTCTCCCTTTCGAAAAGAGGAGGCTTGCTGTAATGGAAAAAATATAGCCTGATTCTGCCTATGCTAAAAGATAGTAAAATAAAAGTATAACGGTGTATCAGGACTTAAGTACAGCTACACACACACATACTGACTAAATAAAAAAGTTGAAAAGAAAACTCTTGGTTCAATCATGATAAATCATCATGAATTTGTACATAACATTACAATTGGAATATTATTACTCCGCCTGATACCTTTCTTTTCATGACAGACTGATCTCTACAACTTTTGGACTACAAATTCTGAAATCTGCAGGCACATCATCATCATCTTAGCGTGTATCCCGGTTGCATCCGCGACTTTCGCGTTGGAGCCCGGCGTCCGTTTTCTTACTCAATTTCCTCCATTTCGCGCGATCTTTAGCATCCTGTGGTGTGGATTGTTGGCACGCATGTCATCTCTTACAACGTCAAGCCAGCACTTCTTTGGTCTACCCCGCTTGTTCCGGCCCAGCGGAGGCGCCATGGCAAGACATTAGTGACCCACGTAACATGCCGGTTTTCGTAAGACGTGACCGTACCAACGCACAGAAGTATAAAATACGTGACACGGACTGTGTCACTCTAGTCATCATCAACACCATATTTAATTTCTAAACAATAATGAATTGGATCTTTTTCTATGGAGTATTGTGTGTGACCAATTGGACCAGTGTCAAGTCATAAGTTTTTCTACCATAAAACTTAAAGATTTCTATTAAGAGAGGACTCTAGTGGCGTTTTCTCCATACAAACGTATTTTTTTTTTTTTTAATAGTTATAAACTAGTGCTTGACTGCAATCCCGCCTGATGGTAAGCAGTGATGCAATCGTTGATGGTAAAGCACACTAGCTTATTAAGCCTATTCACTCAAAAAAACTGAGTGAATAGGAAGGAAGACGGCAGTTGAGCGAGGTGATGCAATGTTTAACCCAACAACACGACCAACGATGCTGCGCCAGAGGATGATCTGGAGAGCCTTCACGACCAATCTCCCGACACAACAACATTAGGCACATCGTACCCGGCACACATCGCAACACAACTGCTCAGACCCGTTCTCCGTACGGCTTCACCAGACATCATGCCGGAACACGACGAATCGCTTGGCGGCAAGACTTTGTCTGGTGGGTGGTAACTTATGCCGGCGGCTGATGTTGTTGCCTACCACCGAGAAAACCGCTGTTTGTTCGTGGATAACGCTTTTAGAGCAATTATTTTTCTTTTTTTTTTCTATAATTTTACACCTTCATTATACGGGGGCACGTATCATTATATCATTAGATTTTTTCGAAAGCTTAATTAATAAAAGAAATATGATATTTCAAAATCTCCAAAAAATAAGCCATTTTTATCGCGATTTCAGACGACTATTAGGCAAATATGATAAATTTTTGACAAAAAAGAAAATAATAGAGGCATAGATATACTCATCCTCTAATTATTGATATAAAAATAATTGAAATCTGACGTGTTTTGAAAAAAAAAAACAGCGGAATACGAAACGTTTTTTTGGTCAACGTTTTTATTGATTTATTATTGATGATTACGTTCATACATAGAAGACTCCAACCTAATCTCACGTTAAAACAATTTATGATCAGCCTGCTCATCAACGTTCCCTTTACGTTTTACGGTTTCTTATTATGTGTTAATTATGAAGTAATTACACATCTTACAAGCCGCGCCTATCAAATCTGTTTATTTTGTTAACCAGCAGTATGTAGCATCGTTACAGTAATTTAATTTCAGATTGTATGTTCCGTTTTGTGGGAGATAAGCGTAAGTTGAAAAAACATACTCTAAGAGATTTATAATCTAAGTATAAAACTGTTCGGAATGCTAACAGAACCTTTCTGCATCATGAGCTACAGAATAAATGACTAGCTTTTGCCTGCGTTTTTGGCTGCATAGCAGTCAGACATGCCTTAGAGATGAGAATTGTGGCACTCCGAAAGAAAGAGGGGAAACGAAGTTTCAGTCTATCTTTATCTCTCTCAAAATCATCAATCATCTATGAAAGAGATAGTGTCAGACCGAAAGCATAGGCCATCTCTCTCACTCTTTTAACATCAAAAAAATAGGCGGATTATACGCGCACGGCATGACCATCGACATAATATTATACTAATTTAAGTGATGGATGAATGATCGGAAATTATCTCACAGGAAAGTACTACCAGAACAAAACATATCATCATCGTGGCTTTGCCAATACGCTGAAAGAGCTCGCGAAATTAAAATTTTCTTAGATTTTGGGAATTTGCAGGTCAGTTATATCATTTCATAGAAATCCACCAAGCTATTACGTGATTCAGTAATATCCAACCTTTCATATGTAAGTAGGATCCTTATAAAATCCATTTGCACCCACCCACAATTATTATTTTAAATAACAATCACAACTTTCGAGAGAGTAATAAAGTATTTATTATATCACTTTGATAACTTTAGTCTATTATTATTATTTTAGTATATTCGGCTGACATTATCAACGAAACACAAAGGCGGTTATTGTGTCCCAGAAACTCTATTTATTGAGGAACCCAATTACCCACTACTCTACAGTTTATGACATATTTTATTACAGCAGTAAACCACTACGTAAACAATGTTTGTTTTACAAGAAATTATTCCATACCCTAATTAAGTTACACACTATCAATAAACTATACAGGTTTTCGTAAAGCCAACTGCAGGCACCAGCTCTCACAGTTTGAATTTAGTATGTATAAAGAAAACCCAGTCCGATCCGTGAAGGTATTGTTAGGTATCGATAACTGATTCTACTAATGCCTAAAAATCCGGGCCAAAGTAAAAAAAAAATCCCCCTTAAATAAATATTATTTCGCAAATGGAGGTAACTTAATACATGTGCGGTAGGCAATACATGCGCGGGCGAAGCGGGACACGTGGTCGCATCGCTCGTAATAATACCGAGGAAAAAAGTGTTGTCACTTTTTTAAAAAAAATACCAAATTTTGGGGAATTTGGAAGTAATTCGCGGAAAAAAAAGATTATTTCAAAATTCATTAGTATTGTTACTATGATGATTATGTAAAATTTCATATTTTATTTGGTCATGTCATCAACCAGAATATCAGTCATATTGAAGGATATTGCCAATTATATTTTCGAAAAATTGTAGGTTGAACATCGTAAATAACATTATTAAACTTGTTGAACTGCTAAAATAAAAGCCAGTGCTACTCTTAGTATATTACACAATTACCCCGCCGTATAGTTAACGATATACTTACCTACTTCATTACAGTAATCAACCACTAATACAAAAAAAAATTATTAAAAAGCAAAAGATACTTTACCCTAATTACGGAAAACACTATTAATCACATTCTCAATCAGTTTGAATACTAATCCATTGCTTCATATGTCCGGACCTTATCTGCTCATCAACGTACATAACGCAATGAATTTTATTGAACTGTCAAAATGAAAGTCATTGCTACTTTTAGTGTGGTACGCAATTACCCCGCTGTATTGTTTATGACATATTTTATTACAGCAATAAACCACTCCGTAGAACATTTTTTTTTTAAAGAAAGGCGTTATTTCATTTTTCGTGCTGAAATAAGCAGACGCTCCTGAAGAGACTTTTTTTTTAACAAAATTAAGCTTAGGAGTGAAAAAAGTTAGGCCTTTCATTTACGTCACTTATTTTACATTGTTACCTGACACAATGAGAGCGTAGTGTATCCACAAATTACTACGAGGTTAACCGAAACAAAGGGTTGATCAGACAAATAAAACAAGCCTCTGATTATACGAAAACAAACAGACATAACTTGATCAAAGTAGTTCATTTCTTCTGAGTCATTTCTATCTTGATCTCCCTCGACAACCGTATCGAGTATCGTCAAAAATACGATAAATAGGAAAAACTCTCGCGGTAAACGTAATAGAAGAGACATATTACTGATGCCACACAAGATCGAACAAATAAACCCCCCTGAACGGTTACGAGAGCTCCTGTGAGCTTCTGAACTGTACCAAAACAATAGCAGGCAAAAAGAAAACGAACGATCCTGTTAAAACCCTCGTGACGTCACCTGAACGAATTAAAACTTCCGTCCTTGTCACGCACGATGATCCCTTCACCTCTCACTCTGGCACAGGGGGCAATTGACCTATTTTCGGGCGGGCGTGCAATAATTTCACGAAGGGCGGTCGGTCTACGTAGCTTTAGTTATAGATTTGCCAGCTTGCACATTCTTAGGATCGCATTGACCGAGTTATACTTTCAATTTGGCCGTAGGTTTGTAATCGTTATGGCCAATAACAGTACAGATCGCCCGTTTAAGAAGATTGGATACAAACTCGCTAGTAACTGCTCTTATTGCGTACGCAGTCTGCTCGTACAAATAGAATGTTTGATATAACCATTCGTATATCACGGTAACCGTAATCACTGTTGTTTGTTTAATCTGAAATTAGTTGCCGTTTATATTTCGCTACGAGAAAACTTGGCCTGTTAATATGTTTTATACTTGAGATAAAGCCGTATCCACTCATTTATGTACGACAGTGCGTTTATTTCATGTTTGTTGTTAAACAAGAAGTCTATATAATTGTAAGGTATTGTAAGTAATAGACTTTTGCCCAAAGTTGAAGGTAGAAGAGTTTGTTCAGCGCGGCCCTCTCGGTTCTCGAGGGAGTCAAAGACAAACATAAGGAAACAAATATTATGAATGTTCTGCGCTCAAATTGTGAAGTGAAAAGTAAGCCAAGTTGTGCGTACTCCACCATAGACATAACGATATCTTTCGTTTCCTCAGACAATACAACGCGTAAGAAGGTGCAACGCGTTTCTGGTAGATCTATTTCCATGAGGTGTCCGTAAAACTGGTTCTACTAGACGCAACGCTCCTGTCTTTGAGAGACTACTAATTATTTCTGTTGTCGAAATAACAAGTTGTGTGCCTACCTTTGTTCTCTCTAAGGTCGTTAAATTTCCTTCTTACACAGTCTACAGATATTATCTTACAACAACTGAGCTAATATTCAAGTCCCAGACCTACACAAACAAAACAACGGCGCCTTGTCAAAATAAATTAGAACAAGCATCCTCCGCCCAACGTATGAAAATGAGTAATGTTCCTTTTTGAGGTATTTTATGTTACACAAAATACTTAAAGTTTTTACAGGCAACCTTGAACTTTAGAAAAACAAAATAATGTTACTACCGTAAAACATGGCCTCAATACATTTTTTTTCTGAAACATGTTGTATAATTTATTCCCCCTACAAACTTCGACGTAAAGTAGACTAGGCACTCGAATATCCCTTATCAATGGAGGCCGGGTACCGCTACGTACAGGCGTACAAAACCCGTCAAAGCCGCAGTTAGGTAGGCAATATAACGCTATATTTCAAATAAAATTCCTACCCAAGGCCGTGCCATTGGGCCATTATTATATTTACATAATATACGTAATAAAAGGTAACTGACATTACCAGTGAGAAAGCCGGGGCGGTTGTTACGCACGAGCGCCTCTAAGCCCAGCCAGAGGCCTGAGGGCTCAGCTGCCAACCAAATTGCACACTGATATTGCAAGTAATAATTGAGAACTAGCTGTTTATGTAAAAAATATTTCGAAGTTTAATATTGTTTTAGTCTCTTACAGGAGCTTTAAGTTAAGAGCGTTTGTTTAAAAAATTCAAATTTGATAACTCGCTAGTTTTCAGACAAACAGCACTTACCTCAGAATAAAGGCGGGTTATACACATTTATAAGGAGAGAGATAAAAGTACTCATATTAATTGGCAAAGGCAAAAAAAAACAAAACAATTGACACCAAATATCACTTTCAAATTTAACGGTCGCAACAAAGAATTGGCACAATGTCACACATTTCTCAATTCAATTTGAAAAGAGAAGCAATGCCACCGGTGTAACATCCGCTCCGAATACATGCCGACGGAAATGCGTAATTTGAATCAACCTCATGAAAAAAATTTAAGCACATTATTCCAGGATAAATGTACCTTTATGTATTTACTTTAAACCTGATATGTATGTCTGTTTTAACTGGTTTAACGAAGTTAACGGACCTTATCTGAAAATGGTGAAACAGGATATCAAACACACGTGCTTCACATAGATTTTTACGACTTATCTTAAGTACTTAGAAACATTTCAAGTTTTCCTTAATTTCCGTTTCGCAGTAGGTGGCTTCAGGCGATGCGCAACAACTCGGTACCCCGTAGCTTGTTTTGTTAACCCTACCTAATTTTCAGTAACCGCCGTATTGACAGTATAAAAAAAATGGCGGCGTGCCTGCAACTAATAAATCTTTCCGCACAATAATGGCAGATCTCTTTTTACTAAATCCAGTATGCGTTCGTGTTGTGGTTTTGCTAATGCCCTGTTATCCTCGTTTATAAATCATTCACGTCGATGCCACGTTTTCA
The DNA here is from genome assembly GCA_017933935.1 of Sesamia nonagrioides. Taxonomy (NCBI): domain Eukaryota; kingdom Metazoa; phylum Arthropoda; class Insecta; order Lepidoptera; family Noctuidae; genus Sesamia; species Sesamia nonagrioides. The sequence goes on from JADWQK010000385.1 coordinate 1,148,828, forward strand.
GCTTAACTGGGTTTACGGTAACGTATAATGGTGGGCACGCTAACAATCGTACTTTTACAAGAACCCGTAAATATTGAACGTGAACGCTTTTATGTTTAGAGGAAATAACAGCTTATGAGATTATTAGATTATGAGGAAAATAGTTTGTAGTAGAAATTGCTTTGTTTTAGGTTTTACCTTAATTGAGTAGCTAATTGGGTGGGAAATGGATGCTAGTGTGAGTGCCGAGTGGAGAATGCACCCTCTTTTATTACCTGTTGTAGGTACTTGCCTACATAAAGGGTGGCAGGGACATCAACGCGCATCTTTTGAATTAAATACATCATTCTTAGGATGTCGTCGACTTATACAAAGAAAAAAACTCCCATACACTTTCATCGCGTATGTACACACGGCAAAGAGGTGTAATTGACCCTGATTTGTATATAAAGGTTTTACGTAAAATCAGAAATCAACATATATAAGTTATGTATAGGTTGATGTGTAGCCGTACGTACAAAGACAATCGAAATATCTTTAAAAAAAACAATAATTCTACTTAAATCACTTGAATTTTACCACACACCGTACATAAAGACAAAATCACAATTTCTTGAGCAGTTACATTTTTGGCAATATCCCCCCTAATTGTTTCTTTAATTTGGACTGAACTGTTTTCTTTTTTTTTTTTGACGAACTTTTTCTATGCTAGCTATTTTTTTTTTAAATGGGACAAAACCCGCCACACTGTTCCCAACCCACTGCAACTCCTGAAAGCCAGAATCAACAGTGGAGACCGCCAGAAAAACGCCGAGCAATGAAGCTCGACGAGTCCCGGAGAAACGATTCAACTGTCTTGGGTTCCGCAACGAAATTAATCAGAAAAGAATAGCGGAGGAGTAAGAAAAAAGATATTTTTTCCACTTACCTCCATAATAAGCAGGAGACAGAACAGAACTAGGCCAATCGGCTTATAGGGACATTATTGCAACTGGGAGAAGCCCAGATTGCCAAGCACCACGGAATAAAATTTGATTAAGTTAATGGGTCCTAAGGTATGTGCTGTTACAATTGATTCCAATAATAGGTATGGCAAAAGCGCCTGAACGCACGGAAATTAGTTCTAGTTTCTACAAGGTCCGTATAATAAACAATTCCGGATGTAACTTGTACACTATCCAACATAATATTGCGTTCATTCTGCCAAAGAATACACTCCCACAAGATGTGATGTGCGGACTGTTCAAATTCACAGTTCGATGTAGAACACTGACACAAAGGCGAAGGAACAAGTTTAAAAGAATACAGTTTACTTTTAAAGTTGCCATGACCTGTGAGAAATTGGGCAACGCAGTCTATGCTAGCTAGTAAATGATAAGTGATATTCTCTGTATATAGGTTTGTACAATTGCACGCCAGTCATATAGAAAGAACAATGCCAGGTCTCCATAGTTCTTTGGCTCAATATTAATTTTTCCCTAGCAGTGAATATTCCAATGTTTATTTGTGCAGTTTAATGTCAAAAGTATTTCTGTGATATCCACTTTTATATTGAACTTGTACGAAAGAAGTTATTCAGACATTTTAAAATTTTAAATTGAAGGTTATATTTTTTCACGGAGAGAAAATTAAACACAAATAAACTAATGAATAGTTTTATTATTTTTCACCATTAATTATTATCATCATCATCAATTTTATTATCAAATTCGATTAGTAATTCATCAAGAAACTGTGCAGGGGGTTCAATATTGTTTTGATGCCGAGGCCAACCTAAATACCATAAAATGGTTATCAATGGTCAAAAGTTCCCTCGTTCTTGCCGTTAAACCCTCTAATGTACTTCTAGGTATTTGAAATAAATAACTTATACGATCTCCAGAGTCACCATTTCTTAACTTCATTTACAGTTCCCTGCTACCGGCCTGCCTTGAAGCTTTTGTTTTATTATTATTTATGTACCCACAATAAAATACATAGGAATATTACATAATTAACATTTGAGTACACAGGTGTCGCCTATTTCTAAGTAATTTGTTCCAACAGACCTGCGAAAGTAAAGGTAAAACAGAAATGTAGACGACAGTGTGTAAGAAAGAACAAGAGGGGTAAAATATGAATGTGTTAAGTCTAAAACTAAAAATATTAAATATACTTACACATATTCCCCCTTATTCATAAACGCTGCTTAAAGTTAACTAGTGATTAGCGATTCTTTGACAATACATAGACATTTTTGATCTTTTAACGTAACTTATGGATAAACAGAGAGTTTAAGGGATTTATTCATAAATAACGATTAAAGTTAAGGGAGATGCAAACATCAAAAATGTTTGGTTAAACAATTGTGAATAAGGGGGATAATCTGGTACTTAGACTTTTTGATTGAGGCCAGGTAAAAATTTTCTATGAAATATATTGCTGAACAGTCTGCACGGTTGGCGCAGAGATTGAGCAATCGAGTGCAATGCCTCGTGTCGCGGGTGCGTTTCCCGCACGGAACAAATATGTGTATGACCTACAGGTAGTTGTTTTGGATCTGGCTGATTGTGTATGTGACTTTCAATTTTTGTAAACGTAACCACGACCCAGGACCCATTCCTAGTGTGGGGCAACATTATCATAATAAAAAAAATCTGCTAAATCAACAAACTATTTGCAAGTATAGACAGAATGCAAAAACTAGTAAGTCATAGATACGGTAGTCATATGTTTCAATCATGCTCACAGAAATCTGCGATGAAGAAAACTTCACTACGAAAAATGTTGCCTACATGAACTAATAGGAACCTACAACAATTGAAGTTCAACTTTAAAACCAACAGCACACACAAAACAACACCTTAACAATGTGTGTTTACGTCTAAATTCCAAAACACAACTACTGTGTGGGGTTTGCTCTAGTATTAACATCAATCACACGCATACAGTTTAATATCGCTCGAGATCGGTAGCGGTACACACAAATTAGCCTTGTCCTCCGCTGACGGTTACGACTTCCGTAATGATAGGTGTCTGATACAGTTCAAGCTTCCTTCCCAGATGTACCTCCATAAATTAATTTGATGTAAACTTTGCCGTATTTTCGAAATGTAAATAATAATAAACTGTATTCGTTCGGTAAGTTGAGTAAACTGTGGTGTAATACAAGCTTCTAGTTACATTAAAGAATTTATCTAGATTAGTATATTCGATGAAATGAAATCCTTCATGTTTTCTGAATGACCGGACCCGTCGTAATAAAACGGCCGTCAAGAACTTCAGACATATCTATCAGTAAGTATTAAGGTATCAAAAGCCAGCCAAGTGTGTGTCGGACAACGCACAGTGAAAGGATTCGTAGCTGGAGTGAATTGATCCCAAGAATAAATTATATATTTATAGCTGTGACACTTTTTAGTTACATGTTGCCGTGAATTTTACCTTTCCAAAACTAACCAAACTTAACTCCTTAAACCAAGGTTAACTCTAACAAAAATTAGGATTTTGCAGCTTAATATTTCGGAAACAATTGCTTTAAGGGAGAAATAGTTTTCCAAAAATTTTTGAAACAAACGTCCAAGAATACCTCACACCGTGGGGTAGATGAGAAAAAAACATACCCATTTCACGTGTAATTTTGTATCATGATTTCATTAAACCACATTGGCGACGTGATGATATGAAGAAAACCTACCTGTGTCAAATTACATCTAAATTCGTGCAGTACTGTTTGCGTGATAGAGTAACAGACATCGATCCATACTCACAAATTTTTGCATTTATATAATATTTAGTAGGATCATTCTTTGAGCAAAGCTGCGAACAAACAGACCGACAAACGTTCAGACATGGAGAAACTATATAGAGTTCCTTGTTGATTAAGGAGCCCTAAAACACGTATTCGAATAGCCGGTATTGTGTGACCAGTCACCAACTTCTTAGGAAACCAATTCATTCAATATCAAAATCAAAAGTCACTTATTCAAATTAGCCTGGGAATCAGCACTTTTTTAACGTCGATATTACAAAAGCCAAAACCTAAAACGCCCACACTTCGACACTTCCTAGTGCTTTCGCTGGAAAGAAGTGGCGGAACAAACTCCCCAGCAGCACAGCTGTCTGTTCATTTAAAAAAAAAACATGAGTTTATGCAATACTATGTATAGTAATGAACAGAAGAAAATACAACAACAATGAAATTATTTACCATATGCCACAATAAATGTATTGTTAATGCTAAAGTAATTTAATGTTTTGCTTTGCTGGTATTTAGCGTTAGTATTGACTAACGCTAGCGAAACCTGACAGAGATATAATATACCTGTCTCTACATTAACAGGTTTTCAAATCAAATTCTACCATACTTTTCAACCATGTCAATTGCAAGATAGGCTATCAAATATCCCGTACACAATCAAGTAATACGATGATAGTAATTAACATTTAACATAATTATAACCAATGTTAATGACGTAGACGTTTAAGCGGTTAGCGTAATGCTGTTATGTTGTGATTACATTTGTGGCATATTATTAGTTCATGACTCATAGAAGGGGCAGTTAGAAGAGTGGTGTCCTAGTAGCATCGGCCGTATCTTATAAGGTGTAGTCGTAGATTCGAATCCCGTCAGATGCTTTACTTTGTGTAATTTACTTCATCACCACTGCTCTCAAAATGGTGAAGCAAAATATCGTAAGAAAACCGACATGTCCTGGAGGCAAATCTTTGAACACAAGTGACATCTAGCAACCCGCATTGGGCCTGCGTGGTAGATTACGGAGCACTCCCTCTCACAGAGAGAAGGCCTGTGTCCCACGTGTGGGACCATTATAACATTAGGCTGATTATGTATGTTTGTAACTAAAATAGCTTTGATAGTATTAGGTATAAACACGTACCTATTCATGTGCAACGAACGTAAACAAATAACCAATTATTATTTACCACTCGGATGAGCTGGATCACATCCAAGCGGGAAATAAACGTCTTTATATGTTTACATCACAATAAAATAAAACATTTCAGGAGAACTGTAGCGGCCTCGTTTGCAAAAAGCACAACCGACACACTGCAAAAACACACCCAGCGTAACGCAATCAGTCAAAAAGATAAGGCCACTCAAATCAACTTAAAAGGGTATGTGATGAATAGGTGAGCCTTTTAAAAAAACACCATCTATCTGAGAGAAGCGAAATTTCCTTGTTGACTCGTCCCCTGTAATGCAATTATTGAGTGATCAAACAATTTGCGGCTAGACCGGGCCGTCGGTTCCCGAAGAACTCACTTGCGTAACGTGGGTACATTTATTATGGGAGAAGCGTCTCGGATCGACAACATAAATCATTAGCATTCCCCTGCCCCCCTCTGGCGTCGCATGCCCTCTCCCCTCTGTACTGATTCATCAGGTCATCGTCGGGATAGATTTAGATGCTGCTACTACGATGATATAAATGTCTGTAGTATTTATTGCTTCCACGCTATTCTGAGATTAAAAACGACGGATGTTAGATGCCTATCACTGTTGTTTGTCATAAAAGTCATCTAAGGAGAAAAGGGAATCTTTTGTTCTGCTCGTAGATTTATCAGATAAATGCTGAAAAATTGTCACTCAATATTGTTTTCACAACTATTTACGTAAAGTGTTTTTAGATGTTTTTGTAACTTAAAGTGCTTACTTATGTTCTTTTCCTCAAGGAATCAGTTGAAGTGTGATGTAACAGAAATCACAAATACATAAAAGCTATATTATGCGTAGATACACTAAGTTAAAACTCGTACAGGGCTCTTTTAAGATGTTGTATTATAATTTGATTACAAATATATACATTTTCCTAAAGACCAACCATTCAAAATCTACACAAAATGCAGCAAAATCAAAGAACTAAACAATCCAAACGCTTACCAAAATAATCTAGACTAGCACAATCATTTCCATAAACCGACATTCAAGATCCCGCATCCTTCGACTCAAATGATGAGGGTCCATGCCCAATACCCATAGATCGATGCATGATTTAGTAACGACCCTTATGGCCGAACGTAACGTCTGTATATTCGATCAGGGCCGTCACCTGTCATTTTATTATGGAAAATTTGAATAAGCGATTACCCACCGATAAAAGATACGATACTTGCTCCAATATCGTAATGGCGTTTACAGAGGGTTGGGTGAGGTGAAAAATAAATGTTATGGAGAGGAAATAGGGTTCAGGAATGTTGGGGTAAAATAGTTTACAGTTTACAAGCCCTTGGTTTTTATTGTAGTGAGAAGGAATAAACAGAAAAATGTTTTCTTTTACACATATTTTATAACTTAAAATAGATTTTCGTGTTTGTTTATGTAATCATTGTATCTCTAAACTATAAGTACAACAGATTTTAATGTGGTTTTCACAATAATCTATGTTAAACTTAGGTACATGATAAAATAACAAGAACATGATGTTTTATCAAATTTTCGAACGTCTTTTAACTCGAAATTTGAAATTGTAGTCGTCAAGAAATATTGGATAATTTCAAAGGAGTTTGGATGTCTAGTCTGCTAAAAAATAACAGGCCATTAATTATTTGAAAGAATGGTTGTCATGGTGACGTAATAAGCAGCATTGTCAAAAACTGTCATAATATTATTAATATTGTTATTACAAAGATATTTAATTTGTGCATTCAGTAAATCATCCATATAGAACATTGAAATATCGCAGCATAGTGGCCACATCATGACTTTGCCTCAAACCTCCCTCAAAGTCGGTCACGCGGCCGTCTTTTTCAACTGTCATTGGCGATATCCGCCATTATTGTGAAATAAATTTTTCAAAGAATTTTTATAATTTGTTAAACGTGTCATTGGCAAAATTGTGGTATCTATTCCACAGAGGCTATTGATCAAGAATTGAGGTTGAATCTTAAAAAAAGAAGAAGACATTTAATTTCCTTGTGTTGTTACAATGAAATTGTAAGTTAAGTTGTGCTTAGAAAAAATAAGTATTACCTGTATGGTAATACTTATTTTTGCGTGGGTAGAATTCACAACGCTAAGATGTCACTAAGTCATAGCTTAAAGTTGAGGGTTGTGTCTGTGAACTGATTGTGGATGGGTAATGAGCCTTCCTGTCATAGAAGATATCAGAACAGCGTCTAACAGTAATGGAATACTTATTCTGGCCTGCAAGAGAGTCCTGGAGTTTTTCAAACCATATAACCACGGATGGGTCGCCATTCAACCCAACTTTAAATCAACACACATAAGTCAATAAGTTAGGTGTATTTGAATACCAGCCTAATATGTAATTAACTTATCTAAGTCCATAATAATGTGTGTGTATCATCATTTATTTGTCATATTTGCCAGATTATTCAGAATTTATGATTATAATACGATTAAATGATAACAATAGGAAACTACTTCTATGATTGACGATACTTCTGTTATTTTTCATTTATACGTGTTGGTTGTATTACACCAAAAGCAAGCAAATGTTTTGGTAATAATATTCATAGCCTTAACAAGGAGCTTTTACTTTTAAAGCGACAGTAGTCAGTTTTCCACCGCAAACGTCCAAATAGAAACAACTTTCCCGTAATACAATAGCTTTTCTTACAACTTTCATTGTAAAGCAATTAATATTATGATATTGGAAATTAATTCAAAATTAATAATCAGCCAAAGCCCAAAAGATGGACAAGCATTAAAAACTCAAATATATCAAGTTTCAAACTAAACAAGTCAAAATAAACTTCGTTACAAACTCGGATCGATCAAATTTCACTCTCCCAAGTAATTAAATAACTGATCATTACAACTAACAGTTAATTAATGGATTTCTGAGTTACTTTTACACTTCAACAGAGTTTCGGAGTTCGTAAAAAGTAAATAAACGTCTCTTCTAATCTCAAGACTTTGTTGAAACGCTCGGTACAAATATTTACCGTTATGTGCTACTACCCCGAATGAAACTTTATTTTATTACGCCCAAGTTTTTGGCAAGTCTATATTTTTATAACCTTATTTTATCATTAAATTAATATCTTTTTATATGGTAAATGTTATTTATTTAGTATTACTAACCTACCTCGCTGATTTTTCAAGGTAATATTTCAGATTAACACAGAGAGCTTACATAGATTTTGACTAGATATTAAACCCTGGATAGTGATTTGAATTGAGGGACATTAAATAAATGGCAATCGATTTATTTAATGTTTTCTCCATTCAAATCAGATTCTTCAGCTACTTACTACTTAGACCACAAAATATGTGCCAACTCATTCTTAAGACTTAGGCAAGGTCTATACAAATCTTTATAAAGTGCGGTGTTTCAAAGTGCAGAGGGCACCAGGACCAGCGGGCATAAATCATTGCTGTCGAACGCCTTCTATCGGGCTGACACCTAAATCGCAGGAGGCATTACTCATTGGGGACACGCTACGAATAAATCCCAGTATTTTTCCTTTTTCCTTAACGACATTCCACTTTGCGCCTTGGAGACGGTTCCGCGTAAGCGCTGATTTTTATGTGTTATCAAATGTAAGCAAGACGTCGAGTGTTCGTCCTTGTGAGACAATGCCCAAGTTTATGGTACGCTAAGTGGGTATTTGTCCTTCGTAAATCATTTTATGGAGCTGTCGTTTCGGAAGTTGCTTGTGTTCGTCGGTAATTTATATCTTGGACCAAGTTAATCTGGTCAAACTTGTATCTTTATTCGTGGTGCCATTGACAAAAAAACTACCTATTCAATAACAAATAATAATCCCATCAAAGTATTTCAATGCAAACTTTATGTATTTCTAATTAGCTTGCAAAGCAATCGAAAACTCGAAGCTATGCATACAGATCTCAATATAAAATGCGATAAGGCGGCTGACCAACTTTTTTCATTTCAGGCATCGAGAGACAGCGAATCCGACTCACACTTAAAATATGGTCTCCTTAGGAAGGAGGCGCGAAGCCTAGAGCGATGGCCGTTTTACCGACGAAACAAGTGCTTGCTCATTTTAATATTTCCAACTTTCCTTGAGCCTGGCGTCATTAAGCGAAAAAAGCGCTGCGGGCGAAAGTGGGCCAGCCGGGTCCTTTAAAACCTCTTCAGTCCATTGTTGTATTTTTTCCCTTTCAGTCTGCGTGTTTTAGGAATTTAGTTACGGTGAAAATAATGTTTTCTTTTTAATCCCACCCGGCCTCAATAGGGTCTTTGTTTAGTTAGCAATAATTGACGATGTTTTTTTTTATGATTTGAGATTTTATGGTCAATCAAATGTGTCAATAGAAAAAGCGTGAACTCATTTTGAGTGGTAGATGTATAAAAAATATCATTTCTACCATCTGAACACAACACGCACAGAACCGTATATTTTCAGTTCGCTTCGTATTTTGATTGCACTACTTAATCTCGTGGTGTTTACAAAAAAAAAAAAACATCTAATTACAACACTTATAAGAGACAACTAAATAAGAGCCACCAACGCCGCCCCTCCATACATAATTACTTCAAATGACGCCCAACTAGCTAACACGTAGAACATTCCTCAACAAACATTAAAAAACAGCGCGTCATCTTAAAAAAAACATCAGCATACAAAATCGTGCAAAGTTAATTTAGACAAGCAGTAAAGCTGAGTATTCACTGCCTGACAAAATGTTGACTAGAGATGACCATCGCCTAAATATGCCGCGCAGACATCGCAAAATATAGCAAAACAGGTATTTGGATTGTTTAGCAGCCTTGTGAAATAACGCGCATCATCATCATCAACCTTTTTATCGTCCCACTGCTGGGCACAGGTCTCCTCTCATACAGAGAAGGATTGAGCGTAATCTCCACGCTTGCTCAATGCGGGTTGGCGATTTCAGACTTAAAGTCCAGGTTAGATTGATAATGCGCATAAATGTTACAAATAATGTTGGCAGGAATCGAAAAAAATCTATCTAATATATCAGTAACCTGCTGGGTAATGCGTAACAGTCGTTTTAACAATTCAACATCATTAATTGCATTATTTATTTGATACAGTAACATATTTTTTTAAACATATGAAGGAATGAATTAAACTCTTTCTAGTCGTAAAAATTCGTCACACAATTGTGCTGAATAAAACGTGACTGCGGAAACTTAAAAAAAGGTTCTATTACCTTTAGTTGCACAAAAAAAAAAACCTATTTAAGAACTATGCAGATTTGCAACTAGGGAAACAGAGTGATCTCGATGAATTCTTTCACCCTGCTAGCTCAGACCCTGGTTGAAAAGTTAATATTGTCAATTTTTCTACCAGTGAGTCCACAACTTTACAGTGTCACTAAAACAAAATGGAATCTGTGACGCAAAAGAATACGTTTGGTTTCGTAGAGATAATAAGAAAAGTGAATCAACTCTAAATACCTACGTAATTACGTGTATCTACGTAATTATTTAGGTACACGTAGGTACGTACGTTAGGTAAAGTTTAGGCATTTACGTATAATTTAATATGTTTCGTACTTTCAGCACATTTTTGTTGCTAACGTTGAAATTAATGGCGCTACGAGAGCTCTCTCTACTTATTTAAAAGTTGTTGTGCCTAACAGGGTCCATAATTGTTTCCAATATTATATTATTATACTAGCTTTCCGCCAGCGGGTTCGCCTGCGTGGAGTTCGGTTATATCGCGCTTTTTAGATTTCCTTCGGGCACATCAATTTTTTCCGGGATAAAAGGTAGCCTATGTCTTTTCTCAGGGTCTAAAGATTATCTGTGCCAAATTTCATCAAAATCGGTTGAGAGGTTTAAGCGGGAAAGCGTAACAGACAGACAGACCGACAGACAGACAGAGTTACTTTCGCATTTATAATATTAGTATGGATTTACCACCTGTAACTGTACATTATGGATTGCAATAAACGATTTTGATTTGATTTGATTTGAGAGAAATTAACACAACAACTGTGGAAGATATCCGAATGCTAGCAGATATTTAGGAAATAACTAGGTCAGTATCTCAAATCTTGGATTCCTTTTCAAATTTAATAGATACTCTAATATTTCACGGCAGACCCACAGTCAAATTACACATCCCCACGTACGAATGTTTTCAGAAAAACTTTCGTTACGCTAGAAGTAATAATGAGTAAAAGTCAAACAAGTTACGTGTGACTCTGGAGCCCCTCAACGTCGGAGTGTCAAAGCATCGCTTAATATATTATCATCCGTCCATTTCTGCTTGCTAGGGACTTACTTTCACCATTTGCTTACTACACAACGCTTACATGAGTATGTGGACTCACACATACGTGCGTCATCCCTTCATCTACGACAGTCCGTTACGTTCATAAATCAGGGTTGTCAAACAGCTTGGAACTTGCCAGATATATTGCTGTTGCGAGCTCTTACTCGTTCCATAAAGCTAAAAAGTTGTTGACAGTTTGTACGGTCAGATGAATAGAATATTTTTATTTAATCATGTCAAAAGATATTGAGATAACGTCATGGTATGTTCTGACTGGTTGGTTTACTTCATTCTACTCTGAATACCAAGATATAATTTTGAAATTCAAATTGCATTCGAGTTAAAAGCTTTCTAAAATTGAGCTGGCTTCCAACTTCAACTAACGCTTATCAGCATTAGCAAAATTAGGTTTCCTACCAAACGTCCTCTGAGTTTCATACTCGACGTTTCATATTACATTCAAAAGTTCACATTACATGAGAAAACGTCCTTCGTATATATTCGTTCATATTTTTGTTAGAAATATTTCTAAAGGTCATTATGAACGCAAATATAATGCAAGTATATGAGTCTTCAGAAATTTGTTGTCGACATATTTTTGTCTTTCCCGCCCACAGTTCATTTTTACCAAGACGTTTTATTTTTAAATTACGAACCACTGATTCACGTTTCCTAATGCCGCTGAATATGACATTAATTAGCGCGTTCTTTTTTAATGTTAACGCGGAATTCAAATTTTATATCAAAACGTCTTTCAGAAATTTCGTGATTAAGAAATTTCATTGCTGAAATAGTACATGTGTGAATTTTTTTAACATTAGTTCCAGCGTCTTGTCAGATTTTTGATGTCGAAAGTAAAGAATCGATCACCAAGTTGGAATCTTTAAAAAAATCAAGCTGTATTTTAAAATAAACCGGAAATATCAAGAGTAAGTTTCAAACAGGATTTAGTTCCCCCATCTCCGTTCCACCATCGGACGACCCGTCGCATTTCCACTTTTACGTCGTTAACACCACTACGATTCGGACGAAGCGTTTCGCTTCCTCTTTCATACCGCGTACATCGAGGGACTGGAATAATTTGCCAGCGACGGTGTTTCCGTCGGACTACAATATTTGAGTAGTCTTCAAGACTAGAGTGAATAGGCTTTTAATAAACTAGTGCGCTTTACCATCATCGATCGCGTCACTGCTTACCATCAGGCGGGATTGAGGTAAAAAAAAAACTGAGTGATGTACATATTTCATCCTAAAACACTTTAGGACGAACCATCCCAATTTGTAATACCTGTACCTATCTGGTCCCCTCCAATAGAACGACTCTCCACGTTTCTGCAACCAAATAAAAGTGGCTGTTTCATAGCGAATTTTCACCGTGAAACATAAAATAGTTTTACGAGGGTAGAATGTAGTTAGTTATTACACACGACTCGTTCAACGTGAGACATCAGTCTGTTTTCATGTTTCTGCATTGCGTCAAATTATATTGTCATTTGAACAAGACGAATACTACACCTATTTTTAAGACTTTTAAAACATTTGCGTTTTTTTTTTTTATGAAAAAACTTCTCAAATTTTTACTTTGTTTTCAAATATTATACTAATTGACTGCGTAGCCCTCAGCTACACTCCCGTCGTTGACGATGCAAGAAATGATTCTCTCATTCCCTTCTATATTTTAATGAGAAGCTGAATAGATAACTTTTATGAAGTGCTACGGAAATATTTCAACACTTTGTTCGTGTAGCGTAGCAATTACTGATTTACGTAGCGCTACACCTGCTACGCCGTAGCTTATCGAAGGTGATTGATAAACTGCCGCAAGACAGTAAGAGACACCTTGCAAATAGTGTACGATATTATGAATAAATTGTTATTATTTTAGTACGTAAAACGTAACTTTATGCTCCAATAAGAACAATTGTGTTATCTGTCACAGTTTATTGAATGGATAGCGATTGAAATAATAACAAGTTCCAATTATGATTTGACCTAATTTCATTTAATACACTTATTTTAAATATAATTTCACATTGCATTATGAACGTTTTCTATAATGGACATTGGAATTAATATTTAATTGGTTTATATTCAGTTACTATAATATTCAAAATGTATTAGTTTTATTTATAATTTACCTTTATAGTTAGATTAGAACAGTGATCATTAAGAGGGGACTGTAGTGACGTTTTACGCTCCATACAAACGTATTCCCCTGTTTCTTCGTGAATAACGCTTTTAGAGCAATTAATTTTTTTCTATAATTTCACAGCTTGATTATATGCGCCCCTATTATTTGATTTTTAGAAAACTTAATTAATAAAAGAAATATTAAATAAATAAATAAATAAATCTTTATTGACGCAAAGTTTACAGTTCACAGGGTGACTTATATCTAGATACAGGTTAATGTAATGGGCTATAGGTACTGATGCTGCCACCCAAACTAAGCGAAAGCTTGTATTTTGGGTGGCAGTGTTCAGTCGTTTAATGTCGCTCGGTAATTACAATTTACATCATTTGTGCGTGCGGGTGAACGTTATCGCTGGATAATTAATAGAAAAACAAAAATATAATGATTATATAACTATTTGTGAATATTACTTATGTGGGCCATGGATTGTTGAGTGTATATGTGTATAAGTGAGTGAGTGTATGTGTGGGTAAGGTAGTAAGGTATTATGTTTCAAAATCAAAAGTTCAGACGACTATTAAACAAATGTGATAAGTTATTTACAAAAAAGAAAATAATAGACGCAATACTCATCCTCTAAATATTGATATAAAAATAATTGAGATCTGTAGTATTTTGAAAAAGAAAACAGCGGAATAGGAAACATCTTTTGGTCAACGTTTTTGTAGGTAAAATCAGCCTGAGTTGCAATTGTCCCTTTCGCACTTCACGGGGAATGGTTGAAAGTGGCGCGACGGCAATAGTTTCTTCAAATACCTATTTCTCAAATTTCTTGGCACTAGAGTCCACTCTTAAAGCATGAAGGCGAGCGAGCGAAGCAAGCGAGCCGTGGCAGCGGCCGCCGAGGGAAACAACCGTGCCGTGGCGGCAGCGGCCAAAGGCCAGATCCCCTTTATTGTGAAGAAAATTTGGGTTAGGTGAGGTTACAACATGTTGTTTCTTGTTCTTTAATTATTTATTAGAGATTTTTTGCTGCAAATTAGTGTATACGAAAATTTGGTTAACTGTACGTTATATAAAAAACTTTACACAAATTGAAAATTGTGTGAAATAAACGTCAAATGTTATTAGAAATATATCATAATCATTATGAAACAATACATGTAATAAAGATGTTATTTCAAGTGAAATTACAGTATCTATTATTATATCATATATTACAGCATCCCACTTCTTTAAAATTACTTTTTTACGGATTAAAATATCTACAGACAAGACACGAGTTATGTTTCGGCGGTCAGGACTTTTGTTAAAAAAAATATTTATTTTCAAATATTAATTTCTAAAGGCAAGACTGAATACAATGCAAAGAAAAATAACTATCTCTGATTTCCGGTAAAAAGCTAAGTTGCAAAATGACGCATGACGACAGTAGCTGTAGACTCAGCGTAAATGCGTGTTACGATGAGTTAACTCACGTCAGTACATTTTTTTTTAAATTACTTGCCAAAATACACAAGTGAAAATAGCTTTTCGTTCATATAATTGCGTTCATTCATAAACCTGAAGTAAATGAAATTAAAAAGGCTTAGTTTCAACACCTTTTTCTTTTATGTCAAGTTGTGGTTTTAAAACTGTCTTTGCCTTGCAGCACTTGGAACACTAATAAGCTTGTATTATAATTTCTAACGATTATCGCGCAAAAGGTTTTGGTAGTTCGACTTGACTGAATTCCAAGGAACTATAAGAACACGGTAGAAACAATTAGAAGAAACGATCATTCAAACAATCATAAATTATGTAACAAACTTACCTTGAAATAATGTGATATAAAAAAAAAAAAACTACACCTATGTCTGTCTATTAACGGTGACGGATCTCGAAAAATGTTGGGCAGTTCAAGAGCGATGGTCGCCAACTGATAGCATTACAAAGATAATCTTGTTCACAATATTACTTTATTATTATTACTTTTGATTTCGTGCCAATAGGAGTAATTTTCTTTTATAGTTTGTAGAACATATTTCTATTAACAAAACATTTAGGCCTATATCTACTATACGGTTCAAATACACATACGATTCACAGTAACAGCTACACGATTCGATCGATCGGTTTAAACTATTCTGGCCACGTTTGAACCGTGGATGGGTCCATGGGACCATCTTTATATGCCAAGTACCATCGGTGCCTCGGAAAGCACGATAAGCCGTTGGTCATGGCTCTCTTTCATGGATCTTTGACAGCTTTAGAAGAAGTTTGACAGCAGTCTTTAAAAGCTTCAAAGTCTGACAACTATTGAGTCATACCCAGTTGAGTCTGGGTTGTGCAGGTCAGTATTCAGTTGTGTCTGGGACTGGAAGCCAACCTTAATATAGTAGAAAAGGCTAGACAAATGATAGGAATATGAATATTTTTTTGTGAAATCTAATGGTGTAGAAATATAGGTGAAGAATGTGTTTGTTTGAATACGCTAATCTCAGGAACTACTGGTCCGATTGGAAAAAATACTTTTGCGTTAGATAGCCCATTAATCCAGGAAGACTTAAGGCTATATATAACATCACGCTGCGACCAATAGAAGCGAAACATAACTAACCATATGCGAACGAAGTCGCTGGCGGCCATATATTATAAAAGGTTGTTAGCTAACGAGCAACGTCGAGTGCTCTCACTACATAAAACATTATAATGTGATTTTTATGTTTTTATTGTAGGTGTCTCAACGAAATTGTTTGCTTCAAACACTAATTTTCTTTTCAGAAAGATTTACTGTTCTTCTTTTGTTTCTCGGAAATTATTGCTCATTTTTAAGTTCTAGACTATATTCAAATGTATTTCGAAAAATAATGTGTGGTTTTACAGAATAGAATAGAATACTCTTTATTATGTACACCATATAGATTACAAAAACATAAATATAAAAATTTTACAAAGGGTGACACAATGGGCGGTCTTATCGCTAAGAGCGATCTTTTACAGACAACCTTTACAGTAAAGTAGTAGTACCTTTAAAGTAAAGTTTTACAGTTGTGTTTTGTAATAAAATGTATATAGGTAAATTGAGAGATTTAAGAAACTAAATTAAATAAATGCCAGGTTTTATAATACAGATAAAGAGTCAGTTCTTCAAGTGAACCATTGTCATTGTGTGAGCCATGGCGGCCGTTGTTGATTATTCCAACCAGGCTACCTCTTCTCAGAAGCTTCCTAAATCTCCTGGCTTGTTGAGAACATCTATGTAAGATTCTGGTGTCCCAAGGATGTCAGTTCTAATCTGCGTGCCGCCTGAACACTAGAAGAGCACGTGCGGAACGATCTCATCAGCATCCATTAGCGTCCTATATTCGATGTCGTTTAAAATATTAATGATGTTTTGTTCAATGTAGTAAGATAGTAAATAACAGTTTTCTTGGCGACACTTCAACTTCAATTGATGGATTACTAACTATGTTGATGGACGTCGTGAATGGTCGTTTACTAAATTGTATCCATACTAATATTATAAATGCGAAAGTAACTCTGTCTGTCTGTCTGTCTGTCTGTCTGTCTGTCTGTCTGTCTGTCTGTCTGTTACGCTTTCCCGCTTAAACCTCTCAACCGATTTTGATGAAATTTGGCACAGACAATCTTTAGACCCTGAGAAAGAACATAGGCTACCTTTTATCCCGGAAAAATATTGATGTTCCCGAGGGAAATCTAAAAAGCGCGATATAACCGAACTCCACGCGGGCGAAGCCGCGGGCGGAAAGCTAGTTCATTATAATTTTCACATAGTCTACCTATAATAATCCCAGTCCTTAACGCGGACCCAGTGCGGGTTACCACATGTTTTCGAATTTTCGGTTTTTTTCACCGTTTTGAGAACAGTCGGAGTTCGAAGCTAAGACCTGAGCCACCACTACAAAGAGTAGTGCCCATCTAGCCTTAATCCTAATTTATTTGTGGACGTCGCGACCTGTTGTTTTCTTCCCTTTCAAGCCTTATCATCTTACAGGAACAGAGTCCATGATTTTTTTGGGTGGGAAATCTTTAAATGACACTCTCACTCGCGTTCCTTTATTTACTTGTTAAAGGGAAACAGTATTTCTTTCGAACAATTCGTGGCCCTTGCAGGCATTGGCCTTAACGGGCCCTATTGCTGTATGCTAACAGCTCTTTAAGTCTTGAATGGAACATAATGCGCCGCCGATCCAGGCCTGGCGCTTTCCGCAAGCCCGCGCCTTCCTTAACCTGGAGCCGGATGTTGACTCCCAATTCTCCTACAATCATTCTTCTGCATTTGACCTACTCTTATAGTCTTTTGCTACGGTGTCCTGTCGAAACCAAGCATAATCTCTCTAAGCTATCATGAAATTAGTCTGCGACGAGTCTTCTCCTGGCGACGTCCGTTTGCCTTAATTTAAATAAAACCCTGCGAACATATTCTATCAATATTCTAAATGTGAATGTTTGTGACTCAATCATGAAAAGACGTCTGAACGTATTTGGATGGAAAGTGGCACACAGATAATATAAAACCTAGTCCGTTTCCGTAGCATAATTTTTCGACATCCACGATGGCGAAGCTGCTGGCAAAAGCTAATTTAAACCATTTCAATGTGCAGCAATGCGTATGTACTATAGCAGTCCCTAATTCAAGTTAAACAAATTTCTACATTAATTTAATGACTATTAAGTTCATTTCACTTTTAAACTAGGTACTATTGAAAGATGTTTGAAGTTATAACGTAAACTGAACTTTATTCCAATAATTCATTCAAAATATACACTATATTTTTGGCGAATGTTTTGCAATGTTACATTACGTAGTAAGTAGTTGATTTTTCATTCTAAATTTCATAATTACACTTCAAATACGTGGTTGATAGCAAAAATACTCGTATTTTTTGCAAGGGACTGAAACATGACTCGCCTTTTATAAACACAGGTATCTACTACAATAATTTGTCAGGAATAATGTATAATTTCTATACTAAAAAAAAAATCCAAACACAAATGACTTAATGTCAGATTAGTATCTCGGATAAAAAATGAACATTACAGTGAATTCTGGAATTAGGTACAGGCGCTCAAAATTAAAAACAAAACATTTTATCTCATATAAACCTAAATGGGCACTTATGGAGCATCAGAACTTAGACGCATGGTTCCAATTAGTCGACAACGTTAACGTTGTGGTTTATGTTAATTACACTTATCTAATTAAGCATTCAGTCCGCAACTACTCAGTTTGTATTGTAAAGACTCGCATGCCTGCAATACAAAACCATATACCTACATTGAACAATTTCGACTGACAGAATAATGAAATTGGCACCCGTTATTGCTCAAAACCACATTTTTTCTTAGTCCTACATGACGGGTGTACGGAAACAATGTGACAACACCGAGGAGCGGTGACGAATCGACTGAAAGCCGTGTCTATTTCTACTTTGCATGTTTTCCACTAGAGTAACCTTGACTCGGGTGTACATAACGAGCAACGAATAGAAAAATGGGCGTTTTCTTCTTGTCGTGAAATAGAATGGTTTTAGTGACAGAAAATTGCGGTATGTTTTCAGGAAAAATATTGTCCGTGCTCATATATTATGTAGCTGTTATAGCGTGCGTAATTCTGCTTCTTATATCATCATCTATCTATGATCTATTATACCAACGTCGTCACGTCTATCTGTTAATATATGCCATGGTTAATTTATTTGTACGCCTTTTTGTGATATATTCTGTAGCTATTTAATTTTGTGGCAGAACTAAGAAAATGAAACATTAACTTAAGTTCCTACAAACGATGGTCTAGTTTGATAATCTAACTATATATATCATAATCTAACTGATCCTATTCCTAATCCTCTAACGGATCTAAGTCAAAATTCTTATGTGCATTGTTCCTGGACCTGTCATAAACCCAAACTGGTGTGGGGTAATCTCACTTTCCTATTGCACTCTTTTCTCTATTACTTTTCCCCATACTTTCATACTATGTGACATGAGCTTCATGTCTCGAAGGTTTTAATAACTATAAGACTATTTTGTGTGCGACAATTAGATGATTTTATCCACAATTCTTAAATTTCCAAATAACTAGGATCTTTTGTTGTGTTATTCCTTACTATTTAGTTTTGACGAATCCATTCACATGCTTATCTACCCGGCAGTCAACACAATACAACTGCTCAGACCCGTCCTCCGTATGGCTTCACCAGACATCATGCCGGAACACGACGAATCGCTTGGCGGCAAGACTTTGTCTGGTGGGTGATAACTTCTGCCGGCAGCCGATGCTATGGCCTACCACCGAGAAATCTTACTGAATCATTTTCATACCAAGATACACCTAGATACGATGTTTTCAATCACTCGGCACTTTCATCAAATATTATCATTTTAACTTTTGTCTTTTAATATCATGTAACTAGAAGTAGCTACCCGTAAATAATTCACGCGGGACTTTTTGACAATTACCGATATTAATTAGAACAAAACCTAGCATCCTTGCATCCCGATACGTTCCGCACTTTTCCTCTACGCTGGAGCGCCAAAGAAAAAAAAATAGACTACATTAAATATAATATATAGAATATGTACCGTCTAGAGATAGTTAGTTGTCTAGTCGGATATTGTCATTTTCGAAAATCTTCGATGTTTTGGCGAGTGCTTTTACTGTTATCTGATAACATTTATATTCTTATTGGGGATAATTGCAATTGGCAACTTAATACAACTATTACAAATAAAAAAATACTGTTCCACCCTAGTATACAATAAAGAAGAATATAAAAAAAAAATATTTCCTCTATCTTTATTATTGTGGTAATAATAGTCGCACTGGTCGTTCCATTATGTTAAGCTGCTCTTGCAGCAATCGGACTGTAGATGAGCCTAGAATAGAATAGATTTTATTTGTAAAAATATTGTTGTTACAAGGTGTTATACAATTAACGTCCAAAATATTCTGCTGTCTTTCAGCGTACAAACATTTTCAAGCAATAAAATTAAATATATTAAAAATGCAAAGTATATTATTTTGTACACAGAAACCTCTCGCATCTCTCGTAAAACACGTCATGCTGTTGGGCTCGGCTGCCTTTGTGGATCTTTGACAGTTGTTACGGGTTATCAGAAGTCTGAAAACCAGTTAAGACTGGTAGCCGAAGGGTACCCCAGTAACTAGGTTGTGGAGGTCAGATAGGGTTAGATAGTTACTCCTTGTGAAATACTGATTTTAGCTGAATCCGATTAGATTTTAAGTCCTTCACAACACGAGTATAGTTGGAAAAAGTTTAGGGAGATGATGATATTATCAACACAAATAGTGTCTCAGAATTGTGTCCCAGAAATGTCATGAGTTTATTTAATCTGTGTTTTCCTAGTACCTATTTCTTTTCGATAAAATTAAATTTCATGTTAATGTCAAAGTGAGAGACAGCGGTGCAACGCCTTTTCCTTCTCAATAAATTATAGGGAATGAGAATTTTTTTCACATTTATATTTTTAATTAACGCAAACTGCTGACATCACACAAAAAGTAGTAAAGGAGATGTTTCAGAAATGTATGGAAACTGGGCCAGCACATTGTACACTTAATGCTAGGTATAGTTACGCTATAGTTAACTGTTTTTATGTTAATTTCGTGTATTTTGGCTTAGTTCTTATACATATTCAATTTAACTCGGCCAAGGAGTGCAACCAACTACTAATAAATATGGTGGTCAGTAATAAGCGAAATAAGATTTTGAGAGTGACGTTTGATTGACGTGTCATGTATCTAAGGCTATCGTATCTATATTATCTACCATATGACTGCGAAAAAAACAAAACATGAAT
Source organism: Sesamia nonagrioides (assembly GCA_017933935.1). Taxonomy (NCBI): domain Eukaryota; kingdom Metazoa; phylum Arthropoda; class Insecta; order Lepidoptera; family Noctuidae; genus Sesamia; species Sesamia nonagrioides. The sequence continues at coordinate 1,169,949 of JADWQK010000385.1, forward strand.
TCCGAACATACGGCCCATTAAATAAACACAATCAACACTCGACACGAACACAACGGGAAAATAGAACTGTCAAAGTCTCCAATCAAACGTCATAACCACTGTCATGGCTACCTTAATAAAGGGTTATCTCACTAAAAAACGTTTCAAATAATTATTTATAATTATATACTTTTTTTTTTATCAAATTAATTTAGTAGTATTTTTATGAAAAAAAATTTTTTTTTTCCTCTTTATCTATAAAGCGTACATAGTGGTGGCCCAAAATGAAACATCTCCTTTAACTGGAACACATTTGCCGTATGTCGAATAAGTTATGTGCCAAATCTGCCACATTATAGGTCCCAAAGAAGGCGACAACGAAAAAGACTGCAGACCTAGGGGAAGAAAGCGGAATGAGCTTGGCGCTTACAAGCAAGACTGATTCAGACAAGCTCAAGACAGAGGAGTAGAAATAGGACAGCAGCCATTGCCCAGCAGTGAGACAAAATAGGCTAAAAATAAATAAATATTACCTATTACTAACTACGAATTCTCTTTCTCTCAATTCTCTTCGCTTACAATATTAGTTAAGTTGTTGTGACAAAAGTATATAAAAGACTTTAAAATTTTCTAAAAAATAATTAGGTATCAATAAGAAGTTTATTAACAAATCATGAAATTATATTCTACCAAAACCAGCTGCAACGTCGATTTAGCCATATTTTTTATGTGTAAACAAGTTCGCTGTCGTAACTTTACACTTAGATCGGAAACGCCCTATAGGCAAAGGTTGTTAAATCCGTTTACAATAACGCTGTCCCTCACGACTGTACCAAAGAAATGCCCCACTATCGGAGACAATAGAAGGTCACTGTGTATCATAGCAGTAGAATTCGCATTGGCAGTAGTAGTACATTACTTGGTGGCGATTTGGCTCGAACTCAACTATTAACAGCAAACGATCGGCCCGAGCAATAACAACCGCTCGACGCCAGCGTACTTCCAATCATTATCCATGTGTTTTGGGCATTTATTTTTTGTACATACACGTACAGCCATGAACTTTATGGTTTGTCGGTGAGTGTACTTTTACTCTTGTATTTTTAATGTATTCTGCAAGGTCGTGTGAGGTGTTAATGTTTCGTGATCAGTTGAGCGTAAATAATGTGTGTAGGTAGACATTAGTGGGTTTATTTTCGATTCTACAAAGGCAGAGGATGTGAGTAATCTAGTGTAGTTATTACAATGTTATTTCTTTTGCTTGTAGATAACATAAATCACACCTGTATTCCCCTAAGATGTTCAGTTGTTCGCACGTGCGAACAAAGTTGTCGATGTTTACCATGTTTTTGTACGTTCGTGCGTACATGGCTCGAGTTAAATCGCTTATAGATTGGTTTGATTTATTTATTTATTTATTTATTTATAATAATTACAACGGCTTGCGCCAATGACAGTAATTACACACACATAAAAATATTCATAAAACTAATAAAGATAACATTAAACATATTATATGAGCAAACATTATTTTAAGAAAAAATAACATATTAGAAATTATACATAATAATTGACGATAGGAAGTTAAAATACAATCGAAAAAATTATTACAACATATAAATTATTTACAAGCAAACATACCTTTCGCAGAACATTACAGAATCACACATGATCGCCCTGAGAGTGTCATTAAAAATATCACAGTCCGGGACTGCTTCCATTAAGGAGTTTAGGGCACCAAGCATGCGACACAACGGGGATTGCGCGCGCGACACAGTGCGGCAATGGGATGTGGCAAACAGTCGATGTCGTCGAGAAGGCCTGTGACGCAGGTAGTTGTCAGGCACATAAAGTCTACACAAAGTGTTATGCAGCTCTGGGGAATCCACCATGCCCCTCAAGACTTTGACTGCTATAAGGATCTGATCCCTAGCTCTACGCACTGAAAGGGAAGGGAATTATATCCTAATATTCCCAGCAAGAAATGAGTAGGATACATAAATGGATAATATCCGTATATCTTCTTATATAAAAAACGCAGGAAAGCTTTCTGAACCTTCTCAATCATTAGTTCATATGTGGATTCATGGGGATTCCAAACGGCTGCAGCAAATTCCAATTTACTTCTAAGCAGACAGTTAAACAATAATTTGATGACTATAGGATTGTTGAACTCGCGGGCATTGCGCAGGACAAAACCTAGGCGTCTGTAAGATTCAGAAGCCAGGGCAGACATATGTGCATGGAATGTCAAACCGCAGTCAAACATCACGCCCAGATCTCTAATGGTTGACACTCGTTTTACTTCAACATCTGCCAAGGTATACACGGCATGTGTAGGTTGTAACTTGCGGCTGAAGGTCATGACGTAACACTTATTGGCATTAAAGGTCATTTTGTTGTCTTTACTCCACTTATAGATTCGGTCTATGTCACTTTGAAGAAGTTCTGGAGTTACATTTCCGTCAATCACTTGAACTAACTTTAAATCATCTGCATATAGAAGGCATTTGGCATACTTTACTACTTTAATGAGATCGTTAATCATAATAAGAAAAAGAAGGGGACCCAGTATTGAGCCCTGGCTTACACCTGAACGCGTATGATATGACTTCGAAATAAAAGATCCATGGCAAACATACTGTTTTCTATTTGAAAGGTAATTCGCAAAAAAAATCAGAAGTTTGGGGGTAAAACCCAAGCTGGATAATTTATCCAATAGAATATCGTTATCCACTGTATCGAATGCCTTTTTAAAATCTAAATATAGTACGTCCACTTGTTGACCTTTATCCATGTGAAACGATATATAGTCAACGAGGGATAACAGGTTAGTCTCTACTGATCGCCCTGGCCGGAAACCATGTTGCCCCTCACAAAGCCGCGTATTTACCTGCGCGTAGATTTCTTTGTGTACGATATTCTCAAAAAGTTTAGCAGCGCAAGATAGTACTGCGATGGGACGATACTCTTCAACCAGTGTCTTATTGGTTGTTTTAGGTATCGGAGTGACTTTCGATATCTTCCACTGCTCAGGGTATATGCCGGTTTTCAAAGCCAGGTTAAAAATATAAGATAGTACAGGAGCAACAATCTCCTTGCACCCTTTTAAGATGTAAGATGGGACTTTATCCGGACCTACCGAACTAAGTGGCTTTAACTTATTTATCCCTGAATCTACTTGTGATAGAGTAAAACAGCCTATGTTGATATGCCCATCGCATGGCAAGGGAGTACAAGACATGTTGTTGAAATCTAATTTGGGACTATTAGGTAGAAATACACTAGAGAAATAATTAGCAAAGGCTTCAGCGGCTTCACTACCGGAAAAACCACAACCTTTATAGGTCACGGTGGGCTCAAAGCCACCTCTATTTCGAAGGCTACTAATATGATTCCAGAATTTTTTTGGATTCGACTTAATGCCATTTTCAACTGCAGCTATGTAGGCATTGTACGCTGACTCAATGCGTCTCTTGAGTTGTAAACGCAGCATGGAAAATGCCTCGTAGACGCTCTGATTATTAGTTCTCTTCCATTCATTATGGAGTTTAATTTTGCGATTTACATCTTTAATTATATCAAGTGAAAACCAGACAGGATAGCGTTTCCTGTTTGATATTAGTCTGCTTTTCTTAGGTACGCAAAGATCAAAAATATTATATAAGATTTCATAGAATTTAGAAGTCGCAGATTGCACATCTGAGGAATTATATACACAATCCCAATCCGCAGTAGACATCATCTCATATAAAAGAGAAAAGTTAGCCTTATTAAAATTCCAATCAGAGGCCGAGTCAAAGTTACTGGGTTTAATATTTTCGTTAACAGTATTAGATAAAATGCTAAGAGCAATATCCAAAGGAGGATGGTAGGAGTCCACATTAACAATGCCCCCAGTGCTGGAACAATTTACTTGCACTGCGCCACAAGAGCCCTTTACAAGGACAACATCTAACTTACCGCCAAACATATTATAAACGTTATTCATGTCAGATAAGGAGCAAAAAGAGAGGAAATAACTATAATAATTACACACGTTTTTGGAAGCGCTATTTAAGTTGATGTCTCCAATAATAAGTACAGTTCCTTTAAGGTCGTTTATAAAACTTTCAATTTTGAAAAACCAGTCTAAATATACAGCGTCTGTAGCACTGGGACTAATGTACACTACACACACATGAAAACTGTGCTTCCGGTAGGTAAATTTCACCCAAAGATCTTCGCCCTTAGGAGTTTCAAACTCACGTACTCGGGTTGGTGTGACGCCTTGCTTAGATGCAAATAAGACACCACCACCATAGCCGCATCTGTCTCGGCGTATGACACTCCATCCGCCGCGGACCAACTCGGAATCTTCCACAGAAGGGTCCAGGAAAGTCTCGGTGGCTCCCAAAAGGTCATGTTCCATGAGCATCAAATTAGTTCTCCACAAATTGAGTTTGGTCTTAATGCCGCGAACATTTTGATAAAAGATGCTTACAGAGGTTAATCTTTTTGCGACCGATGACTCATTAGACGCGTCTGAATGCGGTATGTTAACCTGGTTATAGAAAAAACTGCGAGTTTATCTGGTGTGGTTCTTTTGGTATTTCGTTTAGGCTTTGAGTTTCTGGGGAGCAGTCAACCTCCTGGCTCGAAGTATTCAGGTTGCCTAGAGCGAGAATTAGGTCTTGCAGATCTGATACGACAATGTTTAAACCATATTTATTAAGAGAGCCATAGTGTTTGTTGTACGTATTATGGTCATAGGGTAGGTTGAGGTTGGAATCCAGAAGGTGCGCATAACCAAATGAGTTCACATCCAAATAAAGGAGGTTGTTGAAAGTTTCAATGCGACTGTTAAACATTATGTTAGCATTTCTCATGTACCTAAACGTTGGCAAGCAAATTATGAAGTTAGTGTGAGTTAGGTTTAACAATTTATCTCTAAGCAACATGACAAGATCTATGTAGTTATGGGTGGCGCAAAAATCTTCCTCGCCAATATAAATAATGCAGAAGTCTGAATAAGTAAAACCTTTCACTTTTCCCTCAATTCCGTCCAAGGACTGACGTAGGCCACATTTAGGTTTCCTATAATGACAGGTTTCATACTTTTCTGTCAAATTGGTTGATTCGATCAATGTAAATAGTCTGTTAGAGGTTTCACAGCTTATAAGACATATTTTAGGCTTCTTGGACAAATACTCAAATTGATTTTGTACAATTATTGATGTTCCTATGTTTGGCATAGGGCTAGTCGAGCTGACTTTGCTGATGGTTTCGGTTATATTATTTATTGTCAGTTGGCTTTTGTCAATAGTCTGAGTTGTCTGCGTGTGTTTCGTCTTCATATTTCTTTTAGGAGTCATTGTCTTTGGTTTAATTTTTGCTGGGCTATTTACAATTTTTTTATACATGTCATTCTTTTTATTGTATTCGTCATTTAATTTCTTTAAATTGGTGTTTTCAAGCGATAGAACTTCGATTTCTATATGCGCACTAGCTAGCTGAGAAGATAGTTTGCTGATCTCATCTTTTAGTATAAGCCCCGCACGATGATATTGCGACTGGCGGCCATCTTGATGACGTAGTCGAACTCGCACCGTCGGTACCGTTCGCATGTTCAGTCCGCGCTTACCCACTTACGCACATCGAATATTTTTGTTAGCTTTTTGTTTTTGTTATCCTGTTTTAATGTTGTTTTTGAGTTTTGTTGTTTAGTTTTGTTAGTTGTTACTCGTTAAAATGAGTAAAAAATTAATTAACAGTCGTGCTCGTGAAATTATAATTAAAGTGGACAATTATTTTGTTAAAGAGAAAAAGGACTGTAAGTTAGTTCTTGAAAATATAAACCGTGCTTTAAAAAGTGCTTCGGACACTACTGAGGAAATTTTAATACCGAAGCAACTGCTAATAATTATTAAAAATATTTGGCAAAATTCTACCAAAGTCACGGAGCGTGTGGCATGTACCACAGGCGTTGCAAAAAATACTGTGACGAAATTGCGACGAGAGCATAAGCCAGCAACAGCCAGCAAAATGAGAACTCCTATTAAAGGAAAACGACAAAAGAAGAAATATTTCGACGGATTTTCTTTAACAGCTTTAAGAAATATTACATTCAATGTATACGGTGAGGAGAGAAATACCCACAATGCGCAAAATCTTGGCGGCTTCAAAGTAGACCTTAATTATACTGGCAGTGAAACTACATTAAGAAAAATAAATGTGATTTAGGCTACTAATTTAAACGATGCTACCAAAAAAGACTGCCTATAATTGAAAGACCCCAAATTCAAACGTGGAGGGCTAAATATTTACGACGTATGAAAGAAAATGACTCGCTTGGTAATAACAAAAGACCCGTTATTTATTTCGACGAAACGTGGATACACGCACACTACACGATAAAAAAAATGTTGGCAAACAGCAACCGATGTCAGAGTGAGACGGAACGACAGCCCTGGCCGCCGATGGATAATAGTTCACACGGTAAGTGAAAGCGATTTTGTTGACAATGCCCTTTTAATATTTAAAAAAGACACCAAAACGGGGGATTACCATGATCAAATGAATGCTGAGAATTTCACTAAGTGGCTTACAGAAAAATTAGAACCCAAATTACCACGTAATTCCATAATTGTGATAAACAACGCCCCTTATCACAGTAGGGACGAGAATAGGCCACCAAGTATGAACAATAAAAAACAGTTGATGGTTGAGTGACTACAAGCTCACAACATCGACTTTCCCAACAACAGTACAAAACCTGAACTGTATTTATTAATTAAACGGTACAGACCGAGCGAAAAATTATAAAATTGACAATTTATTAGCTGGCAATGGCCATGAGGTCGTTAGATTACCACCCTACAACTGCGACCTCAACCCCATTGAGTACATCGGGAACCTGGTAAAGATGAGGATCTCAGAAAAGAATGTGGAGCAGTTGGAAAGTCGCATTGAAGCTCTGACGTTGGAGGCGTTGGCGTCAATAACTCCAGATGACTGGCGAAGGGAAGTCAATCATGTTAAACGGCTTGAAGAGGAAATATTGGAATAAAGATCGAATAACTGACGAGTTATCCATACTAATATTATAAATGCGAAAGTAACTCTGTCTGTCTGTCTGTTACGCTTTCCCGCTTAAACCTCTCAACCGATTTTGATGAAATTTGGCACAGACAATCTTTAGACCCCGAGAAAGAACATAGGCTACTTTTTATCCCGGAAAATTTGATGTTCCCGAGGGAAACCTAAAAAGCGCGATATAACCGAACTCCACGCGGGCGATGCCGCGGGCGGAAAGCTAGTTTGTCATAAATACGGCAGACGACAGTGAATCGGAAACGACAGACACAGAAAGCAGTTCTGATTCGGAAGACTATATGAGTGGAATTTAATAAATAGGGTAAGATTATATTGAATTATATATAAACATTTTTTTACAAACTATCCTGGTTTTATTTATAATCTGATAGATGTAGGTAGTAATTAACACATGACTGCTACACAGTGGACTCTGGTTCAATTCCCGCTCGCAAATGAACAGAAATGTAGTTAGAAAAAATTTGTATACATGTAACAAAGATATACGAATAAGTATATTTTTCTTACGTCTACAAGAATTATTTCCTTGGAATTTTTAATAATGAAAGTTTATTTGTCAGAATATGGGTGAGTAGGTGTATAAAGAGTGTATGTATAATAAAATTATAAAATACAAATAAACCCTTAACCCTAGTTTATTAATTTCACGTTAAACATTCTTTTGCTAGCTGTCCTTTTGTGTGACAGATGACGTCACAAAGCTGTTATTGTGACAAGGTTCCATCGCAATATCATCGTGCGGGGCTTATAGTTTTATTTGTGAGACGTCTTCGTCTTCGGATATGTCGGGTAGACTACTTGTTGTACAGTTTAATGTCTGTGATACATCGCCAGTTTCGTCATCAGTTGGTTCGGATCGTCTGCGGGTACGTCGGAACGTAATATTGTCTAAGAAGTTCATATTAACAACCTACAGACTCGCAAAAAGTGTTGAAGAAAGCTGGATGCGAACTTGCGACGCGTAGATTCGAGTCGACCAGCGCAGCAGTTAAAGCCGCAGCGCCACGGCGTCGCTAGGTGTAGTAGACGAAATACCTCATCAGTTGACTGGATATGCGCAGGCGACAGCGGGGGGGGCAGTGGTTAGCGCGGGAGGTATCGAGCGATCTGAGGGTTGTCGTAGGTCAGGGACAATGAACGTTAACTACACTTTTCAAATTTAGGGTTTTTTTCCACAGTTTATTATTGATATAACTTTGCTCATAGCAAGCGGATCACCATAAAAACGTCACAGTTCGATAGTTTACTTCACGGGCTCTAATTAAATAGTATATTTTTAACACAATGATCACTTTTTACCACTTTACTGATTTAAAATCTGAGGAGCAATAATAACAACGTTGTGCCTTACGTGGGTACCTGGTCGATTTATATTTGTTGATGCAATACTATTTTAAGACGCAGTCAGTAAATATCGACTAATCCGATCTATAAATTATAACACCCAGAAGAACGCATCACACTCATCCCCTCCGACCTTCATCCCAATTCATTTAAGGTCGATGCTGTAGGTATTCCTTTTTCTTCCTAATAACTTTGTTCGCCTTCACATGAATTTAGCACATAATTGTAAACATAAAGCAAACAGAAAATAATAGAAAGGAAAACCACAATATCATTAGAGGGAATTAGCTGTTTCATTGAAAAGTGCAATATATGCACGGTCAATACCATGAATAGCTTGATAAATCATTCACTGTTCATGCCCCTCGTTTGTGGAATGCATTGCCAATTGAAATAAAACGTGCGCAGTCGTTGCAAGAATTCAAGAGACTTGTGAAGGAACACTACTTGTCGTTATGATCTTCGTCCAACAAACACTTTTTCGCTAATTTATTTGTTAACTTGTTCTGTTCAGTATCTATGTATTTGTTTGTGTATATGTATGTATTTGTGTATCTATCTTAGTATAATAATATTTGCACCAATGACAGTCCCATTTGTGGTTCGGAAGAATCTGTCCATTCCTTGGTTGCCTGGAAGAGATCGCATTAGCGATAAGGCCGCCCATTGTATGTTTCTTTTTTTTGTGTTGATTGTTTTGTTTGATATTTGGTGTACAATAAAGAATATATAAATAAATAAATAAATAAATATAAATAGCAGTATTTTGTTTAACCGGTGAAATATATTAATACCTTGATAACGATATTAAGAATCAACACAATAGGAATCCGAATCAACACAGTGGGATTCAGTATTGTTCTGCTGAATCTTAACTTTGACTTTAACAGGCTGGGCGACGATCCAGGGTGGGAGGGACCTCGCACCCTAGATTGCGTTTACTTATTTATATACACACAACCATCTCTAATCACACAATCCAGCTGTTCCTTGATCAGCCGCATTTCTTCAATACATTCCCAGAGCCAGAGTACCCATCACAAAAACACGCCTATTTCATGTCACACTTCACCGACACGTGCAAAACGTCCACAACATTTTTGTACACCCATAAATTCTTGGCCTAATATTATAATAACAAACACAACGTTCTGCTGTAATCACTCGCCACCTTAATGTACCGTAACGTCCGTAACTCAAATAAACTAGTTTTCGATGACACATAATTACTTTCAGCAGAACTATAAATCAGAAAGGCATGCTCTGCTAATCATTTTAATTGAAAAGTATGACATTCATAACACTTGAACCAGTTTGAAGTACAATTTGTTCTGCTACATATAACTAAAGATGTTTCAACAAGAATCAGGATCGGACTTTACACAATTGTAATGAAAACGCGTTCTAATTTAGCTGGTTTTATACAGATATCTTAGGTATATCCAAATAGGACATATAATAATGATAAAGATTTTCGACAGCCTCCGTGGCGTAGCGGTAGCGGACGCGGCCGCTGCGCAAGGTGGCGCGGGTTCGATCCCCGCACAGTGCAAATGTTTGTATGCATGAATATGAATATTTGCACTGGTCTGCCCCCTAATCGGCGAACACATGTTTGTCAAATGATTGCGACTAGTTTGGATTGTTGAGACCGAACGGACCAATGGGCGGTCCGATCGATGCCAACTGATGCCAATTAGTCGCATTCATTTGACAAGAATGTGTTCGCCGATTAGGGGGCTGGTCGTGCCTCGGAAAGCACGTTAAGCCGTTGGTCCCGGTTGCCATACGAACATCTAGTGGCAGTCGTTAAAGGGTTGTTGGAGCCCTCAAAAAGTCCAACAATTGGTTAGCTGCAATGCTTCGATGTCGCCTTCGGGTTGTGGAGGTCAGACGGCAGTCGCTTCACGGAAAATGTCGAAGTTTAGCCATATTTTTGTTAGACTCCAAGCAGTTAGACTGGTAAAAGCGGACCTCAGACTCCAAAGCTGAAAAAGCTCTGGGATAAACGCTGAGATGATGATGATGAATAATGATAAGATTTTATTATTTATTAGGTAGAACATTAAATATTGAGAGCATTGATTTGCCTAGTGGAAATAAGTGTTCGGAGACTTCGGTTGGCTGGTAGAGAATGCATAAGGCATTAAGTACGCCTCTGTTCAATTCATATGCAAAAGAATAAATAAACACCGTAACAGGTATGACTTTCGTGGGCTCGAACTTAAACAAACACTATTTTGTAAATTATGATAACGGAAAACTTCGTGAGGGAACTGGTATGCTTTAGAACCAAAAAATTGAAGACATGTGACATCATCCAAATCGCATTGGGCTCGCGTGTTAGATTATGGCCCGCTCCCTCTCGCAGAGAAAAGTACTGTATCCCAGCGATGAGAAAATTATGATCTAATTATAGGTTGTTCTGTCCATAGTAATTTTGGAAGTATATCTTACAATTCAACTGTGATTACAGAAAGATAATCTACAATGTTCTCATTGGAGTATCCCTTTTATAACTCTATTAAGCATTACCGAGTCTGAACTACCTTTTTATATATTTTATGTTGTTACGGTTGTAGAGATTTTTTGACAATTATGCTTATATAATGCGTAAACAACTTATAAAAATCAGTAGCTTCAAGTCGCAGTTTTTAACTGAAACTAATTTGTTTTAATCGATTGTATGCAAAAATAGTTCTCAATGTAAATACATGTTTACATAAATAAAATAATAATGCCAAACATTTAGGTCATTAAGCGCCACGCACTCTGCGTAAGGAACGTTGAAACTGAAGTGTTATATATAATCTATGACCAACATAAGTTTTTCAACGAAAAGGTAAACATAAGCACACATTATTGTTAAATATGGATGTTCCTGAACGGAATGGAAATCTCACACCTCGTTCCATATTTATTCTTACAACACATTGCTATGCTAATAACGTATTTTTATGGCAGACACCGACGAAAAATGGTAATGTTTTTAATAAATCTGTCACCAGTATAATCATAGGTAATAATATGTACAACATACTGCCTAGTTTTGTTTACTCTCGTAAATGTATGGTATCCATACTAATATTATAAATGCGAAAGTAACTCTGTCTGTCTGTATGTTACGCTTTCCCGCTTAAACCACCCAACCGATTTTGATGAAAATTGGCACAGACAATCTTTAGACCCTGAGAAATAACATAGGCTACCTTTTATCCCGGAAAAATTTGATATTCCCGAGGGAAATCTAAAAAGCGCAATATAACCGAACTCCACGCGGGCGAAGCCGCGGGCGGAAAGCTAGTTATCATATATATGTGAAATGAAAATAGCGCACACTTATTTAGAGTTTAGTGTAAATTGTCACTGAATGAGTTGAGAAATCGGTCGGAAATACTACTAGCGTTTAATAAAGGTAGGCTGGCAGTGAAAAAAAAATATTAATACGATTATTTACTGTTCTTATATTAAAAACTATAATTTATTAGCCTACAAAACTATCTTTTCACATTTTTATGAAAAACTGGCGTTTCTTAAGAATGAGAAAATGCCCGCATTTTTCATCGCTTAATACAATGACATAAACAAAACCTGAAAGAATATCGCCTAACTCAGTAGCATAAACATAAAATGTAATAAATTATTTATTCGTACATTTAGGTTTATGTCGCGTATACAATTATAATAATTAACTGCGAAATAATTCATTACAGCTATAATTTTAAGCCTCTAGTCTGGAAACAAACGCTAAACTTGTCCCGCCCCCAAACCCCACTGGGTCTTTAATGTCACCTAAGTTCGCCTACTCACGGCTCAGACTTCCACATTTTTAATATTGTTAGTAGGTACTCTAAAATAACTTTTATGACGACAATTTATTACATATTTTGTTCTTACTAAAATTAATTTCTTCAAAACCAAAACTGACTCATAACAATGTACGCGTATGCTTGCTTTCCATCACTTGTCTTCAGTGAAATTGCAAATGTCATAAGTAACATCTTTCATAACAATGTGGGAACTGTTACGTAAATCATTCGGTGAATAATTAACTGTTGCAAGTAGAACAGTGGTTTCCCGTAGTTGCTCCTTTTTTCTCCAAACAACTTCAATTTTTTCATTAGTAGAGAGCAATTTTAGTTCTCTTTTTTGTCTAACATTTTGCTGAGAACGGACGTGGAAATTGATTTTCTTTCAAACTCATTCTATTTTTGCTTCTAAATTAATTTCTCTAGTGGACAAAAGTTTTGAGCTCCACGACATTGCGGTGGAGCGAGACTAAGACTAAATCTAGAGTTATGAGAATTAGGTACAGAAGACTAATTAATTCGACGGTATATTAATCATCCTAAGTAAACAAGTAATAAAAGTTTGAAATTATTTTAGTAGACAGGCGATGGATCGGGAGCTTATTACTTGATACAGTTTATGGAAATTAAGCACACCTCAGCAGTATTCTCCTGTATGGTCGACGAACAAAAAATCAAAATTTTTCTAAGTCATTACAGATTACCTTTATTTTATACAGAAAATATTCAACATCAATGGAAATGCGACATAACTCAAATTGTCCGTTTCTTTTTTCTACACAATTTCATCGTGCTGGGAGTTAAAATACGCGGAGCAATCAACACGCGATTCGGTTGCTCGACATGATGTACATCATTTTGTGCCACCTCCCGAGGGGTTGAAGAATTAGCGACTGTATGCTGCAGCTTTTTCATAAGTACGTTAGTTTGTAATGATTTGTATGTCCGTAAAGTATTATTTATTCCACGCTTGTCTACTTCTTTGCCATGAACATTTCTTTCAGATTGTTTTTAGTACGTAAAGCCTAATTAGACGTAATTATAATTCAGTTTATAATTTTTTAACTCATAAATACCAAAGCTATAGTAAGTCCCAAAACGATTCAATGTAACATAACCCCTTACTACAAACCGAGCTACATCTACATAGATTGTTATGTCGCAAAAACATGTACGATTTACGAGAAGCGTCCCTTTGGGTTGCAGTGGATGAATATTTGACGAGTAAATACCTGTGAGTCCTTCTAGTACATATGGATATCTATGGTGATGTTACGATGACCCGTCGGCAGAGTAACGAGAACACATTGTGATTTCATTACCCATTTCAACGAAATACTTCTATTAAGAAATGTTGTATTTTATTAGGAAACCTTATAGCCTTTTTTCTTGGATTATAGTTAAATCGAGTTATCAATTTAATTGAGTAAAATTATTTAGCGTATCATTTTTTTTATATAGTTTTAATAATACTAACATAATGGTTATTATTATAATAAAATCGTCACGATTACTGTAAGCGTTTATGATAATTATTACTATTTTGTTAACTTAGAGCTTTATACTTTCTTGTTTTACATTAGATGTTCGTCCGTTTAAAGATAAAATTAATGTTTTTTTATAAGTAATTACCCAATATTGTGTGTGAGTATTTTCATTACTACATTAAAAGCTGCATTACAGGATTCTGTATGTTATACTAGTTTTACTGTGGTAAAAGATAATTGTGAACTATCTCATTAGTAATCATAATATAATCTATACTAATATATAAAGCTGAAGAGTTTGTTTGTTTGTTTGAACGCGCTAATCTCAGGAACTACTGGTCTGATATAAAAAAAATATTTTTGCGTTGGATAGCCCATTAATCCAAGAAAGCTTTAGGCTATATAACATCCCGCTGCAACCAATAGGAGCGGAGCATAACTAACTTCACGCGAATGAAGTCGTCGGCGGCTGCTAGTACAATATAAATTATAATCATAAATTAAATAAAGGTATTATGTAATTCGTATAAATTCTTTTATTCAACATTTGAAGAAGAATTCACTCATATAATAGGCATTTGAACGATAGATGAAAGATTAAATAATTTCCCTCGGGCTCAAAACGAAGATTCATAAATAATAGGTACATATATAATTTTAATGTTCGCTCACATACCGGTCTATTTACTAGGGAAATGAACATTGCGCATTCACGTCATTTCATCAACCTTACGTTGGATACGAACCCTGTTTGTTAGGAAAACACGTTCTGAAATGATAAATTTATATAATTTGTCTAAGATAACTGTAACATTATTTATTTTAAACATTTTGAATGACTCCTAATTAATATTTTTTGATAGCTTGTATTTGTATTATATCTACGTTATTTATGTTTCTGCACGGTTAGCGCAGTGGTTAAGCTATTGACTGTTGCGCTGCATGCCGCGGATTTGATTCCCACACGGAACAAATATTTGTGTGACCTACATGTCACATTTGTTCCGGGTCTGGATGTTTGTGTATGTGAGTTATATGTTTGTAAACGCACTCACGATACAGGAGATATTACTAATGTATGGCAATGTTTCTTTAAAAAAATATATATTTTTTTACTTCAAACATTAGCTTTTTACATTTAATTTTATTGTGATTAATTTTAAATCTTGTATACAATTCTCTGTGATGATATTTATTATATGTATAATTTGTAAAGCCGTAAATAAGTTATTGTAACAATTTTAGTTAAACAACTAGGCCGCCAGAAATACCTACCTGAGATTAGATAAGTAGTTATAATTAGCAAGGATAATATAATTGATTTTATTATATTTTTGAAAAATTTTTTACGAGTCAATCATTTTCTTTTCTTCAAACTAGATGTGTTCGGCGTTTACAATCCGACTACTCTTAAAAGAAAGGCTGAAACAACTCAGTTCACAGGCTCTTTTATAGTCAGACATAATCTTGCTCAGATCATACGCAGACCATGTTGAACCTATCCTTGGCTGACCGTACCCAGAATTGGGAAAGACCCAACACGTCCCAGCTCCATTACTCCTATGAACAAGCGTAATAAGGTTTGATATATTATATGAAATACTACGTATATTTTTATGAAAGAATTTTAAGATGGCGATGAGTATGATTTTCATGTGTTTTTATGTTATCTATATTACATTTAATAAATGGTTCAAGCCAGAACAGTTTCAATGTCTTGAATTATCTGAGAATTATTATTATTGAAAAAAACTTATTATGAAGTTGTTTGTCACTCGGTCTGATAAGTGATCGGCTATTTGTCAGTATAAGTTTCTATTATGACATGATAAGTGGAATCAGTTTGATTCATCATATCTTTTTTAATTGTTATGCTTTGTGAAATATGCGTGTGTATAAAATGGTGCATGTTGATTGCATGAAACCGAAGGTTGTATATACATGCTGTTTGAGACTGCAAGTAGGTTTAAAATAAGAGTTTACGTAAGTTTACCGAACGACATATTTCTAATTAAAACTTATCTTAATACCTACACACAAAGCAAAAAATATATATGTAGTACGTACATCAACTAGTCGTGAAATTAGCTTTTTTGACTTGGACTTATCATTAATTTCCACTGGCTGACCCTTCTCCTTTCTTAATGTAGACCTTCCCGTACGATATCCAAGGAGCAACAAGCTCTTTATTCTTGACATTTAGACGCGCAATATAGACAACCTACTTACTTTGCTAGATGAGTACTCCTAAATAAATATGTAGTTTAAGTAAATCGTCCGGAACGGTCATGTGTTGCCAGTTTAAATGTAGTTCTACAAGTTCACGTGTAGCTGTTTTAAAAGACTCTTTCGTGTTGTTGTAGTAAATTCCACCACTAAGGCTTCGAGCTTTGAGTGGTAGATATCTATTATCTATGATCCCAAGATTGCTGTCTCAAGTCCCAGTGTTGAGCTGAAGTTCTGAACTACATATGTATATTGGAAAGATTTATTTGCTTTCAGTTTAATTAAGTTGCGGATTTTAATTATTTTTTATTTGAGGAAGTCAATCTGATTTTCTCCGTTTTTGTACTTATTCCATTTCGCCATTTTCCTTTTCTAGATTTATTTTACAGGGAATTCTTGATGCTAAAAGTAAGGGTTCCAATAGAGTTTTCGATCTCTTTTTAAGTGGCTAAAGTTAGTGTGCAAGATGTCGCTCAGCAGATCAAACTAGTGGTATTGTTGGACTTTGAACTCAACGAACGTATTTTTAAGTTCGAAGAAAGAAGATTCAGGCTGTTTTGTTTACTTTTCAAGTGTTCATTTCAACCGTTTAGTTATGTTATTAAAAAATACATCTTCAGAAATCGTTTTATTGGAAATATCAAGAGTTGTGTCCGAAGTAGTTACTTTGAGGACTTTGTAGATTGTAAGTTAGGAGGAGACCACTGCAATACCATTTTATGTTCATCCAGATAAATCAATGGTTAGGGTTTTGCCACTAGTCGCATTCACTGGTAATGCACCCGGTCGCACTACATTCGTCGCTGGAACGCCCGACGCCTAATTCGTCGTCCTCCAAAATGAACGACAACGTGAACGACAGAATAATTTTTATTTAGGAAATATGTTTGTGTGCTGTCAAATTAACTAATTGCTATATTTATTGCTGAGATAAAGCTATTCTACGAATTTATAATTTTGTTCTCCTCATCATCGTCTGCAGAGCTTTTATCCCAACTAGGTTGTGGTCGGCGGCTTCCAGTCTCGCCAGAATCTGAGTAGACCAACAAGCTTGTCTCGATGGTAGGCTTCAACATGCGGCTGCCGGCAGAAGTTACCACCCATCAGACAAAGTCTTGCCGCCAAGCGGTTCGTCTTGTTCGTGGCATGATGTCTGGTGAAGCCATACGGAGGACGGGTCTGAGTAGTTGTGTTGCGATGTGTACCAGGTACGATGCGCTCAATGTTGTTGAGTTTGGTCGTGGAGGGTCTCCAGATCAATCTCACTCTGGCGCAGCGTCATTGGTCGTGCTGTCGTTTTGAATATTGCATCACCTCGCTCAACTGCCATTTTGCTTCTTATTCACTCAGTTTGCTTTGGGTTAATAGGCTCTTAATAAACTAGCGTGCTTTACCATAAACGATTGCATCACTGCTTACCATCAAGCGGGACTGCGGTCAAGTACAAAAAAGAGCAGTATTTCACACAGAGCGATTGCCTACATGACCTCCACAACCAGCAATTGGGTATAACGATACCTCTTGCTAAGACTGGTTGTCAAACTTTCGGGTTTCTGACTGCCCGTCAACATCAGCCTATAATGCTCCCACTCCTGGTCACACAGGTCTCCTTTCGGTGAGAGGGAGTGGTCCATCACCTACCACGCGGGCCCAGTGCGGGTTGGTAAATGCCACATGTCTTCAAAGTTTTGCTTCTAGAACATGTCCGTTTCCTTACGATGTCTTCCTTCACCGTTTTGAGAGCAGTGGTGATGAAATAATTTAGACAAAGTAAAGTGCCTGACGGCGTTCGAACCTACGGCCTACATCTTGTAAGTCGCGGCCGATACCATAGGCCACCTCTGCTCACTACTGACTGCACTAGACGTAGGTAAATTGACGTATATGTTTAGTCGTAATGATTTTAATCATGTTTATAATGGCGCCGATTCTGTTGTTCACAAACTAAACTAATTTTAAATTATGTGCATCTTATTCTTTCCATTTCGTTAAGAAAAGGATAGAAGATTTATTTTTAATTTAATCCTGTCAAATTAAGATACTCCATAGACAGTTTAGACGCTATTAAAAACATGGCGACTAAAAATATGCCAGTTTACGTCAGGAGCGCACTAATTTGACAGCTCTAAACTGACATTTTATCTTCTGTCCTTTTCTTAACGAAATGGAAAGAACAAGATGCACTTAACTTAAAATTGGCTAAGTTTGTGAACAAGGGAATCCGGGCCATTGTCTATGGAGCGTTGGAGGTTTGGCAGGAATGTCAAGATGAGTGTCACGCTCATTTTTCATTGGACTTTTAAAATTATTTATAGTGTCGTTTACTGAATAAAAACGCGTGATTTATGTAGTAAAAAGTGCATTCAGTGAATAATTCAAAAAGAACAGTGAAATATTGTAGCATAGTGGCCGCATCATGTCTTTACGCTAACCCGGTCCTTATCGTCCAAACGCGGGAAACGAAAGGAGTTAGATTAGTTAGGATAAGTTTAGGATAAGCTAGGATAAGTTAGGATTAATTAGGATAAGTTAAGATAGAAGTTTACTCAAGAATATATTTACTGAAGACTAGGCTGTATGGCGTACTATGCCTTTGCCTTTTCCGTTCAGAAGAACGGAAAGAATTGAACCAAAAAAAAAATCTCTATGGAGTCTCTAATTTTGACAGAACTAAAGTTACATTTTATCATCTGTCCTATTTTTAGTGAAATAAAAATAAAAAGAAGTACTGATCTTAAATTTTTAACTTCCGTGCATCTTTTTCTATCTTGCCCCGATTTCCTTATTCACATTGTTTAGTGTGTATATTCAATATTGACCCCAATAAAAACGCGGTAAAGCGGGCCCCAGACTTCAAAAACTGAAATAAGCTTCGGATACGACTGGGATTAACACTAAGATGATTATGATGATCTATAATGACCCCGATTCCCTTATGGGGATTTTCCCTATTATAGAATTTATGAGTGAATAGTGAATTGAAGGCTGGTTTGTCACTATGGTTATATTAATGGAGAATGTTTATTTTTTTATTGCTCATTTGACAACGAGCCGTGTAATAATAATGTATATAATACACATTATTATTTATTCATTAAATTATTAGGTATATAAAATTTTGATTGATTAATTGAATTTTTGAAAATTTAAAGGTTGGTACCTCTGTGACAGACTCAACTTCTAAATACATAGATTGAGTTCTTCTGTTTGTTAATATTCTGTAATTATTTGAAATAAAAGTTTCAATAACAATTTCAATAAAATACATATGTATATAAATACTTTTTTTAATCCATACTAATATTATAAATGCGAAAGTAGGTAACTCTGTCTGTCTGTCTATCTGACTCAACCGATTTTGATGAAATTTGGCACAGACAATCTTTAGACCCTGAGAAAGGACATAGGCTACCTTTTATCCCGAAAAAAATTGATGTTCCCGAGTGAAATCTAAAAAGCGCGATATAACCGAACTCCACGCGGGCGAAGCCGCGGGCGGATAGCTAGTATAATATAATTTAAAAATTTTATTATCAAAGTATTTATATTATTAACTGATGGAGGGTTCTTCACCTGTTTCTTACTTACAACAGTATTGCCCAATTAGAGAATTATTCACAGCCATCTTGAATCCCTTATCCCTTCTAAAAACCAATGACAACCGTTTTAATAATTAATTCCTCTTTCCCTTCACATAACGTAAAACGTTTAGCACAAAGATGATTATTAAACAATAACAAACAAATAAACAACTCAAAGAAATGATGGATAAATAAAGTTAATGAAAAATGATCGAAAAGAAATATAAAAAAGCAAGACAAAGGATAAAGAAACTAATTACCTATACTTAAAATTCGAGTCCAACGGAGTTGGTGTTACAATTGTACGAACAAAAGAAAATCACCCGCTTTTCTTGAGACAACTCCGGTAGGCAATTATTGAATTTGAGATTGACAGAAGTTATGGAGCTCATAAAATATTTCAATGCTATTGAACTGTACTTGCCTACATTAGATTGTAGTTACACAATAATCCATAATAATATTATAAATGCGACAGTATCTCTGTCTGTCTGTCCGGCTTTCACGCTAAAACTACTGAACCGATTCTAATGAAATTTGGTACACATATAGTATAGAGCCCGAGAAAGGACATAGGCTATATAACATCGCGCTATGACCAATAGGAGCAGAGCAGTAACAAAAAATGTTGCGAAAATGGGAGCGAACGCGGACATATTGCTCCCATTATTTTAACAGGCGCTTATAAACTGAAATTCACGCGGACGGAGCCGCGGGCAAGAGCTAGTTCATTATAATGTAAACAATAAATATATTTTTTTTAAAAATACCCGCCGATTCTCGGTAAAACAATTAAACACTGTACTAAACTAACTAATTCTCTAAATATAGGTAAATACAAATAAATAAATATAGTGTAGTAATTATATAAAAGTAAACTTTGACATGAAACACAAACTAGATAAATCTTACCTTGATAAGTGTCGTCTGGAACTCGGCACACAAATAAGTCCAAGTGCTTGCACTATAACACAATACAACACGGCGTACAGACAATCACATCTCAATGAGAATGGAACTTCCAAGTTTTTGCCCCAGTTTTGTTTATTGTTGTAGTCACAACCTCATGGGAAATTATCCACGAACTCCCAACGACAATCTCTCCACGTTTGTAATGCAAATAGAAACGCAAACACGACAACAGGTACCAACATATGTACATAAAATACTTAATTTGCACTATTTTACTCGTACATACATAAATATATTTGCTTACCTAGCGATTAATCACAACTTACGGGAGTATTAACAACCAGATTAATTTTTGTAAGTCTTTTCAGGACTGTTATGAACGCACTAAGATCTTCTTCTCGTTTGTTTTATCACAACCATTGCCACCCATCCGTCTATAGTCTAAAAGTCAATGCTGATTCACGGCTACATCTCCTTCAAGTTCTATACACTAATTTAATCTATATTCACAACACTGAAGAGGTAAACATTGAAACGCTTTAAGACTTACATCGTGCTAAGTTGCTCTGTTATTTCTTAATAATTTCATATTATTTCACGGAAGCATCGCGCAGTAGAAGTTTATGGAGTATTTTCATATTTTACAAGTGGTTTATACGATAGTTTTTGGCACAGTTAAGTTTGACGGAGTTCATACTGAACACGTGAAGTTTGCCACCGAAACGCGAAGATGCGCGCGTTTTCCACTAAACTTCCAACCGGTCACTGAGCACACGTCGCTACGAAATATGCATTTATAAATAGTTATATGTATCCATGTCCAAGTGTCTCACTAATACGCGAACCGCCGTAGTTCGGAGAACGGCGGTGAATGTCAGGTGATGTCGGAGCTGTCAGTGAAACTGTGTTTTCAGTTTTCCAACGCGACGTGTGTTCTCGTACTGTTTGTGCTCCGTTACTAGAGGCACGCGTTCTACTGCAACTGCTGAAAGGCGAAACCTGTTGAAATAGGACGGGGGACCGCGTGCGAGTGAGACGACACGACTCCGCGCGACTCCGTGCCGCGTTTCAGGCGCTTATTTTGCTAGTTTTGCGTGTGTGCGTGAAAAGTCGCGTGCTCACGACCGGTGAATCGGTGTTAGTGAGTTGTGGAAAACTCTCTTTAGGACGCTTTCACAAGCGCAAGGATTTTCATGATTCCAAACCGCGCTCCTATTAGATTTCATTAAATATCGCATATGTACCTATTTTATAGTCACGTTAATATTTTTTTTTTTGTTTAGTTCAATAAATTATGTACTTAGTTGACACTACGTACCTATAAGTTTACTAGTTGGTCTAAAATTATTAGTCTCTTAACACCTGTTTTCCGTCAGTTAAAAACAAATATCTATTGATCTAATATAAGTGAATTTCATTTGAACTTAAATTAAAAGTTTTAATAGGGTGCCAATTATACAAAAGTAACTTTAACGAAATAAAGTCAATGGAAAATATTATTTCTACTGAAATAGTATTTTGAAAAAAGAAATACATCCTTACTGATTTGTTTTATAAATAAAAGTAAAACAAAAATATGACAATAAAATAAAGGATTTCAAAAAATATGCATCTGTATACAATTACCTAATCGAAATCGTTTCTAAGAGTCGGAGGTGTCGTTGTAAGAATTAATCAATTTAAAGTGGCATCAAGTCCAATATAAACAAGAGGTCACACAGACGCATGTCGTAATCAAATAGCACGCAACTTGGGAGGCTGTGTAAGTCTTCGAGCGAGACAAAAGAACGGCAGCGAAACGGGCGCGAGTGAGACCACGACACGCACCGTGATGCGCACGCAACGCTCGATACACCCTACAACCACCACACTCACACCCCCACCAAATCTATACCGAAATGGGCGACCACCTCTGACAGCTCGCTCCAATGTAGCGATGTACCCTTCATTATATCGGGAATCAATTGACAAATGGGCACCGTGCATTTGTGGTCGCTGCTCGCACACCGCCGCGCCACCACACCAACACACCACGATCTACGTCGTCTGCATGACCACGACCACGCGGACTGCCCTTTGTTTATCTTTTTTAAAAGCCTCCTAATGGAGAGGCTCGCGGACCAAAATCCTAAAGGACGGTTGCTTTGACGACCGTACCTAAGAATGTTTCGTCACAAATTAATTGAATGTCTTTACCTTTTGAATCTCCTTGATGTTACAGAAACTCAAACACAAGTACTTTCTATTCTTTTCGTTTCGTATTCTTCGTTTTGTCTTATTTGTTTCATATTTTCAAGTCTTTTGTAGAAGGGTTTTGTCGGTTTTGTCTGAGTAGTTGAAAACTAAATTGAGTTTGAAAGTTGACGTGGGCAACAAAAAACTGGAGGCCCGACGGGGCGTACAGTTGTTGGAAGATTTCAAAGAGCCTCAATTTATTATATAAGTGTTCAACAACAGTCTTACAGAACTGAAGCTCAATGGCAATAACAAATTCATTTTCCTGTTAGTACCAAACTTTTCAATCAAACAAAACTAATCAATTATTTTTCGTATCACAGCATGAATCAACATTCCGAATACCAAAGTTCCATTCATCAAATCGAGCATTATAAACAAAGGAATCACTGCTGTCGAAAAACAAATCATATCATACAATTTTTTCATCGCACGAAACTTTTTATTGCCTTTCATTGTTCTGGAAGCCTCAGTCATGCTCAATTATGAGCAATTAGGTGAGCATGAAACCGGTGCAGGTCGAGTTACGAGATGGGGGCACGGCTCCAAGGGCGCCGCGAGAGGCATTCCTCTCTTAAATGTAAAAAAGCCTTTCACAAATATTAAATTTGACCTCCGCGAGCGCTCCGATTGCTTGTTTTGAAATATCAAGGGAGGGCAGATAAAATTAACATTTAGAGGATCAGTACGTCCCTTGGTGTATCTTTAGAATTGCGTTTGAAATTTAAATAAGAATAGTACAGTTTTATCCTCTAAAGCTTTGTACTATATAGATCATATACCTAATTTTGTTTCCATCTGCAAGCGTATCCTTTGCTTATCATTAACACTGTGCCAGGCGTAAAGAAAATTCGTGTGAACTTGAACTTTCTCCGCCCACACACGTGTCGCAGTCGGTAGCGACATCTGTGTACTACGCTGAGAACGAAAAGAGCCACGTAATTCAGGACTTTCATAGCGAGTCCATTATTATTCCACCTATTGTAGAACCCCATGGTAGAAGCTTCTTACAATTATAATTTATTAAACTAATGTAAAAAAGAATAGGTCAATCAAGCCGTAAACGCAGACTACTAAAAGTGGGTTCTTTCTTATTATCCGTTACAATAAGCAAACCTAAATACGTGGGACAAAATAAACATCGTGGGTGGAACTTACCTAATAGGTAACTTTTATCTTGTCCTCTTCCTTCAAATTTTACTTTTGCTGTGCCCGACAAGGTCCATGATTATTACAATAAATGTTTATTTACCACCTGAGCAGGTACTTATAGCAGTATTAGTAATTTCAAATTATTTATATTCTATCGCCACTTATTCTGTTATATACAGTTCAGTGAAATGTATTTTAAGTAGATTTTTGCGTGACCATTTGTAATAGAATGCAAGTCTGCTGGAGGGAATTTCTTAAGAAATAAGCAGCACCTTTATACTCAAAACTTAATTAAACTATTGTAATTTGTGCTTGCCGAGACGCGGTCTCCACTCGAGGACTCGTTTACCCCATCCGTTGTCGGTCCTGCGGCAAATATGACCAGCCCATTGCCACTTCAGCTTGCTAATCCTCTCATCTATGTCGGTGACTCTGGTCCTCGTCGGATCACCTCATAGGGTCCACGTCTAGGCAAACGTAGCGTAGGACGCCCTTGAGTGAGATGGAGCGACGACATCATAAAGGTGGCTGGTAGTGGCTGGCGGAGAACTGCTCAGGATCGAGCTTGTTGGCGTGCCATGAAGGAGGCCTATGTCCAGCAGTGGACGAGTAGAAGCTGATGATGATGATGATGATGATGAATTTGTACTTTTTAATGTTCATTCAGTTTATTGTTCCATAAATTGAAAATTACTACAAATTCTAAATCGAATAAAGACAATTAGAAAAAACTCACAAGACACCTTACCAACCACAACTATACCTTTTCAAACCTGAGCGTAAGCAGACTTAATCCATAAAAAATAGCTAATGACTTCGATTAATCGCATATGTGAATAAAATAACCTCTTAAAAAGTTGTCACGGTGCCAACTACACCACTTAAAGACGGTTGGGAACCACCAAAATAATTAGTATGTCGCATTCTATCTCTATAATTGTTAGAGTCACATTAGTTCAACCCCAGAGACACAAAACAGAAATCTAGGTGACCTGAGTACCATATTATGTATAATCACCTCGATTTTAGGTAGGTTGTTTAGAACATAACGGTCTGTTAAAAGAAGGACAAGATCAAGGGCTGGACTATTATTATGAGACTAGCGGCCGCCAGCGACTTCGTTTGCGAGGAGTTAGTTATGCTCCGCTCTTATTGATTGCAGCGTGATGTTATTTAGCCCAAAACCTTCCTGGATTAATGGGCTATCCAAAGCAAAAAGAATTTTTCAAATCGGACCAGTAGTTCCCGAGATTAGCGTGAACAAACAAACATGCAAACAAACTCTTCAGCTTTATATATTAGTATATAGATGTTTGATAGTGAGTCTTCTGCATAACTGGTAGACCTTGTCTGACTGATTACCAAATATTTCTTCTTCTTTTCATGATTCAATAGCACGAAATAAAGTTACCTACTGCCGTAGCTGCTTCTGATATTCGTTCAAAATCAAAAGTCATATATTCAAATTGGAAATTATAACATTACATAAGACAGTCCCTCAAAACGCCCACCGACATCGACACTTCCTAGTGCTTTCGCTGGGAAGAAGAAGTGGCGGAACAAACTCCCCAGCAGCACAGCTGTCTGTCCATTTAAAAATAAAGCACATGACTTTATACAATACCATGTATAGTGATAAAAACAATAAAATACAACAACAGTGAAATTATTTATCATATGCCAGCTAGCCACGCCAATATACCAGAAAAGTAGAAACAACGTTCTGTGTTTCTCTTATAATCAATTTCACCATAACATAATCAGCCTATAATGTCCCAACCCAGCCAGTGGGCCGTAATCTACCACGCGAGCCCAGAGCGGGATGACAGGTGTCATATGTCTTCAAAGTTTTATTTCCTCTAGAACATGCTGGTTTCCACACGATGTTCTCCATCTTGAGAGCAGTGGTGAAGAAATAACTTACATAAAGTAAAGCATCTGACGGGGTTCGAGCTTTCTCTTCTTCTTCTTCAGCCTATAGATGTCCACTGCTGGACAAAGGCTTCCCCCAAGGCTAACCACGCTGACCGGTCTTGTGCTGCCCGCATCCATCGGCTTCCCGCGACCTTCACCAGGTCATCGGTCCACCTTGTTGGGGGCCTCCCTACGCTGCGCCTTACAGTACGTGGCCGCCACTCCAGAACCTTACTGCCCCATCGGCCATCGTTTCTACGAGCAATGTGCCCTACCCCATGGCACTTAAGTTTAGCGATTCGCAGAGCTTTGTCGGTGACTTTGGTTCGAGCCTACGGCTTATAAATAGTAAGTTGCGGCTGATACTGGGCCGCTGCTGCTCCAGGCCACCGCTGCTCCTTCCAATGAATTTTATCATCATCATCTCAGCGTTAATCCCAGTCGCATCCATAGCTTTTTCAGCTTTGGAGTCTGGGGTCCGCTTTACCATTCTAACTGCTGATTTTGGCTAAAGTTCGATATTTTCCGTGAAGCGACTGCCGTCTGACCTCCACAACCCGAAGGCGACATCGAAGCATTACAGTTAGCCCAATTGTTGGACTTTTGAGGGCTCCAACAACCCGTAACGACTGCCATTAGATGTTGGTATGGCAACCGGGACCAACGGCTTAAAGTGCTTTCCGAGGCACGACCAGACCAGTGCAAATATTCATATTCATGCATACAAATATTTGCATTGCGCGGGGATCGAATGAATGAATTTTATGCTGCATCAAAATTTTCATTTCAGTTAGTTTGAGATGGCTAGCTTACACAAACATACCGTGGTTAATTTTTTTTTTTTTGTATAATTATAAACCACTTGTTTATGACTTCATCGAAAACCCGCGTGATGGTAAGCAATGATGGAATTCTTAATGGTAAAGCGCGCTAGTTTATTAAGAGCCTTTCAACTCTAACCTTGACACTTAAATTATAGTCAGACGGAAACAGCGCCGCTGGTATTTTTTCCAATCCCTCGATGTATGCTGTATAAAAGACGAGGCGAAACGCTTCGTCTGTATCGTTGGGGTTTCAACAATGTAAGGGTGGAAACTCACCGTACTACCGGTCGTCCGATGAAGGAACGGAGATGGGGGAATTAAGTCATGCAATTCCCGCATACACTCTCCAAAATGCATTTTATAGAGCACCGGCAAGCTGGCTACTTTTCGCCTATGCTCCAGGCTTTGGAGACCGTTTCGAACCAAATCTATAATGAAAACAAAAATAGGAACAATTCGCTACCAAATGTCACTTCTCACCAACCAAAAAGTAAAATCTAATACATCTATCCAAATTCAACACTGTCTCAAAAACAAAACACTGCCAATGCGATGCATTTACAAACATAGGATTATCAAAAAGACGTCGTCGGTCCATCTTTAACTGAAAGGCGCCTAAACATAGCGACCACCAACGTACATTGCGCTTTTATAGTTTATTAGCACATTCCGGCCCTGTACTATTCTCTGTTTCATCTCGATACATTAATTTGGTGTTCCCGGAGGTTTGTAAAAATTACAGCGAGCGAAGTTTATATTACGTGGTTGTTTAATTCAGAGATATTTGGGTGTGTATGTTTGTATTGGTAAGTTACATAATAGCTAATGAGAGCATCGGAGGCCTAGTGGTATCGGCCGTGACTTACAAGTTGTGGATTTGGTGTTTCCGGTTGTGTGTAAAAATTACAGCGAGCAAAGTTTACATTATGTGATTGTTTCTTCTTCAGCCTATAGATGTCCACTGCTGGACAAAGGCCTCCCCCAAGGCTTTCCACGCTGACCGGTCTTGTGTTGCCCGCATCCATCGGCTTCCCGCGACCTTCACCAGGTCATCGGTCCACCTTGTTGGGGGCCTCCCTACGCTGCGTCTTCCAGTACGTGGCCGCCACTCCAGAACCTTACTGTCCCATCGGCCATCGGTTCTACGAGCAATGTGCCCTGCCCACTGCCGCTTAAGTTTAGCGACTCGCAGAGCTATGTCGGTGACTTTGGTTCTTCTGCGGATCTCCTCATTTCTGATTCGATCACGCAGAGAAACTTCTAGCATAGCTCTTTCCATTGCCCTTTGTGTGACTCTGAGCCTGTGATTGTTTAATTCAGAGATATTTGTATGTGTATGTTTGTATTGGTGACTTACATATGTAGCTAATGTGAGCATCGATGGCCTAGTGGTAGCGACCGTGACTTACAAGTTGTGGTTCGAACCCCATCATACGCTTTACTATGTGTAAATTATTTTATCACCACTGCTTTTAAAACGATGAAGGAAAACATCGTGAAGAAACCAGCTTCGGTCTTCTTAACTTCGAAGACATGTGACATCTACCAACCCGTACTGGGCCAACGTTGTAGATTACGGCTCACTCCCTCTCACCGAGACGAGACCTGAGTTCTAAGAGTGGGAAAATTATAGGCTGAAAATTATAGGTGATTATGTATTGGTAAAATGTATTATGGCTTTTTTGAGTTACGTTACTTTTAATAAGTATACTGAACTAGCGGCCCGATACCGTGTGCTTCGCTACGTATAAAGTGAAATAATAAAAACAAATTTATTGGATCATGAAAATTATTTATGCAATCATACTTTTTGTTATTGCTAGCAATTTTAAAACTTAACCCAAAACATTTAGATAAACAATATTCTTTGTTTTTACATTTCTGGCATGTATAAACAAATATAAACAAATGACTGGTGGGGGTACCGACTCTCGAACAGGCAACATTTTGAGCTTTGTTGATGGACATAGCAAATGATAAACGCACAGGATATTGTAATCATTTGAACTCAAATGGCAAATCAGTTGGGATCATAGGGATACACCGTAACAAACAAACTTCTCCTTTTGATAAACCAGTCAAAATCGTAGATTCAATTAAATTACGCAATAAGTTTTTCACTGCCAATCTGGTGCCATTACACAGTTTTGGTAGATTAAAAAATTATAAAGAAAGTGGCATTGAATTTTATGTATATATAGAAGATGAGATGATGATCCATCGTTAATTGAATTCATTTGTGAAAACGTGATAAATGATGAACCGCTCGACCGACTTTGTTCGAACTTCACATAAACTATCTACTAATTAGTCACTATAACGCCTTAACATCTGGTTTCGATAGGTGAGTCCGTTCTTGAGTCATAAAATTACAAAGAAAGTGGCATTGATGTTTATATATATACATAGATGAGACGATGATCCATCGTTCATTGAATTCATTTAGTTTTATATATATATATGGTAAACCATACTGTACTGATGTGGAATGAGGGAGTATTTGAAATTTTAACTGTTCACCACTCAATCTGCCGAGAACCTTAAAATCATAAAAAAGTTGCCGAGCAGATGCTACCAAAAACCTCAAACAGTCTTCACATAAAAACAATTTCAAGCCGTAAACCGTTCCCTAACCTCCTCAACCTAACAATGTAAAACACAAAACTGCGCTACTTCTTAGAGAACAAAACGTAAATAAGATGTGGAGGATAAGTAAAGAAGATGTGGAGGTGTTCGTCAAATTTGACGTTGCTGTTAATCCAAATTACTCCCTGAGGCACATTTTAGGCGCAACTTCTGTACTAAAGTAACCACAGAGACAAAAGCAAAAGACTCGATTGTCGTAGTAGGTACAGTAGAATACTCTAGCTCTTTTTCCAGTGATTTTGGAAAAAGAGTGACTGATAGTAAATTATTGTCAGAATATCTTGCGATCAAGTTGAGCTTGTGCTTGGATAATGACGTCATACTACGAACTTGCTTTATTTTCAGTGGTGAAATTTTCAAATGTCACCGATCTCACATACCATTTGTTTTTTTTTTTTTTTTAACAAAATGGAGATATATAAAACTCACATACACGGACAGCCAGACCCAGAACAACTACTTGTAGGTCATACAAATATTTGTTCCGTGCGGGAATCAAACCCGCTTAACCACTGTGCTGACCGTGCAGTCAATTTATGATTGATATGATACATGATTTGTTTTATCGTGCAATTTGACAGACGAGTGATGGCAAAGTGCATACGAAAAACCTGTCAATCGATTCTGCTTGGTGAAGTGAGCATAAAGTGAGCCATAGTGACAATCTCTAACATGTTGTAATGACAGCTGTTTTCATCCAAGTTTTCACGGTGTTCACAAGTTTTTTCGGTTATTTGACATCAAAATAGGTATCATTGCTGAATATGTGTGGAATTAGTAAGCGCAAGCTTTTTTTTTCTTTAGTAGTATGCGATATGAATTTCCCTGCGATATTTTGTAGGTATAGAAAGTTATTTACCGATTTATTGTACGGTAAAAGCTGGAACAATTATATATGTCGCTTAATATAATTGGAGCTTAAGATTATAAATATCTACCTATTGATTTCATTGGGAACCCTTGTGAAATATTTTCTCTATTTTTCAATCGATCATTTATTTTCTTAAACATAGGTAGGTATGGTTACAGATATTCTAATAGCAGCTAATTTACCATTATTAAGAGTTTTGGGACCATACCTAACACTCTTTTGCCCAAAAATGCAGTTTTATGTGAGCCGATTTGAATGGTATTCTGATAACAGCGAGAGCAGCATATCAAGCTACTAAAAAACTATCAGATTTCTTTATTAGATTTTCAACTTTATCTCTTAAGCATTAATGCTCAAGGTTGATTGGAAATATTTGACAGTTTCGGGTAGCTTGACCTGCTGTCGTCGGTACATAGACAGTAGAGTAAGTAAACTATCTAACATTTTTAAATGTTGTTTCACGTTTTGTTTGTCTATGGCTGTCCTGTTTAAGACTCATTAGAGTCCAAAGTTACCTAATCTGTACCGGGTAATTACTATAGAGCTTAACTGACTACAACTTCATACAAATGTATTAAATAAAATCGAACTACTCAGTTAACAAAATGCTTCACATCACATAACCTAAAAATGATGTCATTTTATTTAAACCCATATTCCATTAAAATACAATAAAACTAACAGTAAAAGGCCACAGAAAAGAAAATGAGCGCAACATTTAGAAACAATAGTTTTGGATCCGTCCTCGGCCACTCCACGACAAAGAAATGGGTCAGTGTCGGCAAAGAAATAAAAATACCCAGTTGAGTCTATATCGAACGTTACCCTTTTCATCTTCACTAGTGTAGAAGTAAGATGTCATACGAGTCGACAGCTCAACCGCTCGTATTTATACTGACCTGTATCGATATGTTTTATCGATATATTCGGATATTTGTGCAATATTCTTTGCTTAGAACTTTAGGGAAAATGTAGGACAATATTGGAAAACAATTTTGTTTCGATTTATTTCGTTTGATACGTACAGTCAAAATTATGTATCTATTTTTTATAGGCATGTAAAAATATTCATGACATAGTATTTATAAAATTTTTGAAAAAGGAGAGACAGCGTGTGTTAGGATAACTGCCTTCGTAAACCCTTTCTCGATACCTCGGGGAGGGATCCGATGAAGGTCCGACTGCATGATAGTATAACTACCTCAAAAGGACACAAAGCACTTACACTCCCCATGAATACGTGCGTCCCACGGGATACATATTAACTATTATTTCCTTTCTAGGAATGTATTGGGGGACTATTAGGTAAATTGTACGCAAAAACTACGAAAATAAAAAATGTACCGCTTCTAGTTATCTTTATAGGATTGTGAGGATAAATAATGCCAAATATATCATAATGCGATTTTTCGATTCTTTTGTCAAACGTAATGAATAATTAATATCAAAGTAGTCACTAGCGACTCATAGCGCCATCTATGATTGTATCCATGAACTAGAAGCACTGGAGGTTGAAGAAAAATTTCAAGTTTGTGAATGTGAGGCACCAATGGACTATGGTTTGATTTTTTTATATAACTTGTTTGACATTACGAGCATGGCAGTTGAGAGTTTGTCATGCTCACTTAAATGTCTCGCTGATGGTGGCGCGTGTTGTTGGGTCATTAGGTTCCCTTCAAAATGGTTGAGCTAAGTGGGGCTGATGCGCGCGTCATGGTCGTGAACGGGGGCCATTAGTGGAGACTGGTCATCTCTTAGCTGCTGTGGGCTTAATTCATTTTCTATCTTTTAATTAATTTTTAAATTTATTTTACATTGTGCTCACATGATAGAAGCAACAGAAATATGTAACGAAGAAATGTAACCCATATTATGATTTTAAAAGAGTGTCCATGGAGTTTCTTACACGTTCTTCTCCATAGAGGTATACGCTTTGGAACGTGCAATTTAGCTTCACTTTTCTTGGACTGGCCGACATTGACTATTCAAAAGCAACAACGGATGGTTAATTTGAAATAAACAATTCTGATTTTGAATGGAATAGGTTGAAGATTTTACCAACAATGCTAAACAAACAAGTCTTTCTTCGTAGACATAGGTACCTATTACAAGATAAGAAACTAAATATTTTGTTTAAAAATTTTAAAATACCTACTAGTATTTTATTTTATTTTATTTTATTTTATTTTATTGGGGAAAACAAACAATTGTACATTAAATTATAAAATAAGGTATACATGGCTTTAAACTAATGCACAATCCACTACGTTTCCACAGATTAGATTAGTAGGTACTATTTTGGAATAAGGTGGATAAGAGTATCTCGTTATGATTTGGTTTCAAGGTAAACTAGAATAAAATAAAGTTTATTCTCTCTAGTTTTACTGTATACCTATATCTAACGTATATAATTATATAACCTCCGCCAGTTATGTTATAGCCATGTAAATGAAATGAGCCGCATTGGCATCAAACGTGCACAAATCCAGAGAGAGAGAGAGAGATGCTACTGAGGAATTCCAGATAAAATACAAGTCTTTGCCCGACCCGAGAAACAAATCCAGGGCGTAGTGCTTAGCGGTAGAAACAGGAAACTAAAAATCCAAGTCGCATTATGCTTACACTCCATAGCGGGTTGCTGAGCACTGGTTTTCAGCTTCAACTGTTAAGATGAGTACCAATATGTTAATAACATTGTCACTCTACCGTCATGACATTTCAAACACCGACTTAAAAAAAAGAACACTACATAGTGAATAATAACTACTTTCGGAAATCTATGTTTTTTTTTTTAATTTTACGTTTATTTTGTCGTATTATTAAAGACTACTTACTGTATATAAGTTTTCTTGTGGATGGCATTGTCAGAATTATACCAAAGTAACCAAATGGGACCACCAGGGGAACACTAGCTTTCAAATAAAAAAGTATTGTAGCGAAACCTACAACGCCACATACGAACAAATCTTCATATTGACGTTACGCAAACTCTGCATCTCGCAAACAGAGTTAAGAGCTATGAGTATCATCAAATTCTTTCAATCAGTCGAAAATTCTGAGGTAACAAACATAAACAAGCAGACGAACCTCCTCTTTTTTTAAGTCGATCAATAATATAGGTACATAGAACGCTTCAACACGGCAAAGAGGAAGAGCGAAAGATTTTGAATGTAGTAAGCACCATGGAATCAGCAACCCATTGAAGGTCTATTTAACGATACCGTTCTTTGAGTTACGGTAAAAGCAAAAGTCAGCAGTCGTCATAAGCACTTAGATATTGTCAGGACTAAGGTGCACGGTTCTAATAGGTTGTTTCCAATAGAGCCGGCGAGGAACTGCAGGGCTATTTTTTACTAAGTAATTAGATAATCAACATCACGCCTTGACTCTCCAAATGGTTGGGCAGAGGTGTCAAGAGACATTGGGATAGGGATAGGGTTGAGCCATCAGCCTGAGGAAGCATTTCGTCTTTTATACCACATCTATCAAAGAACTGGAACAAATTCACTGCGGTGGTCTTTCCGTCAGACTACAATTTGAGTGTCTTCAAGGCTAGAGTAGTAATAGGCTCTTAAAACTAGTGCGCTTTACCATCTACGATTTCATCAGTGCTTACTAAGTTCTACTAAAATTCTATATTACTAAAATTTTTAATTTATTATTTTATTTAAAAAAAAAACGTTATTTCACACTAGGAATTTCTCCTGTATGAATCCTCATTATTTTCTGTTCTGTGTGTTTCCTGTGTGAATTTACAAACATATAAACTCACATACACAAGCAGTCAGAATCGGAACAGACTCCTGAAATATAAGGCTACCCCAGTTTAGACTCCAGTGCACTTTATTTATTTTATTTTGTACCTCGTTTTGATTAATATGGAAACATAAACGAATGTTTACTTATACTTCGTAAGTTATACCAATTTTTTTTTTTTAATAATTATAAACTAGTGCTTGACTACAATCCCGCCTGATGGTAAGCAGTGATGCAATCGTTGATGGTAAAGCGCACAAGTTTATTAAGCCTATTCACTTAAAAATCTTAGTGAGTATGAAGGAAGACGGCAGTTGAGCGAGGTGATGCAATGTTAAACCCAACAACAAGACCAACGTTGCTGCCCCAGAGGGAGATTAATCTGGAGACCCTCCACGATCAAATTTCCGACACAATAACATTTGGCGCATCGTACCCGGCACACATCGCAATACAACTGCTCAGACCCCGTCCTCCGTACGGCTTCACCAGACATCATGCCGGAACACGACGAATCGCTTGGCGGCAAGACTTTGTCTGGTGGGTGGTAACTTCTGCCGGCAGTCGATATTATGGCCTACCATCGAGAGTTAGTTCCGTACGGGAATCAAACCGTTAAGCGTGCCGTCAAACCATTATTTCTACATTACATAGCAGTTGCATACTTGCCATCGCTCGTCTTCTCACAAGTTTCCATGCCATTTCAATAACTCTGACGACCACTGCGATAAAGCTATTAATGTGGTGACAAATCGCTTGTTATGACTGCGACGGTACACCGTGCCAGGTGCTCCAATTTTCTTTTAGGTCTGTTCATGTCTCTGTATATCTGATGTCATATCAATTACGATGTATAAATAGACACGTGTTACGTTTTAAATGTGACAATGTGTTTTTCATTATTTTAATTGAATACGACATATTATTGACTTGTTTGAGAGCAGCAGTGGCCTGGCCGCGACTTAAGTTATAAGTCGTTTGTGTAAATTTTTACAACACCACTGCTCTCAAAACGGTTGAGGAGAACATCGTGAGGGCAAACAAGGCATGTCAACACTTCGAAGACATGTGACATCTACCAACACGCACTGGGCCAGCGTGATAGATTACGACTCCCTCCCTCTCCCTGAGCATGTGTCCCAGGAATAGGAACTTTATTGGATAATTATTATGTTAAGTTATTAATTTGTTATTATATAAACCACTTTGACATTCTTGTTCTTCTTCAGCATATAGATGTCTACTGCTGAACAAAGGCCTCTACCAAGGCCTTCATTGCTAAGCGTGGGATATACGGCAAACCCCCCGGTTTGCCGTAATTCCCACGCTTAACAGTCGGGTTGGGGATCGCAGTAATTTGATATTCCTCAAGAGAAGCACTGCTGCCCGCTTCCCTGGTGAGAGTTCCCTTAGTCACCTTTTACAACACCACAGGGGACCACACGCAAGACCGTGTGGTACCGGGCACTTTGAAGCACTTTGACGATAGAAGTTACCACCCACCAGACAAAGTCTTGCCGTCAAGCGATTCGTCATGTTCCGGCATAATGTCTGGTGAAGCCGTACGGAAGACGGGTTTGAGCAGTTGTGTTGCGATGTGTGCCGGGTACGATGCACCAAATTTTGTTGTGTCGGAGGTATGGTCGTGGAGGGTCTCCAGATCAATCTCCCTCTGGTGCAGCATCGTTGGTTGTGTTGTTGGGTTTAACATTGCATCACCTCGCTTAACTGCCGTCTTCCTTCCTATTCACTAAGTTTTTGAAGTGAATAGGCTTAATAAACAAGCGCGCATCAACGATTGCATTACTACTTACCATGGCGAGATTGCAGTCAAGCACTAGTTTATAATTATTTAAAAAATTACGTAGATATTATGAGAATACTCTTTGTTATGTACAAACGTTCTTATTAGATTTTCAACTTTATGTCTAAAGCATTAAGGCTCAATGTTGATTGGGAATATCTGACAATTTGGAGTAGGTTGGGCTGCTGTCGTCCGTACCTATACCTACATCATATTATTAAATTATGCACAAAGTGACACCATGGGCAGCCGTATCGTAATATAAAAGTGGTATTTTAAAGAAGATGTTCGGTTTAAAAGTAGAAGGAGAAACAATTATGTATGTATAAGAAATACAATTATATTTTGGCACACTTACACTGTTCTATTTAAATATTAAATTCCAATCCTATCCATATATTCATATAAGTCCTATATCACATTACCAATACTTAATTACTTTTTCCTATAACGATATATA
The DNA here is from genome assembly GCA_017933935.1 of Sesamia nonagrioides. NCBI lineage: Eukaryota > Metazoa > Arthropoda > Insecta > Lepidoptera > Noctuidae > Sesamia > Sesamia nonagrioides. Next base: position 1,206,044 of record JADWQK010000385.1, read on the forward strand.
TATATAATTCATGAATGTAATTCCAATTTCATACACCCTATATTTTAAATAATATTTGTCAAAATAAAACAACACATTCACTGCGTTCACTGAAAACTTATTTCACCAATGTATTTAGTTCTCGTTAAACGTGTTAGATGGCGCTGTGAACCCTTAACACCACACCAGCATCTACCTACATTATTTACTGGTGGTAATTTATAAGGACATTTGAGAACTACTATAAAATAGAGTAAATAGGTACTCAATAAGGACAATGTCATTCACATAATCAAAATAGCTATAAAATATTTTGTTATACGATTTACTAGGTTTTATTGATAATTAAAATAAAGGTATAGCGGTAAACCTATAGCCGTTTAACAATAAATACATAATATAAACCAGGCAGCTTCAAATATTCAAATTTTAATGTTGTGTGTTAAAAAACAAACTCTTTAGCTTTAATATATTACTATAGATTCAATAGTAATATATTAAAGCTAAAGAGTTTGTTTATTTGAACGCGCTAATCTCAGGAGCTACTAGTCCGATTTGAAAAATTATTTTTGCAATGGATAGCCCATTAGTCCCGGAGAGCTATGCTATATAACAACGGTAGTAGCATACTACCAATAGGGGCGGAGCATATAAAAAAATGGGAACAAAGTCGCGGACGGCCGCTAATCCATACTAATCCATCCATACTAATATTATAAATGCGAAAGTAACTCTGTCTGTCTGTCTGTCTGTCTGTCTGTCTGTCTGTCTGTTACGCTTTCCCGCCTAAACCTCTCAACCGATTTTGATGAAATTTGGCACAGACAATCTTTGGACCCTGAGAAAAAACATAGGCTACCTGTTATCCCGGAAAAATTTGATATTCCCGAGGGAAATCTAAAATGCGCGATATAACCGAACACCACGCGGACGAAGACGCGGGCGGAAAGCACACAATCTTTAGACCCCGAGAAAGGACATAGGCTACCTTTTATCCCGGAAAAATTTGATGTTCCCGAGGGAAATCTAAAAAGCGCGATATACCTAACCGAAATTTACGCGGGCGAAGCCGCGGGAGGAAAGCTAGTTTTATATAAAAATAAAACACAACAACATTTTATAGCAGCTAGTAAATAGTAGGTAGACATTAAATCTAGCTTTTCTCGAACCATGTTGAGTTCGGCTTCCAGTCTAGCCCAACCTTCAGAACCAGTTAGTACGGTTGTGAAGGTTAGGTTAGACTGGAATGTTATTGGAATGTAATTTGCTAAGATGGGTTCTTAATAACAGAACATTCCTTGTATAACGATTGTATTATGATGGCAGTATTTCCTCTATAATAATATTAATTATAATACCAATTGGCAAATATACTTCTAAATAACACAAATCCTTCAACAAAGTTATATATTACCTATCTTATAAATTGAATATTACAAGGATAACTTTGTAATGGGAAGTTATTGTTTCATACCTAATCAAGGAAAGCCTAGGAAGTTATTACTTGTTTCGTATTATGATTTCCAATCAAAGCAAATATTTGGTTAAATTTTTGATGAGTTAATTGACTTACTTATAAAAACAAATAGAATAAATTATGATATACTAGCTGTAGAACGCAACTTCGTCTGTTAACCAGGATGAAAAGTAGCCAAACCAGGTCATGGTTTACCTGTGTACCATATTTCATTCAATTTCTTTTGCATTTAGAATATAATAAGATCCCAGGGGGACATTTTAAAATCGACATATTTCTCTCAAATTGATCTTAGTTTTTTTTTTTTTTAATGATAATCGATCTTCGTGGACCCCGTCACTAAGTGCTTCTCATCTCTTTGAGCCTGGCCTCCTTACCGGACGAGTTGCCCGCTTGTCGCTCGCAAGCCCACGCCTGCAGTGGCCTGGAGTTCGATGTCGTCTCCTGACCAAGGCGTCTCCTGCGGTGACTAGGGCCGTGAAGGCGCTGAGATTACCACTCCCTCCCGCGCTCCGCCTCCTCTTTTGCCAACATCACTGCTCCGCACAGGAAAGTGACGGCCTGCTATGCACTCTCGCTCCAGTCCATGGCCTGGACCAGGATTGCAGAATCGCCAATATTTCAAAAATGTATCCAATTTTCATCCTGCGTTCGTGACAAGTTTTTGACATTTTCGCTAATATGAGACGCGGCTGAATTCTGTTATATTTTTTTTAATAATGGGAGTTGAAGTGCAATGTGGTGTAAGAGCAAGAATACTACTAAGAAATAAAAAAGAGAAATCCGTTTTCAATTGTATTAAAAAATAAACAATAATAGAGTAGGGAGATTAAGAGTGAGTGAATATAAAATTGTTTAAAAAATACAGTGATGTCCATGATATAAATACTAGGAACAGGCACAAATTTATTGTACCTACAACAAGGCTCAAGAAAATAGGTGGCTCTTTCAGATGCCAATGTATACATTTTTACAATGGACTTCCAGAGGTGGTTCAAGATCTGAGCCTGAATAAATTCAAATACTTCATTAAACGTAAGTTGTGTCAGAAAGCATGTTATACTGTGAAGGATTATATTGAGGACAAAAAGGCTTGGGCTTGAGCTGCGTCCGATTTCTATACAATGATTGTTCTTTGATTTTTCCTCTTGTAGTTTTAATATGTAATCGTTTATGTTATTTATTCAAAGCCTGTATTACACACTATGTAGCCAAGCATATTGTACGTTACGGAATTGTATCGCTGACAGAGGTGTTCGGCACTTGTACAGCTACACAGATTTGGGAACACTGTTGGGGCTAAACTTTCCACAGATTTGGGAACACTGTTGGGGCTGCTGAACCTTGGACAAAACTATCATAACATTGTGTAGATTCAATTTCTTAGTATTGTATAATTGCATGGCAAACGTGTCAGCACAATGTACGAATGTGCTGTAAGGCATTTATTTGTTGGGTTAGTCTTTTTTATTGACTTAATTGTGCTCTGGCTGTTGAGAGTATGTCATGCTCACTCAAATGTCTCGCTGACGGTGGCGTGTGTTTTGGGTCATTGGGTTCCCTTCGATATGGTTGAGCTGAATGATGCTGATCCATACGTCATGTTCGTGAACGGACGCTGTCGGAGGGGACTGGTCATCTCTTAGCTGCCACGGCGTATTTTAATTTCTGAATTGATTTTTGTGTGTTTTCCATAATGGACGCTCTCAGCGTACAATATATTTCTGCATCGTTCCCACGCGGTTGATTTCAACATGAATGATGTAATCAAATATTTGTAACAATAGCTTAAAAATTTAAAAGAGTGTCCATGGAGTTTCTTGCCCGTTCTTCTCCATAGATACCTACTCTTTGGAATGGGCGACTAGCTTCATCTTATTGACTGACCGACCTTCTGACAATTCAAAAGTGCCTATAACTGGTTTATTTGAAATAAATGATTTGATTTGAAGAGTAGAGTATAGAGTATTGTGAGTGAGATGTAATTGTGGATGAGTAGCACTCCTGGTGTCCCGGAAGATAAACAATGCGCAAGACCAACTAGTTTCCTAATCAATGTAATGGTCATATGCCTATATAAAAAAAAATTGAATTACCTTTACATTTACGCTAAGAAGTATTTAGAACGGGGAAATCAAATTAGTACCTACCTCAATTCAGTTATTGTTTTACAGTGACTAGTGGTGAGATATTCTTCAGCATGAAAGGCGGTTAACGAAACTAACCTTTATTACAAATGCTGTATTGTACATGCCATTACAATAGAACAATTAAAAAAATGTACAGACAGCCGTTTTGCTGTGGAATTTATTCTGCCACGTCTTCTTCCCAGCAAAAGCACTAGGAAATGGTGAATGGTGAGCATTTTGGGAGACTGTCTTACGTAATATTTAACTGACTAAATGACTTTAGCTTTCGCCTTTAAGTGATGTATTTACACAACTGCTTTACTGTTATTATCCCTGTAAATATATCGTTGGTGTATCTCACTTAATAAATAAATAAACGAAAGTCGGATATGTTGGAGTTCAGTTTAAATAACAATAAAAAACTCAACAAAATTAATATCTCAACAAACTTAATACGATACTGAACATCATTATAAAATAAAAGAATAACCACCCCAAAATGAAAACGATTTTACGAATACGAAATATGCTGATACGAATATAAAAAGCGAATGTAATATTTCCGATTATTGCATACAACCTCGCGGTTTTACATAGCAAAACTCCATATTGAATGCGAGGGCTCCAAATGCTGCAAATTATTTTGTTTAACTGCAACATGTTCGAACTATTCAGGGGATGAGGCGAATGCTCAACCGCTGGCGATTAACTAGGATTGAGTTATTAACTCTGCAGCTAATCGGCGATTAGCATATTTATGGCACAGACGCAAGCAGGTCAAACTACCCGAAACCGTATGTAAGCACGTCTACGCAAATACTCGTTATAAGATATGTTAACACTTGTCGTTTTCTTCATATTATGTTTGTTCATACCACATTGTTTGGTTCTACATAATTACAAAATATTGTCCTAAATTATTTCCTTAATAATCGTAATTTAGCTGCAAAAATAACTTCATAGTAGGGTAACTGTGAAACTTCCAATCATGGCATCACGCCACCTTTACGGTATAAAAGGCATGCCACCATCATTGTAAGTTTAGTTTTTTGTGCAACGCTCGTAGAGGTAACATCTCCTGATATTGAGTAAGTTAAAAGTTATACTATTTATTATTGTAATGTTATAGAAAAATCCTGCACCAGGGGGCGTGGCTAAGGAGTGACGTCATGGTGGCGTGACAGGCAGGAAGGAGTAGGGGCAGCGCGCCATGATGCAGACACGAGGCACGAGCGGGCGCTCTCTTGGGCCGCAGCCGAACGGACGTCGCTACTCGTTATTCTATAGTTGTTTTAGTTTGATATTATTATTGTCATAAAGAATTTGTCTTTCTTAAGTATTACCATTTCGTTGTAATCTGTGTTAATTATTTTAGATTAAATTTAAGCTCGTTTTATAAAATCAGAAGTGGGATGGCTCCTATAGCCATCTCCGCTTTTGGTCATCTTGTCGGTTGTGCGGTTAGTCCGATATGCCGAGTAGGTACTTCAAGAAAACGTACAAGTCGAGCTAGCGACCGTTCGTCGGACCAAGGGCTACAACAACAATTTCAGGCAATAATAACCCGCCTGAATGTTGTGTGTTGGAAGGCAATTCTTTTCAGAACACTAGCACTAGCGGGGACGTGCGACAGGCAGCTGCGCATCGCGAGCGCCGCCTTCGCCGGTTGTTGGCGCCACGCCGGCGAGACATGCCGACGCCGAGTGTGCGCTCGAGTTGCAACCTGTTCGTAGCAGACGCGTTGCCGCGTCCTACTTCGATTTCCAATGCCGGTAACGATAGCCTCATCAACGTGACGAAAAACTTGTAACTGCTATCAATGACCCTGGTAAGGTCAAATATTTATATTTCTAACGTCGATCCGAGTGTTAATGATTTTAATTTATGGTGTAATGAGGTTGACCATGTTCGTAATATAAATAGATGGGATAGCCGCGAGTGTTTATCCCGTGTAGGGAATTGTTTAATTAAAAGGGGAGGCTCGTTCTTGGCTAAATGAATGCGTTAGTGTTGATTGTTCTTGGACTAATTTCAAATTAGAACACCAACCCACTTTTTGTTTAATAATTTTATTGTTGCTGCTATTCTTTTGAAATTTTACTATTTTCGATGTCTGCTACTGAAGACAGCTTGTGTAACACGTCGCGTCGAGACCCAACCAATGTTAGGTCGGGGCGGGATGAAAAAGTTGAGTGTAGGCCTCGTTCTCACATACGTCTACCAAATAGATTTAACGACCGTAGGCTACGTACTCCCTTGTGTCAAAACGAGCCCACCTCTCGTTCACGCCGACGAGATAGGTTGTACGAGTTTAGGTCGCATGTTCATTCCAACCGGCGAGATAGGCATAGGACTTGTACTCGCTCACCTCGACGTAACGAATATAGGGATAGATCCCATTCCCGTACGCCACATAGACGTTCCTCACGTGATATTGATCTCGCTCACGTTATTATCCTTCTGATAGGCAAGACAACAGACTGGAACACACTCTGAACACGTTTCTCTCTCGCTTAAACACCCCTGGAAGTGATCGCACTATTCGTAATGGTACGGGAGAGCATAAAAATAGTTCACAAATACTAATTTCACCGTTACAAAATAAAGCGGTCGACTGAGCTTAGCTTGTCATGACAAATCATCTGATTTAAATAATTTGTTACTTCCCTCAAATCCTACAACAACTTCCAATGTCCGTCCACCGGATAGTTTAGCCGATAATAGAGTTGTCAGTAATAATAATAAACAGTCGTTGCAATGCGATCCAACCATGACTACACATGACTACACGTACTCTCGATAAAGCAATTAAATCGTTAGGTGCTGCCAGAAATTAAAACGATTTTGTCTCAAACTTCGACCCTTCGATAAATGATATAGATGCATGGTGCGAAGAAGTAGATAGGGCGGTATCGAGAAAGGTTTGAGTAATTACGAACACCTAAAAATGCCATAAGCTTTAACGAATTCCCCGATCGTGTACCAGCGCATCATAAACCAAACCCTTTAAGAGTTCATAGAAGCGGGAATGTACTAGTGTACATAGACGACATATTACTGCTCAGTAACTCAGTTGAACACTGCATTTACTTGCTTAGACATTAACGAAAGCGGATTTTTCAATTAATCTAAAGAAGCGCTCGTTCTTGGCATTCGAAATAAAATAGTTGGCTCTGGTAATCGGCTTTGGTCAGGTACGGCCGAGCTCCCGTAATATTGAGGTCCAGAACCCTTTCATTATTGATTCCATTTACAAACTGCTGCCTATTTTTGTGTAATTGCTGGTAGATTCATTATGTGCACTTCCTGAGGCCGATGGTTATCGTCATGTTCTTATAATGGTAGATGCGTTTTCTAAATTCTGTCTATGTGCGTATTGAGTGTAACCATCGACAGGAAAAGTGGCAGAGTGTTATGTGGAAACTGCAGTTGATTCTAAATATCACAAAACACAGAACAATTCGGTATTCAGCACTGAACCTACTGATAGGTATTGATGCTGCGACGCCACTTATTCGTAGCTTGGTGCGTGATGTGCCTGTGACGGTTCTAGCCCTACGTGAAATGAGTCTTCAAAGAATATCTGAACGTCTTCGTTCAAATAAAGGATAACATGATGCCTCTGTTAACCAAGGGCGTAAGCCACCCAGTGTTTTTAAAGTGAATTCATTAGTTTTTGTGAGTAAACAGGCACAAGGAACGCAGAAGCTGGATTCGTGCATGCGAGGGCCTTATCGTGTGGCCAAAGTACTACCACACGGACGCTATGAGCTACATCTCGTGGCTGGTGCGGATGGCAACGCGACACAATCAGCGCAGGGTATGGAGCTGTTCTTATCACCTGAGATTTGTAGCGCATATTTTGAAGGTATGTAATACAATGTGTTGAGCGGTAGAGTCTCCACATTAGTTGTGTGTTGAGCGGTAGAGTATCCACACATGATGAGTGTTGAGCGGTAGAGTCTGCACTTTGGTGATGTGTTGAGCGGTAGAGTCTCCACATTGGTGATGTGTTGAGCGGTAGAGTCTCCACATTGGTGATGTGTTGAGCGGTAGAGTCTCCACATTAGTTGTGTGTTGAGCGGTAGAGTATCCACACATGATGAGTGTTGAGCGGTAGAGTCTGCACTTTGGTGATGTGTTGAGCGGTAGAGTCTCCACATTGGTGATGTGTTGAGCGGTAGAGTCTCCACATTAGTTGTGTGTTGAGCGGTAGAGTATCCACACATGGTGAGTGTGAGCGGTAGAGTATCCACTCATGATCAGTGTTGAGCGTTGGTCTCCACATTAGTTCAGTGTTGAGCGTTGGTCTCCACTAGCCGTAAATAGGTGGAGAAATTTCCCCATTTATCTATGTGCCGCATTCTTTAAAGGAGGCTGGAAGTGAACGTCACGCTACAAGATGCGCTTGCGGAGCGCGCTGCTAGCTGCGTGGTGAATTACATCAACGGCGTGTGGCGCAGGCGGAATGGCGTGCGACGCTGCTGGAGCTGCGCGCGGTGCTGCTGGAGCTGCGTGCGGCGCTGCCGGAGCTGTGTGCGCTTTGCGGGACGTACAAGGTTTCTAAACTTGAGCATCTACTCTGCAGGCAATGAGAAGTGAGTCGTTTGCCTTTGTGTAATGACTTTTGCGTAATTCTATGTAAGCAGTATACTTAATTGAATCTGATTTACATATTTGATTTTATTATTTGTAAATTTTGAGATTTCTGTCAAGCTTATCAGTGTTGTCTTGTTGGGGTGAATAATACTGAATGGCCTTGAAGGGAAGTCTAGTTTTGCAATTTGAAATGGGCTTATCTTGAAGCGAATCGGATATGCTATCTCAAATTGACGGATACACTTCAAGTGAGGTACGGTTTCATGTTATCGGACCTATAGTCTTGAAGTGGTGGTATCGGACATGTTATCCTAGAGCTGTGGTTTACATAGTTGGGCCATGGGATAGTCTTCAACTATGGTGTTTGGTTGGAAACATGCTTGTATTTGAACCGATTCGCACACACAAAGTTATACTTCACGTAAGTTCGCGTAGGTCTCTAGCGAGTCGTGAGGGGCGACCTTCCGACAAGTCCCGTCCCGGGTGGTTGGTTCAGATATTTGTATGTTTCACAACTTTTGTGTGTAGGCTATGCTAGGCTAGCCCAAAGTTACGTTGTTGAAGTGAGTGCTATTGAAAAGAGCTATTTCTTTTAACCACTATTTTGTCGACAATAGCCCTTTTGTTTTGCATAATTGATTCTTGCGCGTGTTTTATTTCCTTTTGCAGAATCTGACAATGAAAATGAGGAGCCTGAATGGGCTATTGACGGTGCTGTGACCGCTGCTGGAGGCGCGACGGTGCTGAAGATATTGCTGGCTGCGTGGAGATATCGAAGACTCGAGTGTCTTATTTGAAGGCACTACTACAGATCAGGCGGAATCATCTTCTAGATCTGACGAGGACGTCAGAGTTTCAGGAACGGCCGTGTTATAGAAAAATCCTGCACCAGGGGGCGTGGCTAAGGAGTGACGTCATGGTGGCGTGACAGGCAGGAAGGAGTAGGGGCAGCGCGCCATGATGCAGACACGAGGCACGAGCGGGCGCTCTCTTGGGCCGCAGCCACGGGTCCGAACGGACGTCGCTACTCGTTATTCTATAGTTGTTTTAGTTTGATATTATTATTGTCATAAAGAATTTGTCTTTCTTAATTAAGTATTACCATTTCGTTGTAATCTGTGTTAATTATTTTAGATTAAATTTAAGCTCGTTTTATAAAAGTAATATAAATGTAAATCACTGTATTTATTGATAATATTAATGTGTTATTATGATCAAATTGTTGTAATTTGTGTCTAATTTATGTTTGTGATGAATAAAACATGGTTTATATAAATCATTCTCTTATTTTTTTTATTTATTTTGACATATCAGAAGTGGGTAAATTACTCGTACTAATGTGTATTTTTTTCTTTTTCGATCGAGAAACATGGATAATCAAAGAATGCTTGTCTCTCCAATGGAGCGACAATCACAAGATCGGAACAGTCGATCGCGCAGCCCTCTGCACAAGAGCCAGCGGCGCTCCAGCCAGCGGCGCTCCAGCCAGTGGCGCTCTAGCCAGCGGCGCGCTCCAGCCAGCGGCGCTCCAGCCAGCGGCGCTCCAGCCAGCGGCGCGCTCCAGCCAGCGGCGCTCCAGCCAGCGGCGCTCCAGCCAGCGGCGCTCCAGCCAGCAGCTCCAGCCAGCAGCAGCCGCCGGCCAGCGGCAGCAGCCGGAGCAGCAGGCGGGCCGCGGAGCAGCAGCCGGAGCGCGGGCAGCCGGAGCAACCGGCCGCGGGCAGCGGAGCAGCCGGCCGCGGAGCAGCCGGAGCAGCCAGCCGGAGCAACGCCGCGGGCAACCGGGCAGCGGGCAGCCGGCCGCAACCAGGCAGCCGCAGACAGCAGCCGGAGCAGCCGGAGCAGCCGGCCGCGGAGCAGCCGGAGCAGCCGGCCGCGGAGCAGCCGGGCAACCGGCCGCGGAGGCAACCGGAGCAACCGGCCGCGGAGCAGCCAGGGCAGCCCGGAGCAGCCGGCCGCGGAGCAGCGGAGCAGCCGGCCGCGGAGCAGCCGGCCGTGCAGCAGCCGGCGCCGCAGCGGCCGGCGCTGCAGCAGCCGGCCGCGCAACAGCCGGCCGCGCAGCAGCCAGCGGCGCAGGACTCCCTCAACACTGCACGAACCGCAACGTGCAATATCTCCCAGCGCCATTACAAGAAACTACAGGTATCACTGCTGCTTCTAGCAGAAGCGGTGGTAACTTGATTACTTTAGTGCAGGCATTGAGGTCTCTTGCCCCCGGGTCATGAAAGCGCATAGGTTCTATGAACAATACCATACCAGAGTTTGACCCTACAAAAAAAAAAAGGAGCAAACCATGAGTATGTGGTTGCACAAGCGCACGTTACGGAGACTCCCTAGAATATTATTTTCTTTTTGAGAAAATTACGCTTATTAACCGATGTGGTATAGGTGGGAAGTAAGCGGTAGAATGTATTTTTCATGGCATAGACGATCGCGCTGTTAGGTTAGGCGCAGAAGCGGCTCAGTATGAGAACTTAGATAAATTGCTTACTTATTTAAGAAATTCTAAAAGTATTTTACATGGCATAGACGACCGCGCTGTTAGGTTAGGCGCAGAAGCGGCTCAGTATGAGAACTTAGATAAATTGCTTACTTATTTGAAATTCTAAAAGTTGTAAACATACTTCTGATCGTAAATCGAATACAAAATGCCAACCTGTTTCTTGCCTAAGACAGAGTCCTTCGTTGCAATAACTGCAAACAGGAAGGGCATTTAGTAAGTCATTGTACTCTACCAATCAAAAGGTGTAATAAGTAGGTATATGAGAATTGGTCACGAAGCGAAAAATTGCTTTTCGAAAATAACCCCGACCCAAAATTCGATTAACAAGGTAGACATCAGTGGCACCATTTCAAATAATTATTCTAAAAACTGTGCGTATTAACAACGTGGAAATGAATTCTTTTGTTGATCTTGGTAGTGAATGCTCGATGATCAAGCAATCGGAATTAACCAAATTAGAAAATATTGGAATAAAAACTACAGATCTGCCTATACTCCGAGGGTCCGGTAATTCCGTTGTAAATACATTGGGTAAGGTCAATACTCTAGTTAAAATTGATGCGTCAAGGCTGAAGTTCCCCTTATGACAGGTCAAACCATATATATATAGGATATACTAATCCAAAAAAAAAAAAAAATGACTTTAAATTTTGCAAAATCATCTCAATGATACTCTATTGAGTATCATTCCAAAAGGTGAAAATTTTCACCTGTAGATATATCCAGTTAATAGGTTGGGCAATTTTAGAAGTGTATACGGAACCCAAATTCGCTAGTGACCATATTGAGGGAAACCTGCACAGCAAAGATAACTTTTTTTATTTTGTTCTAAACTGGAATTTATCAATTTAACAAAGATGGTTACGGACAAATTGTTGTAAAGAGTCTGAATTTTGTGCCTCAGCACTTGGAAGGTAATAATTGCACGGGGTATCATTGCTAATCGAGAAAATAAGAAAAAGGTTCTACGTATAACAGAAGCTGAGCTGCAGGATCAACAAAAGAACTTAATTTGTTCTTCAGACTTAAACACTTCTAATGAATTAAGCCGAAAGAGAATTGATGATTTGCTCTGCTCGTTGATTACTATCGACATTGCTTTGCTTTTAAACTCTCTGAATTAGGACATTCTTCTGTTTGTGAGTTGAGCATTGACCTGCACTGTAACACACCTGTAGTCTATAGACGTTACAGGCTGGCAGTAACAGAGAAAGAAATAGTCAGGGACATGGTGGATGAATTAGTTCAAAACGATTTAATACGCCCTTCGGTGTCCTCTTTTGCTAGTTCAGTTGTACACGTACAAAAAAAATCACCGTCTTTGCATTGATTATAGGGCTTTGAACAAAAATATTGTACGCGAAAATTACCCAATACCACTGATAGATGACCAGATCGATACATTAGCTGGTAATATTAATTTACGGCTCTTGATTTGGCATCTGGATATTACCAGGTTTCTATTGGAGAACAGGATAGGCACAAAACGGCATATTTCGAATTTAATCGAAAGCCCTTCGGTTTGGCAAATGCTCCAGCAACATTCCAACGAATGATGCATCAGATTCTGGGCAACTTACGCCATAAAGAGGCACTAGCTTACTTGGATAACATAATCATACCATCAAAATCGATTCAAGAGGGTATAATAAAATTAGAAGCTGTATTACTTTTGCTGTCAAACTTCAAAGGATAATTGGAATATTAAGTAACTCTGAATTTAACGATATATTAGATATTAGAGAAAAATATAAAATTAAAAATGCTAAACTTTTTAGAATCACACCTGATAGAGACAGTAGGGTTGCACCTAAAGGCGTCCGATAGCAAATTGTCAAACAGAATCACTAATTCATAAGGTTGTTAAGTCGATAATGGCTAAAGTTTGACCCTTAGCTAGATAGATGGCGTTGCGCCGCTAAAAGGCACACTAGGTACGTTTTAGTTACCGACACAGTTACCGACCGACGAGTTTGTAAGTTTGTATTATGGAATCAAGTCAACAGTAAAAAATCATTCAAAAACAGTATCGTCTTGTTTTATTTATGTGTAACATCCAGCAAAGTGAAGCATACATTAGTGCGGCGTTAATCATGGTCCTTCGAAGTCGGATTTAGAGTCAGTGAAGTGAGGGTTCCCGAGAACCGCTTTTTTCGTCAGCGGCGCACCTAGGGGCAGTGGATTGCTGCTCGGGGCTCAACCGGCGAGTCAATACAGTACTGGTGACCAGAGGATCGATCATCAGGCATCGGGTGAAGCATTGGGACGTGAGTTTAAGTGAGTGACATGTATCAGTGAACGGACTTAAAACTGTGAGTACTTTCTAATTCAATTTGAAACCTTATTCTCTAGCTAGAACAAATTAACTTTAAAAGTTTAGAAGAATTTTACATGGACTGAGAAAATTAACGAAAAAGTGAAGTGACGGGAAATCTGCGCTTAAAATTTTACAAGTCATCTTAAATATAAAGACTTAGAAATCATTGATAAATGTGTTTCAACAGCCACTTAGAAATATTTACGGCTACCTACAGTGACTTAAAAAAGAAAAAAAACATTATTGCGATGATTAAGATCTATATTTTTTTGAAAGATTACGGTTCGATATAGTGTTTCCATCTACAAAAGGGTATTGGTAGACATTTCAGTTGTGTAAACTTGTTGTATTAATATCTACTCAACATGGAAGCCTACAATAAAATTCAAATGGACACTAATAAGGCCATATCGCGAGCCAAGGCTAACTTCAAAAAGTCGCCCAAAGAGCGAATTTCTAAGGCATATGTAGAAGTAAGACTGGAGAATTTGGAGTCACAGTGGACATCATTTTACGACACACATCGTAAAATATTAAGTGAAATAAAGGAAGTTGATTATAATAAATCGCAGTACTGTTTATCAGAAGTGTATGAAGTTACGGAAGAATTGTATTTGGACTATAAAACGGAATTAAAAGGTATACTTACGGAATTGTGTAAAAAGGAAGTGTCTCAAAGTGTATCACCGTCTTGTGCAGGAAAAAACTCAAATGAATCTTGCAATATAAAACTACCTAAAATTAGTTTACCTATGTTTTCTGGACAATACTTAGAGTGGATCACTTTCCGTGATTTATTTGTATCCCTTATACACTGTAATAAGTCTTTAGATGATGTCCAGCGACTTCAGTATTTAAAATGTCATTTATCTGGAGAAGCTGAGCAACTTTTGAGAAATGTACCTATTTGTAGCTCAAATTATCATTCATCTTGGGAACAATTAAACAAGCGTTACAATAACAAAAAATATATGGCAAGTTGTATTCTCAAACGATTCCTAAGTCAGAAAAATATATCGAACGAGTCGGCTCAATCTCTTAAAGACTTATTAGATACAAGTAACGATTGTTTGAATGCACTTAAAAATTTAGGAATAAATGTTGACACCTGGGATTTCATTGTGATATACATTTTGAGCTTAAAATTAGATTCTGAGTCTCGTAAATTGTGGGAAGCAAATATTAGTGAATTTTCGGAAGATCTACCCACTCTAAAGCAGTTTAATACGTTTTTAGAACAAAGATTTCGTTCACTAGAATTTTTGGACAATAAATCTTCAAAAAATACTGTCACAAAAAATGTTCCTGTCAAGACACTACATGTTGCTAGTTTGTCATGCATATTTTGTAAATCTGATCATAAACTTGGTAATTGTAAGAAATTTTGTAATGAAGATGTCACTTCACGCCGTAATTTCGTCCAATCCAATGGATTATGTTTTAATTGTCTCGGGTTAGGCCACACAGTATATTCCTGTCGTTTGCTTACTAGATGTCGGTTATGTAAAAGGAAACATCACTCTTTGCTCCATGCTAAAGATGTGCCCGTATCAACTGACCCTAAAGTAGAACCTAAGCAATCAGTTGATACACAACAAACACAAGACGATGCAAGTAATATTGTAACCAACTGTGCCGCGACTTCACGTAGTCATGATTTATTGCCTACGGCCTTGGTGAAGGTTACCTCCGGTACAGGCACAGAGGCAACTCTGCGCTCTTTGTTGGATCAGTGTTCGCAGGCTTCGTATATTACGGAGTCAGCAGTTCAACTTTTAGGGCTGAAAAAATATGTCAGTTATAAATCATCACTGAGGCTAGGTGAAGATGATACAGGTTGTGCGTTGACCTCAAAATATGTTGTTTACTTTAGATTACAATCAATGTACAACCCCAATTTTCGTTTGTCGGTTAAGGCTCACGTACAGAAGAAATTAACGTCAATTCTTCCTTCCAATAAAATAAAGTTTCCACTGTGGAAAGAACTGGAACAGTACAATTTGGCAGATCCTACTTGGGATACACCAGGAAAAATTGACATTCTTTTAAGTTCCTCGGTGTATAGCAAAGTCCTCAAACAAGGACTCAGTAGGGGCCCTCCGGGATCTTTAATAGCACAGGATTCTGAATTAGGATGGATATTGTCGGGAGAGATTACAGGAAAGGAAGAAAACTCAGAGACTTTTAACTATGTAACGTTGGAAGGTGATCAAAATGAGCTTATAAAGAGATTTTGGGAATTAGAAGAAACAATAGTGCCAAAAAAGCACTTTACGGAAGAAGAACAAAAATGCGAAGAATTTTATAAACAATCAACCGAACGAGATCCCGAAGGCCGTTATGTTGTTAGATTGCCGTTTAAAACTTCAACACCGCAATGTGTAAATGGTCAAACTAAAGATATTGCATTGCGCAGGTTTCTTAATTTGGAGAAAAGGTTAACCAAGGACTCAGAGTTAAAAAGGCAATATGACGGTGTAATTAACGAATATCTCGACTTGGGTTATGCAGAAATTATTCCTTTGGAACAAATTAACAAGCCAGATGTCGTATATCTTCCCCATCACGCGGTGATCAGGGAAGATAAAGCAACTACGAAGGTTAGGGTCGTATTTGACGCTTCTAGTTTAGGCAAGAATGGCGTGTCGTTGAACAGCGAATTAATGGTCGGACCAAGCTTACAAGCTGATTTACGACATACTATAATGCGATGGAGAATGCATCCCATTTGTATAGTTGCGGACATTGTAAAAATGTACCGGCAAGTGATTGTCTCTACTGAAGATATTGATTACCAGAGGTTATTGTGGAGACAAAATCCCAGGGACCAAATTCAACATCTGCGGCTTTTGAGAGTAACATTTGGCACGGCGTCGGCTCCATATCTGGCCGTCAGAACATTGCACCAAATAGCGCTAGATGAGGGAGAACACTTTCCTATTGCACGTGAAAAGACTCTAACAGATTTTTATATGGATGACCTGATGACTGGCTGTCAAAATATAGAAGAAGGAAAGAATATATATGAGCAAATGATACAATTATTAGGAAAAGCAGGGTTTGAACTACAAAAATGGAATACCAATGATTCTGAATTAATGAACTATATGAGCATAGATAAAGATGAAGGAAACCTAGAATTGAAAACAGATATAATAATGAAAATATTAGGACTTACCTGGTCCAGAAGAACTGATGAATTTGAATACTCAGTGAGGCTGCCTCCCTTGAAGATACCTGTAACTAAAAGAAGTGTTATCTCGCATATTTCGATGTTGTTTGATCCATTGGGTTGGCTGGCGCCTGTAATCATAACAGCCAAGATATTAATTCAAAAATTATGGTTGTCTGGTATTCATTGGGATGACGAGTTGCCATCGATCTTGTTAAAAGAATGGTTTACTTACCGCAGTGAAATCGAACAACTTATACAGTATCGGATTCCTAGATGGTTGTCGGTCTACAACGGTGATTCAGTTGAGCTGCATGGATTTAGTGACGCTTCGAATCAAGCTTATGCAGCAGTTGTTTACATGCGCGTTGTGGATCAGAAGGAGGTCATTTATGCTCGTCTGGTGACGGCCAAAACAAAGGTTGCACCAATTAAACAAGTTTCAATACCGCGACTTGAACTGTGTGGTGCAGTTTTACTGTCGAAGTTATTGAGTGAAGTAGCCGAAGTATTGAAAATTGAAAAGCAAAAGATACATGCGTGGACCGATTCTTCAGTAGTACTAGCTTGGTTGAGTAAACATCCGTCTAATTGGCAAACATTTGTAGCCAATAGAGTTTCAGAGATTTTGACAGTAGTAGACAGAAGCCAGTGGGCTCATGTGAAATCGGCAGACAACCCGGCAGATTGCGCCTCACGGGGACTAAGATCAACTGAATTGATTTCTAACCAGTTATGGATGGAAGGGCCAGTATGGCTAAAAAACAGAAATATTGATTACAGCAAGAACACTGAATGCAAGACAGCGTTAGAAGAAAAGGTGAAAAAGATGAGCTACGTTACAACAGACGAATGTATGGAGTTATCAGTATGGTCTAAATTCTCAACATTAAGAAAGTTAATCAGAGTGATCGCTTATTGCAGGCGCTTTATAGTATATTGTAAGGGACGAAAGGACAACTCTGAACGATCTCCTCCATGGTTAACTGCTAAAGAACTTGATGAAGCGTTAACAGTTTGTATTAAACAGTGTCAAAGGCAATATTTTAGTACAGAAATAGAAGACCTCGTTAAAATGGGAAAGATTCAAAAGAAAAGTGTACTTACCTCGCTTAATCCATTCGTCGATCACGAAGGGCTGCTCAGAGTGGGGGGACGCTTAGAACGAGCAACCATTACTGAGAATTTGAAACATCCGATTATTGTACCAGCCAAGTCCCATTTTACGGATTTATTAATAGCAGATACTCACCAGAAGACGTTACACGGTGGACCCCAACTAATGCTCAATTATTTAAGGTCCCGATATTGGGTTCTTAATGCAAAAAATCGCACAAAATTCTATGTACGCAATTGTGTATCGTGTGTTCGTCATGCAGCTCGTATAAGAGAACAACTCATGGGTCAGTTGCCCAAGGCAAGAGTGACTGCTAGTCGTCCTTTCTACCAAAGCGGAGTTGACTATGCCGGTCCAATAAACATACGAACGTCCAAAGGAAGAGGTCATCATTCATACAAGGGGTATATTTGCCTCTTTGTGTGCATGGCGACAAGAGCCATACACCTCGAAGCGGTCAGTGATTTAACGTCCAATGGATTCATAGCAGCATTCAAACGATTTGTAGCCAGACGTGGACAGTGCGTTGATCTTTACAGTGACAACGGCACCAATTTTGTGGGTGCTGCGAAAGAGCTGAAAGTACTGCTGGCTGCTGAAAAATCAAGCTTGACATCAGAAATAGCAGAATGGTTGTCGAATAATGGCACTAACTGGCACTTCATCCCACCCCAAGCTCCAAATTTTGGTGGACTTTGGGAAGCGGGTATAAAGTCCACCAAACACCATCTCAAGCGAGTCGTTGGGAACAACACTCTAACTTACGAGGAGATGGCTACTGTCTTGTCTCAAATAGAGGCATGTCTAAATTCCCGTCCAATTTCACAGCTAAGTGATAATATTCAAGACCAAACTCCTTTAACTCCTGGCCACTTTTTAGTCGGAGAACCTCTGGTGCTTGTACCGGAGTTGTATTATGAACAGTCGACTATAACCAGTTTGAAGCGATGGCAATTGACCCAGCGAATGGTACAAAATTTCTGGCGACGCTGGTCAAAAGAATATTTAACGCTGTTCATGAATCGCTACAAATGGGCATATCAGACTCCCGAACCAGCCATAGGTGATATAGTTTTGGTGAAAGAGGACAATTTACCACCAGCTAGGTGGCTTTATGGTATCATCACACAAAAACACCCAGGTTTGGACGGAATTACGCGTGTGGTTAGTTTAAGATGTAAGGGTTCGCAAATTAAAAGACCAGTGTCAAAGATATGTGTGCTCCCAGTTGGTAAATAAGGCTTTTTAAATAAGGGATTTTGTTTTTTTTTTTAGTTTTGTTGTTAAAATTGTATATTATTGTGTTGTATGTTTTAACCATAGCTACAAGCACAAACTATATTCTTTTAGTTATGCCTATTCTATTAGGTAATTACAAACTAGAAACTTTTTTTGTAGCGGCTGCGACCGCGTCTTTAGTTACTGCTTGATTTTATTGTAATGCACTGTGTTGAAAATATTTGTATATTCTATTGTCCGAATTTAGTATTTTAGTTTATTTGTTCGCATTTAGTTTGTTATAGTTTTGTCTCACTTAGTATTGTATCGCTCAATATCATATTCGAGTCTATGATAAAGATTATTATGGACAAAATAGTATATTATAGTGGGCGGTAATATCACATTTTGTCCATGGTGGGCGGAATGTTAAGTCGATAATGGCTAAAGTTTGACCCTTAGCTAGATAGATGGCGTTGCGCCGCTAAAAGGCACACTAGGTACGTTTTAGTTACCGACACAGTTACCGACCGACGAGTTCGTAAGTTTGTATTATGGAATCAAGTCAACAGTAAAAAATCATTCAAAAACAGTATCGTCTTGTTTTATTTATGTGTAACATCCAGCAAAGTGAAGCATACATTAGTGCGGCGTTATTCAAGGTAGATGTGCCGTTTGATAGTATACATATGGATCATACGGGTCCATTTGTACGCAGCAATAGGGGTAATGTGTATATTCTGATTTTAATTGATGCTTTTACAAAATATAGCTATTTAAAACCGGTGAAAAATACAAAATCAAACACTACTATTAGAATTTTACGCGAGTTTGTTGGCATTTTTGGCGTTCCTAAAAGAATTATATCTGAACGAGGCACGACATTTACAAGTGATCTCTTCAAAAAAAATTGTATTAAATAAAGGCATCAAACACGTATTAAATTCAGTTGCTTGTCCATGAGCCAATGGTCAGGTAGAAAGGTATAATAAAGTAATTGTTAACTCATTAACAGCTAAATGTGTTGACTCATCTGAAAGTAAATGGGAAGACCACCTGCCTGATGTCCAGTGGGGTATGAATAATACATTTAACAAAGGTATCAATAAGACACCAGCAGAGGCTTTCTTTGGGATAAGGCCACAGGGCTCAAGTGATAGTAGAGTAATCTCTGTAATTGATAACGATATCACTGCAGTAAACAAGACCCTCGAAGAAATTCTTACAGAGATTTCTTCTCATATCGAATCTACACAAGAGACTCAAAAAGCCACTGTTGATAAAGCTCGTTGCAAGGCTATTAAATATAATATTGGGGATTTAGTAAGAGTTGAGCGGCACATCCCCTCTACTGGTGGGAGTAAAAAGTTAATTCCGAAGTATCACCTTATAAAATTACACATGGTTTTGATCATGACCGTTACCAAGTAGAGAACACGCCTCTTTCAAGAAAGGGAAATAAGGAATACTCTAATATAATTGCTGTAGATAAATTAAAGCCATGGATTTGCTTCAACAGACCTCATGATGATGTCTTAAGCGAAAATTGATGGCGGAAATTCTAATTGATTCTTTTATTTTACAGCTAAGACCAATGGGGTCTATAGTTAAGCGAAAATTGATGGCGGAAATTTTAATTGATTCTTTTATTTTACAGCTAAGGCCAATGGGGTCTACAGTTAAGCGAAAATTGATGGCGGAAATTCTAATTGATTCCTTTATTTTACAGCTAAGACCAATGGGGTCTATAGTTAAGACCAATGGGGTCTATAGTTAAGACCAATGGGGTCTATAGTTAAGACCAATGGGGTCTATAGTTAAGACCAATGGGGTCTATTGTTAAGACCAATGGGGTCTATAGTTAAGACCAATGGGGTCTATAGTTAAGACCAATGGGGTCTATAGTTAAGACCAATGGGGTCTATAGTTAAGACCAATGGGGTCTATAGTTAACACCAATGGGGTCTATAGTTAAGACCAATGGGGTCTATAGTTAAGACCAATGGGGTCTATAGTTAAGACCAATGGGGTCTATAGTTAAGACCAATGGGGTCTATAGTTAAGACCAATGGGGTCTATAGTTAGGACCAGCTTCATCTTATTGACTGACCGACCTTCTGACAATTCAAAAGTGCCTGTAACTGGTTTATTTGAAATAAATGATTTGATTTGATTTGATTTGACCAATGGAGTCTAATCTATTGATCTACTATACATACTGATTAAGACTAAAAGGTCTATGTAATTTTTGTGCAAATATTGTAATTATAAATTGTTTTGTTATGTATCTGATTTGATGTGCAGCTAAGTACGAGGACGTACTTACAGTGTGTTTGGATGGCCGACTGTAAGCACGTCTACGCAAATACTCGTTATAAGATATGTTAACACTTGTCGTTTTCTTCATATTATGTTTGTTCATACCACATTGTTTGGTTCTACATAATTACAAAATATTGTCCTAAATTATTTCCTTAATAATCGTAATTTAGCTGCAAAAATAACTTCATAGTAGGGTAACTGTGAAACTTCCAATGATGGCATCACGCCACCTTTACGGTATAAAAGGCATGCCACCATCATTGTAAGTTTAGTTTTTTGTGCAACGCTCGTAGAGGTAACAAACATCTCCTGATATTGAGTAAGTTAAAAGTTATACTATTTATTATTGTAATATAAATGTAAATCACTGTATTTATTGATAATATTAATGTGTTATTATGATCAAATTGTTGTAATTTGTGTCTAATTTATGTTTGTGATGAATAAAACATGGTTTATATAAATCATTCTCTTATTTTTTTTATTTATTTTGACACGTAAAAATCCCAATCAACCGTGAACTTTTATGTTCCAGCAATAAAGTTACAAATCTATTAAATAAATTTGACAGATTATAGATGCTTGATTTGCTGGCGTCTTTACCAAGCGTCAGATACTTATTAGAGGGTGTTCTATGCAAGCAAGCATCGTTGAGTGATTACCCTCTTTGGTAGGTGTTTTAGTGCCTACAACAAATAAGTACTCGCGTGAATCGTGAATCGTTTTTAAATATACTACTAATAACACTGGTAAACACTGTTTTTGCCACATGAACTTTGTAATGATTTTTATTTATGTTAATGTGCTCTAATTAAAAATTTGTAACAGTTTTGTTTCTATCACATCCAGTTTTCTTGTAACAGTATATTTATTTCTGACCTCATATACGTTTCTTTGTTTACATAATTACATTTAGTCGATTTTGTTACTATTGTGTTTGCTAAATTACATTTTATTAAGATCGACTGCCGGCAGAAGTTAGGTACCACCCACCAGACAAAATCTTGCCGCCAAGCGATTCGTCGTGTTCCGGCATCATCATGCCGGGCAAGAAGCTCCCAGCTTCTGGTGAAGCCGTACGGAGGACGGGTATGAGCAGTTGTGTTGCGATGTGTACCGGGTACGATGCGCCAAATGTTGTTGTGTCGGGAGTTTGGTCGTGGAGGATCTCCAGATCGAT
The DNA here is from genome assembly GCA_017933935.1 of Sesamia nonagrioides. Taxonomy (NCBI): domain Eukaryota; kingdom Metazoa; phylum Arthropoda; class Insecta; order Lepidoptera; family Noctuidae; genus Sesamia; species Sesamia nonagrioides. Next base: position 1,228,054 of record JADWQK010000385.1, read on the forward strand.
CTCCCTCTGAGTTAAACATTGCACCACCACGCTCAACTGCCTTCCTTCCTATTCACTAAGTTTTTTGAGTGAATGGGTTTATTAAACTAGCGCGCTTTACCAACCACGATTGCATCAGTGCTTACCATCAGGCGGGATTGCGATCAAGCACTAGTTTATAATTATAAAAAAAAAGTTTGAAGAAAAACTGTATTATCAGGAAAAACTCGCATGGAAATGTTTTGTGAATGTTGTTAAAAATTGTCTAGGTAACCATAAAGCGGAAAATTACAAAGATTTAAGGATTGAATGCTTTGAGGTGTAATATCCTTGAAAATACATATGCGTGAATCTCATCTGGATATCTTTACGGCAAATTTGGGTGCTGTGGTTCTATCAGGACATTTCTTTAATGGAGAAGCGTTATCAATGGAAATAGAGTCCAGGAATGCTAGCAGACTATTGTTGGGGCTTGTAAGGGACCTACCAGAAGCCTATTTGGCTTATTATAGAAAATAAATAAATAATTTTACCATTTTTTTAACATTTTTTTTCATTGATATATTAGGTAAAGGTTGGTGGCCCTAGCATATTCAAAATATTCATTTTAATGTGACGGAAAAAAAAATACAAATTTGTTGACCAGTATAATTAGTTAAATCACTAATTATACTGGTCAACAAATTTGTATTTTTTATGAGCAAATTAGTATAGAATTTTGTTTTTAAGGAAAACATAAAATGGTTGACATTTTTTATTTATTTTCATAAAGAGGAATACAAGATTATTCTTATTTAATAACAAACAAAACCCCTGAGGATTAACAACCAAAACTTAAAAACTATTAATAAAGAAATACCTTTTTATTCATTCTAGCTGCTTCCCGCGATTTTGCCCGTGTAACTTTCGATCCCTTGGGATTATCGGGATAAAAAGTATCCTATGTGTTATTCCTGGTTATGAACTATCTATATGCCAAGTATCATCCAAATCCGTTCAGTGCTTTAGACGTGAAAGCGGAGCAAACAAACAAACTCACTTTCACATTTATAACACTAGTATAGTATTCTTATAAAATTATTTTTCTATTAAAAAACGTTGCCCCACACTAGGAATTCTTCCTGTACCGTGGGTTCGTTTACAAACATATAAAACTCACATACACAAACAGCCAGACCCGGAACAACTACGCATAGGTCATATAATATTTGTTCCGTGAATCCGGGAATCGAACCCGCGACACGCAGCACAGTCAATAGCTTAACCACTGCGCTAATCATGAAGTCAAAGTGATTCTTATACATATTAATAGGCTAAGCTGCGCGTTCTGTAAAATTCCTGAAATTATGTGAAACTACCTATCTCAGGTGTCAGCATTCCTCCCAGCCCATCAGATTGTGAAGTTTATCTTTCATATTATGGCACAAATAAAATAATAATTATAACCTTATATACAAGTATTTTACCTACAATCATTTGTATGCTTCAACAAGCAAATCGTTGATAGCTGGGGGGTAATCGCGCTAAATAAAACAGTGGAAGTTGTTCAGTACACTGCAGTAGAAGTTGTTCGTATCTAATCCAGTTAAAGTTATGGTTTACTTTCGATCAAATTTTGTATCGCGCTAAAGTTTTAACTTCGCTATAAAATCAATGTATGAGTGATACATTTCGTCAGATATAATAATTAAAACTAAATAAATTATATATGAACGATTAGACCTTTAGACGCAAGTTTGAGAAATGGCACAGAAAAGTTAACTTTGTTGCAACTTTTGCATTTTACAGCGGTTTCGTTACAATTGTGATCCAGTTATGGTTATACCACAGTCTAAAAATCATATAGTCGTCCGACGAAGACGTCTAGATAGAGCAATCGTGCGGGGTGTGAGGGACGAGACGTGGGTAAGCGGCACCCGAGCTGCGAACAAAACGATGTTCGTAGGTCGGTATCATCATTAAGGACTAACGCGAGTGTGTTTTTTTATTTGTTTGTTTTATAATTTGATATGAGTGTCAATTTAGAGTATAATTGGGGTGCTTGTTACGAAAAAGCCACCCTTTTTTAAATCCAAGATGGTGGACGCTAATTTAAATGTATATTAATGATATGGGTGTTAATTCCGAAGTGGATTGGGGTGCTGGTTACGAAAATGCCATCTAAATAACTTAAATCTGTCTCGAGTTGTTCCCTTAGTAAAAATAGCAAATTCATTAAATATGATACAGCTATCGATGTTGATCTGCAATAAATAAATAATTTCATAAATATTGTTTATTTGTGATAACCCTGGCCGATGCCTTACTGTCTAGATGATGTCGGCATTTTACACGAGATCAAATGCGTCGACCTACTGTATGTATTTATACTGTGGTTATAGCATCTGTCAAAAGGTTAGCGCGATACGAAACATAGCAAAAGTTATGGTTTGGTTGCGATCCAATTCTGTTTAGGTTGAATTATTTTAGTGCGATTGCCCCCCAGATCGCTTCCTCGGGCAGTGGGACATGCGCCTAAAACATGGCGGCTCGGTATTCAGTTCTACTGCGACCATAATACCAGCTATTGAATTAATACCTTTGACAAGAAGATTAAAATATGCTATTCATGCGCACCGTTATGACTGAATCAGGCTTTGGCTCAAATGTTTCGAAGTAATTTATTTCATTTTATTCTGGTTTCAACGTACAGTCAAGTCTTTTATTTTATAGCTTTTTCGGTTTCAAAATAATTTCCTTTATAAAGTTAGGTTTATAGGTCCTGTTTTGATAAATCTTTTTGAGGCTTTGGTACTGAGCAGATTATTGCATAAAAATCTTTATTTAAAAACATTTGATTAATCTACGGATATATAACAGTGCAAGCTTATGCAAACGCAGTTGTGTTCGCGGACACTGGTGCATTCTCGCCTCGCCCTCATAATATAACCGTGCCGAAGGCTAATTTCCGCTAACACTATCGCTATGCCGCTAGCACTATTCAAAATGGAAATCAAAAGTCATTTGTTCAAATTAGGCTGAGAATCAGCACTTTTTGGACGTCAATATTACGTAAGACAGTCTCCCCAAAACGCCCGCCCTACGTCCTTATTATTAACCTGCGAACTGTTTGCGTAACGTACAATCGTTTGGTGGTTAGGAGTACAGAATGTGGCAGTGTAGGCAACTAGCACGCATATATATCTTTACGAACATCAACCGAGTCAATACCAGTCTGGTCGACGGATCATCCTTTTCCTATGGAGGATGAGTGAACTTTACACCCTGTTCCTCATACCTCTAAAATTTTAACATCGACTGCCTCTTACGTTCTAAATATACGTTTGTTCAACTCCGCTAATGATTCATTAAATTTGGCTGAATTGTCATTTTCATTTGACTTCAATTTTATAAACCAAAATATTCTTTAATTTAATTCTGTGTCATAATGGCATGACACAAAAGTTGCTGATTTCTGCGGTATTAACATTACAATGCAATAAATAACAATTTTATGTGTATTTTGGCGTCAGTTCAAATTCAGAATTAAAGCTTGTTTTTTTCGTACTTTTACAAAAACAATTGCACAAATGTTTACCATCAGCGCAGTAGCGGTCCCCGTCAACGACGTCATTCGAGCGGGGACAGATCCTTGTAGCAATGTATAATACTGAATCAAGAAAGCAGATTTACAGCAGTCAAGGCCTCGACTTGAGTTTCGTAAGTATTGGTTCGAAACGTCACAAGCACACTTTGTGTATTATATTTCTTCACACCTGCTCTCATAACGGTGAAGAAAAATATCGTGAGGAAACCGACATAATTAGGAATCGAACACCCAATAACATGTGACATCCAATAACTCACACTGAACCCACAATGTGGATTAAGGCAATGTGGACTATCGTAGAGACGGCCTTTATCTCAGAAGTGGGACGTTATAGGCTAATTGAATATTAAGCAGATTATGCAGCACATTAAGCGAATTGACGAACGCGGCCGCTGCGCAAGGAGGCGTGGGTTCGATCCCCGCGCATTGCAAATATTTGTATGCATGAATATTAATATTTGCACTGGTCTGGTCGTGCCTCGGAAAGCACGTTAAGCCGTTGGTTCCGGTTGCCATACGAACATCTAATGGCAGTCGTTACGGGTTATAGGAGCTCTCAAAAGTCCAACAATTGGTCTAATCTGGAATACTTCGATATCGCCTTCGGGTTGTGGAGGTCAGACGGCAGTCGCTTCACGGAAAATATCGAAGTTTAGCCAAAACCAGCAGTTAGACTGGTAAAGCGGACCCCAGACTCCAAAGCTGAAGTAGCTTCGGATACGACTGGGATTAACGTTGAGATGAGGAAGATGATACAGCGCACTAAGCAGACAAAAATAGTTCTTAAACCCCATTAGCAGACCATACTTTGGATGTGACTGTGATTTAAATTCTATTTGAGCAATAGAGGGTTCTGCATCATAATATGCTACATGCTAAAAGTAGTAAGTAGTTTCTATAATGTTGCCACTTATGGGACACTGTCCTCATATTTATGAGGGATACTTATCACCGTTTAGTAAGTTTTGTCTTTATTTATTTGTTTAGGATAATTAACTTATTTCATGTACCTAAATCAGTAAAAAACAGAAAAATGTCATAGAATTAGATACAAATTTTGATTCTGTACATTTCAGGCGATACAGGCACATAGATAGTAACCTAAACATACATATTTTTCCTATAAACAAAACTGATGTTAAACAAATAAACCTATATAATATGTTTGTAACACTATTTTGCACTAGTTTTGTGCTGACCACTTACTTGTCCGCGGAAGCGACGGAACACCACGTCCTCATCTTCAAGAAGCATCAGTGTCAACCTCTTAAGGTAATTTAATACAATTAATGATGGAATAACAGCCTGTAGCGATTTTATTTATCTAGATGTTTTACGATGAATACAAAAATTGTTAAATGTCAAATAAAAAATAACTTAAAAAAATATTAGTTTCACATTTAATAAGTTAGGTATATGTTTGAACTTACAGCAATTTACAAGAAAATAATATTATTGACAGATTCGCCACCTTTATCCATTAGAACTAGGTAAATGTGCATTGTGCATTCCAGATGACGCGTGACCGTGGTAGCACCTACGGTATTCAGTGTTTTCGCAGAACGGTCGGTGGGATTCCCCGATGTTGCAAAGGTGATGGTTGTACCATAATCAATATATGTATGTATTAGTCAGCTACAAAAGTCAGTTAACACTACGTTTACGAAATCTTAATCAAATCAAATCATTTATTTCGGAAAATATCCCTAGCTTTTACACAAGTCAAATGTACAAGATACATTAAAAACACAAACTTATAAACTAAAATACAAAATATATATAATTGAAAAAACAAACAACACCCTCACACGGCAGCAACATGTATGCCGCAGCATTGCTGGATGTAAACACAAGTTCAGTCTGTCAATTAATTACTGAGCGAAATATTTTATCAATATTTAATCTGAATCTTCTCTCTCTCTCTGTCTCTCTCTCTCTCTCTTTAACTTCTTTAAATCCTAAAAGCACATTCACAAATAATTAGGTGTTACCCGAATTTTGTTGGTAACCTAAGATGTTAAATTGATCAAACTATTACTAATCCCATGTCGTCATCATCATTCACAGCGCGACTTCAACTACTGCTGTGCAGAACGTTTGGCGCATGAAGAGGGACCCTCTTCATGCGCCAAACGTCCTGCCGCTGGGTCAGTCTCATCCATGTTCTAGCCGCAATGGCAACAAAGTCGTCGGCCCATCTCACAATCGGACGTCCAACATAAAACTGAGTGATAAACCTTATGTCATCATCATCATCTCAGCGTTAATCTCAGTTGCAACCGAAGCTTTGGAATCTAGGGTCCGCTTTACCAGTCTAACTGCTGATATTGACTAAATTTCGATATTTTCTGTGAAGCGACTGCCGTCTGACCTCCTCTACCCGAAGGCGACATCGAAGCATTGCAATTAGACCAATTGTTGAACTTTTGAGGGCTCCAACAACCGACTGACGATGAACCCTATGTACGCTATCTGAAAATAAAAGTTGTCTAAATAAGTTGTTTTGTGTATCTGTGATGTGTGTCCAACAACTTACTTACTTTACACAAAGGGAACAGTGCAGCTCTTGATTGATAAACTTTGCGATAGATACATGCAATCGAATCATCTTTCAGTTTATACCTATTTATTTGGATACAGGATTCTAATATAAAAAATGCGGACCTATAAAAATATGTACATAATAGATTTCTTATGTGGTGCCATCTTAGGTGGGCCTAAATTGTCTGTACATAAGCTAAGTTTTATGCTAACTATTGCTTATTAAATTATTCTGAACTGCTTTGTGTGTATTATTTGGCTAAATAAATAATTTAATTATTATTACTTACTTTGCTCAAATTGTTGTAAACAAAGGAAGTCGTCAAAATAACAGCAATCAGTCCCAAAAAAGATAAATGTCACCGGTATGTAATATACCTAACCAAAAGTGGTTTCATTCTACAAGGTGATATATAATTAGTGGAAAAATTTCAGCTAAGTTTTGGAGGCCTCTGTATTTCCAAAAACATCGCTTATAAATAGATAGCTAGTATTTACTGCTACTTCTACTTAGCGTGTCTGTCGCAATCTAAACAGATTCAGGATAGAAAACGGCAATGTATGTAGCTCCTTCACTACCTATCATCCACTAGTTCCTGCGTAGATACCTACAGACACGACTCGCAGGACATAATTTTAAAGTCACAGACACATTACTGTAACGTGTTGAGTCGTGATTTACCAATCAAATGAACGTGTTTAGGACTAGGTGAGGACGACAGCAGGTCAAGCTACGTAAAACTGCCAAATATTTCCAATCAACCTTGAGGCTTAATGTTTTAGAAATAAAGTTAAAAAAGTAATAAAAAAATCTGAGAGATTGTAGCAGCTTGATGTGCTGTCGTCTGTACGTTAAATCACAGCGAGTTTTGACTGGCTGATACTGCGTCAGAAAGTGTCACGACACGTCACAACACAGTATTTTGAATCCGGTTAAAATGTTCCATCGTTTATGAAAGAGCACCATATTTACACATAACTACTTACTAGGTGTTCGGAATCTGTCCAAAAGTGCCAGGCTAGCTAAGGCAAATCGTATTTAAAGAATTGTTCCAAAAAGAAAATCAGTAGCCTACTTTTCTCATTAATTTGGCTCAGCACTTCGTTCAAGATGAAACACAAATAGCGGAAGTGTTTATAATTAAATTCGAGTTAAAAACAGTCACTTTTATCATGACTATATCCACTGGATCGATATGTAAATAACACAAAAATAAAACCGGTTGTACTTAATTTAAACGATGTATTTTAATAAATAAATAACACAGAGAAGATATCACATTTGTGTAAGTCTTTTAACACGGATGAATACTAAAACAGGGGCACTTCAGGGTAGGATCCATAGTAGGTAGTAGTAGGGTCCCTAGTAGTCGTCGTCAGGGAAACAGAATCCACCTCGTCGTGTATAGCCTACCGGGCAGGAGCCCACTACAATGCTGTGGCGATTTCCGATGCTAGGCACTAACTCTGTTGTCGTTGCGACAACGTCCACTGGCACTTCACTTGCAGGTCCTTCCATTGAGGTCAAAACCTTCTTGTCTTTCTCGTTGATATCAATCTTCACTGAAGACACAACTTTTCCGTCAGCTTTGTTCTTCATTGTAATTTCCACAATCATGCCTTCCGGTAATAACGGCACCTCCTGTTGTTTAATAACACGGCAGTCGATGCAAGCGACTAAAGCCAGGCACACTGCAATCTTCACACACATATTTGAATACATTTTTGTAATTTTGATGTGTTGAACGACCGCTGGCCAGATAACGAATGATTGTGAGGCCTTAGAAGCACGTCTTCTTATATATACGATTGTAGACACGTGTTTTATATTACGCATACTAATGCCCCCCGGAGGAAGACAGACACAGGTGAGTCATTTGGTGACGACTTCGTATTGTGAAACAATGACCTACAACGGCCAGAAATTACTCACGAAAGCTTCTGAGCCTATTTCATTTCCTAATTAGTTAAACTATTAATCTGTAGTTCTAAAATATTTAAAGCGAATGTTTAAAATGTGGCGATCGAAATATCGAAACATTTAGTTTATAATGAATCAGAATCAGAATCAGAATTATTTATTTGTGAAACATAGGTGAAGAACATATATACATTAATCATACATGTCAAGGTCTTAAATAGATAAGTGTTGCACTATGTTTTGCCATTGTTGACATACAAATATTAAAGTTAGGTTCATCAAAGTTAAAATTTTGTATCAATTTTATACAAATACACCAAAATATTCAATGATTTTAAGTTTGATGGTCCTCGAACTCGAACAAAGATTAGGCAATTTTAAGATAATTCATATTCCAATATGTAGGTACACCCAACTAAAAAAAAGCCAGTCGGACTCGAACAACCTTATCTAAATATATCTGTAATTCTGTACGTGTGCTATTTAGAGACAACGTTTTATTTCTTATGTAATTTTTATATAAACTCAATAAAAAAAAAGTGTGCGTGTCAGCTCCGACGCACGACTGGAGTTTACTCCTTAAGTACGAGAAAAAAAAATAAAAAAAAATATTAAAAAAATTAAAATAAATAAAAATTATTATTATTTTAAAAATTATTTATAAAATAAATCATTAAAAATTTATAAATACATATTTATGAAAATTTTAACCAATTTTAAGAAAGTTGATAATGACAATTTTTTTTATAAACATTTTTTTTTAATTATTATAATTATTTTTTTTTTAAATATAACATTATCTTAATAACTAACAAAATATAGTTGTAAAAAGATAATTATGCCACTTTATAAATTAGAAAGTTGCGCACCGAAGGTGCGCACTAAAATAGTAACGCTTAAAATTCGTTACTCGTTAGTAGGTTTTACCCCTCGGATTTTTCTCATACCGGGTGCCTTATATATGAAAATCGATTCTTACGGAGTAAACTCCAAAAACATTTTTAGATTTTTTCTCAAAATCGAAAACTGAGATTGTCCTAACAGCGCTCTTTCGTATGACATATAGTAGCCCTAGTTTTTAAAACTAAACGTTATTATTTTTATTTGCAAAATAGTTGGGCAAACTTTAATATTTGAAATGTCAAGGTGATAGCATTAGTAGTTCTCGACATAGGTATCCAGCTTTGACAGACGAACAAACAGACACACTGAGTCGCACTATATGGATTAGTTTTTTTACAATTTCGGTACGAGACCCTAAATGGAAAACATGTCACGTTCAACTAAATCCGTATTAATCAAATTAGTCACCGAAATCGTACAAAGTCATTTTTACCATCTGTGTCATGGAACCCTTAAAAATGACACACGACTTGTTGATGTATCAAATTAGACCTGCGGAGTCAGAAAAGGGAAAACCCCTTTTTATTTCCCTTGTATCACCAATCAACTTACTTAATTAATGTCTGCCCCCGGATATCGTGTCTACCCAATTTTGAATCCCAATCTAATGAATGCAAGTCATTCTACGAATTCCAAAGCGCGGACAGATCAGTTAAAAAACTTTTTTACAAAAAAACAACCGACGTCCAAAAACCACTACAAAGTGAAAAATAACTAATTTCGGAAGTCGGTGTCTTTGGTTTTGTATATTCATTTTTAACACCGACTTCCGAAATTAGTTATTTTACACTTTGTAGTGGTTTTTGGAAGTCGGTTGTTTTTTTGTAAAAAAGTTTTTATTTTACACTTTTTAGTTGTTAAAAGTACTATGTATTCAGTTGCATCCGGTCAGACTGGAAGCTGACGCAAATATAGTTGGGAAACGACGTAATTTTGTTTACTTTAATTTTATTCCCTCAACTGCCTGTGGTCTTCATCATCAAATATACTGCAGACCATTATTTTAACCCAATGGGTGCAAAGTTCTCATCAATATAAGTGAATTGAGTCCAAATACAAGGTAGCTACTATAAATCGTTTAGGAGTTCCCTGAACTGACCTTTGTCATCGTCATCAGCTCCCTAATGACAGTCACCACCCATCTAGGTGTAAGGTTCTTGTCAATACAAATTATTCAAGCACAAACACAAGGTAGCTGCTGTGAATTGTTGAGGAGTTGCTTCGACTGTCTCCCGGCTCCATCATCAGATCTACTCCAGACCTTTATTAAATTGTAGTGCTTTAAAATACTTGATGAAAATGCTAAGAAATGCACTAGTCGCCCCTGCTATTTTCGAAAGTTTCCCTTGTTTTGTCTGGTCTTCCACTATCAAACCCTGACATCCTTATCACTTGGGACCACCTTGAGAACGTCTTCTTTCCAACAGAAAAAGAATTATGAAAATCGGTTCATAAACGACGAAGTTACGCGCGAACAAACATAGTAAAAAAAAAATGCATATATACGGTCGAATTGAGTAACCTCCTCTTTTTGAAGTCGGTTAAAAATAACTATCTCAGTTTCAAAAGAAAATTCTGGATCACCCCGTAACATTTTTTTTTTCTTTTTTGAAAATATATTGCCCCACATTATGAATTTCTCCTGTATCGTGGGTAGGTACTCGTACAAATATTTAAACTCAGATACACAAACAGCCATACCCAGAAAAACTACTTGTAGGTCATATAAATATTTGCTCCATGCAGGAATCAAACCCACGACACGCAGCGCAGCAGTTAATAGCTTAACCACCAGCTGAATTCGTATAGCGTGCCAACCGAATTGGTATTCGTATTTTATTGATATAGGTAGAAGCATTGGTTCTGTTATTTTTTTTTATTTATATTATAATCTAGTGCTTGACCGCAATCCTGCCTGATGGTAAGCAGTGATGCAATCGTTGATGATAAAGCGCGCCAGTTTGTTAAGAGCCTATTCACTCTAGCCTTGAAGACACTTAAATTGTAGTCCGATGGAAACACCGCCACTGGCAAATTGTTCCAGTCCCTCGATGTACTCGGTATAAAAGAGGAGGCAAAACGCTTCGTTCGGATCGTTGTGGTGTCAACAACGTAAGGGTGAAAACTCGGGTCGTCCGCTGATGGAACGGAGCTGGGGGAATTAAATCATGCAATTTAACAAGATAATTCCTAGAATATTATCTAGTATTAAGAGGTTACTGCAGAAATAAAATTTATTCAAAAGTTGTTGTTGGTTTCTTTACAAAAAGTGCTTTGAGCTGATTAGCCGTTTTTAGGCGATGATATGTAGTTGAGAAGGTACTTTTTAAATTATTACTTACTAGCGGCCGCCAGCGACTTCGTTCGCGTGGAGTTAGTTATGCTCCGCTCCTATTGGTCGCAGCGTGATGTAATATAGATTTGCCTTCCTGGATTAATGGGCTAACCATCGGAAAAAGAGAGATTAGCGCGTTCAAACTAATAAACAAACTCTTCAGCTTTATATATTAGTATAGATTACAGACAGGCTGTATTTACGTTGTTGAGCAGACAAATCCCATGTAACAATGAATTAGCAATATTCTTCATTATGATACAGTTTGCGATTTATATGTGCTAAGCAATTAAGACTTATAAAAGTCCAGGTTTCCTCAAGATGTTTTCCTTCGCCTTCAGTCACTGGTGTCCAAGATATACTTACTTAGAAAGAACATATAACTTTAGAAAAGTTACATTGGTACTTGTCTGACCTGAAATCGAACCCGCATGCTCATACTTGAGAGGCTGGTGTTTTACGCTCAATCCTTCTCTATTTGAGAGGAGACCTGTGCCCAGCAGTGGGATGATAAAAGGTTGATGATGATGATGATGATGAAGCAATTAAGATGCTGGATTCGTTTACTTGAATAAAGCTATTCTAGAAAATATAAGTAGTAGAGATCACCATCGTAATCACCAAACTTCTATTGTGTTCACGTTTCCTAATAGAAACCGACCGCTGACTTCGGACAAGTGAACTCATAGCGTGCATTAGGCTGGTGACTCAAATCATTCACCAAATCACCCTACTAGCGAGTGTTACTCACATAATACTTGGGCTACGGAAAATACCGGAGGTAAGTACTTCCTGGCAGTAACCCTCGAAGTAAACTTTGCCCTAACAAGATACGTTAGGGAAATATTAAGCAGGTAATAACGGTAGCTATTAATAGCAACGATAACGCAGACTAACTAATATACATAATTCCTTGTAAAGCCGTCTGATCAATGTCTATAAGTTTCCTGTTATTTGTCGTACTAATAAGTGATTCTGCATCTATAATATGAGTCGTATAGAATCAAAAACAGCAATCTGACTTTTGAGCTATTAACGGTAATTAAGAAAAGACGTTTCATTATTACAAACAGCAATTTTTATTTAATGTGTTTTTGTAATTACGTATGTTTTAGATTTTTGAATTCAATATTTTAAGATTTACATAGATTCGATTTGAATTAAATTAATAGTTAATAAATAAAATTATAAGATTGCTGTTTTTGATACTGACTTCCAAAGATTGCTGAGTATGATACTTAACAGTGATTAGATTGCTGTCTTTGATTCTTGCCAAGATGAAACTCACATAGGGTTGTCAAAAAACAAAATTTCACTATTTAAAAAAATCTTTTTATTTGGGTTGCTATCATTAAAGTAAAAAAAAAAAATCATGTCAAAAAAATTACACACGTAAAATTTCGGAATCTTCGACAGTCTTACTACAGTAAATCTTATCTGTAGCAGTTGTTTCCTGTAAAGTCTCCTGGCTTGCCAAGGTTTCTCTGTAAAACGTCAAATCCGGTAAACTTTCCCATTCCGTTCCAAAATGTTTTCGAAGTAATTTTTTCGAATGAATATCTGGAAAATAAATGAATCTTTAGAACTATTAAAGATAATTACGTACCTACCTATTGTTTACTTCACTTACTAAAGGTATTATACTAGTAGGTAATTTAAAACTTCAATCCAACGCACTTCAATACGACCCTTAATTATGTATTTATTACAGGTACTCTCTGCACTAATATTTGAAATTAACACGTGCAGACACGCACTTGTTTTTTTTATATTTTTTATTTATTTACGACACTTATGAATCGTTTGATGCTTATTTTGTGGGAATCAGTCCATTAGTTTAGATAAACTTTAGAATATACAAAGGTATACCCGACTGCTAATATCAATACACGCCTTCGTGCAGTCGGGTTAACTTAACTGTAGTAGGAATATTAATAATAATGTAATTAAAAAACTATAACTTTTAGAATCAAAAATAGAATGCATAGCGTAAAAAACTAATTTCGATTTTCTTACCAAAATATCAATCAGTCTATTCAACTAGTTAATATTATTTTGACAACCCTCGTATTAAAAATGGCATAACCTTACCTCGCACGTTTGTCGACATTTGTTTTCCAATTTTCGGGATCACTTTACTTTTTTCTGGCATATCTATTGTTCATACGTGTGGGATGTACATCCATGTTAAGTGTTTTTAACTCCAAACGAATTATTTAACACTATTTTTGTAATAAAATTACAAAATACGCACATGGATCTTAACACAAAATTACTACAAACGCCTTGACGTCATGATTAATGAACGCCTGTGATTGGTCGAAGCTAACAGATTGCTGTTTTTGAATCTCATCCTAAGCAGATTGCTGTATTTGATACCAATATGGGTTTTACGTTCAGGTTTTTGGTGGAATATTGCTGTTTTTGATACGATGTGACTAAATAAGTAAATAGTATTTTAAAAACATAGTGTTACCATATTCATAACACAAATTACGTAAAACTGACAGATTGCTGTTTTTGATTCTATACGACTCATATGTAACAAAAACCCTGTTGTTCCTTCTGCCTACGTTTTAAGAATCGGTATACGGATGTAATAAAACATTTATACTTAATTAAAATAAATATTTACTTATTAAAATTAAATTAGTTAAAGATTACAGATGTAATCTTTAACTAATTTCTTACCTTTGCAATTCTGCATGAAGAAGACATAAGTAGAACGTTCCCGGCAATCTCTTTAACTTATAAAATCAGATATTCTAAACATTTTGTCGAATGTGTCGATTTTAATAGTTATTTGATGTTGACCCCTCGACTAGACAATAATTACTTTTTTTAAATTATAATTTTATAAATTATGTGCTTGTAAATAAATATACAATATGTAAAGAAAACCCTGTCCGATCCGTGAAGGTATTGTTAGGTATCGATAACTGATTCTACTAATTACTACTAAGCCTACAAAGTCGGGCTAAACTTAAAAAAATTCATTCTTCATCATTGCAAAATCATCGATTCCCAATTTGGGACAATTTCTTTGTACCAGCATTACATGGGAATTCAACAAAATTGTGTCATGTAGGTGTACTATAAATAGGTAGGTACACCACTGCCCAAACAAGGTTAACAAGAGTAGCAAAACATCACAAAGTTATATTTATTTGTAAATTTTACCGTAAAAAGTTATATGAATTGAGCTTAACTTGACCTATCAATAGTGTCAATCCATTAAAAAATTAATCAGTGTAGCATTATTGAGAATTACAACTCATTTCACGTTCATTTCACCTAAATTTTCACAGAGATATGATTACAGAATCACACTGCAACGTCATGCGTGTCATACGTTGCGCAGGAGGGCTTAGTTTGTCCCTAGATTTACATAAGTATTATCACAATTTACCATTTTTGTGAAGTGTCATGTAAAAGGGAGCGAACTCATTGTTATGAACTGGGTACACGGAACCTAATGGGAAAATCCAATAACATTACAGGTCAACCTACTAGACCTGTGACGCAGTGCCCTCGTACAATACAAGTTCAAGTACAAAATAAAAACAAAGTGCGTACTCAGTAGGATACCAGTTTTCATTCCTAAGGTGAAATAACGATCATTAGTCACGACGCCTGCTCACTTTCCTCATTCTCCACATCCTTATCCTTATTTTCCACCTACATAAAGTAAATTAACATCACGGCCATAATAATCGAAGGGCTGGAGAGAATTCCAGGGCCGCGGGTTATTCGAAAGACGGAACACAGGCGGGTTTTAGTCAGTAAAAGTCTAACACGCCCTTCAGCTCTGTCCAGAGCGGGAGAAGTCAATTGATAATTTACTACCCAAAAAACTTGCTGAGCAGAGGTGCATCTATAAGTACACCTGTAGTATAACAACATGTTCGAATGCCATGTAAAGTGGAGTACTGTGTGTGTGGGCTTGGTACCACTAAAGTCCTGACAATTTGACAATTTTTTGACATTTGTTTGTCTCTAAGGTTCGCGTCTAGGTTTTGACGTTTTAAATTACTAGAATTGGCCTTCAGATGAAAAACCTAAAACACTTGGTCTGATGGTCAGCAGTTGCGCTTTCGACCAATAGCCAAACGAAACATTATAAATATATTTTTTTCGGAGATAGCCTTTGTTGAACAAAAACCTCTCCCCATTCCATCCATCCTTCCGCGAGACTGCATGTCCTATTTCCAGTTTCCTATCTTAAGAGAAATTAAGGTAGAAAACCCTACTTAAATAGTCCAACGTCAACGGGGCATTTTAAGGAAATCCCCCTAAAGGTACACACAGAATGACTTCACATCTGCGTCATTTAAAAACTAAGGACATTAACAATATTACCAGTTGGAACCTGGAAATGTAAATGTTTATTTTATCTTGAAACTTAATTTTAAATTAGTTGTGAAGGAATAGTAGAAGTTTATGTAAAGGAATGCGTACCTATAGGATATGATTACCATCAATCGACGACAAAAAACGCATTTGTCGTTGTCGAACTGTAAAATAGATATTACAATGTAGATATCCAACTCTAGTCTGACTCATCGAGATTTCAAAGAGGACTGTCGTGGTATACCTCCACGATATGGCGGGGATAATTCTCATAATTGTAAGAACGTTCTTATTCTGGCCTCAATATGTCAAGAGTTTTGTCAATTTCCATACATTGCTTACAAGTTTTTGAGCTAATATGCGTTAGACGTTGAATGGTTTTGAGTTTGGTTTGTTTTCAGTAAGACATTTTTTGTAAGTTGCGTGGTTCTTCGGCAAGGCAATGATTAATTTTGTAATTCCTCACTCAGATTTGGGTAAGAATATCATTTATTATGTACTATTTTTATTGTAGTATAAAAACTATGTTATGGATGTATATCCATAACTACGGAACGGTAGGACGAAAGTCTATGTAACCAGATTTACAAATTATAGGGCACAGGCACACATTCTGAAAAAAAAAACTACAAACAAAAGACCATCGTATTTCACATGTATTAAACAACATAGCAGAAGCATATGTCACAGTGTCGGTTCGAAATTTTAGGTAGGCGGAGCAAGTAATACAGCGGGAATTCCAGCGCCCTCACGCCACTTGCCGCCGCAGAAGACGCCCTGGTCGGAAGACAACTACGAACTCCCGGCCACCGTAGGCGCGGGCCTGCGGGCGGTGAGCAGTGGGTAGCCCGGTAAGGACCAGGCCCGAGTCGAAGACAAGTCGTGTTTCGGTGACCGATGCCTCCTGAGTCAAGGTTGCGGGTTGTTTAAAAAAAATGGCCCTGGCGCACAGGCAAGTGAAGGAACAAGGGTCGATTTTAGTCAGTAAAAGTCGGACACGCCCTTCTGCTCCAGGCCAGAGTGGTAGTGGTCATTTGTTGATGATTTCCCATAACAAAAAAGAAAGGGTGCTGCTGCAGAGCATTTTCAGCAGCCTCACTGAGGTTGTCAAATAGTCGAGTTGTCTCCTGGTCACCGCTGTGCGATCGGTAGACACAATTTGTCCACACCAGTAGCAACCAACAGCCATAGGAACGAGATGTGTCTTCAAGATGACGGAGACGCTGGCAACATGTCATTGCGAACATGTACACAGACCCCGGCACGCTGCGGGAAATGATTCTCCATTGAGTACCTATCCCGGGTAGCAGAGTTATACAGCATCTGACAGACATCTAATCTGGGTCTACGTCAAGCACAATCAAAGCAAATCTGGGTCTGCGTCAAAGCAGGTGGGGCTTATCAGTCCCTTGTTGGTGGTGGACTGCTTCGAGATTAGAGTGCAGACCTCGAATGTTGGGGAGGTGAACTTGAATGAGAGGATATGCGTCCGCTGTGCACACCTACTTATCTTTTTATGAGTGAATAAAAAGGAAGACGGCAATTGAGCGAGGTGATGCAATGTTAATCCCAACAAAACGACCAACGATGCTAAGTATCAACTTATGATATGTAAATAACTTAAATAACAAAAATATGTATGAAATATTTATATATACATATATAAAAATTCATTAAACTTACTACATATATGAAAAAATAAAAGATAAAGGGCTCGGGTAAGGTAAACGGCCCAGTAACCGTTAAGTTATGAACTTCGCCGAATTTGCATGAGCACTAGGCTAAAACTAGAAGACTTACAAAAATAATTTTTACTTGACTGTTTAGATAATTTAATATACTTTTAGTGTATTATGATTCTATTAAACTAGTGTAAAATTTAATTAACTATAAAACAATAAAACTACAAAAAGGGCCAATTGTACCAGTACCCGGTAGAGTTGTACTAGTTAACGTTAAATTGTCCCGGTAACCGGTAATTTTTGCCGCGAAATTGTACTCTATTGCTTTACGTTAAAGTTCATAGAAATACAATATATTCAAATAAAATATTACTGAAAAACATTAGGGTCCGTATTTAACCAACAAATAAACACGATTTGTTTTAACTTTTTATAATGTATGTTTTATAAAGTACCTATACCTATATAAAAAGAAATAAACAAACTCTGTCCGTCGTGGATTGTCATTCCTTCTTCGAGATGTGCCAATAGTCCATCACTTCTTTAAACCACGCCCTTAAACTGCTTTCCTGAACTATAAAGCACGGGTGTGCATCAGATTTTGAGACACTTGTTGGCCAACTACAGGCGGCAGCTTCAACCAAACGACCGAGTCTGCCATTATGAAAAGCATTTTCTCGCTTAAGTTTTTTAATAAATAAACTAACACTATCCAATAACTGCTCCTTAGTGACATCTGAAATTATTTATTTATTTATTTTACCATTTAATATATTAACAAAAAGAAAAAACAGAACAGATAAAAGGTACAGAGATGATTATATCATAAAAAATCTCTTTCGGCATACCTGCAATAAGAAAGCGTGTAAAAAGTAAAGGACAGAAGACGTGCACTCTGAAGGAGTAAGAGTAGAAATCGGTAGAGTGGGGAGGCGACTTGAGAAGGTTTTTAAGATGCGACCTTTTGCTTTTTTATCGTGGATAAATCCGATAAAAAAAGTTTCCCCCTTATTTCGTCTGGGAATAAGGGAGGATTATGTCGGCCTCCTACCATCTAAACGTCCACTATTCCTTTCAGTACCATGAGTCGGGGACCCGGCAGATACTTGTATATTCGCCCCACACACGTGGGGACCAAGTGCGGCCGATCCCTCGACCACATATCCTTCCACTAAGCTGCGCATACTGCATGTCATGCTCGAGCGACGATACGGCCCCAATTTCGTCGCCCGCATGGTCCTTCTTATGGTGGCCAAAGATCGTGAAGCGCCCTTGACGCCTGGCTACCCTTCTCATACGAATGGAGTGAGAGTCATGCTCTTTTTCCCTTTCTGCAGCCTCCATTGCATGCACTACCTTCTCGCAAAAAGAGGCCATAGCATCCCCCACGCTCCTTCCTTCTTCGCTTTCGACCATGAACTGTACTACGGCCGGGAGTGAGATATCACCGGCACCAAGTGTCGCGACTATGGCACAGCGCTGTTGGGTCCAAGCTGAGCTTTCCTCCAGCCTAGGTGGCGCTTTGTGCTCAATTATTTAAAAAAAAAGTCATATGATGTATTCTCATCCAAAAAAAGTCCACATTGAGCGGAGCGGAAGGGTGAGGGTCTGTTTTAATCCACCCGTGTCCCTTCATTTGCCTGTGCTCCAGGGTATCTCTTATTATGGCGGCACACTCAAGCAAGCAAGTCAGCTCGAAGGTTTTTACGGCACCAGAAGTTTGAAAACATGGAATGAGTTGATGATGATAAATGGAATATGCAAAATAATTACCTTTAAATAATAATAATCTCTAGAAAGATTCAATTATGGCAAATCAATCTTTAGTACTTATTAATGATTTTTTAACACCTGTTCTGACTGAGACTTGCTCCCAAATCAGAACTCACGTGAGTGACTTAATGCGTACAAATGAAAGCCGTGCTGGAAATATGGGAAAGTACGGGCGTAAGAATATGTAGACGAGAGTTCCAATTAATGAGGCATAGTCATCAAAAAATAAATAAAAGAAAGACATATGTTAGGACTCGAACTGCATTATGTAAATGAAATAGCCAAGAGCTTTTCGCTCTTGCTTCAGTTTCAACTAGGAACTACCATTTTCTCCAGGGTACTCCAAACAGTACGGTATACTACCATATATCGTACTGTTTGGAGTACCGTACGGTATATCGTACCAATACTACAATATACCGTACTGTTTGGAGTACCATGGAGCAAATGGTAGTACATGGTAGGTGTACCACGGTGTACGTTGCATGTCAAAATACTTGGCCACTATGCTGTTAAATCCCAAAACCATGTTTAAATAATTAAATTACCATCTGCTAAGAAATAAACGTGTTTATTTTTTTTAATTTTCCAAAACAAATTATTCACATTCTAGTCGCAGTAGGCTTTTTTATATACTTCATAGCTGATTCAAGAAAAGCTTGTAACGCAATCAGTACAAAAAGTGGTAAACCATACAAAAAAACGCAACCAAATTCACGTGGTACCAAAACAAACTAAATGTCTAGTAACTACATCCTTTTGATTCAAAGGAAAATAATGCTTAATTCAAGACAATAAGGACTATAAATGGATTTAAATGCAGCTGTTAAGGCATGCCCCAGTATCCGGCAGAAAATATTTAAAATAATCCACAGTTTCAAAGGAAAATGAGACCTATTCCAAAGCAATAAGAATAGAATAACGGGTTTTGGTGCAACGTATGTAACTGGTTTGATAGTGTACCAATATCCGGTAAAAATCGCACATTTTTACCGGGTACTAGGTCAAGTAGGGGTTTGAGTGTACCAATAGATGTAACATGTAAAATTATTTACTTTTCGATGAGATTTACCTCAATTTATAGATTAAATCGTTAAATAATATACACAATTCATTAAAAAAATTAACACTTTTACCTTAATTTTATCCGTCGAAGTATGGCTAGATAATTTCTGCGACCGGGTGGGTTCGTAGTTCACTGACAGAACTTTGTACTTATAGATAATTTTACTATACCATACTTTTATTTTCTCACAGTTTTTACATTATTAAACTTTTTGGTGAGTGTCGCCATCAGAATTGTATAAAATAGTACCAAGAACAAATTGCTATTTGCAAATTTTAATTTAGTTTTGCTAGAAAGACGCTAATATTAAAAAACTGACGAGTTAACGGCTACCGGGACATTAACGGAAATAGGTACTCTTACCTTACGTCATTTTTAAGATTTCACACGATATGTCTTGACATTTTTAGTTAGAGCATTTAGGTATTTTGTTTTCCATAAATTAATAACGTCTGATGAACTCGTACGGGGAACGGGTCTGAGCAGTTGTGTTGCGTTATGTGCGCCGGGTATGATGCGTCAAATGTTGTGTCGGGAGTTCAGTTGTGGAGGGTCTCCGCATCAATGTCCCTCTGGCGTAGCATCAATGGTCGTGTTGTTGGGTTTAACATTGCATCACCTCGCTCAGCTGCCGTCTTCCTTCCTATTCACTCAGTTTTTTTGAGTGAATAGGCTTAATAAGCTAGTGCGCTTTACCATCAACGATTGTATCACTGCTTAA